>UELW01000012.1:3848865-5270198 GCA_900490495.1 Danionella dracula
TCTCGAGGGGAATTCTTATCCTTTTAGATCACTGTAAAGGCAACAGACCAGACGGCTGCGTCATGTAAGTGACGTGCAGTATTTAAAACCATACACTTTGTACAAGAGTAAGAACAGCGTTGATGTAGCATGGCCCACCATGTGGCTCGTACGTAGAGTGTGCATGGCTAGTAGCCAAGATGATGATCTGCTGTCTAAGACGCCTGATAGGGGAGAGCTCTTCTCCAGTAAAGGTCACCAAGCTGGCAGCCTTGAGACCATCAACTTGCACAGAGCAAATTGGTCTGGGACAGCTCACAAAGGTCCTGAATGCTACAGAGACCCTGACCTTTCTGAGCGAGCTGTTGAATGTGCAGCTCTGTGAAGCAAAAGAACCTCCACTTCAAAATGATAATCCCAATTATCATTTGAAAAGCCGAACTGCAAATATGTGGTGGTTGCAAAATGAAAATAAAGGAGGCAATGGAGGGATGGTATGGGAATGAATATAATGAGCTCCTTGGAGAATAACCCTACATTGAGTTTGCTGTGCTAGGAAAGGATGAATGAAATAGCAGCAATTCTGACTGTGTCCGCTCCTCGCATCACATGTTGTATGTCTTGGCAGCGGCAGCATATTGCAATGCAACAAGTCCCCAGACTCACCTGCTTCATTGAAGAAGTACACATGCTTTCATGCTACACTTAGCTGGTACTCGATACCATCACTTTCCCTCAAGTCATTTTAAAATGATGTGTTTGTGCAAATCTATAATTATTTTACAAAATGAAGGAAAAAAAAACTTTGTAATTAGCAGTTGTATGAAAATTGTACGAGGCCAAACAGAAAGTGTAAAATGGAAAAGAAAAAATTCTTTAAAATAGTGTTGTCACTACAATGGGAATAAATGCTTGTATTTTTAAGGTTTTCTGCATATAGTACATACATTTGTCAGCGTATTAATTTGTCAGTGACAAATTCCCTAAATTTTTTTCCCCAGTTAATAGACTTCATAGATTTCCCAACTCAGCAAATACCACAATTATTCAACTTTAAACAAAAATAAAACAAAAACTCCAGGCTGCCAACAGCCACAACTCTCTACGCTCCCCTCCCCATGCATTACTCACATACTATCCATAACTGCTTCAAAAACGTCCCCACAAGCAGCCTTCAATCATACAACCTCCATTACACAGACCATCCTAGAACTCAGGGCTAATTCCCAATGCAAACGGTGAAAAATATTTTATTGTTGCCTCATGAGAAGCAGGGAAGCTTTGTTCCTGCCTCATTTTGACTCATCGTCACGATACATTGAAAGACACACTACAGATCTAGCACTCTTACGGATCATTATCAGTCACGCTGAATAAATGTTTCCCAATCCTATTATTCCCAATTTATCAAAAGAGTAGAGCACAATGATTGCCAAGGCTGCTCCGGGATGAGGGTTGAAGAGGGTTAATGTCAAAGATTGATTTGCATATTGAAACTGTCCTCTTTCAGCTACGTTTAACCCTCAGTAGATTAGCAGAACAACTAACCAGGGCACAAACACAGAGAAGCTCAGGCGTGTTCAACCACGCAGAAAACTGAAACAATTATAATCAAAACCTGGTGTGAAGAGCAACTACAAATAATGGGTAATTAAGTCACAAAAGAGGATTTTAGCCATGCGCCTTTCACCATGGTCTATTTTTACTTGCTGAATCCATAAAGCATGATTTAAAGACCTCATAACGCTGTGGTTTGTTCAAGGCCCAAAATGCAGACGCCTACATCCGAACACTCTGTGCTTATCCATACACACAAACTCACCGGTGCACACGCACCAGGGGGAAGCAACATGCAGGGAGAAAGGTAAGGGGTGAACAAATCCACTGCAAACACTCCTGTGAGCTTGGTGCATTTGAAAAGAAGCACTATATTTAGCCATGAATTAAAGTCAAAAGCCAGCAGAGTCTTTCATACAGCCAACTAATCTGCAGCTTGAGAGAAGGATTATGAAATCAAAGAGAAATCCACCCAGGTGTCTCGAACAATAACTTGCATTACAAATAAACTTTCTACTTGAATGCTGTTTAAAAACAACATGAAATAGAAAGCAAACAGGAAAGAAAATAAAGATTGCAAGGCTTTCTACCGAATCAATGCTGGTACTTTTTTTCACTTGCATACTAAAGAACAGAAATTAATTCCCTTCATCTAAACAGCATTGTTGGAAAACAATGTTGTAAATAAAATATTATGAATACTTTCACTTTTCACTTTATTTAATACTAACAGTAATAATGTCTTCAATTTATACAAGCACTTTTCCATCATTCATTCACTCCAGTCACACACTGGCGGTGATAAGCTACCTTGGTCCCCTCAGCTGCCCTGGGGCAATCTGCGCCTCCAGCCTCCTGCCTCGTGCCCCCACCAAACACACACCACTATATTTGATCAACCTTTTGAAGTATTATTTTGGATCATTTTATGTTAGTTGTAAACTAGCGTAGACTGCTAACTCGCTAAAGCAAAAGAGGTTTAAAACCACTGTTTTGTCAAAACAAAATTATTTCTTTATGCACCCTTTTCTCTTGATGATATGTTGACAAAGTAAATATTATTGGGGGGATGGTTACATGTGCAAAATTGGGCATACATATGTTTACTGCAGTTTAAGTAATTATAAAAAATAAAGCCGCAATTGCCAAGTTAAGAATGCTTTTATTCTTGTTTTTTTTTTTAAAGTAAGGAAGATAAATTCCATTTTGCATAATCCTTAACATACATCCATATAATTGTATTTATTTATTAATGAAAACCCATCAACAATCTCACAATGAGAAATTGAGTATTCTAATATATAAAAGGTTAAATTACCTTTAGGAATACATTTGTAATCAACTAAATAAAAGGCAGATAGGAGTTCCAAGGGATGAGTACTAAATCAAGATACTAATGTGGCCCATGCATAGGGAAAAAAATAGTTTAAGGATAAAAGCTTAAAAGGCTGTATGTGAGAAAATGATTGTAACAGCTGATCTTTTTGCTGATATTTTATCCATCCTTCAATGAGCAATAAAACATTCCAGAAACAAATGACTAATTACAAAAAAAAAACTCATAATGCTTTAACATGAAAACAAATATATTTTAAAAGAAATCTGCCAACTATTTTTAACTAGGAGTAAATTATATTTGCTCATGTTTAAATTAAAATATAATCATTAAAAGGAGGCTTTACCGTAAGTGACTTGCATATTAGACAAAAACTACAAGCAACTTGTCATAAAGCTAAAAATATATTAAATGTATTGCTCATGGAAAAACTCTCATTTAATTATCAGAGCAAAACAAACCTTTTAATATAGTTTCCCCCATTAAATAACATCACTGCTAAAATTCTTGTATTTATCTTACAAAAATGAACATTGTTTAAGGATCATTGACTTTGGTTGCTAGCCGCGGACATTAATACCCTTAACAGTTTCAACTCTGTAGATCAGATCTATGCCGATCAGCAACAAAAGGAAAAAGCTTCTTTAGTCAGAGAGCGAGATGGAATGATCAGCCAAAGCCATGGATTTTCTTTTAGTGTTTTGAAGCACAAGCACCACCTCATGGGTTTATGCCGGCAGGCGGGAAACTATGAGAAAGAGGGAATTCCTGTGGCTTGGCATGTCAAGCCCAAGAGGCGTGGTCTGTTCTCTGTTTACAGGGCCCACACTGAGAAACAGCATCTCCAAGGAACCACCAAACTCAGCCTTCTTGTTTTTTCTCTCTTGAACGTTTCGTTTCTAATTTATCAGCATTTCGTGTACGAGGGCAAAGAAAAAATATGCTCAGGGGATAAATTCAAAATCCATCAATGGGTGGAACTTCACATTCTTCCCATATGAATCAGTCATACCTCACGTGTGCATTGTTTTGTCAAGTGCAATACTACAGTACTTCAGTAACGAATAGCAAAAACAGATCACTTTTACAATTACAACAATCTTGATATTTAATTTGTCTTTTAAACAAAGGGCATTTTATGAACATTTTAAGATCAAGTTTTACATTTCTGATAAGATGTCAAGCAAAAAATAAAGTTAGAAATGGAGAAAAATATCCTTTTACAAAATATACTTTAGATAATTTGTAACTCATTTCACTATAAATTAAAGCTGTAAAAACAGTTTAAATAGAACATTATCTCTGATCATCCAGTTTTAGGTACTTTAATCCAGATCGAGAAACCATTAAATTGAAATGAATCCCACAAACCCCAAATACCCCCTCGGTCCTCATTTTAAATACTTTCCTTAATCTGAGAAAAAAAAAAAAAAAAAAAAAAAAAAAAGACCATTTCAAATGCACGAGAGACAGAGAGACAGAGAGAGAGAGAGAGACAGAGAGACAGAGAGACAGAGAGAGAGAGAGAGAGAGAGAGAGAGAGAGTGGAAGACAGCATGCAGGAGAGCGAGAGAGAGCATGCAAGAGAGAGACCGAGAGAGAGGAAAAGAGCATGCAGGAGAGAGAGAGAGTGAGAGAGAGAGAGGAAGAGAGCATGCAGGAGAGAGAGAGAGAGAGAGAGAGAGAGAGAGAGAGAGAGAGGGAGTGCAGTCATAACACTGACATTTTAGAATAAACATTTTTACAAGTCATCTTTTAATCACACAAATGTTATCATTGTTTATTTAACATTTATTATTTGTATTAGTATTATTAATATCGAAACAAATATTTCCACCATCATCATCATCCCACATTTGCTTCATATCAGAACTAACGGATCCACAACCATTGAATACAGGTCTTGTATAAAAGCTTACTGCATGAAAAATAACCACCTTATTGCCACAATTAAATGGTAGCAAGAATGTTGTGCATCTTCATAGCCACACTGGTAAATACCCCTATGTAAAAAAAAAAAACTATTCACTATATCACAGAAACAATATCTAAAAATGAATTCTTATAGGCACACAAATTCCACCAAGTTTTCCTAAAGAATCGAGCTGTTTTCACAACGCAAGGACATTTTTGAAGCCAGAATCCATGCTGACCACCTAATAAACATATATATATTTTTTTTTTTATTGTGTGATTAGTTATTATCCTCAAGTAGCATAACGTTTTAGCAATAACAATTTTTTTGGCTGGTAGTATAAACAAGTCAGTTTACATGGACATCAGTAACCCATGGCATGTTGATGTGGAAAGTCGTTTTCTAGTGAATTATTCGGTTATTGCTATTCACTGACACTGTGCCTTTAAAGCCCACATCAACGATTCATGTACGTGATGCATAATCATCAAGGCAAATTATGTTACAAATTAATGGCTGAACTCGCTAGCACCGTAGAGAAATATGATGAACAACTCTATAGCTACATATTCTGAGTATCACGTAACTTTTATGTAACTTCCTGACTTGCATTTAACATTTAAATATATACGTTTTTTTATGAATGGTAACACACTCAGTGTTAAGGCGAACTGTATGAATGATGTCGGTCAAGTTAATTGCCTTAGTGTATCAGTGTAGTAATAGAGAGAAAGAACATTTATCAATACGATGCAAGGACAAAAGTAAACTGGGTCTACAGGCCCTTGCGCACAGCTGCAGTAGGAAAAACACAAGCAGGATTTGTGAAGAGGTGTTTGAATGCTACCTTGTTTGCCACAGTGTTGATTGCCAGCGTTGGAGAGGCACTTCCAGAGATGATGCAGTCCATTCCCAAGTTATCCGACTCCAGGCTATACGGCGTCGGTGCCTGCAAAAAAAAACCCTGTTTAGCCTAGCAGGATGCAGAAATAATCAAGAATGGGAGATGACCAATTCCATTCAAAGTCTTAAGGCCATCACACACCTATCCAAATCTCGATTCAAAGTTTCATGCATGAACGCATCTCGATCATAAACAATGTGTGCCAACGGGATCTGACCGAACCTTGAGCTCGAACTAAAAAAGTTTGGCGCTAACATATCGGTTTGGTTTTTCACAAGAGAACAACCAATGAAAGCTGGCTCTTAAATGGGACATAAAAGAGCAGCTGGGTATGTCTGGGCATGCTACTGCTGTCCCCTGATTATCGTCTAGTGAAAGGAGCATCACTGCATCAACATTAAACAGTAGAGGTTAGAATCTTGGAATATGCACCCTGCAGAAAAGCCATTCGAACGTTTGTGTAAATCTCAATTCAGATAAGTGTGTAGAGACCTTTTTGGCACAACCAGTGAGCAGAAAAATGGTTAAGAGAGAGTTTACCAACAAATCCTTTATTTAGGGGCATTTTTGGAGGTGAAAAGATGAGCAGCAGAGACGAAGCGTTCATACTGGGGTAAAAGATAACTTCAGAATGCCTGTCTCCTAAAACTGCTTATTGTAAGAGGATTGCTTGGCAACAATGAGATTTTTAATTTGTGATAAACATGAATGAGATTTTGCTCAGTCACAATTTTAATGCCTAGGATATTGTTAAAAGCGAGACAGCAGCAGGATGAGAAAGAGAGAGAGATGAAGAATGTGCCTTTAATGAAATGCACTGCTAATAGAAAGTGTCAGACTTAGCACCCACAGAATTCCCCCGTATTTTTCCAGCAGGATCAGGCTGAGTGAGAATGGCTCTAATTGGAGGTTTTTGATAGGAGTGAAGTGAATGTCAGTTTGTATGTGCCCTGAGGGTAGAGCCATGTGCCAAGTAAATGATACTCTCCCAGGGCTCTGGAATGTGGCAATTGTAAATGACACCAGGCTAACTGCCTAACCGCATGGAATAAAACACACCACCAACTCCACACTTGAGGTCACCTGGACAGTCAGTATAAAAACATGATTGCAGACATTCAATCTTTTTGTGAGGTTTAACAGAAGTTACTGCAATTTGTTTCCACATAAAACCTATCTAGCCACAACATAATTATGATTATGACACTAACACTGATATATGAACAATTAGATTTAGATTGGTATATGCACAACCAAAGATTGAGTTCTTCATCAAATATGACAAACCATTTAAATAAAAAATGTTTGGATCACCAATGGAAAAATAATTAGATAATTGACTTATTGTTAGGCTCCTACCAAAGGAAAAGTTTAACCAACAACTACATACAATGAAGCAATTAACTTGGACCTTTCAGTTTCATAGACACATACTTTTGTTTTGGGAATAAAAAGGACAAGATGAGGTATGTTATACCAAGCATCCCAAAAGGCTTGGTAGTTCAGTTTACTTTATTCTATTTAAAAAGACAAAGGCCTTTCCAAGGAGTCTTGGTCAAGGGAATGAGTGTTTGTTGCAAGTGTGAAAGCAATGTTTTTGTTCCTAGGACCTGATATAGCGAACATTTGCAAAGGGGGTCTAGGAAACGGTTCAAATAGTCTCAGGCAGGAATGTTGCCTGTATTTTGTAAATAGGGAAGTGTTAACGGGAACAGATCAGCAATTACATTGTGAACTGTGAATACAAATCTGTGGGGAATTGGACAGGTTGAGGAAGTTGTGCTAAAGTACAGAATTGCCTGAGAAATGTCTATGTTTGAGCGGCGTGTAAGAGTTAATCATACCCCCCCACACCATGGCTGCAGTTCTGATCGGGGAGAAGACGAGGCGAGACATGTCAGCGAGTGGAACTATTACAAAGTGAATGAAGACGACAAAACAAAGGCGGACTACAAATTGTGCTCAGCGAAATTGTCCAGAGGAGGCTCAAAAGGTAACCCATTTAACAAGTAATTTAATCAAGCACCTAAAATCCCAACTCGACAATAAATACAAAGAGTTTATCCACGCTTCAAAACCTACACAACCCACCCTGCAGCAAACTCTTGCAAGACAAGAGAAAATGTCCAGAGACAATCCACGTGCTGTGAAAATAACACAGGCATTATCCAGTACATTGCATTGCGTGACCAGTCACTCTCGGAGGTAGAAAATGTGGGGTTCTTGCTTCTCTTCCATGCTCTGGAGCCCAGATATAATGTTCCAAGCCTCCACTACATGACTGACAAGGAGCTGCCTAAACTAGATGACTCTGTGAAGAAACATAATTAACCAAGACATCCAACTTTCCAGGTGTCCCTCCACCTGCTCTCTACTCTCACTACAGATTACAATGTCATCTGCAAACATCATTGTCCATGGAGATTCCTGTCTGACCTCATCTGTCAACCTGTCCATCACCATAGCAAACAAGAAGGGACTCAAAGCCGATCCTTGATGTAGCCCCACCTCCACCTTGAACTCCTCTGTCTGACCTGCAGCACATCTCACTGTTGTCATACTCCTCTCATACATATCTTGAACTACTCTGACGTACTTCTCTGCCATTCCTGACATCCTCATACAGGACCATAGCTCCTCTCTCGGCACCCTGTCATACGCTTTCTTTAAGTCCACAAAGACGCAGTGCAGCTCCTTCTGACCATCTCTGTACTTCTCCATTAGCATTCTCAGAGCAAAAATTGCATCACTAGTGCTCTTCCTGGGCATGAAGCCATACTGCTGCTCGCAAATATCCACTTCCCTTCTTAGCCTAGCTTCCACTACTCTTTCCCAGAGTATATGCAATATGCAAAATATATAAAATATGCAAGTCATCAATTCAATTTCCCTAGTTGAAATCATTATGACCAAAAATTTGCGCTAAACTTCTCAAGCCATTTATCTCACACATCTAGTCAAAGTCTACAACAGCTGACAAAAGAAGTGGAGCATAGGATTAGGTCAGTCATTTTTTTTTACTTCCCTTAATTTCAAATGACTTATAATTTAGCGCTAAAGCATACACTTTCCCCAAATTACAGTATGATGGAAAATAACTTCCTGTATCTGTATCTCTATCAAAGCAACACAAATCTATATCTTCAATCCCCACCACTGGCTCTCACTATTGCAAAACACTTTCAGTTTGCCTCCCTTCGACCCAGAGCGTAGGTCTGGACAAAATGATGCAAGATGCCTTAAAGCCAGGTCAACCACGGAGGCTGGCATCGAGTGCAGCAGAGTTGTAGATTCCGCTGAGCATTGCTCATAAATAATGGAAGGAAATGCTTGGGCTGAAAATAGTCAGCACAGAATATCTGTATTAATTGTTATTAGTAAAAAAAAAAAAAAAAAGGTCTGGATAATGCAACGTATGTAAAGTCTGCCTGGGGCAGAGCTGAATTAATAAGCTGGACCTCTTTGAAAGATAAACGGGGTGAGACAGCTATATATATATATATATATATATATATATATATATATATATATATATATAAAAAGATACAAGCTATGAGACTTGAAACAAAGCCAGTGCACAAAATTTTTAGCTCTTTTTCATCTCCTTTCCATCAACAGACCAAGCTTACATTGTCAAATAATTCTTGACATGTGAAAAACAAGTAAAAAAAAAAAAACCTGATTTGTCTTTGCCACATTCTTTCATGCATTAGAATGAAGAAATCCTAAAAAATACTTAAGTAAATAGCTATCCATATTACGTTTTGATCATAAAGTTTACTGTCAGTATCATCACAATAATTAATTCAATACAAGTCTTTGTGAAGTCATGTATACAAGTTCAAAAAATAACATAAATATAAGCTTGTGTTAAGTTCAAATCACTGATGCTGCCTTACATAACCATCTCCAGATCAGCCCCTGTATAACTCTGCAAACTCTTGCACTCCTACATGCCCCCCAGAAGCCTCAGAGTAGGAACAGCATCCTGTGATTTCTCAGTAGAACCTTCTCTCTCACTGTCCCTGACTGGTGGAACAAACTCCCTGATCCAGTCATGAAAGCAGCAACACTAACAACTCTCAAAATGCAAATGAAAACTCTTCTCATCGGGGAACATTTACTAAGAAAGAAAGGAAGAGGATAAAAGGGATTTTTTTTTAATTCTTTTATTTTTAAAGTCCTGACGGCAATATGGCCATTTCATGGCTATACCCGTTTTAAAATTTTGTTAATATTTAAATTTAAAAGCTAGGTCTTCACCTAAATAAGGAATTTAACATCACCGTGGTCCTTTAAAACTGTTGTAAATCACAAATAACTGAAAAAATTCTCAAACCTTCTAATATCCTTGAGGCCTTTGAATCCAGATGCTACAAAACTAACTTCCCTTCTCTGGAAATACATTATCATAATGGCAACTGAATGGAAGGCAAATAAAAATTCACACCATTAAGTGAAGTGATGGCCAAATTAGCGATGCTGAATTAGAGATGAGAGAGAGATGGAAAGAGATGGTGGGGAGAGAGAGAGAGAGAGAGAGAGAAAGTGTTAACCCTTTGATCACACCTAGACTTGAAGTAATGAGCAAAGTTTGGCCAGCAAGCACCAGGAGGTCTTACAGCAAACACGGCGGGAGAGAAGCAAAAAGAAAAGTTCACTCACCCTCTCTCCAGACCGTGGCCTCTTCTTGGGTCGCGTGGGCAGTGCGTCTTCTTTTGGATTTGTGTCGATTGCCCAGTACGAACCCTAAAAACACAAATTCAAATGAACATCCAGGTGATCAACATGCAGTTAAATAACCTGCGGAGCACAATCATTTCCAAGAAAACAAACTCTAAAGCAAATACTGGAGCAGTTTCCATCTAACTTTCAGGTCATCAAAGTTTTAGTGAGTTCATTTGTAAGCCCATCACGTCATGCTCATGAAGCTCTACGTAAAGCTGTGAAGAAGTTGGGTTGTTGGCTCCAGCCATTTCTTGTGTTCACTGCCTCTCTCGGTTCACATTTCTCCAGAGCCTTAGCAGAGGCTGGTAAAATGTTAAACCCCTCCTGAAGCCCTCTTCCTCAGCCGCAGGTTTATCGATTGCTCCTGTTCAGTGCTGGACACAGAGGTGTTGGGTTTCTGCTCAGGTCTGAGCTCAGATAATCAGGCAGAAAATAGAACACCTTGGTTTGGGGCTGCTAGAATCCAAGCAGCCAAGACCCTGGCTAAATAATTTATCTATGCATTCTTCCTGTTTAATTTATTTCTCAATACAGCCGGTCTTCCCAGAAGCTAAAGGTAACCGTGGCCATGAAGCTGGCCCAAAAAAGGAGATTAACCCCTGGGCTTGCATTTTACTTTAAAATATTTCACATTATATGGGATAAGATCTCAATTGTCTAGAGAGGGTGTGATCAAGACCTTTTAAATTACTGGCACGCACCCTCACACATGTACCTAAACAGGGAGAATAATTGAAAACTACCAAAGGATTTGTCTAGACAGCATGCTTCGATATGTTCAAAAGTTCTGCCTCTATAGGCATATTGATAAAATGATGTAAATTTCTGCATCTAAACAGTAACACACCACAGGTCTACAGTTATGGACGTTCAAGGAGCATGAGAAACCAGTATTTTTTTTTTACAGCCTTCTACCTTAAGAAAGGAGCTCATCTTCCTTCTCCACACTAAAGCAATTAAGAAGTTAAGTATGATGAAATCTCAAAAAACAAGCAAAGAGCATGCTGTACCATAACATCTAGCTTTAAAATGCCTTTGGTTTTAGATGCAGTGTAAAATGTAATTTGTTCTGAAGTCATAAACTAAAATGCTGTCCAGATAGCGATTCTTGTTCAACAACGATTAAAAAAGTATATTTTATATATAGGGGGTACAGCTAACAATTAATTTGACAACTGATGAATGAATCAAAGTGATCGCTCAATTGATTGGATGAGGTATTTCTCTTGTTTCACCTCCTGATGTTTTCATACAGAATTCAATAAAAGATGTACAGTAATCTTTTACACTATATTCTATCATGAAAGACCGGTAAAAATGTAATTTCATCTAATAATCTAACTTAATCATATAAATTGTTCACTATACACATAATAGACATTTCACAAAAATATCCAATACATACCTCTAAAATAATATTAAGATTTCAAGAGAATGGTTTAAATTTTTATTAGAACTTGTAAATAAATGCATTGTGAATGTTGAATAGTTGGATAGATTTCTGTTCTGCACACTATATAAATATATATTTAACTTCTTTTCAATGTTAGTTCACCCTACTAGTTCAAACGGAGTACATAAATATTAAATATTACCAGGATGAATCAGTTAAATCATCCAAACACAGAGAAAGTGCTAACTGTTGTGAAGTCAGCACATGCAACATCGAAGGGGAAAAGGTTTATTGTTTTGTTTCTCTGTTAAATAGAAACACAAGATAATTGTTTCCAAGTAATTGGTAAATAATTAGAAAACTAAAACTAGACTCCGATATTTCAGCAGTTTCTTTAGAGGGAGAGGTCATAGATGCTCAGATCTGTTAATTAAATGGATACACAGAGAACTAAGCGTCAGCTTACCTTAAGTCATTTTTACATTTTTGAATATTTAGGAGCATCTCTGGCAACCTGAACAACCACTTTTATGATTTCAAGCATTCATGCATGTTTTTGCAATCTCTGACAACTTAAACATCCATTTATACACATTTATGAGTCTTATGTCAATATCAATCAATATATGGCAACTCTAACAGTCACTTTTATGATTTTTAGCGTTAATGAGTGTTCACAACCATTTTCTCAAACTCTGGCAACACTAATCATCGATTATGTGATTTTGAGTGTATATGAGTCTACTCTCACAATATGGCACCGCTACTTATGTCACTTACGTTTTTGAGGATTTACGAATGTTAACAAAGTAAAACTATAGCGTACCTAACCATCATTTAAAAAAATTGTTTTATCAATCTCAATGACAATGTAATCCCAGGCCAACAATAAAAAACTAAAACAAAAAACAAATATCAAATGACACATTCACATGGCTATCAGAAATACAAAACTTAAGACTTAAGACCTAGAACAGTGAATTTAGGACCATTTATAGATTAAAATGTAAATTTTTTAATTTAAGACTTCAAGACCCAGCTGAAATCCGGTTTTAATTAAAAAACAAATCTGAGTTCATTTACATCTTCAATTAGATTGACTAGTACAGTTCTAGTAACCAACGGATAAACACAACACAACAGTCTGTGAAGGCTATTGTAGAGCTCCACCAATATAAACCATATTTCAAATGATGCTCTATTGATCATCGCTATTTAGCAACTACTTGCAAGCATCCATCATTAGACCACAGATCCTAGCAGGCTGGAGACTATAACTATATTAATCCTCATCATCCAGTTCTATTTGTCAATTTAAACAATCATCTTCCTGTAATTGAAGCAGTGGCGATGAAGGACAGCTGAAGGTGACTGAGTTCGCTGGCAGTCTGTTTCACCTAGCAGATGTAATTTAATCAGAACTACACTGCAAGACACTTACATTGTTGAAGGGGAAACAAAGAGTTTTCCTTTTAATTAGCAGAATTTTTTTTTTAAATCGGAGAACCGTCAGGAGAGGGTTGTAACATGATCTCTATAGAGAAAGCCAGTCATAAGAACTAAATGATTGAGAAGAAAATTACACTTAAAATTTAAACTTTTCAGGATGCTAGAGCAAATCATTTAAAGAAAGGGAACTTAAACCCCTTTCATTTAAGTTTGAGGGCATTGATAAGTGGTCTAAATGAAATAGACGAAAATAATGAATTAATATTGTAAAATAATATATTAATACAATACGCTAGAGCTTCTCAAATATGTGAGCAATTATTAAATCAAGATTGTTTTGGTATATCATTTAATATAAGTATTCTTTGTCTTTGGGAATATTCTTCCTTACAATTCATCTAAATATTAAAAGTTTTACCTAATATGATCCACTATACACGTTATTAACTTCTGATGCTCTGGGACATTTTTACAGCTTTCCTTTTGTAATTTACCAACTTTAATCTGAACGCTCACCACATCCACAAATACTTCTGGAACCCAAAAATTGGTTTCATTCTAATGAAGGTGCTTCTTTGAAAGCATTCAAATGACTTCTATGCATAAACTGTGCAACTCTCTGCTGCCGTGAATGTAAAAAAGTAAACTGGTAATCCTTGAATCAATGCAGTCACTTTTAGCGGGGATCAAACCACCATACTTCCAGGACGACAGGATGATCAACTCCACCACTGTGCCATCTTTCCACCCAAATTACTAACAATAGTAATGTTAATGCTAAATAATGTTTGCATTTTTAAATAGTTTCTATTAGTTATAATTTATACACAGATGCATCTTATTCTTTACCATTAACAAAACTAAATGAGGCCTTATGTGGTCATGGTCATGAACTGCTGCTGTAGATGGGTAAAACATTGCTGGGAATTGTTTTTTTAGTACATATTAACTGAGTGTGTTCGACTGAACAGAACTTCATGTGGGTGAAAGGAAAAAAAGGGCAGCCATTATTTCAAAATGCCCCTGCCAGCACATGGAATTCATAGAAGATATTGCATTTTTTTTTAATTCCATGGGTGTCTATAGTTGTCTGCTGCTTAGTGATTTCACTTCAAAATAATTCTCAAACTGACTTCGCAGGAGCAACTGGCATTTAATTGTTTGGAACAATATGGAGTTAAGTGATTAATGAAAAGTCACATTTGGGGCAGAGAATCTCTTGAAAAAGTGCTATCTTCAAAAGTATAAATCTCATGTTCTAGATATTGCTCAAAGATCCCCAAGATAAAGTCTCCAAACAGGCTTAGACCTTACTGACCAGAAAGCTACTCAAGGGCAAATGTGATTTTATCAGCCCAAAATCTTGCCCTACCTCATTCTCAGGAGTTTCTGTGGTTCAAAAAGGTGAAGTGAACAATCGTTTTTGCCATCTCTGAAAAACACGCCTTAGTTACTATCTCGCACAAACAGCAGGCTCCATATTCCTCCCATATTACAATATTGATGGAACATATCAAGAGCGCCCCGTGCAGCTTTGAAGTTCTCCTTCAAGGGGGGAGGGCAGCGTGGAGAGAGGCAAATTCCAAATTGAGCATTAGGGATGCAAGCATGTTGGCCATGCTTTCTGAACAGAATCCATCCAGCGATAGATTATTTTGTATTTAGTGGAGCACATCCCAAGAGTGTCAATATCAGAGGATTACAGCAAAACATAAAATTAGCATTCAGTCCCCATCCCCTGCATGCCTCGGCTCTTCCCTTTATGTCGTGTTCTGAGCCTATGTGTGTGAATGCACTCACACAAGATGGCTGAGGATACAGAGAAATGTGTGCGTGTTTTGTGTCTGTGGTACAACATGGAAGAAAGAACAGGTTAACTGGAGTGCATTGCTATATTGATTGCTTGGTATGTATGTGTTTTATGGCTTTTCATTTAAATTAGGGCTGAACGACATGCTAAAAAAGGTTCTTACAACAATGGTTTTCATCATTCCATAATTAGATGTCAAACCTGAATGTCTGACAATATTTTCCACAGCAAATTAAAAAAAAAAATGTATCCTCAACTATAGTCAACTAATTTTTTATTGTGAAAACAAGAACAAAATTCTAAGAAGCGATTAATTTGAATTGCAGTTAGAAGGAAATAGTTTAAATATAACATAAATTAGGTATTATTCATTATTTGTATCAAATCTGAATCATTAGAATTCCCTTCTTTATGTCAAGTGTAACATTATTTATATTATTTAGAACTTGGTCTTTTGTAAAATATACTTATATATATTTTTTTATTTTCATTTATTAACATTGGAGTGCACAGAAAAATTAACGAATAGTATATATGGTACATTTCGTAAAAAGGGATATCTCACAATGATGAGGAAATCGTTTTCAAAATGACTTTATATAGAACTCCTGATGGCAGATGATTTAAAGAAGTTTTAGACACCCTTCTTGAACCTTACAGCTGTCTATTACAGCTTTGAGCATTGTTTTCATAAAATATGAACAAAATTGTGTTCAGAGAAGTACTGGAGCCTGTTTGCAACTATATGGGGGTAAGTGATTTATGACAACTATTTTTGTGGACGAGTATCCCTTCAAAGCATTAAGTAGTAATTTTTTTTAAAAAGAATCTGATAAATAATTGTGAACTCATGTCTCAAACTTTCCTGGAATAGCTTTTATATCCAGAATGTTTTTATTCATTTTAATTGAATATTTTTTACTACACACAAGAGGTAAAACTGCTTACAACGCACAAGTTGAGGTTTGCAGCGTAAAACAAGAAAGCATCTAGCACTGACATGTTTGGTGTTCTACCAAAAACAGAATAAATACTTCATATTTTGTATTTGCGATTAAACCAGTTATTTTTATATTAACACAAACAATATGTTTATCACACTCCTACTCACCCTCACATTTGTTGTTAAAAAAATAAATTTTTATCTATTTATTAATGATGAATGGTTCATCTAATTTTAATGCAATTACTAAAGAAAGGAAATTAACATGCATCTAATAAAATATGCATAATAAAACTTTGTGAGATTAATTTCCTCTAGACTTTAAAGTAGTGAGCGCAAATCTAATTAGTGCATGATTTGGGATACAACAACTCAGTTTCAGGACTATATTGGTCTCTCTACAAAAAAAATTTGAAAGTGGCTGATGTTTCTTTTCTAAAGAAAGGATTCAACTCTATCTTTCAGAATAATACATAATTAACTTGTACATATTGTAAATGCTTAAAAAAACTTATTTCTTCTCATTATCTACTTTTACCCCACACTTCAAAGTAAAGCTATCCACGTGCAAGTTTAGCTCTGTAATGCAGCCTATGCGTGAATAGCCATCCTTGTTTTAGCTCTGGGAGACCTTACTAGCAGCATGCTAGCTAACTGAGAGGAAGCAGGTGGCTGTCTCCCCCTCTCGTGCAGTAAGTGCTGGGCTGAAGTGCTTTCTCCTCAACCCGAGAGAGATGCGAAGAGAGCTTTTAAAATGTTACTGCCAGTGCTTGCTCTCATCTATTTTCACAAGGATGCGTATGCATTTTTAACGGCTGCTCTGCTAGAGACATTTTGTATTTAGAGACGATACAAAACATGCATTTCTGAATAAAACAGCAGTACATATGAAGGGAAAAAGGAAACGCTTACCTTTCCAGGGTCATCTTTGGAGCGAGGCACTTTGAGAAAACACTTGTTCAATGACAGATTGTGCCTTATGGAGTTCTGCAGGAGAAAAGAGAGAGAGAGGTGTGGTTTGTAGGTTAATGAGACAATAGTATGTAAATCAGACTATACAATGCAGCCCTTGGCATGCAGTCAGCAGGAGCATAGGAATCCCTAGCATATAGGATGCCTGCAAATAAAAGAATATGAATAAAACTCTGAGGTGTCAAACAAGGGATCTGCGTTATCTTCTCTACACTATGTAAAGCAACCAGGCCTGAGAAAAACATATTAAAGAGATTCATCATGCTGGAGAGAACAGGATGTTTGCTGAATATTGAGACTCTGAAACCCTTGGAAGAAAAGCCTGACTTGACAACTTTTAAAAGCAGTCAATATTTCTATGTTTAAATATTAAAAAGGTAAATGAAAGCAGTTTAACAGAATATCACTAAATTTATACTCAGAGGAAAATTGCACTTTTTTTCCTCAAGCAAAATGACTTTCTTTTGCATGTAATGAATCAGCGGGAGGCAGCATGAACGATCATCATGCCTTAATGCTCCGTGTGTTCCAGCTGGAGCTCAGCCAGCCACTTGGGTTAAGACACCAGAAACACACGGGTTTGGAAATCATTTGACCGAATTCTATCGACAGATGGCTGCGACATAAAAGCTTTGGAATCTTCAAATAAACTAGGAAGATATTGGAAGAGGCGCCATCATGAAAGTGGATATAAACAGAAAACATTTAATGAGTGCAGCACTGAGCCATTTCCACTAGGCTGGTTTGTTGAGTACAGTTGCATGCTGGATGTTTAACAACCCACTGAAAGTCAAGGTAAAGTAGTATCTGCCTGCATCAGCAATAGTGAAGGCAATAAAGCTGAACTTGAACGCCCTGATCCATAAATGCAAACAGGACCTTTATCCTTTAAATTAAAAATCCTGGTTACTTTTTTAGTAAATGCATACCATGTCGTATTTTAAAGATTATCTTCAAAGGTCTATCCAGAATGATCCAGAAATCTACAGGTGTTAATTTGCTATTATTGAGAGCGTAAACATGAATAAAACAAGTGGATCACTCAAAAAAAAAAAAAAAAAAAAACAAATAAAACAAATCTGGGTTAATATTCAAGCTTTGTTGGATTTCTCTCAGGCGCAGCCCCAACACTAGCGTCAGAGCTCAAATATCACAAGAAAATCTACCAAAAGGTTAACTGTTCTGAAGATCTTTACACACCTATCATACACATGCATTTCTTTCAGGCATCAACCCACTGGTTTAGTTTTTATGCTGAACCTCTCCATAAAAGGTCTCTACACACCCATCTGAATTTTAATCCAAAGTTTTGTGAATGAACATGCCTCAACCAACGATCACTGTCATATTGGCTTGGTTTTTCACAAGGAGAAGCTCTTGAGTTGGACGTAAAAGTGCAGCTGGGTGGTGCTCGATACACTCTGGCATTGATCTCACAACAGAAAACAGCTACCAAGAACAACATGATGATGAGATCTCTTCCAGATCACCTCTGCACTTGAATTCCAACAAGTAGCAAATCAAGTAATCATGTACACAAAAGAGATGATCACAGCATTTTTGTCCAATGTGCTCAAATTCATTAACAAACCTATTGCTTTTGTTGACAGCAATTGCCATTGTCAACGGGCAAAATCATTAACCTGAAAAACATTTGTCAAAATAGATGTCTAAAGTAGTATTCTTGAACTTTATCAAAGCTTTGATTAGTAGGCCTGAACCAAATTAATCTATAGTTACAATTTCAATATCTTCACACTTTATGTTTTTAAGCATGCATTTGTAGGTTTGCGTACATATAAAAGAGAAATAATAAAACAACTTATTGCAACAATAAGGGAGACTAGAGAAGAATAGTGTAAAAAGTATACGTTGCAGATCAACATCCAAAAAGGTGAAAAAGCACAAAATGATGCGTTGCAGGCTGGTTAAAAGGTGAAAACAGAGCAACAGCAGGTGGTATGCTTCATATGAAAGTGTAACATTGGCACTGATTTATTAGGCAAAAAGAATGATCTTGTGCCCATTTTCCTTAATGTTTCTATTGGCTTTTAACTTTTAATGATACTGTAATTATAACAGTTTGCCTGGTATTCTCGTCTTGTTTTTAATCTTTTTGATATAAAATGTTCTTTGTATAATTTTTTTCACATTTTTCTTTTCAGATTAAATAAAACTTTCAAAATCTGACAAAAAAAAATTATTACGTTATAAATGCTCAGAACAGTGTTTAATAACAAGTTAAAAAACGGATTTGAATTTTCATCAAGTATCTCTTTAAACTATGAATGTAGATCAACAGGCCTTTTGAGATTACAGAAATGAACCTTAAACTATTTTATCAAACAGTTTTGTTTGGACAGGTCTTTCAGTGTCCAGTTCACAAGTTGTTTTATCTACAGGACTTTTTTGGTGTTCCTAATGCTTCGGGCTCTGCCACAGACATCATCTCCATTCCTCCGGAGGATTCCATTCATAAGAACAATCTATACCTATAAAGACGTTACATAAGATTAGATAAAATTTGCCCCTCAAAAAAAATCTTGAGTTTCTACACAAAACAAATTGCAAAAGATAAAATAAAAAGATATAATAATTAGATAAAATACAAATAATTAATAAAGCCAAATGTCGTTGGGGATGAGCAGTAATAAAGCAATTTAATAAAATGTCAATTAGAAAAATTTGAGTATATATTGGAAAACATTATCATTATAAAGTTGTGAAAAAACACTGTGTATAAAATCACATACTGAGATTGAGATGGTGAAACGCCCCCTGCCTGCTGCTGTTTATCCTTTTCCATAAGTCTCCCAGAGACTCCCCTCACAATCTTTCAACGAACAAAAGCAACTTTGATGTCAAAATTGTCTTGAGATCTTTCTCAACTATTTACAAGTTTACAAGGCACCGAAATCTAACACCAAGTGGGCCAAAAAAACAGAGGAAGAATGTGAGGAACAAATGAATAAAAGACGCACGTCAGTGCGAATGCAACAGAATCACTGACGCTGCACAATCACGGAGGCAAACACAGTAAAAAAAAAAAAATGATACAATCTAACGCTAATACAGTTATAACTACAACAAAAACAAAGCCTATATTATTATATACAATAAAAATATAATATTTAAAATGAAACCGCTTCTAAAACACAGCTAAAGTATTGCTAAAGTCACTGTCACCGCTCTCCTACGCTCTGCCTTCTGCCTCTGGAACACAAGCAATGTTGTCATTATTGTAATGAATGTCATATCAGTCAAAGTGCTGTTTCTTAGCTTTCAAAATCTGTTGAATTTTTTTTCAAAATAACCAGAGCTACAGTAGTTTGAAGTGCGCAAGTCACTATTGTGTTGCCGGCGACACCTCTGGTGATTGATTCAAAACGGAGTTAAAATGATCAGTTACTAAAGGATGTAAAGGTCACATTGTCCATTCCTAACAGGGTATGCCAAAAAACCCAATGAATTTGTCAGCTGACTCTAATCTAGCAGCACATTTAAGCTTTAGCTCCCACAGAAACATCTAAAGATGGTAAACCCCCTGCATTAAAATCGCTCTCAAGGACAAACACATATTAATTACAAGTGTACATAAGATAGACAGGCTTCTCAGTCTGCTCAGTATTTTAATGACACTCAATGAATGAAACAAACCAGTATCTTCATAGAAAATGCACACGTTTAGGTTGCAAATATACAAGTGGACGCATATCTCCATTCCTTGTTCTCAGACTCACTTTTATACTCCTTTCCTTTAACCTTTCCCTCCATACTTCTTCTCATCTCTCCTTCTTTCTCTGCTGGGGGCCTGAGGGTTCAAGGCTGGCTCAGCAGGGCTCCAGCAGACATACATCGCTAATAAGCAGTACTGCACCAGTCCAGTCTGTCTCCAACTCCCTATCAGGGGAACTAACCAGGAGAGCCGCAGGGCCAGCTGCCATTCTGACACAGTGAGTTAGACTTTGCGTGTGTGTGTGTGTGTCTGTGTGTGTGCACATGAGAGAGAGAGAGAGAGAGAGAGAGAGAGAGAGAGAGAGAGAGAGAGAGAGAGAGAGCAAGAGAAAGAGCAATAGAGAGCGCAAGAGAGAGCGAGAAAGTGATTGATTATGAAAGTAATGCTTGGTACAGATTTAGACTAAATACTTTTGTTTTGGTGGCAAAAAAATTAAAAAGTTTGTTACTTGATTGAAAAGCCGCAAATTCAATTTTTTGAGACCTGCCAAATTCTGAATATGGAAGATTTAATTTACAATCACTCGTCGAGAACTGCAGCGAAATTTAGTCACCCCTACCTAAAAATCTGCCTTTAAGTTGATTTTTAACAAATTGTTAATAAAAGCAACTCTAAGAAATTAGAGTCTACTGAGGTCAACTCTAATGATGCCAAACATTTACTGTCAACACTATCCTCACTTTCAAATTTCAAACTACAAGTCAGAAACCTAAAAATAACAAGAGTCAACAGAGAAACCTCCCACACCATCTAAACTGATGGCCGACAACTCTCGATAAAAACTTTCTGCTTCATTCTACATACTGTAGCCGGTGGAGTGCAGTGAAGTGATAAAGAGGAGGAAAGAGGTGGGAGTCATCAAGAATGAGCAATAACAGTAAGAGGGTCAGACAGCAAGCTCTGTGGGAGTGCCTGTCCATGACGGTCATGGTGAACAGGGATGTACCTGCGTTCCACAGCAGGAGTGCTCTCCAAACCCAAACCCGCACCCCAGTCACTGACATTCAATGCACCCAACCACCCACTCACCCCTAGTCTCACGCACACCTCTCCTAGTATGACATAAGGAAAGGCAGTAGAAAGTGGGTCATGCTGACCTCCTCATCGTGGGTATCAACCTCTCGCCGTGAGTCAAAGGGACAGGCAGTGTCGCAGCGGAGTTCTTCATCAAACACACACCGCAGTTCTCTGCCTGCTCTACCCAGGGAGCCTGGGATAGAGCAGAACCATCCCATCAGAAGCCACAAATCCAGTCTGACACCCCACTGACACCCCCACCTACAGTTAGCCACACAGAGGGAGACTAGTGGCATTCAAGACTAGAAAACTGATGATGACTTGATTTCAAGTTAAAATACTTTTCAATGTCTTATCTTCTGAAAGTTCTCAGACATTCCATTTTGACATCTTTTCAACTATTCTCCTGAACTGGCAATAGCACAGATCATTGAATTTTATTAAACCAGAAGAATATTGATATCCATATGATTGACAGTAGCAGAATTGTGGAAGAGTTTAATATTTCTATTCGGAACTTGATTTCTTGATAAAGAGATTATTATTTTTGCTTAATTTACATTGTCAAGCCTCATATAGGTTTAACACCGGAAAAACCTTTTTAGTTCCTGATGATAATGACCTGGAAATTGTCTATGAATGTTTAGCACACAATTTATTGAGGGGTCAACTTTTAATTCTTCAATTTTTATTACAATGCTACTGGTCTAATCTGATTCAATGATCAGTGTTGTACGGTGCCATTCCTGAGAATCCTTGAACAGATTTCAAGAATTAACTCTTGGACAGATGTAGTCAGACTATAAAAATTGATGAAAACCATTCAAAGGTACCATATTATGCCCTTTTTGAATATTTTATAATAAATACTTGACCCATTCTAAACCAAAACGGCACCCTCAATAACCTTCAAATGGTTGTACACCCCCTACTGGGAAAATAATACACCCATTTCTGATGAATACAATCATCTTTTGGTTAGCCATTAACCAAATACACTTTTGCCCTGGGACATCCACATACACACTTTCTTTTCATTGTTTATGATCGAGTCAGCTCGAGAGATTGGCTTTTCATTGGATTGGTTAATGGGCGGCGCTAGAGTCAAGTGGCGTCGCTACGGTCATTGAGTAGTTTTGACCCTTCAGAAAAATAAAATAGTATAACACAAACATGCATGAATCAAAGATCAGTGGTGGGAATCTTTAGCTATGACCAGGGATGATTTCAAATTAATTTCAGGAGCATCTCAACAATTACAGTAAATTGCTTTACGATAACGAGACCAGAGTATTAAAAAAAAAAAAAAAAGATAGAACTAGACAAATTTGCCTGAAACCCAAAACTTGTTTCCAATGGTAAGCAGGTCTTAACCCTGTGATACCTGAATGGGACGCTCAATAAACTCAATTCCTGGAGAGCAGGAGCACCTGCTGGTTATTGTTCCAACCTTGTTTCAAGAGTCACACCAACAGCGTCAAACAAGCCAAGAAGAGCGCAAGTAGTACAAATTGGTGTATTGCATGAAGGTTAAAGAAAAACTGTACAGGGCTTTAGTTTTCCAGGCATTGAGTTTGAGATTATAGGGGTATATCCACATATTTTAAGATGTAAGATTTTACAAAGACACCTATTGTGAAAACATTTTAACTATTTTTGTGAATTTTTAAGTTGATGGTCTGTCTCGCAAAGGCCATTTATCCATCAGATATCTTTCAACACAATTCCTTATTACAGAGTGAGTGGAAAAGAAAAACAGACAAAATGAGAGGGAAATAGGTGTTTCAATGCTCCAGGGCACCAAGGACATCGCAATCACAGTCTAAAATGTTCTGCATTCCTTCCTGTTCGCTGTGTGTCATTTCTCTCCACTGTACCGGTTCTCATGCAATATCTTAATGACTTCAATATCTTCGACATATGGGCTTTTCCACAAACCACACTCAATTCTCTCACACACTGTCATTCCTGACAAGCCTTTTGCAAACACAGAGCATTTCCTAAGCTCACAATATCTCTACCAACATTAGGGAATGTAGCACGTTGGCAGACTGTGTTTGTAGTGGGCGTGGGAAGATGCTGGAGTTGGTTTTTTCATATATGTGGTGAGAAGAGTCACAAACGGTGCTTTTAACCAAGCAAACCAAACTATCCAGCTTACAGACTTAACACGTTAAAATCTCATGCACATTTGACAGACAAGTCATCCCTGCAACGGATGCAGTGTGGTTTTAATCATGGAGAATTTCTTACCCTCGGCCACAGCCATAAGGACAGCATGAAGGAGCAAAAGAGAGGCAGGAGCTGATAAGGCGTCAAGATAAGAGGAGCTCCTGTTAAATCAGTCACTTAAAAGTCTATTTAAGAGACGCACTCTCTACAAAGGATCCAAATTGTATTAATGTATGAGCTGGAAAGGTTCCGTGTTTATGCACCTAAAACTAGACTAGCATTAGATAATATGTTGGTATTAGAGGTCCCAATGATTCTGATAAATCTACTTCAGAAAAGCAATATTTTTGTGTGTGCTCTGCTGAAGTAATTCATCTCTTGATAGCAAATAGTTTGTGATAGCGTCTTCAAGGACAGTTTGAAAAACATCTAGCAGACGTTCTTTCAAAAGATCTTTGACAGAGTAGTGTGTACTTGTACTCAGAACGGATATAATTAAGTAAAAAAAATTATAATTTTGACATTCCTTCACATATACTTCAGGCTGTCAAATAGGTTAAGGATCCAAAAAGAGAGTGTTTAATGACCTACCTTGGAAAGCTGAGTCATATACTTTGTTTTATTCATGTTCATTCTTCTGGCGTAATGGTTTATCCATTAGTTGTACAGTCTTTACTATTTTTGACTAAACACATATCTCAATTTATGTTTAACGCCAACAGTGTGTCAGCTGCTTGAATTAGCATTGTACATGGTTCTCCTTTATCAAACAATTTATTATTTCAATGGCTCATATGTATACGAACAAACTATAAATGTTGTTTGTTATATGAATGCCTAAAAGATAGGTAATTTACTGTCTGCTGATTTATTTTGACCAGCTACCTGAAAGTCTAATAAAACTGGTTAACGACTGCATGACAGATACAGTTTGTTGCACTGTATTCTTTCTATTCCAGTCCGACATTTCATGTACATTCAGTCATATAACTCCCAGCTGTTCTGATAATTGTTAACAATAACTTTTTAGTTTTATGTTTTGTTTAATGTTTATGATTTTTCATATCTTGTGTCCTATATCAAACAACAAATCTGAAATGTATACGATCAGCGTCTTTGAAGTATGGTGATGACTGAAATTTCCGATAGCTTTCGAGTGAATTGTGCTAGCTGTGGAGGGCAGCTCTCTACTCCTTCATTTTAGATTATCCTCTTCCTACTTGGTTTGCTTTAATTGTTAATGGTTTGCTTTTAATTAATTAATTGTTTTTGTATATATGTACCATCTACAGGATTAGAGCTCTCCATGTTTGCTACTTCTGGTAATAAAAAGCATCAGAATTTAAAATTATGATTTCATTTATCATAATTATCATAGAGGTGGAAAGATGACACATTGGTGAAGTTGGTGTTACCAGAAGGTGCGCGGTTGGATCCCTGCTAGGTCCATTCTGCTGTTTGTGGCCCTGAGAAAGCCACTTCACCCACATTGCACAATGTGGATGGATGTGTGGGACTGGTGGGGTGTGGTGGTGGTCAGTAGCCAAATGCGGAAAAATCATTATATAAATTGAAGGCCTTATTATTACTATTGTTTACTTTTTTTCTTGAAGGCATAGTATTTTTATCTCTGCTTCAGTCTTTGAGTTATTGTTATAAATAAATCCAAAGTCATCATGCAATGTTCTGTTTTATCGCCTGCATGTAACCATATGGTTTTGTTTACCTCCAAGGACTGCTGTATTTAATATTTCAAAATGTATTTTGAAATATTTAAAAAACAAAAAAACGTATGAGCCATAGATGTTGGTTCAACATAAAACTGAAGTATAATGGCATCCCTAGCTAGTAGCATGGCGCATTATTTCTGATCAGAAATTTTCTTTCATGGGGAAATATTAACTTAGATGACAAATCTGACTGATTGGAGGAACACTGATCAAGGCGCATTAAGCCAAAACACAAAATGCAACCAAAATTTATGTGCGGGCAGATGCTTTTTAAAAAGGTGAATTTTCTGGTTCTTTCTGGTATTTAGACAAATTATGGACATTTTATGAGAACCTATGAATAAATCTTACTCTTTTCCTTAATGTATTTTTAATAGAAAGTTATGAAACAGTAAATTAGGAAATAAATCAATTCAAAGTGAGATTGAAATGCGAGATTTCAAACACATGATTATACAACCCCTTAAAAGAGCATATTAACCTTAAGACTTAAGAAAGTATTATATTTTAATATTAGTTTTTGGTCAGAAAGCAGACCAAATCATCAAGAGCCTCAAAACAAATAGCTCAAGTAGATGACTAGTTTTACAATTTCTCAAATTATTTTCCAAGACTTCAAAAGTATTTGATCTCATGTCTCATGGCATCTAGAGTCAGTGATGGTATGCACCACTTTTAAAGCCAATTCTCTGATCTTTACCCTCTATAGGTTTTAATAAGGCATGATGAGTTTGCAAGCTGCAGCAAAAATTAACAGCAAGGTGAACGCCACAATAAACATAAAGAGCCTCATTACAACTAGACCTAAATAGCACGCAAGAAGAACAACTAAAGAAATGATCAGGTCAATACCAGTGTGATGCAGAGCCGTGTGCTGTGTACAATGTGAAGTATTGCAATAATAAAAACTTGCAGATGCTGTACAAAGTAATATAACACCTAGGGGAACTGACTAATTCAGCTTTTAAATTAAACATATCTTTCATGTAAAGTACGATGATCTCGAAGACTAATAATACATTAGTGCTGTAAGCCCCGAACAGATACTTGACTAGAAAAAGCAAGTACATGATGGCACTGGTTCATTCTGAAAGAATTTCCTCATCCTAATCATCCTGAGTAGAAAAAGAATCCAGGTGGGGAGACCTTGAAGATTCAGCCTCCAACAGTCAAAAATCCAATGCAAGTTTCTGTGCATCTTTAAAACACAGAAGCACTGATGAAAAACAAACCGCTTTAATAACCTCTTAAAACATGTTTCCAGGCCAACTGTATGATCCTCTAATGAAAAAGGGGTGAAAGGAGCGAAGAAAGCATACCAAATTGACTTCCTCTTATACATTAAAATGTAAAAGTGTGAAACACTTCACAAGGTTTTGCAAACCGAAGCATGAAAAGTTTTCTAAAGAAATGCAAAAAAATGAAAAGTCAGCCAGCCACTGTTTGACCACGGTTCAGAAGAGACAAACAGCAGCCATTCAGATTTACTTTATGAGTTTGGCTGGCTTTGTCACCAAAGATTCTTTTAAAGCAACAAGAGCTTTAAAACCCAGGCAATGTTACAAGGGCTGACCTTTCTCTTGAGATTTCTAAAACCTCTGTAGCACTTTCTACAACTGTTCAAGGCTGTTATACTTACCTTAGTTTAATGGTTAATTGTGTAATTCAAAACACTAACAGCTTGACAAGGAATTCAAAAAATGTTTACAAAATATGAAGACATTGAACAAGCCAGTATAAAACTGAAGACAGCTGACAAACGTAAATAAAGAAACCAAATAAAACACAAAAAATATGTAACTAAATGCTATCTCATATAGCACACTCAAGCTTGGTTTGCATTTAAACCTAAGTATGTCATTCAAATTGTACAAGTAACGATATATTGTTGTATTATATATCGATAGGTCTGAGATATAGCACAAACAAAAGCCTGAATATAAGTAACAATTATCCTTAAGACCCTTTAGAATTGGCGAAATTATTAAAAGGCTAATAAACATTCAAAGAACTTTACACTGAAATGAGAACATTGCCAAATAAGAGAGTAATCTGGTAACCCAAAAACTGCAGTAGTATAAAACATAAAAGCCTTTGTGTCTGAGCCTAGTAAAACCCAAAAATATCTCACCGGGGTAGATAGAGAACTTGGCACTTATGTGTGGCATAACTGCTTTGAGCTTTAAAGAGACCTCTTTGCTCTGCTTAGAGGAGCCGAAGAGGGTTATGAAAGACAGCAAAGCAAAGAGACATCTCCCAGTTTATCCTCTCTGAAAACCTTCGTGGACTCTCAGTTCCAGATGAGCGGTCTGATGAGAGCCATTTGTCAGTCCCCTTTCTTAATTATCAACAGTCTCAGAGCAGCATCCTGCAACAGTGATGCTTTTCAGCACTCCTTCAGACTTGCAGAATGGCGAGATTTCTCTGAGAATGTGGTGAAACATTTTAAGCATAATACGTTTAGAAGCCCTTTCTTCTCTATTGTGGAAGGAGATGGTTGAGCTGTGCTGTGCCACATGGTACAGAGGAAAAGAGAATGCTTCAGATGGTATAATTTAAATCAGTTCCAACAGATAAAACACAGGGTTAAGAAGTTGTGTGGGAGACACACTTTTATGATCAGAGCTACAAGAAAGAGCACTCGAGCTGTAAGCAGACCCTTTCAACACAGAGGGCAAATCTGGTTTGCGGTAGGCTTCAAACTATGTAAAACTGCAAGCGGTTAGTGAGCCCTAAGAGGATCTGAGGTGTTTTAACATTGTTTATGACAAATTCTTCAAGATGTTTAACTGAAACTTACCTGAACTCAACAAGCTTGTACAACAATGGAAGTAGCTTGTGCTTGTAACATTTGTTACGTATACAGCAAATCATCTCTTTTGCTGCGCATTTTTTTTTTTTGTCTGGGCACAAGAAAAGGCCACATATTTTTTGTCATCATTAAGCACGATGCTATTGATCGCTCACACATCTACCTTTTTATGGTTTGCCTTAATTTTAATTTTAACCCATCTCTTTACATGATGCTGCTCTGGAGCCATTTAACAGAACAACGAGGACTAATCAGCTGGTAAAATCAATAAAATTATTTTAAACTGTCCAATTTATGCATTTTCCAAAACACAAAAACTCAAACTAGTACCCCTGAGTTACCATGAATTTCCCTCTTTGCTTTGCACCATCTAGTGTCTAGGAGAAAAGTATTTTTCCTCTAAAAACAAAAACAACAGAAGATCTATACAAGTATAAAAAGCTTAGGGCAGTAAATTCAAACAGCCTCAAAACCAAGTGTAAAAACACCATTCTAGATCACTTGGTATTGCATTATGCATAATATAAATATATATACTGTTAGAAATCTTTTAGATAAGCTTCTGAAAAAGGAAGCACTTAGATTTTTTGCATGGTTTATGGTTAGAAACAAATAGAAGTATTTAAATGAGTACAGTTGCTGTCTATTCTGTGGAAACACGCATGTTTATTTGGCCCACGGCAGATTTAATAACAATTAATTACTTGACTCAATTCAATATGTGCAAACATACATTTAAAGTAAATTAAATACCCTCATTACTTCTTTAAAGAAGATTCATACCCTTCGGAAGGAAAGGATTAAAATGTAGCTGGAGGCAGGTCAGTTATTAAAAACATTTTCAAATTGTTTATGCACGCCGGGTTCACAAGGGCTTGAATTTGACTTGATATAGAATATCCAGGAAATCTATAACAGCTCTAAAAGGTATTTTTCATCCGAGGTTACAATTTTACATTTTTATGTTACCAATGTGATAATTTATATATCCCTAAAATGCTTTTAAACTCAATGTAACCTCATGGGGAAGCCAAATCAACAAAAAAATGGGTCAAACGACACACAGAAAAAAAAACAACAATTTGAACACAGAGCTAGTTTATTAGCTAAAAGATGCAGAAAGCCAAACATTTCACAGGTCACCATCAGAATATCTTCTATGCGAAGTGGCTGAGAAAGCTCAATTAGAAAAGCCTCCTCAGCAACATTAGTGATCGCAGCACTCATCCATCACTGCTAGAAGAATCTGCATTAATGTTCCAAGTACTTAAACCTCCTTCTAGACAATTTATTAATACGCAATGGAGCTACATTACAGGATTACAGGTAACCATGCGCACAATGCAATCCATGCAACTCTACAAAAAGAGTGCTCAAGTCAATGCCAACAATTAGGCTCCATCTAGACATTGATGAAACAAGGACGGTGAAGGGCTTTGAAGACATGGTTCTACCAAATCTAAACTCAACAGCAGACCAGGCATGGAGCAGAGGCTGGTGATTGTGGACAGCGGCCACTCTTTTAAACTTCTCTCCATCTGAAGTTCAATCTGCAGTTGTATTTTAAAGGGCAATTGTCCCCTTTAAAATACAGAAGAGAAAACAGAAAAAACTGATTCCGAGTGTACAAAAAAAAACACTTAAGTTTCCTATTTGTATTCAACTTAACACAGATCCAAAAGTCACAACCCTCCTATAGAGTCCATTAGCAAAGTTAATGTAAAACTGTCAAGCACAGCGACCCATAAATAATACATTGCATGGGTGAAGCAAGGCCGGGTACCCTTCTGCTCACTGCCATCCCTCTAGTCAGTAACTCTAGCCTTCTACAAGGCCACATTAATTGTCTAATTCAGAGCCAATTAGTTGGCAGTGAGAGGTTGTGGCCTTGCAGCCACCTGGCCCCACTCATGAGGACAAAGGCTAGAAAGAGGCAAAACAGCAGGTATGGAAAGTTCATAAATGCTTTAAAAAAGTATATAATGAGGTGGAAAATGTCCAAGTGTATTATAAAAAAAACAATCAGACCACAAATTTTCCAAAATAATCCAACATAGGCAACCTAGGCAAGGCAAGGCAAGTTTTTATGAATAACACACATGTACATAGGGTAATTTAAAGTGCTTTACATTGGAAACAAATAATAAAAAAGAAAGGACATTTTATAAAATCAAGCAGTAAACAAGTCAAATGAAAGCATAATGATTAAAAACTGAAAATGAAGACAGAGATTAAGAGAGTGAAGCGCAGACATAAAATATTTGTTCAGACGTTGGTGCTCAGTCCATAAAAGCGCAACTAAAACGGTGAGTCTTTAGCCTGGTTTTAAACATGACTAAAGTGTAGGCACCCTTGATTTCTGGAAGCTGGTTCCATCTGCGGGCTGCATGATAACTAAAGGAGTATTTACACTGTTTGGAATTAGCCCGGGGTAGATCTAATTTATTTGATCTGAGGGATCTTAGCTCCCTGTTTGGTGTGTATTCACTGATGATTTCTTTTGGGTATTTAGGTGCTAAGTTATGTTTTGATTTGTATACGAGCAGCAGAACTTTAAAATCTACTCTAAAGGAGACCGGCAACCAATGTAGAGACTTAAAAACTGGAGAAATGTGGTCTGACTTTCTAGTTTTTGTTAGAATTCGAGTCGCTACATACTGAACATGCTGTAGCTGTTCAATGGTCTTTTTGGGAAGACCGGTGAGAAGAGCGTTACAGTAGTCCAGCCTGCTGGAGATGAAAGCATGAATCAGTTTCTCTAAATCTTGTCTGGAAACAAAGCATCTGATTCTTGCAATGTTTCTAAGATGGTAATAAGCTGATTTGGTCATTGCTTTGACGTGGCTATTTAAACTAAGATCAGAGCTCAGAATCACCCCCAATATTTCTGACCTGATTTGTAGTTGTTAGGCCCTTGGCATTGAGATACGTGTTAACCTTAGCAACCTCGCTTTTGCTTCTGAATGCAATGACTTCAGTTTTGTCCTTGTTTAATTGATGAGATTAAAAACTAGATGCAAAACAACTTTCAAGACATTGGCAGAGAGAGTTTATGGAGTTGTAGTCATTCGGGGAGATAGCTAGATAAATGTGTGTATCATCAGCATAACTATGGTATGATATTTGGTTCCATCAAATAATTTGACCCAGTGGAAGCATGTACAGGTTAAACAGTAAAGGAGCAAGGATTGAGTCTTGAGGGACTCCACTTCGACATGTAATGTTTACAAAGAAAGCTCTTCCTTCTAAGTATGATCTGACCCATTTTATCACAGTTCCTGTAAGAACAACATAGTTTTCAAGTCTATCGAGAAGGATTTTGTGGTCAACTGTGTCGAAGGCCAGGACGTGGCTTTTGTGATCTGGACACCGAGCCTAACTGAGATAGATAAGCTAGCTAGAGAATGATAGAATCACCATATTTCAAAAAGAACCATTTTGAACATCACTGGTTCAATTTCCAAAAGGCCATTTTGTGTGCACACAGATAAATGAGACAAGAAAAAGCATCAAAGAGAAGAGTTTAAAGTATGGCTAGGGGTGGTGAATTTTTTTTTTCCTTCGCTGCATCATTGATGTGGCCCTTGCCGAATCTGCATCTATTAACAAAGGTTAAGCATAGATGAAACAAAACAAAAACTAAACCAGGCTGTTTTCACCGAATTAAGGTAAATAAATCTAGTGTTTTGAATAAAGCCAGTGATGATGTACCACAACGATATTATTTATAGTATTTATTGCTACCTGAACATTATGACTATTGCACTGTAGATTGCACTGTAGACTGTTTTTATGCAAGTGCCACTGACCAGAGATGCTTTGATTATATATGCATTGTTAATTCTGTTATTAATAAATGAATGACGCTAATGGTCCTAATCAAATTGAATAATGAGGTACCAAACAATATCCAGCCCTAGCTAAACAACTCAAGACTATAAAATAATCAATATGTGGTGAGTCTTAATAAGTCAATGTGAAAAGTACAGGTGATTTCTCTGGCTGCTACAACCTAAATGATTAGCAACTTATGGATGCATTTCACAGATGAACAAATGACGAAATTAGAAAGAAAAAAAAAGTCACTCATTGAGGCCATAAGTGCATTAATCTTTACTAGCATTTATTACCTGGAGATCATGGGTATTTTTAGACTAATAGTCACCTTTAAATTCTGTAGAGTTTTTGTGTGTTGATTAGTTCTGTAAAACAATACTTCAATTTTACCTCTCTATTGAAGCATTTTGTGTCCACTGTACTTATTCATAGGCAATCATAAGTGAAGAATTAATGTGTCAAATTCATGGCTGCTGTGACCTGTGATTACACAGAATGATGCAAAGTGCTAGCATCTTCGCTTGTCAGTGGCTATGGAATGGGATGACTGCGTCGAATACTGGCATCTCATCCATCACTGGTTGTGCTTCACTGCCAGAAAGCAGTGTCATTCTCTTCTCTAGGGTAAAGGATGAATTCCAGTGGAAATGGTTAAAGTTCCTGTGGAAATTTAAAGATGATTCCACTTAAGATGACCTTAAAAATGATAACAGAAATTCTGGCAAAAAAAAACTAACTGAGAGAAGCCTTCTTTCTTTGGAACAAGAATCTTGTCGTTTTTACTCCTCATAGTAAGTATTTAAGCAAGAGAGGAAAAACAGGCCTGGAGTCAAAAAACACACTGTCTTACTCATTAGACCTCAAAGTCCCGGCTTTCCAGTTTTGTTAGCAGCATAGACCACCAAAGTCACCCAAAAACCATATAGTAAAAGCACGTGGCTCATGTTGATCTGAATGTGGGAGCATGAATTGAAGTCCCCGGGCATTGTGCCATATTCTTAGTGACAACATCCACATGGTGCCACCATGTCTGCATCTCCTGCCTGCTAAAACCATGGCAGATGTGAATAAAATAAAGATGAAAGATAACTGACGTGGCATATCCCTATTGTTAAACTCAAAACACTGCAATGATAAAGTCGCTGAATCCTCATATGAACTTTAAAATTGTTCCATTCAACAAAGAAGAAATAATGTTGAAAACTGTGTGGCGTGTTAGAGAAAAAATTAGACGAAGACCACTTACTTAAAAATGACATTTCTACTGTAAGCAGCTGTGCAGGTTTAGACTTAAAGCAGTTACATCATATCACACTGTGGATGCACAGTCTAACACATAGGTTAACAAACAAACAATCACAAAAGCCATCATACAATCAGTCTTCGTGTTCTTTGGGGTATTTATGAAAAGCCCAACAGGCCATGTAACATTTAAGGAGTGCTACCAAGGAACTCCATAAAATATAAGATAATTCCACAATCATTTAGAATAAACATTTGACCCCTGTAGACTCACTGCACCACTACCAAACAAAAAGGCAGTGTTTATGTCTGAAATCCCCTCAAATGTTTGTATTCTGCAAAACGAGCCTTGTAACTCCTGTTTGCCCCACTGGCACAGAAAATCCACCCATTTCAGACTAACACAAATTAATCTTTGGTAAGCCAAAAACATTTGAACATGACATAAGGCATGTTTTTTGATGAGGGAACAATACTAAACATGCAAAAAATGTCTGAAAAGTCGAGTTTACGCGATACCATCCTGAACTTCCCTCAGTTAAGCATTTTTTTACTGCTACAGCAGGTTACCCTTTGTTTAATTCATAGCTAAGCTTCCTTTCACATGCTCATTTGAAAGTTTTGTGTTGTCTTGTGTCGCTATTAGACAGTTGCATCATGGACCTTTGCTGGCGCAACACTCAAGGCTACATATCCACCCACTCAATTCACGATCAACATTTTCTTAGGTCAATTCCAGTAAAGGGTGCGCATCATACTAGTTCATCAGGTAGATCAACCTTTAATGAGATTACGTAAATATAAAATCTTAACAAAAAAAAAAATTGTAAAAGTAAACATTTTAATGTGGTTTTAAAAAAAAACAAAAAAACAAAGTGAGAACTCAAATAAAAGAAAAAATATAAATGGCCTGAAAACCAATACCCACACTTTTTAACACCTATTCCAACAATTAAACTACTACAATTTTTGTGTTATTAAATTGCGATCAATAAATGTAATAAATGTTAACATCTGAGACATTCATCAGAGAAAAGCAGGAGATCCTTACAGAAACTAAAAAAAGATTAACTACAGAGAAAATTAATAAGAATTACATAAATAACATGAATAATAAAACTTCATAATCGATAAGCATACGGCCAACCAGACGCGTGGAAAAATCAAATCACAATAATTATTAAAAATCAGAGATGAAAAAGTTCCATTTATGACCATCAAAATATAAGCTATGCCTCTCTCTATTTTTTTTTTAATTCCAGATGCAGCGACAGAGAGACAAACTCCAGCTTAAGCAGATTTTAGTGAGTAGATTCTCAGTTAAAGGCAGATTCCGAGGACCAGAGTCTATTTATAGCTTGTGCAAATTCATCATGGCTCAGCGCCTCTCTCTTGGGGCCAAATCACAGCAGCGATGAGAGGCCATGTTCAGGTCATCCCAGCCTCAATTAATAAAGAGCTGGGCATCCTTGCCAGAGTTAGGGAGGCTGCAGCCTTGCTTAAAGCTTGGCAAGAACACCACGCTGGAAGATATTTTTGTTTCGTCGTTTTAGAGAAAAAGCCTAGCAAAATATATGCTTAATGCATCTGGATTTTGAAAGTTCTCGTTTCAATAAAAAATATAAAAAAAAACTCATTCCAGATTTGAAATGATAAGTACTAACACTACTGCAGAGTGTGGTCTATAATTCTCCAATCAAATTAAAATTTTTGCCATCAACTTCTTCAAATCAACAATGACAAGCTGTTGTAATGCCATCATTTGTTTGGTGTTAAGCCAACTGCCACAACAAGCAGTAAGAAAAGCTAAAAACACAATTACTCCCAGTATTAAATGTTCAACGGCAGGTATTGACTTTGTGTAACAGGCCTAATTATCACAGTAGAAGGGTCTGAATCAATCAATGAAGGACAAGTGATTGATGTTTAGTAGGGGAGGTATCTACCTACATGCACACTAGGGCTTACAGACTCTTGGACTATGATCAGACTGCAGGTCTTAAAGCTCAATTAAAATTTTTGTGTGAAAACACACACATTTTATGTGTGTGCTTATTCACATTACAAATAATATGCAACCGCTATCCATCTGCTTTGTGAAGACAATGGGTCTCAAACTACACATATCTGCAGAAGTGGAAACTACATTACACAGAATTCACGGTGTATAGAAGTGCTGTCACTCTGAAAATCTTGTGGCTTTGTTGATGCAAATGTCTGATCAAAGCCAACTTCATTAGAACTAAATCATATTAAGAAAAAGACAGATGAAAAAGAACAAAAAGGAATACTGGCAAAGGCAGAGTTGGAAATGTTGGTATAACAACTGTGACTTCATTAAAGAAGTAAATATGTCTGAGCATTTCCTGTAAATGTTTCAGTTAATGACCATCTTCTCCAAGGACTTGTATCTGTAAGAAAACACATTTAAGTTGGGCTTAATGGTGCAAAACCCAGAAAAATGTGACATGACTAAATTGCACCATTTCTAACATATCCTAAAACAAATATGAATCGGATTTAGGACCACATATGGAAGCTGATTGATGATCTGAACAGCCCAACACCAGTTTAATTTACTCAGTCATGAAAATATCCCATATAAGTAACTTATGGGGAAAGAAGGGATTCGTGTCACTTTGGGTTGCAGTCTGAAAGTAGCCTTAGTTTCTGATTAAGAACTACATAATGAAACAGAAAAGAAAAAAATCGTACAACGCGACTTGCAGGTTGAGCCCTACCAATATTGTGTCATGTGGATGTAGTCAAAACTGATTATTTTGTGCACAATACAATGAAAAGTAAGAAAGTCGTGTTTCAAAAACAACTCCAAAGTCAACCCTATGTTTTTCAAGGTACAGTGGTTGCCCTTTGCCAGCTCTACCTGGTGAGCTGTTACGCTTTCTACCCACCTACTCAGAGCGAGTGGCAGGGATTGAGTGGGATGGGGCAAGGTGAGGCTGGTAGGCGGTTGGCCAGGAAGGAGCTTCCTGATGCTGGAGCTTCCTGACACAGGAGCCAGCCACCCAGCACGATTCAACTGGCAATGGCATGAATCACCACCACTCCCACCACCAACACAGAAAGAAACGAGTAAGTGGCTGCAAATGTAGAACAGCATCGGCCCAGTGATTGCTAGATTTTTAGACCTAAAAGAAACTCCTCAATAAAATGTATTTTAGCAGTTAGAGATCACTTAGACCAGGCACCCATTAAAAAGTAAAATCCTCAACCATGCAATGATCCTGGCTGGAGGATTAAATCAAAATTGTAAGTGTGCTGAAGCAAATTTACTATTAATATTCCAAACCATACATCCAAAGCCTGAAACGAAAGATATGACGAGTCCAATACCTGTCCTTCCAAATTTAAATAAAATCAAGCGCAGCTAGGATTTGGACCGTTTGGTTACTTAAGAGATAGTGTTCCCAGCTCGAAAATAAATAACGGCCTGGAGCACTGCAGTGGTCCCCCAAATCACTTAATAGAGAAAAACGGTCAACTGCCCTTGGCTTCTATTATAATATGTCAGCTGGCCAGCAGTAGTTGCAACCTTTGATCTGTTTAGTTTGGGGAGCATTTGCATTTCATAATGAGATCAAAGAAGAAGGTCTGGACCCTCCACAAGAGCCAAAAGCTGTTTTAAACAGGCCACGACTCAAGCTTGCTGAACGAATTTATCCCTTTGCACGACCGAATATGATTTTTGCGGTGTTTGTGAGGGAATTACTCTTTTACATACTTTTACCCTGCTTGCAGGTGTGGAAAGGGGAGAATATCTTGCCAGCGGGGACGGCAGAGATACAAGAACAAACATTTAAAGCACATTTCGAAACGCTTCAGATTTTCAGCAGAGCCATCTTCTGCACATTGAGATTCAGACTTTGAAAGTTGAGGGAAAAAACAGGGTGACCTGAAAAGTCACTCAGTCTTCATGAAGAACTATTTGTAAAACACCAGGGACCAATTAGGTGGGAAAGTGACAGAAATGCATCTTGCATTCTAAGATGCGGCGGCTCTGGCAAAGCCATCATCGGCAGGCTGCAATGTCCCATCTGTCAGTACCGCACGTTTCCAGAGTGCCTGATCAGATTACCGCCTGCTCTGTCGTCGGATTACAAACCTGTTGTGTAAACAGAGATTGAAAATTCTCAGAGGATAACAAGAGCTTTCGTGTGGCTTGGGTCCTCAATAATCCTCTAACATCCATACATTTAATGCTTTTAAACTGAGGTTTAGCCTAGCTACACACAGACAGTGCTTCTCTGTAAGTGCTTCGAGGTCAAACAAGATGAGGTTGCTTGAAAGCTCAGATTAGGTGGGTCGCCAGGGCTCACCACAAGCAGCTTTCAGAGTCAAATGAATAAAATCAGAAGCTGGCCAGGTGCTAAAGATCTTGGCAGCTCTAACGTCTCATCAGCGACAAGTGGCTTTGGCAGTGAACAGTGAGCCTCTCAAACCAATAGACATCAATTTAATCACATTTGGTTTTGCACTGAGCGAGCTGGCATGTAGATAGCTATGGATTATGAACAAAGACAAGCACATCATATAAGATTGGCCAATAAGACTGAAGGATTTTTCTTATGGTAAAAAGCATAAGCAATTTATTTAACTGAAAATCATCCAGCTGCTCAACTGAAGGAGAATAGAAAATTTAATTAAAGAAAAAAAAAAAAAAAAATATTCAGAAAAAATACATAAATTTTTGATGAATCTTGCACATATAAAGCTATTAAAGGTGTTATTCAAACGTAAACTTTTATCACACATCTAAATAACATACTTTATACTATATACATATATTTAAAATATTGAAAATTAATTCCAAGATGAAAGGTTGTATAATTACATGTACAGTTTTTTTTTTAAAGCATGGAATAAAAAATATTTTTGCAAATCTTTTAGGTAAAAGCTAGCCAATTTACTTGTGAACTGTGGCTGTACGTTCACAGAAAAAACCCTCCACTCTCTATATTCCAGTTTCTCTGCTTTTGCATCTGTTTAGAACTAAGTGCATTCCCTTTGATTAATGATGAACTGCTGTTCTTGCCTTGACTTATAATATTTTATTATATTTTTTAAATACATGTTCATGATGTATGTATTGGCAGATAAACAACAGATGATATTTTGTGTTTACTGTTTTAATCTGCAGAACAAGTGGTCAGTGGGTGGAAAAGTTATATGGTTAAGAAGCTTTTGACAATTGACAAACAACGGACTCTTCAATGTTACAATACTGTTTTGTTTAAGTAGAGACATGAAACAAAGTGTTAAAAAAGGCAGATAGCTCACTACATTTCACTTCTGGAAAAAAAAAAGCCTGAGAGTTGACAAATACTCATCTGTGATTAGCTTTTTTTTTTTTCTTTGGGGCAAAAATAAAGAAATTCAATGATACAAAAAATAAATTGGAAGAATTTAGATATTCGTTAGTATTTGTGAAATTTGGCCATTTCCTTCCCTTGTGAAAATCTTAACATACATAAATAATATATTAATATATTCATAATAGCAGAAGGAATGCCATCAAATTGCTCCCAAACTTCATTTCTCTAATTCGACATTAATATATTTGACCTTGATGAATTATCTATTCCTATTGACAGCACTTATTGATATTTCTTAAAAGACTTGGCTAATGGAGTTCAATTGAGATGACTAAATGAGTTGCTGCCGCCTGGATTAGCCCGGTCTCATCTCTCAGGCACAGCTAGAATTATCATAGAGAACAGATGTGTGCGTGCGCTGGGTCGCAAATTCCTGCTGCCGACATCTCAGGGGGATGTGGAGAGATAGAAGGCGACGACTGCATACAGACCTACATTCACCCCAGACATGCTCTGTATGTGCAAACTCGCAAAAATACCAGCATGCAGTTCACAGACAAAAAAAATCTATATGAAATAATACTTGATCTTGGTTTGAGAGACTGGCTATTCCAAGTAAAACTTGTAAAGGATTCAAGTTTTTTTTTTACATCCCTCTTTCTCTCATGAGTTAAATGTCTAAAACGAATCCTAGAACATGATAATAATTAAAACCAACTGAAGTTGAAATGCAATAGCTTTTAACAACAATTCTGTCTACAAATTCATATTTCAGATTCATTTGGACTGTTACAGTACACAATCTGATACCTGAATTTCATCAGAACAAATGCCAGAACATTACATGAAACAGAGATGGAATGAGGTAATTAGCAGCCATTATTGAGAGAACCTCTTTCCACGAGGCTTTAGAAAAGAGCTTGTATTCCAGCAAAAATGGAGAACCACCTCGCAGTAACATGTCAGGGCAGTAACCTTGTACAGCGATTTGAGGGAAAAAGCAGAAAACCATTTGTTATTTTTGTCCATCGTGTGACACATGTATAGAGTGGGAAGCAAATTAAAAAAAGAAAGGCTGATGTCAGACAATTTATCATGGGTGCAAGCAAGCAATTTAACTTGCAGCCTTCTTCCCAGGTACCGCGGACAAAATGTGACCATGTTTCTAGCAAGAGAATAAAAGACCCATTTTCAATGAGTAAAGTCACCCAGCCGCCCCTCAAACTCACCTTCGGTCCAAAGAATTTCTGACAACGAAAGGAAAATGCATATGGCTTTTGAAGAGAGCACATATTCACAAATGGGAATTTATAATTAGTTCTCCTTAAAAGGGTTTGTGAAAAGCAGAACCAAAACATGTTTAATCTTAAAAAGGGATGAAAATCATGTCAGGTGCTAAATCCCAGTGTTATTAATATTCACAAAAAAAATTTAATGTGCCCTTTCAATCTTACGGAATTTCTTGAAATGAGTCCCATTTGCCATAGAATCTGTTCCCTCACACCATCATTGACCCACTCATTGTTGCATCATCACATCTCTTTCTTTGAATGAGTGTAATAGACTGGGCTAAAGGCCACACCTAAAAATCAACTATTTTCCTTATTTTTTTTCTTTTCTTTTTTTTTTTTACAAAGATTCTCTTTAGATTATGGTTCCCCAAATCCTGTCCTGGAAGGCTGCAACCCTGCACATATTAGGTGCAGCCCTGCTCTAGTATGTATAATACTCTAGCTTCAGACAATCAGAAAGGACCCTGATTACTGCAACAGGCATGTTCCATTATATTTAAATAAAAAAAGTGCAAGGCTATGAGGTTAGAGAAACTCAAACATTATCTAAAATTAACAACCTGACAACATATTAATTCTGTTGTAAGGGTTTTTAAGAGTTGGTTTAGGCAAATAATACAAAAAATAATAAATAAACAAATTCCAAAGAGGAAGTTCTGGACTCCTTGAAAGCAAGAATGAGCAACATGCATTGGGGCTCTTTTAAAAGTTTAAAAAACATTGAGAAATGCAAATTTGCTTTGTAACAAGCTTTTCATATATAAACTAAAGCAGATTCTTTTAACACATTCTCATACATTTTAACCCATTTATTTCCTACCACTCATTCATGGTTGCGTGTGACTGGTACCAATAATGGATGTCGCCCAAAACAACATGAAATTGCTATTGAATGAAGTGCAACATACACGAGTCGTAATCAGCAATTTTCCCTCAGTTAGCTAGCTAGATGACGAAAAAAAAAGATGAGGGGTATTGTCGGCGTCTAAAATGCACTGATAATATTGAATACATGAAACTGTCAAATATAAAAGTGTCACTTCGGCAGACGCCTTGCTACATTTGCTTATTGTTGGTCTTACAAAAAAAGCACATTTAACTATGTTCATTTTTAAACATGAATGGCTCTCACAAAATGACATTGTGAAGTAAAAAAGGGTCTTTAACTATGACCTAAAGTATCAGATTAGCTTGGCTGAAATTGCCAGCCAATATACTCTTCAACATTTAGGAGCTGATGGAACAGCTAAAACAAACCTGGAATTTTCTTTTTCATACTTTATTTTGCCTTTATTTATTTATTTTTTAAGTTTGCATGTTTTTTTCACTACTTGCAGTATCTCCTGAGAACTTTCATCTCACAAAAGATTTATTCCAAAAGCGCAAACATCTTCCTACCAATGAGCATAGACTGCTATTAATATCTGCAAATTATATGGACTACCCAATAAAGTGGTGGGATGAAATTCTATTTTACTTTTAAAAGTCAGCCTTTTAGATGTGAAAATTAAATTACAAAGAATATTGAAGTATCACGCACATTTACAGATTTTAAAAATGTGGATTCTTGACCCCTTTAAACTACAGACATAAAAGGTGAACGCTATATGAGCCATATTTTTTTCTACGACTGTCAATATTTTTTCTATAAACTCTGTGTACTAGTCACAGTTACTATAACATTAATATCAGCTTTGAGGCAAAGGAAAAGAAGCTGTGCAAATATGCTCTCAGTCAGATGCACACACATTCACTAGCTCTAACAGGACTGCGTCTAGTAAGAATATGAACTGCATACATCTTGTCTGGCTGCAATAAAACCCTGCTACCGATTCTATTGCCAATAAATGTCAACTGATTGGAAAGCTCATTCTAATATCAATTTCCATCTCCGCTTTTTAAAAGGCAATCAGCACGGCTTCATCGCAGTATATCATAAGCTCCTTGAGATGGTGACACAGCAATGGCTCTCTCCAACATAATGGACTTCTATCAGGCATCTGGCATGAATAATACAAGGCATGAAAGGGACTTTCTGCCACTTCCATAGCTTGTGTGGCTGGCTCTAGCTGGGTGAATATCAACACACTTCCTACTCACACTTGTGTCTGCAAAAAGAGCCTTTATATTCTTGTGTATAGAGACAAGAAAATGTGTGAAATATTAATGGCCATAAACAGATCTGAACAGCACTTTGCAAAATAGCAGCGTGCCTGATGCTTTGATATTTGCAAAATGTTCTTTGCAAAGGAAAGGGAGGAAGAAAAAAAGCCTTGACAGCATGAGAAATGAAAATAATTTCACACATTAACCTTGCCAGTCTCCTCTGACTAAATTCAGAGCTGATTCGGTACACTGATTGAATTTAAGCGGCGGGATGTCACTCGTGTGCATGCTAATGTCTTTGACGGGCAGAAAGGAAATAATGACAAATTAAAAGACGCTTAAAGTGAGCGATTCGCTTCTTACCTTCCACCCACTGCCGGCCTCCCTGTAATAGGGGAAATTGTCACAGATCCACTGATAGATCTCGCTCAGTGTCATTTTTTTCTTTGGCGAGCTGTTGATGGCAAATGTGATAAGGCTGGCGTAGCTGTAAGGTGGTTTGCCATCTTTGTGTTGTTGCACCTCCTCCTGGTCCAGGGTGGTGTTGGGATCCAGCAGGGCGCTCTTCTTTACCATACCAGGCCCGTGAGCATTCTGGGCATCTGCTTTCTGAATGGCCGCCCGCATGGTCAACTGCGGCAGCCAGTCCATTGAGGTCAAGCTGCTCTCCAGCTCCGACGTCATGGTGGTGAGTCCAGAGGCAGCAGGGGGTGCAATAAAGGAGGGGTGACAATCCAGTGAGATGAGAATGAAAGGACGCCCTCAGATCACTGTTTTTGTCTGAGTCACACAAAAATGAAACCTGTGAAGAAGAGCGAAAGAAGAGATTATTATATTATCCGACACGGTCAGAATAATGTTTCAACAGTCAGAACCAATCCAGCTGGGAAACAATCATTATAACTGAAATGGCTGAAAATCCCTAGAATGAATGTTGACTTGCTACCAAAGCTCCAAAAATATGTCCTTGTTAAATGAAAAAACTGCACACACCGGTCAAACCATCTGGCCTATGTCGTACCTACAGCCTGCACCCTGTAGGTGACTCACATGACTGTTATGCAAGCCACAACTGAGTAAATGCTGCTGAACTGTTTTCACAACTGCCAGCCAAATGGAAGAACGTTTTAGGAATTCCAGTTCTCCTGAGGGTAGCTTAACCCTCAACCCTTCCCCCTTTCCATCTTATCTGTGGTGTAAACAGGCCCTGCAGTCATTGCCAAATTGCCATCCTATGTTATTGTGTGGCATGGCATGTTATTCTCTTCTGTGGTGGCACCCATTGCCTGCAAACAACCTTCTTCTACTTTAGGCGCATTGCCCTCTCTGGCTTAAAATAGCAGCAAAGGCAAGAGGCCCATGTTGATGCATAGGTACACAGGCAGACAGCATAGTTCAAAAGCACTGTGCAGAACTTGTACAAAAAAAAAAAAACAAAATCGCAGGAAAAAATGGCAGTGAGGAGGGAATATCCCACAAATTATTCAGACGAGCTTCGATTTAAAAATACCTTCTTGGTTCTCTAGGGAATCAAAAAAACCCCCAAAAGACTTCCTCATTGAAATTCCTCCAGAATAACAGTAAGTGAGCACAAGCCCTAGAAAAATCTGATAAATGAGTTGTCTGAGGCCAGAGCTGTGACAGACGCTCTTTTATCATTATTCTGTCATTTCCATAAAGGTAAGTCATGACCCTCTAATTTAAACAATTTTCCAGCTAGCGGATGGGCCCCCTTTGACTTAAGTCTGTCGTTTTTCCAGCTAGATCAATGTTATCATTATTACGAAATAAATAAGGATCTCCAAGATCTGCTGACCCACTTATTTTGATCAGAGGATTAAGACAGGGGTACACATTCGAAAGGTTGTTTGAAGGTTTTTAAGCAACCGTTCAGTTCTAGCGCAACTTAGAGTCACCAAATCACTGGACAGAGAGGAGTTAGCCTAGATTGGGCCATGAGCGGAAACTAAACAGAAACCATCTGGCTGAGAGCTACTAAGCACTGCAGAACTTTTGAGCCTTTGGACAATTCCTAGTGGACTGTTTCTTTATATTATTATGCAGTCCATCCAAGATTTGTATGGGTTAGAAAAATAAACTGCATAAATAAACTGAAATCGTTGCATGCTGCAACCAAGAAGCAACCATCAAAAGTCCAGAAACCAATACCAAACAGACAGCAGAAAAATAACTTAAACTTAAGCCATGACCTGAAAATGTACATCCTACTCAGCATACTTTTCTTACCTAGAGCATAAAGGTTTATTAAAATGTATACCAAGAAAACAAGTACCCAATTTTCAGTTCTATATTTAAATGTGTTACAACACATTCAACAGAGCGTTCTATATTGCAAATTTAAATAACTTTCTACAAATATGTTTGCTTTTAGAAAATTCCTACTAAGGCTTAATGATGAAATCTGCATACCAATATTCTCAAGAATCTTCTACCTGGCTGCAATTCATGCAGATTGTTCAAAAAAAGAAACACTCAGGAGCGCTGCTTTGTTAATTAGCTAACCTCTAAAGTGCCAGGCAGTAAAATGCAGCCTTCATCGCCCTTCATTAACAATTGCAGCTGTACAATCTACGCTATTATTACAGCAGAGGAGCAAACACTAGCTGACAAAGACATGTGATTAATACAAGCCACTAAATATCTCTAAGTTAGTTCTTGTTGAAAACAAATAAAAAATATATATGTATATGCATATGTATGAAGGTACAGGTGTTCGTTCTCAATAAACCCAATAAAATACTCAATAAAACTCTCAATAAACTCAATAAAATAGAGAATAATCAAGAAACCAGAGTCTTTCACATTTACTGAAATTGGCAGACACTTTTGTCCAAAGCGACTTACAGAAGGGAAACCATTTTACTAGAAATGGTTTTGGTGAGAGCCGCTCTTCTCAACTAGGAAATAAAATTAAACATGAACAAATAATAATGTTTTTTTTTAATTGTGGCGATAATCAACATTCTAAATAAAAAAAATACTTAGCCCAATTTTGTCATGTTCTTAACAATTAACACAGGAGGAAAGACATTATCTATGTGATTATTAAAACATAAGAAATGACATGCAGATCATACAAACACTAATGAAATATGTTCATCTTGCCTTGGTGCATCACGTTGTGCTTATGGCCCACCAAGGTCCATTTTCAATATTGTTCAATAGCTCTATGTATATGAAGAGAAGTGCCAAACTCATTCCTCAAATAAATGTTAAAACATTTGTATGCTGATGTAATCTTAATACATTAACAAACATAATATGTAAAACATAAATGACAAGTAAAACAGACAAATCCAACAAAGAAAATAGACAAGGAATACGACCGATATTAATTAGAAAAGTTCTTACTAAACTATTTTTACATTTGTCATACCACAAAAAGGGTATCAAAAAAAATGTAATTACAAATATTAAGGAATGGTGTTTCTCCACTATCTAAAGGTCCTCCCATTCCTCCAAACCAATCTGAAAATAAATATTTCTGCTGTTATTATCTTTTGAATAGTGTTTCTTTTACATCGGGATTAATTGATCCACAACAAGAATGTGAAGGACTCATTTTAACATCTCTCATTTGCTCTTTTATTAAATAAACTGATGGTATTTGCACAGCTGCATGTACGTTGATGAAGAAACACTCTTATACACCCCAAAGATCGTATGCAAAAACTGAACTGTGAAGCTCAAAGCATTTGCTTGGTAGACTAAAATGACATATTAAAAAGCAAATAAATTTGATCTGAAATAAAAATATGAAATTATTCCAAACCTCAATACAATCTGATCACAAGAACAAAGGAAAGAGCTAATTGCATTGGCAAGCTGTATTGTTCTCCCAATTACCATTTCAACATGTCAAAGCATGAACAATAAATATTTACTTTCTAGAATAAATGCAAACTTGTGTGTAGAAGGATGTGTGGACTAGTGAGCAGACTTGCTGTGAAGAGAAGGCCCCATCGAGGGGGATGGTAACTTGGCTTTGGTAGAGGGGAATCACTCTCTGTGAGCTCCTTCCACAGTGCCTGAAGACCTGGCACACCGCTTCACAACAACAACAGTGATGTAACCTAGTAACAAGCCCTTAGCTTTTTCTACTTGTAGCCGAAACTCGGGCCATGTCTCTTACACATCAACAGCATTATTACAGCATGCAGAAAGGCTAGTGTTGTCTTAGAGATCATGAAAGAAAACAGGGAGGGGTGGGAAACACGCTCACCTGCCCTCGAGTAAAAGGAGATCCCTCATTTTTTCCACTGCCCCAGGCACTTATCACAAGTTATTTTGAAAACACGAATAACTAAAATAGCAACGGCTCAGTGTTGCGCCCTAATGTCGAGTGCTGTAATTGTTTGCTGTGGTCGGCTTCAAGACTCATCTTCATTAAGTGGAAAAGCAGGCAACAGCTTTTAAATGTCAGTCTTCCCTCTCCATTAAAGGCTTAATGGTTGCATTGAAACCACCCCCAGGATGAGCACATTAATAACCCAGTCGTTACTTGCATTTTTAGGATGTGTCAATTATCGCTCCACTGCGTACACTGCCAGTCAAGTGCATTGTTCGGCTTATTACAGCCCGCAGCAGATCAGGGCTCGTCACAGTGTGACTGCCGTTCATGCTGGCCTGTGGGATGCCAGCGCTGATCTCAGGCCTGCCAGAAATTCTTCTTTCAAGCAGTCTGCACAGAGTTGGAGATCTGAGGGGTCCAGGAATTTCCGTTCCAGTAACAAGGCCTGGCATATATACACTGGCTGGGGTGATGTGTCCTGTGAGAAGAAGTATCGTTGCTTTACACAAGGTGAACTCCTACCTCCCCGGCTCAGTCAGCTACAGTGGGGCACAAGCATGCTCTCCATAATTAATCTGCCAGTCACACCAAAGTGCTACTCCGGCTGAATAGAAATGGAGAGCTGTGCACATCCCAGCAGCTTAAAATCATAAATGTGTCTCAGTGTTAATGCTAGGTTAACATAAAAGCAGCAGGATTTTAAGCCAAAAGGACAGAAACATAGTTAGTATAAACAGAAGCAGAATTCCTGCCTCAGAATTTCAGGTTAATATGCTCATTTGTAGAGAATAAGTCAACAGCTAGAAATTAATCTTTTCTTGTTATGCAACAAAATCTATGACTTTTTTTTTCTAAGCTCATTTGTTATTTTAAAACCAAAATGGCATTTTTGGCATAGTTTATTTAATCTGCTGGATTTAAAATATTAGTTTTAGTTTGTTTTTAATGAATAATTTTTTAAGGTAAACAAAGTTTAATTCGTCTAGAGTTCACTGTAATGTCGATTGTTAACATATTTGTTACCTTTTCATTGTTTCCTCACAATATTAAAATAAGTAAAGATGCAGATATTTTGCTAAATTCTACTAATCTACATGAGAACACCTCAGAATTAAACACCAAGTGCAGTTTGAGGAGACAGGTCAGCAAGTAAACCTGGTAGAAATTAACAAAACCATTTGTTACATTTAACAGTGGCAAAAACAGATTTCAGTTCTCTGTCTAATTTTGCACTTTAAATAAGGTTAAAAGGCAAATTTTGCCTCTCATGTTATTAAGGTCTACTAAAATGTGACGTCCAAACTTTTTCCATCATATCGGGATATAATACCGATAACGTCTGGACAGTGGCAAAAACTGTGATATGAATTTGAACCCATTTCGCCCACCCCTGGTGCATGCATAGACACACACACACAAATATATATAATTTTATATTTTATAGAACAAATGACACAAATGACTTAAAAAGAGGAGCGATTACGTATTTGAGTGTATTTGGTAAATAGTCCCCAATACATCCTGAAAATTCTGAACAAAGAAGCGACTGATGGATGGAGAGGGTTTAGGTAGAACCAACATTTTTATCGCTCTCAGCTGAATCACACATCAGCCTCCAGCTGCAGACTTGCACTTGTGCCTACTGAGAGCAGCAAAATCTCCTTACGGCCTAATCAGTGGCAGGATGTCACATGGGGTTAAAAGCAGAGACAACAGGCTTTATAACCCCTGATCCAAATACAGTCAAATAATTACTGAAAAGAGAGGAAGGAATTTGAATTTATGCAAGAGTAATTACGCCATTTGGGGATATTAGGGAAATTTTCTCAGCAGTCTGCCACCACTTGCAGTGCTTTTCAGAGTTGAGCAGCTAAGAGCTGCACATGCTGACAAACACAAGACCTACGGCTCTTTGTGCAATCTCTCGGCCCTTACAAAATGACGCTCAGGATTCCAGTAATTCAATAAACCCTTCCAATGAATTACAACCCCGATCAGAAGGGGGATTGTCTCTCAGTCCCTGGCAGCGAGGCTGGGAGGTGCCCTTTGTGTATGTAGCGGTGTCGCTACCCTGACACAAACCATGCGGACCCAATTACACTGCTTTGTGAGCCTGCGGCCCCCGTATTAACACATTCTCCCATGAGAAGCACCAACCAGTGCCAGCCAGGCGGCCATTGCCACTGTTGAATTTAAAATAAAGCACTTAAAGCTCTGGCAAAATAACCATTTGTCCCTGGCATTCTTGAAAGCCCCTTTCTCATCAGAATTCCCTGTCCCTTTTCTTGGCAATTAAATGCTGAGCTCTTCAGCACTCTGCAGTGGGGAGCAGCACAATGGGAGCTCAGAGCTACAGCAGACACACTGCGATGCTTACTTGCATTGTGAAAGAAGACAGTCATGACTCCCTGATCCATTTCTTGAGCTTCCTTTCAACTACATTATATTAGTGAAACTTTTTTTTCCGACTTCATTTGAATTAACAGTATTTTGGAACACAAATTAAGATCAAAACCTCACTTGCATGATTAATTTCAGCTTACCTAAAAAATATTGATATAAATGCTTAGCATTGCAAGAAATTTCAATGTTGTCAAATTAACAATTTGTGAGTCCATTTTCATGCATCTTTCAAGTTTAAAATTCCATATCAAATGGCAAATTCTCACTTTCCACTAACGAAAGTCAACAAAACAGCAATTTATCACAGCTGTAGACCAGCCTTGATGGAACATTCTTAAAGAGACACTACCCAATACATTTCATTTTTGTAATTTATCACAAAGTTTGCAGAACATCTTGAAAGTACACTATCTGCCATCAAGGGTTCAATATGAACATGACTAGAACACTCTGTTCGTAAACTACAAAAGATTGACTACATTCTACTTTGTTATTCACATCTACAGAAAGAAAGTGTATTAATGGTATCTCAGGCCAATGCACACTTCCTTTGGATGACATCATCTTCACGTGCAGTTGCTGCAGTAATCTAAGTGAAGTAAGCATGGACTTAGGAGATCTTTAATGAACTTCCTGTGTGAAGCTGTTTCATCACAGTTCTGCCCACTTCTCTACCTTTTTGCGGCACATAGACTAAGGAATTCAGACATTCAGGATCAATCAGAACAACCAATCAGAAGCTTGCTGGAGTAGTCATACTAGGTAAAGCTTGAAATCAGCATTGGTGGGGGGCAGAAAATTGAGTGACTAGACAATTTCTTGTTCCTTTAAGCACCGTTCTGCATGTTTTCAAATTTTCTGTCAGAGCATGGCTTAGGCCCATATTTAGAAACCTGTTGGTGATGTCACTGATGATATGACAATAGTTTAAAATCGTTTATGTTCCTTTTATGTACAAACTTAAAAAAGCTCCATGTTCCATGTCTCTGCATAGAGCTACCATAAAATATGTTAACAGCGGCAAATTATCACACAAAGAGATAAAGCCGTACAGCGGCATCACACCTTACGACAAAGAAACTTGCATCTTCTAGAATTCTTTCAAAAATGAATTTGAGAAATAGATTAAAGATAAAATATGACAAAAATGTAATACATTTTTGACTACAATCTACACCTATCTGTAATCACTTCTTCAAAAAAAAAAATCACTTCTATCGACACAACTCTCATATCTGAAAGCTCAAACAGGAAACACATTTACAACCGAGATTTTAGCAGAAGTATGTAGACAGTAAGTTGTCAATAGTCTCTGCAACATCCTGCAAAAACTGGTCGGTTTAGCAAAACATTACAAAATTTTCAGCAGGCTCTAGTAACAGAAGTACTGAATTGAATAAAACAAATCTTTAATAACACACCCTTAAGCATTGGTTATTTATTAATTAAATGATAAATACAGCCCTTTACTTCAGCTGAAAACAGTGTGATTGTAAATCAGCAAATTGAAATAAACCAAACAGCTTCAGCCGTTTCAAGTTCATCTCACGTAGACCCAAAAACTGTCAACACTTGGGATGACATTAACACTTGGGTTATAATTAAACCCGTTTTGCTTTTCAATCAATATCCAATCTCTCAGAAGTAATTAACAACATATTAAAGAGTTTATTGCCTGGCAGAGCTGGCTGCTAGTGCATCATTAACTGTTAAAATGTGACTCTTTGACACCAACAGCCATTTCACAGCTTTTTATGGCACCAACCCCTTCTTCGCCCTGACATCCCCTTCAGAAAGCAACGCATTACCTTCTAGTAGGCAGAGTATCACAAAAGACTGTCAAACAATGGCAGATTAGCAAAAAAAAAAGAAAAAAGAGAATCAACAGAGTAAGCATGAAGGATAAATAAATACCATTATAACAAACTATAATTAAGATCAAGCTAATTGACAAGAACCTTGGTGCAACATTAAACCAGTTTGACACTTGTGAGTCTGCAGATAGCAACCCGAGCCAGCAGAGACAAAAAATGAGTCATGATTCTGAGGTTACAAGATCGGTGTGTGATGCATCACAGGGGGCTAATCCCCTAGGAAATGAAGAACTGAGACAACATGAATCACCGGGGGAATACCATTTACTCCGACGAAACATAGCTTTCATCTCAAAAACCCACACACTGATTAAGTTTAAAGATTCTGTATGCAAACTTCATAATATAAATGCCTAAACCAAGCACACCCCTAGACCAATTGCACCTTTGTGAGTAATTTTATAGTTCATGATGATTGGCTACATGTTTGATTTGGTTAGGGATGGATAATATTAAACCAATAATACCAATACAGTAGTGCAATTTACCTGCCAGTAATAAAGCATCTAACCTATATGAATGATGCGACGTGTGTAGGATGCTACTGTGAGGCTCTCACAGGTCGAGAAGCCTCTGTCTGCAGTATCTGAAGATAACTGTTGTGGTGTGAGCAGTAATGAATCTTTATGAAAACATCAACTGTGACAAAAAATGCTGAAAACAATTGTGTGCATGTGTATAGAGGTGTCAGCAGACAGAAAGTGATGCCATGGTGAAGGATATTTGGATCAATATCATGCTAATATTAATAAAAATCGCACACACATAAAAAGAGCAATGCCTACAGCTAAAAAAAATATATATTCATAAAATAATGTTTAGTTAGACAACAAAACGCACACACACACACACAGATAAAAAAGTATATTCATAAAATAGTGTTTAGTTACAGATATCTTTAAATAACCATCTATCCATGTTAAACTTAGTCCAACACACACACACTTAGAAAAGGCCTTGACATTTCCATTTTAATTTGTCCATGTTATTTTGGAAGCCCTTAAATCAAAAGTTGACAGAAGTCCCCGAAAGGAATTTTGGTATTTAAACTTGGGCACAAATTAACCAAAGGACCCAGAAGTACTCTCTGATCAAGAACACCTCATGGAAGAAAAACTTACTCATTTAATGGATAAAGAAAGCTGCCTTCAAACTAAACGGATAGAAAGAGACAGATATTGAAGTTGAAACTGCAGGAGGCTCAGCTATACATCTCACTCCTGACTCTATATGCTTAATCTGACATATTAATAAAATACACTTTTGCAAATACAACAACTGCAGAACAAGACCATGTTGAGGACAAAGGGAAATGAATGTTCTGCAGACAACAATATACAAAAAGGTTTTCTTGCAAATTTGAAAATTGCAAAAATTTCAATTAAGTACATTAATAATATATATATAATAAAGAAATTACATGATAACGTTACATACACTTATTACATAAAAATGGATTCAGCCAAATTGTAGGAATGGGAAACTGGCTAAATGCAATGTTACGAGTAACATTGACAACCAGATGAAATGTTGCTAATGATCCTGCAGCGTTCATGAAGCTGTGCCGGCTCATGCATTTGAAGTTCGAAGCCTTACTCATTAGAAAACGAATATATTTTCAGATATCACAAAAATGGAAAACCCTTGGAGTTGCACTGGCCATCAATTCAAGCAGCAACAGTTGCTTTTGTATAGTAGCCACCCACTCCAAAGACTTACCCTTTTCCCAGAATGACAAAGCATCAGAATCTGTGGTTGCACAATGCTCCGGCACACTAGAGATTAGAGGATTAAGTCACAGGTCAGTAGTTTCATCTTTTGTTGATGTTGCAGCTTAGCTATTGCTTTTCAGCGAGGAAAAGAGCCATACCAAACACGTGTAACTTTCGGAAAAGTTCATTGCTGTCAAAATGTTGAAAAATAAAGAACTGAGTGGAGTCAGTGGACAGACCTGCAGAGGAATTTGACCTGGTCATGGAGCTGTATAGTTACACCCAGTCATAAATTCCTCTGAATGGTGCCATATAAAGAGAGTCCGGATCGACTCACACTTACTGACAATCCAGTCAATGAACAGTTGCAAATATAGCACATTACTTCAAACGGTTTATACGATCAACTTCGATTGTAATTATTTAGCAATTGTTTACTGGCGAGGGCATTCACACTAGCTTCTTTTTTTATCTGTTGTATTCTTTTAAAAGAGCAGTGAACAATGGGTCCAAGCCCACTTCGATAGCTGTCCAGTGGGGTTATACATCATCAAGCTACCTGAGTGCATGTACCAAATAAAAAAATTAAAAAATAAAAAAAAAACACTATCGTAAAATGTAGTCAAACCTAAACAATTACCTGAGACTTAGCTATATTTTTTTTTTCTTGTTGAATACATTCCAACATTCATAGCATTTGTTAGATTTAATGAGGACTTTTTTAGTCAAATCAAAATCCTGCTGTAACTGGCCTAGAATGACTACACAATTCCATGGATTATTGCAGCTTTCACAATAATGCAATAAATGTACGTTGTTTCCTTCAGCTTGTTTTCGGTACAAAAGTTGATTTTTATGGGGAGCTAAAATGAGACAAAATAAAATACAACAACAACCACAACATAAATGTACAAAAAACAATACAACAACAACAACATAAATGTATAATAAAAAAAAAAAAAAAAAGTTTTTTCCACTTTCAAAATCATCTACACCACATTTGAAATTGCAGAGCCATAAAATTCTGACTTCATTATTAACCTCACAAATTAATGTTTTACATGTATATAAATGTCTGAGAAGAAAAGGACTAACAACAGACACACCTCTTTCTCTCACACACCTCACAGATACCGACGGGATACTGCAAAGGCAGGATGCAGTAGCAATGACTCATTTCCTTTCTCCAATTTGAGGCATGAATTTCTAATCTTAAGCTTTGATGGCTAAGACCAAAAGTTCAATGAAAACATGTCACCTAGAGGCAGCAACTGACCTTGGCCTTCTCAGAAAGTGAATGAATGCATAGCACTCACGGCCTCCTCCTAATGACTGCTACTCGCATGCTTCCTGCACGAAAATTCCATTATGAGGCAACATGAAAGTAACCTACTAATCACTGCAAATGCTCATAAGATGAGGGTAACAGAAATATTTGATAAGAATAACGTCATAGCAAAGTGATAACTATTAGGCCAATCAGCAGTTCTGCTGAAGTCCTGCTCGTTCATGTACCAGAGCAGGACGTAATAAATGCTTTCAAGCTTCAACGTGAATATTGAATTTGAAACCTTGGAAGATAGCAGCACCAGTCAAAGACAATTATAGAGCAGATTTACTGTGAATCAATACGTGAAGCTCATCAAACAGTACCTTCAAATCCTCTGAGCATTAAAGACTGCAAATGATGTCTGATGCATTTTTCATTGATTTGGAAGATCATTTAGTTCAACTATAAGAACTGCTGCAGGCATTCAATTAACCCGGCTTTCCGTTCCCAGTAGCAGCACATTCAGCTTTTCTGCAAGCAAACACGCAACAACAAATTTAATGCACAACAGATCACTTAAAAAAAAGTCAACATAACCAAAATATCGATGAGTGAATACTACAGTGACAAAAAACAAATCAGAACAAAGTAACAGCCTAATTTCACTGCTCAGCTTCAGCTTTGTTTATTCTATTTTAATACTCAATTACCCAAACCATTAACAGCTTCCCCCTTGAGCACTATAACACCATAAGAGAAATGCTAAGCAGGAAATCCAGTTAATTAATTAATACTTGATTTGAATGAAATGAAATCCTGTTACTAACCATGTCTTAGTCTATTTCCTTTTAATGCCACATTTTCCTTTCACAAATCTGTCTGAAGCTCTCCTTTATTTCCCCTCTACTTAAAATTCGGGAAAGCTTCCTTAGCTTTGACATAAACCGACTGCTCTCATTTAGCCGGATTTGCATGTCTGCTCCTGAATGTTTGTGTGTGTGTGTGTGTGTGTGTGTGTGTGCATGCGTGCGCGTGTGTGTGTGTGTGTGTGCATGCGTGCGCGTGTGCGCGCGTGTGTGTGCGCGTGTTTGAAGGGGGGAAAATCATACCTCCCAGCGGCTCATCTGACAGCAAGAGCTTGAGCTCAGAGGCCATATATAGAGCAAGATAACAAGGGAGACTCTTCAAGAGATCACTTTCAACACATCCAATCAAATACCTGCAACAATATATTTAATCATACTTATTTAATATTACACACTGGTGACACGCAACCAAGACACACAAATTACATTGAGTTGTGTGAATAGTATTAGTTTGCTTCATAAAACATCAGGAACTAGATGATGTGCTTAAGTTCATTCTCATATGAACCAAACCCTACTACATATTGCAAATACCAATAAATTGCAGGCATAATAAATTCTAGGCTGTTTAGGGATGGGTCACATCCTGTTAAATGGGAGGGGAAACACTCTATAAGAATGTAAGTTAACAATAGGGCTGGGTATCGTTTGGAGTTGTCCTAATACCGGTGCCAAACTGATACTTTTAAAACGATACCGGTGCCAAAACAGTGCCTGAACCGATACTGTAACATTATGCCGTATGACTCAAGAATACATCTTTATTGAACAAATACAAAAACAAAAAACAAATTAACCGGTTCAAATTGTTAGACCTTTTGTTAGTATGAATGTAAGATTTGCTATTAACATTACACTAGCTTAATAATAATCTGTGGAAAGGCTGCTGTTGTTGTCATAATCAGTGACTCCTGTTTGTGATCAGTACGCCTGCAGCTGGGGTCAGGAATGGGCGATACTGCAGAAATTGCAATTGATCAAGGTGCATCACACTACTTTATTGTTTCATTAAATTTGACAAGACTCCACCATTACACGCAACTGCTATGAAACATATGCAGCACGTTACGGTGTCAATTCTTTCGTGTCTAACACTTTTGATTGATTAAACTAAATGCCTGAAACGAAACAGAGTTGTTTAATTTAGCAAGCTAAGCTAACGATAGACCACCTGATGCCGTGTGCTGCCTGAGGGTCTCTGAAAGTCTATATTTGCTGATTTATTAAAAGGGGAAATGAGGACGGAGAGAGATAGGGACTCGCTCATTCATTGGACTATCTCTGTGTCTTTTTAACTGGACTGAAGAATCGAATGATCGGCACGGCTCTGGCAGCTCAGGCACTTGTGGTACCAAAACGTGGAACCGGTTTTCGCATTCTATTTTGGTCTGGTTAAAACTTGTTCTAGAGGTATCGGTTTTGTATTGGAACCGGGTCTTGATACCCAACTCTAGTTAACAATCAATCCAAAACATTTTTTTTTTTTTTTTTTTCAAAAACACCTTTACAAATGTCTAATGTGTAGAGTTAAATATTAACTCCAATAGGATAATTGTATGGGGTACAAAAATAGCTACTTGGTACAACAACCTTAAGGATTGTTAATTATCCCAGTACACTCATCTAATAACTCAACATCTACAGGTGGAATTAACTCTTAAATAACATATTAAAATTACAAGCCTGCTTAAGATCATCATTTTAAATGATGGTAAAGAGGCATGATACAGCACCTTAATCATTTTGAAGTGTGAGTTTTCCTGTTATTTAACACTTGTTGTTCACCGTCTTTGTTTCATCTACGTTGTTTGTAAATGTGCTCTATAGATAAACTTCACTTACTAGTAGTAACAGTTTTATTAATTTACAAGAACAAAGAACAAAAAGATGCATCACTTAATCGGACACAAAACGCAAGTTTCCACAACATCTATATCAAAAAGTAAATGCTCTAACTCATTTCAACACTTGATGCTCTTTTTTTTTTACTGTTCTGCAAACAGTTATTCAGATATGCATGATTAGCAGTGAACAGAAACAGCATTGTCAAATGCACTATGAAGTCTGCACAGTAATCTATTGTTAAGGATTAACACCAAATCAATTTGTCTCTACTTTCAATAAAATTCAAGCTGGCAGCAACAGGTTCTGCTAATAATCTTGCCCCTACGATAGAAATCACAACACTGGAGCATTAACATTCTGTCTAGCAAGATAAAGTCCTGTTCCTCACTGACCCATAGACGATTTGATTTTTCTGCCCTCTATGTCTGTGAGCAGCTCGTTTTGGATGACTCACTTGGCAGAAGTCACACATCATGTGGCAAGCAACCTGACTCATTCAGAACAGAAGATTTCTACTGCAAACTGCTGACCAGCCATGATGAGCCACCTAGAGCCATGTATTAGAATTGCCATCTCAAAAGCTTCCAGTCTTCCTCCATCAAAGCAAACACATAGCTGTATACTGACTGAAAAAATAAGTGATGTACACGCAATTAAAAAAGAAATTATAATCCCATAACCCTGTTTTAAACATCTATCCTAAATCTGAGCATCTGTGCTCAAAGTTCAAAGCCATAAAAGGAATGGCAGACCAAAACACCATCATTTGCAGATCCTGTTTCCTAACCTTCAAACAGCTGTCTTGTAGGCTTTTAAGTAAAATATCTCCTTAAAAAGGCAGCATGCCCAAGTAATGTATGGTCACCATCTTTGGCCATCAGCTGCCCTCCACTGCACAACAGCTTTCCTAGCAACTTCCTTTTTTGCTCGTTAATGGTGAATGAAATGAGGATGTGGAGCTTTCAAACTGTATTTAAAGACATTTGATTAAATTAATGTATACCCTCCCGGAGCGACATATGTTCTGTAGGGAGATACGCTTATACAAACTGTGTCGGAAGAAGCTGCAGGGTTCAGATCAGATGATATCTAAGACGTAGGAAAGAAGTCACGTTCTGCTCTGATTTGAAGCAAGACAAAAAAAAAAAAAAAACAAGAAAACACCAATTAGAGGTTAAAAGCCCTATTAAAGAAGGGAGAAGAGATTTCAACCTTTAATAAAAACAGCATACATGATGTAAACTTGGGAGTTTCTGGAGAAGTGCTTTCTTACATTTGGTCTTACCATTATATCCTTTACCAAAAGCATTATTGTCTAATACAAAAATATACAATAACTTACTAAACAAGTCCTGCAATAAGGACTCAATCTACATTATGCTTTATTTATACTCTTAAATGCTTATGAACAGTAAGAGACCAATCCACCCTTTAAATAAATTCCAGATAAACTAATGGTCGATTCTGTAGCAAACCCCAACACATAAATTTGAAGTCACTCCCATAAAGACAGCTTAAATTTACAGGGGTAAATAAAAAGGGCAAAAACTCTTACACACATTTCTCAACTCAACTATATAAAAAAGAAAACTCATTCTGGCACTCCTTGAAGAGATTAAAAGTAGGTCATTCAGTCTCCAGTGACTCACCAAATCTGGCAAGAAACTAAACAGTGCAGGTATAAGAAAAGCAAAAGCTATTCTGCCTCACACTATTTGGCAAACGGGTCATGGTTTAACAGTTTTAAACCCAGTTAACAAATCAGCACACTATCCCAGCAAAAACATAAAATACTCTTGCAACGGATTTGACCTACAAAGTGATATGTGGCTTTTGTGAACTGCTAAAAATCACTTTTATCCTTAAGTAGACAAAAAAACTTAAACATGTTTAAGGCCATTAGCAAAATGTATAAGGACAGGCTAAAATGCACACGGCGTTTCCAGTCTGAATCTAACAAACAATACATTACATACCAATACTGATTACGGCAATTACGGCAGAGCTGTGATAACCACAAACACAACGATCTTAAACGCGAATGTCTGCACCAAGTGCTGCTTGCTTCTCTCCTGCAGCCACCAGCGGGGTCATTCCAAGGGCTAGGATTCCAGTTGGCCTATTTAAAAGTCAGTGACTCAGCGGACCCTGAGTCGCTGGTGTCAGGCACCAAGAAATCTGGTATTCGAGAAACAAATTGATCGGCGAGGCACGTCCCAGCATAGATAGCCCAAAAAATACCACAAAACTTTGAACGCTTCCAGTCAACTAAAGATGAGGGCACCCCTCCCCCACATTGAGAAGGGAAAGGGAGCAGAGTCAAGTCCAAAGGAAATATGACTCATTTGAGTATCATGAGCAGTTCTCCACAGAACTCTTGTTTGTTAAGTACCGAGGCCAGTTCAATGAACCAGTGTTGGACTTCAGGATGACAGAGGAGAGGAGTCACTTAAGAGTGTCAGTCAGGGCAACGTAAAGTACTGCTCCTCATGTTAATAGAGCAATACTTTGACTTCCCTTAAGGACTTTCTGGAGTATAATAACAGAATCATTACCATTGAGATGAATGTTAAGAATGATGTAGAGGGTCACAAACTATTAATCATCTCATCAAAAGGATAAGAGAACAGAATTACAGGACAATGCCATCACCATTGTTTACTTGTGCTGTATGCATCAAACACTTCCTGTGCCAGACTTAGCTTTTCAGCAAAGCCCTGCAGGCCCGTAATGATGTCATAAACTCATTTACAACTCAAGATGGCCTCAGCCTCAGATCTCATGCCCACAGAACGTTGGCTAAAGGTCTGATGGGTTTGGTGCTATTAATGCAGGCACTTCAAGAATCCTGAAGTCCTGATTTGATTGGTCGAATTTGTCCAGATTTCTGGCAGAAGCATGTGTCAAAATGTAGTAAAAACCTATAGTGGTAGGTTATTAAACTGCTGACTTACAGCTAATCAAGTTGTTGCAATAGATTTTTGGATACAATACTTTTTGAATAAGAACACATTTCTTTGCATTGAGAACATTGTATACAAGTACATTGAAAGTTTTGAGCCACAATAGTTAGCTAGGGAACATAGAACACACTCTGAAAATACCAAGAGAATCCTAGAAAGATCAGGCAGCAGAAATCTATACGTATAATCAATAATAAAATTTAAAAAAACTTTGTTTTATATATATATATATATATATATATATATATATATATATATATATATATATATATATATAAAACAAATCTGTGTTGCCATAGTAACGCTTTAAAGTCTAGAAGTTATCTGCACTGGAAGAAAGTACTATTTGTCCTGACCATAAAGAGTCAAGACAGTGATCATGCTAAATTCAAACAGCTTTTTAATATCTCGAACTGTTTGCCAGTAGAAAAGCATGGTCAGAACTCATTCTACTAACAATTCTGAGGAAAAAATCTATGAGAGGTATACACTACTAATCTCTACAAGATATCGAAACAGGCTTAAATATGCAAAAGGGCATTGAGCTCCAACTTGTTGCTTGCAGTTACATTCTATTATTGTACCCATCTGGAAATCTAGAGCCCTAAAATTAGTAGTTAGCTTTTTGTTCATCAGCTCTGTTTTAAAGTATATTGCGGAAGTCACACAATTGGTAATAAACAAATAATAAAATAGTGACAAAAGCAGTTAATGATGTCTTTAATCACAAAAGTAACTGCATTTTCTCTTTGTCCACACAGATCAGATACTCGAAATAAAAATAAAGCAAAACAAGGATGGAACAGGATAGAAATTGCTCTCAAAGCACAGAGCAAAGATAATTGTCCATCTCCAGCAAGTTATTAGTGTTTCCTCCAGAAGTAAATGTGTAACCTCAGCTGAATCTGCAGTAAGCTAGAGTCATTAAAATGCTTATTAAAAGGTATTAGACAAGCTTGATTATGATTACTTAAGCTGTGTAATCTAGGTAAAATCGTTCCTCTCACAGCTTCCATGTATCCTAAAAAATGTGTTTCTGCCTTCAGCAGGCACCAAGTAAAGCATAATTTGTTGCTCTATCATTCTGAGAGACATTAGGAAAAAAAAACACAGTGATGCACCTTTGAAGACCAGCAATTTCACAAAGGACAATGCAGCAAGAACTTTTTCTGCAGTCATACAGAAAGCAAAGAAGGAAGAGTGTATACTACGGTGCATCCCCATATACTCATCTGACGTACCTGTGGTGGAGAGAGGGCATGTCTAGTCAAAGAGGTAATGTAATAAGAATAATGAAAGTGAGTGCACACAACCTTCTGAAACCACACAGAGACGTATAAAACCAACACATAAGGCCAAAGGTAGTCAAGGCCTCGTTTGCACACATAAAACTTGATCCAGGGGTTAAAATGGATATCCAACTAGGTGATAAAGGTGGTTGAAACCGAATCTGTAAACAGCACGCATGTGGGAGTTGTACCTGCATTTGGATCTGTCAGTAAAGCATAGAGCAGACCAAGATCTAGCAAAGTTCTCTGTATATGGTGCGACTAGTAGAGCTCTGGCAGTGTACTTCAGCATTAATAAAAAATGAAAGTGTAGTGCTTCAGTAGATCTGCACTCCTCTTCCCATGGGTGGGGGGTTGTTTGAAAAACTCTGAACCAGTGCAGCATTCCCATATCCAACCATAGCTAGTCAGAGGCTCTTTAAAAATTCATTAATTTACTGCAAAAATAGATTAAAGCACCCAGCTGAGCAAAACTTGAAATTTGGCTCCTGAATAACATTAATAATAAAACAGCTCCCCAAAGCCAGGGGGATTTGCCAGAAGAAACTATGCTGGCTTTGGCTTACTTCACAACACCTTGTGAAATAATATGTTACTGTAATTTAATTAGAATTCTGAGCCTATCTGTTCTCACGAATGACTTCACTGATCAAGATCAATCTTCTTCTAAACTGATCAAACCACTTGAACCAACACACTGGTAAATGGTGGCAAAAAAAAAAAACTAGTGTACTACACATAATTGCTTTGGTCAGCTCAGAAGTGGTTCACTTAAGTGCAATTACTCCCCAGTGATCTTTCACATAAGACTGGGCTAACCTAATATTACCACATATAAGATACATGCTGGAATCAGACATGATTGCAGTAAATTTGCATTCTAGCAAAAACCAGTGAACAAAGGCTTAGATACTTATATACACACTACTTGAGCTGGAAAACATAGGCAACAGAATATCTCAACATTTTGTTTCATATCTATCGATATTGAATATTGTCAAACTTTATTTCTGGTACAAATAAATGTATGTTTTAGCTCTTTAGACAAATATATACAAACCTAATGATTACCTGTCAATTTTTGACAAATTTTTTTTTACCAAAACAAAATCATGTTTTATGGTCAAAACTAGGCAAACATCTTCTAAATATGAATATTTTAGGGTAAAATTCTTGTGTTATCAAAATCAGAACAATTTCAAAAATATTTGAAAAGAGTGGCAGGTATTCCTAACCTGTAAAAATAGCACAGATATTAGACATTAAGTAATTATTTTCTACGTATACATTATAAAGGAGTTAATGATATTCATAAAACACATACAATGAACTTCTCCATAGGCTAAGAAGGAAGTAAGTCAATGAGCTAAACCAATCAGAAGCAAGAGTTGTAATCTTCTGGAAGACCAATCAAAAGTTGACATCATATAACAGGAAATCTCTAAAGATGGAGAAAGATGACTAATGGACAACATAGAGCTTATTTTTTGAGGAAAACTAGGAAAAAGCACAGTAATCTCCCAGTATGAACAGTGCAAGGGTTTTATCTGACACGACCCTGGAGCTCTTATAAACACAGAAAAAAAACGACCATACGGTGGGAACAAAATTGTTCAATCAGCAACAAGCTGTTCAGACTCTCTATATCACTTTATTGAGAACATGTATATCGTGGTAAATATTGATATTGAATTATCGCCCAGACCAGGTTAAAAAAAATAAAAAATTCTAAACATGAACATGGTAATATTATTATATGATCAAACTCATTCCGATAAAATGTACTAATATCTGCAATTACTTCATTGACTATATAACATGGACATAACCCTAGGGATTTAGCAGAAAGTAAATAAGGCTTGGAGCTTGGGTAACCTTCCTCCTTGTCAAAACGTCACTGGCAAAATGACATGATATGGTGGGTCAGAAAAGATAAAAATGAAAGCTCAGCACTTGACAAGTAACTCACTGGAGTGGCTTTACCTTAACAAAACTCAAAATACTACAATTAATTAATCTTAATACAGTGGTACCTTCAAATACGAATGGTTCATGCTATGGAAAATTCAAGATACGAAAGGCCACGCAATTAATATTTTGTTTCACAATATGAAAAAAATTTCAAGATATGAAAAACGTGCATGAGAAATACATATTCGACATTTGAAACTAAATTTGACAACACTGGGCATTACATGACTGCATTCACTGTGCCACCAAATGTTCTGCTCTACTACTGGTCAGTTCCAGTACTGATGCTGTGCGTTTGTGTGTAGTATCAAATAGTGTTTGGAGAGCTGGTATGAATAATTACTTTAGCTTTCTTATTTTAAGATGCAGCTACTGTATGTGGAAGCTTCAAGCAGCAACTCCATATGTGTATATAAAACTCATTCAGTGTTTACACAGCCCTTTGTTACAGATAACTAGTTTTTAAATAATAGATTAAGGTGACTACTTAAACTATTAACCCATTTTCTTGAAGATTTGACCAAAATGCAGTAAAGTAGTAAAAATTCCAAATTCAAATTCCAGTTGAATACATTTAAAGTTCTTTCTAAATTAGAATCATAGTAAAATAGTTCTGAACAGTCAATATCAATAGCATCAATAGCGCACAGTATTGACAATAAGTGTAAGCAACAAACTAGTAAGTTATTGTGCCAAGGAAGCAATGCATTTCGTTTGCCTGGACCCCATTTACCAACAGGGGTCTGTCTGATAACTTCATCTCACGGACAGCAATTTGAATAATCGCTTCAACAAGGGGGGAAAATTAAAAGCCTCTTGGTGAGACAGGGCTGGGCTAAGGGCCACTGCAGAATTCCAAATGAGCTATTGGTATGCGAGAGGTGAGTGACAGTCTCTTATTTGCCAACATCAGAATGCTCAACATTCACATACCTTGTTGAGATTTTCCATAATGACATTGGATTTGCAGAATCACAGAATAATGTCTGACGGAGGACTAATCGAGAAAATAAGAAGCTCTCAAATTGTTGCAAACAGACAAGATAACAAAAATGATTAAAAGGTTTCACACAATACTTGCGTGAAAAACACATGCTTGCAAAACAGCTGGAGAAAGGCTTTTTATTTTTAACGTCAGACAAATTCTCATTGACAAAAACACTGTAAACATGGATTTATGACGTTAAGCAAGGAGTGCTAGCATTCCAGAATGGCCCATTTGGAGTGTAGCCTATGGCATGGTTTGCAATGAGACCGTTTATGGAATGCATCCAGCCACAAGTTTACAGGTGAGCGTAGATGAGGCGGCAGGATGCCCACTAAGGCCCGAGGGCAAGACGGAGATGAGTCTGCATGCAACAGTACAGCAGAGACCTTGTCAGATCCTGGCATGGGAACAGTTATACAGTACTACAACAGATGCCCTGCTTGTGTTCTTTAACAGCTCCCATTCTAGCCCATTTAGCAAAGCTCTAATGAACAACATGAAAGATAAAACTGTCTTAAGGGGTAATATCTTTAAAAACCTACCTTCATTGTGAATTTTATCGGAAGACTTTACTTTTATGTTAGGTAAAGGTATGTTCTTTCTTCGAGATTAATAACTAGATCAACATGATGCTTGAAATGGATAATGACGTGTTTTAAAATGTCTAGTCAGCCACTACATTTTACAATTAATTTCCAGAATTCAACACTGAGAATTAAACTGAGTCAATGAACTGCATCTGCTGCAAAAGTAAGGATTTCTGATTATTTCACGGTTTGCCTACAACAAACTATATGTTTGAATTATTATTCCACAATTACTTTTTAGGTTATGCATTAATATTTGAGTATCAGATGTGTTTTAATTCAGTAAGCAGTGCAGTTACTTAAAGTTTTGATTATAAATCTGAAAATATTCTTTCTTTATTTCTTTCATAAAAGACCATTTTCTTTGGCTTCAGCAGTAAACCTGTTCATCTTCTTAAAGGTAAGGCAAGATTTGGGTAAATTGTATTCACCTTTGTCTTCCCATTCTTGAATCCCATAGTGTTTTTTCATCCTGGTAGAGTGAAAAATGGGTGTAGTGACGCTCCTTGCGATTTAACTTTAACTTCACCATCCCCTCACACATGAATAAAAGATCCAGTTTCATTGACCGAGAATGAAGCCTCCCCTCACAAAAGAGCAGCGCAATATGGAGCCAAACTTTTTTGCTTTTCTTCCAGAACTGTTTGACAGTGTCCTTGCTCATTATTTGGAAAAGAGGAACGAATCATTGCAAACACGTTAAAGATTCGTGCCGAAATTCAGACCGATGTGTGTCCCCCTTTACTATAAACCAAAATACAGTGAATAAGTTCACATCTTACCATTGCCATTTGATTAAAACTGAAATCTATGCTCAGAGTAAATGTTTATTTTCCTTTATTTCTTGGAAATTGAACATAGAAATTGAGAAAATATTCAAACAAAACAAATGCCTCCATCAACCAAACCACTTGTGGCGACATCATGCTTTTGAAAGATGTTAAACCATATGAAGACATTAGAACATTAAAAGGTCTACTCCCTAATTATACTTAATACATTGCCTTTACAAGTTTTCAACACAATTATTTTTCTATAAAAAATCAGATTTATTTACTTTTTTTTTAATCTAATCATGTGGGTCACTTCAATTGATTGATTAGTGTCTACAAAATGTTAAGAGTTAAAAATGTAAACACTATCTGATTGAGATCACCCTTCAGACCGAAATAACTCTTCTCGATGTCATTTTTTGTAAACACAAAAAGACAGCGGTTTGAGCTCAAGAAGCACCCGGCAAGCATGTTCTGACAAGCAACTGATGCTTCAATCATTTTCTGCATTCTGTGAGCTGACAACTTAAAGTCAAACAAGTCTGGTGCTAACGTGAATCTTTCACACTATTGTAACGCCACTCTGACTGGGTGGGGAAAATATGTCTCGGGCAATTCACATATGTCCATCACTCAATATTTTAAGCATAGGGCTGCATAATTCAGCAGTCTCTCTATTCATACTTGACTTCTGAAAAGAAAACTAACAGCCCATTACATTGAAGAACATTGCTGGTCATACCTAATTTAGATAAAGCATGATTCCACACTAGGGGTGACACCTCTGGATTTCATGAACTGATCACCAGAGGGAAGCCTGGTTTTTTGGGGTTTCTTTTCTTTAAAATGCAAATTATGAATTCAACAACGAAGACTTTAAAAGTTGAATTGTTCTAAAAACCTAAACAGTTTATTTCCAGACTAAAGACTAGATTATTGACTATAGCAGGATAATGATCTTGTTAGCGAAGACTTTCAATTAGTTGGCTTGTGTTGAGTCACAGGTTCATTCAGACTTTCAGTTCAAAGGTGAAGAACAGGTACAAAACGGTTACAAAAAACAGCCATAGACACAGACAGAAACTCTTCTGATCAGAATATTTTAGGAAAGAGCTAAACTTTCTGTTAAACTTCTGCTTGTGATCCGGCTCTCCTGCTTTTGCTTAGCAGCAGTTAAGCTAAAATTTGCATTCGTTTCAACCAATTAAATGTTTATGTGCCGGTATACTATCACTTGGTCAGAAACTTTAAACACGAGTATATGGCTACGTTCAGACTGAAGCCCAAAGTGACTCAAATCAGATATTTTTTGGCCTGGTTTGACCTTTAGCAGATTTTTTCATGACAGTATAAACGGCTCGATTCTGATTTCTTCAAATGCAACCCCAGCTGCTGTCATGTGCCCTGAATTTGATACATATTTGATTTTTCTAACAAGTTCAGTCTGAAAGGACATGACACATTTTTCTGGGGTTTACACAGTTTCTCACAGATACGAGTTGCTAGAGATTTGACATATTTTGCAGAAAATGTTTTGTAAAGTGTCACGGTGGCGCAGTGGGTAGCACGGTCGTCTCACAGCAAGAAGGTCGCTGGTTCTAGGCTCGGCTGGGGCAGGTGGCATTTCTGTGTGGAGTTTGCATGTTCTCCCCGTGATCGCGTGGGTTTTCTCCGGGTGCTTCGGTTTCCCCACAAGTCCACAGACATGCGGTATAAGTGAATTGAGTAAGAACGATTGCCCATAGTGTTAACGTGTGAATGTGTGTGTGAATGTTTCCCAGCGATAGGTTTTGGCTGGAAGGGCATCCGCTGCGTAAAACATATGCCAGAGAGTTGGTGGTTCATTCCACTGTGGCGACCCAGAAAGGGAAGAAAGCCGACATGAAGATGAATGAATGAATGTTTTGTAAATATATTAAGGGACATTTTTTTAAATTAAGCCATTGTGGTTAGCGGCACCCAATCTACATTCAGCAAATCTTGCTCTATACCATCTCAATTTTTTTTATGCAATTTAATACCGATACAGTTGGCTCTGATTAGATATTTACATAACAAATTCACAACAGTGCCTAGAAAAGCATTTGCAAGAATACTTGCTTCTGTTAACATGCATTTTGGATAATGTAGTTTCATCTTCTTTGTATGCGCATTTAAAAAACACGAATAGCAGGGATATATATAATGTGACCAAACATCAAATATTTTCATGAAAAAAGAAAAAAATCTGAATTTAGCATTAAGTCTTACAGTCTGAACGTAGATGACATGTAGACCAATTATTTGTATGTGAGAACAATATTAGTTCCCATACTAGACACCTACTTGTAAAATATGAAACTAAAATAGGTTTTGGTACAGAGTCTCTGTACTGGTAGTAAATCACTTATTTAAATGCCATCAATAGTAACCAAACAAATCATTATGCTACTTTCAGTTCCTTATTTAGATTCTAGAGTGTTTGTGTGTATATATATATATATATATATATATATATATATATATATATATAGATCAGCTGCTGCATATATACGCAGCAAGAAACACATCCAGTAGCTCAGGAAAGGGAAAACTAGCAGAAAGCGTGAATGTTCTAAAGCGTGGCTATATTATTTCACTAGATATGCCCTTAAGAAAGGATGGAGAAACATCCGTGTGCAACAAACATAATAACGCAATACTTTACATTTAATTAAATATTTGTAGGTAAATTGAGTATAACATTATATAAATGCTGAAACATGCATGATTTTTGACATTCTTTGTTACCCTCTGCAATGGAGCTCCAAGCCCAGCAAATTTGGAGAAGATGGATGTCACAAATGAGGATACTTTATGTCAGGTGAGTCAATTTAATAATGATGGCAAACCTTGCCAATTCACCAAAGCATACTAGTTCCTCAACTTCTCGGCTAACATTGGAGTGACATGCAGTTCAGAAATCAAGCCAAATGTATGTTCATTCTTTTTTAGAAAATGTGAAAATGTGTTTACCAAGCTGACTAGCATCAATAAAAATGTTTGTTTTTACTCCAAACACACTGCAATAAATAATAAATAACAATTTGTAATAATCAATTTCTGGTTATTGTTAGAAGGAAGTGATCCCGTTTTGCCCATTAAAATAAAAATCTTTCATATCAGTAGTGTCATCAGTAATGTTAGCGTTGAACTGTAAGGTTTCATTAGCATCAACTCATCAACTCCTTCAGAGAGTCTTCTGTTGTGCTGTAAATACAATCAGTTTCTTACTTAAAAATAAACATTTTCAGCAATTAATGTCATTGCAATCATTGGGGTTTTTTTTATTCTTGCACAGTAAAATGTGATTGAACATATTTATTTAATGCAAACTTTTTTTAATAAGTTGTACATGCGTTTAAAAAACTCTCTCACTCTCCATCTGTGTGTGCATGTGTTTTTTTTATTTTAGGAATCTGTGTAGTTTTGAAAACATCAGATTGGTATTGGACACGAATGAACCCCTCTCATTACCCAAATCCTAATATTTGTATTAATGCTGTACAATTCAGTTTTGCTTCACAATACTTTTTCTTAACGGTAATAAAAAGCTTCAACCACACCACAAGCAATCCCCACAATCAACTTTTATCCTATCCTAAGTTCTCAAAGTGGCCACCACCTGCAGCTTAAGCTACACATGAATGAGAAGAGAATTTCTCTCAGAAGCACATAAGTATGTTACAATCCTAGGAGTTATTGCTTTTTTTCACGTTTATGCTATTCAATGAGGCAGCCGTTCAAAATGTAGAGAACTCCTAATCCAAAAGGTTACGGACTTTTTCAAGATGATGCTAGGGAACAGAAATGATGCCTACTAAAATTGGTCCATTATTTGTGAACAACACTAAATGTCATTTCTCAGATAATAAATCCTGCTTGACGGTAATGCTGAATAAATTAGAATTTGGGTTTCACAATTACATTACAATAAAAATCTTTTTTGAGTATACATAGAAAGGAAGATTATATGTAAGCAAATTTTAAGAAATGCCAATCCATTATGGCAAATTACAAGCATTTTACAAAAGATGAACGTAGTTTTTGACAAAAGAGTTGCAAATGCAAATAAAACAAATATAACACCCACTAAAAAATATCATGATTATTACAGTCAAGCATCAAGAGAAAGCAAAAAACCAATCCAAACACTTGCAATTAATAATTACATGAATGAAGATAATATAAATGTCCAATTGTCAAACGTAACCCTGTTCATCTATGGTATCGTGCCCTAATAGCATATTTTGCTGGCTCCATGTGAATTATAAAAGGTCAGACGTTGTAACAAACAACAATAAATCAAATTCATCCCTGAGCACAACATGACAGTAACGGTCTGTTCTTGCAGTGGCTAAAGGGGAAAATCCAAAATACCTGGGTAACATTCCAACAGCTGAATATAGAATGAGACTCTATACTATTGCATTGCCTAGATATAACATTACATCCAACATTGCATATTTATGTGGCATGAAATCGTGCAATAAGATAACAGAATGATCTAAACCACTAGTACTACTCAACCCTGATAAACCTTCAGAAAAGATAAACAAATAAAGACACTGAAAACTTGAGTCCACAGCTCGCTGTCCAAATAAGTGTTGTTTTATTTTGGCAGCATAAAAAGAGTTCCTACGCATATTAGCAGCGCTAAAAAGTTGGTTATGACTACTACTTGAAATGACAAGCAGCTGCCGTGCGTCTGCTTCCAAAATATTAATAGACTCGGCCTCCATTACCTCCAACTACTGTTGACAGGACCAGAAGTTGCTCGTTTAGTAGCATAGCTCCCTTCCAGCTCGCCTTACTGCCCGAGTTCCAATCACAACTATTATACGTCAGACGCTTGTCAATTAGGAGAGCACATGCCAAAAGAGCTAAAGTTAATAGTAGCTAATTGGCAGCTGCCTCTCGTTAACTGTCTGACAAACGCGCATTGGTAGTTAGCTGAATTGCTAACTAAACTTGTTCAGCAGTGACAGCGGAGCTTGCAGTGTCCCCACCTGCCCCCGACAGACCGACGACAGCAACCACAAAAGCAGACAACCACTTGAGGCCTGGCCGTCCGTTCTACCGCTCTGCACAGAACTTCAGCATCGCACATCTGAAAGCTACAACCGTCCATTTTTAGACTCAACTTAACGAGCTCCGACATGGAGCCCGTAACGATAAGCAGTACTCACCCGTGCTCGTGTCCGTTACTGGAGGCCAGTCCAGGTCTGTCAAAGTTAGCCGCCCCCTCCCCTTCCTTGTTTACGATAACACTGATCCTCTGTCTTCGAACTGAGCCTCGGCTTTCAGTGTTTGTTGTTGATTTAAGACCCGAAATCCTTTTACCGGTTTTCCCGTGGCTTCTCCAAGCTCCTCCGCCTCTTTCGCTCGCTCGCCTTTCTCCGTGAATGTCTAACATCCGGGGAATGCGCGGAACAGAAACCCCGGAACTACTTTTGGACGTGAGCCGGAGAACGGCCCAATATTTCGAGCAACATCATGGTTTGCAGCCGAAAAGTAGTCCCTAAGTGAATATTACATTAAACTTATCAAATTATAAAACGAAATACAACAAATAATACTGATTGATTAATTTTTTAATATGTGCTAAACAAAAAGTATGCAGACCAGGAGTTTCTAGGCTATTCGCCTAAGTTGAGGATTCACTGATTCGCTGACATTTCATTGAATAAAAAACAAATAAAATATTAAACAACAACAACAATATTAATAATTGTAATAGTAGTAAAATAATAATAGTAGTAAAACGTATTATACTACTAGTGATAACGTAAATAAATGAGTTGATGAATCAATAGTAATCCTTATTATTATTATTGTTGTTGTTTTTGTTGTTGTTGTTGCTATTATTATTGTTGTTATATTACAACTATTTAAACTATCTACACGTACAAAAAACATACTTGGGGAGGGGAGGGGGGGGGTTAAAATAGCATTGCTTAAACAATGGCGTCCTCTGTTAACCCATACGTGAACTACACCTTTTGCACATTTAGTCCTTACGTGTTGGTTTTACAATAACGCAAACGTTTTCTGTATTAAAAATTGATCAGATGCTTAAATTATTTAGTTTTGAGCATGTTTCTAATTAAAATCTGTTTTATGTGTGGTCAAAGTATATAACTTTATCTTGGAAGCAATAGACGTCATCCACTTGAAACTTTTATTTTGGAAATTAGATCACGAATGCAAAAACTCGCGCATGCGCTTCCACAACCAAAACAAGGAGGAACTTCTTTTCAGCTGTCAAACAGATTGTCAAGTTTAACCGGGTCATTCGCAATATAACGTTAATCGCCGCTGATTAAGTTTGTTAAAGTTGTGAGTTTGCAAAAAGGTAAAGCTTTCTGTATCTACAAATTTAATCGCTAAATTTAAAACAAAGGCTGAAGCCATACACGTGTTAAGAATGTAACTAACAAATGCATCATTTGACCTAATTACATAAACTCATTTCATTACATGTTTTGGGAAAAAGCTTTTGTTTTGTTTTACCTTACAATATTTTCAAAGATTTAATTTGAAATATGTTCCTAATCTGACCTTTTTTATTTTGAAGTTGTGCTGTCAGTGTTTAGTGTAAATAATTCATTCATTCATTCATCTTCATGTCGGCTTTATTCCCTTTCGGGGTCGCCACAGCGGAATGAACCGCCTACTCACTGGCATATGTTTTACGCAGCGGATGCCCTTCCCTGCCGCAACCCATCGCTGGGAAACATTCACACACACATTCACACTTTAACACTATGGGCAATCGTTCTTATTCAATTCACTTATTCCGCATGTCTTTGGACTTGTGGGGAAACCGGAGCACCCGGAGAAAACCCACGCGATCACGGGGAGAACATGCAAACTCCACACAGAAATGCCACCTGCCCCAGCCGAGCCTAGAACCAGCGACCTTCTTGCTGTGAGACGACCGTGCTACCCACTGCACCACCGTGACGCTATTAGTGTAAATAATGTTCATTAATATAATTATGCTTAGGAGTTGATTGTTACCACTGTTTAAGTGTAGTTAACAGGGTACCTTTGCTACATATACATGTAAATAAATACAAAATGCCAAACTGCATTTAATACTACGTTGCAGCATTTCAAATTGCTCTATAAGTTTGTTACATTGACACTGAATAATAAATCTAATATCCAAGAAAACATGTAATTGACAGAATGTAATCTTTTTTATTTCAGCGCTGCCATGGCCAATTCTTCTGCCTCTAGTACAGCAGATGGTGGAATTTTCGAAGAGTTTGCGGTTCCCTCTTATGTGGAAGAGGTTAAGAATCTCATGGCTGACTTTGCCAAACACCATGGAGTAGCTGGTCGCAGGGTAGTCCTGATAACCTCTGGAGGAACTAAAGTGCCCCTGGAGTCTCGAACGGTCCGATTCCTGGACAACTTTAGCAGTGGTCGACGCGGCTCATCCTCTGCAGAGTATTTTTTAGACTCAGACTATGCAGTCATCTTTCTCCACAGGCATCGCTCACTCTATCCATACAGTCGTCGGTACGCAGGAGTAAATTTTCTGGATACATTACATTTAGAGAAGAGTAAAGACAACTCTGAGCAGGTGGTAGTAGATAAGAAAACAATTCCAAATATCGCAAAGGTTTTGGAGCGCTATCAGACAGTAAAAGCAGATCGATTATTGCTACCGGTGGAGTTCAACACATTATCTGAGTACCTCCATCTCCTCAAGGCTGCAGCACAGGCTCTAAGCTCCAATGGTGAACATTCGTTTTTCGATTGTTTAAAACACGCAGACTTTGTGAGGTTTTCGTTTATACTTGTGCTTTTTCCAATGCTAGGTTCCAAGGCGATGTTTTATCTGGCTGCTGCAGTTTCTGATTTCTACATTCCAGCATCTGAAATGCCAGAACATAAAATTCAGTCCTCTAATGGGCCGCTTCAGGTGGGGTAAAACATTTTGAGAATGTAGTTCTTGAACTATCTTGAAATGTTTAACCTAATGAAAAAAGGAGTGAACTGCTTTTTGTCTTCACTATAAAAAAAGTTGACTGAGCATAAAAAAGTTTGTTCACTAAAAGGCATAATTGAATCCAATTATTATTTTTAGTGGCTCAATTTGAGTTCACATTCTCAGTAGCTGTTGTTGACTGGATTTTTTTTAAAGTTTGTTCAGTCAATGGTTTTGCTGTGTCAGAGTGATGCGTTGAGACAATTAAAACATGTTCCTTTGGTCATTTTTGCGAAGAAAAAATGTACTCAACATAAAATTTCTGTGTACATTTTCACCTAGCAATTTTATGTTTAGCCAAACCTTTTTTTTGAGTGTTGTAATTATATTATACATACCAATTTTTAAATATAACACTTTAGATATAAAATTGCACTGAGTCTAGTATATTCGGTTTCAGACTCAGCATCTTCTTTGAGAAATAGTTTCAATCAGGGACCTTTCTTTAATATCCAGAATGCCTCAAGCACATATAATGTGGTCAAAATGTTATATGTAACATATAATATCTAACAACACGTTTTATATATATATATATATATATATATATATATATATATATATATATATATATATATATATATATATTCTATGTGTTTCTCACATCTTGCAAAAATGTATCACTATAAAAAAAAATTAGGCATACTTTTAGCAAACAATTGATTTAAATGAAAAGTTGTGAGGCAAAGGCTTTGAAGTTCCGTCTAGCCTTATATCTGCAGTTAATTATAATGGGATATAACTGCACTTAAACACAAGAACAAATTTAAAAAATCCAGTATTTACAAAAAATTTAGTTTTCAATTGCCTCTTATTTTTCTGAAATGCATATGCTATGTATTAAGAACATTAACTGCATTTAGAAAAATGTTTGACCAAAAAATGTAAGTGCATTGAACCAAGTTCATATTACTACAGAACGAAAATCTTTCCATATAAATATCTTTTTTTAAGAAGGATTTCGTCATTTGGCTATCATCAGTACAGCCACAACCTGTCCAATTATAGTTTGAAGGGTTGTAACAGATATTCAACGGTTAACTCTGCATTATTCAGTTTTAAATGCACAACGTGAGGGCGAATAACCGCCTGATCCCAGTTCAGCAGAGCTCCAAAAACAACAGTTGACTATACAACTTAAATAATAATCGCTAAAACAATCCAAATTGAGCAAGTCACTGACACACACACATTGAGTGAACAGGTATTGCTTGCTATTATGCTCACTAAAGTCACGCCAGGATCCATGGAGTGAACAAACCTACTTGGACTATGTTATTTTTGCGGTTATTGATAAATATACAACACCTGACAGCCAATCAGACCAAGTATTCAGACAGACCATGGAATAAACTAGTTTATTACTACAAAAAAATAATTCCTATTCCAAGCATTTCCAGCAACCTATAGTACAATAATCTGTAATCAATAATATGTAATTATCATTTAATGACTAAAAAGCTAAATTTGTAATTGTCAGCAGCACGGATGATGTGTTTCCTTGTTATTCAATATACACCAAACGTTGGTTTAAATAATCAAACATCTTTTAAAATTATTTTAAGAGAACACACTCTGTTTGTTAGTAAATTGTATTATTTTCACAATTAATTCTTAGAGCATTTAAAACTAAACCAATCAAGATTTCAGATCTCTCTTCATACTCTCTTCATTCGGCCCATCATGTCAATGAGACAGGATTAAAAATATTTGGTGCGATTTTAATTTATAGCAATCCAATGGAAAGGTTTAGTTCAGTTATACCTCAACCATTTGGCAACTGAGAAAAGCATGTTGCATACCTGTAGAAAAAAAAATAATTTATAATGATGCCAAAATTTTTTTCAAGTTACATACAGTTCCATGCAAGTCACTGACAGATGTTTTGTTTTTTAGATCAGCATGAAGATGGTCCCCAAGATGTTGTCCCCACTGGTGAAGGACTGGGCTCCTCAAGCATTCGTCATCTCTTTCAAGTTGGAAACCAACCCCTCCATCCTTCTAGAGAAAGCCCGGCATGCTTTAGAAATGTATAAGCACCAAGCAGTGGTTGCGAACGTCCTTGACACTCGTCGGGGTTATGTGGTTGTGGTCACAAAGGATGCACACTACGAGCTGGCCCTCACAGACGAGGAAGCACAGCAAGAGCTGGAGATTGAGGACAAGATCGTCAGTAACCTGACCTCAGCGCACAGTCAATTTATATCTCAGAAACACTGAAAATGCTTGATTTTTAGTGCTATGTCGCTTGAAATCATGCAGATCTATAATCATTTTTTGTTACTAGCTTAGTTAAATTTAAAGATTCTGTTTGTGATCACCCTTAAAAGTAAAACATCTTGTGTCTTGAAAGCACAATTTCTTCTTTATTCAGTTTTTAAATAACAATGATTTTCCTTTTTGTTCTTCAACCTCTCACTTCTCTTTATTTGTGCAAATCAAACCGAGTCACTTTAATAGATTTCTTTTTTTTTGTAAAGTACCATCCATGTAAAAGTTAATAAAAGTGGGCAAATAAATTTGCCAATGTAAGGGAGTGCAGAAGTGTTTACTCGAGTAAAAGGAACACTTCTTCAGTGAAATTGTACTCATGTAGCCTTCTAAAAATTTTCTCAAATTAAAATTCTTGATAATGTACTACTTGAGTACTAAGTTGCTTTTTCAAAGCAGCTGTTTTGTAAAGCAGCTCTGAGCTAGCACAGCTGTCTCAGTCGGTCTGAATTTTTTGTGATGCTCATTAAGGCCAGCGTTGCGCTGAAATCTGCCCCTCTCCTGTCAGTCAAGTTAATGCATTTAAAAAGCATGGTACGTTGTTATTGAAGTTGTTTTGTAACCCGTTTCATTAGAGGTCAAGACTTGCAATACTATTGGTTTCCTTGAAATTGTTTAAATTTTTTCGTGTTATACTCAATGACCTAAAAAACTAAATATTCAAACCAATGTTGTTATTGTATCTGACATCCAATGAACTGCCGCTGGCCCTGGTGAGGATCTCTCACTCTGAATTGTGACCAAAACTTGTGAGAATAGTGCATTTCACCCTCGGCTGGGTCTGAATCAGTGGTCATAAGATCAAGTTCAATACTTTTTTAAAGAGTCAAATATAACACCTTTATCATGCCATCTAAAACGCATACCAAATTTGTTTTTGCATAATACACAGTATGCTTCAAAACATTGTTTGAAACCCTAACCATCTCATGTTTTTGAGCCTTTATAAAGGTTTTCTCAAACTAGCAACTCTAACCATGCCTTTTACAAAGTTAAGCTTTTTCTTAAACTCTAGCAACTTTAACAATCACATTTACCAATTTTAACAGTTATGAGTCTCATTTCAATATCTGGCAACCTCAACAATCACTTTTAATATTTTGTTTCTAGCCAAGACAACAGCAAAGACTATTTCTTGGCTACATGTTGTATTTGGTATGAAAAAGGGAAAAAAGGTCTAAAACTTATTTAAAAAAATATATTTTCTCAACTATTAAAATAAGTATGGTAAGTCAGTTAATAAAATGTAATAGTTTGCTAGGTACTGAGAGGATTTCTTTTAAGTTGTTAGATTTCAGATGTTGTTTCCTCATGGAATCATAAACAGAGCATTTTATAAGCAGATGTCTGACTGAGACTCTGCATTTTTAATATTTTGTGCGTTTATGAATTTGTTTTTCAAACTCTGGTAACCCTAACCATCACTTTTTTTATTTTGAGTGTTTATGAGCCATGCACAGCTAAACATAGCTTTTATGTTTTTGAGGATTTACGAATGTTTTTTTAAATTACAGCAACCCTAGCCATACTTTTTACTTATTTTGTAGCTTTTAGAAGCATTTTATCAATATGCACAAAAAAATACAAATCAGATTATTTTACATAAACATAAAAAAACAAGACCTGTGAAAAAAAATTGAAGGTCTAGAACAGTCAAGAGCTTTTTTTAGGCCTAACTTTTGGGCTTTTAAATTTTAGACTTTTTAAGAGTTCACAGACACCTGGTGAGAGCTTGTTTTTCTCATCAATACCTGTAATATCTCGGTTGCATTTTTACTTTTTGAGCTGGATCTTTATTAACATACCAGTTTCTCTTGTTCATTAATATTTTTAAAACTCATGTAAAAACTCAGATTTTCAATCTAGAGAAAAAAAAACATGTAGAGTAGTAGTTTTTTAAGGATTTAAGTACACAAAAAACTACTCATTTATAATAGTGCAACTAACAATCTACTTTCTACAGTTTCTCTAGTAAAAACAAAAACACCAAATTTTCAAACTAAATTTAATATGACATTGTAGTTACAGAACAGCTTTGAGAAGTTAATTTTAGAGTCTAAAATGCACAAAAAAATCAATGTCTGCATAAAACTCAACCTTGAAACAGTATGAACAGTAACATCATCATTTGAGTTTGACGCTTCTCTTAACTCCAGCACGAATACCAGACCATTCTCCACTATATCTCGTTTCCTCACGCCGCACCTCACGCACCTGCAAGCAGCATTTATTTAGCAAAGTGGAAGTTTACATAGAAAATGACAGAAACCAATGAGTCAGGTGACACCTACCTGACCCTTCCTGCGAATTTGAGCACGCCTAAACTTCTCTCTGTGCTTGACTCTAGGATTCCTGTCGATCTTCCTCCTCTTGGGAGTGAGCCCTTTATTCTTGGACATCTATTTTTTGGCAGAAGAATGTGAATATAGAACAACCATGTTGTTTATTTTACGGTTTTGATGTAAGCATCAGCTCACCTGATAAGTGATCCCTCTTTTACCATCGCCCTCAATAGCTTCCTCTTCGTCCAATCTGGAAATATGGGGAAAACAATGTTTCTAAAGTTTGTTTACTTTCCTGTTCGGCTACCTTTACTGTTATCTTCTATTCCTCAAAACAGAATGTAGTTAAAAGCTTATAATTTATAGCACAGAGTTGAATAATTTTGGCTGAATCCAGTGACTCACTGTTCCTCAATCTCCGTCCCGGTTTTTTTCCTCTTGAGTTTCTGCTTTTTAGCCATTTCATTGTAGAAGCGAAGATTAGCTTCCTCGTCCAACTCAGACTCTTCGTCTTCTCCCAATACAGTCTTTTCTTTTAGCTAAAAAAAATCACATGGCAGACAACAAAAATGAAGCCAATGCAACTAAACCAGAAAAAACGCAAAGGGAAAAGTGATTACTTTGCGATGTTTGCCGCCCAATGGTTTCTTTGATGTGTCAGTAAGCTTTTCTCCTGAGAGAAGTTGACGTAGTTGAGGAGCAAGTTTGGCATCTACAGCTCCAAGTTCATTTATCAGCTGTAAAAGTGACCATTGAACAATAAACTATTTATGTTACATGACCCAAAATCACTGAGAACGTTTGACTTTACTCACATTTCTGTAGGTCACGAGTCGCTCGATCACAGGATGGTTGTGTGCTGGAATTCTCTTTGCTTTTAGAACCAAATAAAAACTAATGTTTGTGCAATAGCTGGAAAGAAAATAACATGCAACAAGTTTTTAGTAGTTGCATAAGCTAAATATCCCACTTTCAAATGTGCACTGTATAGCCTTCTACATGACCAGTAGTGAGAGCATGAGTGGAGAATACCAGTGTCATCAGCCAAAGACTGGAGCAAATAATTATTTTAAAAAAAATTATTAAAGAAGGCACATCACCCCTGACGTAACAAAACATTACGTCACACTACATAGGGTTAGTTAACCCTAACTCTCTTCTACTTCCAGGTAATGGAAGCCCGATTAATTCTAAACATTGGTCACCTGAGCTCTGAATCCAGTCATTTCTAAGGAGCTGGAGTCACCGTCTCAATGTAAATCTGTTTCAATCTTTTACCTTTTCTGTTTATCTGAGGAGCGGTCTGTACATGATGGCCCTCACGCAGAAGAAACTGTTAAGAGTTCTGAATGAGCTCACTAAGCTTAGAAGTAACATTTAATTTCACTTTTTAGTGGAAGAGGTTGTGTAACATTGGTCTTGGTGTAACATTAGCCACACAGGGTATGTAAAGAATATATGGCTATAAAGACCTTTAACATGAATTGTCTTTAATAACATTTATTTGTTGGTAAGTGTTGATCAATGGCATGACAGTTGATCTTTGCAATGCATTAAAGACATTATAAATTTCCTGATATTTCTTTTTTAAAAACATTTGAGTAAATACTCCAAATAATGTGGATGGGTTAGGGGTTTTTCCCCACTTTTTTGTAAACAAGTGTTTTAAACAAGCAGATTTTAAAATGTAGAAAATGCACTTTATTTTAAAATATAAAACAATATATATATTTCACCGCTGAGCACAATAAATCTGGACAACTTTCCACATACCATAATTTTACTACAGTATCAATGAATGCTAAATGCATTATTTTAGCTTTTTTTTTTATTCCCCCCAATTCCCTGTAACACTAATATCTTTTGAAATATTATAAAAACTATTTGTTTGAATCGTTATGAATAGAGGGATCACTTGAAAAAAAATGACATTTGGATTTTTATTTGACAAAGAATATTTTTTTCTTTTTATCAGTAAACAAAAAAGCTAAATAAAATACAGCGACCCAAGATATGCTCAAACATTTAGGTTAATTTATGACTATTATACATGATAATAATAATAATATATAATGACTGAAAAAAAAACATCAAGAATTTTTTTTTTATTTTATGATGAAAAATATGGGTTGTATCATATTACTCATGATTTGATGTAAAACCTTTTTGAAAAATGTATCTGTATGTAACTGTGTGTTATGATGGTCAAAACATGCAAAGCAAATTACATTCTGCTGCTTTAAATGAGCTTCATGAATAAAAATTGATAGATTCAAAAGTTTTAAAAGCTAAAAAAAACTTACTTAAGATAGAGCTGACGCTTCGTGATGATGTATTTTGCACCCTGCAAATAAAAACAAAAACAAATAATAATCCCATTTCCCACACATACGAAATAAATTACATGGTAAACACATCATGAACATTTAACTTACCTTTCCAGGAGGAATCTGTCCATCTTTGACCATCTCCACGAGTGGCTGAACTTCGTCTCTTAATTCTGTGAGCTGAACATTACATTAAAAAAATAGTCTGAGTAAAAAATTCAACGCTTTACTCTGTTGTTCAACACAATACCTTTGCTTTAAAGTCCTGAATAAGTTCCAGCAACTCTGGAGATTCTTTCTTTAGAAGTTTCAGCTTTTCCTTCTGTGACATCGCCTTCAAATCTTTCACAATTCTTTGCTCTTTTTCAACATCTTTCTCTGTTTCTGGCTCCACAGCAAACTCCTAACAGACCATATCAAGTGTGTTTAAAGAGAGAGTAAAACAACCCAAACACTGGGAATGTCTAATAAGACAAGTACCTCAAGCAGACTTAGGTCATAGTCTTCCTCACTTAGTTTGGCGGCCAGTCTCTTTTGAATTTTTTGGGCCTCTTCTTCCTCTTCTTTATCTTCTGCCTCAATTTCTTCGAGAGATTTGCCCTCTTTAAAGAGTCAACATCATAAGGTGTTATATGATCTATTTGTGCAGGCCACAAAATGTATCTTTAGAACTAAAAAAAAAACATACTTTTTGTGACATAATCTGAATCATAGAAAATCTTCTTTTTGCTTCCCCAAGCCATATCATTTGGAAGGTCTGCAAAAAAAGTGTCAACATAATACAATTTTTAGGAGAGTAAAAGAACATTTATAAAACATCTATAAAAATTTTGGCTAATTTAAAAAACACTGTTTAGATTAAAGTATATTACCATCCTTTTTTTTCCCTTCCAGATCACTCTCCATGTCAGTCCCGTCACCATCATCATCATCATCATCATCATCACCAACTCCCTCTTCCTCATCATCCTCATCGTCGTAATCATCATCATCAGACTCTGAAAGTGTCAAGGGCAAGATCTCTTCCTAGAAAACAATAGAATGGTTTTAAAAGTCTTATTAAACAACCCTTCCACCCACACACAAAAGTATATCCTTGATTTACTGCTTTGTCTTCATCCTCTTGATCGCTGTCCTCCAGCACACCTCGTGCCAGGAGGTTCTAGATGTAAAAGATGCATGTCAGATCAGAAAGAACTAGAACTTATAAAGAATACATTAAAAAAACATCAAGATTAAAAAAAACTTACAGATATTTTCTCTTTGTGGAATTCATCAACCTTATCCTCTACATACGATGAAGAAGTCTATGAGAGCAATGCGAGAATGTTTGAAACACAAAATAATAAAAAATCAATTTTAAAAAATCATAATTAGTTTAAGGTAATTTCACAAATTTACCTTATCAGGTATGGGTTCATTTCTATAACCTTCTGGATCATCACTGTCAAATTCTTGATTCTTCTTAACTCTTCGTTTTCTAATCACCCTTTGAAACCAAAACGCATAAATGCTTACAATAACTAAATTGTAAAGGGTAACGTTACACCTTTAATACTGTTTGTGTACAAATCTGAAAAGCAGCCATATATTCATTCATATATATTTTCAGGTCCGACAGCTATTATGAGTGTACCTACCGTTTTGCTCGAACCATTCTGAAAACGGGTTATAAACGTACGTTGAACGCTTTTTATAATTGTGTATTATTGCTGTATCGTTAAGCAACACACAACGGCACAAAAAAGACCCCAAACCAACAAAAATCCGCGTGGATTCCTCGCATGCTTGTACCGGAAGTAAACCTTGAAGCGATCCAATGTGTTTTAAATTAAAAGTCTCTCTGAATAAATGTAAATGGTTCAAACATTAATGCTGCTAAGCTTTCATGTTATTTACTATACACATATACACGGTTAAATCTAAGCGAGTAGTTTTATCAGCCAGCTACAGGGATTAAATTATTAGTGCACTGTCATTGCTAGCTACACGCCGAATTAACTGACACGCATGCGCTGATGAAATCTCTCTCTCTGTGCGTTGCCTGCCATTGAACATATTTTTGAGAGCAGCCAGCGGAGACCAGGGCAGAAGGCTTCGAGACAAGGAGGCGCCAGAACAACAGAGGAGAGCCTTGTTGTTTAAATATCATTTAAGACAGATATATTCGGTAAGAATTTGCAAAGCATAACAGTCTGCACAATGTACCTCACGTAGCTTTTGCAGCACATTGGCTAAATTGGCACGGTAGAGAAGTAATGGAGAGGTGACGATTGCAAGCTTCAAACAGACTTGAGGTTTGTTCTGAGGGACAATGTTTTGCGAGGCAGTTTTTTATTCATGTCTGTAAAGTGTGTTGTATTTACTGTAATGTATGAAAAGCGTTTTGCTGCTGTTACTACGGAAAAAAGGGGGGCATTAGTACTTTTTTTGTTTGTATCCCCGTATGCTTGAGTTGTGGAAACAGACGGCGCCATTTTGTCTTCTCGCTGGGTTTGAGGTTGTGAATGACGCCATGACGTGAATGTTGTAGTTTCATCAGGGTGTTTATTTTAAAAGGTATTTTTTTGTCAAACCTTTTAACACCAATATTTACACATTCGTCATGCCGCAGTTATTCTACACCCTTTATTTGGCACACCTTGGTTTGGAGCCATACGTTTGTATCAATTTTCTCATTTCAGATTGATTGTCGTTGTTGAAGGATCAGGTCAAGAAAAGACATGAAAATTATATTGGATTATTAGAGTAGTTTTGGCGTATTATACATTAATCAAGCTCTTTCCAGGGTGTTTCAAGTTTTTTTTAATTCGGAAATTAATTTGAATTTTAACGTCTTGAACTTTGCAGAATTCTAAGATTGCCAGTTGCTCTGATTTTTTTCTTTCATGTCATTACTTTGAACTAGACAGATTTTTCTTTTTGAAACTTGTGTTTCCAGCGCTGCAGTGTCGTTGCCTTCGCAGTTTTTAGACCGTAAAAGAATCCCGTGAAATCATGCTGAATTTATTAACTCTAATTATTAAATTATTAACAGTTATTTTCAACTGGTTATTTCTGAAATGAACTGTTCAAATTCTTAGAAAACATACATTTAGAAATTTTAGAAAAAAGGAACAATTTGGCTAGTGATTGTCAGCCATCCATTTCTTATCTGTTGTTTCTCTCCTTTTTCTAGTTTAAATCTTTAAGTGAAGGATCAAAATGTGAATTTTGAGATTATTACATTTTATTTTGAGAGCCCATTGTTAGTTTGAATATTTGTACTTTACAAGGGTTGGTCTCCTTGAACACCAGTTGGACGTTTCTAATGTTACATTTTACTTGAGATGTTGCATATTTGATGTTCAAGATTGGGTGTTGAATTGGTTAACTTTGGGATGGGACCAGATGGAGTATGGAGTTCCTTCACTGATCTCAGCTTATATTCCTTTCAAATATGTTTTCCTCTCTTTTTTTAAAGGCAGGTTTAAACAGTGTTTTTGTTCTTTAACACACTTTGCCCAATATTCTCTCTTAGTTTAATTGAATAATGTAGAATATGGTTTGACAAATGATGTTTGGCACAATTGGTTACTGTGATTCATGATGCATTATTTTGTGCATTGGTGTGTGCGCCTTCGCTGAACAGCTGGCTAACTTCTGTTGTGCACATGGGGTGATTAAAACTGTTACTTTGAAGATCGAAACTGTTATCTTGAATTGGGTTTGAAATGGCTGTCACTAGATAGTTTTCAATGGAGTCACTTATAGACACCCTTGATCTAATGCTGTTTACATATATTTCCCTCCATTTATTCTTTTATTACAGTCAAGAATTGATTTTAAATGATTGCCGTCAGGATTGGATTGGGTATCCCGTGCATCTAGTAAGGAAGCAGAAGTTTGAGAACAGGTAAGCTCTCAAGGGATCTTGGTCCATTGACTATTAGGACAAATGCTCTATTTGAATATTCATTCATCAGCAAACACATTAAAGACAATTTTTTTTGCTGGAAATGTAGTTCTTGGTCATTTGATGCTTATTAACTATAAACACATTTTGTGTGAATAAAATATAGTTGATTAAGTACACAATTCAATTAGTTAATGTTGATCAACAATGTTGGAAAATCTCAGCTACATGAAGGCCTGCATTGATGCTAATTAGTTTATGTTTAATGGTCATGTTTGCGCTAACAGCTTAGTATTATTTCCCTTTTAAATGGTTGGTATTGTTTTAATGGAATGAGCAAGTGCCAATTTGATAACTGGTGGGATTTTTGTACATCTAAATGGAAAAAAAACTCTTAAGACGTGTGGGAAAAAAATCTGAATAAAATTGCAGAAAATGTATCACAAAACAAGATATCATGTAGATACCCATGAATCCTACCTTTGGTAGTAGTTATTGGCCTGGGGCCTTTCATTCCTATTTAGTAAAGTGCTAGTCCAACATTGACTCAAACATAGATATAACATTATTTCTATGCTGAACTACATCTGTCAGTGTTGGTGGGCAGGTTTTGAGGTCTTTCGAGCAGTTGAGGAGCACAACTTTTACCTAACTTCCTCATTTGTTCCTAACTTACTACTCATATTTAGTGTTTTAAGCAGCAAAATTAACACAAGGCATTGTGTCTTTGTTTGAACATGTGTGATTGCTTTCAACAGCTACATATTTGGTACTGTTAAACCATGTGAATTTAAATATTAACATTACTTGTTAAATTAAATATTTCAGATTTCATATCCTGTTACATTAAAATATTACATATGTTTATTATTTTTACCTTAACTTTTTATTTTATTAATATTGAATGGCCTGAGGTTGCACAGAGGAAGGTTCATTTTCACTGGTAGAAATGTTTTTAACTCTCAATTAGTTAACACAATCTTCAGGAATCTCGTTAGATTTGTAAAGCAGAGGATGTTCATTGTTAAAAAGTTTTTGGAAAGTTTGGTTATGCTTTGCTGAAAATTAACTGACTTGTAGCCTTGTTTTTATTTTTATTTTTTTATACAGACGATAAAGACTGTTATTAATATCATTTAAAAAATAAAAAAAGCAATTTGTTCGCAGATTTTTTTTAACTAATTATTTTGCATGGTCAGGGCCCAGGATTGGTTTTTCCAACCATGCTTCAATGCACACAAAACTGCCATTTTAAAACAAGGTTTGAAAAAGAAGAGTATTTTATTAACATTGGAGCTAAATTGTGCACGTCTCTGCGCTTGCAGTTTGACACCTCTGCAATGACAATGTAATCAACTTATGCTGTCATTTTAGCCATTTAAATGTTTTGTTGAACTGAACTAATTAGACAAGTTTCTTTGGATTTTGTGTTCTATATTCTTGAATGCTTTACATTCAAATGTTGTGCGTTGACTTCAACTATGCAGCTTTGAATCAAGATTGAAATTCAAGTGCTTTTTAGTCAGCTTCTGTCAATGACTTTTGTGTTTGCTGGATGTGTTTTGTATTGTTTACCTTGTGTGGTTTCAATGATGGTTCTATGTTCCTGCTTTGCCTATAGCCTGACAGCCATTGCCTTCTTTTATCTACAGGTGTGTGTTTTTGCACCTCAGCATGGCTGTGGTCATCCGTTTGCAGGGTCTTCCCATTGTGGCTGGGACTATGGACATACGTCATTTCTTCTCTGGATTGACCATCCCAGATGGTGGTGTGCATATTGTAGGGGGTGAACATGGTGAGGCTTTTATCGTGTTCGCAACAGATGAAGATGCAAGGCTTGGAATGATGCGCACAGGGGGCTCAATTAAAGGTTCCAAGGTGTCTTTGTTGCTGAGTAGCAAAACTGAAATGCAAAATATGATTGAGCTGAGTCGTAGGCGCTTTGAAAGTGGAACTGCAGAGGTTGCCACTGGAAATGGCAGTAGGCCATTGCCACCGGTTAGCACTGGTGGAAGTGTAAGGGGTAATTTGCCAACCACAGCACAGGGGTTTAGTGTTACTTCATCAACATCCACAACAGCCGTCTCATCGCATGAGCCTGTGAGCAATAAGACTGTCCCAACCTTTTCAACCACTACCATGGGTAGCATGCCACCTAACTTTAACAATTTCACCCCACCTAGTCTTAGTTTGGGATCCACTATGACAACATCCATGTCACCGCTGAATTCGGTTCCTCCCCCAATTCCTACTCTGCCCACCATGCCAACTCTTCCCTCAATGCCTCCTATACCAGTACCACCACCAGTATCTACATTGCCACAAGTACAATCTGTTAATCCCCTAACACAGGTGGCTGCAGTCCCATCAATAGCACATATGTCACATTTGTCTGCGCTTCCTCCATTCAATCCCGGTGTTCCTCCTCCAGTTGGGCCTGTTCCCGGTAGTTTAGCTGCCCCTGGTTCTTTGGCTCTTGGAAATCCAAATTCGATGTTCTTGAATCCCTTAAATCCTCTAAACCCCCTCAACCTTGCACCTCACATGAAAACGGCCTTAACAAACCCAGATGACTTTTATGTCCATCTTTACGGCCTTCCTTTTTCAGTCACTGAACATGATATTGTAGATTTTTTTCAAGGACTTGGAATTGAGTCCATTCTTTTGCTCAAGGACAATATGGGTAGAAACAACGGAAGGGGGTTGGTGAAGTTTTTCACACCTCAAGAATCTTTTGAAGCTCTTAGCAGAAATGCTAGAATGATTGGCCAAAGATACATTGAGATTTCTCCAGCTACAGAGCGACAGTGGAGAGAAAGTATGGGACAGTCTAAAGCTTTTGGAGAAGGCGAACATAATCGACATCATCGCAGAGGCACAAATTCTCCACAATCTTCTGGTGGTGAGCGAGACCGGTCCCGATCCCCTCACAAACAGGAATATTGCGTGTATTTGAAAGGACTTCCATATGAAGCTGAAAACAAACAGATTTTCGAGTTTTTCAAAAACCTTGACATTGTAGAAGATAGCATTTACATTGCCTATGGTCCTAATGGCAGGGCAACTGGTGAGGGGTTTCTTGAGTTTAGGAATGAAATGGACTATAAAGTTGCTCTTGGATGTCATATGCAGTACATGGGTAGTCGGTTCATACAGGTTCATCCAATTACAAAGAAAAATATGTATGAAAAGATAGATGGAATTCGCAAACGAATGCAAGGGTCCCAAATCGACCAGAAGAGTAGTTTGGGGGGAGGAAAGAATGTCAAAACTTGTGCTCACATTACCAATATACCTTATAATGTTGCAAAAAAAGATGTGCGTCTGTTTTTTGATGGCATTGAGATGTTCGAGGAAAGTCTTAAGGTGCTTGTTGATGCAAATGGTAATGGGCTGGGCCAAGCTATTGTGCAGTTTAAGTCAGATGAGGATGCGCTTAAAGCAGAGAGGCTGCACAGGCAGAAGCTGAATGGCAGGGATGCTTTTGTTCATTTGGTTACAGTTGAGCAAATGAAAGAGGTTGAGAGAAATCCTCCTCCACAAGCAAAACGAGGTCAGAAGTCCCAAGCAAATTCTCACACGCATTCTCATGTGCATGTTCAGCCACAAGCCCAAGTTCCACAGGTACCTCAAACTTTCCCAGGAATGCCTGGTGATGAGTTTAATTTTCTGAGAAATGCTGTAGGTACACTTGGCACCGCTCCACCTTTTGTCAACCCATTTGTTCCTCCAGGAAATGGATTGCCTGGTCCACCACCTTTACCACCACTTGGCGCCCCTTTGACTGACCTATCACTTGGTGTTCCTCCCCCTATGGTTGGAGGACCTCTACCCGGTCCCATTCTAGAACACCCAGGTTTCAGACCCGGGGCCAACAGTATGCCTCCTGGTTTTGCTCCTCCACCAGATCCTTTGAGGGGTATTCCACCATTTGACAATGGGAGTGCTCATAAACCAGTAGGTCCGAACCATGTTGGGAGCCAAGGTCAGATGCCACCTTCTGATAGTCTTAGGGGGCCCTCCAGTGCTGGTACAGGCAATCCACGTCCCATAATTGTCAAAATTCAAAACATGCCCTTTACTGTGACTGTTGATGAGATCATTGATTTCTTCTATGGTTATCAAGTGTTGCCTGGTTCTGTATGCTTGCAATTCAGTGACAAAGGTTTGCCAACAGGGGAAGCGATGGTTGCTTTTGATTCACAAGATGAAGCCATGGCTGCTGTTATGGACCTAAATGATAGGCCCATTGGCGCTAGAAAAGTGAAGATCACTTTGGGATAAAATGGTCACAGCATTACATATTTTCTATATGCACAGATGTCTTCAAAACTGTCCTAACTGGTTGATTTGTGTACAGAAGAAACCTTAGACGCCAGGTTGTAGCTACAATAAGCATGCCTAATTAATTAAATTCTTTATTTTAATAATCTCTGTACAGCATCATTTAACATTATGTTTATTGTCTGCAGATCTAGAGTGGTATGTATAGTGTAGTCTCATAGTTGTAGATAAGGTTATTTGGCAGTTAAAATTGCTTTGTAGTTGCATCATGTTGTACACATATGTATAATGTACACTGCTCTCATTATGAATTTTCTTCAAAGGTTAAGTGCTGCCATGCACTTCAGCTGCAAGTTTGGTTCTAAGCTACAAAGTGTTTTTTACTTTCCCGTGTCAATAAAATGCAATTGTAATGTCTTTATCTGCGTATGTTTGTCACAATGAATAGCATCAAATGTCTGATAATTTTGTAATCGCTTTGTGGGTGGCTGTCAAGCAAATGCGGCTTTGTAATATTATGTACAAGAAAGCATTTTTACTCTGCTTGGCTCTCCATAATGTGTTGCGGTGGTTTTTGGCTTTCAATTTTATTTTCAAGTGATGATTTTTTCCTTCAGTGGATGAGTTGTTCTATTTAGTTTTTCACCTCTCTCCAGCGCTTGTAAATAATTTACAGCTGAACTATTTTGTCAAAATGGCATTCCTAAAATAATGATGCTTAAAGCTATTCTACTCCCATGTCTTGCTATTGCTTTTAGTTCAGATATGAACAATAAAGTATTTTGCTGTGACTTTCTTCCTTCTCATATTTTACTGCATATGTTTACTGTAAATAATGAAATGTTTAATGGACAACATAGTATCTCTTGTTCTTATCTGTTGGATTAAAAATTTTCTGCTTTCTTCAGCATGGTTAAGTGGTTTAATGTTACAGTTGTGTGCACACCAGGATGTTTTCGCTCATGTTTATTTGAAATGTAATGTCTAACAAATTGGTCATTCCAAGCCTTTATAACACTAATAAAAGGCACCACAGGAAAGTTCAGGATTACGCTTTCTCTCAGCATTATTTAATTGTTTTAAAGTTGCACACATGAAACACCACTTGATGCTTCACCCATGCACATTATTTAAAGGTTTGTTTTAAACAAAAAAAATCAGTTTGAAGCAGTTATTGCTGCTAAAAGATGCAATGGGGTTTTTGGACACTTATTTTACCTTTTTTCGGTGAACAATTTCGTTTTTGAAGTAAAGATTTGTGCCATCTATTTTGCCAGCCTATTTTTAGTGTGGTAAACATGTTTTGAGTAACAAATGGTAAAACCTTTCAATTTCGATCCAAATAAGATATGGAAAAACAATTGTGAGACAAGTAAAAGGTTTTTTGAAGATGAGCTCTGTGGTTATTTTTATTGAATGAAATTTGGTTGGTGAAAACTTGCATAAAATGATTTGCGTTGGAGCTAATCCTCAGAAATGAATGTTTTCATTCAAGTTCTTTACAAAGTGGTCTGTTCATTGTAACTGACATAAAGTTTTGAGACTCTTTGATGGTGTGTGCAATTGAATCAATTTCGCAGCATAGTTTTACAACATCTACATTATCTTGGTTGGTTTCATTTATTCATTTGTACTCTTGTGTTGTCTTTGGCATTCTGTTTTGCATACTTAAATGCACACACACACACACATATATATAAATATATATTTGTGTCTGTGTGTGTACCTACTTGAAGCTGAAACTTGATTCCTGGTTAAGATTCAGGTAAGTGTTAATTCAGTACATTAACCACGCTGTTATTGGCAAAGCTAGTGCCTGTTCAAAATTGCTTTGTTAGCTTCCGTAGTTTTGTCTGTAATTGGAGGAGAATTTGTAATATTGCTTTGGCTTGGTAATCAATGGTGAGAAACAGATTTTACATTGTATTTTGTTTTGTTTTGCAACAGTACAAGTTCTTTTTTCCCTAAGTTAGCACCACAAAGAGCAGGTTCTGACCAATTTTGGACAATGATATTTTCAGAGTAATAACTATACAAACAAGACATTACCACCCATGCAATTGGAGGTATAAATGTCTGTTAAATTCAAATTACTTAAATTAAAATTCCCGCTTGCATGAAGGTTGCTTTTGTTCAAGCTAATTCTACTTAGCAAACTAAACTTCAACAAAGTAAATTGTGTTGTTCCAAATTTGTCAAACATCTCATATAGTCAAAACCTGCCATGGCCATCGGAAATGCTATTCGGAAATTTTCATCTCTATCCTTATTGTAAGCCATATATATACATATTTTTTGAAGAGAGATCTAGTGAGTGACGAGTAAAAAAAACATATATTTTGTTTAATAACTACAAAATGACAAAGGCTGAAGTTATAATTGTTACCTTTAATAAAAAAATGTGATAATAAATATATATGTATATATAATTTTTTATCATGCTCTGCTGGATAAAACCAAACCTATTGGACAGTGAAAGGCAAAAAAATTAACCATCTTCTTCTGAACTTTTTAACATGTTTCCAAAAAATAACTTTAAAATGTGCATGCTATCAACAACTAAATGTAACGTATCTCTAATGGTCACGCCAGGCTCTATAAAAGCTAGGGAGAAAAGCACTTCAAAGTAATGCTAGATTTAATTGGAAAGTATAGTTTACGTGGTGCCTGCTTTCTGTAAGTGTTGTATAAATTGTGGACTGAAATGGATATCTCAAAGGTTTTTGCAACAACAAAGCAAATATCAAATGTGGGTCTGCGCTGTATTGTCAATTTAAGAAATGATGTTTGCTGCATTGTGGGTGTGTGAAAACGATGGCCTCCTTATAAACATCGGTAAAATATAATTTGTTCTGATAGTTCTTTTACTCAGCTGCGAAAAGATTTGTAACATGAAAAGATGTACATGAATTGTTTCTGTGCAATGAGTCATCCCATGCTGACTTCATGCAGTTTTTTGTGCCGCGGGCTGGTTCTGTGATTGACAGGGGTTTAACCAATCGCAGTGTAGTCTTGCTGCATCTCCGACCAATTATTGTGCATAACTGGGGAGAAGCTGAGTTGTGCCGCCCACTTGGTTTGTAGCTCTTGAACGTGTCAGGGTGGAGACGGTAGTTGTAGGCAGTTGACACAGCAGCCTTTGCACAGGATTTTTCGAGAGCTTTTTCTACAGTTTGAAAGTTATTAAGGGTATGAAATATTTCGCTTCTTTGTAGCACTTCTCAGTTGGTCTTATGTAACCGATTTGTTTGTTATACGGAGAGAGGCTGTATAGACCGCAAATCTACTGTTTAATCGTGTTAAAGCTTACTAAAGGCGTGACTCATTTTGAAGGCCAACGAACACACCCGCAAAGTGTTTTGTACAATAAATCAATCCGTTACAATATAAACGTCTAATTGTGAGTAGACTGTTATTAATTTCTTGTTTAACTTAACATTTCTTGTTTAGATATTATTTTATTTTACTACTTGTGTTTAGCCATATCAGTCATTTATGTTAAAATATTCTCATTTATGCAAATTTTCATCACATTTCTTTCTTTTGTGTGTTTCAGATGGCTACTCAGTGTGTGTCAAAGGTCGAGCTCTCCATCTCATGCAATAATCTTCTGGATAAAGATGTTGGGTCGAAGTCTGATCCCCTCTGTGTTCTGCTGCAGAGTGTTGGGGATGACAAATGGACTGAGGTATGTGTTTTCAATCTTGAGAGAATAAATAAATGTATGACTTTCTGTTAAGTAAATTAATTGAGAAACCAAACAGACTTAGACTTGAGAGACCGCTCACAAATAGAAAACATGCAAGCCACCGAATGAAAACACTTGCATCTTTTTTAATAAAACCTTATTGCTTTTAAACAAGGAATCTGCAACACAAACAAAAAAAACACATATGACCCAATACTTTTCACAGCACTGTATCTTCTTGTACTTTCTCATACTGTATCTTCTCACAGCAAAAAAAATACATAAAAAATGACCTGCTCCTCAGTAATTCTCAGGATGGTTGGAAATGTATTTGTTTTTAAACCAGCCTTTTTACCAGTCCTGTATAAAATTCTGGCTTGTGTACAAAACCGTCCGGTGTGAAATGCAGCTTACAAATAACTCGTCTTTTCGGGATTTTACTTGGTAACAAACAGAAAATCCATCAATTTCCGTCAAATTATTAATCTCTTGGTACACCAAAACACACTTGTCCGTTACGGTTGCACTTCCAGGGTTTGTCAACGTGGGCGTTGTTCATCGAGCTGCATTAGCTGTTCGTCTAATTGATCAGTGGGAGGTCCTATGGCCAATGACCATGGCTACAACAATTAAGCCTTTTTGAGCTCCCAGAAAAAGAAAATGGGAATACACAAAAATATATGAAAATGACTTATGAAAAATGTCATGTTTTTTATGAGAATAATACTAAAACAGGCAGAAATTGTCTGAAAAGTAGAGTTTACATAATATGTTGCCTTTAAATATTTACAATGTGTCCTTTGTTTTTTTTTCAACACTTTGTGTGTTTTTGGAGGAGTTGAAAGAAATCAATTAATTTTTTTTGTTTGTCTTGTGTGGCTAGTGTACCTTCCTAGAATGAAATTGCAGTACCTTTCCTAGAGGGATTGGTTTCATGCTTTATAGTGTATGTTTTGTTAAACATACATTTTTTTTTTTTCTTAGTTTGTTGGATTTTTTTTCCCATTTGCATTAGAGCTGCATGACTTGGGAAATTTTCCATATTATGATTATTGAGGTTAAAATTGTGTTATGTGATTGCGATTATTATAATAAATCATTAGTAAACTTGACGACACTTTAAAGAAAAATACAACAACTAAACACTGATTGAATTTTCAAACGTGTATTTTTAAAGCAAAAAACCTTTTTCAAAAAGCACTTTTACTAAATCAAATGTACTGTAAAGTTATACTTGAAGTAAATGTACTGTAAGTTTACTTGAAAGCATGCCAAAATAAAATAATTATAATTTTCAACAAAATTGAAAACAACCCTCCCAAAAAACACCATATAACAGCGGTGTTGTTTGGTACCAGATTTCCCACTGGTCCCATTCACTCCAAATGTGACATGACTTTAATCTCGTCATTATGTTTTGTTTACATAATCGCATCCGGCTGATATCATGATTTGTGATTGTGATTTATATTAATCTTTTTTGTGCAATTAATTGCACAGTGTTTGGTCTCTCACATCTTTAAATCAAAAGTGTATTTAAAATTTTGGAAATTGTATGTTTCGTTGCACTTTTGAGTTCAAGTCAGTCATTTTTCTCTCACTAGCATACCCAGAACACAAACAGAAGGTAAAATAAGTCCTTTATTTAAGAATCCAAACTCCACATGCATGACAGGGTGGATCTTGTGCAGTGTGTTTCTGTTGTTTGTCAAACCATTCTATTAATTAAAATCTAGAAAAACATTTCACACAGTAAAATGCAGTGTTTGAATCTCTTGAATGTGTGGCATATTTTATTTTTATTTCTTAAACTTTTGTGTTGAATATGTAACAAACATTTCCATATGATGGCTTGTAAAGTAAGATGTTTCAATGCTGTTACTGCAGGTAGCTCGCACAGAAAGAGTGAAGAATTGCCAGGACCCCGAGTTCTCAACAAAACTTCACATCGACTACTACTTTGAGAAGGTGCAGAAACTTAAGTTTGGCGTCTATGATATTGATAACAAGTCTGTTGACCTTGGTGATGATGACTACCTGGGAGGCTTTGAGGGTACACTTGGCCAGGTATGTTTTGCGAGCCATTTTATGCCAGTTTGCTTTTAACAGTACGCTGATGACTTGTTTGTGTGAATCATCACATTAGATTGTGTCGAGTAGGAAGATTACCAGACCCCTTCAGCTCAAGGCAGCAAAACCAGCTGGGAAAGGCACAATAACGGTGAGCAAGAACAGTCATATATATAGTGCTGTACAAAGGTTTTAGGCCTTAGTACAGCACATCTTTAAAGGCCAATCTGCTTTGAAATCTGTATTTGGGAGAGACCTTGGTGATTCAGTAGAACTACCTTGAGTCCTATTACTGTGCTCAAATTTCCCATGACGAGAAACTGTTGGTAGCAGCTTGGCTATGTCTCAAACAGTTTTATGCTTTATACACAGCTATTTGTACATACACCTCACTATGAAGGCCTTTACACACCTATGCTGCGACAAGCCATCAAATGGTTGTTTAAAAATTTTTGCCCAGACACTCCCTTGAACACTAGATGGCGCTGCGGTAAAATACAAGTTAACCCAGGCTATAAGAACACACTTAAAAAATAATTTTTTTTGTTTATTCGTTCTTAAATGTAACAAAAAATGTACATTTCTTTAAGCTGACCTGTAGAGAAAGTTCTATCCTGGCGCTCTTTAAAGACACCTAGTGTTCCTCTGATTTAGAGCAAGAGACTGCACGAGAGAACAAAATATAGCACTTTCGTGATGGGTTAAAGCACTTCTTCTCTGTAAAAAGACATTTCTTATTTTTTTTAATAAAACAGGAAAACCCACAAAATAAAAAAGGTGAGCCACGTGTTTGAGAGGTGATGCTATTGTTTAGCGGATTGATCACTTCATTCATAAACATAGACATGGATACACTGCTTGTTTTTTTCACATCTCAAGGGAGCATTGTGGGTCATTAGTCGCATCAAGTGGCGATTCAGGTAACTTTAATCATGTGAACAAAGGAACCAATCACAGCAGTTTTGAGCACTGCGCGAAAGAACTCGAACAACTGAACTGAACTTATGCATTGATGCACTGTGTTTTCTCCGGCTGGTGTGTAAGGTTATGTTGGCGCTAATGTACTTAAAATAAAAGGTCCACTGCTTGCAGCTAGCATATTTGTGTAAAGAACTTACCTCTACAAAATACCTTCGTTCATGTCTATCTATAAGAATAGCTGATTTTAAGTCAAATTTTGGTCATTTCAAACATTGATATTTTTTTAGTACTCACATTTTTGGAAACATTTTTGTTTACTGCATTTTTACACACCTGCCTAAAGCTAAACAACACTGTATTTTATGTCAAAACTGCTACAGAATGTTTTCATTTGTGATGGTGAGCTTTCCACCTGTTGATGGAATTTCTGAAAATAACTCCACTAGCTTTTTGCATTTGCAGCATATTTATCTTTAGATTATAGACTACACCAAAGTGTTGCTGCTTTGTGTACAGTTTTTTTTATCTAGCCACAAATAATTTGATCAGACTTTCATTTGCGTATGTAAGTTTATGCAAAGTGTTAAAATGTATTTCTGTGTGACTTGAGCTGGTAGAGGTTTTGTACATTTGACATTGGTTGTCTTTTGCAACAGATAACAGCTGATGAAGTAAAGGACAATCGAGCGGTTGTGATGGAGGTGGAGGCCAAAAACCTGGATAAAAAGGTTTGTTGTTGCAAACATTATTGCAATTAATCAATGTTACTTATTAATCAATGTCACGTAAATTGATACAAAATGTTAATACTGCCTCAAAACCTGCAGAAACTGTGTTGACAGATGTACTTTATCTATGTCTTTAAGGATTTGTTTGGAAAGTCTGATCCGTACTTGGAGTTTTTCAAGCAAGATGAAGATGGAAAATGGCAGCTGGTTCACAGGACAGAGGTTTTTATGTTTTTTTCTTTTACTGGCAACCGAGTTTTCCTTTTGTGCATGCACATTTTGTTGAATATGTCCTGGTTTCAACAGGTTATCAAAAATAATTTGAATCCATCATGGAAAAAGTTTGATGTGTCTCTACATACGTTCTGCAGCGGTGACCTAAACAAACCAATCAAGGTACAAAATAGATTTTCATATGTCTTTATCAGTGAGTTAATTTGGTAGAGAATGCAAATTTTTTTTTTTTTGTGAGTTAAGTATCTTGCACATTTATCATATAGTGAAAATAAGGTAAAGTTAGAAAGTTACTGCTACTTACTGAATGATATGGCTCGAATATATATTTAGATTTTTCTTTTCTTGCTTGTCAAAATCAATAAAATATCTCAACGTATTTTATACACAATAAAAACTTTGTAAGAAACCAGACCTTTAACTTCTGCTTTAAATACATTTCTTTTTTTAAAGTAAGGAGGGAACATTTTGTGATCAATTGAGATAAATTATGTATTGTACAAACTTATACAGTATGGATCACCAGGGCCTGATTTGATTTTATTGTTTTATTAGTTGTTTTGAATGAGTGTAACCCTCTCTTTTATTCTTTTATGTGGTGCATGACAGTTTTGCAGGGATTTTCTTTTTTTAAATGTAATTGCCTGTGCAATTAGCACAGAATACTTTTTTGTTTCAAGTGGTCAATCACTCATTTTGTGTTTCAATTTTGATATTTTGGATAGTTGTTAAAATTAGTGTATAGTTTATAGAAATATATGTTGAAAGATGTTATTGAGGGCATATTTTAATCAATGCCAGGTGTTAGTCAAATTAGCTTTTGAACAAAATTACAGATATTACATATTCCCATTTTTTTTAAATAAAATTGTAATTTAGGAATTTAAATTATGTATATGCCAGATTTACAGCTCAAAAGTCAAATGTTCACTTTGCAGTGCAAGTATATAGCCTATTTAGGATATATTTATTTTTCTTCCTGACAAATGATCAAAAACATCTAAAACTTTGCCTCATAAACACTAAACAATTTGTTTTATTATGCCAAGTGGTTCGGTTTAAAATCTATCAAAGTTCACATTCAAAAACCCGAAGCGGAGCAATTGTTTTGAGACGTATAACCGTTCATCCAGCTCACATACCTATATTCACTAATGGATCCAAAATAGAAAACAAAGTAACAGCAGCAAGTCGGAGACTTGCAATACTCCACTAAACTATTGGATAATAGCATTTTCAAAGCTGAAGCTACTTGCCATAAAACAATGGAAAATGCAACAGACAAAAAAGTATAGTTTTTTTCAGTTTCCAAATCAGTACTCCAGGTTCTAGGATCCTTTAAACCGATCCATCCCGCAGTTGTTGAAATAATTATAAAAACAAATTACTTACTGAGGACTGAACCAAACTTAATATTCTGCTGGATTCCCGGTCATTTGGGAATAACAGGAAACGAGAGAGAGGACAATGTGGCAAAACAACAAGCCCAGAGTGCTATTGTCAACATCTTATACCACTAACAGACCTAAAACAGAAAGTAAACCATCAAGTAGTGAAACATTGGCAGCAAGAATGGACCCAACAAAATGAAAACAAACTGTATGAAATCTATCCAGAGCTAGGAGTAAGTCAAACAATTTTATGAACCAGAAGAGAGCAAATATTATTAACCAGATGTTGAATTGGGCACTCAAGATTAACTCATAGTTTTCTTCTTAAAAGTGAAACAATGCCTTTATGTAGACACAAATATAGTTTAGCTGTTAAACACATCTTGATAGAATGTCCAATTTATAATTCCATGAGGAAAAGGTACCTGACTGGACAAGATCTGAAAGAAATCCATGCCAACCCAAAAGGGCTAAAAAAAGACAGACTTGTAGTAGGAATTGTTACTTAGTTTTAAAACGAGTTTTAAATAGGATACTAGGAGCTTTTAAATTGAAATATTAACAAAAATTTAAAACATGTTGCTTAAGTGAAGCTGGGTCACTGAGTTGTGTGCAAATGCTCAAAAAATAAATTTATATGATCCAAAGTTAGTTGGTGCATTTAAACTCACTCGATCTAAAACTAAGCCCCATGCCTCAATATTTTTAAGGCTGAAGTATTATACAGTTGATCTGCTTTCTAAGGAGGGTTCAGTGGTAAATTTTAGCTTACGGGCAGAAAAATAATCAATGATGACAAAGAAATCATACTATGTTGCAAAGACACTCAAAAAATCTTGAGAGATTAGAAGAAATAAAATGTCCTTGTTTTGAGAAAACACATGAATCACCCATCATTTTTCAGTCTTCCCCCTCTATAGACTAAAGCTTTGTCTAATTGCTAGGTAACTTGTTACGATAAGGATGAAGACACAAGTTCAGACATGATAGGAGAGTTCACCTGCACCGCCGCTAAGCTAATGGAGGCTAAAGACAATGCGGTGAGCAGGATGCATGTGTGTTCATCCTCTCTAAACAGCTTTCTCTCTTTCTGTCTGTGTTTGTCTCCACACCTCTGTGTTTTAGGTTCAGTGTTTTGATTATGATAGCGATGGCTCACATGATCTCATTGGTGTGTTTCAAACTAATGTGTCAGATCTGCAGAAAGCAGTTCATGGTTCTCCGGTGAGACACATTCACTACACCAGGGTTTTCTCCACATGTTCATTGTCACCTTTTTCACATAAAAAGAGTTTCTGTGGGTCTCATGGAGGTCTTTTAATAATTTTCTATGGTAATATCTATTTTTATAAAGTGATAATGAACAATTAATTCAGGTAAGTTGAACTTGCTCAAACTTAGTAATATCTATTTTTATAAGGTTATAATGAACCATTAATACGGGTAAGTTGAGCTTGCTCAAAGATATTATGTATGTAGTTACATCAAATTTTTTGAGTAATGAGGGTTTTCATTTTAAGTATGCAGAAATATTGTTGTTTAATGTAGTTTAATTTACTTCAAATAATTGATTTGTATTAAATGTAAACGCAGACTAGTCCGACTTGTTTATTTTTATAGCATCTAACTTAATAATTGAAGATAATTAAAAAAGGTAAGTCACCCAATTCATAACTTGTTATAGTAGCAGTTTCGTTCCACCACTCTACATGGGGTGCTGATGATCATAAATTATCTGGCGACACCCCCCTGTCATGCACTCCATGACCATTATGTTTCTGAAAGGTCTAACGTAACCATTGGCCTCCTACCTGTTTGAAATGTGCTCATTAGTGCCCTCTATGCACCCTTTATGTGGTCTTCAACAAAGCCTTCATCAGTGCAGGCTTCTTGCACCCTACAACCCAGAACTCTTTGCAAATGACCAATCAGACGATTGCTGGCAGAAGCTCAACCAGATCAGATATGACTGAGAAGAAAGCACTGAGAAATTACCTAGCAATTTTATTTTTTAACGCTTTAAACAGTCATGTTTATATCAAGATAATACAGCCCTAAACAGAGTGTAACAAAACACAAACGTTAAGCAATATTTATCCCAATTATTGTAAGAGTTATAGGTCTTAATTATCTTTGTATTAACAACAAATAAACAACCAAAAACCTCTTCTGCAGCATTAAAAGCCTTTTTTCAAAAACCGTGGTGAATTCAAAGCAGGTAATTTCTTTATTCAAGCTTAATTGCAGCTGTAGAGTAAACACTAGCAGAGCTTTTCCTCCTTCTGGTAAGACGTGAGTCTGTCTCAAAATATAACCTCAGTGCACTTTCGTGGGCTTTTGTTAAGATCCCTTAGCGTCTGGCCTTCGTGACTGCACCAGAGTGTGGACTCGACTGAAGTCCACTAGTCTGGATTGTTCAATTTGGGACATAAAACATTCTTGGCAGCCATATATTTTAAATGCAAACAATCTTTTACAAGTCATAAACCATTACCAAAAGAGATCCATTTCCCCACTCTTCGCTCTCAACAATGGGGAGTAACTTCACCATAAACATAAAGCACACTGAATAGTCGTGATATTCGTGATAAACAGCTTTTTCAACTGTCCACTAGAGGGTATTGATCACTACAATATTACATCTGCATGAAATTCACTTTCTAGCAACACGTGGTTCTAAAGCTGTTTTCAGTTCAAGCACATTTAATTTACAATTCCATTACGCTATGTAATATTAATCTGTTGCATACAAAGAATAATTACATAAGAATCTACATATTTAAGATTTTATTTACAGCTTGATGAGGGACCCACCATCCATCCTGTTAAAAACGATCCAAAGCAGGAAAATTGATGACCACACAAAATCACAGACCTGAAAATTTTTAATTTAGCTAAACTTAAATGAGTGATGTTTCATAACCTAAAACAGAAACATTGTTCAGCTTGCTTAAAAATAACATTTCACAAACTCATAAATATGAAAGAGTTCTATTATTCAAGCAAATAACGGTGATGAAGAACATTCAAACTTTTGATCTAATTTATCAAGTTTAAATTCTTTTCAAATTCTTAACATAAAATGTTTTGGTTTTGCCATTTTTTTCAACCCTCATGAGACCCGTAGAAGCTCTGCATGACCATTCAGCTAGTTTTCATCACTTTTCTGAGTATGTACTAAATAACTTGCACCTTTCTTTTAATAGGTTGAGTTTGACTGCATTCATCCAGAGAAACAGAAGAAAAAGAAGAGTTATAAGAACTCTGGGGTGATCAAGATCAAGTACTGCAAGGTTCGAACAAACTTTGTAGTGCAAGTCAAAACATGTTAAGCTGTCTTGTGTCCAAGTTTAAGTTTTAGAATGACATTCTTGAATCCCTTTGCTATCTTCCAGCTGGAGACACAGTATTCGTTCTTGGACTACGTGATGGGAGGTTGCCAAATTAACTTCACTGTAAGATCTGACTCCTCTGATTTTCATTTATTGTTTTTTTTTTACCCAGAGAGAAATTAATTTCAGAATCGACCATGAGCAGCTATAACGGATTTCAAAACTTTAAACATGAAGAGGAGTGAGGAATTAGGGACAATGAGACTCGAGACATGACTTGGGTTTTTTGAATTACTGGATAGGTTAAGTGCATTGTTGCGATTCTGCCATATCTTAAATATTGTTATGATGGATGTGTATGGTCAGGAAAATCAGATTGTATTGATGTTTTTAGTAATCTGAAAGAGATTTCTGTCAAACTGCAAATGTGTTTTTGCTTTCAGGTGGGTATTGACTTCACCGGCTCCAATGGAGACCCGCGCTCACCTGACTCTCTTCACTATCTCAGCCCTAACGGAGTAAACCAGTATCTGTCAGCTCTCTGGTCTGTGGGTCAGGTGGTCCAGGACTATGACTTGTAAGTGGGCAAACATTCTGTTTTCGCTTGACCTGAGTTGACAGAATAGTTTAGTTGCGTTGAGTTTTGCATTCCTTTGAGGAACTACATCGACAAGTTTTTAGCTTAGCAATAATTTATTTGAAAAATATCATTATTGGCCTAATTTTAATTTTATGGTCTGTGTCAATGATAATATTTTTTTGTATTTCATTTATTCATCTTCTAATTCTCTAGATTGTATCACTGAGGTAAAATGTTATGGAATTTTAGAATACCTTATTCATGATTTATTTTTCTTCTCCTCCTATAGTGATAAGCTTTTCCCAGCCTTTGGGTTTGGTGCTCAAGTGCCTCCAAACTTCCAGGTTAGTCATGCATACGCTAAAGCAGGAGTGGGCAATTGTTATTAACATATGGCCACATGAGAAACAGAAACTATTGAAAAGAGCCAGGCCAAATTGCTGAACTCAAATCCAAATATTATTAATTGCATTTCTTTGTAAAAAGCTGTACATAGTATTGTTTTGAGAACTTGGCATGAATATGGTTTTTTGTTATAATTAAGCAATGTAAAATGCGTTGCCTTTGTAAGGTTGCCTTACAAAAAATAATTTATTCAATGTATTTAATCTAATTAAGGACAAACAATGAACATTTTTATTTCTTATATTAGTGAACAGTTTCACGTTCACTCCAAAAATGATTGCGAAAAGTTCCATAATTAATTAAACAAATAGGTCATTCATTGATTAAATAAATATACCATTAATTAATCAATTAATTAAAAGTGGACACAAATGAATAAATAATTAAATATATACATGTGTTTTTAGCTGTGTAATAAATTAATTAAATACAAATTTTCTGTAATAAAAGTTATTTCTCTAATAAATTAATGCATGGTCCCCGTGAAGGCAGTTTCTAGAATTTATTTTATCTGTCAATCACCCATCAAAATCAGGTAGGCAGGGTTAAAGCAGATCTATTACTTGACATAAAATAAATTGAGATAAAATAAATTCATGAAACGCTGCAACACGGAGACCGTGCATTAATTAACTTAATAGTTACAAAATATGTTTGTTACTTGGATGGAAGTATAAATCCAATAAAGTATAGATCGAATAAAGGTGCTTTAGTGGTAGCCGTACATTCTTGTGTGTAGAGGTTGCTGGCGTAATTAGCATGCTTGGTGGAAAAATGACGACTAATGTTGTATTCTTTTAAAACCGCAACAGTTTCTTGGCAAATAAGACATACAGCCTTGAACCGGACTTCAGTAATATAGTATTTAGGCATCCACTTTTTCTTAAAAATCAGGCACTCCACTGTTTACTCACAAAGGTGGACTGTTTAAGGGGCAGTGGGTACCTGCGTTTCAGTCTGATACTGGTACTTGTACATGTTCATCCTGGATTCACTGCCTCACCCAATCTCCAACATTCAACATGTGGGTTTCCAGCTCTAGGCTTTTTAAACCAGGTGTGAAGACTGAAAAATGCTTGTTTTACTGAAAGGCTGCTCATGAGCCCAAAAAATGAACTTTATCTAAGGGCTGAAGCTTCACAAATTTCAAAAGTTGATATTGTGGCTGGACTTCTTCTTTCTGTAGTGTTAAAATAGGTCAAGCAACTGTAAATAGTCATGTTAATTAATATTACCAATACTAGTTAAATGAATCATGCTGCAAAAAAACTAGATTCGACGTTTTGTGTGAATTAACTTGTGTATATAAAATTTTAATTGAATTCAGTTGGAGAACTCTTTTATAATAACTTGTTTTTTTTTTCACGTTTGAAAAAAAAAATTCTAACTTATTTTCACTACTGTTTTTCTTTAAAATGTTTCCGATAAATTCTCTTGGGCTCACAATGTGTTTGTTAGAGAATTGTTTTTCATAGTGTTTTTTATGAAATAGATAATCGTGGAAATAGAAACAATAGAACAATGTGATTATTAAGATCTATTTTTTTTTTCAGGTATCTCACGAGTTCGCTTTGAACCTTAACCCTAACAGTCCATATTGCCAAGGTAATATTTAAATGTTAAATATGAAGTTGTAATTCTAGAATGCAAGTGTCACGTTCAATTTTTTTTAATCTGCAGGAGTGCAAGGAATTGTGGATGCCTACCGTATGGTTTTGCCTCAAGTCCGTCTCTATGGACCAACCAACTTCTCCCCCATTATAAATCATGTGGCCCGAATTGCATCCGGAGCTGCTCAGCAACCAAATGCAGCTGTGAGTAACTTAAAAAGGTCTCTATTGCTTTGTTTTTGGCGATTGTGTGTGATCTATCTCTGTTCTTCTTAAATAGCAATATTTTGTGCTGTTGATCATCACCGATGGGGAGATTACTGATATGGACCAAACCAGGCAAGCCATCGTGAACGCCTCCAAACTACCCATGTCCATTATTATAGTGGGTGTGGGTGAGGCAGACTTTAAGGCCATGGAAGTTTTGGATGGGGATAATGGAGTTCTCAAATCCCTCACCGGAGAGCCAGTGGCCAGAGATATAGTGCAGTTTGTGCCCTTCAAGCAGTTTGCCAATGTACGTACCTATTTTATTGAGTTATTGCATTAAACCTTCTATTTTTTCCATTTGAAAATACAAACATTTACAACAACAAAAAACAAGATAAATTAGGTTTTACTGTTTTGGAATCTGTTTCAGTTTGATTTTAATCGATTTCCTGATGTACTCAGGTTCTGGCTTTAGCAATTTTAGCAAAGCTTAGTGTCGATTATTAAATCAGATTGCATTTCAGTTCCAATGGTCAAAGAGTGTCCAAATTTATAGTTTAGTTTTTTTTTGTTAATCTTTTAATTTTTAACCCTTTACTTTGTACTCGAAACAAAATAGGTTTTAGAATATTTTTTTTATTTCAAAGCTCAAATTGTTTCAAATAATTTCATGTTCATGTATTTAATACAAGATTTTATATATCGGTCTAAAGCCTTGTTTGAAGCTTATAATTTCAGTTTCATGAATTCCAGTTTCCATAAAACTCACAGATAGTGTCACGCCACTTTATGAATGAAATCCTCATGACATTTAAGTAACATCTATAGTGCCAGTCATTGGCTGATGAGACGTACACACACACACACACACGTGTATATATATATATATATATATATATATATATATATATATATATATATATATATATATGTATATGGACATACTGTCTATGATGTCTCATCATACTTTTTTTTTTGTACTAAACTTTATAGGCCCTTAAAATGGGCATCCTCATGAATCCATACTCATCGCTGGTGAATATGTCACTCAATTAAACCAGGCTTTCGATTAATTACAGGGTTAAGCCTTAATGAAAAAAAAAGAGAAAACAAAAATCACCCCCCACAGTTATCATAGTCAATCAAAAGCTAGGAACCAGGCATTAAACGTGTTTGTTGTTTGGAGGTTGTAAGTTGATCTTAGCCATTGACTGTATATTACATGGACCATGGACGTATCAGGCATGACATTTCGTTTGAAGGGGAAAGGAGGCTCAGAATGGGTTTTTTTTTTGTGGCTCAGAATGGGTGTAGCCAGCCATCACCATTATAGAAGTGCATCACTTCCTGGTAACCAAAAATGGGTCCAGAGGCGGGACATAGGCATATCATAGATGTCTGATTGGATGGTTTAAATCGTCTTAAATAAAGAAATTTAAAAATAATTCACCCGCTCAGTGTGTCACAAATAATAATCTGAGTAAAAACATTGCAGCTGGTTGGCCAAAGTTGGCCAGAACATTGGAGTTAATCAGAATGGGCTCCCTTCTGACCCTACCCTCTTTGTGGCTGGTTGAGGTACTACAGGGAGCAGGGAGAGCAGTAGGTTGTCCTTTGGTCTTAGCCAAATATGGTCAGTTAAATTTACTAACCATGACATATCTGGAGGGAGTGCAAGTGGTTGGTTGCTTATGTTATTTAATATACATTTTTAAAGATTTCACTTTTGAAAGAGTAAATATATATAATTCGCTAACATTTCCCTTAGCACCATTTGTATTAGATTCATTGGTCCTACTTCATAATTACTTTTGGTATATACTCACTGATGTCACTGTTTTTCCATAGGCTCCTAAAGAGGCTCTTGCTCAGAGTGTTCTTGCCGAGGTGCCAACCCAGCTGGTCAACTACTTTAAACTCAGGAATCTGTCTCCTGTCAACCCCCCCTCACCGAAAAAGTAGCTCCAGTTTTCATCTGGGATCTGAAAGATGAAGATATAGCTAAAGGAAAGCTAGTTAAACAACTTTCGAGATGGCCACTAGAGGGAACTGCAGCTTCATTACAGCACTCCTGAGGAAGTCGAGGACCACTTTTTCTTTTTCTATTTTATATAATTTGGAATCATGTCTTTAACTTTCTGGCTTTCTCACTTATGCTTGTATGTATTCTAGTTGGAAGTGTCCATTTATTTTTATACAAATGTTTATGGAATCTGGTGCCTTTGTTTGCTCTTGCCAATATAAGAAATTACCGTTTGGTCTTTGCTGCTTTTCATACAGATTTATGCAATCAGATGTATCAATCAGAAATCAAGAATGCTGGCTCTAGAATTCTAAGCACTTTCTGCTATAGTATAGTTTTCAATTCAATGTTAATGAATGAACACTGCTTATAGATTATCATGATACTATAACAAAAATCACTATTATAGTTAGTTACACCAAAGCAAAAACTGCACGTTTTACAGCCATACTAAACATTCACATGGCTTGTAAGGTTTTAAAGTTACTTGATGTCATTTTGCTTGGATATAGTTAAGATCATTTAAAAAAGATGTCACAATGCACAGAATGGATTTTAGTTTAAAGGTTATAAATCATTTAAAGTACTAAAATAATACCATGAAATTTGTTTTTCTAGCCTTGGTAATTTGCCAATAAATTTAACTTAATGGTGTCACTTTTTTGTAGTAAAATTTCTCAAATGAAAGATTTTTGCACCTTAATTGCACACTATTATTAACTAGCATTTCTCGAATCAAAGTTTATGAGACTGTCTTTTTGTTCTGAATATTTTTTCTTTTCATGATTGCGACATTTTAACAAAATATCAAATTATATTTTCATATTACAGCCTTTCCAAATTGTTTGTTTACAAAGCATTTTGTTTGTTTCAGATCGCATGTTACATTGCCTTTTATAGCTGTAAATACAAGAATAAAATGGCTTTTTAACACATGTTTCTTTGCTCATTTCTTCATTTTTTTTAATTCAAGAATTCAGGCACTGAGACACTTTCAGTCGAACTTGTGTTTTTGTGTCTTTGGAATACTTTTAAGTTCAACTGACTTTAATAAAAAGCTTAACAATCAAAACAGTACATCGTCTAAACCAAATACCAAGTTTAAAATATTATTTCTATATTATTGCATCTGTTTTGAATTTCAGAACAGATTGAGATGTGAAAAAATACTAATTATAAGGAATTTAAACTTGCTTTAAAATATTTTTTCCCTTTATTCTTCTGGTTAGTTAAATTATTTAATTCATTATCTCTAGATTATATAATTTACCAGATTAATTTAATTGATGTATGTTATTTATTGATGATATAAGTTAAATTGAAGGTACAAAATGTAGTGATGATCTTATTCATTTCCCGCCAAAAGTATTACCTAAATCAGGTGTTTGTTTTTCATATTTTCGGTTGGAACTAAAATGTTTTTACAGAAAGATTGCGTTGGGCAGATTATTATTAAACCAATAAACCATGATTAAGTCTAATAATTCCTATAATTTTCTGTTTTAGATACATACGTAAGGTATAACTACAGTGGGGCGTACATTGTTGCGTTAGAGTGATGCTTAACGCCCCAAAAAATCTGACCTTGAGACATCTATATTTTGACTTTTATCAACCCCCCGCGTGTTATTTCCTCATAAATGATAGGTTTTTCCTCGTGTGTAATTGATTTTCTAATTGAAATCGTTATTACTCTTTGAGAAAGCTGTTAAAACATGGCAGAACGTGTTTATTTGACCGCTCACAACGCATTCTGTTTACTCTCGTGTCACGCTATTGGTTCACCTTCAGTTCAGCTCAACTGTTAAGATTAGCATAGATAAATATCACAACTCTTGAGCTGCTGGGAAACTTTCCTTCAGAGGGAGATTCAGTCTGTTTGAGACCTTTTGACACTAATTTTTGAGTCCTTATGTCAGCCTGTATCTTCAAAGAGTTTGAGTATGTAATTGAATGTTTTGTTGAGGTTAGCATTAGCATCATACTTACACTTTTAGAACAATGAGAAGCTGCTTTAAACAAGGCTAACGCGGTGAAACAAGACTCAGACACACTGCCATGTCTATCAATGTCCTCCTGAAAAAGATCTACAACCTGCCTGGGAAATATGACAGGAAGGTGGAACTGGATTTCAGAGGTAAGGGACATAAATTGGTTGATGGTTTTAAAGACTGCAATGGGGTTTTGTTCACAAATACAGTGTTTTTGTATGTTTTTTTTATATAATCAGTAGTAATTAATCGTTTATTATAGTGCTGAAAATATTTAATAACATTAAACAAAACAAATTCAATTTTCTAAACTAATGATATGCTACATTCTTTCAATAAAATGTCAACTGATTTTTCATGCTTCATTTGATTATGTATTCATAGAAACTTTGTATTATAGAAAGTTGAATGCACATATTGACATTTATTTCAGTTTTGTTTAATAGCTTGGTGTGTGTTTAATTGTGGCAGGACTAGTTTTTAAGTATACCTTTTTTTAAGTGTAAGAAAAATCCATTTTGAGCTAATGTTGAGTGCTTCAAGTCCATCCTATTTACTGAAACAGGTTTCGTACACAAAACCCGGATTCTTCAGTGTGAGAACATAGCCATCTTCAATGAGGTAACCTACTTTACATACTGTAACTTTCATGAAGTTTGAAAAAATAAATTGAATTACTTTAATAAGCTTTCAGAAAACTTGGAAAATGTGCAAATGCGAAAATTGTTCCAATGTAGTTCTTGTGGGACTTGTCAGTATTATTACATCTGAAAACTGCTTGTTGTGTTTTATTGTTGGTATAAACCCTCTATTAAACTTATAATTGTTTCCCAGAAAAAGAAAATATGATTACACAAACATGCATGAACTAATCTGAATATGACTTGAGGCGTGTTTTTGAGGAGGGAACAATACTAAAACATGATAGAAATGTATAAAAATTAAATGTCTACATGCTACTGCACCATTAAGAACAATTCTGTTCAGTTTGTTCAACCTTTGTTGAAAAACATGACTTCAGAGGATTTCAGTTTCTTCAGTTTCTTGACCACCATTTTGAATCCTTATCTCCTGATTTGGTGAGAGCGAAGAAAAAAGTTTCCCATTCTCACAAGCCAAGTTGAAATCAGTGTTTGTGTGTACTGTATGGAGCTCCCATGTTAAGTACAGTACCACACCTTCAGTGATTAGTCACCAGAGCTCTTGAAAGAACATTCCTAAACTCTTGTAAACATCCAAGCTCAGATACTTTGATGTAATTGAATTATTTGACAAGCACTCTGTCAGAGGTTATTCTTTAACTTGAGGTAGCAGGCTGAGTGCTGTTAAATCTAGTGGAAGATGTTCATTCATAAGAATCACCATAAACAACATAACACTGACACAACATAAAACCACCTGCAAAAAAACAAAACTCGATGTCCCCCTGAAGTAAAAATATCTTCCAATACAAGTTGTTTGTGATTTCATGTAAATTTAGAGCAGTTTAATTCCACACAAACACATGAGATGTCATTGTAAAGCCTAGGATGTCCACTTTGAGCACACCAGGACCTAGGAGGGTAGCTCAAATGAGTCAAAAGATATAGATTAAAAAACAAATATTTACAACAGAGGAGTAAAAGGACATAAATGCATATGCTGGGTCTCAGGAGGATATGATTTACAAACTTAAATAAATAGTTTAATTTCCCATTGGTTGTTTGTACTCTTAAATTAAAATGACATAGATTTGTGGAATAGTTTGTCTGTCCCAACTCATGACTGGCTCTAGTCATGTGAACATGAGTCTTTATGAAGGCAAATTAGGATTTATCTACAATAAATGGGCAATAATACACAGAAGTGCAAACCAAATACATAAATCAAATAAAAACAGACAAATAAACATAATTTCTGCTACACATAGGATGTGTGGGTTTTATTAACTTCAGGTTTCCCCACCCCACACACAATAAAGATAAGTGGTTTGATTACTACATTTTCACAATATTTGGTTTAAACCAGACATGTCCTCCTGACATAAGTAAACACGAATAAGTTAGTGATTACTGATGAGTTTAAATGAGATAATTATACTTCCTGATTTCGCATAGAACTTTACAATCCTTAGGGTAGGAATATATGGTAGTTCTGTTTCTACCCTATAGAATAATGAATTCCTATTTAACTCTTAGTCCATATTAAGCCTTTGTGAAGCTGCTTTGAAACAACTTTGAAGCAAAAGCTCTCTATGAAAACCGTTTGATTGATTAATTGATTGTCAGGTTGCGGTGGCCAGGAGAGAAATGTGGACCCTAAATGCATGTCAATACTAATTTATTTAAGAAACAAGTAACAAGGTAGGGCAAACAAAACAAAACCCACAAGGGGGAAAACAATGAACAATATACAAACTAAAAACAAGATTCAACAGAAAGACAAAATAACAGCACAAGTTATTTTATAACTAACAAAATAACAGCAACTACGACTAACTTACAAACAGGAGCAACACAACAGTGCTACCACATAGATAAGAAGTAATGAACCACAAGTAAGAGAAACCTGAGGGAAGCTTATAAAGGGAAACCAATCAAACATACGAGCGAAACTCCAGGTGTACTAAATGAAAGCTCTAACTAGACAAACGAGAAAGGCAGGGAAAAGTTGGAAAAACAACAAGACCATGTGCTTAACAGACAGAACTAATCAAAGATTGCCACCGTCAGTCAAATGACCTGAGCCATGTGGCTGGAGGTGGCAAAGGAAAACAGAATAAACAAAGAGTGATAACTGAAAACAAGCTAAAACCAAAACTCAGGGAAGGACTGTCAATGATCTGTCCCCTAGCGACAAGGATCTACAGATCATGACATTGATTGAGAGCTACATGATAATTCAAGGGATTCTTAAACTAAAGTAGAAACTCAAACCAAATCAAAACGCAACAAATATCCATCCATTTTCTTGTCGGCTTTCTTCCCTTTCAGGGTCGCCACAGCAGAATGAACCACCAACTCTTCTAGCATGTGTTTTTTGCGGCGGAGGCACTTCCAGCCGCAACCCCTTGCTGGGAAACCACACACCCTCACTCACACTCAAATGAACAGAGACAATCGTTTTACCCAATTCACTTATACCGCATGTCTTTGGACTGCAAACTCCACACAGAAATGCCAACCGACCAGGCCGAGGCTCGAACCAGTAACCTTCTTGCTGTGAGACGACCAATCTACCCACTGCACCACCATGATGCCCATAAACAAATATAACAAATAAAAAAAAACTGAGAGTTTGAGCTCAAAGGTGCATACTCAATTAGGGCTGGCACAGAGTTGCATGATGTCCATATATATAAGGAGAAAAACAGGCTGTTTCACTAATGAGTCCTCGACCACGCCCCTTTCATGATCTAATATATTCATCACACTGTTATGACAGAAGAATTTTTTTTTTCATTTTAATATATCCCATTGTCCCATTAATGTAATCCTATGGTCAATAGATTTGATTTTACATATTTATTTTTACATAGAACTTCCGTTGGCCTCACTATGGGAAGGTGGAGAGGGATGAAGTGCTGTCTATCAGAGTTTACAACTGCAGTAAGATGTTCAGCAACAGGTCAGGAAGCAATTAGCACTCATTTCGCAGTGGTTTTAAGCAGAAAACTTGATGAAAATCGCGATGAATGATTGTGCTTCTGACGTTTATCAATGCAAATGACCCCTAACGTATGTTTTGTGAACGTAGGCTGTTGGGGAAGCTGGTGATCAGCCTGCAGCATGTGTTGTCTGTGGGCCAGCTCCTCCTGCGAGAGCCTCTAACAGATGCTCAGCACACTCTCACGCAAGTAAGCCAAGCCACACTTGTTGCCCAAGCTTACCTCCTGATTAAGCATAGGCTAAATACCGGTTGTAAGGGTTTTAGCTAATTAAAGGATTAAATGAACAAAAACTGTACTGTTATGATTAATGTTTTGTGAAGTTTATGTTTTTGGCTTTGGAAAACATGTCATAGAGCGTTCTTGAATCTTAATGTGTTATTTTGACAGCACTTGCATTTCATCACATAAAATAAATCAGTGAAATAGTACAATTTTGTAGGGTTTAATCCAAGCAGATTTTAATTTTCAAAAGATTAAAACTTAAGTAAATAGCAAATACAAATAAATGACTTTTTTGTAATTTAATCATTCTGAACTGGTTTTATGTTTATGTTTCTAAGCTTAAGATACAAAAAGGTAAAGGAATGGTTTTGAATTTAACCAACACAGAGTTAAATTCACTCTGTTCCCAAGCTGGTCCTTCTCTACACAGAGTTAAATGTAACACTTAGACTCTCAATTTGAACCTTAAAAATGTTTTGAATTGAAATAATGATAGCAGAAATGTTTGTGAGTTTTAGATGGCAAAATACGTGTATTTAGAGCTTGCCGTTCTAATATTATATGTTGATCAAATATTTTGAGTTAAGATGACGTAGTTTTTCTTTCCCCACGAAAACTTAAAAGAACACATTCATTGTAAGCTCAATACTAAAAAACTGAGGTATTTTTCCTTAAGGTTAACAGAATATGTTACTCACCCATGCCGAGGATTAGTTAATACTCATTTGTGTGTGTGTGTGTGTGTGTGTGTGTGCGTGTGCATGTCTGTGTAGGTGTATGTGGAGCTGGAGGTGAGGTACAACCCTCTTCAGGGCGCTGCAGGTGGCTGGGACAGTAGAGACTTCATCAGAGAAGAGGAGGAGGGTGATGGGTCAGAAGTTCCTCCATCATTCATTCTCATCATTTTACACATATTTTGACTTTGATTCTTGTTTTGTTTTTAATCAATTTTTTTTAGCTCCTCCTCCTATCCTCCAGTCCCTTACTTGTTATCACTCATGCGTCATCATTATTTCTAACAAATCTCTCATTTTATTGGCTGATGTATTTGCTCATTTATTTGCTAAGGGAACACTTACTAGGCAAAAAAAATTCTGCTATGGTTCACTTGATTTGATTGATTGTGTAACAAATAGCATATTGCCTCTCCTCTACTGTAAGTAATTTTGGACAAAAGCGTCTGCTAAATGCATAAATGTAAATGTCTAATGTAATACAACCACTCTCTCTCACACAGCTCAGAGATTGTCATCAGAAACTCTGGGTTTACAGAAGCAAGGCAGGTTTTCTCCCCTATTCTTAAATTCTTTCCTGTAATCATCAATTTCACAGAAATGTCATTATTTCACAGCTCTTCAGATGGCCTGCGTCCTCAGCAGCTGGATCGAGAAACCAGGATGATTGGTCGTGGTCTTCTGAAGACCGAAGACGAGAATGGAGATGATGATGAAGATAATGACTATGAGGATGATTACGACTTTGCAGATGTGGAATGTGGCAATGTGACGTTCACTCCCATTTTGAGGTGCAATTCACTTGAATTAAATACTTTTGTTTTAATGCAGAATCTAGATTTGTGTAATTGACTGTAAATGAGAAATACTTTATAATGAGTAAGCTACTTTTTTTGAAATTGACTACGTGATATGTATGTAATAAACACAATTCTTTGATTTTGTGCAGTCGTTGCAGGGCTATACCAAAACACGAGCTGGCTATTACACCTAAAGTAAAGTCTTTCCAGGTAAAAGTCTGCATTTCATAGAAGTAAGGGGGTACAACCCAAACACTAGACTAGTTTAAATGATAGGAAAGGGAAAAGGCTGTTAAATCACACAAGATAACATATAAATAAAAAGAGAAATGCACTTTGATTTTTGATGTAGTTGTGTAGTGTTTATTTTTTTCCAACATGGGTTGGAATTCCCTCTTCATTTATTTACACTAACTTGTTTTGTACTTTCTAGCCATGTCGTTGCAGTAGCTTTAGTTTACCACTCTATAAGGCATGCTACCATATATGGTAAATCCTTAGATTTTGATTTCAAACCCATTATTTTGATGCAAAGTCCATGTGTTTTATTGAATGCCCTTTAAAGCTGTATTTATTTATTTATTGTTCTGTTGAAATGCTGTCTATAACAATTCTGTGTTTATAGCATTCGTATCATTCATCACTGTAGCCCCTGAATGTGTCTCCATGACAACCGGTGTGATGCCTTTAGACGTGATGCTACTGGTGTTGTGTCGAGATCCGTTTCCCCCATGTCCGCCCCTCCCCCGGTCGTCAATGTGTTTTTAATTTTTATAATTTACATTTATCAAGATGTAGTTTATGTTTCGGAAAGGTTTTAGTAACATTTTTAGAAAAGCAACATATTTTTACAAAATTAATTCTAACCCAGCAGTTTCAAATCTAACAAAAAAAATATTTCCTACAAAATAATTTTCAACTGTAATGGAATAAGGGGAAAAAAGGAAGGTATCAACATAAATCAACAAAAGGTAACTTTAATCAAACTATAACCGCTACTAATAGGGTTAACAAGAAGAGTAACAGATCTCAACATAACACCCTTTCGAGTTATACTTTAGTTCTATTTTATTTGAGTTCTACTTTAGTTCTTCTCTACTTTAGTAAATTGTTAACACATTTGGGCTTGTACAATCTTTTATTGCTTTTGACCTCAAAAGAATTCACTTTAAATATGTGTCAGGCTATTTAGAGAAGACAATGCTTCTCGTCCATATTTTTAGATATCTCCTCTTTTGATTTTCATAACAAAGCTTTAGTTGGCACCACCATGAAAATGTTTTCCAAGTTGGATATGATAGTTTTTTTAATCAATAATTATGCTTTCCGATAACCATGTATTTATAATTTTTTGGATCTGGTAATTTCTTTTTGTTTTCCTAAATATTATTTCCCCGATTTATTATGTAATCCCCCCCGATTTATTATCATGTTTTTGAATCATTTTATTTCCAGTGAAAAATTAAACCAATACATTTTTCCCTCTTAGGTGAATGTAAATGTGATCGAGGCTCAGAAACTGGTTGGGGTGAACATCAACCCTGCTGTATATGTGAGGGTCGGAGATGAGAAAAAGCACACAGCCACTCAAAAATCCACCAACTGTCCTTTTTACAACGAGGTAACTTCTTGCGGAGAGTCTGCTTTGAGTTTAAACTTTTTAGCATCTCTTTAATGATCTCTCTCTTTTTTCACGCCTAAGAACTTCATGTTTGAATTTCAAGAAACACAGGATGTACTCTTCGATAAAGTGATTGAGATTTCTGTGAGTACTTCCAGAGACACAAACAGAGGACAAAGATACTTTAAGCATTCAACTACATTTTTATTTCAATTCTCTGAGAGAATGCAGATAGTCATTTTAGTGTTTCAAACCCTCGAAAACATTGTTACTGGAAAATGCATGAAAAATAATGAACCATCTTTTAAAAAATTGCCACAGTAAAGTTATGATTTTCTGAAATAATCGTTTATGTTATCAAAAAAATGTTTTACAAAATGAGGGTAAAATGTGTGATAATTTAGGTCATCTACAAACATTTTGAGGAACGCAGCTATTAACATATTAATATTTAAAAAGTGAGGATTAGATTTATTTATGTAAATGAAAGTAGATCAACATAACTATTTTCCTCTGCTTTTATCCATTTTTAGGTGGTCCATAAGAAAATACTTGCCTTTTTGATGACCCACATAGGAAGCTTTAAAATTGACATCAGCACCGTGTATCAGCAGCCAGGTAGCAGGCCACTTTTTTTTATTAATATTATAAACTTGACTTCAAAAATTAAATAAATACTGATCACTAAATGCAAGCACTGATGAACACGACTAAAGGGAAGAATACAGAGTTTACAGAATTCTTTTTCATTGGTAAACTCTAATAATACTCTTTGGATGTTTTAATTTGGATAATTAAGCCATCACGAGTTGGGATTATATGATTATAGCCTGCTTGGGAGCTGCAGCTCTGATGACTACAGAATATCTCACATCTCACAGATCATCGGTTCTACCAGAAATGGGCTCCACTGACTGACCCAAAAGATACCCGCTCTGGAATTAAAGGCTATGTGAAGTGCACAGTGAGCGTGGTCATGAAAGGAGACCCGATGGGCATGGCCAGTCTGGCACCTGCTGGCAGCCAGAATGATGACATTGAAAAGTAAGAATGAGTACATTTACATGCATTTCAATAAATGGGCTTTGCTCAATAAGTGGATTTCTCTGGTGTCATGTAAATGTGGAAAACGGGTTTCAGTAATCAGGTACTGGCACAAGCCATGTTTGAAAAAGCTGATCAGAGGTAGTTTTTGTTGCCAAGATGTCCCTGTTTCCTTCCGCATTCTATGTTTTTTTTTCGTTGACTGTATACAGCATGGACGTAGCATGCTCAACCATCGCCATTATGGAAATGCGTCACTTTCCAGTAACCAATAATTGGTCCAGAGTGGCGGGACTTACCATAGGTGTAGCATATGTGGTTTAAATTTTAATATAATCTTAAAAAAACCTATTTAAAATGAATCCACCACCCTCTGAGTGTTAATGAAGGCCACAGCTACCGATATGAATCAACAAACTTAATGGAGCCAGGGGTGTAAACATGTTGTTTTTTTCAGCCCCAAAGTTTAACAGCAGTTTAAAAGCAGTTAACGTTGAGTGAATGAGAACTGTTTCCCAGTGATGGGTTGCGGCTGGAAGGGCATCTGCCGCACAAAACATATGCCAGAGAATTGGCGGTTCATTCCGCTGTGGTGACCCCGAAAGGGAAGAAAGCCGACATGAAGATGAATGAATGAATGAATGAATGAATGAATGAATGAATGAACGAGAACATCCTGTGGCCGGTCGAGGTACTACAAGTCAGTCACTTCCTATTATGCACAGGCAGGGAGAGCAGGATATTGCCCCTTGGTTTTTTTGTCTGAGCATGTCTGTTTATGGTCTGGTTTTCCTCATGTGAAAAATAGAACCACCATGATTTTTTTCCTGAACGTTTTCCCTGTAACATCACTTCCTATGAGAAAACAGGGAAACTGGTTTATGGATTGGCTTGTTAATAAAAATGGTTTATTGAGTAATTTGATTATTGAGCATAACCCGTTTATTGAAGTGCATGTAAACACACTTGATATTCCACACATGCTTCTGCTAACGAAACAAAACAAATAATATACAGTGTTCCATTTTCACATGACTTGTAGGAATCTTCTGCTTCCAAAGAGGATGCCCTCAGAGCGTCCCTGGGCAAAGTTTGTCCTGAAGATCTACAGAGCGGAAGGGTTACCCAGCATGAGCTCTGGATTTATGGGGAAGATAATGAGAGACAAGAAGGTTTTTCTGGATCCGTACGTGCAGGTCACGTTTGCTGGCCAGCAGGTGATTTTCCATCCATCGCTCTTTGAATTGTTTTTAAACCCTGGTGGTTAGGTTTTAGTTATTTTACTCTTTTCATTTTAGATTCTCAGGTGAAAAATAGCCAAGAGACTATTGCACATGGATATCTTATTCAATTCCTGAAGTGCAACAGCCATGCACAGTTTGTGCTTGAAAGCTGCATATCTCTTTTGATTTAAACCAAGCATGAGGGACTTAATTACCTGCATCAGGTTGCCCTTTAGGAACAGAGTTAAACACGTGTTTTCTAGTTATATCAGTAAACTCTTGTTTTTGAGGTTGTGAAACATGGCACCACAGGCTAGCCGTTTGGGAGTTATTGAATTTCTGCAACAAACATTCCACATTTTTTTTATCTTTAAAAAGTCCCTCTCTAAATACAACCATAGCGTATCATGGTTAGCGGTTCCTGGAGTTGGCCACAAGCGCTAGAGTTTGGTATGGAGGCTGTATGGATGGATGAAACATGTACTCCTTGTACTTCTTGGGTTCTCTCAGTAAGTCTAGTTTCTTCCCACAGTCCCAAAATTGCCATGCTACTTTTATTGTTATGACTGTGGTCCTGGGAGAGACTGTTGTGTCTAGCTCACGCTGGGCTAAATGCTCTGGTATGCAATAGAGTTAGACAGCAGAAGAAACCTCTGACCCTAATAAGGATTTAATTATTGAGTATTGAATGACATTATAAGCACAAGCTCTCATTACTGGAAAAAATCCTGAATACTGTGAACAGAAATGAAAGGTTACATTGTTTTAAAAATTATTTGTAACCTTTTAAAATGAGGCACAAACCTCATAATAGAGTAATCGATCTGTTTAAGAATTCATAAAATCTTTACAATAAATAAGGCATTTTCATGAAAGGAACCATTATTTAACCCTTAATCAATTGAAATTCTACTGAAACTGTTGATGAGTAACCGACCAAAAATATGAATTAATGTCATCATCGTAATTAATTTCAACACAGAAGGCTCACTTTCTTTTGTGCAGAATTAAATAGTATTGAGAACCTGTAATTCTAAGTTACAACTTTTTAGCAATGTAAAACAGCATTTTAAATCACTGTTGCCTTCCAAGTTGTTCCAAATCCTTATACAAAAAGTGTGAAGAAGCCATGAACTGTTTTTGTTTATATTTTGCACTCTTCATGAAAGGCAATTACAAGAAAGATGATGTCATCTTTACTTTAAAAACCGTAAATCAAGGATAGTTAGAGCTGTTGCAATAGCCTGCAATAAATCTTGTCACAAGAGGGTTTTTTTTTCAATTAGATAATGTTTTGGGCCCCGAAAGCTTCAGGTTTATTTTTTATTTTCAAAAGATCATAAAATATTTGATTTCTCTTTTCATGACCTCTTTAATAAATTTAAATGAAAGCAAGCCTGTTTAGTAAGAAATATTATTCTGGAAAAAACATTTTTGTAAATCCTCAGTTACATTAAATTCCAAGATTAGAACCAACCATGCTGTCAGTTTATTAACTAACATTGAACTAAAGGAAGACATTTGATGAAACATTTCTTTCCTGGAAAGCAAACCTGAATTATTTGCAGCCATGCAAAAGCTTTACAAAACAACGTCTTACTCTAATTCATTCAGGGAAACCTAGCTTCTTGAAATAATTGACTTAGCAAACAGATGCATTATATTATCAAGTTACACCTCAAGAACGTAACCTTCTTCTCACGATGTGTTTGTTTCTGCTCTGTCTTTGATTCTTGCTTTGATAGTGCTGTTTAAATAGTCAAATTCAAAAACATATCCCAATTTTCCTTTTCCTTAATAAGACTGCTTGCAGTTTCATTTTGAATCCAACTCACCTTGCTTCATCTTGTGAAACTCAATGTTGTCTCAAATTCGCATCTGCACACCCTGCTCCCAGTTTTGTTTGTTAAATGGGCTGAGGTGACATCAGTGTTTGAACTGCTCTCAAACTCTTGCCACACAAGGGCGGACAAACATTTGATCTCAAAATAAATCATTGGAATGCCAGATCACATCTAATCTGAGTCCTCAAGTGAAGTCACAAGATTAAAACTTATAGAGTAAATACAGTTTAGCTAGAGAATCTAGCAAGGTGAAACAAGAAGGAGCTATCTTATTGAATATAAATTAGCAATCTTATGAATGTTCTTTTTTTAATATTTGCATCTGTTCTAGGGGGAAACATCAGTTGAAAGCAACTCTATGGCTCCTAACTGGAATGAGCAGATATCGTTCATTGAGCAGTTTCCTCCTCTTGCTCGACGAATCAAAATTCAGATTCTGGATGATGCCAACATTGGAGACGTGGCTGTTGCAACACACTTCCTGGACCTCCTTCAGATATCAAATCCAAACCGAAATGGTCAGTTTGAATAAAAACTACTGATATTGTTAAGAAAAAATACTGTAAAACATAAATAATGTAGTAAACAAAAAAGTGAGAAAAGATTTGTTTTGATTCATGTTGAGCACTTTACCATTTGTGTCAACATTTTTCCAAATGCATCAGTAACTATAAGCAAGTTAGTTTGGTTAGACATATTATTTCAGGCTTTGTGATTTAGGAAAATGTTTGTATTCGACGATGAGTTCATATCAGAATATCAATTATGAGTCATGAAAATTATTCTAATGAATGTGTTTTATATATCTTTTCAGGTTTTAATCCCACCTTTGGCCCAACTTGGGTCAATCTCTACGGCTCTCCTCAGAACTCCACACTGCGAGACATCCACAGGGATCTAAACGAAGGTTTGAGTGACGGGATCTTCTATAGAGGTCGAATTCTATTGTCTCTGAGTGTGGAGGTTTATTCCTCACCCACGGCCGTGGTGACGGAGAGTAAGAGTGCCGCTAATGTGAAGAGTGCTGTCAGCAGGCTTACTCTGAAACGCAAGAGCCGAAAATCTAAAGAGAAGAATACTGCCGGGAAAGAAGGTAGGATCTTTAAAGAGCCACTATTTTGGGTTTTTAAAAATGACCTTTGAAACAGAGCTTTAGGGTTAAGGAACACCCTGCTGGAGTTTCAGAACTAAGAGTGCTTTGTGTATCAAAATACTGCCTTTATTAAGAAAGCATCGATTCATGCCGCTCTCACACCAGGAAACGGTAATCGCGTTAACCGTTGCTGAATCAATGCTATAAAATATGAATAGAAAATTGGATTAGACAGTCGCATGAGGGGAAGTAGGGTATTACATATTTTTAACAGAGATTATCATGCAGGAAGGGAAATGCTATAGTTAACCTGCGCCTTTTTCCTGGAGAACGAATTTATTCTCTATTGAGTAAGGAACTGGAACCATATTTTCACCCAGGACCCTGAATGATGAACACACTCAGGACAAGCCTCAAGCTTCTCTGGAACATCAACTCTTTATTCAATCACGAGCAGTTTGATGATATGAAGATTGCACTCTGTTTGTTGGTTAACATTTCCATCAACACAATTTATCTAAGCGCGGTCAAAACTGTGCCTGGTAGATTTCATTCATTTGTATTATTATTTATTTAGTTATTTAGTTATTTTTCTCAATTGAGAATTTTCCCAAAACAGATGCAAGTAATGTCAAAGTCAAAATGTTGCAAAATATCCCAAGTATTTATGACACTCAACATAAAATTGTGTGAAAAAGGAAAAGCAAAAAGACATAGGCATTCATTCATTCATGCTACAGCTTACACAGAGTCATAATAGGTTAATGTTTCAAGTTCCTTGGAGAAGACACATAATAAAGGAGGATATTTAGCTTGTCTAGCTTTATGACAAAATTTTTATAATTTGGCTAAATTCCATATTTTTTGTCATCATGTTGATAATAACAAATGCTGTACAGGAGGGGTTTATTATGAGCGAGTCACTAAAATAATTATTTGGAACCAAATAAACCAAATCATCAAATTTCACCTTTAATTAAAATATTCTTAAACCAAACCTGTAATTCCTGGCTTTATCCCAAAAGTTCATTTTATGTTTTGCTTTTGCTTAGGAGTAATTAAAACATACAAATTCTACACTTAAATTAAATCATCCACCTTCAGGAGAATATCATATAAAGACTAGCAATTAGCATGACATTTTACACTTAAATCTACCATTATTTAATTAAAATTTATTTTAACACAAATTTTTGAAGGGATACTGTTATAATATCTTTCTCGTTATATTTTAGCTAATTTTCTATGTAAATACATCACATTTTGTCACACAATGATAACAAAAATTGTTGTCAATAAGTCATGTGGTACAAAGGACACTTCAAGCAGACTTTCTCTCACAGTAAGATGTGAAATTAGAGTGCATTAGCTTCCAGTTTGGAAATATTGCATTCATTTTAATGGGAGTCTAAAGGAGTGGTTTAAGTGTGACTAGGGCATGTGAAACTAACATAAAGCTTTTTACAACATATTCAGTCTTATAAAGGATTGCAAACACGATGACTAATCTAATAATGTATAAATGTACATTGTGTCTAATGACAATGTAGTTGAGTTTTAGTCCCTTTGCTAAACTTTTTTTCTTCTATTTTTTTTTTAGCAAACCGGGTTTGATTAAAAAAAATTTTTGGTTTTAATTACTGCACGAGTTCACAACATGAAGGTTAATTTGTTATTGTTATACAGAGAAACCAAGTTTTAATGACACTATTTCATGTGTAGATTAGTCAGCAAATACTCTTCCGAACAATTTCAGCCATCCAGACTCCCAGTGGACCTGCCGAGGGATCAGAAGATGCTGGAATGGAGGTACCAGCTGCTGTAACCGTAGAGGTAGAAGAAGTTCACCCACTTCCTGAGGTCAGTGAGCAAGTTTTTTCACTTGGATTAGTTACTCATTATGGTGTCAAGAACATGAAGATATGAGAAATGAGTTGCAGGCAGTAGACACCAAGTCGCATCCTGTCTTATAGTAAAAGATGTTTTTCAATTGTTTTTCGCTCTTTATAGAATTTCACTGGCGAGAAAGAAGAGTTTTTGTTGTTCGCATCCTTCTTTGAAGTGACAATGATGGATCCCTCAATTGGCACCAAACCTGTCACATTTGAGCTCTCTATAGGTTTGTTTAATCTATTTAATGTGCTTAAAGTCATGCTTATTTTGAAAATGAGGTTGCATTTATTTCATATTCTAGTTTTTAACTAACAAATCTTTCACAAAAATTGTCATTTTGCACAATTATTCACTGGTGATAAGGTACTCATGATTAAGTAATTGTTGATCTTATAATTGAATTATAATTGTATTGAATGCATGAGAAGGTAATAATATTATGTCAATTACAATGACAATTACCCCCCATTATAATAAAAATATGTATACACTCTTAAGCCTTCATTGTACATTTCTTCTTGAACCTATTAATTATTTTAAGAATTCATGAGATCATTTATAATTAATAAATGATTATTTAACTATTTGAAAGACTTTTCATACATTTTATTATTCAGACAGATAGTAACAGTTACTCAGAGTAATGAATGTGTTAATGCTTTACAAGTCATAAAAAGTCTAAACATGTTTGAATGTATAATCCTCCTAATGATGAATGATTATGTTTTGTTTTATGAATTTTACTGTTGTATTGCTTTGTGGTCAGCTAAATTTTATATTTACATCCAATTTTTCTTTTTAAGGCACCACTTAATAAATCATCATTAGTATTTTATTCTAAATTTGAGTGTGAAGCAGAGTTTCAGTTTCAAAATAAGAATCTGGCATTATCAAATGGTTTTCCACAGGTAACTTTGGCAAAACCGCAGATGTGGTGGTGAAATCCAGCAAGAGTGGAAGTCAGGAGAATCTAGCGGAAGAGCGACAGCCCTTGCTTGAATCAGATGATGAGCTGGCAAGAAATGAACCTCTCAATCCTGGCCCTCGAGACAAATCCATCACAGACCCCAGGAAACCACAACCCACCGAATATGACAGGTGATACCTCATCCTCCAGGCTGACGGCTTATTCTCATGAGCAGAGCAGTAATGGATTTTATCATTCAGATCATTCAGCTGCATTCCACTGTTCCGAGAGAAGCCATGCATCTTTGTGTGGGGAAGTTTTGAGGATCACAGCTTCCGATTCCACAATAGCAACTGGTTGACCAAGATGGCTGAGCGGCTGGCAAGTGCATGATTATGAATATAAAGCGTTACTTCATTCTTGTACAAAGAAAGCAAATTCTATCAACTCTGGGCATTTGAATTCATTTATTTTTTAAGGAGTCTGGCATTGATGAAGTGGAGATGATGTTGAAAAGGTCAAAAATCAAGGCAAAAGAGCGTTTGGTGGATGTTGTGCTGGAGTTCTTTTCCACGTGCAAGTAGGACACTTTTATAGAACTGTTCTGTCTGTATTTCTGAAACTGGTTGACAGAAAAACTTCTTTGGCTCATTTTAGGCAGTATAGCGGTAACTTGGAACGAAAGAAAAGTCCCCGGCAAAACAACCTGGACAAGTGCCGTGTGGGCTTCATCAAAAGAAACATTGTAAGTGACTGTTAAGGTACAGAAGATTGCGTACTGCATTAGCTGGTGTTTTGGATGTAATTTATTAATGTTTTCAATTGAAAAAACTACTTTTTTATCTTTTTTTGGCAAAACTTATAGTCCTTTACTTCTTTTCTTTTTTTCATTTTAAGCAGTAGATATTGGGAGTAAATGGGAGGAGTTTTAAGGGTGGGTGTGCACTGGAGTGTGGGGAAGTGGGTTAACATCATTTGGTGGACATCATTCATTTGGTGAAACTGTCTAGGGCAGGGGTCATAATTGTAACTGCGGGTGGACTGCAGTTTAATCAGTTTTACCACAAACTAACCTGAACACACCTGATACCACTAGTTAAGTTCCTCTTGGCTTGTTTAAACTACTGGTGTGTCTTTTGAAACAGGACTGGAAGAAAAACTAGAAAGCGAATTGAATTTGAAACCCCTGGTTTAGAGGCAGAGTGTTCAGGATAAGTTCAGGTTTAATAATTTACTTCGTGGCAGAGATTTGATTCAAATTGAGGCATGCATAGAGATCATTAATGGGGGTTTATTGTTAGGAACACCTCTGCCTATTGACTATAACCTGTAGTTTACTGTGGGTCCATTTTGAAGGTCACTTAAAGCATTTTTATGTTTGTGATTAAGAAAATGACCACAAGTAAAAAAAAAAGTTATAGATACACTTTTGTGACAGTTTAAATTCAATAATAGCCAATCAAGCTCAAATTCTGATTTGATATTCGAAATTGTGATTTTTTATTATTTACGTACGGTGCACAAATATAAAATATCCATTAAGGAAAACTTCCATCTTTTCTTCCCAAAACAATTATATTTGTTTAAAATAACAAAACATTACTCACCTATCAACTGTAAAACAACAGCAGTTTATGCAACCCCAGATTTGCTAATAAATTACTGCATTTTAAATACATTTTCCGAAATTCTTGGCTCATTTGGACTTGCATGGACTATCCAGTTCCGACCGGATCTGGCCAGATCTCCACGTTAAAGTCAGACCAACATTTGCTGGTTACCATATTATCAAAAATAACCGTAATGCACACAACCACTGACACCTGCAAGCAAAAACATTTGCATTAAATGCTTTTTAGTTTGGAGCGTCCATTTGAGGACTTTTTTTTATTTTGGATCATCTGCTTTCGACCGGATCTGGCTGTGTTCTTCTTGTTGATATCGGACCAGCGTTTGCTGGGTACCTATCAAAATCAAGATTTAGGTCAAGTACAAAACATTTAATGCTAAAAAACATATTTTCTTTGATATTCAAAAATGCCTGAGCGAGAAACATTACCCATAGCATTTTCCCCCACAGGTACTACTAGCCAAGCAGACCCTGAGAGTGAGAAAGAGACTGACTAAAAACACAGTCCGAGACAGACTGGCAGATCTCATGAAGATCACAAAGAGGCTTCGTTTCTTGGCTATAGAAGTAATCTTTTCAAGATACACTATTTGCATCAGTCTCTCTTCTGATTTTACTTTGAAGGTAAAATAAGATAATTCTCTTGTAATCTGGCAGCCTCAAAGCACCCTCCCCGATGTGTTTTTGTGGATGATTACTGGAGGGAAGCGTGTGGCCTATGCCAGGGTTCCTGCACCCTATCTCCTCTTCTCACTAGTGGAGGAAGAGAAGGGAAAAGACTGCGGGAAAGTTGCAGCCATCTACATGAAGGTGAATTTTTATAGGATATTGAAAACCATTGTCTGGCCAAAAAAATATTATTATTTATAAATATGGCTGGAAACTTTGGTCGTTAATTAAATTTTTTATGACCAAATTAATTGTTTCTTGAACAGTACCACCTTTTATAGGTTTGTTGATTAATTGGATGGTTGTGGTCTACTGTCATTAAAGGGCCATGAACAGATTTCATTGGCCAGAAATAACTTAAGTGGGTTAAGCCAGCTTAGGTTCATGAATAATTATGAAGTACCGACCCATCATAGAATGGCACTGTACAAACGTACGTAACATGCTGAGAAATTTATTTTATCAGAAAGTAAGAAAAAGCTAATAAAAACAGTTTCCACCTCAAAAAGTGTAACAGGTAATAAAACTGTCTCAACTTACAATTAAACATGAAAAAAAGCACAAGATTTTGCTCCTTTTCCCTTCATTTCCTTCCTGCTGATTGCACAAGCAACTTCTAGAGCAATCTGAGATAGACTTTGATTGTGTAGCAAATTGCATATTGTCTCTCCCCTACTATAAGTCGCTTTGGACAAAAGCGTCTGCCAAATGCATAAATGTAAATGTAAACTTGTATTCAACACGTGTGAATTTCTGAAATCGTCATAATTTTTACATCCAGGTTATTGTTTCCCTTTAAGATATCATGCCAGGATGTCTTCCAAAAAATTTAGTTTTGTTGTTCATATTCTAATAATTATGAAAATACTAATGATTTGTTCAATATTTGATACTTGTAAAATAAAAAAAATAAAAAAATTGTCTATTGGAGATGAAGAGGACCACAGAATTAGGTGAGTGGTAGCACTGTAGTGGTAGCCTGTAGTATGCGCATGTTGGAAACAGAGAACAGTTGTAGGTGTTGAATGGGTTGAGGTTGTGCAGGTGATTCTGGGAATTGTAGTCTAAGGACTTTGTGCTTCTGGTTACATGCTTCCAAACGTATTGCTAAGCAGGGTTCGCGTTAGGTACAATCCGATTAAAAAACAGAAGTAGTGCCATCTACTGAGTTCATTACAAACAAACAAACAGAACGTGAGCTAAAAAAAAAAAGCTCAAAACTTCTGAAATCTTATTCAAAAGCATCATATACACACCTCAAAAACAGTAGAGGGAGAAACAGGACAAAAAATAAGAATACAACACAACCAAAGTCATGTTAATGACTTAAAGTTAATCATGGACAAAGTGATCGGTTTGTTGAATGGAATGCATTGCCTTCTAGAGCTTTATCTTTTATATCAGCCACTGATGAATTATGTTGGTGTTCTTTAAATAGTGTGTAAAATTGCCTGACATAGGTTTCTCATGATAAGATGTGTCAAATATGAACACCAACACTTGAAGAGTTCATTTTTTTCTGTTAAATTACTATAAGCATCTTTTTAAAATGCCGATTTGTATACTGGTATATTACATATAATACAACAAAATTACTGTTTTAAAATAAACAGAGCAAATTTGCCTGATATCAAAATATACTACTCCCAAATTTTAACTGAAAGATGCAATCCTAAATTCTGTCTTTTTTCCAAAATGTTAAGCTACTTCTGTGCTTTCTGATTCTGCTCAACTTTGGGAAATGTTTGTACTAGAGTTGTTTTTCCTATATTATATATAATGTGAAGGAAAACAGTCAATTATTTAGTTTTTCTTCACTGCAAAATGTGTTGGTGTTAATGGCCAGCCTAGGTAAGATATCCAGCATGGGAAATTCTGCATTGGTGGTATTTTGGATTGGAGTTTTTCTAAGTTTGTTATTTAGAAAAGAGTAAAATATTGTTGTGGTTCATGTATTTACTTTTTCCTAGACCCCAGGAGGACCAGTAGGGGAAATATTTGCCAAGCTGGAAGTCTATATGTGGCTTGGTATTACAAAGTATGCCAAAAATTGTGTCTCTAGCCTCCCCTCAGATTTCAGACCTGTTTATGAGGAGGTTACATCTGGAGTTCCTATTCCACGTAACATGCCACCCACCAGATTAGCAGTGGAAGGTATATGAACTAACACAACAACATTCTCCGTAATACAGTACCTGTATGTCTCAGCCTGCACTGAAAACCAATTTCTTTTAATTCAGCTGAAATGTAAATACATTTTCATGAAAATTACAGTTCTTCCTTTTGTCCTTTTAACAGACAGCCGTTATTTCCAGCTACGTGCACACATTTACCAGGCACGGGGAATCATTGCAGCTGATGACAATGGATTGTCTGATCCCTTCACCAAAGTTGTGTTCAGCACTCAATGTCAAGTGACAAGGGTGAGATTTCAATTATTTTACATTTTCAGAGAGATATATTAGGAATTTATCACTGCTCGATTAAAGGGTTCAGACTGGGCCAAGACAGCAGTCATTCAGGCTTTTTATTGTTTGTAGGTGATGGAGGAAACCCTGTCCCCAACATGGTGTGAGCTACTCCTCTATGATCAGGTTCTGTTGGAGGGAAGTAAAGATGAATACCGAGACGACCCTCCTGTGGTCATCATAAACATCTATGATTACAATAAACTAGTGAGTATGTGGTGTTTTTAAATCAATTTATTAACATATTCTGTTTCAGAATCAGTGGACAGACAAATTCTGAATCAGTCAATAAACAGGTTTAGTGTCTAGCAATCAGTGAATCAAAAGTTTCTGAATATGTGAATCAACAGTTTATGAATACATATGAATGATCAACTAAGGATTATTCAAAATAAAGTGTTACCACAACGGAATTTATCTTTTACTTTAAAAAACCAAGAACAAAAACATTCTTAATTTGGCATCTGTGGCTTTATTTTTTGCTATTACCTAAAGTGCAATAAACATGTATGCCCAAAATATGAGTGCTGGAGGTAGCTTGTTTTAACAGAACACCAGCAACATGTATTTCTGCTGCTCAGAACACAAGTCAATTCTGCTGGTCATCTACACACCCAAGGAACAGAAAACTGGCCTAAATAAAATACTGCATTTGGAAGTATGTTTCAAACAGTCAATCATTGCTGTGGTATTAACACACATGCAATAGTTAATAGACTGCAATGGACGGTAGCTAATTAAGTTTTGGCCTGGAGTTTTGTGCAAAACGCTATGCTTGCTATGAATTCATCTCGCTAATTGTCAAAGAAGGATAAAATTCTTTCACATTTCACTTTCACTGCATGACCAAACAATGAATCATCAAAAGCAGAAATATCATGAATTTTGAACGTGTTACCGTCCACTTTTTAGTCAAAGGAAAGACATATTTAGCTTCTCAACGTCTCATTATCATCACACGAAAAATGTTTGTCAACAAAATGATTTCGTTATTATAATCGTTGATAAAAGCAACACTGGTTTAGAGACTATGAATCAGTGAACTACAGATTCTAAACATGTTAATCAACTGTTTCTGAATCATTTAACCAGTGAATCAGCAGTCTGTGAATAAGTAGAGTAACCTTTCATTGAACTGTGTTTTCAGTTTCAGATTAACACTTTCTTAATCCGGTGGACTACTAGGTTTTAAATCTTTGAATCCAGGGTAATTGAATCCGGTAATAGTTGGGCCAAGCGAGGAAAAAAAGCCCCTGCCATGTAAACTGGGCACAAGTTTACTGGAATCACTTCAATTGATTTAGCTTTGTATTAATAGTGAAGATTTTTATTTATGTAACAGGGTAGCCCACAAGACCTTGGTCGTGCTTTTGCAAAGCCAGAGCTGAAGTTTGTGGAGGAGACATATAAAAAACCCCAGCTGCAGTTTTTCGAGATCACGAAAGGCAAAAGCAAAGCTGGTGAAATTCTGGCCGCTCTTGAGCTAATCGAATTGGATTACACAACTTTTGGAGAGGTGGGACATCTTTTTCTCTGTTCTCTGAAACTACTGTGTGTGGGATTATGGGATATTGATAGGTTTCCTTTATTATTCAGAGAAATAAATTTATATATGAAAAAAAAATTCTGACCTTTACTTAAAAGTGTATTTTATTTAGCCTGACCTTTACCGATCAAAACATATAAAGAAAGTGTGAATATAAAATAGTTTGACTAGTCCATATAAAAATCATGAGTCTTAAAATATGCATTTTAAATGTCATCATTCTGTGCTCTGGTGGGATTTCAGCCAGCTCTGCCACTGGATGTTGACCCGAAGGAACCTCAGTACATTAAGGAAGAAAGCTATTATATCATTCCTGAAGGAGTGCGACCTGTGCTGAGGAAATACAGAATAGAGGTACATTTTTGGTTTTTAAGGCTCTCTTGAACTGCATATTTTTGCTATCATCCTAAATTATGAATGTTTAAATATAAAGAATTTTAGTTGATGCATTGATCTAAAATCACTGCATATTAGCTTACCAGCCACTACTTTGCCTTACATTGAACTTTTACCCTGAACTGCCAGGTACTGTACTGGGGCCTGAGGGACCTGAAGAGGGTCAACCTGTTTGAAGTGGAGCGGCCTCAAGTGAGGATGGAGTGTGCGGGCCAGATGATCGAGTCAGAGGAAATCCAGAGCTACAAACTAAACCCCAACTTCAATGATGTGGTTAAACACTTTGATGTAGTAAGACTCCTTCTTTTCAAAGTAACAGGTTTTGTTCTTAGAGTTAAAAAGATGCTTGCTATTCAAGCTTTGATCACAAAGTACAATAGAAATACTAAAAAGCAAAGATGAGCTTCTGTCAGGTACCTGAGAAATCTAAATAAAAATATTGAAAATTTTAAAATGTAGAACATTTTATATATTTACAGCTCCTTATACAATGTGATGATTAAATAAGTGTCAGTAAGAGAACACGCGTACAATAAAAAAAATCTATAATAAATAATAAAAACCTGTATATTAAAATGTGTTTGAAAGAAATACAAACATTTAGCTTTTTAAAACCAATTTCTATAACACGCACAAGTAAAATATGTACTGTATACTGTGCTCTGATTATTAAAATATATTTGATCAAACTGTTTATTAATATGTGTAATTTTACTTTTTATGTGTAATTCTACTGCTTTTTTAACATAGTAAATGCATTTTAAATGGGTTTTGATTGTAAATTTATCCTGCATTCATGTCAAAAGAAACTATATTACTTTAACTTTAATTTGTATATCAATATAGTATACGTGCTTATAAACACAGAGAGACTATATATAACATCAATTTCAAATAAATCTAAATGTAGTGTTTTACAATAAATTAATGATAACTTTTAAAAAAATTTCAGAGATGAATTGTCAACAGTTGTAATGTTTTTTTATACAGGGTTCTGTTAATGGGTAAATATATACCGCTTCTCTTGGTGTCATTGGTTATACCTCTACCGTGTTTTAACGAAATACAAATCACTGTAACATTAAATAGTCAAACAGTAAATACATTTAAATCGACACATTTTCCTAACTCACTCAGGAGTTACCAGAGCTGGTGTACCTTCATCCTCCTCTCACCATCTTCATCATGGAGCAGAGAGCCTTCGGCAGGCTGGTGCTGGTGGGCACACACGTGGTTCAAAACCTGGTGCAGTATGGGCCCAGAGACCAAGAGGAGTGGAAAGACGAGGAAGAGGAGCCGGAGGGTGGGTAATTCTCTGCAGATCATATGTTTTGGGGTTAAAGGCCACAGTACAAGCGTCTGGCGTCCCTGATAGCTTAGCATTAATATTTTAAATAAAAGATTGTATCAGAATTTCATGCTTCCATGCATAAAAAAGGAGCTGAGACGTTATGAATTTACCATCAGACTCTACTGTAAGCTTCCAGAAGGTGTATATTTTTATTTTTAAATCTATATAAAGAACATTTTTTGGTTGTTGTTGTGGCACATAACTTCCCAGGTAAACTGTACTTATTTTTGTATTTTACTTTGATTTTCCTTTTCCTGTTCACGTTCACGTTTAAAAGTGTGAAAGGTTTGTAATTACAGAAATTTCAAAAGCATATAAAAGAGCCTTTATATTAAAGGTTTTGAACTTTTTTTGATAAAAATATTTAAAAATATAATGAAATACTACATATATCTTGTAGATATACTTTTTTTGTACTTTTTTTGTACTTTTCTGCATCCTCTGGGAGTTATGTGAAATTTACATTTAAAAACTTTTCGTAAAAAGATAAAGAGTGGTTTATGTTAAGGTGGTTGCTGTTTACAGTAAAAGAGGATGCTGTCTACTTAAAATAAATTAGGGTCCATTACGGTAAAGAGTCACATTTATGAAGAACAAGACTAGTTCTTAGCATTAACTTTGAATCTGATTTTATTGTTTTTTAATCCAAAAATTATAAATTATATACATATCTTACTTAATAAAACTAAAGACATACATTAATGAATGTATTAGTCAGTTGATGTTTGTTGTTTATATATATATATATATATATATATATATATATATATATATACATCTATATATATATATATATATATATATATATATATATATATATATATATATATATATATATATATATAGAGTTCATTCATGTTTACTGTCTGCTTTATCCTTATTCAGTTCTATCACTATCCACTGTTTTCATTTGTACATCTAACATCGTTTTCCTCTGATTGGCATTTTCAAAAAGAAATAATTTGTATTTTACTCGTAGAAAAAGCAAATTGGAAAAACTATGAGGTGTTACTGTGAGATATTAAATGACTTTTAAATCTTTACGACAAAAGAAAGTGTATTTCAATAAATGTCAGTGAGCATAAGATTGCATGCCTCTTGACGGGTTAGATGGCGGTTTTCATCCCAGAGATGTTTTTTTCTTTAGAAGGCACTCTCAAACTCTCTGCAGTTTCTATAAATTAAAGTCATAATGCATAGATGGAGGCTTTTTAGGAATTTAATTACAACCCAGATGCAATTCCTTGCCTTTGCAGAGATAAAATATATGAACTTGAGATGTCTTGAGCTTGACAATGCAAAAATAAATGTGATTTTCTGTTGAAGTATTCCTTTAACTTTAGTTTAATCATCAGTGTCAGTGTATTGTCGTTTGTTTTAACTCATTCTTTAGAAAAAAAGCCTCTGAAGAAAACTACTCCTCTTAGCACGGTCATCACCATGGATTTGGGAGGACTCCCTATGAAGCACACAAAAATTCCCATCAACCCCTTAAACCTGATCACGGTAGGCTTTTCTGTTGTTTTGATGTGTGCTGTAGGCACCATTGGTTCACCATGTGTTGACAGTTTTATTGGTAACAGTTAATATGAACAGGTAATATGAATCACCTTTGGTTAATGCATAGATTAATAATTCATTAACTGAGTTAACATATGTATTGATAAACTCATTCAACCCATACATGAGTCATATAGTGCTTAAAAATCCCAATTTTACTTGGTTATTTTTTAGAAAACTACTAAATAATTAAGGCTGTAATTGAGGTAATCAATACACTCGAACACCGTATGTTGAGCAGCCAACCCCTACATTGGTTACCCATAAAATATTGAATTCATTTCAATGTGCTATTACTAACATACAAATCTATTCATCAACTAGCTCTATCTTATCTCACTGAACTCATTTCTATTCATAACTCTCTCAATTATATCACCGTATAATAACTTCCTTATTAATACACGTGATCATCTGCAGAGCGTTTTACTCAAATTTAATCAAGTACGGAACGTCACTCTTTACAGGATAACTCTCTCAATTATATCACCATATAATAACTCCCTTATTAATACACGTGATCTTCTGCAGAGCAAGTCACTCAAATTTAAACAAGTACGAAATGTCACTCTTTACAGGATAACTCTATCTTACAATTTCTGATCACAACCACGTGATCTTCTGTAGAGTGGCTTACTCAATTTGGTCAAGTACAGGACACCACTCTCACAGGATAACCAGTTATTTAAACAAAGATAAAATCAAATTGCTTACAATTTCTTATCACAACCGCATGATCTTCTGTAGAATGGCTTACTCAAATTTAATCAAGTACAGGACACCACTGTCACAGGATATCATCTACAATTTAATTTTTCTCAAAAATGGAACAGATAAGGAAAAAAATTATTAACACAAAGATTAAGATGTGAAGTGCAGAGGTAAAACAGTTGTTCGGACGTTGGTACTCAGACGACAATGTTTTGACTTATATAGGAGCAGCAGAACTTTAAAATCTATTCTGAAGGAGACCAGCAGCCAGTGTATAGACTTAAGAACTGGAGAAATGTGGTCTGACTTTCTAGTTTTGGTTAGAAACTAGTAAGCGCTATATGACTCATGTATGGGTTGAATGAGTTGATTGATACATATGTTAACTCATCAATAGCTCATCATTAATTTTATGTTAATATATTCATTAATTAGAGATGAGTCATGTCACTTACTAAAGTGTTACCAAAGTTTTTACTTTAACAGAAGGTTTACCAAGTGCTAATTTTTCTTAAAATTCAGCTGCACAATTGTTGAAAAAAATCTACAGTTGTGTTCAAAATTATTCAACCCCCACTGAAATTGAGTGTTTTGCCAAGTTCGACATTGATTTGGATTATTTCAGTCATCTTGTTTACAATTAAATCAAAGAGGCACTTGTAAGTCAGACAACTATAACATAACTTTTAGGATGAAATAACCACACATGTCTTTTCTGTGCTCACATCATTATCAGTTTTATTCAACCCCCAAGTGACATTCAATCTTAGTACTTAGTACAACATCCTTTTCCAGTTTTAACAGCTTTTAAACGTGTAGCATAGCTTGACACAAGTGACTTGCAGCGATCTACGGGTATCTTCACCCATTCTTCATGGGCACAAGCCTCCAGTTCAGTCACATTCTTAGGCTTGCGCGCTGCAACTGCGTTCTTTAAGTTCCACCAGAGGTTCTCAATCGGATTTAAGTCTGGTGACTGCGATGGCCACTCCAAAATGTTCCGGCCTTTAATCTGCAACCTGCTCTAGTGGACTTAGCGGTATGCTTGGGATCATTGTCTTGTTGAAAGGTCCAACGTCTCCCAAGCGTCAGGTTTGTGATGGACTGCATCACATTTTCATCCAATATCTCCTGGTACTGAATAGAATTCTTGGTACCTTGCACCCCCCTCCGCCATTCTTCACAGTAGGCAAGGTTTTCTTTTCTTCATAGGCCTTGTTCTTCCTCCTCCAAACATAGCGTTGATTCATGGGCCCAAACAGTTCTAATTTTGTTTCATCAGTCCACAGAACACTATCCCAAAACTTTTGTGGTTTGTCCACATGACTTTTGGCATAATGCAGTCGACTCTTCTTATTCTTTGGGGACAGCAAAGTTGTGCGTCTGGGAGTTCTGGCATGGAGGCCTTCATTACGCAGTGTGTGCCTTATAGTCTGGGCTGAAACTTCAGTACCCGCATCTGACAAATCTTTTTTCAGTTCCTCAGCAGTCAAACGGGGACTTTTCTTCACTTTGTGCTTCAGGTCAGCTTCTTCTTTCTGCCATGACCAGGTAGCGTTTCAACAGTGCCCTTTGCCTTGAATTTGCAAATGATGCTTCCTATGGTGTCTCTTGGTATGTTGAACATCTTTGCAATCTTCTTATAGCCATTGCCCTTCCTCTGAAGAGAAATCACCTGTTCTCTTGTCTTCCTGGACCATTCTCTTGACTTCACCATGTTTGTAAACACACCAGTAATTGTCTAGAAGGAGCTGAGTATCACAGAAATTTAAATCTGCCTAATTGGTGCTTATTATGCTTGATTGCTGCTCGTTGACATCCACAGGTGTTTTCAATACCTGATCGAAAACACTTGAATGAACATCTGTTCTTAAGAGTGGTAGTCTTTAAGGGGTGTAGTAATTATGTCAATGAAGAAATCACTAAAAAAACATTAAATACTGTTTCATTAAAACAATTGATGTCATTTTAGGTGAATTTGGTTCTTTAAAAAGTCCTTGTAAGATTTCATTCTGAACACAATTACAAATGTACACTACATTCCCTAAAACAGCATTGGGGGTTGAATAATTTTGAACACAACTGTAGGTTGCTGTGGCACGCAATGAGTGCCTCAGGACATCAGAAATAGCTCTAATTCAGAATATATTCGTGGCATAGCCCTGTTTGCAGTTATTAAATGAGAACCTGTTGATGGTGTTAATCTGCTGGTCAGTTGAGTGCAGTGAAGCGTGACGGCCTGCTGTTAGATGGCTCGTTTTATAGCCAAGACCACTGCTGACATCCAAACGGCATTCTTTCATTCTTCAGCAAGAGCCTGTGTGATTGTTCATGTTCAGACCTGTTAAAGGATTAAACCCTTTCTTCCTTGAAGTATGTGAGGGTGTTTTGTGTTTTTTTCAGTCTCCTCTCAAAAAGGTGATTAAAAAAGAGGAGGAGTTAGAGGAGGAACCACCTGAAAAGGAGGAGCTTGATTGGTGGTCTAAATATTACGCATCACTGGATGAACTTGAAAAACAGGTGAAATATATATTTTACCTGTAATAATAATAATAATAACAAAATACATCAGTTTTCAGTGTTGGGCAACCTACTTGCAAAATGTAGTAAGCTAACTAATAGTTACTCTTCATTAAATGTAGCTAAAGTTACTACCCTGGGAAATGTAGTGAGCTATGCTGTAAAAGTAAATTGTACTTTTTTTGTAAATTAGGTGTGACATCCATTTGCATAGGCAAATTAGCGTTTAAATTAGCGTTTACTTCTATTAATAAATGGGTTATGGGTTAATGTTAACTAGCCTATTGTATAGTTCCCCATTACAGTTTTTCCTATAGGAGTGAATATAGAATACAATCATTTTAAAAATACCTGTCTGTTTAGACTAGCTTGCAAACACAAACCACTGTAAATGAATTGCCATCCCCTGATCAGTCTATAGAAACAAAAAAAAGAGTAAAAAAACATTGTTTTGTGTAAACTATTTTCTCTATGCATAACTTTAAATTAAAATTAAACTACATGTTCTAATTTACTTTAAATTGAATCCTTATGTCATTATTTTTTATTTAGGAGGAGAAAGAGGATGACTTGGAAGATGGACATGATGGAGGTATCAATAATTTTTGTATGCATTTGAGGTTTCGTTTAGATATTACACCATTAAATCTCTAACTATATGTTTTAACAAGATATCTGACTGACAATGTATAAATCATTATTTGTTTACATCAGATGGAGCACCGCTGACTATGTCTGCTCTTGAAGCTGAGGAAGATGAAGTGATAGAAATAGAGCCTCCTGCTCCCAAGAGGAAGAACATTTCCACTTTAGAGGTTTGAAAATGACACTTAAAATGCAATCTTATATGTTTAGAAACATGTTTCTGTGTTCGTCGTCACATAACTCTAATTGTAACTAAAACAACCTGCAGTAGTTCTATCTTTTGACATTCCTCAGCTTTACAAGTCAGAACTGGAAAATGAATTCAGTCAGTTCATGGATTGGTTGCACACATTTCCTGTCTACAAAGGCAAATCCAGTCTGGAAGATGAAGAAGAAGATGAAAGATATATGGGTAAATATAAGGTAAGATGCACAAACTCTCATGCCTTAGATCAACTGTTTGACAGCACACATGAAGGGAGCTTTGGAGCAGAGTTTCAACCAGAGCTTTGTTCCTTTCCAGGGATCCTTTCTGATTTACCCCATCGCCTCAGAAGACGAGGACGCAGACCCACAGATCACTAATGGGATTCCCAAAAACACACCCATCAAAGTACTTGTGAGGGTGTATGTGGTAAAAGTAGGTTAAACAAGCAAAACATAAAGATTTCTACTCCAGCTCTACATCGAGACAGAAAATAACCTTTTTTCTATTATCTTTATTAAACATGCAATACAATTCCAATTGTTAGATGTTATCAGGTTTGCACACATCTTGGGATGAGGGATGTTGTCACAGTCCTCTTTACAAATTGTATTGGGATTAACATGTGGTAGCTTGTATCTTCAGCTCTCTTCACATGGTGTTAATGTCTGTAGACTGTCTAAGGAACATAGAACATAGAAAAATAATGTGCTTTTTCTCAAAGCAGTCCTCTGTTGTGGCCACGTGCTTATGGTCAACATCATGGTGAAATACACATCCAGGTCAAGTGTGGTATATTGTGGTATATATAGAAGCCCATTCTAGATTAAAAATTGTGTCAAGTCATATATATGACTTCTTTTAAGGTAATTCAGAAAGCATATTTACAAATCAGAGACTGTATGCAGGTGTTTGTTATGACAATATGTAGGTCTACAGTAGGTCCGGTTAAAATGAGGAAATATTGTTCTGTTTAAACAGTATCATGGATGTTTGATTGAAGTTATAGTTATAAAGTATTTAGGCTCAATATGTGGATGGTTTCTCATTTAATTGCCACAGAAGACAGCAAATGCCACAGAACCACAACAATACATTCACTGTCTGACTCTGCAGCTATTCAGTTTCAGTTTGACATGCCATATAAAAATCACTAAAAGTCTCCAATAACACCATTGAAGCTGCTCTAAATTGGCAATCCATAGGATGTGAGGGACATTCATGAATTCATTCATTTTCCCGATCACTATACAAAATTCAGTAAAATGATATAAAATGTACATAATGTAATTCTTACCATAACTGTTGAGTTATTTTCATGTCCACTGATGATCAATTCCGAAACAATGATGAACATTCCGAAACAGACATCATGACACATGACACCTCACAGACTATTTGTTTCAACCTTACTTTGTTTCCTGAGGAAACAGCATTGATCTCAGGACTACAATTCCCAACTGCAGAGTATCACCTACAAAGCTGTCTATCAAAAAAGCGTTTAATCCAATTATTTTAACCCTTCTATTAAGCATAACTTCTCTACCTTCTATGCTCCCTAGATTCACTCAAAAGCTTAACTGCTGGATGTCACAGTTTTGCTTTTACTTAATGAGTGCTTTTTTGGTCCTGCTCGCTGGTATCGGGGTTTTTAGAGCAAGACAAGTCAGGCACAGATGTGCATTGGGGAACCTGAGTTTAAATCCAGCACTTAAAGTTTGCAACTGCCACCCCCTCCCAGCTCTCTTCCTGTCTCTCTTTACTTTCCTTTCCCATTAAAGACAAAATTGCCTTTTGCAGTTCATCAACTGCAGTTGAACATCCTAATCCATTAGCATTAATGTGAAAGGCCTTAGTTCCATTGTCTATTTGATATGGCTCAGTCCCCTTAACCAAAAAATGCCCCCAAACAAAGATGTTTCTGAGATGCTTGACAAAGGGTTTTTTTTCTATTCACAAATTTCCCAAAATAGTTTGAATTGATACCGTTTCTCCTTTTGAATCATTCTGACGTTAATTTGCAAACTCTTGACATGCTTGCACATGTTTAAAAAAGTACTTGTTTACTAAACATAAATATAACAATATATCTGCAAATTGTAAGTTCTTTTAGCTTTTTCTGAGCATTTGTCTTAGAATGAGCGTTCACATAAAGCAGCACTCTTGTTTTTCTTCAATGACCTTGTAGTTACATTTGCTTTAATCACACGTACTGTTTTCATGTACAGTTGACCTGATATCTCCAGCATGGCGCTCTTTGATATATATATTTTTTATTTTCTGTGTACTTATCTGAATTTGATTTAAGCCTTTGTTTTGTGAACACAAAGGCAACCAATCTAGCTCCCACAGACCCCAATGGAAAGGCAGACCCATATGTGGTTGTGAAAGTGGGCCAGCAGCAAATGGACAGCAAAGAACGCTACATTCCCAAACAACTCAACCCAGTCTTTGGAGAGTAAGTGCGCTCTATTCACAAAATATAATTAAGCTGCATTCACAGAGGCTTTACACTTCTTCTTGCAGCAAGTTTGAGTATTGAGTAAGTTTGATATGAGATGCTCTTTACTATGGTTTCTCCACAGAGTGTTTGAACTGACCGTGTCCTTCCCTCTGGAGACAGAGCTAGGATTATACATCTTTGACCATGACCTTGTGGGCTCTGATGACCTTATTGGTGAGACTCATGTGGACCTGGAGAACAGATTCTTTAGCCGCCATCGAGCTGGCTGTGGTCTCGCCCATCATTATGATAAGTGGGTAATGGTTCTGATGTTAGAAAGTTACTGTTAGTCACAGCTGTAATGCTTAAGAAACCAAGACTAATCAAGTAGATGTTTTTCAGTTTACTCTCTACAGGTTAAATTAAATTCATCTGTCTTATGATTTCAGGGATGGCTACAATCAATGGAGAGATGCCAAGAAACCTTCTGCAATATTATTAGAGCTCTGTCGCAAAATTGGCATTCCATCTCCAGAGTACAGAGAGTATGAGGTCAAGGTTCTGAACAAGATCTTCAAAGTTCCTAATGAAGCTTTTCCAGAAGGTACAGATGTTGAATTGTATAAAGATGATCAAATATATCGGTGAAAAGAGGAATGCTGTTTAATTGTTGTGTAATTCATGATATTGATACAATTATTAGGGTCAAATTCATTCAAGTGATCATTTTGAAAGAATGCTTAACACTTATCAATTCGAACTAATCATCTCAAGGAGCTACAATCTCAATCAATCAAGTACAATTTTCTATGATTTCTGTGTCAATATAGTTATAACAATATAAGTATGCAACGTTTACTTTAGAAATGTTCTAGAAATAAAAAAAATTTACTATATTTTTTATTATATATTCCTGAAATCACTCAAATAAAGTAAACATTTGTTCATTTCGCAGAACAATTGAAATTTTTGATTCAGCTTTTTCCTTATGGCGGTCCTAATTTCACAGCTCTTGTTTAGTTGAGCACAGGGCTTTGTTCTGTTTTCTTGTGGCATGTGTTCTCTTTTCTATTCTCTTGAACCCTTTTTTAATTGTTCAATACAATTTTTTCCTGTTACATGTTGTTACACTAACTCTTTTGTCTCATCTTAACTTCAGGTTTTGTTCCTCATCATGTTTTCTTCTTGTAATGTATTTTCAGCTTTTTTTAAAAGACAGTTTTATTTGATTGTTTTAGTTGTCCTGATTGCATAGCTCTTGTTTTGTTGAGCACATGGCTTTATGGCTTTGTTCTGTTTTCCTGTGCCATGTGTTCTCCTTTCTAGTCTACCCATCCTCTAGTTAGTCCTTGTATTTGTGCTTGTTTTGTGCTGGTTTGCCCTGTTACATGTTGTTACGCTATCCTTAACACCTCTCGTGTCTGAAAATAATCTTGTTGGTCATGTTGTTTAACTGGTCTTGTGTGTCTTGGTGGCAGTTGTTTTACTTCTATTTAGTTCTTCAATACATTTTTTTCCATATTGTTTTTTCCCCTTGGGGTATTTTGTGCCTGTTTTTTGTTAATAAGTAGAGATTTTGATTACCTAGCTCATCGGTCCCCAACCCCCGGGCCGCGGACCGGTACCGGTCCGTCGGTCATTTGGTCCCGGCTGCACAGAAAGAATAAATAACTTGTGTTACTTTCGTTTTATTTATTTTTCGGTATCTGAATGAGGTGTTATTTAGAAAAATTATCTGATTTTATTAGATAAATCCCTCTATGTCACTTTTGATGGCGATCAAGGTGTTCTTCACGATTACGTGATGGGCTACCACTGAAATTAAGCTCAGGAGCTCGCAAAATGAGTAAAAAACAAAAGTCTTTAGAAAGTGTCTTTACAATGTGAAAAGGCCCAGCGAGGAGACAGAGGAAGAGCCTACAACTATCCTACTTAAAACATGAATTTATCTCGAAAGGAGATTCCCACGCACCAAGCCCACTCTGCATAAAATGCAGCAACCGGCTCTTGAATGAGGCAATGAAGCCCTCAAAACTCTTGTTAAGAAGACGCTGTACTAGCAAACAGCTAGAGTGGATTCACGTTTATTCTTATGTTTAGAAAATACCACCGTTTACATGCAGGTTGTATTATATTATTTAGTTGTATTTAGCCACCACACCTCAAAGGCCGGTCCCTGAAAATGTCGTTTGACATTAAACCGGTTCGTGGCACAAAAAAGGTTGGGGACCGCTGACCTAGCTGACTTGTTTATGGGTTCTGTTAAGCCTTTAACCCATAAGAGATTGTGTTAAATAAGATTATATGTACAAAAAAAAAAAAAAAAAAAATATATATATATATATATATATATATATATATATATATATATATATATATATATATATAATATTTACTGTAATTATTAAATCGAATAAGAAATGTAGCTAAAGTTATTTTTAGTCATTGTGTAGATCATAAATTGATGATTGTCTACGGAAATACGTATAGCTAAGATGAGATTGATTATACCAACGGCAAATAAACTCTGACACATATTGTCATTTTTAATTTATCCCATAATGAGATTAATACAAATATAAATGTCTATTCTGCAGAGCTGCTAAAAAAGAATAAGAAGACCGAGGAAGACTATGCAGAGATGGATGAGCACAAAGCTCTGAATGTCCTTCAGCGCTGGAAAGAGATGAGAGAGTTTTGTGAGGGCGCATGTTCTCTGGTTCCTGAACATGTGGAGGTTCGATCTCTGCTTAGCTCAGAGAAGCCAGGGCTCCCTCAGGTCAGTCTCGCATAATAGCACAGTTAACCAAGATCAAACTGCACTCATTTATTTTTAAAATGTACATGTAAATAGATAAATGAACAATTCAAATTAAATACTTGGTATAGACATTTAATAACATTAGTTTTTATCTGTTATATGACAGGGTTATGTGCACATGTGGATTGATATTTTTCCGGTGGATGTGCCTCCACCTCCTCCAGTTAATATCAAACCTAGGCTGCCAGAGAGGTAATCAGGAAAACACTTATTTATGTTAAGTATTATATTTTATATGCTTCATGCAAATGACACAATGCAGAAGGTATAAGTGTGTGTATATTTGATTTTCTGTAGAGTAATGCAAATAGTCTTTTAATTTGTAATATTTCTGATTTTGTTATCCCCATGTCTCTAGTTATGAGCTACGTGTGATCATCTGGAATGCTGATGATGTTGTACTGGATGATGTCAATCCCTTCACTGGAGAGCCGTCAAGTGATATTTATGTTAAAGGGTCAGACTTCATGTACCAAGAACAACATTTTCAAAACAAAGGAATGCTTTGGATTACCATAACATAGCATAACAACCATAAACCTACACCCAAAAAATAGTCACTTTCGATATGTATGGAACCTTTCACATGGAGCGTCAAATTTTTACTATAACAGATTAGGACCTTATAGTAGGTGATGGTTCACAAAGCATTTTTTTGTTTTCTAACAGCTCTACATAAAAAGCCTAAGAACCTAAACCCCTCCCCAAAAAAAGATCTTTGCCCAAGTGTTCAAACAGAGATGACCATAAGTCAGATTTTGCCCGAAAGGTCCCAGAAACCCCTTCTTGGAATTAATGACAAATAATTTGTCCAGGGATGTTTATTTCCTTGTGCTTGGAACACCCAAACTTTGTAAAGCAGAGAGTATGAGTGAACAGAGTTAAAATAAATGAGTTCTCACAGAACAGGTCAGTTTGAGCAGGACACAACTGAGTGGCTCACTGGCAAAGACAGATAGTGGTTAGCGATGACACAGCGATTAGAGACTGTGAGAGAGCAGACTAATCAAAGAAGCTCATCAGAGTAAGAAGAGAACACAGGAGTGTCAGTCAGCACTGATGTGCAGAACAAGGGACAGGTGGTCATGCAAGACTTGGAAGACAATTAAAAATGGTGCATTTGGTGATTCAAATCTCAGTTGTGTTGAAAAGTAGACCCTTTTCTATGAAACAAAAGTTACACAAGTGTCACTATTTAATCAATGCTTAAAAGACATAGGTGATGAAATAATGGCTAATATTGATTATTATTTAAAATTTAATTTGATTGAATTTATCACTTAAACATACACAATTGTTGGTATGTTTTCAGATAAATACTATTTTTGCTTGAGCTTAAATGTACTTAAAATGTTCTTAATTGTATGTATTTAAGGATAAAGGTCTTTGAAGGATTAAACGCTGAAATTTCTGCCAAATGTCACCTTAAGGTTTTTAAATGAACACTTTACATGAGAAGAAGGTGAATTGTCTGTCCCTTCAGGGTAAATAAATTGTATTATTACTTACTTTTTTCTATCAATTTCCTTGATTTAGAGCACTTTTAGCACAGTTTAGCATATACACTAGTAGCATTTTTGTACCGGTAACAGGAACCTTAAAAAACAACATGTTACCTAGCACAAAATCTGCTTGTTTGGCTTATAATCATTGGAGAACATTTTTAGCACCAGACTGCAAAGGTTGCATTTAGAACCAACTACATTTACAGCCAAGACATTTAGAATAAACACATTTACTTTTGTGGTTTTTTTAAATATTGCACTTTTTCCATGTAAAGAACTAAGTGTTTTAGGCATGGTCGGTTATTAATAGCACTTTTGTAGGTTAATTCTAAATATCAGCTTAAGAGACTAGTGCTAAATTTCCAAGAATCAGATTTGATGCTATGTAGCAGAGTAGCAGCATAATCCGAGTCTCAATGTTTTGCTTGAGCTGTGAAAAGTAGCAGACTTTTTTATGAGCGCCCCTTTTATATGGACTATATGAATAATCAAAACAGTATAATTCATAACTGACAGTATTTATTCTTTAAAGCTAATATTTTTTCTATTCTGTTCTTCAGCTGGATTAAAGGTTTGGATGGGGAAAAACAAGAGACAGATGTGCATTTCAATTCCCTCACGGGGGAAGGCAACTTCAACTGGCGCTTTGTCTTTCATTTTGACTACCTTCCAACGGAGAAAGAGGTGATTTACAAGAAGAAAGAGTCTCTGTTTGCCCTCGATGAGACCGAGTTCCGGCAACCAGCAGTTCTGGTGCTGCAGGTCTGGGATTATGACCGCATCGGTTCCAACGACTTCTTGGGTCTGTTATCTTGCAGTCAGGTGGTCAAGTGTGAAATGTGTGCTGACTTCCATTAAATTGTCTCTTTTAACTGTTTTGTCTAGGATCTTTAGAGTTGCGTCTTTGCGACATGGTGCGTGCTGCAAAATCATCCGAGCAATGCAGTGTGAAAATGGCCAAAGACAAGGCAGGTCCTCGCTTCTCCATTTTCCGCAGCAAGAGGATGAAGGGCTGGTGGCCCCTCATCAAGCTGAAGAGCCAGGAGGACATTGAGAGAGAGGAGAGGGAAGCTGAACAAGAGAAGAAGAACAAGAAGAAGAAAAAGAAGTCAAGCAAGCGTAGCCAAATGAAACTTGAGGATCTGCAGTTTGTGGATAACAGTGGAAACACCTTCCTCTTAATGGTGGGAGGAGTCGTTTGGTGAGCTAATCCCGAAGGAGAAGAATCTGGTGTTATATTTGAATGTTTTCATGTTTTTAGGGTAAAGTTGAGGCAGAGTTTCAACTGGTATCTGCTGAAGAAGCTGAGAAGAACCCTGTAGGCAAAGCACGGAAAGAACCGGAACCTCTGGAAAAGCCAAAGTAAGGAACTAAATACATTAATCGGCCATGTGAGGCTGGATCCAAAGGGGAGTAGATCCAATAAACTCCCAATTTTGGGGTGTCTGTGGGACAACCTTACATGTACAGATCGCTAGGACCCACGTTGGATTCTCTACCCGACAGTCTATGTCCACTGACTTGGGTGCAAGGGTTAAATAAGTTGTGGTTAGAATGTTGCTGAAGACATTCAAATCGACGTGTAAAATTCGGTCAATCCAAAGGAAAGTGAAATTTAACTATTTATACGAATGCTCTAACTAACTCAATCAAAGATTTAGAGATCAGATAATAAATGGTTGGCATGAAATGTGGTGTCAGAATTTAGCACATGACCCTTTGGTAACTTTATTCGTACGAACATATCGGCGGAAAAATCATTTGGTCAGTGATGCTTTTCTAAAGATAAGCGTCCTATGGGCTCCTGCGGTGACTGTTTCAAAGATCGGAGATCAGACTAAGAATAAGTTTTAATTACTTTTACAGAAGACATAATTTCTCATAGGGATAAAACGGTTCAGTGCATGGTTTCTATGTCACAACCCAATATAGATATCTTTTGATTTCTGTCAAGGCTGCAGCCAGATGCTTTTCAACTTTACAGTGAAAATAAAATGTTTAATTTCAATTTAGAAGAAAACACAATGCCGTGACAGCTGTACACCAAGCAAAGTGATCTAACATTTTTATGTCAGCACCTCTGCTCAATAAATATCTTCCTATTACACATTTGTTGACTATATGGACTATATACCTCAAATGGCAAGATCACGAACACTGAATCTATAGTTTTTTTTTGTTAAAACATCAATCTTGATGTCGATCTCAATAAGGCAGAATTTTTTTAAATCATTCAATCTGAAAGAAGGTGAAATACAAATATTATGTGATACTCGATTGGCAGAGTGGCCCCTCACTCTGCAAGATGATACAATGAAACAGAAATAGTTAGAATTGCCCAAATCTTGCCAAGACTGTATGAGAGATTACATTTTTTCTTTTCTCAACAAGAACAGACTAACACAGCTAACTCACACTGTAACATGCATTAGCTTGCTTATCTTTGATAATAAATAAATATATTTAAAAATAACAATTTTATTGCACATTTTTGTAGGACAGCTGGATATTGCATTCACTGAGTAGCCAACTCAACAACTTCCAGAGCAGACATTTTGCTGACTCTGTTTTTATAAAGCTATTACATTTTAAAGAGTAATGAAATTAATTCCTTTGCTAACCCTTTCAGGAAGCATGATGCATTGAAGAATCCCAAATTCACCATTTGGCCAGTTTTGTTGTTTAAAATCAAAAGGCCATTGCAAACTCTAAACTATAATGCGTATCTTTAACTTATACTGTCTTAGTTTCTGAAGCAAGAGATGGGATTGCCTGATCTCTTCTTAAGGGTTGGGATTTTCAATATACCCTTTTTACTAATGAGAATTGTTTGTAATTCACCCAACTCTACTTTTTTATTTGTCAAATTGTTTTATTAATGAAGGTAACTCATAAGACACTTTCATATCAACAAGCACCATAACATCAAAGGGCTGGTATGGGATGTTACACTTGTTTTAACATCTAAGCACAATTAGTTATTATTAGAACACCGTGTACCTTGTTTATTTATTTTTTGCTTATATTGTGTCCTTGCTTGTCTCCTTTAGTCGCCCCAAGACCTCCTTCAACTGGTTTGTGAACCCCTTAAAGACCTTTGTGTTCTTCATCTGGAAGAAGTACAAGAAGTACATCATTGCTCTGTTAATTCTGGTTATCGTGGCACTCTTCTTCTTCCTCATCCTCTACACTCTCCCCACACACATCAGCCAGCTGATGGTTAATGGATAAAAAGGTGAAAAGGCATAAAAACATGGGAAACTGTTCCAAAGTGTTTATTGGATTTTAAAGTAAAATTAGCTTAAAGTTTTCTGTCAGCAAATCATGTCATATTTTACTTGTTAATATTAGTAATATTAGCTAAATGTTTTTAACACGGATTTGTAAAATTGGTACAAGAAGACTTCTCCATCTAGATTCATGTTTTTGAATATTAATTTTCAGATAAATTATTTTTGTTTAAATATGATGGGAAAAAAAATTAAATATGCATTATAAAGGATAATCTTATTTGACTTTTTAATTCATTAAGTGGCTGCAAAAATGTGACTAACATGGCATTCTGGGAAATTATATCACTTTCATTTATCCAGGAAAATCAGTTTGATTTAAACCAAACACTACAGCTAAATTCCACACTATGGTCTTTTCCAGTTATCAAGAAATGTTAATTAATTGAATAGAAACTAATTTGGATTATTTGCCAAAGTCAGCAATGAAGGAAGGGTATTTAATAACAACAGTATTTAAGATTCACAATTTGTAGCCTTCAATCTATGCATTGGTAGGTGGCAGAATATGAGAAAAACTAAAAGAGATCTAGTTTGATGCCTGCTGAGTGAGTCTTTTGATGCAACTAAAATATTTGTGATGAATCTTTAATGTACTGGAATGAGCTTCTGACATCTTCAGAAAGTCACAGCGGTTATTTCTGTCAGACTTTTGCAATTCTGTTGTCTTGCCCTCTCTAGTTATAAAAAAGGATGGGTTTCTCTCTCTCTCTCTCTCTCTCTCTCTCTCTCTAACAAAGCCTATTTAATTCTAGTTTCAGTTGGAGTTGGGCTGTTACATTCATTTGATCAGCATTGGTTAATATACAAATCTACTTTTGGGCCTTGTGTATGTTTCACTTGAATCACCTTAATCCAGCTGATGTTTAGATAGCGCTTTTTAGCAGTTGCTTTAAAGCAGCTTCACTAAGGCCTAATGTGGATTAAGAGTCAGATACTATTTATATGATATAATAATTGTATACATTGTATATACACACATTATATATGTGCCCTGTCAGGTTTAATAAGTGGGATTTATTGCCTTATAAATGGGGTCGGGACCATCTGATAGTCCCACAGAATAGATTGTTAGAATTTGTATTACTTATGGGTTTGCCAACAATCAACAATCAGAGCACCCACCCACACACACACACACACACACACACTCACTTCAGAAAGCAGGGGGTCAAGAAATAAGCAACGTCCAGCTCATGTTTCAGTGGAGCCGAAGACTCTGATTATTGGGGATTATATAATCCAGCATCTACAGAACAAAACTATGGCGACACACTGTCTCCCTCATGCCACAGTGTCAGAAATCAACAAAACGATAAAAGATATCCTAAGCAAGCACAAGACAAAGCAACTCATCATTCATGTGTGGGAAAACGATGTAAAGAAAGGACAATCAGAGCTGCTTAAGAAATAATTTATGGAACTATTTGACACACTTGAAATTCTCAAAATGCAGTGCTTCATAAGTGGTCAGCTTCCAGCAAATGGCACAAATATGTTCTCTCTGTTGCTTAGGCTCAATACATGGGTAGAACAAGCCTGTTTGTCAAAAGCCTTCCAGTATATTGATATTTTTAATGTGTTATGGAATCAGCCTGATTTTATCACATCAGATGGGAGGCCGTTGAACAGATCTGGAACAAGAATGCTCATGGACAATATACTTTTCTCCCTCCGCTATCAGTCTGAAAGACACAAAAGCCAACAAATTAACTGCGGAAACCACCAAGGCCTCCGTCACCCCTGCAGACGTCACCACTGAATGAGGATTATCTGACCTCCGCTAGACATGATGAGGATCAACATTTGGATAACATGCAAAGTCACCAGGATGTTATCAGTCGGGTTTCAGAGCTCATCACAGAACAGAGACAGCACTACTGAAAATAGTCAATGGCATCCAGTTAAACACTGATTCAGGAAAAGTGACTGTTCTGGTTCTACTCGATCTGAGCACTGCCTTCGACACAGTTGACCACAAAATCCTTCTCGAAAACTATGTCGGTCTTTCAAGACCTGTGATAAATGGTTCAGATCGTACTTAGGTGATTACATGTCAAAGTGGACTGCAGGCTCAATCCTTGCTCCTTTACTATTTAACCTGTACATGCTTCCATTGGGCCAAATTATGAGAAGGAACCAGATATCATACCACAGTTTTGCTGATGATACACAAATTTATCTAGCTATCTCCCCGAATGACTACAAACCCATATACTATCTCTGCAAATGTCTTGATGAGATTAAAAACTGGATGCAAAACAACTATTTTCAATTAAACAAGAACAAAACTGAAGTCATTGCATTCGGAAGCAAAAGTGAGGTTGCTAAGGTTAACACGTATCTCAATGCCAAGGGCCTAACAACTACAAATCAGGTCAGAAATATTGGGGGTGATTCTGGACTCTGATCTTAGTCTAAATAGCCACGTCAAAGCAATGACCAAATCAGCTTATTACCATCTTAGAAACATTGCAAGAATCAGATACTTTGTTTCCAGACAAGATTTAGAGAAACTGATTCATGCTTTCATCTCCAGCAGGCTGGACTACTGTAAAGCTCTTCTCACAGGTCTTCCCAAAAAGACCATTAAACAGCTCCAGCTCATTCAGAATGCAGCGACTGGAATTCTAACCAAAACTAGAAAGTCAGAACACAGTTCTCCAGTTCTTAAGTCTCTACACTGGCTGCCGGTCTCCTTCAGAGTAGATTTTAAAGTTCTACTGCTCGTATATAAGTAGAGTAGATTCCAAACATAACTTAGCATCTAAATACCCAACAGACATGATCAGTGAATACACACCAAACAGGGAGCTGAGATCCCTCAGATCAAATAAATTAGATCTACCCCGGGTGAATTCCAAACAGGGAAAATACTCCTTTAGTTACCATGCGGCCCACAGATGGAACCAGCTTCCAGAGGAGATCAAGGGTGCCAACACTTTAGTCACGTTTAAAACTAGGCTAAAGAATTATCTGTTTAGTTGTGCTTTTGTCAACTGAGCACCAACGTCCGAACAACTATATATATATATATATATATATATATATATATATATATATATATATATATATATATATATATATATATATATATATATATACCGGTTTGGGAATGGGACACTTAAATCCTTTTGGGGCATTTGGTTAGAGAGAAGCCTGCGGCTGACAGAGTGAAACTCTAATCAGAGGTGGCAGCTGGGATTGGTGACTTCCAGCTATCAGCATAATGATCTGCTATCTTCTGCTCTTTTCTACACTTCAAACTAAATGATTGGCTACAGTTCCACTCTTTGGTTCGTTGCCTTGGATGTTGCTGTGTAATTTACTACTATGATGGATTATTTTTCTTCAAATATTAATTCCCTTAATTGCTGACACCAGTTCAGTGAACATGTTCTTTTACTAAGTGAGCATAATATTACTTTTAAATGCAAGTCAGATTTGGATTAAAAAAATAAATCTTTACTTATACCTCAGGCTCAACTCTGGCTGCATGGACAGAATAATAATTTATTTTTGTTGTAAAAATATATACCCTGACACCAGAAATGAAATATAATATTTGGAACTAGTTTTTTTTTATCTTTTCAAAGACTCCGACAAGGAACATTTGTTGTCGCATGCATCTGTATATTAAATCTGTTCATTTGTATTCTATATTTATTGGCCCACAATTTATGGCATACTTTCCAATGCCTTTTTATTAGCCATTTTCATGCTGTTGTTCTTTATAAATGTGTACAATATTATGTATTAATTAAAAAAGCAGATTTTCCTTTTGTTCCTTCAATAACTATACAAGTCTAGGCATTCATTCATTCATTCAACCATTCATTCAGCCATTCATCCATCCATCCATTTATTCATTTATTTATTCATTCATACTTTAATTAATTTATTAATTCGTGCATTTACAGATTCCTTAATTATTAATTTAATTATTTCATTCATTCATTGATTTATACATCCATTCATTAATGCATTAGTCCATTCATTCATTTGTGTATTATTTATTTCTTCATTAACGTATCCATTCATTGGCTTATACATTCATGTATGTATTCATTCATTCGTAATCGAGTCATTTCCCATCTAGCAAAGCTGTGTGCTGTAATAGCAAACACTAAAGGCTCCTCTTGAAACCGTTAAAACGCCGTTAAAGCCATCGATGCGCTTTGTGGTGACCGGTGACAAACTGCGCATGCGTGTAATCGAGCTAGACCAGCGCTAAAAGAGACTGGCACTAAACCCTCCTGTTTCCTCTTTATGCGCTTTCTCTACTGTAGTCAAGCACAACACTGCCTCACTCCACTGCTGTCCGAACTTTCCAACCAGCTCTGCTGCCGACGAGCAGTCCAGTCATTTGAATGGGCTCCCGTTGACAGGTTGTTTTATAGCTCATAGCGTTATCTAAATCATCCTCCACAATGCCGGAGTTCATCTCAGTGGATGAGTTTATCGCGGAGACTCTGGAGGACTACAGCTCTCCCACCACCTCGTCTTTTTACAGCAAAATGACAAGTTGCCGAAATTCCGCCAACAATATCGAGGAGGTAGGATATTGTTCTTCTTTACGCTGCCTCGCTTTTTATTATGACTGAAAAATGTGCTTGGTGAATGAAAAGAACGGAGTAATTGTTTCATAGTAACGTAACATACCGCGTGCTAGCATTTTCTCCTCAGCTTTTCTGTCTTCAGACCTTGTTACTACAGCTGATACTGATGCTCTTTGTCTTGTTGAATCCTCCGAGAGCGCAGCGTCATTCCAGCACCCCGAACGAGAAGCGACTCCCCAATATCTAAACGGCTCTACAAGCTGGTCGTTGTTTACGTTATTAAATTAATGTAGTGTCTGGGGTTACACTGTTTGGGTTACAGCTCTGTATCAACTTGGACTCCTTCTTTCCTGTTTCTTATGCCTCACAGAGTAGATGGGACTCTATTTTTACTGCTAAATCTCAATTCCTGTCACTTATGCCGTGCTTTAATGGGAGCTTCTGTATTATCACGAGCACGTGCTATTCATCCTCTGTTTATTGAGCCTCATAAACAAAAGTTTACGAATTTTACGATTCATGGGTCATCTGAAGCTGAGGAATGATCCATGGATATGACTTACATTTCTAGATCAAGCATCCTTTGTTGTTATTGCTGCTGCTTTCTGTTGGGGGTTTTGTTAAGCCTCCTGTCAACAACTGTTTTTTTGTTAGATGTGTAATCATTAATTAAAAAGAGGTTTTAAGGCTAACTATAGATCATCATCATGTTCAAACAACCATTAATGGGGATTTATTATATGCTAGCAATAACACATAGCCCCCTGAGGTAATGTTGATTATAAATTATTTGCCTATTTGTGAGTGTATGTATTAGTCCATAACAATCATCAATGCTTTATAGGATTTAGTGCATATTTTACACTCATACGATGTCGCATGAAAACACTTTTTTGGGAAAAAAAATGTGTAAAGCAAGTGGCAACCCCCCTCTTTTCCTGTCGATTGAGCAAAAGGAATTGACTGGACTTGTAATGCCTCGACCAACCACTGGAGACTGGGGCCGGAATTGAGCAGATTAACGGCCATGTTGAAATGGCCAACTTTACGGCTGAACAAAAAAAACATGTTCAAAACCCGGGTCCTCAAGGTTTTTGATTCCTTTCATAGTTTTGACAATAAACATAAGTTTATTTTTCATGTTTCATGTTCTTTTTTTATTATACCTTTCTTTAGATCGTCATAAGCTATACATTTTTTGCATAATAAAGTGCTGGATTAATGGAATGAGAGCCACTTACCAAGTGCTGAGATTTCGTTCTCATCATTTCTAATCCACCAAATAAGTAGAAGTAGAAAAGTAAGCTGATTTATTCAAACTCCGATCCTCATTTGCTTTTTGCTAAAAGCTATGAGCGACATCATGCATGTTACGCCCATGTTATATACAGTCAATGGTTTAAAGGTGCGGTAAGCGATTTTACAACAAACCTCAAAGGTGCTCTGTGTGATTTTTCAATGTTGTTGAGTGAAATCCTGAAAGCAGACATGCTCCAAAACCAATAGCGCCTTGTTGATATTTCAGATAGCTCCTCGAGGATTGGCTACCAAATTGTTCAGGTGCCCAAGGTTTGAGGCCCAAGGCATACATATGCAGAGGCTATTTTAATGCCTTTTGATATAAAATCATGTTGATTGTCTGTTTGTGCTCACATACAGACCATACAAAATTGATGACGTTTACCTGACAGCTGTGAAAAAAAAATTGAGTAAATGTAATATTTATACACCTGAGATAGGGAGCCCAATGCAGTTACCTACCTTTACCTAAAATCAGAGGTTTTACTGCCAATCCCAACCCGACTTCCCTCGTGAAAAGACTCTATGCACAACTAATTTCACATTTCCATGTTGACGTTGTTCGTCAACTATGGATTCAGCGTCTGAAGTTGTTTTTTTCCATTAGCTTCAATGGATGCAATCACCATGGAATTTTACTCTTGTATCCTTACCTTGAGGAAAAGCATGGAAGCTAAAATCTGAATTAAACTAACTATAACATAGTAGGACACAGCAGTATAGTGATGTTGCACCTTCACAACGGAGGAACTTACAACTTTTATAATTCATTTAAGTATTTAGTTTGAGCTTAGGATCGAATATAAAATATGACAATACAATGTTAATACTACGAATCTGATGAAATTAACACCTACACGTAATCACTTTTTAAAAAACAAACACAACACTCCTATCTGAAATCTCAAACCAGAAGCGCATTTGCAAACGAGATTTTAGCTGAAGTGCGTAGCCTCAGAGTTGTTGGTGCTGGGGTGATGGCAAGGAAACACTTTTTGAAAAGATAGTCGTTTTCAGTTTTTGTTGGCCAAACTTCATGTGACGTAGAGACTGACAAAGATGGGAGTTGAACCACTCATGGTTTGTACATTTATATATTTGGCTTAAAACAAGCATAAACAACCATAAAATATAAAGCTAAGCGCATCTATGGGTTGCTGGCAGTTCGTGTTAACGCATGACTGGCCCTCCTCACTGTCGCTCTGTTAGTGACGTTCACCTGTAAGCAGAACTTGCGACACTTTTTACGTTAGCGTTCAGTTACTGGTAAGTTTTAGCATTTTAGATATTGTTTTACTTGAGTCACACAATATTTATTAGCCAGCATTTGATTTACAATAACATTTAAATCTCTGTGGTAAGAAAACCGATATACCTAAAAATTTCATCACTGCTTCACACGCTGCCAAGCTCCCCAAACATTACAAAAGGGGTTATTTAATTGACTCCTTAACATGTTTTTGGGCTACCAATTTTAGACCAGACAGAGAGATCAGGGTAGTACCAATTGACTGATGACTTCTTTAATAATACTGACATTGTGGAATGTTAGGTAACCATGGTGATGACCTGGTCTGCTATGCTCAGCCATACAAATTGAACAGTGTCCTGCATTACATGCTTGATTGTTTGGGCTTCATGTGACAGGACGAGACTCTAATGTATAGTGAGCTTTGCACATGGACAGCCTCAAGGGGTTTAGGACAAAAGAGCTACACGAGAGTCTGAGTGCTGGTCTTTCAAGAGTCATTCTCTAAAAGCAGTATAATTCATCATCAGCTTTAATAACAGACTGCATTCACTATAGACACCCAGGTTTAATTTTGCTCACGTTTCAGCATTTAAGAAAATTCTTCTGCTTTGAAAAACATGTTTTAGTCTACTAATTGGTCAAATACATGCTTGTGTGGTTTATAGAGGTAGTAAAGATCTGAACAGGGTTTTTAATGATTGTGTTTAGCACCTTGTCTTTTGAGAGCAAGATGCAAGTAATCATTATAATGATTACATTTTTGTTTGTTTGATGCAACATATTAGAAATTTTTATTGGTCAGCCAATGAGTTTGGTTCACATGGCTGGAGATGCAGGAGTTACACAATGCATGGATGTACATAAACATGTTTTATGGCAAAAATTGTCATGGCACCACAACATCAATTAATATTTCTTCAAGTGCATACCAGTCTGAAATGGTCTAAATTCTCTGGGTTAACAGCTTTAAGAAGAATTTTTCTGTGATGCAAGTTGCTTCTTTTTGTGTCTGATAAAGCTGGTGATCCTAATCAGCGTGGTTATGTTTTAAAATGTACAAAATTATCCAAATTGTACCAGGATTTACTCTAATCTACTTCAACCGAAAGCATTTAATCCTGCTTCATAACCAGATAACAGTAAACTCATGCTCAACCCACATCACAAGATGGAATATCGCAGGAATCCAGCTCAACTATTCTGACCACCCATCAGTACCTCAACGTACATGCAATTTTGATTTTACTCCATCAAAAATTCTACAAGTTGCTGTTATTGCCGCTAGAAAAATCAGATTTTTAAAAATATCAATCTGACAAAAATTGTGAATAGAAAGCATTCCTGTGTGTGTAAGCCTTTAAATTGGTATGCCATTTAGTAATCCAAACAACTATATTCATACCTTCATCATAGAAATGAGCTAAAATGCAGATCCTCAAAATTATTGTTATACCGTGTTAGACTCATCTCTATTTAAAAACAGAAATTGGCATATTTATGCAGAATATTTTATTAATTTACATTTTTTTCTGTATGTGTACATTTTTCCTATATAACATTATTTGAATAAGTTAAGGCAAACTTGGATAGATAGAGGAGAGGAAGGGTAACGTCGCCAAGTGCAAGATTCAAATTCTGAACTAAAGAAAACCTGTGCTTTCAAGTTCTGCTCACAATGTGATACTCAAGGTTATAACTTTAATTAAAGACGTGAATACAACACAGCAAACATGCACAAGTACATTAACACACACTTTTTAGATGGAAACTTGTCAGTTAAATGTGCAATTTAGTAAAAAAATGCAAACTTTACCTTCTCCATTGACCAACTGAAAAGAAGATAACGAGAGCCGGCAGGTGTTCAGCATTTAATAGCACCTGTTCAAGCAATCTATCACAAAATGCAAATAAAATACAGTAAGTTCAGAATATTCTGAAAATTAAACTTGCCTTTGGTCTGTGTTTTGAATCGGTTTGTCATTCATTGTAACCGAACATCTCAAAGTCTTTGTATTTGATCATCCAGCAACTATGATTTGCATAGTATGAGTTAAAAAAAGATAGCACATCAGTAACACTGAAGTCTGATTAAGCAAGAGGTCAATAAATATGTGCCTGAAATGTTTGACATTTTAGATAAAAGCTCCAAAATGTTAGAAATGTAATTGAGGAAAAAAGATGAGCCACATCGCTACGCTTTAAGGACAAGAGAATTCACCAAGTTCAACAAAGTACATAGCCTTAATCATTTCTGACGTCAAGTGACAGAATACTGGAAACCACATTCTGTAAACGAGACTGTGTTTGTGTCCCATGACAAAGTAGGAACTGGAGAGATTTCCCTCGTGAATCTTAATCACACCTCCGCTATCTCTCTGCAACGGAACACAGGGCTTTTACATTCCCTTTGTTTATTTGCAGAAATGAAGGTCGATCTGTAGGATTAGCAGAGGCAGTAGAGGGAAATAATGAAAGATAATTGCAGGGCTAAGATAAGCTCCACAACAACAGCCTTTCCTTTACACCTTGTTTTTCTTTTATGAAGTAATCCAGGGTTATCCATTGTTTCTGAGAAGAGACACCTGATATTGTTATTTTCTTCATTAGTTGAACATTTAAGGAATTAGTTGTGTTCTCCAGTCACCAAATGCTGCTCTCACAATTGTTTATTCATGTTTAGTTATTAAGAAATTATGGAAGCAAAACAAATAATTCAACAAGAGCTTCTTAAATATAATAAGGTAATTGATAAACAACTTCACATATCCCTCTGATTTACAAACAAAAGTATTTAATAATTGAAATGTACAAACAATTTTATGGCAAGTCAAAAATCAATCTCCAGTCTTTAAACACTATGTTTGTTGAATAATATAAAAGTTAAAAAAAGAATACTTTAGAATAGAAATGGGCAAAGAGGGTGGCAATCTAGCACAATTTATCGATGCAACTCACCTGATTCCACTAATTAAGCTTCTCTTAGGTCTTATAAAACATGGTTGGAACGAAAACCAAAAGAGTGCTACAACTCCCTGTGGATGACTCAACCCATCCCTGCTTTAGATAAAAAGGAATCAACAACCCTTTCTAAATTTATAGGGAATGGTAACTAGAGGATACAAAAGGGTCTCTAAGTGTTGGAAATAATCTCCATTTAAGAGGATGGGAGAGAATTTGATATTAATAGGCAAAAATGAGGGAGACAGGTGCTGGAGATAATCGATATGGAGAATAAAAAGAAGGTAAGTATTGACTCCGGGGAGGCAGATTATATATATAATCTGCTTCCCTGGAGTCAATACTTACCTTGATCACAATTTCTCTTCTTTTTATTCTCCTTATTGATTATCTCCAGCACCTGTCTCCCTCATTTTTGCCTGATAATATCAATAAAAATGTATATCCCATCACTGGGAAACATTTACACACACACCCTTATACCGCATGTTTTTGTACTTTGTGGGGGAAACCGGAGCACCCAGAGTAAACCCACGCGATCACAAGGAGAACATGCAAACTCCACACAGAAATGCCCACTGACCCACCCGAGACTGAAACCAGCAACCTTCTTGCTGTGAGACGACCGAGCTACTCACTGCGCCACCGTGACCAAATATTTTAGCTCCATTGTGCACCTGCTTTCCTTCTCAGTTTATTTAAGCAATATGTAAAGCAGTGCAGGTATGAAAGACACACCACCAGCATGTTACTTTAGTCCAAAAACTGCCAGCCATGATAAATGTGAATGGCTTACTGGTTGGAACAAGTGCATGCATGTGTTTAAACCCTTTTCTCTTTAGATCTCTGTGGGGAGCAGAGTTGTCCACAATATATAAGTAGAGTAAGTGGAGAGTAGACAGATGCTTGACAGAACGTTACTTTCTTCTGCTCATCTTTGACTTTATGGTCCTCACAATTAATATAACAGACTGTTAGCGAAAAGGTTAATGCTCTGTCTTTCCCTTTCCCTCTGAATTTCCCTTTTAATGTACTTGGTTAGACAGCAGGACTCCAGCAGAGGTGAAGAGACTGAGTGTTTGTGTGCGTTTAGCTTCATTAAACATTAAAGAGGCAGATAAACATCTGGTCGTGCTCCTCAATTATAAAATGGCTCAAAGCTTTGCAGATTATTTAGTACTCCATGATGATGGGTTGATAAACTCTAATGGAGTACAAGTAGTATCACTTCTGTTTAGTTGCGCTGAATGAGTATCACCCATTGTGAGGAGGCATTATGTTCTAACAAACCATTGTTGAAATGTCAAAACAATTTAATGCAAATGGAGTTATTTCACACAAAAAAATGTTGACACCTTGTGTCACTAATATTTTTAAATAACTGGTGTGGAAGGATTTCAAACAGAACAGCAAAAGAAAAGCTGCATGGGTATGTTTAGCAGGGTTTTTTTTTACAATTGCAGTTTTTTTAATACATTTAACAAGTCTGCTTTTTTGGGTTTAGTAAATGCAGACATTTTTTATTTTGCTGCTCAAAAAAAAAAAAAAAGACTAAAAATAAGAGTAGTAGTTTATGCAGATGTTTATTCTGCTGATGTGCAGAATTCACTAGCAAAAGAAAAATAAATACAAACAGAAAACCTCTGAAAAAAACACTGAAAAAAATATCTCTATGTAGCTCTAAATTGTTCCCTTTCCTCTGAAAATCAGTCCAGAGTCATCTTTTAGATCAGATGATCAAGTTCATGATAACTGAGTTTGGTTCTGGATGGAATCAGCTGTGATTTAAAAATGTACAAAACTGAGTAATTTTTCATTGATAATGAAATTACATACATAATTTTCCGTTGAACAGGTGTTCACTTTGACTTTAGCATATATAATTCTGTTTTGAACATACAGCGTGAAATCAATTGTATATTTAAATTTAAAATGACATTGTTTTGGTGTTTGTGGAGCTTGTGTGTTAAAGAAGTTCAAGCATTTTAAATTTGTGTTAACTGAATGCATTTTGTATCAAAGCAGCAAAAAGTGTGTTAATTGACTGATGATGTGCTAAACGTGTTTAGAGTTTAGGAAAGTTGTTAAATGTATTGAAAAAACTGTCATAACATTTTGTATTAAGAATTACAGAAGAATTGAAATGTGTTTTAGTGTGATTTTAAATCAAAACTATTGAACTTTTGGGTTGTAAAAAGTGTTTGTTGACAAGCCATACTAGTAATTTAACCTTATCAGATTTTCATATTGTTGTGAAAAATTATCTTTATAACCCTAGTATTGTTTCAAAAAGTATCTTAAAGTTTGAAACACATAAACAGGTTGCTTTTAAATGTACTAAAAAGTCACATCTCAAGAGGGTAGACCAGGGGTCGGCAACCCGTGGCTCTGGAGCCGCATGTGGCTCTTTAGCGCTGCCCTAGTGGCTCCCTGGAGCTTTTTCAAAAATGAAAAAATAAAAGGAAAAAGGTAAATATGTTTTTTGTTTAATATGGTTTCTATAGGAGGACAAACATTCTTAACTTTTTCCAATGCTGTAAAAGAGTGTAGAATAACTATTTTAATTTCAACATTTCTGTCAGCGACGATTTGCGTCATCACCCGAAACACACGCTTCTATCAGCAGGGGGCGGGATGCCAGGTAGGTGGCTGCTGTAAACAAACCAGCGGCTGTGTGATGGGCCCTGGACCCCAAAGAGAAAAAGAGAAACATAACTGAGGAGAACAGAGGGTTCAACGGTTCTTGGACCGAATCGTTTGTATTCGTTGCCGATGCGGAAGGATCACCTGAATGTTTGCTCTGTATTGAGAAGTTGTCTAATAACAAGAGTAAAATGGAAAGACATTTCCAGGGAAAGCATGCACGTATTTAGTAACAAAGTGGCTGTGATTTTATATACTTCTTTTCAAAAGACTGCTGTTTTATTTTTATAAATGTATGCTGCGTTTTTTCGCATTGTTTGTTGCCCAGTTAAGGGGCACGTTGTGCACGTTCCATTTTGATGTTGTTTTTGTGAATCCTCAAAATAAAAATGACATCAAAAATTCGATTTCTTTATTGCATTTCTCTAATTTCATCAAAGCAATGAAACATAATTCATTAATATTGTAATCATACAACAGAGTATAGTCACGTGGTGCGTCGTTCTCTACAGAATGTACTGAAGGGAAAATAAACATTTAATCATGAAGGCTCATTATGTATTCGTAGCAAACTTAGTCATTTTTATAGTAGGCTAATATAGATACATAAAGCATGTGTTGCCTTCATTATAAGGCTTATACAAGGCTTTTAATTTTTTGCGGCTCCGGACCTATTTGTTTTTTGTTTTTTTGGTCCAATATGGCTCTTTCAACATTTTGGGTTGCCGACCCCTGGGGTAGACCATCATCAATGCATCCTACTGAAAAACATGACCGGATTTACAACTCAAATGCTGTAGTTTTAGTTGACTTTCTTGTAAATCCTTGTCAAAAATGTACATTTGTGTTGGAACTTGTAAAAGTTTTTCTGCATGCCTTTGTTTCATAATGTAGAAATTTGTTCTCCACATACAGGCCTCCTTAGTGGTGCATCCCTTTTTCCTTAACCCCAGGAACGAGTGAAAACTGCTCCAATATTCAAGACTGTCTTAACCATGGCATGTAGCGTGGTGATGATCTTATACATAAACGATGGGGTGATGAGCATGCTTGAGATAGAGGAACGTCTTGATTAAAAATAAAAAAATGTTTAAAAGCATATACACGTCTAGCTGGCTGGCCATAATTTCCAGAGGATGGTCTTGTTTCATAAATCATGTCATTCACCATCCTCTACAGTAGGGGGTGGTATGCAACCTTAAAATAGGTTTCAACCCGAAATAAAACCCGAAGAAGAAATCATGTCTTTACTGCCAAAAAGCAAGTTCTGATTCACACCAATTTGAAAAAATGCTCAACTGTGGAGCTGAAAAAAATATGTTTACACCCCTGGTGCTGCAATGTTTTTTTTTTTTGTTTTTTTTTTAGATCGACAGTTTTGGCCTTTATGAACACTCTTAGTGGACTGAATTATTTTAAAATTAGTTTGTTTAAGATATATCAAATGTAAACATTAGGCCAAACTGACATCTGTCCTATGCCTATGTCCCGCCTCTCTGGACCCATATCCTATTCTCAATCTACTTGCTGCACCATGTCAAATTATTACAAGACATGGGGTTAGTTTCCATTGCTATGCAGATGACACCCTGCTCTATATCTCAGCAAAACCTAACATCGTTTCAAAGCTAAGTAAGAACTCAGAATGTGTTGCTGATATCAATGACTGGATGAATGAAAATTTCCTAATGCTAAATCCTGATCAAACTTAAAAATTACTTATTGGCTCTAAAAAGCAATTATATAACCTCTCAATTTTAAATATGGAGCTGGTTGGACACACTGTTCATTTCTCCACTACAGTTAAAAATATTGGCGTTATTATAGCTAGTGAACTGAAGTTTAAGAACCTGTGAGGTGAGGACCCAATAGCGAGGATAAGATAATGTTTATTAGAGTTCACATAAAGTCTTCTAAAGGCTCAACAAAAGCTGCCCCAAAGGGAATAATCAAATGAAGAACACCCTTAGGGGAGTTTAAAACAGAAAGGCTCCAGAGGAGTAGCGAGTCCCGGGGGTGAGCTGCGGCAGGCAAAACTCACACCGTCTGGGAGAGGCCATAGTCTGTCGGTGAAGGTAGAGTAGACTGATGAGGGTTGCTTCACTGAGAAGGGGAGAGACGTACACGGAGACAGGACTTCACAACAAGAGGAGAACAGGTCAGTCTCAGCATGAATAGCAATCGACTCACAACTTAAGAAGCACTCCAATCTACCGCTGAATAGCAGCAGATGTAGGGTATGATTGAGCAAACGAGAGACAAGAGAAAAACAATTAGAGAGCACTAGACAGGGATAGCATGGACAACCAATTAACAAATGTCACTACCGTAGCTCAAAAACGACTCCAAAACAGCACTAAAGACATCCAACGCCTCACAGAACCATATCTCTTATGTCTAAGACCGCATTCTTTCACCTCAGGAACATTGATAAAGTACGAAACATGCTATTGCAGATGCAGAAATTTTTTTTTCATGATTTCATGACCTCCAGAATGGATTATTACTGGTAGTCTAGATCGCACCAGCTAGACTTCTCACAAGACCACAGAAATATGACCACATTACACCAGTTTTGTGCTCACTTCATTGGCTTCCTGTATAATATCGCATTGACTACAAGAAACAGGACTACTGATTATTCCCAAAGATGAGAAAATCCACCAGAGGAGGAAGAGCGTTCTCAAATAGGGACTCAAAGATCTGGAACAAACTCCCGGATATTGTTCAGAGCTCAGGTACACTCACAGAGTTAAAATCTAAATTAAAAACATATCTGTTTAATCTAGCATTCAAATAATTGTCTCCGGGTATCTGAGCACTATAAACATACAAACTGTTGAAAAAACAAGCACCTAGCACCTGCCTCAGTCAGCGAGGCTTCCAGGGACCTCACATAGGGAACTCCTATTTACTCTACCTGATCCACACTAAGACTTTATGAACGTGGTTTGAAAGCAACTGCTAAAAAGTTCTATATAAAAACTTGATTGATTGATATTTGGTTACCGGGAAATTATGCACTTCCATGAAGGCGTTGGTTGGCTATGCCCATTTTTAACGTGTTTCATTGATCATATTAAATTTTACGCATGCTACGTCCATGTTATATACAGTCTATAATTGTAGACTTGAATAATATAATTTACACTTAAAGTGCACTTTTACGGTAACATGCCCTTTAGTTTCTAATTCTAACTTAAAATTTTCAAGTAAAAACATAGTTAAACAAACTGTTTTCAAGTTATAATGGTAAAGTGACTTTAGAAAGTGTTAAAGTGTCAATTAGCCTGTAATTCTTTTACTCAGCAGCGACAGCTGCAGATATAGACTGTGGTAGATACAGGTGCTCTGGGCCAATGACAAACAGGGCATTGATGAAACACTGTTGTGAGTGTTTTTACCTCCCAATAGACCTCAACAAAATAATTTGAAGGCCCAATTAGTTTGTTGCCTTAAAGACTCTTGAAACTTTTATTTTGTAATTCGTTGTATTTTACTGAAAATATCTGTAACAATATATTTAATCGCATGCTTTTCAAAATCTCATATGAATGACAGATGACATATTCCCACTTCTCTCAACAACATAAATGGTTATGATGGGCTGTTGGCAGTTTGATTATTTTAGTTTTAATGGTTTTTGATCACTAGATGTTGTTTTATCCATTCAATGTGTGCTTTGGGGATGTCCATGCAAATGCACTATATTCAATATATTCAAAGGCCAATTCAACATGTCAGACTCTCACATCCAATGTTAGGAACAAAAGATCTGTGAGGTTAGCTCTGCTGAGTACCGGTTTCACACTCTGCCTAGTCAGGGGAATGTGAACTACGCCATGGAATGGGTTCCAGGTGAACAAGCACAGGGCTGGATTGTTATTGACCCAGTCTCCACAGAACAGAGCTGACTGGAAGAGCTAAAAATACGAAAGTCAAACATTGCTCATGTTGAATTAAATGTGATGGCTTACTGGTAGCTTCATTCAAAGAAAACTATAAATAAGATTAACAAATAAAAAACAGTAACTACTCATCCTGTTGTCATTCCAACCTTGAGATAAACTTTAAATGTATAGGAAATTAATATAATTATTAGAATTTTTTTTTTTTACAAAAATCTTTGTAATCCAATGTAGCAAATGAGTTTGAGGATGTGTAAAATGCCAACTGTTTGTTTGGATAGAACTGGTCCTTAAGTGGTGGTTAAATGCTGTTGGTCTCAGCTTTCACATCAAATTAGGTCTTTCTCACTTCTGCTGCGCAATGATCTCTCTGAACAGAGAACAGTTGATTGCATTTCCATTGTTGAATATCTTTATGTGATTCATATCAAATCAGTTTGTTTGTTTGTTTATATATTTTTTTCTATAAATGCCCGAACACTTTTGAAATAGAAATAATTTTATACAGAGACTATGATTTAACATGATGTTAAAATTAATATCATCTACATTATCTCAGTTTTCCTTATTGTTAGCTACAACATATCCAAGTGATGCTTTTTTTTGTGGGCAGTCGGGGTATATTGATAGTTCTTGGGTGCATAAAAAGCACAAATTCCAAATATGGGCATCACTTATACCATCCATTTCCTTCCATCGTGTCCTCCCATAAACACAATGAATTCATTCTTAATTCTTATTTTTTCATTCCATTTACAATAAAGATGGTTTGGGTTTAGTTGAGAGAGATTAGCCAATTGTATGAATAAGCTTTACATTCATTCATGCAGACAAAATGCATGAAATTTCCACAATAACTCTTCGATTCTCTTATTATCTAGATGAGAACTGTTTCACATTTGAATACATTCTGAGGAATTTTCCTGAAACGAGAGCAGAGTTAATGGACTGTTGTAGATAATGGACTATTGGGTTTGATCCGCTGTGTTACAAACAGGACATGACTGTAGATCTATCTTCTTTTTTTCTCAACTAGAGCAAACAAATGAACCAGTTCAAGTAAAAGCTCTTTAGGACCCCCTCGAGCAAGAAAAAGGAGATTTATTCTTTCTCAGTATGTGATTTGTAGATCACCTCTGGGTATAACGGGAGGGTTTATGGGGCTCCTAAACCACTCTGGCTTGGAAGTGTTACAACCTTTATCATAGCTTCATTCTATACCCTCAGGAACCAACTGTTTATGCAGGGAGGGATAATTAGAACAGACATCCACAGGAAATGCTGCTTCCTATTAAGCTGCTTAAAAATTATACTATCATGCAAGCATGTTGCAACACTAGTAAAATGCAATAGTGTTCATTTCATGATGTAGTATGTAAGCAAGCCCTTGTTTCATGGCATTTACAATAACTTTTAATCAAAAACCCAAATGAAAAAATAAGATATGCAGGGAATTTCAGGATGGGTCCCAGAGCTGTTCCATGAACGCACTTAGTATGCTATTCTGTACTCACCAATCCTGCCTTGGCACAATTAAATCCAAGTGTGAACATATTATTATGCATCATGTGTGCTATGGATAACTTCTAAAAATGGTAGCACAGTATAACCATGCCTCCCTGTAATACACACTGCAAAAAATTTCAATGACAACTTGTTATCAAGCTGTTGATTAATTTCCTCTTAATCTTTAAATTTTTAGCCTCAACTTTATTTTCTGCTGCTGCATTTATTTAGCTCTATTGTTGTCTTTTTAATGTGTGTCAGTGAAATAGATTGTGTAAATTTAGCAGCGGTCATTTAAAAAGATAGTATTATATGTTTCCACATCAAAACAATTTTTAACCCTTTCAGGCCCTGCGTCCATTCCAACGATCACCCTGTTTCATCTGTTATCTACTGCTTTTGGAAAATTTTCCTCAAATGAAGTACAATTTTCCTGACATTGTACATTTTTTATGCAGTGAAACATAACAAAATGTATTTTTTAATTGAAAATATTTTTGCCAATATAGAGTGAACATCAACTTATATATCTCAAACTGGAGAAATTATAAACAGTTTGAATTTCCTTAAAGGAAAGTTATGAGTGCTGAAAATATAATAAAAATGGAGCTAAATAAAATAAATTTCCTTATAGGATAAGCATTTACTAGACCTTTAAATTTGTATTTTTAATACCTAGAAAATAATTCAGTTCTAATTTAAACATGTATTTTTTGTTTATATGAAATGTAGCTCCATAGTGAGCTTTTTTGTTGTTTGAACCAGATTTTATCCCCATAATTTTAAAAGATGTGTTACATTGAGTCAACTGAATAAAAACCTATTGATAGGTGAAGTTAAGGGTCTCATGAGTCATTAAATGTTACTGTAATTCTGTCTTGAAATTAATTTGGATACAAATTACCAAAAATATCTTTGACTCTTTTAAAGCAATAAAACTTAAATAATAATGAATAACAGCTGAATATAAATATTGCAGAAGTATGTGCTAAAAAAATGTGTATTTATGCTGGAGTTTTCCTCATTGCTGATAATGTACATTTCTTTTAAAGGCTTTGGACTCTGACCGGACAATTTTGCAGAAGATGAAGAAAGCAGCCAAAGCAAAGCATTTCTCTGGTCAAGGTAAAGCATAAAATAATGTTGAACGCTGACATGGAATGATTTCTTGTTTAGTCAGGATATTAAATGTTACTGATAGTCATGGAAAAGCGGTAATATATATCCCCAGCTGCAATTTTGTAGATTTAAAATGGTTCTTAATCAATGCCAAAATTCAAACCAGTAGAGAGCAAAGTTATTCCTACCTGATTACTTTCACCATTGGGGTTTGGGTCTGTGGTTGGCTGTGTGGATCAAATACCTGCATAGAAGAATTGAAGAGCTTCACTGCTGTATAAATGATGGAATGTCCAGCCTGGGAAGCTAGCAATAGATTTCCCTCATTTAAATGAACATATTTAAAGCATTCCCTCATAGAAAGACAAAGTATTTAAGTTATTTCCCACAGTAGCTCTCTGAGTATACATGATGTGCTTCAGCTGGATATAAAACTGAAAAGGAATCTAGGAACAAGGCTCTAACAAAAACATTCGTCTGCTGGTCAATAATAAAACAAATCATAATAAAATCAAGCTATTTGATATCAATTAAACCTACAGGAACTGATTTATCATATACATTTCAACACTTAACCTTTTTTACGTTTAAATGAACCAAAACTTTAAAATCACACTAGATTGTTTGTCTGATATTGCTTCTCTATGTATTTTTGGGGGCACTACAAGCCTGCGACCTATTTTCTTATATTTGCTTGCTTTGAAGCGCCACTACAACCACACATATGTTGTTGGTGAATGAACTTTTTTGGTGCTCGCCGGAATCTTTACATAAAATCAGGAGAACCAACGAGACATCATAATCAATGCACATTAAACTTAACGCCTCAATTGATAACTATGATTTTTATATTACTTCAATACATAAATATACAGGTTGATAAAAAATATAATATAATATTAAAAATCTGTATTTAATCAAAGAAACGCAATGAAACTTGGGTAATTAGTCAATGTCAATGACCAAAGGAGCAACCAAATAAAACTTCAGAACTTTCTTAAATCGATGACAGGAAGAGCGTAGCTCTCCTTTTGTCTTTGCAGAGTTCTCGATTTTGTGGTATTCTTCTCAAATACCCCTGTATATGACTTATATTGCTAAATGTTAATGTAGTCCTCATAATTTTTTCAAATCACCCAGTTGTGTTTTGGTCAAGGAGTGGTAAGTGGTGTGGCTGCCACCTAGCATACGCTATTGACTGGCCCTAATTGTGCCATGTGTTCTGTTGCATATTCTAGTTTGATGCCATTATCGCTCTCCCTCCAGATCACATATCACATTTGGAGTCATACATTAACTCCATGGAGAAGCTGGCGGTGAATTTCCGCAACAACGGAGAGCAGGAGGTAGCCTCTGCCTTTAATAAGTTTGCTGAATTCTCCAAAGAACTGCTGACACCAATGAAGAACATGGTGAGACACAAAAAGCCCCGAGGAGGGTTTTACTGTAGGCCTCTGCGTAATCCCAAAGAGTGTTTTAACATTACTCACCGTTTGAACTGAATAGAGATGCCTAATCTACTCTTTCCTCCCTCCCTGAAGAGATGTCTGCTTTCTGTCTGCTATGCTGAGTTTATTTTCTAGGGGAATCCCAAAACTGATTTTGAAAGTGAAAACATGTTTGTTGTAATTGTTTGCTAGAAAAAAACATGATATTTCACAATTTCTGTTTGATCAGCTGAAGAGCATGTTGCACAACATCAACTTCTTCCTGGACTCGCTGGTTAAAGGGGATCTGAAAGAGGTCAAAGGGGTATGTGGAAATCTACTATATTAGCTATTCCCTTTGTTAGAATTTCATTGTGAATGGTTGCTTTATGCTAAACATTCAGCACTCATTGATGCAGACAAAAAAAGATGAATAAAGAATTAACAGAAATCTTAAAAATTTCTTTCTCACTTGATGGAAATACTGGTGGGAAATGTGACGAATATTTTCCCAGAAGGCAATAAACCTGCTTTCCTCTTCCTCTTTAGCTGAAAATCTATTACACCGCTAATTACTGTAAGCACAGTGTTTAATGTGAGCAGATGGTAATGAGTCAAATGATGATTCTCTCAAGTCTTAATCTACCTCGATGCACTTGTCTTTTACTGTTGAGTGATCTATTCTGAATATAACTCATCGTTTTCATCTTGTTAGGACCTGAAAAAGCCTTTTGACAAGGCCTGGAGAGACTATGAAAATAAATTGTGAGTGCTTTTTATAACATTGTCATTTCTGCTTACTGTATGGTTTGTTTTTTTTTTTTTTATATTGTAAGTGGTGGTTTGGTTTATTTTTGTCCGTAAGGCTAGAGAGGTTGCTGAAACTATAAATAAGAAAGAGAATCAAAAACTTTTCATTTCAGATTTCTGTGAAGAAACTGTGAGTTTCAAATGGCAACCAGTTTTAGAAGCTGTATGATTTAAGGCATCTGTTTCTTTTTTTTACCAGTGTACCCTTTTTCTCCTTTATAAGGTTAATATCTAATTATGTATATTTTGTGTGTAGAAGATATTCAAGACATACCACAATCTTTCCTCATTTTGGACTCTTAGCACACATCCTTTCAGAACTTCCTGTATCATTTCTGTTTTTCAACTCATCTGAATTCTTCATATTTAGCTTCTCTTTTATTCATTTCATACTGTATCATTGTAACTACATATCCAAATGTTGGATGTATCTGTAATGATAATACTACACTTTAGATTTGACTTTTTATATGATTCTGTACCTTCCAGCACTAAGATTGAGAAGGAGAAGAGGGAACTGGCGAAACAGTATGGCATGGTCCGCACAGAGGTGAGCGGAGGAGAAATTGCAGAAGAGATGGAGAAAGAACGCAGAATGTTCCAGTTACAGATGTGTGAAGTAAGAGCTGCTCAACTCTGTGTAAGCTATGTGTAATAGCGGAATGCTTGAAAATTTTATTTTGGGAGAGATATTAGCTCATATCTATCTCTAACAGAAATGTTATAATTTTGCTCTTATTGGATCTCTTAATGATGTGTGCAATTTCTCATTTTGCTATTTCACGAGGGTACACTCAAATAATTAAACATAGTTATGCCAACATAGCCACCAGAATAAGGCATGCTAGATCAACGGTCTGAGTCCTGAGGTCTGAGTTGAGTGTGAAAACCTTCCTTTTAAAAAATGGTGAGATGGTGAGAAGAAGGATTTGCCAACTGAATGTCTGTATCTGACACAGATGAAGAAACACATGACATTGTGGGATATCTGTGAGGGGTTGTCGTGGCACATAATGTAAAACTAAATGAATTTGTTTCTGTGTGCATTACGACAGTGACGCGATGTGGTTGCTTGCATTAAAATAATCTACTGATTTTATAAATTCCTTGCTCTCCATGTGCCTCAAATACATATTAAACACAAAAAACAGCCCCTGAAATCTGATTTTCTTGTTACAGTACCTCATCAGAGTAAATGAAATTAAGACGAAGAAAGGAGTAGACCTGTTACAGAATCTCATCAAACACTACTACTCTCAGTGCAAGTAAGTCTCTCATAAAACCCTAATAAAGTCATCATGCAATTTTATATCTCTGTGAACAGACATCAGGCAAAAAGCTCATAAATAAAAGAAAAAGTCCCAGAGAACAGAGCTGTTCGAAGATATGCACTGTACCATGGACAAATAAATGAAGTTATACGTGGGAATGGAAATCTCAGAGCTGGACAGCACACCTGTCCCCGTTGGCAGCCTTGCCATCTAGTGTTAAATGTGTGCGTTCTATGACGGATTGCATGGCTTTATAGTAACATCCCTACACACTGGAGTCTGTCATGCTGCTATGAATGTGACTTGAATGCGAGACTCTGAAAGCACTGAGCGAGAGTGAACACAGGCGCAGCTTGACAATCACTGATGTTTTAATTAAAACGTCTCTCTCTCTGTCTCTTTCAGTTTCTTCCAGGAGTGTTTGGCTGCTACCGAAAAGCTCAAGCTGTACATTGATGCGCTTGCAGGACATCTGAGTGCTGTGAGTGATTCTTTATGTATGAGATGGCATGCTGTGGCATAAAAAATCAACATATAGCACACTGCGAAGTGAATTTCATTCATTCTTTCAAAACAAGTAGAAAAGATCACAGTCACAAAATACTGATATGTTGATTGGACGATAGCCCAATGAGTACAAGTACAACTGTAACTCTGCCCCTAATATAAAGTGAATGAGAGGCAGCAAACTTAGATTTTTTTTTTGCCTCATAAGTGCAGTTGTTTAAAATAATGGTTTTGATTACTTGTAATATATCTATACAGTATACACAGTTTGGTAGGGTTTTTTTTTTACTTTAGTTTAAAGTTTATTTATATATGGCTCATTTGTCCTAAACAAGTCGAGGCATGGTTATGTGATTGACATCTACACCGACTCAAACCGCCGAATGGCAGAAGGTATCGTCACATCCATATTTTTTTTACAGTCATTGCTCCAAAAAGGGACTTTGCTTTCAGCTATAATGCTGCCCACAGCTGGAGCCAGATTATAAAAGTGGTTAGTCAGGTTTAACATTAGCTAGTGTCAATGTTTTTATCTGTTTTGTAGAAGAAGAAAAAAACTTGTATCTTTCCTTTATTTTCTCCAACGCTGTATTTCAATGGTCTCTTTTTTTTCTCCAAACCCATTTGATGTTTACCAAAGCGAAGTGAAGTGATTGACATAATGTAATAGTACAATTTTTATGGTAATGTGATCTCAGGCTAAACTGAAATGTTCTTTCCATGATACACTTATTTACAATTCCGCTAAAAATCTTACTGGAGGAAAGGTGTGGAGCTACACAATAAACAAATTCAAATGGACAACCTATACATCATCCGCCATGCTATTTGATTATGTGACCATGGATGCTCACGCTCCTTTCTGACAAACAGGATCAGCCCTGAGCGTGTGCCAGTGTGTTTGTGGAGGCTTGCTCATTTTGGTGCCATCTGTATTCACAGCACATCTGTTTGAAACAGCGAAGCTCAGTAAGAGCATGAGATTTGTCCCAATCAGCCACTCCATACAAATCCCCTGTCCATTTACATTCTTTCAACAGTCATCCCTTCAGCATTTCTTAACTGAGTTGGGATAGGGATTCTTTGTGTTCTCTGTTCGGTCTCAGTCAAACAGATGTCAATCTCAGAAGGTGCATTGCTCATTTTGCACCTCAAAATGTAAAATGAAATTTTTCCTATTGCTTTTTTTATGTAAAATGTGTAAGAATTCTGAAATACTCTTGTCATAGATCTAAAACATTTGATTTCCGTAAACAGCTTGTAATTCTATTTAAAAGTTCATGTTTGCTTTGCAATTGTGATGTTTGATAATTTGTTTGTGATGAAACGATAATTACTTTGAGAGTGCACGTATGCACTGTTGTACTCTATATCTCTTGCTCTTCGTCTCATCTAATCTCACCTCTTTTCTTCTCTATTCTTCTCTTCACTACCCTCCACATCTCTGGTCTCCTTTTCTTCTCTCCTCTCCACACCTCTCCCCTTCACTTTTCGGCTCATCCCATCTTCTCTTCTCTTCTCTTCTCTTCTCTTCTCTTCTCTTCTTTTAGTGAGATTTTCTCTCTAGATCGCCATAAAGAGTTTTGTTTACTTGAATCACGCAGCATCAAGGTTATCAACCTCCACCTTACACTGACACAATCAGCGAGAGAATCAGCACTGCGAGTGATTGGTAACAATAAATTCCCAGTTAAAGACGAGCAGGGCTGAGGAGTTCATTCAGCTGCAGTCATGCTGTGAGTGACAGACCGCTTAATGAAAAGGCCATTGTTTCACCCAAAGCCAAGTAATCACACTTACGAAAACAAAGCCGAAGGAATGAACAAGGAGGAGAGGATGTGTAGGATGTGTTTGGTGGTATTTAAGAGTCTGTGACTGTGTGTGCTTGTGCAGATTAAACATAAGCAGGATGAGGAGAAGAGACAGCTCTGTTCTCTCAGAGATCAGCTCAGACCTTCACTGCAGCCTGAATTTAAAGAGGTAATGAATGACACTCTTTTCACACCTCATTCTTGCACCATTTGCATTCATTTCTCACACTTACTTTCACTGTTAATGCTCCCAGCTGTTCAGTTTACACAAGGTTTTTTGCATGCATTGGCTGCTTAATTTGATGTTGAATGGTTATCATTTTCTGAAGTGTTATCCGAAGTATATAAAATACTCTATCAAAATATTGGTAGGTGATGTGAATTCACATGTCATTAGTAAATGAATTAGTCCTTATTTAATGATACATTCATGATGTAATAAAGCCATGTATCATGAGCGTATTACACATGTACAGGCATCCATTCATCCATCCATTTTCTTTTTGGCTTAGTCCTTTTATCTGAGGTCGCCTAGTGGAATGAACCTCCATCATGTGTTTTACGCAGCGGATGCCCTTCCAGCTGCAACCTATCACTGGGAAACATCCATACACACTCATACACACATACACTAATTTAGCTTACCCAATTAACCTGTACTTCATGTCTTTGGACTTGTGGGGGAAATGTCCTTGATCCCACCGCACAAGTCATGTAAACGGTTTTCCTTGTTTGTTTTGTACCTTCAACTTCTTGCACTGAAGTAACGCATAGAGCACCTTTAAAAAAGGCTTACAAGTCATTCACTGGATTTTTTTCTATTCATTTATAAATCCATATGCGTTATGCTGAATGACAACATTATTAGGTTAATATTCTTATATCTTATTAGTCATTTGGATTAAATATTAAATATGAATAGGATTAAATATGCATTAAATATGAAATTCATTTGCAAATCAATACTGTGGTATTGTGTCTCGATTCTGTCGCTCTGGTGTTTTAATACTGAGTTGTGGATATGTGGTGTATACTGTTTCAGACTGCAGTGCATTCAACCCTCTTTCTGTGTGCTCACAGCCCATCATTGATTCCCTTCAGGAAATCAATAGCAATTTATGTTGCAGACTACGGCAGTATACATTTGTCAGGCTAATAAATAGATAGTTTATGTGTTGGTTTTGTTTGAGTATTCATGTGTTACTGTTACTGCCAATCAGCTTGTGTTATTTTCGCTTCGAAGAGCTAACTTGTATTTGTATTCTAAACGCTTGATTCACAACAAAGCAGGCCAGAAGAGTAAGTTGGATTTTTTGGTAATTAGCATGTTGTTTTTTGACCATGCTGTGATTATTCATTAATAATTTCATTCAAGCTACTAATGTTTCTGTTTTTAGTTGGAAAAGCTACGTGGAATGTAATGTAGTACCATGCTATCATATAAATTTTAGTGTGAAATTTGTTCTCCGTTGACATTTTTTGTGTACATTGTTCTGATTTATTTTTAAAAGTTTGTTCTTGAAATGTCTTACTGCATGCAGTCCATTACCTTATTTCTATACATTTCTTCAGGCATGCTTTTTACATAACTGCCAGTGGCTTTTTAAGAGAGACACCTGTGTAATAATCATGCTGTATAATCAGCATATTGATATGCTACATCTGTGAGGTCCATTTATTATCTCAGCAAAGGAGAAGTTCTCATTCTACCCAAGAGGATTAGGGCCGCTATAAAAATACAATTGAAGTTCTGACTTTTTTTTCTCCGAATTCTGACTTTTTTTCTCAGAATTCTTAATTTTGTTTTTAGAATTCTGACTTTCTCAAGCCAACATAATGATGAATTTATTTATAAAATAAGTATTTATAAATATACAATTAATGGAAAATGAGCAGCGCTATAGCCTGTATAGAGAGTGCGCATATATATCCAGTATGACTCTCGTTTTAACGCCGTCTCAGAATCAGCGAGACTTCGTGAGACGGAATCACGCCACTTCTGATCTCTCAAGAATGGGCTAATCCGAGAGGTTTTGGATATCGAGGGCCGTTGTCATCCGGACAAAGCATGGAAAATATAATTAACTTCATAATCGGAATTTGTGTTCAACACGATGGCTTCCTCCGAGACCCCCTCGGACACGCAAAAAATGCACTTAAAATGACCATTAATCACCTTGTGGTGCTTCCTTCAGCATTTGCTCTGTTGACTATAATTACAATGCAATTAATGTAAAACATAACATAACATAACCCATATTTCTGAGATAAAGGTTGGAATTCTGAGAAGAAAAAAAAAGAACTTAAATTTTATTTTCTACAGTGGTCCTAATCCTCTTCCGTATCATTCAGATTTAGAGTAAATTGTGAACAATATTTGAGAGAAATAGTTACATAGAAAACTACGTAGAAAAGTACATTTTAAATCAGTGAAAAAGACTAAAAAGGGTGAGTATATTTTATTCCACTTTTTTATGTGAATTTGTTTGAACGAATGATGATTCTACTATATAGTGTCAGTCATAGCTGTAAGGCTGGGCTGTTAAAACTAGTCTAATTTATCAAACTTATATTTTACAAACAGGTAGATTAGATTAGAGTCACTTAAATTGTCATGACAGATGTATAAGTACAAAGTAACGCAAATGCTATGTATGCTGTTTATATATAGCTATATCTATAGGAATAACATTTCACCAACCTGAAAATAAATGAGAAGAACAAACATTGATGTTTTCACTATTCTTGCTGTTAGAAATCCTGGCTTAGTTTGGCCAACCACAAGTGCCTCTTTTCCTCTGACAGTTTTTGCAATCTTCTTCCTGATATAATATAACTTTCAAATATTTTTCATGGTCCTACCAATTAACACAGAAAAAAACACGACGATCATTGACCATTTTGTCACTGACAAGTGGTGAGTTCGAGTAACATTACAACCAATATTACAATATAATAATAATAATAATATGCTTAACTATAACTTAATGCAACTACATAAGCAAAAACACAAAACACACCATAAAACAAATAGCATGCCTTGCAACAGACATACAGTAATGCAGATAAAATAATACAAGAGAAGTGGTTGATATGGGCACATGGTAAATCAAACATTGAAAAAAAAACAGGTTGTGAAACAAGTACCCACTGGGAAACGTAAAACTGGAGGCTAAGAACAGTAACATGCTACGTTATTGGTCAAATTATCTCTTAATCTGCATACAATCTGAAGCAGTGTTCTGTGCAATGCTATATGCTATCAGCTCATTTCATATTCTTATATTTTCACAGTTTGAAAAAGAGCAACGCCAACTTTCTGTCTATTTAAAACTCATTAAATTTAGCCACACCCCCAGAAAACATTCTCATGTACTTTCTCTACAGGATTCTCTAAGCAGACAGGCGGTTTACAGCATGCATCAGCTTCAAGGAAACAAGCAATATGGCACCGAGAAATCAGGCTACCTCTATAAGAGAAGTGATGGGTAATGAATTAATTTCTTACAACATGGCCACATATTATTGACTTTCGATTTCTACTTTTTCAAACACAATGCACAATGCTCTGTTTCACTGATGAATCCTTTTGAAAGTGTTCGTTTAGCCCTTTGTTTCAAAATATTCATGTATGCTAGGACATGCTGCCACAGTCGTTAGACATACACACATCTGAATTGCTTTTGATGCATAGATTTGTGTTGACTTAAGAGATTGTGATGTGGACGCTGGGCTGTAATCTCATTTTTCTGATAGCTTGAGGAAGATGTGGCAGAAGAGGAAGTGCACCGTGCAGAACTGCTATCTGACCATCGCTCATGGAACTGTAAGTGCTCGCTTCACTTTGGGTGCAGCAGAGCGCATTTTACTGCTCTCTGTGGGAACGTCTGTGGATTTTTTGATTCATGTTCTATCCTAAACTAAAAAAGGAGTTATTAAAGGGATAGTTAGCAAGATTCAGATTTTAAAAAGTGTTAATGATGTGATGGATCACAGCTCAGCAGTGTGTAAAAGCAGAATTTTCTCTTTCAAATGAATAAAATCCAAGCTAAACCAGGATCCCTGATGTGATGTATTCTGGGAAGCCAGGCAGGGGCTTTTCTAGGCCCCAAAAATTACAACCAACCCAGAGTTAACACACACTATCTATATATGAAAAATGGAAAATAAAGTACATAAATACGGTGGTGTGAAATTGTGTTTGTCCCCTTACAGATTTTTATTATTAGCATGTTTCTCACACTTAAATATGTCTGATCAAACTAAATGAATTATCAGGCAAAGATAATACAAGTAAACACATAGTTACTTTTTGGAATGAGGGTCTTTATTCATTCATTCATTCATCTTCATGTCGGGTTTCTTCCCTTTCGGGGTCGCCACAGCGGAATGAACCACCAACTCTCTGGCATATGTTTTACACAGCGGATGCCCTTCCAGCCGCGACCCATCGCTGGGAAAACGGTCTTTATTATTAAGGATAAAAATTAATACAAACCTACAATGCCCTGTGTGAAAACGTGTATGTGCCTAAACCAGGGGTCGGCAACCCGTGGCTCTGGAGCCGCATGTGGCTCTTTAGCGCTGCCCTAGTGGCTCCCTGGAGCTTTTTCAAAAATGAAAAAATAAAAGGAAAAATGTAAATATGTTTTTTGTTTAATATGGTTTCTATAGGAGGACAAACATTCTTAACGTTTTCCAATGCTGTAAAAGAGTGTAGAATAAATATTTAATTTCAACATTTCTGTCAGCGACGATTTGCGTCATCACCCGCGACACACGCTTCTATCAGCAGGGGGCGGGATGCCAGGTAGGGGGCTGCTGTAAACAAACCAGCGGCTGTGTGATGGGCCCTGGACCCCAAAGAGAAAAAGAGAAACATAACTGAGGAGAACAGAGGATTCAACGGTTCTTGGACCGAATCGATGGCATTCATTGCCGATGCGGAAGGATTGCCTGAATGTTTGCTCTGTATTGGGAAGTTGTCTAATAACAAGAGTAAAGTGGAAAGACTTGCATGGAAGGCATGCACGTATTTAGTAACAAAGTGGCTGTGATTTTATATACTTCTTTTCAAAAGGCTGCTGTTTTTTTTATAAATGTATGCTGCGTTTTTTCGCATTGTTGCCCAGTTAAGGGGCACGTTGTGCACGTTCCATTTTGATGTTGTTTTTGTGAATCCTCAAAATAAAAATGACATCAAAAATTCGATTTCTTTATTGCATTTCTCTAATTTCATCAAAGCAATGAAACATAATTCATTAATATTGTAATCGTACAACAGAGTAGTCACGTGGTGCGTCGTTCTCTACAGGATTCACTGCAGAGAAAATAAACATTTAATCATGAAGGCTCATTATGTATTCGTAGCAAACTTAGTCATTTTTATAGTAGGCTAATATAGATACATAAAGCATGTGTTGCCTTCATTATAAGGCTTATACAAGGCTTTTAATTTTTTGCAGCTCCGGACCTATTTGTTTTTTGTTTTTTTGGTACAATATGGCTCTTTCAACATTTTGGGTTGCCGACCCCTGGCCTAAACCTAAACTGGTTAATCCACCCTTTGCAGCAACAATTGCAATTAAGAACAAATCAGTTCATTGAACACATTTGCAATATCTGACTGAATTTGTTCAGTGATTGAATTTTACTTGTGTGCACCAAATTGACTGTTCTTATCAATGTGCCCCAGTAAATTGGCTCTAGCAACACCCATGGTACACATGCTGACAAACATTCTGTGGTAAACAATGGTTCTTGTTTAGAATTGTTTGTTTAAATCTCCATGCTCCATGGTCCATGCTCTTTTAACAAGTAAAATCTATTACTGAAATACTGTGTAAACTTTTAGCAGGTTCAGAAAGCTGCAGCAAGACTCATCCCTTGCACTTCTAGTACAGCTCGCTTTACCATTCTGCTTAATCTCAACTGGCTCCCTATCAAGCACCGAATCGGTTTTAGGATGCTGCTATTGATGTGCAAAACCCTGAACAACTTGGCACCTTGTTATCTTTCTGACCTCACTAAGAATCGGTCTTGCTCCCATGGTCTTTGGTTATCATTAGCTGTCTAGTTGGAGCGTCCACGTCTACCAAAAATACTATTGGGTGGGAGAGCTCCTCCGCCTCCTCGCTGTTTAGAAGGCCTATCACTTGAAACACTTATACTCAAAGGAAGAAAATTGACTCCAAAGTATTTTTTATTGTTATTGCATACTGTTTTGGCAACAAGCTTACATACTGTACCTTTAATCTTATATTAAATCTATTTGAACCAATTACTTTCTCACATTTTCTTTATAGAAAACTTACAAACAAACAAATGCAGCAGTGTTGTTATTTTTTTTATTGAAATTAATAATGATTGTTAGATATTTGTGTTCATTTGTAATTTAATTCTAAAGGTTGCTTTTCTTTGATTTATTCTGTTGATCAAAACATGCATTTGAGAGCAGAGAAATGTAATGCATTTGTCCACGGAAAAACAGGGCATATTTAAGATATGTAACATTATTTTCAAGCTACCCAATTTTAAACCTTTCTTCTCATCTATTTCATAAACGTTTTAGGAGAGCTTGTTTTTAAAGATACCAAAACAATAGAAACATTCAGCAGGAGCTAAAAATGATTTCAATGATCAAAATCAGAACCCAGAGATTGCATACGGCTTCTTTAATTTAGGGATATAGCCATACATACTTTTGAATTCATACAACTAAGTCACAAACGGCTAGACAGAGTTTTATTTCTGAGATGTTTGTGATTATTTGTATTTCATCTCAGCCTAATAAATCACCAGCAAAGTTGAACCTCCTCACCTGCCAAGTCAAACCAAGCCTGGAAGACAAGAAATGCTTTGACCTCATCTCACGTGAGTAGACTGCACTCTCTCTGAATTTGAGTCTGATTTTGGGAATCTTTATCATATTGAGTTGATGCAGACAGTACTTACCTCCGGCAATTGAAGTATGAACCGCTTCAGTGTGTTCGAATGCATTGTTCTGGCCTCAGGCTACCGGGTTCATAGTGATATTATCAAACTTTTGTACAAAATTGAAAATAAGGAAACACAATACTGGAGTGTTTTGACTACAGGTCATTAGTTTGAAGACCGATTTTCAGATTATTAAAGTTACATTTTGTCAGATTATTAAGTAAAAAAAAAAAAAAAACAAGAAAAGTGTTTAAAAGCTTAAAGCTGTCTTTATCTACCAATTAAGTGCCGAGAACTTGTTAGCAGCTGTTCATGAAAGGTGAATTTTCAAGGATTAACCAAGGTTTTTATGTGTGTTTTTCTAGATAATCGCACATACCATTTTCTTGCTGAGGATGAGTCTGATTGTGTTGCGTAAGTTTTTATTGGTTTATTCACATACATAGACGCATACCTAAGCAGTCCAGACAGTCATTTCAAATTTAGAGATTAACGTCAGATTGTCCAGAATCTACATTGTGACTATTTAAAAACACAAGAGAACTCTTTAATTACAGATAAGTATTTCCTTTAAAATAGGGAATTTTTATGTTTCAGGTTTTAAAAACGTTAATTTATGACACATTGCTGTCTTGTGTTGAGTCAACAGATCTAATACAAGATGTTAAAGACACTCCTAAAGTTGCCTTTAATTGAAGTCTTTTTGCAGTTTAATGTAGAGCTCTTTATTCAGTTTTCTAAAACTCATTTGAGACTCTCTCAGTCCTCTCATGTGATAGTCAGATGTGAATCTTCCCAATATGACCTTTTTAGTTCGACAGAAGTAGAGCCTCTTTCTCAGTTCTCAGAAAGAGAGAGAGAGTATTTTGAACAGTGATCAAACTGCATCGATTGCCAATTCAAAATCCAGCTTTTTTTTCTTCACCTTAAAGAGTCCTTAGCAGCAAGACTGTATGCTATCTATGAAATGCACAAGTTTGTTTTTATATAATGAGTGTTTGTGCAAGATACTTGTTATCTGTAATATATTACATACTACTTATTATGGCAATTAAAAAGTCATTTCTTACACTACAGTATCACTCTCTTAGACCTTTAATGAGCTACTTGGCCATATATTTCTTTTGAATTACTTGCATTGCGTGTGAATAATTAAAAAAAAATTATTTTAAGAACTATAGTCAATGAAATAATAATTGGCAGCAAAAGAATGAAGCATCACATCAAATGACACTCACAATTTTATTTGGTGCAAGATTTTAAAGGATGATATGTAGATAAAATGCAATCCACCATGACACAATCCACCATTTTTTCTTGAATTTAAGAGATTCATTTCAAATAAAATGATGGGCAATCAACAGAAACAAAATTTTTAATTATGCATCTCCTCTCTTCTCAGTTGGGATTTTGGATTTTTTGACATGGATAGTTTTTTTATGATTTAGACAAAAATTGCACTTGATCACTGTACGCTGTATCTCATCCTTATGTCGAATAAAATAATGCCTCGGGAATGTTTCCTCCTCTGCCATCCTCACTGATTGTGATCAGAATCAAACAAGAAATTGTTTTATAAACTTTTTTATCAATACTTTTATTACACATATTTTTTTTACTTTCAACAAAAACAACATTGTAATTATACGTTAGAGTATATAACTAGTTACTTATTACAGAAAAAAATAACAGCAATAAGTTACACTACTGCGTTACTTCAAAAAAGAAACAAACTACAGTAATATATTATATTTGGGATGAACTTCTTGGAACATGATCATTACCAGGCACAAGGACTTCTTTAGTTCTTGGTGTCACCTGGGAACGCTGTAGTACATTTGATTGAAAAGCTTTTACCCCCCTCTAATGGTTATCTTTGTTATTGCATCTTTCTGCAAATCCCAGCTGGATCTCGGTGCTAATGAACAGTAAGCAGGAGGCTCTAAACGTGGCCCTAGATGAGACGCGGTCCTGTGAGCAGAACAGCGTTGAGGATCTAACTCGAGCCATCTCTGAAGATATCCGCCGCATGCCTGGAAACAACGTTTGCTGTGATTGTACAGCTCAAGGTTCAACAAAAATTTGTTTGCAGTACATTTTCAAATTTGCACAAACCCAGTATCAAGATGGGATGTTTAAAGTTAACTATAGGTAGTGTCTTTAACGCCCAGCTAATAACTTATATTTAATGATATTATAGACATGTTGAACTCCCTGTGAGAATATGCCTGAGGACGGTTCTCTGCGTAATCTTGATGAAGTGCTGATCAATTCAGATTTTCCCACAAAGCAACTGCTATCTTAACACCAATGTTTTAAAGGATTGAACAGCACTATTACAGTTTATCTAGATTATGTGTTTTTAAGTCTTAGAAACTTTACAAAAAAATTTTTTTTAATAGATTTCACATGTAATTTCTGCTTACACTTGTCTTTCAGACCCATCTTGGATCTCCATAAACCTGGGAATCCTGACATGCATCGAGTGCTCAGGGATCCATCGGGAAATGGGTGTACATTGTTCACGCATTCAGTCGCTATCTCTGGACAAGCTAGGCACTTCAGAGTTGCTTGTAAGAATTCAGTGATTATCAGATTTCACTTGAATGTGAAAGTCAAGGCTGTGCTTTTTCTTACTTTCAGTTATTATTATTATGGCTCCTTTCCTTTTTTGTATCTTAGCTGGCGAGAAATGTGGGGAATTTGGGTTTTAATGAAATCGTGGAGGCCAATCTTTCCAGTTCCTCTGTGAAGCCTTCAGCAGACAGTGACATGTGAGTCAAAAGCAGCCTGTCATTGCACTTCAGACTGCAGCTAAGTGGTTTAACCCTTTAGGGTACACTTGTCCCAATAGCACAAGATGGTAACTTTTTCCATTTCTGCTACACTGATTTACTCTCCTGGGTTATTCTAGCACTACACCATTAACCTGATTGCACATGTTGTAAAGGTTTGAGATGTATTTTTATTTGATCTTTAGAAGAATAATTTAATGTTAAACTAATTAGTATTTGAATTCATTTTTAGTTCATATTCAATGAAAGGAGGTGTTGGTCTCTCCTCTTCTCCTGTCCTGACTGATGAATGCTGTTATTAGACAGAAGGAACAGACTGCAGACCAACACTGCTCATACTCTCTCTGAAGGCTTTCGTTCATGTAATTTATAAGTTAATGCAATATATTACTATTACTTTTACTACCTAATCATTTGTGCTTAGTGCTATATCACCATCCTTTTTGTATTTCTATTGGCTTCAAGGACAAGAAGTTCACATTTACCACAGGAAGCTCTGCAGGGTCACTCCTGTTTTTGTATGTTTCAAATTCTCCTTCACTGCCCAGCCCTTCCTTTTCCTTCAGAGCAGCTCTTTTGTTGATTGTATACCCTGGGTTGGACTTTTTAGGTTATTTTTTTAGGTCAGGGGTGCCAAACTCCGAGCTACCCTAACCTCTTTTAGGTTAATTCAGGGCCAGTTACAGCAACTTGATACAACACTAGATACTATACACTGAACACTGTATACAAACCATAACAAAATATGAATTCATGTCCTATTGATTGTTACAAATAAATTTTTTACCAATACTCAATATGTTCACTTATAACTAACTATGGTTTTTAGGAACTCTATTTAAATAACACCTGAGAGTCGTTATAAAAATAAGAGAAATGTCAACATTATTCCTCCAGTTAATAATGATCAAATCTGCATAACAGTTTTTGATCTGTAAGATAATAAATGTATAGGAATAAAAATGTTGGCTAATTTGGCCATTGGATCTGTTGTTATTTTTGCAGTTTTTGCAGTTATTTTTACCACTAAACTTTATAAACCAAAGTTTATTTTTGTTAACTTTTTCTTTGTTTTATAGAGATTTTGAGTTTTGATGGTTCAGCATAGTGTTATTTTGACAAACAATGTGATGCAACACATACAATGTTTTTTTTTTTTTTTCATAATTAACTCAGGCAAAATAATCTTATGGCTAGATGCCATTTTGCCCCATACTATAAATTTGATGCCTTGGGGTTACCACACCAAGCTACAACATTTTAAAAACAGCTGCAGTTTATATTCATTCCAACTCTGTTAAATTCTCTTTTTGTGTTTGTGGTCAAATTGGACTGAAATTTCCTATCAAATAAATCCAGCACCTTTGTTCAGTTTATCTTAATGTTCCATTCATTTGGTCCCATGTAGCACCGATGCTGTCCGAAAGATGACACAAGTGTTAAGAAGTTGTGTAACTAATTTCAACATCCGTAGTATCATTAGTCACTTTTTTGTAGTATTGAGTTAGTACATTTCTGTTCATAATGTAAATTACATTAAGACACTATTTACTTAGAAACAAACTGCAGAATTAATATTCAGTGCACTAAAAATACAATGTGATAATACAACTGTGATAACATACTAAAATGTGAAGTGTTATTCACAGGGCTGTACGGAAGGACTTCATCCTATCGAAGTACATGGATTGGCAGTTTGCACAGCAGAGCAGCGGCTCACCGGAAACAAAACGCAAATATCTGCAGGATGCAGTTCGAAGTCGGGATGTCTTCAGCCTTTTACAACTATACACTGAGAGAACAGATTTCAGCGTCCCACTGCCATGCCCTCTCCAGGTCAGCGAGAGTACTTCTAACCAAACTAAAATTAATTTTTTTTTTCCCTAAATATGTATTTCACTTTTTACACCATACAGGATCAAATTATTCCAATGTTTTTTTTTATGGAAAATAGATTAGGCTTGTTCAAAAACAAAAACCCACACACAATCAAAATTAAAGTGTTGTCAGTTACTTAAATTAATTGTGCAGAAATTAATTGAGATTGATCTAAATCATTTGAACATGAATTTTGTCTATAAATTCATAATGCAGTATGTTATGTTGAAACAGGAAAAAGGGGAGACTGCTCTACACCTCGCTGTCTTATTGGCTGACAGGACATCGCTCCATGTGGCTGACTTTCTCTTCCACAACTGGTCAGTTACAAATAATAGTGAAGCTTTTCATAGGGTCCAAAATGTCTGTTTCTGGAAAGTAATGACAAGCCACAACATCATGTAGAATATAAAGCTCGTCATAATCAGGATTCTTTTTTTATAGTTTATATTTTGACTATCGTTTTATTTATATGCATTGACTGATTTATTAAACCGCTAACGTATGTTAATTATATTTGAATGCAAGTTGATTAAAGTAAAACTTTCTTATGAAACTGAAAAATGTTTAAATAAAATTTTTTTTCTGGTTTTCTTGTTTGTTTTAGATTATTGCATTTTTCAACCTAAATGTGAAAATCAAATCTGAATTGTTGTTTTCTAATCTAACTAATTAGCAAATTGCAAGAAATAATGTTGTGTATTTCACATTCTTTGATTTGTCCATATATTCTTAGCTGTTCTTTTTCTTTTTTGGGGGTTCAGTAATAATCTGGATGCTCAGACTATGAAGGGGAACACTGCTCTACACTACTGTGTTCTGCAAAATAAAACAGAGTGCCTTAAACTTCTGCTCAGAGCCAAGGCCAACACACATATCAGTGAGTGAGACGTGGTCAAAAATGAGTTCATGCTTTATTAAGAGCTTTTACACAATGGAATGGCTCATGAAAATAACTTGAATGTAATTAATTGCTTTTCTGTGATAGTGAATGATAATGGAGAGACAGGGCTGGACATTTCCCGCAGACTGAAACACTCGCTCTGTGAGGAGCTGGTGAGTCAGAGAGCTTCTTTTCATGTTTGCTTTATGTTTATGGCACTTCAGTTCCTAGTTTTGTTGATGGTTATGTCCTGTTTCCATATCTTATGTTTCTATAGTTACAACTGTCAATGACAGATTCTGGGCTTTCAGTATCAAGTAAATAAAGAAAGTTACTTTGAAGCAACGTTACAAAATGAGAACTAATGCTTCGAATTCATATTTGAGTACTGGTTAGGCGAGAAAAACATTGTGATACTGTAAAGTATTTTTATGTCAAGCTAGAGAGGCTCCATTGACATTAGGAAATATTGTTGTTAATAACATTGCCAGAAAACACTAAAACATAGAGGAAAACATTTATTCTGATTAGTTCACGCATTTTTGAGCAATCCTGTTTTCCTTTTGGCTCGTTTTCCTTATCCCCACCCTTTTTCCTTATCCCTGCCCAAGCCCCTCCCACTTGTCAATCATATGAATCACTAGTATAGCCCCTTTCTATGACAAGGGGGAAATACAGTTTGGCACGGAAGTGTGAGAGTAGCAGACTGGCGCTAGATAAACAATGCCAGAGAAGTGCATTTTCGGATGTCTGGAGACTAAACTTTTGTTTGGATTACCAAAGGATTGGTTTATAAAAGGAGTTTATACGTCAGATATGGCTCGATTTTGTGTCTGCCCATTAAAGAAAATTTGGAAAGATCACTTTTGTTTGTGAGCAGCACATTCACCTGAACAAAGAATAGTTTGGTAAAGGATTTATGACGAGGTTGGTTCTTACACCTGGCGCTTTTCCCACTGTCCCGTGTCCATTGATTTGGAGTTCCATACAATAAGATTTTTTTTACTTGTGCTAGGCTAAGTTACATTAATAAAATATGCAATTTTAACTCTTTATACATCAAGCCCAGCTCTGACTACATGACTTTTATAATCCTATAAAGAAATCTGGTTTCAGCACACACATGGAGACATTTTGCATTGTCCCTCAAATCCTAAACATGCACAAACTACAGGTTTCAACAAATGTGTGGAATGCACACTACAAGAATGGTACTACACACTATTTTGTAAGGCTTGTGCGTCAAATAGTAAAGATCGTGACCAGATCGTCTATTGCCATTTTACCGCATTTGTCACAAGTACACCTATAACAAAATAAATAATTAGTAATACAGTGTGTCAAGATTAGAAATCGTAATGTAAAAGTACATCTGATTTACTGTGTGAACACATTCTGAGGAGCCTTTTTTCCTACAGTTTCTGGTTCATTCTGTTGACTCAAACTCCGGTTCACACATATAAGGTGCTGTTACAACCTGCAAAGCCATTGTCTGTTGATTATAATGTTTTAAAACAGTAACACATGTTTAAAGCATCGCTTGATGGGGTTGTTTTTGCTCAATCCGGACTAGGGGCATGCTTAATCAGTAGGGGCGTGCCGAAAGCATGTCTATGGGAGGGATCAAAAGATGTGTTTGACAAAAAATTTTTTGCATTTTGAAAGTTATTAACAGTGCAGCGCTAGTATAGAGGGCTCAAATATTGATTCTAAGTGCTATAACAAGGGCATGATATGGTACTTTTAATATAACATCATAATTAAAAAACAATCTAATCTAGACAAACTCCTAGGCAGACATGATTTCCCAGACAGACTTGGCTAAAATTACCCCTGTGAAACCGCTAACTTGACAAAACTAGAATGGAAATTACAGTGAACTATATCTTTAAATGTCACTGAAATTAATCTTCTCTGGTTGAGAATTGCTCACGTTAATCCAAGCACTCACATATCCTACTAAAGGGATATGATGACCACTTTTTGAGTGGAAAAAGGTTTTACTTGAAAAATAAAGAAACTCTGAAAACGATTGAGTCATCTTCCTGACCACTATTCAAATGTCTGGCAAGGCACAATGACATAAACTGTACATAATGTGTGTACTTATCATCCCAGATTTGCATCAAAGCAGTTAGGTAAGTCCTGGTGATCATCAAACAATCAAAATTAATTTATATAGAGCTCTTTTGCAAGCTAAACAAACAGGTGGCCTAAATGCTGAATAAATTATTACAGTTCACATTGGTCTGTTTTATGGGGATAATAGAACTAAGATATACAATTAATTTTATGAGCCATAGAGTTCCTTTTGAAAGCAGGAGTTAATGTTAACCTTTTTTTAAATCTATGGGGTCCAGGTTAAACTTGTTTTAATAACACTCTGCTTTTATGTTGATATCTTGATAAAATGTAGTGAATTGTCTGGTTTAAATGGTTAAAAGTTGCAGCATTAAGAATATAATATGAGATGAGGTCTGTGGGATGTTATACATCAACATCTTAGTTTGTCCAATTAATTACAAATGCTGTAATTTTCTTCATTTTGTAAACTTTAATTGATATTTCCTCGCGTGTGCCATTTGATCACCTTTCTAGGCATCATCAAGTAAAATAAAACATTAATTATTAGGAAACAATTTCTGTGGGAAATATATCTCTTTTTTATCTAAAACTTTGCACAAATAACATCGTGGTTTGGTGAATCATTATGAATTATTGTGTCATGAATTATTGTGTAGAGCTCAGGATTTTGATTTTCTATTTCAATTTTGTGAGGAAATTAATTGTTGGCCTTAAGATTTTCTTTAGTTTTGGAGGGTATTGTAAAGCGGAAGCATGAATATAGTGACTGTGTCTGTGCTCAGATCCACCAATCCCAGAACAACCAGTTCAACATGCATGTGCATGTGGAATATGAGTGGAGACTCCGACAGGAGGATCTTTATGAGAGTGACGAGGAAGTAGATGACAAGGTGATGCCTTCTCAATAGAAACACATTCTAGATTTAATGTAAAGTAACTACATTGTTTATTAGCAATGTTTTATATAAAATATGGTTGATGTCTATAGATGGGCCCTGTGAAGAAGGAGCGCTTGGGTCGGCCCTTTAGCCTGTATCACAGTAGCTCCATCTCTCACGGTGGTGGAGGAGGGGGCTTGTTCAATGTGGGTCGTAGGCTGGCCATGGCACGAGGGGAAAACAGACGAGACGTGTATGCCAGTCCCAACTCCCACACACGCAGTCTAGATAGTCCTCCTCCACCACCTCCTTCATCACCAGCACCACCACTGCCACCGAGAGTAAGAGGTGAGCGGCCCTTCTCTTCTCTCCCTACCTTCTATTCTCTTCTCTTTTTCCTCTCCTCTCTTTTTGCTCTCTTCTCTTTTCCCTCTTCTCTTTTTCCTCTCTTCTCTTTTCCCTCTTCTCTTTTTCCTCTCTTCTCTTTTCCCTCTTCCTTTTCCTCTTCTCTTTTTCCTTTTCTCTTTTCCCTCTCTTCTCTTTTTCCTCTTCTCTTTTCCCTCTTCTCTTTTTCCTCTCTTCTCTTTTTCCTCTCTTCTCTTTTTCCTCTCTTCTCTTTCCCCTCTTCTCTTTTGCCTCTCTTCTCTTTTCCCTCTTCTTTTTTCCTCTCTTCTCTTTTCCCTCTTCTCTTTTGCCTCTCTTCTCTTTTCCCTCTTCTTTTTTTCCTCTCTTCTCTTTTCCCTCTTCTCTTTTGCCTCTTCTCTTCTCTTTTTCCCTCTCCTATTCTCCTCTCTTTTTCCTCTTCTCTTCTCTTTTTCCTCTCTTTTTCTTTTTTCTTCTCTTCCCTTCTTGTGATCCTCTCTGCTTTTCTCCCCTGTCTCCTCTTATTGTCTCTATTTTTCTCCTCTATGTTTTTTCTGTTCCTCTTATCTGGTCTGGTCACTTCTCTTTGTTCACTCTCCTCATGTTTTTTTCCAGTGCCAAACATTCCCCCTCCTCCCCCTCCTCTGAGCTCACCTGATGGCTGGACACCACATGAAGTGAGCAGCATCAGTAAGAAACGAACCCCTCCTCCCCCTTTAGTCATCCGACACAAGCGCACCTACTCAGAGCCTGCCCCCCAGGTGCCCCCCAGCCCTCACTCCTCACGACAGGGACCAACAGGTTTGTGAAAAGGTTATAGCCCATCTTTGGGGAGTTATGTAATGGAAATATGAGAAAATAAACAAATGGATAAAAAAAAATTCCTATGCAATCACCAAAAATGGTTTTTGTCTCAATATTAATTTAAAGTGACAACGGTGTTTGTACAGTGTTTGACACGGTAGGTTTTATTTCTCCTTGTTCAGATTATGGAGTACCAGCAGCTCAGAGATGCTTTGGTGGTCCAGACTCACCTTTCCAGAAGTGTGGGTAAGAGCTTTTTGAGGGTACAAATACTGAATCCCTGTAGACATTTTCTAAAAGGACAAATAAAGATTTCGTTTGTGTGAATAAAAAAAAATGAACAACTTAAAAAAAACTTTTTTTATTTAATAAAGGATTTTTATTTTAAAAGTATTGATTTTTTTTACTTCATAACTTCTCTAATGCACAAACAATATAAAAAATGTGAAAACAAACAAGGAGCATCATTTTCATGCATTTTATGTGCAAACAAATGTGAATGATAGCAAAACATTTCCTAATTTTTGTTTTTGGAGTAACGTTCAGTTGACTTCTAAGCTTCCTTGCCAATTTGAATGGATGAGAAACACATAAAAAGGAGACAATTGGCATTTAACTGAGTGAAATGTGCCAGGAACAAATAAACAATAGAAAGACTTTCAGATGGATTACAAAACGATCTCGTCACAATTTTTAGATATTGAAAACCATTTTTTTTTTTGCTAATGTAGCTGATTTATCTGCTTTTCAGTGCAGCTCACTTTTATTTATCTGAACATAATAAATAAACTTCAATAAAATGAATCAACACTAAAATACAAAATAGGTACAAAGAAGTACTTATAATCCAGTTCACTGCCATTGACCTACTTCCTGTTTCAGCTCAGGGTCTCCCAAATACACTGCATCGGCTCTAAACTCCTTATCAGAGCTACCAGAACGAGGTAGTTATTTCGTTATCTCACCATTTTTGCTTATCAGGCTCATAATGTTTGCATCATGGGTTAATCTCTCTCTCAGCAGGGTTTCGAGCAGACGGGGAGAGCAGCTCGTCTCAGTTTCTGTACCAAAGCCCTCAAGCCTTCAGCAGTGTGGGACGCTCACCAACCTCACCTCGTACACTCAGCCTGGAGGCCAATGGGGGCTCCTCTTCCTCTACCCATACTGCTCCTCACCCAATGCCCCGAAAAACCTTGGTGAAAACATTTCATATGATATGATTATAATATGTAAAAATATATTTATCATTATTTTTGTGTTATGCTTGGTTGTTTTTTCCAAATTGGAAGAACTTGGTTGTTTTTAGTTTTTGCAAAGACACAGATTGGTTCAGGTGTTTATTGACATGTTCCGCATACTTGTGGGTTCACAAATGAACTGTGTATACATACTGTAAATCAGTGATTAGTTAAAGCCCCATTTTTTTAGCATGTTTTTTGTTATCTGTCCAGATGAAGTCAAAGCTGAGACGAGTGAAGGCAATGTACGACTGTGTGGCGGATCATCACGATGAGCTCACCTTCACAGAGGGGGATGTGCTGGTGCTGCTTGCCGAGGAGGATGCGGATTGGTGGGTGAGTATGAGAAGGATTGATTTAACAGCTCATTAATGCTTAAAAACTCCGTTAGACTAATTTCCCATTTTTAGTGTTTACTGACTTGGCCTTAACTGGGCTCCATTTTTTCCCTTATTAAAACTGGTCATTAACTGTTGTATCTCTGAGAGTGCCCTAAAAATGAAGTGCTTTGCATTTTTAACATGGGATTTTTTCCAACAAAAATGGAGTACATTCAAATCAGATATTTACATTGGTTAAAATATATTGGTAGAAAATATTTTTATAGTGATTTGGACCTTTAAAAAATAAAAAAAAAAACTCTGTATAAAAAGGGTATAAAGTTGTACACCTAAAAAAAAATAGTTTAAAGAAAAACTCAAATCTTAAAAAATACAGTAATTCTTGATTTTCATGGTTTGGCAAGACTTATTCTAGCGTATATATCATTTAGCTTTTATTTTGATAATATATATGACTTAAATTGAGACTTTTAAAATAGATTTTAGCTAAATCAATAGATTTTGCCACTCATTTTAAAATAACCTAAATCTAAAACACCTAAAACAATGATCTTAAAATAAGAAATTTTGGCGTGGCTAAAACTTGACTAAACTCACAGATGCTGAAAATTTTGATCAGTTTTTCAAGACGAAGGTTACGTTGTGGCCCCGTGGTTAAGAATAGCTGATCTTAAGCTCTGTTGATTGAACTAAGAGATTGGAGTTTCAACGGAGGTTGATCAAGAGCATGTTTTGCTCTTTTTTAAACTTATTACACAATGCTTAAAACCAAATTATTTTGTTCTCAAATTCTTTCCCTTTGTCCCTTTTTTCCACAAGTATTTTTTATTTCAAGTGTCAATTTTGTTTACCTCATTGGTAGATTTTTAAGCTTTATCTAACAAGATTTTAAACTACTTGTAAATATTTATGAAGTGTACTGCTGTTGTACTGTAATAAACTTCATAGACTTCATAAAGTTTTCTTTATTTCCAGTGAATTGTATAGTTTTATTTCCCAGCGATGGGTTGCGGCAGGGAAGGGCATCCGCTGCGTAAAACATATGCCAGAGAGTTGGCGGTTCATTCCGCTGTGGCGACCCCGAAAGGGAATAAAGCAGACAAGAAGATGAATGAATGAATGTATAGTTTTAAGGTCTAAAAATAGATTTTCTAAATATAAAGATTGTGTTTCATGTGAGACATTTAAAACCATAGTTAAGGCCAAGCCAGAGTGTGCATATTTAATAATAATATATATATATATATATATATATATATATATATATATATATATATATATATATATATATATATATATATATATATATATATATATATAGATACAAATATATAATTTTTTTTTATATATAAAATACTTTTAACTATTTTTTAAGCTTGGTGAACAAATCAGTTTGATTTGAACTCAAACCCTTAAGAGTCCCTGGCATTAAAATCAAATGTTCAAGACCCTGCTGCACTTTCCGACTTGCTACATACACTTTCCATTCTAATCCTTCACATTGTTTTCCATTGTGTTTTTGCCTTTTGAAGAATCCGTAACATGTGAATGTTTGGAATTCCTTGTTACGGTTAAAGATGGTTTTGATGAGCAAGCGGCAGGGATCTGTGTGTGCAGATGTATCTCGCAATAACCAGTCCTATGGGAACAGATGGAACTTATCAGAGTAAAGCTCACAGTCTCCATGTTTCATTTCGCCTCAGAGTCAGCGATTCTCCAGGTGCCTTGTCTAGCTGTCTATTCTGCAAAAGGGAAACCCCATGAAAAAATATCTTCATGGAAAGAGCTTTCAACATGTACCTCATGTTACTCACCAAAAAATAACTTAGTGTTCTTTATTTGAGTCTTGAGAAAATTGAGTTTGTTTTTTATATTGAAAAACATCAAAGTGAGCCTATGTAAAGCATTCCTGGAACCTGAAGAAAAAAAAGAAGAAGCCAGGAGCTACTTTTGAAAGATATGTGAAAAAATTTTCAGATTTTGAAGTTAATTCTGGGTAATCTTGAACTATTTTGAGGCCTAAAACTCTCTGACTTTCATATAACACAATTTAGCAATGAACCAAAAAAAAATTTAACCAAAAAAGTAAAGCGTAAACCCCTCAAAGCCCCTGCATCTTCTCTTCTCAGCTTATTTCAAGGAATCTGTCGTAATATCTTTATAGCATTACGCCCTCGTTTCATGTTCCCTCATCCTTAAATTCAATTTCTCATCTGTCCATGACTTTAACTGGAGTTAATGATCTGTTATTTTCAGCTGGGCTACATCGAGGGCCAGCCAGACAGAACGGGCTTATTTCCAGCATCATTTGTCTCTGGGCTGGCTGAATGAAACCTAAAGCACCCTGGGAAATGAGGGGTTTGAAGTGGACCCGCAGTCGAATCCGTCTCTAATGAAGAAATGGCAGAACAAGGCAGCATTTGAGGGGCGACTTCAGGAGTGTGGAGTTGTTCAGGTTTCTTAAAGTATTATTCGTGATCCATCCACAGATCAGGGAATGCATGTCGAGTGAAATGTGGAATTAAGCTCCAAAAGCACTCACAGCATGAGCCTCATGCCATTTTATTCCATTCAACGCCACTCAGATGTGAGTAATGCTTTGTGTCAGGTGCCAGAGTGGAAGTGAGGAAGTGTAATGACCAGATATTTTAGCGAAGCAATGGAAGAATGAAAGCAACACTATGAGACTTTACTTAATACCACAGGAGTTAGAGTAACAGTATGTGATGTGAATTAACCCTTTTACTGACACACCAAAAAGGCAATAGTTCTTTTTTATATTACTAGTCTCGACATTAAACTTTTTTTATTCCACTTGCCATAATTAACAAAAATATATCATTGATCACCAAAAAGTAAAAGTACCAAAAGCATTTATGAAAATCACCAAAAAATGAAATGTATTACAAATTTATTTGGAAAGATTCATAAAAAAAACTTTTTGTACAATGAATCTGTGAATCTAGGTATCGCTTAAAACATTTCTGCTTTTCATTTGGTACATGATGTTTTATTTGCTCTGATATTTAATCTGTAAATCACAAAGGGAGCTAAAAAGTTTCCCACTTATGGGAGATTCCAGACCTGAATGTTTGTTGGAGAAGCCAGAACTATTTCGGATTTCAGTTGAGTTACATCAGTTTTTCTTTTGATTATATTTGTAGGACACTTTCCAAAATCTTTCTTTGGCCTGTTTTTTCCAAGTATAACTAAATTACACAGTGACTCAAGATATGCTCAGCCAATTGGTTGAGCGGACAATTAAAGGGTTAAGTCAAAATGTAACATGGCTGTGGCTCTAACGTAAACTCTCAGTGTTAATATAACTCGCATAGTGTAACATTTTAACACTTGGGCAGTGTTTATATAGGTTCAACATTTGACACCACAATTGTTGATTTAACATTTTGCTGTGTGGGCTTTTAATACTTTTACTGAGTAGAAATAACCTAATCCTCCTGAAACCAAGTCTATTCATTTATATCCTCTCTAGCAGACATTTTTTTGTAGTCTAAATATTTTTACTCATTTCAGTAATTTCGCCCTACTAAGTCCTGGTGTGCTCAATAGTGGACATCCTGGCCTTCACATTGATATCTCATGTGTTTGTGTGAGATAAGGAGAACTTTGTTTTCATGCTGAGACAAAATGAAGTCACAATGGACTATATATATATATATTTTTGGTTATCAGGTCAAGAAAAGATGAAAAAGTACATTTTAGAAGTAAATTTAAAATGTCATTTAAATGTTTTTGTGTGTGCATATTTTAAGAAGACAAAAAGTGTTATTTTAATCTGTGTGAAGCTGGCCTCTAACCAAATGATCATTATGTGTTGAACAAAACCTTTAGAACAAAAAGACTTTTTAACGCTCAAATAGGAAAAATATTCACATTATTTTAAATAAATGAGCATTTAGCATTTATTTATTTACGTATTAAGGCAATTTAAATATCAGAGTTAGCATTTTCATTCACGTTGATCAAAGTCCATTTGTTTGTACATAAACAGCTTTGCTTGCGTAAGCTCCAGGACGCACCTCTTTTACTGCTGATTTTCAATTTAAGAGAGAATATGTGGTTCCTGGCTGTAGATCTGTAGCACCCAGAGATTGATTTAACAGTTCTCTCCTCAATGTCTCTTCTTCAACAGACCAGGAAAAGGAAGAGAACGTGATGATTTTGTAAAGGTGATAACAGATCAATAGAAATGTTAACAATTCAAATATATCTCCTAAATCATCCCCTGTGCACTAAATTATTATGATTATTAAGAATGAGCAGTCTAAGATTTAAGCAAAGCATTATTTGGCACTCCCTGTCACCTTTTGAAGAACTGGGTTCAACTAGTTCTTATAACACTTTTAAACATATTATACATACACACTCTTAATGACTATTATACAATTTATGTTTTACTATTTGTTTTTAAATATTGTTACATATATGATTATAAAAATGTGTGTAGAACTCTTAAAAAATTTACCAGCTGCCACTAGGTCTCATTGTGTGTTTTAATAATCATTTATCATTTTAAACATGTTTTTATAGCTCCAGATTTATGTAATGTCGGCCCCACTTTTTCTTTCTCAACAATTACATCACAGCCATGGCTGGTAAAAATGAGAGCTACGTGATATTATCTCTATGTTTTCAACAAATGTTTGATTTTACAGCTACAGGTAGTCTCTCATCAGAACTTAAAAGTCATGTTTATTAAAGTTTTACATTTGTTTAGGTTTAATTGGGATTGATCTCTGGGATAAGCTGTAAATATGATTTAATATCTCTATTAAAACTTAAACAAAGTATGTCACATTCCAGCACAAAATATAGAGCTATAATTAATCCCACGTCATGATGGTGGAGGCCAACTTCTTACTGGTTCATCTTCATGCCAAAATGATAACCAACCGGGATATTTCTCCATCATTATAGACTCCAAGAAAGAATTCATGAAGGTCTTTTTTTAATTGAACAGTACATGATGTTGTGACTAGTTAAAACATGCTAGCTATTGCATGCATTCAAAAACTGTATTTTGATGAAATGTGATATTTTTCTGTTGGAGTGAATTATTAATGGAAAGTACTAGAGAAAATCTGTTACACACTCCGGGTACCTAAATGACACGCCTGTTATGACACTCGTATTGCTATTGAAGATATTAGATAAAATTTTATTTGAAATGAGCTTTAAGTAAGTATTAAAGTGATCAGTTGATTAGAACACCAGGCTATGTGTACTCTTAAAGTGTTTTGAGCTTAGAGAATTGTATTGGTCGTTTCACATCACTGCCAGGAACTAGTTCTTATAGTCCTTGATTCAATGAGATTTAAATTAAATTACACAAAACAAACTGCAACATGAGATGTGGGTACACTTTTCAATTGAATGCAATTATAAAAAAAACTAAGGAATATGGATGGAAAATGAGGAAACTGTGGGATATTTATCTTTTGTACAAAAAGAAATATACATCAAGCATGTTGTTTTTTTCTGTATTTTTATTTATTAAACTATAAATAATTATTTTACATTCAAAAGACTGTTCTGGATTGCCTACACATTGACTTGAGTTGTTTTTTTTCTCGTCATACTTTGGCTGTTTCGTAAGAGGGTATTTAGACACTATTCGGCTCCATGTCTACTTCAAATGTTTTACAGAATTGAATTTTTCACAATCATTCAAACAAAAAGTAAACATTGATTGGCAGAAAGCAGTGAAAGCAGAGTCAGAATACATTTGAGAACATTACAAAACAAATGTCAGATTCATGTTAAAACATTTGGCAAAAAGTTACTATGCCATGGTCCTAAAATGTTTGATAGAATGTATAAAAATGACAATTTTGATAATGATCTTGCATTGATGCTTTTTCCAAAACAAAATAAAGTTGTTGCAGTGAAATCTAGCTAGCACATCCAGCAGTGGGTGGTGAGATGATGATGATTGCTTCTCTCCAATGCTAGCTTGGGTCTAAAGTTATAAATCATTTATTGAACACATACAATGCTAACTGAAAAGCTACTGATACAGTCCTGGCACATCTTTAGCTGATTTCAGTCTTTGTTATTGTGTAGGGGTCATTTTGAAACCCAGAAATGACTAAATGAGACAAATGTGACACAAAGTTTGGACATTTTGTCATGAGATGTTCAAAACATGATCGTAAAAGAAAAAAACATCAAGAAGAATAATCATACTTGAAAGAATGTTTAGGTAATAAATACAGTAACTTTGGTTGAAAATTTTAGTAAAGTAGTGCATTATTTTTAAATTTTGTGACATTCACTACTCAAATTAATCGTGGTTGTAATATTGCGATGTTGATGTTTTTTTTTTTTAAATGTTATGTTTACAGAGTGTAAGATGTAAAAATGACAAATTCCTCAAGTCTCAAATGGTTGAACATGCTTCCAAAAATACCTTCATGTTTCTGATTTTGTTCAGTTGCTATACTCTTAAAGCAAAGAGCAAAATCTACTCCATCATCATCATCATCATCGTAGTGAACCCACGGGTCATACACACAGCAGTTTGAAAATAGGGCTGATTTTTACGGTAAAATAGCACTATTAAGGCTTTTGCAGCTGAGCTCTTTACATTTTTAATAAAACAGTGGTAACAGCACACACAAAAGATTTGATTGATTGAATCCTAAACATTTGGATCAATAAAGTGGCTTAAAGGAATTCAGCACATTTTAAAGATGCTTTATAAAATTAAACAAAAGTATTTAGAGCAGATTTTATATTCTGCCTATTTAAAACGCAACGCAAATATTTGTAGGCTGATAGGCCTGGGAAAACCCTCTCTGTCAGGAAACGATGATGTGGAACTTTGATGATGTAACGTGAAGTCTGCAGTCGTCACAGTGATTCAAAGAAAGTAAAGAGTTCTCTGTTAAACACAAACCCAAGACCTTTACCACAGCATTATAGATTTTTCCATATAATTGGTAGAAAGGAGAGCTCTTCTTTATCAACCCACAACAGAAACGATTATATTCTCATAGACTCCCCATTTTAAAATTCCAAATTTTACCCACCCAAAAATGTATAAATACACATTTACAACTGACAAATTTTTGACATTTATAGAACTAATTTAGTTATGAAATAATGGAAATAGCACGCCATACAATTATACAATAAATGATATACAATTAAGGGTATGGCAACTTGAGTCAAAGACTTGCACTGAGCAAAGCGCTCTCTGGTCAGGCTACTTTTAGCTTTTAATTTATTCAACAGATTCCTGGGGCATCACATATTTAACACAATTATTGTCCTAGCTTTGTGTGTCCTTCCGTTATAACTGGATTTGTTTTGCTAGAATTTAATGGGTTCTAGATGTGCGTTGAGGTGAAAGTACTTGAACTTTAAAAATGTATATTACAACGGACATAAAAAAAAAATTATCACAAACCATGAATTTGTAAATTTCAGATAATTATGAAGATAGATTTCAGGACATGATACCATGAACACATTTATTCACTTCAATAAAAATCCTCATGAATGTTCTGCTTTGTTTGAAATTTTAAGCCCTACTGATGTGTTTTATTGGTAACTCTTCAATTACAACGCTAATGTTCAGTGTCGTAGTGCTGAGAAATATAGAGCGAATAAAAATAGGAGAATTGCTCGCCATGCCCCTTTAAACGCTGGGAATTATCATCTACAGGAGCAACCACCACATTATCTTGCACGGATACTACTTTTTTGGAAATCTCGACGACGGTTATATGGTTGTTCACTCCTGTTGCTTTTAATATTTAAGCATCAAATCTTTCAGAGAATTAGATTCTTCCACTTTTCAAGTCATGAACATGCAGAAAAAAAGCATGGAGAAGGTATGTCCCTAAGGCATAAGGAATGGAGGTGACTTAGAGATCCAAGATGTGAAATAGAGCATCTGTTGTTACAGCTCTGAATAAAAGAGAACATGTTTGTGTATAAATCACTCATGTGATTGTGCATTTATCTGTAAATAATTTAACTAAAAGCTAATCTTGACTAAAATCAGAGAATGGGACAGGAGCTTACCACGCAACCAAGTTTTCTTCTTAGTTGTGCAAGTGTGCAATTGCACATCAGTCCTACGCTGAAAATTTGTATTAAAAAAAGTATTTAACAGCTATCGTTATCTAATTAGATCAGATAATGGTGACTAGTCATGGTCATCCATCAATGTGACAAGGTTCAAACACACTGTTTATGCGGTTAAGTCTCGACTGCTGTGATCAATTTCCAATTATATGACACTCCATCCGCAAGAACTTTCATAAAATTGCATTCCCTAAAATTGCATTTTGTGCACGGTCACACTTTCTGCTCACAACTCAAGGTCAACATTGACCACAGTCGCTTGTCTGTGTTTAGTTACTGACTATATATAGGTCTGCTTTTATCTGGTTTTCGATTTCATTCTGTTTGAGTTAAAGTTTGAACCGTTTGCAATGTCAATAACGATGTGATGTCACAATGGCATCTTTTGCCCTGCATGCAACACAATGTGGGGTTGCACACATCCGCCTCTATATTCAGGTAAAAAAAAGTTTAAATTCTGAACACATTTGTGAGCAAAGCATGAATCATTTCAAGCACTTTTGTCGTTATTGACTGATGAGACCACTAGGTAGCATGAAGCTTTAAATATTGTGCATCAGTCACACTGAAGCAAACAATTGGACGGCAACTAACGTGTTTTCGCATTTAATGGAACTCTTCTGTAAACGAAAATACTCAGTGCTGCCCTCTGGAGACCAGTAGAACATAAAACGCAAAAATACGCCTCAAGTCAAATTCATCTTCAGAGTACTGCAGATGTGAAGTGAAGGTTTTCCAGCCCTTGGCATTTTGTTCCATCAACATTGAACACCTTTTTGTGCCTGTTTAAGTGTTCACCAGATGACCTAACCTGGTGTATCCCAACATGTTTCCTGTGATCAAATGAAAAATTAAACATTCTCGCTCCCTCATTGATATCAAATTCACATGGAAACCAATTGCATTATCATAGCATGATTGCCAAGAAAACAAGCATTTACTAACATAAAACTCCTTGCTGCAAACTCAAAAGGAATCAAGTGTTCAAGTAGCTAACCTGCAGTGCACATATTGTTTAAAGGCTGGTAGGAATAAGGCACTAAGATTACAAGGAGGCTCAGATCAAACCGTTTGCTCACTGCTCGTCTTCTCCAATGGCCAGCATGAAAGAAAAGCTACGTCCATTGTTTTCTTCACAATCGCATCGCTAATTCTGCTTTTTGTCTGGTCTCAAGCCTACAGCTTGCATCTGCGGGTTAAGTTCAGTGCAGTTCACAGTGGTCAATTAAATTAACGGCAGGGTGGATCACAGCATCTCTTTGGTTTCCCCGCATTTCCAAGCAGAATCCATTAAGGCCACAATTACAGACTCATCTGTATAGTTTGATTTTGCCCTCTTTGCTAAGTCTCTGAATAACATCCGTCTCGAAATCTGCATTGTGGACACCCGTCTTGCGAAAGGCACCAGCAAATCTGTTGTTCTCCCAGTAGTGGTGCCAATTTCCTTGGTCATCTGCTCCATATCCAAACACTGACACCTGTAAGGATTGACCATTAAAGTCAGACTGTGAACCTTTGATTAGACGGGTAGTAAAAGCAAACACAAACCTCATCGCAGAGATGAAGAGCAAATATGATGGCTACAATCCCAGTGGATGGATACCTTCCATGACGTTCGGTCCATCTGTCATGTACATACTTAAAGAAGGTAGGATTTACAACGATCACCTGGATGACGCACAGATGAAGAGTTAGATCTAGATGATTGTGGATTTGCAAGCTTGATCATTAACTACACTTGCCTTGTCTTTATCAGCTGCTACCAGATTCCTCACTTTCATGTACGTCCTGTTAAAAAATAAAACATGGTTTATTCCTCTCATGACTTCTGATTTTCAACTGAATGAATCATGAGTAGATACTTACACTTTGATCTCTCCTGTGGAAAGGGCGCTGGACAACCACTGCATGTCCTTCAGCTTGAAGGGGAGGAGAACAAGATGGACACCGGGTCGCAGATCGATGGCGCTCTCGGGGTACATAAAGTGGTGTGTGGTTCTGTTCCCAACATTTTCTTCAAAGCCCAGAGTTACCGCTTTATTCATTCTATGGAAAGTTAGAAACAAGTTATTTCTAACTGTTCGAAGTGAAATCTCAAATTCTGTTGTATTGAAACCGGCAAAGAACTCTTGGAAGGATTAGATTTTGAACCCGAGCACAGTTTCCTCCCCTCCCCAACCCACACAGGTTTGTGTTCACACTGTTCTGCTGATTTGTTCCTTGGAACACTAAACAGTATTTACAAAACAATAACAACTGCGCGGAGGTTGCTTAAACCATATCCCAGGATCAATTCCCAGGAACAAAGATTGCTTTGATGTTTGAAAACACAAATCTGCAATTCCCGGGGCCACCAGAGTGAACGGGCTCTCAGGCTATGCCCTCTTTATAATTGGTGTGGGTTTTTTTTAATCCAGTACCAAGTGAATATTGCTGAAATTTTCAGTCAGACTCTAACCTGGCCTCAGTTTGCTAGGAGAATTAATCATTTGAAGCCACTTCATGCATCATTATGTAGAAACTCAAGAGAAAGGATACTCAGGAGGTTCAACAGAGTCTTGAGTAAAGTGAGGAAGTGATTACGGGAAAGTGATATTTGCAAGTAATCTGTGTCTCCTAGCATGAACATCTGTGCATGAAAGATGCTAAGCAAAAGCCATGCACAAATACATTAAAAATGCCATTTTTTTAAAACTGTAGCAGCAGCTTTATCCAGTCAGTCTTAAAGCCCACCATAACAGATTCAAACGTGATATTGTTTTTGTGATATGACAACCTCCAGTTTGCATTTTCTATGTTGAAACAAGCTTGCTCTTTGTAAAAAGCTTTGTATCTTTTCCCTGCTGTCAACATCTTATTTAATGTGCTCCTATTAGTTTGAAAATTGAAAAGTGCTTTTGAGAGTCTCTAGCCGCAGGTTAGCATGTATGCTAGGTCATAAAACACTTTTATTCTCTTACATTATGGATCTATTTTTAACAGTTTTCCCAACGACTCCCAAATGATTCTTAGAGCGAATCTTTGTGTTTGAAAACCCTTACTTTATGTGACACTTCTAACTGTTGTGTGATTGGATGATGCACGCACCGTGAAGCAAATCAAATGCGATCCACAGAAAACAACATGGCTTCGTTCTTCTACTGCAGTTACCAGCTGTTAACTTTAGCCCTCTAACAGATAAGTGATCACAGTCAAAAGAGTGACTTATTTTAGTGATGACCACAGTCTTCATAGTGGAATCAATGGAGGATTTTTTTTCTGGAAATGTGTGCATAACTAGTGGTAAGATGTTTTAATTTTTTTTAAGAACACGGAGAGAACATTTGTAACTCCCAACATACAAGGAAACAGATTCAGTTGAATGACAATTAGTTTAAGCGTCTGAGTCAACTTGTTCTTTTTAAAGGCTATTTACTTAAAACTAGACACACAACCACTTTCATATTTAAAATGCTAACTTAAACTCAGAGCTGTATTGTATCCCAAATGAAAAATAACAGGGTCTCTTTAAAACATGAAGGAATAAACTTTCTATATTTTTACATAGATAGCATTACAGTATAAAATGACGTTTGCAATAGTACAATGAAGGATTGAATATTTCTAACTGCAGTCTTTCCCTAATCCTTTGTATGATTTATTTTTAATTTTATCATCATATGCCCACAGCTTAAAAGTAGCCCCAACAAACTGGTTTCATCAAACACAGATTGAATTTTTTCGCATTATGAATGTCAGGCCAAACCTGCGGCTAGACTTTTAGACATCTATCGTTGTGTAAAAAAACATATCAAGCACCGTTCCAACAAATTTTCAATGATTTAAAAAAAAAAAAAAAACGTATTATGTAGTCTAAAATATATTGAAGAATTTATAACAGAACATGTACCTAATAACTGTTGAGTGGGAATCAATCAAGGCTCCGTATTTGGACTTTAAAAGATTTCCAGAGTTTCCGACAACAGCACATCTCTGACACTGACTTTGCCGAGGCATGTTATCCTCAGGAGGAGTGGAAAATATTATAAACATCTTCGTCATGACCTCTTCAAGTGTTCCATCAGATGCCTGCAAAGACTACAAAACAGTATCATAAAACAACTGTACAAATATCCACCCACTAAACACTCCAAAAAAAATGTAATTACAGCAATGATGTGCATTTAAACAATAGAAAAAACTAAATCGCCGGTCTTCTGTGAGAAATAGTCTTTAGGTAAACCATGTGTATGAAACTGGAGAAGCTTGAGGCACACAGCCCTTCGACTTATTCAATAGTGCTTTCAGTAGCACAGCCCGCACAGGGCTAAAAGCCTTTAATTAGGCGAAATTAAACCTTACTAAAACACATGGGCCAGCCGAAAGGCTTATTTCTGCCCTACTCCTTAGAGAGAATAACTTTTTCTGGTTAAGCTAACAAGATAGCTGGAGTCTGGGGGATCTGCGGCCATCAGTTTAATGATGTTTGGCAAACAGATATGGTGGTAAGTGAACTCGATAGGGATGGGAATGAAAGGACCAGCTGTTGTCCTTCCTTGACGTATCCGTTTGCCAGAGGAAAGGAAATGATATCTACAGCTATGATGGTGACACTTAAAAGCATGCCTGAGAATCCCAAAGAGCTAATGTGTCTCTAGCTTAGAAAGGCCAATGGCTTTCTAGAGACCTCGGGATAGGGCATAGCGGTTTAAAACAAAAATTCCATCCCGTATAAAAAATAAGACATTGTAATTAATGATTTCAAATATTTCTACAGTATATATTGGAACCATGTCTTTTGCTTCGTAAAAATGCCCCCAAACTCCTTTTCCACTTTTGCGATGGCCTTCGTTTTCTAGACAACATGCTTGAACTCTGACATGATTGTTTGTGAAGTTTTGAAATAAGTTTGTCGTATTGCTGTCATTTGAAGAGGCATACTTTGCAGTAGGTTATGGTTTGTTCCTTATATAAGTAAAACTGTACCAATTCCACAATACGGACTTGCTTTTCTTAACGCTTTTTAGCATAGAAATTCTCGCTTCCTTTAGCAATAGCTGACATGGTTACAGAGGTATTAGTGTTGGGGTAATACTGACACCCTCAATGCTTCTCATGGGGAAGGAGGCCTACAGTAGCCTAGAAGCTCATAGTCTGGGACCATGCGAGAAGACAGTCTAAACGAATAACTCATGACAAACAAAGCTAAACTCCACATTTACATTTAAAATCAATGAATCGCACAGCTCTAGCTACTAAATGAAAAATCCAAGCCTAAAAGTTATTTTTGAAAAGATTGGATTTCAAAAAAGCCGCCATTTTATAGACGAAAGCGAGGCTTTTTTGTGAACAAACCCCAATGTAGTGGTAAACATGGTGTGGAAAACCCGATGAAAATTCGGCCAAAAATACACGTCGAATCAGTAACTGGATTGAGGCTACATCACCTATATCCAATGTAACATGAAATACAGTACATTAATGGTCTAACCTTAATTACTCTGCTTACTTCAATCATTGTTGAATCATTGTTCAATTAACAATGTTGTTTCTTTTCTTCACACTACTTCCTGGTTCGTTTCTACTGAAGCCTCAATTTTGTTTTCAAAATGGCGGCAGCATTAAACTGATAAATGGCCTTCAGATCTTTGCCAGGCTATTAGTTTTGAACCCTGTCTGAATTGTAGCATTTTTGCACCTTAAATATATGTACTAATATTTAAAGTTAAGTGCGGCTTCACTCCACAGTTCAATTCGTTTGAACTGTGTGCAAAATTCAATGAGAGCAATTGCAAACCTGTGTGATAAATATTTGGATCCCACTTCGACAGAGCTGTTCCAAGCTTTGACTTTAGAACTTGCATCTAATAAACAACATAAACTTGCTCATAAGAAATAAAGTTTGCTTTCATTTGTTTCATGATGACAAACAATACGATTAAGACTAACTTGAATTGGTAGTATGGAGGAATTTTAGATAATTAAACGCAGTGTAAGGGCAACATTAGAAAGAAAACGGTCACATGGAAAACATCTTAAATTGAAAAGTATAATTTAACAGAAACCTACAGTAGAGCACAACACTCTTTAAAAGAGAAGAGCAGATTACATGTTATAGTGCGGGTTATGATCAGCGTGCAAACCTCTCTCAACCTCTAAATTATTTGCTGATTTATTTTCCTTAAAATCTTACTGTTCTTTTATTAAGGCAATAAAATGCTTTAAAAACAAGTCTAAAATATATATTTTTATAAAAGAATAGAACACACATTGAAATTTTGTTTTCACCAACCAAGATTTTTAGGTTTAAGTTGAGAGTAAAACTTCTACTTAAACATAATACCCTCTCTAATTCCTATTCCTTCAATTAAATGTACTATATTTACTTTTTGAACTACTTCCCCTATGTAAAAGACCTCAAGCAGCTGTGTACTTCAATTGAGATGAAGTCTATAACTAGAGACCTCACAGTCACAACAATAACAATGTCCTTGTTTAATGATGCACCTCTGGCTTTGAACAGTACCAATGATTTCAGCACACTACAGCCTGTTCATCACAAAACCATTTCCTCTGCGCTTATTAAGCGTGTACACCTTTTCTGTTCAAAAGAAAACGTGCAAACCAGTCTCTATTTATCCCTACTCATCCCACAACATGCTTACCACAACTAATTTAGTTGTCAATGGAAGTTACTGTAGATACACAAAAGCAGGAGCCCCAGTTTATCTTTGGTTTATAGGTGAAAACATTTGATTTGCTCAACAACATATACTGTACAAACTCCTGTATAAGCAGAGCCATACAATGATAAAAAATAAAATACAAATGATAAAACAATTGTAAAACGTTTTGAACCATTTGGTTCATATATTGATTTTTTTTTTCTTTTTCTGTTTTTATCTCTATACCAGCTTCTATGGCTTTTGTTGTGGCAGAAATAGTTCATTTTACTTTGCAATACCAATTAGATACGATGTTAAAACACTATTTAAATTGACTCAAAATGAGTTAAACTATGCTTTATAGTTAATCACTTTCTGCAACATGTACATTCAGATGGGTTGTCTCAAGTTATTCATGTTTGTGAGTGACATACATTTTTTTCTGTAATTATTAGGATGTATTGAGTTCGGTTTATTAGTTACACATTGGTTCTATGCTGACTGCCATTTGTTTTGTTTTTATGCAAAATGGCCTTCCTGTTCATTTCAGTGAAATATGATTTGGTATTTAGGTACCCAAAAGAAAATGTTGAAAGATTTGTTTTTCAGGTGAAATAATTTGGCCACTCTTGATATTTTAAAATCATGGATACCATTTAGTTCCTTTTTAGTGTTAGCTTTAGTTCCCACTGTTCCTTTTCTTTTGGAGAATAAAAAGCCCTACAATTTCAAATTATAACATAGTGTGTCTGAGACGATGAATGCTTAGAGTTAACATGTTTGTGATTCAAAATAACTCGTGTACAAAATTAAAAACTCATTGGCCAGATTTTAAACGAACAAAACTAGAGCTATGAAATTGCTTGAATTATAATTAATTAATTAATTATAATTAATTAATATGACTTTGCTTGAATTACTGAGGAAGCAACACAAATTAAGCTACTCACCAGCCACCACTTGAGAGAGAGTGGATCAACATCGTCTCTTCTTCCGGTGAGATATACCTTCTGTTCATGGTCGAAATGTGAATCAAACCACTCAGACTCGCCACTGTCTGCTATACAGGAGGTGCAGCTACAGGAACGGCCTCTTTTTGGCTCGGTGACCTTGTGAACTGCCGTCTGGTTTTTCTCTAAAATCCTGACATCATTGTTAGAAATGATATCAGCGATAGGCACAAAACCAGTCTTCTGATAGGTGTGAGCAGCGATCATTAAAAACAAAATAGCAGCTAGCAGAGCCCCCAAGTACAGCTTTCTTCTCCACATCATGGTTAGACTAGGCTGAATGCTTCAAAATGCCAAAGATGAAATGGGCACCCACAGTGGCTTTATGGTTTGTGAGGAAACAAAATGGGCTTTGGGGTTAAAATTACGAGATCTTCGGTCTGGGTTTATCCATTATGGCCTTGTTCTATCCGGCCATTCTGTCATGATTTTACTAAGTTCATGGTGGACCATGAAAGCACAGAGAAACGTAGTTCTTTGAAGTTCAGTGCAGACTGAATACCAGATACGAAAGCAGACTTCCTTCCTGTGGAAGTGTCTTAGCTCACATTTCCATCCACATCCCACCCACTGTGGCCAAAGTACCTAAAAACAAAGACAAATGTTTACATCAATGTATTGTATACTTTTTATACAATTCAATAGATTAAAAACATATCTGTTTAATCTAGCATTTGCATAATTGGCTCTGGGTGTTTGAGTACTATAAACATACAAACTGTAGAAAAAACAATGTGGTTCACTGTGCCTATCTAACCTCTCCCCATCATTTATCACTCATCCTGCAGCTGATGCTGATCACCTGTTTGTTGTCTGTTACATTTTTCTAAGCATTGTTTTTCATTTGTTAGTTTCTGTTTTGTCTTTGTTTTTTGTTTGTTTTTTCAGGTGCTACTTTTCGTCGATGGATTTTAAGTTTGTATATTCTTTATGCTGGGGAGGTGACTAGCACCTGCCTCAGTCAGCGAGGCTCCCAGGGGCCTCACAGAGGGAACTCCTATTTACTCTACCTGATCCTCACGAGGACTTTGTGAAGCTGTTTTGAAAGTAACTGCTAAAAAAGTGCTATAAAAAACTTGATTGATTGACTCTACTTTGAACCATTCATTAATCATCTACTTACCAATATTTTTTGTAAATGCCAAAAACATCATTACCATTACTAAAAAAATCAGCTTAAACCAACCCAAGTATTGTTGTATTGCTTGTTTATTTTTTTCATAAAAATGCACCTATGAGTCAATGATGTGAAATGTGTCCCTTACAAGTAAAATACTATAAATTTTTTTCTTCCTTGTTGTGTGAACAATATCCTTACTTTCTTCCTTTTGGTGTGAACACATGGTTGCTTTATATAAATCCAAATGATGTTTAAGTCCAATTTATCCACATTCTCATGAGGAATCATGCCTAAACCCAATCCTAACATTGCAGGAAACAGGTTTTTGAGCTTGAAAATTGTGCAGACAAATATTGGTATTTATTTTTTAGTTAAGCCAATGCTACTGTGAATACTTGTACCTCCCAACAAAAGTAAAATCTGAAGGTTCAGTAAAAGCTGTATAAATCTGGAATGTCAACTGACAAAAGCAGTGCTCTGACCAAGAGTTGGTAAAAGCACAGAATGTCCTACAATTGATTTTATGAAATCACAACTCACCCTTTTGACTATATATATATATATATATATATATATATATATCTTATATATATCTTAAGCTACTTATATATATATATATAGATTAGTAGTTGCGACTATGAATATTCAACCCGAACACAATGAACACAAATTGTTGAATTGTTAAAATTTATACACTAAAACTTACATGTCGTTCCAGAAATTTTAAGGCTTTGTTCCTCCTCTTCTTCTGAATTTATATGTACCCTCCGATGGCAGATGGAGATATGCCTTTTATGGATATATCCAAAATACCTCAAAATGTGTTCAGAAGAGGAACATAGCCATGACGGTTATGAAACGAATAGTTTTTTTGTACCTCATTTTCCTTTTTGGATTGGAGAATCCTTTTAAAGGTCTATATGCGATCGTTTTATTGTAGCCGTAGAGATCAATCATAGACGCATTAGAGAAATAACTATTGACCTCATCAGTGAACACACTTGTAAATCCACTTTCTCTCTGTAAAGGGTGCCTCCCGCCCCAATTTCTCTCTGTAAGAACTGCAGCTCCCATTATGCATCGGTGTTTTCAAGCATAATCAAACATAGACAATATATTATCAATATATATCAAAACTACTTTTTAATCGTTGGTTTGGTTTTTTGTAAATTACACTTTGAATTACACACAGCTGATAATCCTGTTCTGTTTAGAAGAATAAAACCCAAATTCAATCTATTTAGTTGCAGAAAAGAAATTCTGAAATAACACAGTACTGTGGGCTTGACTCATAGTACTTGAACAAAAAGCATCCCTTAAATAGACACCTGAAATTAAAATGGTACCCAGACAACACACAGCCATGATGACCACCAAGCTGAGCAATTATGTCCTATATAAGAAACAGGAAGTCAATAAAAGATCCTAACTGGCGCAAAGAAGACACTGGTGATTGGGAGGGGGATGAGGGATCACCTGACGTTCAGCTGATTCAGAAGAACAGTTTTCCTCCCTCCCTATGTCCCTCTCTCTCTCTCTCTCCCTCCCTCCCTCCCTCCCTCCCTCCCTCCCTCCCTCCCTCTTTCTTTCTTTCTGCCAGACAGCTGTCTCAATGTAGACCAAACAGAATTACATCTCTGGCCGGCACAGCCAAAGCCACATAGTCAGCAAAGTAGAGGAACGAACCGATCTTCCACAGCATTCATTACTCAATGTGATCAACGCTCAAAACCAACACTCAAAGGTTTACGAAAGAGCAACCCAAAGCGGTACAATCCAGAATGGACTCATACGCTTAATCTGAGAAATAACAGTCTGTTCAGAAAACCATTTAGAGGGAATTACACCATCTAGAAAAACACAATTGTTTGCTTTTTGACTGTATTAGGTCAAAGTACTCTTTGCACTGGGATGTGAGCAGCCTGTGCAGTGACGTTTTTCTAAAGATAAACTGTGATTCGACACAGAGGAAATGTCAATGTCCTGAGATCCTGCCAAGTTACCCTGGCTCAGAACCCCTGCTCTCTCCGCCTTTGGATGGTCAAACAGATACAACCCAGAGAAAGAATTGACGTATTCCCTTTTGTGAGGTTACAAAACTTCTTCAAAAATTAGTCAGACTTATTTGTATCATTCCCATACCAATTTGTTAAAGCCCAGTGTGAAAGGGACTCTCTTATTACAGACACTTCTCATTTAAGTAAAGCCTTTGCTAAACAAAAAGGGGTGAGACAGCTGAATGAATGTTAATTCTGAGCCTTGAAGTACCTTCTGCAGTTTAGGTTTAAGGTAAGGCCACATTGGAATGAAATTTGACGCAAATTTTCAACAGGCGTGAGCAACAGTTCGTTTTTTAATTTTCAAAAAAACAATTGCCACAGACGAGACCATGCAGGTCAAGAGTGGAAAAAGTTCACCTCTGCCATGTCTCACCAGGCGAAGCTCCTGGCTCCACCAATGAAGTGGATTTTTTGTTCACATTAGAATCCAAATCTGATCTTTATTGCCAACTGTGCATGTGTAGACACACAAGGAATTTGTTGAGGTACAGGGGTACTCTCCAGTGTTGGTAGAAAAAAAAAAACGACACAAAAGCGTTGCACATAACACAGATTATATAAGTAAATTGCTCAAGTTAAAAGTAAATAGAATATAGTAATATTCTAGAAATAAAGGTAGTAAAATATAAAGTAATAAAACTATAACTAAAGAAGTTAAATACCAACATGTGAGGGTGATGATACAAAATGTACGAAGGTGCCCTTCACTCTCTCGACAAGCTTCCTAGACACGGTAGCATAGAAGAAGAGCCCAGAAGAGAAAAAAAAAGCCAGGGTGCAAGAAACTACCTGTTGCATACCGGGAGTAAGTTCAAGTTTAAGCAAATGGTAAGGTAACTTTGCTTTCTGGAACTCTACTACTGCTACTGATGGTTTGTTTACCAGATTGTGTAGTGAAAAGCGAGCGTTGGAGGGCCTATAACTCTGTAGCGCTACCATGTGGTCGGAGACATATCATAGCTCCTTGGTGCCATCAAACAGCAATACATCTATATTTCACTCAACTTGGGTGAAAAGTTTTGGAATGCAAAGATGCGGGCGATTTGCTCCATAGTGGCAAGACCTTTATTGTGTGCCTTGTCTTTTAAATAGAAATTCAGTTATGTAATCTGTAAACAAGTATGAGATGGAAAGCCAATTAGATACTAGTCATCAGAATTATAGTCTAGTCATCAGACATGATTTTATCATCTTTGATCAACATATGTCAGCTAAATCAAAAGTCTTACGCACAGCAACTCTCGTTTCAAATAAAAAAAACTTGTGTCACCAAATAAAAAAAAAAAGGTTTTCCCCTACGCCACTGACCACCAAATCATGGAGAAGGAAAACTGCTGAGGTACCGAGAAAGCCTGCTCTGAAAGATTTGACTTGGAGAGCAGCCAAGGCTTTTTAACTTGCAGAGGCGTGAGAGGCTTGTTTTGCTCAAGGCATGGTAAAGAGTCAGGCCATGTTAACTCTACAGTGAGTGTTTCCAGTGAGCTCTGGACTGGACTGCTAAGGGCAGGGGCTTTTGGGGTTTCGCATTTCCTGTGAAGATATATGTCCTGTGCCTCCTTCAACAAGGAAGAAAAAAAACCCATCCCCCACAATATCACTGAAACATAACAGACTTATCAGCCTCTCTGATAACCAGAATAACCAACGGAAGGAAAGCGGGGAGGTGGGAGTGGGGGGTCTAAATCGGTGTGTGTCAGTTGTTCGCTTTCTAAAAGTTCCCAACACAGCAGCAACTTCCATCAAAACATAATCATGTTTAGAAGGCTGTAAATTGATAAAAAGTATATATGCTAGTCATTGGCTGACAACACATGCACAGTCCAGTTCTTGACCCCGTTAAGCTTAATTCTGAACCGTGACCTCTAGTGGAGTAGTATGAATAACATTTTCCTAAAATTGCAAGTGAACTAATATAGTCAAATACAATTAATTCATATATTTCTGTTCATTCTCTCATAGGAAAAAAAATATTTGCATTGTTCAAAACTATTTTAGCTAAAACCAGTGTGTTTCCTGTCTCATCTTTAGAAGGATTGGTTTACAGTAAAGGCAAGAACCTTTTTTATTTATTTTTTTGAATTAGCATGTATACATTTGCCTATCTGCTGAAGACTGGACATTCGTTTAAAATGTATTTAAAAATATGTTAAATATGTAAAAACAGACACTGAATAGTGTAAAATGGACTAAAATCAGACATTGAATAATTATTTATTAAATTACATTATTTGTTGTCGGAGTTAATAATATTCATAAAACTCATACATTGAAACATATTGAACTATAATTTGGTGGAAAAAGTCATTATTGTACCACTTCCAGCTCAATCTTCTGTTATTTTTCTGTATATTCATGATATGAAAGAGGAATAGACTAGGCTATTGTGAAAACATACACAAAAAAAAACTATATTTAGTTAGTTAAGTAAACTATATTTACTTCAAATAACCTTCTTTTAGAGCAATAGATATACGGAGTGGTGTCAGTGTTTGGTCAGTATAAAATTGCAGCTACTCTGTCTGTGTGAGCATGTGTCAACGAGCTAAGCCAATCAGAAGCATCAGTTGCAGACTTCTCATGAAGAAAATTGGTCTTCGACTTTGGTCTTAAACTTCAAATTGGTCTTCCAGAACATTACATCATTTAACAGGAATTCTACACAGATCATGAATAGAGTAGAATCTGACTTCACTTTGGAGCTCATATGAACACAAAGAAAATTATCTCGCGTGGGACAGTTCAGGCAGCTATTAAGCTCTCGAACCCGCTACATTGTCTTATAGAGAAAATGTATATTGTGATAATGATTTCGAATTATCGCCCAACCTCAACTGCATTTCCTCTTTTTCTAAAAGTCCCACATCATGCATTTGACTCTTCGCTGACCACCCTTTTCCTTGGATTTCACGATTGAGCCCTGAAGGAACCCTCATGATCAGGGGATGAGGTTACCCTTTAATGTTTACTAGGATAGTTATCTTTGAGTTCCATCCCAAATCAAATGCCATAACTACATTATATTTAGTGCGTAAAACAGAGTAGGTGAGTGTGTTCCAATTTTTAAATGAGTCAGACTCCTCAATCCCACACAAAAAAAAAAATGTGAATGGGAGAGATGAGGCATAACTCACAAAGTTTGGTTATTCACACTACATCAAAATAGGGTGGGACAATAGATAAATTGCTTCGCTATAAAACAAGCAAACTGAATTTTTCAGCACATCTATCATAAATGAATTAAACTGAAGGGCATTTTTGCACCATTCTCTAATTAAAAATAGAATGTTTAACCTTAAAGAGACTTAAAACTAGAACATAGTTTTGTCTCTGCAAGAAACTTTGATCATTTTAAAAATATAGCAAAAGTTGGGCCTTTTTAACATGTGTCAATTGAAATATGTTAACTTCTGGACATATCCACAAACTGTCAGTTGGTGAATGAAAATGAGAAATGCTAAAAAAGATGTTCTTTAACTTACAGCTAATATTTTTCAAATAAAAGTTAATTTTAGGAAATAATGTTGCCATGTTTTGACAAATGCACACTAAATAACACATTTCACAGCTTTGTATGCTAGCCCGTTATTTGAATAAATTTCCAACTGTGTACACAGGGTGCTCGTATAACTAATATAAGTCGTGGGATAATTTACTAAAATAAAGCGAATTATTGGTATTAAAAATCCTAAACGGATAAAGCTAACCATTGTAACATAAATATGATCTGAATTCAACTTTGTAAGTATTGTTGAGCATCAAATGACTCAGCTGTTGAATACTTAGTCGACGATTCCGAGTTCAAACTTTACTCACAGACACTCTCGAGTTGAAATAACTGTATGTAAACGAGCTACACATTAAACACTCTTATCTGTAACGTTAAAATACTATCAAACACCGCTGGTCTTCAACAGCTCTCCGAACATAACGCTGGGTGTACGACTCAAACCGTTCTTAGAAGTTCGACTCAAGTCGTCGAACACGTTTGGTGTTCGACTCGAATAAACAGTAGTTTTCAGTACACCAATCAAATAAGCGAAAGAAAGAAGAAACAAACAGAACGCAAAAGAAGTTTGAGGAGGCAGCAGAACTTCTCTAATTCGCGTGAGACCGCTTGTTCAGTCTACTTTTCACAAGATTTGAGTCGCTGGATTAATGTGGAAAGAGGGGTTAGTAAAGGACCACATGCAGTTAGACACAAAGCGCGAAAAATGTAGGATACTGTTACTCACCACTGTGTTCCCAGCTCGACTCAACGGTGGGTGAGTACTGAGCAATGCGAGACTCGCTTTAGCATGAGGAGAAATGATGTCAAGCTTACGTTCTGCGTCTGCTCTGTGTGTGTGTGTGGATGTGTGAGAGAGAGAGAGAGAGAGAGAGAGAGAGAGAGAGAGAGAGAGAGAGAGAGAGAGAGAGAGAGAGAGAGAGAGAGGAGAGGGAGGGAGAGAGAGAGGGAGGGAGGGAGGGAGGGAGAGAGATTATTTAGTGATTTATTACCAACATTTCATTTTTTTATCAAGTTTTGTGTCCTCACACGTGAATCATATCCATTTTTGTGTAATTAGATTTTCTTGGCAGCAGTTTGAGGGCAAACTGTAACTAATACGAAGTACACACTATGCTTTTAATCAATCTTTCCCATGAGTTTTTAAGTGTTCTGATATCAGATTTGACTTTTGAGGAAATTCGGAGAACATTTATGATTAATCTAATGTAGTTGTACAATCAGTCACAGCAACAATCCCAGTGTTAAACTAACATAGGTGTGGGTTAGTAAAGCATACCGTGGAAATTAAATACTATCCGAGTTAAATTACTGTACAAGTGACCCTGACGTAAATTCCTTTAAGACCAGCTCAACATGTGTTTTGGAACATGGTAACTGATTTAAGAGAATCGTAGCAGGTATGAGGTATCGACTAATCTCAGCTTCAGAGCACAGAACACTAGCTAAAGGTCTGATGGGTTTACTGCATTTTTAACCCACTTCAAGAATCCTGAAGTTGTGATCTGATTGGTTGATATTGTCTGCATTTGCACACGAGTGTCACATTTGCTTTTGGTCTGCTTGGAAATTAGATTCAGCATAACGATCAAGATGATATGAAGATCATTTTACTATTCTTGTAATCTCTCGTCTTCTGTGACGTCTTTTCCATGGCTAACTTTTTGCAGGATGGTCAGTTGATGTGGTGACATTTTCCCACTCATGACACTATTCATTGTTTGTCATGTCAGTCCAATGGCCTCATGTGTCTTAACCAAAAAAACCCAAACCCCCAAACCTTCCCTGAAGTTCTGTCTACTAGAGACTATGCATCGACCAGCTCAAACCAGACATGACCAGCCTAAAACCAGCTCAAAGCCACTACCACATTCCAAAGCGTAGCTTGAACTGATCATAATGGAATTGAAACAAAACCTGAGGGACTGACTGTTATCAGGCTCAGAAAGCCAATTAATAAGTATCACATCTTCTTTTTAAACCAGATTTAGAATACTATATTTTAGACAGACTTAAAGGTGCTGTATCATGTAAACTCGACTTTTCAGACATTTTGTGCATGTTTTAATATTGATGTTTAGTAAACATCAAAACATGCCTCAGACATGATGTTTGTCATCATATCTTCTTCTTCTGGGAGCTCAAAAGGACTCTGTGGCTGTAGCCACTTTCATTGGCAATAGCACTGCCTACTAACCAATCAGATGGATCGCTAATGCATCTCAATGAAGAACATACATGCTGACTTATCCAGAAGTATAATCGTAGTAGAATCGCTTCAGATAAACAGTGAAAACAATGTCTAAACAATGCAAATCCATGTTTATTGATGGCCCGGATCAAAAGTGATTTTTTACTTAACAACATGAAGTACATAGCTTGTTTTGCAGCGCAAAGCCTTTTGAGGGGATTCAAAGACATTGTTTGTGATTGATTGTGTTGGCAGGTTATTAAGGGATAGATGGAGGGGTTGAATATTTATAATACATAATTTAAAAAGGACATGATATGGAACCTTTAAGAATCGTTATTTGGGTAGATTGACAAATTCAGTTAAGAATAAATGCAGGTCGGCACCAAAAAAAAACATCAAATCAAAATCAGGTTTTGGAGTGTCTTTAAGTGTCTTTGGAGTGTCTTGGATGCGTACGGTCATCTCACAGCAAGAAGGTCGCTGGTTCAAGCCTCGGCTGCGTTTGCATATCTGTGTGGAGTTTGCATGTTCTCCGTGTGATCGCGTGGGGTTACTCCATGTGCTCCGGTTTCCCCCACAAAGTTCAAAAACATGCGATATAAGTCAATTGGCTGAACAAAAATTGTCCAGAAAAATGCTTCCCAGTGATGGGTTGCGGCTGGAAGGGCATCCGCCGCGTAAAACATATGCCAGAATAGTTGGCGGTTCATTCCCCTGTGGCGACCCCGAAAGGGCAAAAGCCGACAAGATAATCAATGGAGTGTCTTTATTGCTGTGATTTCAATTATTAACACTGTCTCTGAACAATTGCATACAGCCACAGAAGTATTAACTATCAAATATTACCATTCATATATTTATGCTTACACAGCCAAATTTATGGTTTTAATTATAGATTAAAATTAAATATGAACACTAACTGGTGAGGGACCTATATGAGAACCACCTAGTGTAAAATGTAACACTTTGGGAGTTGAAGTAACATAAATAGTTCATTTGTGTCCAAGGTGTCCTGATTGTATGAATTGTCAAACACACATGATCACAATCATCGATCAAGTTTACCACATTCTCTACAAATATACTCATCTTATTAAAAAAAAGTTGGCATAAACGATTTTGGGGGGAAAAAACATATCAAGTTACACCCGAAGAGCAACAAAGGCAGATTCTTCTTTGATAAATACTAAAGGACAGTTTTCAGATTATGACGCTAGAGCCTCTGGGGTAACATGTAACAGTGATGATAAACACTTGCTAAATAAAATAACTGGGATTGACTAATGCTGTTATAAGCCATTAAATATGCTCAGTAAACAAGAAATAAGCTTAAAAGAAGTATTGAATAGTCCTGACAAGATTGGATTCTGTCTGTCACTCAGCGTTAGCGGTTAGCAAAGCCCTTCCCTTCCTTTAGGCGTATCTAAGCTCAGTTTTTTTAATTGCGTTTCTTTTTTCTCTCAAGTAGAAGCTGTCCTGAGCTTGCCCTTCATCATGGCAAGAGCAAGAGGAGATGCCCTATGCTGTGCTGTCAAAAGAAACTATACATTTAGCATTAGCCCACTACTGGTCACACAAGTGTCAAAAAATGTAAACACATGCCCAAGGAAGGATAATTGTAAAGCTAGCTGTAGTCTAGACACTCTCCTAAATGTCAAGCAGAGAATATAAGTTCTTGAATGTTTGGTTAAAAAGAGTGTGAGACAATACATCTGTTTTGATTTTTAACCTAAGTATTTTTAATGTGAATTTTTTTCGATTGAAAGCTTGAAGTTGTTTTTGTGAAATTTGAGCTTCACACAGAACAGCACAGGGCTTGAGAAAGACTGGATGGAAAATCCAAGGTTTAATTTAACTTTAAAAACCTACTAGTGTTGTACGTTTTTGCTGCTTCACATCTGGCTTGTGTCTGTGTGGTGTGGTTCACTAATAGCTTTCCATCGCTCAGTCAATGCAGCAGTTCCCTGACAAGCCACAGAGGCTGTTCAGAGAGCAGTATTTACTCAAAATGAATTAGCTTGACATTAATTGATGCGATAAGCAGTGCTTCTTCCATATGACTGGTCGGAAGGACTTGGTAGTTGAATTATAAGTTCTGCCTCTCAAGGCTACTTGTCCAGAAGAGCTTGATGCAATTCTTAAATTGAGCACAGAATCCTTATTTAAGGAAATAGACTTTGCTTCACTGAAATTTAAAACAAACTGTTAAGAGTGAGAGTGTAATTACAGGGAGAGACCCTTTACTCATGATGGTTAGAACAAATGGAATCATGTTAAGTGGCTTGAAGAACGGAAAACATGCGGTGTTAAAAATCACTTGAAAAGAGATCTACGTTAATATTGTTTGATAAAGAGGACATTTTCCATTTCTTTTTTTGTACACAAACGTTGATGCTGTTTAATCAAAGTTTATTTACTTTGCAGCAAGGTAATTGTGTTGAACTTATTAAAAAAAAAATCAGATGCTCACAGAATGCTCTCTGGGGTCAAGGATGCTGGCATGAAACAGGAACAAGAAACCATTTTTTTATGACCTTCAGATGAAAAACGAAAGAAGGTGCTGTTTATGGTTTTTCATAACCAGAGTTGATATTTGAAATCAGCAAAACTAAGATTCTTCTAGACCAATGGCATTTGGTTTTGATTTTGTTAGCTCCTGCTGATTAAACACAAGTTTGTTTTATTTCTACTAGTGTTAATGCCGCTTTTCCACCAACTTGTTTTCTAGCCAAATGGCTCGAATTAGCTTCACTCAGAGGGTTTTCTCCTGCATTATCTACACGGTACCAGCACTTTTTCCTAAACATTTGTATGAAGTTCTAAAATCGAGCCGAATTGATTTTTTTATGAAAAGGAAAGTGTTATGTGAAATTCTGTTGAGAGATGATTAAGGTCACTGAGCTCACTAATTGGCTGGAAAGAAACTTAGCAACCTACTGTCCTCTCATGCTCATGTATGCAATTTTTCTCACAAAGTCACCAGATACACAACATAAAGAACACCACTCCTTCAAATGTCCCAATGTTTCATGTTATGTTGACCCTATTGAGTTCGCTAACTCACTATACACCTAGTGCAATTAAATTGAGGCTGAACGAAGAGATTTTTCTTGAGTTTCGCTCTAAAACAAGCCCACTCAGAACTGATACTGGAAGTCCGGTGGAAACACGAAGGCGAATCGAGGCGAGACTTGCTCAGCCTTACCATTACGAGTTGTACAGTTATTAAAATCTGTTGGAAAATTAAAATATGAGATATTTCTAAACACGTTTTAGGGGAAACACATTATATTTTTCTTCTCATTTTTGTGCTATATGCCAGCACTCTAGCCATACTATTTAGACCACTTATGTCAAAGTCAGGCCCCTGGGCTTATTATCTATGGCCCCTGGATGATATATAATTACTATTGAGGCCACAGCCGCACCCTAGTGCCCTTTTGCATGCACCAACACTACATTTCCCACAATTCAACAGTGACCCTCAAGTTCAAGAATACAAATAATTTTTTTTTGATGATTTTCTTTTCTCTTTTTATATTTGAGAACGGTGGTTGGTAGGATTATAAAACAGCACAATAATGCAATATCAGTTTATAATGCATTTATCTTGATATTAAGTAACATATTATGTTTTTGAAGGTCATTTAATTATTTGCAGTTAGCCTGTAGAAAGTTTTTTCTCTTGAAATCACAGACAGAGCCATGAGTGAATATTGGTTTATTCATCTAATCATTAAATAATATACATAATAAAATTAGGTCTTGCTTCAATAGGCTATGTGCAATCATTTTAATGTGTTTTAATAAAGATTGAACCAGTTCGGTCCTCGACTTGTAGCAAATTAGTTTTTTTTTTTTCCCCTCTTTGATTTTGACGTTTTAGACAAAATCAAAAGGGAAAAAACCTCCAACACATACATCATCACCACACTTGGTGAAGGAGTATTAGGTCCATGTTCCAAACATGACCCTAGATCCTTTTTCAAGCTAGCTTAGCACATTTATTAAAGAAAATTACTATTTGAGTGTGAACTCGTGAGTCTAGGGGGAACGTCATCATAAAGTCACATTAAAACCTTCACTCACTACATCACTTTAAGCACTAAAGAAACCTTTTTAGGAACATTCTTTAGTGCTTTATCCCCTTGAGAAATTTTAGGGAGTGTTCTAACAGGTCACAAACTTGTTGCCTAATATTTTGATGTTGCATTTGGATTCTTTATAGACTTGCTTATGAACCTAGATGAACTCATGTTGAGTTGAGATGAGTGCTCATGGATAGATAGACAATAGGACTAAGCCTTGGGACGGTTGTGATTCATCAGTCCACACACAACTGTGAAACTAAAAAAGACATTTGTCAGACTTTGGCCTGTGTTCAAAACAAACAGAGAGACAGAGAGAGGGTTTCTGTTGATCGCTGGAGTTCTTTTACTGATCAATTAAATTGAACGCTGAAAAGTTGAAGAGAGCAAGAAATGTTGAGTAGACTAGGGCAAGATTTTTGCTTACTTTTGATTCTATGGATAGCACATGGAATTTGAACAATAAAATTGTGCCGTGTTTGTATAACCGCTTAGATTAAACTAAAAAAGTACACAGATGATCCTGATCTAGCTGCTGCTCTTGTTAATGTTTCCAAGAGACATTCTATTCTAGGCCAAAGAATCTATAAAAGCAACCGAAGGACAACATGCTAATTTTGGAATTAATTATTCTAAAAAACAACTAAATTATTTCTTGTGTCAGATTAAATTGTGTCATGTTTAATAATGATTTACATTATATTTGTTTAATTGTTTTTCCATTTTTTTTTTGCCTGTTACCTGTTTTGCTATTTTATTGTTGTGTTGTTTTTGTTGTCTTTTCTATTCCTTCCTTCCTTTTTTTCTCTTCTTTTCTTTTCTTTCCCTTTGTATTATTTTCTTTTCTTTCTCGTTCTTTTTTATTTCCATGTTTTTACTTTTCTGTTAATTTCGTTGCATTTGTATTATTTTGTTTTCTTTCCCGTTCTTTTCTTGTCTTTTCTTTTGTAAGTCAGTGCCATTTATTTAATCTGGTTTTAGATAAAGACAATGTGTTCTGATCCACAGTCAAGGCAAGAGAAAACCAAACACATGTTTCCCAGCCCAAACAAGAGAAGGTCATAACGAACTCTCCTGCTCATCTGTTCTAGTCAATGTGTCTTATTTCCTCATCCCCAAATCAGTCACAAACAACATCAGACATCTCCTGTTGGGCAATAACTGGCGTCCAGTTACAGAGACAGGGATTTACTCACAATTTCAGCAACGAACTAGCTTTAGAAGACATGATTTGGTTTAAAAAGTCATGTGGCGGGCAAACGGAACAAATCACAGGGGCAATCTGAAATGTCAACATCTTTGAATGTTCAACAGAAGCATTCTTTATGAGAAAACGAGCAGTACTGTAACTATGTAAAGTAAGCCATGTTCTAACCCTGCAGATTTCTCCCTGGGGAACATGGCTGCACTCCCAGAATTCTACATTTTATAGCATGAAAGTGTCAATATTGACTTTGCTTCAGGTACAATTTATGTACAATAAATCATTGGATTCCTTTCAGGCTGAGAGCAATCGTAATGAGATTCACAACCTCTGCTGAGCTGTCACGGAAATAACAGGTGAGGTTGTTGCAGAATGTGTTAGCTGTATGTCATAGCATGAGTTTCACTGATAGATACTATGTGAATTGTTTATAAGCACTTTTGTTTCAAACATATGTTAAACTGTCAGAGGCTGCCCAGGTGAAAAATAAATGTACTCAGTGTACTTACATTTAACATACTTTTGTAGACTTGAAGCTACACTAATCATTTCAAGTGTATTCTGAAATAGTTAACTTGAAGCATGATGTTTTAGAGCAGCTAATATTGTGTTAAACATATTTTAATTGTAAAAGTGAAAACAACTTAAAGTATATTTAACATGCTTAAAGAATGAGGTTTTAAATAGGGTTTCTGCAGGTTTCGAAAGGACAAATTTAGGACCTAAATCATAATAATAAAAACGCATACAAACCTTTTTTTTTGCATAATTTAGTCTAATATATTTTTATAATATAGAACAATTATTTCAAAGTGTGTTAAACGTGTTAGTGTGATGCAAATATACTTAAAATATACTTCTAAAAAGTAAAATTTGTGTCGTTACATTTTAAACATACTATCTGAAAAAGAAATGTCCTTGAAGAACAATATTTTTTTGCTTGGCTGTCCTTAAAAATAAGAATTAAACCACAATAAAATAGTATACTTCAAATGTTGGGTGTTGTCCTAGAGGCTAACCACATTGCTGAAGTGCAACTGGCTGTGTTTCAGAAAGGAAGTTGAGATATCTGAACCGGATTCATGCAGTGGTGCTGCACACTGCTCCCTGAAGATTACGAATTCATCCAAACTTTTAACAGAGTTTAATGATTATGATTAACATGTAGAAGTTTTGTATTGTTGTGTAGAACATTACATGTTTTCGTTCTTGCAGAGGTCATGATTACAGTATGTTTAGCACAAATACAGTCTGTCTGTCTAAGATATAAACCTAGTGGTCTGTGAAACAATATAATGAAACAACCCTTCGTTGAGCAGTCATACATCATATGACTTTACATTAGCAGATAATATGATTGACTAACTGCACACAATGTAATTCCAAGCTCCTGTTAAATTATACTGTATTGTAAACAGTTCAGAAATGCTACAGAAACAAAAACTACTAAACCATTCATACTTGAAATTAAGTTTTTGGCTTGTCAAATGTAAAATATTGCAGTCACTTGTGTTTTGATGTTAGCTCAGGACTACACTACGCATTATTTTTATAACAGCATTGCATCCTCTTAGTTCTCATAACAAAAATGCAATTTAAACAAAATTATCAAAGTACAACCCCCTTTTCAATCTATACTTAATCAGATAGTTTGGATCCAGATCCAGTTTGGAGAATACTATTTGTTTTTGAATTTATCATTTCAGTGGAAATGCACCTTTCATGAAAAAGAAATCTTTGGCTTTTATTGTGTCATTGCATTCTGGTTAAAAAAAAAGGTTTTATTTGTAAAGTCTGGTATATGCTTGAAATTCCTCCCCCTCCACCATGCATGTAGCTGCACATATGGAAAGACTCAATGTTTCCGTGCACAGCAGCAGTCATTAAGGGTGTTACGACCCCAAAATGGTGGTGGTGTCTAGGGTCGGGGTGTAACAAAAAGGTGGAGGAACAGAAATGAAAACGGGAACAACAGGACACAAACAATAACTTTACAAATCAAATGTGCTTTAATTAACAGAACTGGTGTTTCCAATGGTAAAATAAATCAAATACAAATACACACACTCCAGGGGCAGAGACTAAGGGACGCCAGGTAAAACAAAACATAAACTAACTAGAAAGTGCAGACAATTCTAAGCTAACTAAATAACATACACAAAGCTAGAACTAATCTACCCTAACTAGGAAGTTATACAATAAACAAACCTGGCGCACACCGCTAAACTAGTGTGTATAACAGAAATAATCCTACGTGCAGAATGTATGTCACGTGACATTCTAAGCTGTCTCTGAGACCCTGGAAGTCAGAAGACAACGAACGTGACACACCGGGTAGGTAACAGAAGGGAACTCAAATGGCAACAAACGGAAGCAAACACAGGGAGCAAGGACAAACAAAACGGGCGGCAACCGAGTGGAGCCACTCTCTCCACGCCGCATGAGCCAAGGGACTCCGCAGAGCCCTCGCTCTCCCATCAATGGCAACATATGGAAGGAAACAAAAAGGAGCACAAACGAACAAAACGGGCGGCAACCGAGTGGAGCCACTCTCTCCACGCCGCATGAGTCAAGGACTCCGTAGAGCCCTCGCTCTCCCATCAATGGAAGGAAACAAAAAGGGAGCACAAACGAACAAAACGGGCGGCAACCGAGTGGAGCCACTCTCTCCACGCCGCATGAGTCAAGGACTCCGTAGAGCCCTCGCTGCTGTACAGGTGTCGGCGCGTTCCTTTTCAACTCCAGCTGCCGCCGCTGATTCGCAAACGAGCCGAAGTGGTCCGCCTCCTCGCTGCTGATCGGCGTCCCAACTGGCGAATCAGGGGACAGCTGGAGTCACCTGGAGGAATAAGCAAAAGCGCGCACGGGCGCGCGCACAAGCAGGCGACAGAAAATAATAGGGAAACGCTGCAAAACGGCCAGGGCCGTAACAAAGGGAAAAAGCTGAGAAGAAGTTTGAAACGGAAGGACCTGGGCTCATAAATTGAAAGAATGTATACTTGTGGTTTCTCACATTCATCAGTGTAGCTAAGAGAAGATCTGCCTCCTTCTCTTTAGTACCACACATTAATAAGATTTAAAGCTATACATCATTAGCATATACCGTTGAAATAAATTTTATATCACAAAAACAGATGCCAATAAGCTCAATGCAAACACATAGACCACTGTTAGAAAGTGGTAGAATTTGATTCAAAGAGACCTCGTTAATTTCTTAACATGCAAATAATTACATCCATGCACATTTGCAAAAACAATGCCGAAAAATACATTTGACCAATTTTGTTTAAAACCCCTGTCTTTATTTGTATTTATTTTACTTTGTGCATGGTTATCTGTTATTTTCCTTCCTTTGCAATTTGAATAGTTTTTATAAGTTTACAATTTGTTCCATTTAAATAAATAATTTAAAATAATTATATTAGTATAATTACAAGAATAGTATTAGTATATATGCCATAGAATAACATATGGCATAGAATAACTATTAAAATATAATAATAATATTAGTATAAAAATACTTCTACTACTACTACTACTACTATTAATAATAATAATAATAATAATAATAATAATAATAATAATAATAATAATAATAATAATAATAATAATAATAATAATAATAATAATAATAATAATAATAATGCGAATGTCGTTTATGGTAAGATAAGACATTTCCTGACGCCAGTCATAGATAAACTTTTTAGATTAAAAATATTCACGTAGTCAAATATAGTTAGATCTTATTTATTCTTTTCTTTAAGATATCAATATAAGATGCACACAAATATACCTACAGTCCAGCAGATGGCGGTAACGGTCAGTAATCTTACACTTTTGACCGACTTCTTCTTGTCCCTTAGCTGGACCCATTTTTATCATAGCAACGAAAACAACGGCGTAACTTCACCATGGTAAGCATATTTTAGCGTTTGATTTCAGTATTATTTGATTATACTCGAAAAATATTGTTTGTCTGAACGTTATGTTTTTGTTTACGCGTTTTGTTGCCGTACACTAGCTGCTGGGCGTTGTCGAGTACGCCATTAACCTTAGCAGCCAGATGATGCTCTAATAAACAAAAGCGTAACACCTCTTTTTTTGTCAGGAATTTCTCACATGGACTAATAACCATGATGTTAACTATTAAGGAATATTCTAAGCTCGCTTCAAGATTAAGTTGAGCATCTAATATCTGTGTTGCAGGCCGAAGTCGAGGAAACTATTAAAAGAATTCAAGCCCAGAAAGGAGTTCAAGGAATTATCATCGTTAATGCAGAAGGTATTCAGCTAATGTTTTAGATGTTTATATATTTCATTTCGCTGTTCAACGGTGTCATGTGCTTCAGTTGAAGATGTAGCTGATGAAACAGAGAGCTCTTTGTAATAATGTTCTGTGTGGGTTTTTAATAGGCATTCCCATCAAAAGCACTCTAGACAACACAAGCACGGTTCAGTATGCTGCAAATATCCACCAGCTTCTCATGAAAGCTCGAGGAATCGTGAGGGACATCGACCCCCAGAATGATCTCACCTTTCTGAGAGTGCGATCAAAGAAGAATGAGATCATGATTGCACCGGGTAATGAAACATGTCTGGATTCATATCGTTTAACGTTTACAGCGAATTATTCAGGTTAAAATATTTCAAGTTAAGAGAAGGAGAAGAGAGTGATGAGTGCATGACTGTATAAGTAAGTAAATTAGGTAAATCTAATTTGTAGTTAAGGTAATTCATAATTTCTACAGATGATTTTGTGTCGGATGACTTAAGTGACAACACGTTCTTTAAAGGTTCCATGCCAAATTTCGCTTAATTTTTTATCTTTTAAGTAGGCTTAAAAGATACTGAGAGCTTTTGTGATCATTATGTTTCACTTAAGATGAAATTCAGGTTTTTGCGTATTTATTTTGCTTAGTAAACGTTAAATTAATCAAATAACCAATAGATACATTGAAGACCCCTGACGTGAGATGCGCAGACTTACAGTTAACGAAGCCATTTCCCATCATCTCAGAGCAGATGCATGAGCATTTGGTCCAACTTGTAGTTGTGTATCTCTAGTTAATTTGCAGTTGCCAGAACTTCTTTAAAGGTGCAATGTCATGCCAATTTAAAATGATTGCAAATAAATTTTTGACCACTCTAGACTCATAACCTGAAATAATAAAGCAGTCTTTGAATCACCTCCACATCAGATTGTGCTCCACAGAACAAATTGTGTAGATCTTGTTCCTCCCACTACCCGGTTTACACTACACCCCTTACTGGGTTTTGCTTGTTGGCACACATAAAATCCACCCAATTACGACAAATACATTCATCATTTAGTAAGCCAGAAACACTTTTGGTCTGAGTTAGTCAGCACCTATGTTATCCATTAAGATGAGCTGCATTAATGGTTCATCTGATTGGTTGGTTAGTGGGCAGGGCTATGGCTATGGCCATCGAGTCGTTTAAACTCAGAGAAAACTAAAATAGGATTACACAAACATCCATGTGCCGATCTGGTATCAATAGACAGTGTTTATCAACAGTGGCACTTCCATTTAATTTAGAAACGATAAATGTAAATGATAACTGTTATCTAGTAGTTTGATAAATGCATGATGCCCATTTAGCAATAGTTACTGAAATGCATGGTGCTCATCATCACTGGTTTTGATTTTAAAAAAAGTAGGTTTATTTAACAGATGTAGAGAAAAGTAAACTTATTTTAATGTAAGATGGCTACATTAAAATGGTAGAACTGGTAGAATTTATTTTTAGAGCATTTTTCTCGTTGTCAGACAAAGTTGAAAAGGTGTAAGGTTTTATATCCGTTGTGATGGTTATTCTGAGATCATCATTCGACTCGGACAGCTTCTCCATCAGCCAATCACAGGCAGCAATGTCATCAACATGAGTAATCCTTGAGCGGCCCGGTTTAAACCAGTTCACGTAATCCGAAAAGCTTACTTTACCTTACAATATTTATTTATATAGGCTTATTTATATAGTTATTCTATGCATTCATGTGTTTCAATCAAGTTTTTATATAGCGCTTCTTTAGCAGTTACTTTCAAAGCAGCTTCACAAAGTCCTCGTGAGGATCAGGTAGAGTAAATAGGAGTTCCCTCTGTGAGGCCCCTGGGAGCCTCGCTGACTGAGGCAGGTGCTAGTCACCTCCCCAGCATAAAGAATATACAACGAATATACAACCTTAAGATCCATTGATGCAAAGTTTGCCAGACAGCACCTGAAAAAAACAAAACAAAGACAAAAAAGAAACTAACAAATGAAAAACAACGGTTAGAAAAATGTAACAGACAACAAACAGGTGATCAGCATCAGCTGCAGGATGAGTGATAAATGATGGGGAGAGGTTAGATAGGCACATTGAACCACATTGTTTTTTCTACAGTTTGTATGTTTTTAGTACTCAGACATAATATTTGTTTGGACAAATTCCAGGAGACAATTATTCCAATGCTAGATTAAACAGATATGTTTTTAATTTAGTTTTGAACTCTGTGAGCGTAGCTGAGCTGCGGACAACATCCGGGAGTTTGTTCCAGAGCTTCGGGGCTCTATATGAGAACGCTCTTCCTCCTCTGATGGGTTTACTAACCTGTGTAATAATCAGTAGTCCTGCTTCTTGGGATCGAAGAGAGCGAGCTGTTTGTGAGGTTCAATCTACAAAGGTTTTCCTATTATGAGCAGTATATTTCAAAATGGCTTAAATCACTTTAACACAGTATTTACAGTGTGAAAGGGACCAATCTGATCAATTCCTCCTTCAATGTTTTTAGTTGTGTTTTTTGTAATCATGCAGTAGTTTTTGGGTTGATTACACAGATGTCAACAACTAATAAGACGAAATGATAAAAACCTGAATGGTTGGTCATTAGATATAAACACTGTATGTCAAATTAAGCATTGTTTATAAGTTCTGAGTGTTCTATTACATTATTACATCGGTATATAGACTGTGATTTAAAAACTTCTATAATACTTCCATAGCTTTCTGTACAGTATTTTAGGAAAAGACATTGTAGACCCTTTTACAGGCACATTTTGGAAGCGGAAGTGGAGGAGTTCCCCATTAATTTGGATGTGGCAGCAAGTTTTTAAAACACTTTTCCTGTATCCGAGCAACAAAAAATATGTTGCTGTTACGTTTATCAATATATTTTCATGTCTTTGATTGGCGATCCACTACTCACATATCTTGACAAACTGTTGATTTCTGCCATACTTCTGTTTCCAAAATGTGGACGCATACACTGAAACGCCATCATGTTTTACAATTTCTACATATTTGTCTACATATTTGTCGATGTAAAAGACATTTACTTGTATTTAGCTGAACATGTAACTAAATCATCAAACATATCTAAGAAACCAGAGTTGGGTTTTACAGAGTTATCTGAAACTTTATGAAGTTTATGTTTGGAATGTTTAAATGTTAACCAGCCTTTTATGTGATGCTTTTTTACTAATCTGAAAATTACTGATAATCATTAATTCATTTTATTTTGTTCTCTCCACAGACAAGGATTATTTCCTCATCGTCATTCAAAATCCTACAGAGTAGGCTTGAGTTCTTCAGTGTTGCTGTTGTTAATTTATCTTTACGTCTGTGGCCAAGATGTTTCGGCTCCAGAGAATGTTAAATCCTTATACTAAACCCCCTACACATAAAATATGCATCTTTTTTTTTTTTACTTAATTCAGTTGTTCATTCCAAAACATTGCCTTCTTTGACATGTATTATTTTCTTTTCTTTTTTCACAAGCTCCAACTCAAACAAACACAAAAATGACATGTACATGATGTGGTTGTTAACAGGACATTAAAACTTCTATAAACAGTCTTCTGCTAAATGCCTGCTTGTGTGTTTTATTGTTACATGCTGTCTAAATATGAAGTGACACTTGTTTAGCAGATTACCATTATGTAAAGCACCTTCTCATCTGTTAAAGAAGTACCCCGGCGTCTGCAAACTGTAAATGGAAACAACTGAAAAAATTGAATCCTGGCCCTTTAAATTCGGTGACGTCACAAGTTCCAGTACATTGTCTCGCGAGCTGTTTTGGTTACAGTGAGTCAGGAGCTAGAGAAGAACCGAAGTCGACCTAGGAAGAAGCGGAAAATAACAAAACTCCTTTTTTCAACCGACATTCAAGTCCAGTTATGCCATCTGACAGACCTTTCAAACAACGACGGAGCTTCGGTAAGGACGGCCTTACACGTTACGTGTTGTTTGACATCAGAAATGTTTGTTTACCAGGTTGTTTTGTACATAAATCTTGCTAGCATGGCATCTACAGTACTCACCAAGAACCTAAACGTTTATAAAACTGTTATAGAGATACGTAACAGTCTGTCAGCTCCAGAAGGGGTCAACAAAGCTCTCTGTTGGCGAGCAAGTTTGGGCTCGAAGGCCTGCTTTTTAAACGCAACTTATACAGAAAACACGTTGGTGTTTATGTACATAACAGGTCTACCATATGCACACTGTAGAATATCACTGTTTTTATGTACGCTCTAAGTTGACAGTACATTTGTGTTTGGGCGTTTGTAAATGTTCATTAAAGTAAGTGATGGACACAGTAAACGTGCTGTTAAACTGATGCTGTAATTTGAGCTCTTTTTCGTGGTCCTGACTACACAAGGCGTGTTGAGGGAGGAGCATAAACCCTTGCCTAATCTTCCCAAACAACAAGCTCCACATAACATAGATCTGATGTTTTTTTAACACGTGTGAAAGTCCAGGTCTAAACGCTCTCTTCTCTGTCTTAATTATCTGGGGATCTGTCACAAATGACCCTGACATTGAATCAGTTAAGATGACACCTGCTCAGAACTGCATTACCTTAGACCAGTGTTTCTCAATTCTTTTCTATCGCGCCCAAACCCCCCCCCCCCCCCCCCCAAGAAGAAAAAAAACATCTCCTCCACCCCCGCAACTATAAATAGCACTATTTGTCTTTAAATTTGTTATAAGTACACCTCTGCATAACACAGTATCCTTATTAACGTATAAGAAAGAAAATAACGACATATGGACTAACTTGCAACAAAAAATAGCTTTATTAACTGTAGCAGAAAAGATTTAAGGTGCATCTGAAATATAAAAAAACATTAAATCTTTAATAAAACTATAAACATTCTTTGACTGACCATAATTGCTGGCAATATTCGGCACGTTTTCGCTGAAAAAACTCAAGCGGCTTATCAGCGTGATTGGGGTGTAATTTCTTTAAATGACGCCTTCATTTATTTGGCTTCATGCTGTCCGCTGCCAACATTTTTAGACTCAGTAAGCACACCTGTCTCTCCTCGTCTCTCACAGTAGTTGGAGTGAAGCCAAGCGCTACATACGCGTTGTCATATTTCCTCGTCGTAGCTTTCGGGAGACTTTCGTTTGTAGTTATGTGTCGTTCATGAACGATTCGTTCTTTTTGAACGACTCTTTAATGTGACTCCGTAGGAACGAATCGTGTCGGAGAGGGATTCGTTCAGTGGCACATGCGCAACATTCTTCTGGTTTTCCGAGCGTAACACGCTCATCATTAATGACAAGAGAACGAAAGGAGCCGGACGTCCCATCACTATTCGTTTGTCTCTTTATCTCCTTCTCTCTCCGTCTGTCTTCTACACTTTGTGTCTACACTTGATACTATGACAATGAGAGCGCCACTGTCCCCTAATGTAGTGGAGTGGCATTGCACTTTATTCTAGAACAGTAAAAAAAAAGCATGTTCCCAGAGGACAAACGCGCCCCCCTTGACGGAACGGGGGCGCACCCCACTATTTGAGAACCACTGCCTTATACCAAACTACTCCAGCCACTTTGTAATGGACTTGATGGTTTTTTTTTTTCAGCTTTACTTGCGCTATAAAATCTTTTACCTGTCATTATTTGTGACCGAACAAAATACTTAGGCTATGTTCTAAACCAAAATTCAGTGTTAAATCAACAATCTTGGTGTTAGTTGTTCTTCAAGTATATAAACAGGTTAAATATAACCAGGGTGAGAGGTAGATCAAGACTATGGTGTTAAAAAAAATCTTTCCGTGTTGATTCAGCTCTCACAGGTCCATCAAGTGACACCAAAATGGTTGCTTTCAGACTTTGAATTTTCTGTGTGTTTGAAGTCATTTTCTCTATTTAGATTCATGTGAAGTTTGATTGTAAACCATTAAGCAACCTCTTTAAATTATTTTAACACCTATCTGATGATTTTACCACTATCTCAATCAAAATAAAACAGAATGTTAGTTATTAATAATAATGTTATGCTTTAACTCACACATTGACCTTTAAATTGACTTCATAATTTTATTCTTATTAACCTTTAAAAGTGTCTTAGTAAATAAGGAATGACTGTAGAGAGTTCCATCCATTCAATGAATCCATTCACGAATTCAAAGTTTTGTGGTTTTGTGATATACAATAACACAATACCAAACATAAACTGGTTAATAAGACAGTCTCTTAGGAATATGGCTGAACCAGTGGGAGATGTTTGGGGGTTCAGGTTGATGGCTAGCCCACTCATAATTCTGGTAGATGGTCGTAAACCTTTGATGTTGGAGATTATATTTACATTTTTACATTTAGCAGACGCTTTTGTCCAAAGCGACTTACATTAGGGAGGAGACGATATGCAATTTGTTACAAAGTCTATCTCAGCTTGCTCTTAATAGAAATTGTATCAACTGATCAATAAACCATAGCAGGAAGGAAATAAAGGAAGAAATTAAAGACAGAGGAGGGAAAAAAGAAAGTTTTTTATAGTAGATGTTCCCTGAAGAGAAGAGTTTTCGGTTGCTTTTCTAAAGCTGTCAGTGTTGGTGCTTTCCTGACTGGATCAGGAGTTTGTTCCACCAGCCAGGGACAGTGAAAGACAAGGTTCTGCCGAGAGACCTTCTGCCCTTGTGGGATGGAACCACTAGTTGCTGTTCCTTCTCTGAGCGCAGGCTTCTGGAGGGCATGTAGGAGTGTATGAGCTCATGAAGGTAAACAGGGGCTGATTTGGAGATAGTTTTGTAGATTAACAGAAGACACCATATTGTTTTATTATCTAGTGCTAAGAGTGCTAAGAGAAACACATGCAGGAGATCAACTTTTCCAACCTTACAGATTATACCAGTAGCATTAAGTTAAATGCTGACCTTTTTCTGCTTATCAATTATGCTTAAGATTATATCATCAAGATAACACAATTAAAATAGGGGCTCACTTCCATCAGATGGCCATTTCTCACAAGATGATGAGTTATTATTTCTCACAAGATGATGAGTTATTATTTCTCACAAGATGATGAGTTACATCTAAATGCGCACGATGGGTCTGGATTGATTATGAGCAGGGATGGATTTAAAACAGGATCCTTTTTGGGGGCATTCAAACCCACCAAAATTGTAATTTTAACATGAGGAAAGTTCCCTTTAAAATTTCTATAGCCAGCAACTAAAGTTTGTGTGTGTGTGTGTGTTTTTTTTTTCCAGGTGACCGATGCAAAGAAGTCCAACAAATCCGAGAGCAGCATCCAAATAAAATTCCGGTGAGAAATTTCTAAAATGTAAATATCTCTCTCTTTCTCTCTCTCTCTTTCTTTCTGGATACATAACTGCGAGAGAATCCATCGGTTGCTCTGTGTAGCACAACCTTAAAGAATGTATCTATTTACCTATAAAATATTTTTTGCTTTTTTTCCTCAGGTGATCATTGAAAGATATAAGGGAGAAAAGCAGCTTCCTGTTTTGGATAAGACTAAATTTCTTGTCCCTGACCATGTGAACATGAGTGAGCTGGTCAAGATAATCAGGTAAACAGCTTTAAATGGACAGCCTGGTTCTGTAGGTGACGTTTGGGTAATCTGATTAGATTTTTTTGATCAAGATCATTCCTTCATGACTTGTAATAAGGACCGATAAGCAAAACGTTTTTCTTTTCTAATCTGGTTTATTTATCCGTCTGGTGGGCATTTAAAGCAGCGTGAGGAAAGGAATGAGCATCTTTTGACCCCAAAAAGAACAGGGGAATTTTTCTAAATACTTCTGGAGAGCGTGAACTTTCAAATTTGTTGAGCTGCATCCACATTCCTTCTAGTGATGTTTTTTCTGTGCACAAGAGTATGTTTAAACCAAATTTCCACGAGGGTAAACTTTCAGCTTTATAAGTCATTGTTTGCTGAGGGATAAGTGTGTTTTTAAGAAATCTAGTCAGATGGTTAAACGAGTATATTATTCAATATTTCTAGATTAAACAAACTTTAAGTTTTTGTCTCAACAAAAAAACTTGTACACAATAATTTTTTGCTTAAATCCTAGTTAAAATATTTGCAAATGATTTACAATCGAAGAATAGAATTATAGAATTGAATTTGAACCCTCTTAAAGTGACAGCGCACAAAACAGAGTGTTTCACTTTGAGTTCAACATTTTGTTGACGCCCCAAGAATGTCATAAATAAACAAGTTATTTTAATGCATTTTATGTTTTTTTGTGCTGCACCTTAAACCGACTTTTGTATAATTAGCTTTAAAAGGGAAGATTTCTGTAGGATTACATTTTACATTTAACACAAATTAATGCATAATAAATTCTTGTCAAGTTGGAAGACTAAAAGCTAATACAAGTTATTAATTGGAGATTTATTTTCTGTGCATGTGAAGTTTAATCGGATTAATGATCAATCAAAGGAAATGTATCAATTGGGGAAAAACTAATTAATTGTAGCTATTAGAAATGTTCATTTATATTGTTTCCAATACGAAAAGAAAACAAGTTTTATATTTAAACAGCAACGTTATCAACATCCATCATAACCCTTGAATTAGACTTTTTAAATTGTTTTATTTTGTCCTGACATGTACTAAACATGGCTTCTCGCAGGCGTCGACTGCAGCTCAACCCCACGCAGGCCTTCTTTTTATTGGTTAATCAGCACAGCATGGTCAGTGTGTCCACCTCCATCTCTGAGATCTACGAACAGGAACGAGACGAGGATGGCTTCCTCTACATGGTTTACGCCTCTCAAGAGACCTTCGGCTGCTAAACAAGGCCACTCCTCGTCAACAGGAAGCAGGCTCACCCAAAAGAACCCATGTTAGCGTTCTCATCACTGCTCCTCCAGTGCTGGAAGGAAGTAATTATTGAAGTGTTGATCCGTCTCCACATGACACTACGTTAAAGAAATACTTTAGAGCATCAACCTGTTTTAAGCAGTCGGTTTGCTTGTTTTTTTTTTAGCATAATAGAAAATACACTGTTTTCTCTTTCTATTTGGTTTGTCTTTTTCCTTCATTTTCTATTTCTTTTAGAATGTTATGTCAAACATTTAGTTGTTCTAGGTGTTGTAAATAGGGGTGAGAGGTTTTGTTTTCAGATTTTATTTTTATTCTTTCTGAGTGTTTGCTTGTAGTTGATTGCTTGTCACCAGACTGTAGTGGTGCTGGCATGCAAACGCGTGAGATGTGCTTTTGAATCAAAATGGAAATCAAATCCTCAGCTTTTTTTAAATCAATAAGGTTCCCATGGTGTCGTGGAAATTATTTGAGCTGTCAGAGACATTCGGAAGCCTTTATGGCTCTTTGTGTTTGCTGAGAATAATAGTTGACTCTCTTTAGATTAAACGCGCATCCTGCTGCTTAATGTGCTTCGATCCACTCTGATCTTTACTGTACATGTGTGGGCGGGAAGAACATTCAGGATCTTATTGACATACAGTATTTTGCGATCATGTAATCTTTAGAAGAAATTGCTTTATTTGCACAATTGAAACATCTAAGATGTTGAACTAGTAGAGTCGGATGTTTATAGCACATAATTATATTCTGTTTTTCCTCCTGTCACCATCCGAGCTGGATGCCTTCTGTTTCATCTCTGAAGAAGGGATCGATTGTGATGCACTACTTTGCATGTTTTGTTCTCCGCTTTTTTATATTGATTTCTTGATACTTCAGCTTTGTTTAAAGTTAAATAATTTTGATGTTTTAAAACAAAAAAATAGACAAAATACAAAGCAAACAAAAACACATGTATGTCTGAAAAACAAGTGTGTGAATAAATTGTTGTACAAAAATAAATGTGCTGCCCATTACTTACACAGCAGATAACCATACAAGATGAAACAAACATGTTTTAAGTGCATCCAAGAAAGGGACTGTTTTACTGAAACAAGAATTTATAAGATGGGCGACACAAACAAAGAGACATTCAATATTTTTCATGCAAATAACGGATAACGTTTGTCCTGAAATAGTTCAGAAGTGCTTGAGAGAAGATTACAGTCCAATTCACTATAAAAAAACTATTACAACTTTATTAATGCGTAGCATTTTTTACTTGGATATGTTGCAGCCAAGTATTTTTGAATGTTTTATTAGTATTTAAATAGTTGGTCTGAAAAAATATTCCAAGATTTATTCCTAGCTACTTAAGTTCTTAATTATAACGTGTGTAACAGTATCATATTTGTCCCATAAGGTAAAAGTCTGTAGCTGTATTGGCACAAAGTATATGCAAATTGTAAATATTTAGCAATTACAAAGGAATGGTTATGAATTAGTTGAATCTGCGCTATTGAAAGATTTTAAAACATTTTAGGCAAATTAGTCTGCATTTTAATATTCCACAAACATATATTTTTCATATTTTGTTTTTAAATATTTGAGCTGTATTTAAATGGTTTTCTGTATAACTGGTCGTTATTGATGTTATGAGGCTTTAATTTATAATTGGACTACAATCATGTCAGTACTGGTAAAACACCATATTCATTCTAAGATAATACTGATCAGACCAACTATTTATAACATTGAAAAGGTTAAATCACAAATAACTAGCTACATGATTTACACTTCTATACAAAAAAGGCATGCATCCGCAATGTTGGTGACACGCTCCAGTCAATAGCACCTCCTGGCCACCAGGTGGCAGCGTCGTTCAGCAGGAAACGAGCAGCGAGCTGGTGACAGACTGCTGGCTCGGGCATCGCTCCACGCTCTCGACGTTCAGGATCTCACACGCGGCGAGTTCAAAACACAAGGCGTTGAGCACCTCCAGGATATGAGCTTTGCCTGAAGCGACACGTTTGATAGGTGAAGCTAAAACAAATACTTTCTTTAAATGACAAGACATTAACCAAACGTCTGCGTCCACAAGAGGAATGTTTATCTATAACAAAGCTGATTTTCATCCATGAGCACGCTTTCAAAAAGACAGCTTGATGTCTGTATCGTGTTTCAGATCAAATGTTTGAATTAAACGCGTAACTTTAGAATATGGACGTAAAATAAATTACGTTAACGTTATCGCTGGAGTAAAACATCAAGCACATGTTGTTAATTATGAGCATTTTGAAGTTACTTCAAAAAATAAACAGCTAAAAAATTAAACCAACCAACCAACAACAAGTTTTCATTTTCAATATAAGAAAGTGGTGACAAACCAGGAATACATACTAGGTCACTAATATGTTAGATGTTTTTTTAAATCTAATCTATTCTGGGGGGCGTTTTAGCAAATCCATGTAAAATTTAGTCAAATTCTGTTGTTTCCACATTGGTTTTACATAAGTAGCAAATGTCTACAGTGAATTTTTTTTAAGATCGTTTAAATATATACGAGGAATTCTGATACATGATGCTTCAGCTTTGGTAAGATAATTTAATGAATTCCTTCCTCATACATAAAGTATTTGGATAAATGTTTATTCTAAAAAAAAAAAAAAACAACTATTACACTTTTTACCCTTACCCCAAATCTCAAAAGTTTGTGCATTATCCCAATCATTTTTAATCAGTTGAAGTAGTGCTCTTGTATAGTCTTTTTGGAGACAATGCATATTGTATTTACCTACAAATAATTACAAGTTACTTTATTATGGTGTTTATTTTCATATAACATATAATTCAATATCCACATGAGCTGTTATGTATCAATTTTAAGAAGGTTTAAAGGGGGAAAATGCTTTTAGACTGCAGTGGTGTTCTAAAGTGCTTTTATGACCGAAAACAGGAAATTTGTACACTTACCATGCTGAGGATCACTGCAGGACTCTAATGTGCTGAGTACAATCTTTCCTAAAGATCTTCTGGACACATTCTACAAAAAACAAACCAATGTAACCATTAATGAACTCCATTGCTTATACAATCTAAACAACTATTCAGTTCCATCTGATTGTATTATATATATATGTGAATCTGGTACACAAGCAGATAGACCCATCTTACTAGCTCTCGCAGCTGCTGAAGAAGCTGCAGGACGTCCATGAGTTTGTCTTCCACTAGAGCCAGACGCACACGCTCCGTCTCCAGCATCTGGAGCTCCAGCTGGAGCAGCTCTGTCTCCTCAGCTTTCTGCTGGAGCTCCTGGACCAGAGCCTCTCTCATCTGCACAGACGTAGCACTTACTGTACCACTGACCTCGGGCAGATTTAAACACCAAGGCGCCAGCACGCCATGAATTTCAGGTTAAGGGAATATGCCAGATGTGTCAATAACCCATAATTCAACGTAGACATCAGAGAAATGGCTCACCAATGCTTGTTTTTGGCCTGTCTGACCAGATGGCAAAAAACCTACATCTGCTGCCGCCTATGCTTATGTTATGCTCGTGCCAAACTGTTGAGGCCTGTAAAGTTCAAGGAGGTATGTTTTTTTTTTTTAAATCAAGTGTCAGGGCCTTTTATAAATCCAAAAGTCCAGGTTATATCTGGTACATTAGAACGTTTTGTGCTTGCAACTGTGCAAATACATTCTGTGCTGTACAATTAAAGTTTAAAAGCCTAAACTTTTTTTTTTTAATTCGCTACATTCTAGGTCTTAAATAACTTCAGGTATTATTTTCTAGTTGTCCATGTGAAGCTCGTTTGAATTCAGTTTTTGTTCTTGCTTGGCTGATTTTGTGTGTTATTTTTTTATTTCATTAGTCCAAATATAATTATCTTTATTACAACAACAAATGAGAGTATGCAACAGCCTTCTGTTATTGGCACACGTCTCTATGGGATTGTAAAGTCACCCCAAACAGGTGTTCACTACAGGGAAGTTAAGTTCAGTGACACTTGGCTTGAAAAAACTGAATGTAGTGCTTGATTGAAGCCGGTTTCTAACGATGTATTTGAAGCAAACAGTTTATTATGCAAATAAGCAATTAAACTGTACAAAACATCAGACTGATTCAAAGAGTTTCCAACCATTTTTTGAGTTATTAGGCAAATAAGTCTTTTGACCACATCATCCTTTTTATGCATGTTGTCCTACTCCAAACTGTATAGGCTTGAAAGCCTGCTACCAATTAAGTATATCAGCTTATGTGTATCTCTGTAATGAGAAGGGGTGTGGTCTAATGACATCAACACCCTATATCAGGTGTGCATAATTATTAGGTAACTTCCTTTCCTTTGGCAAAATGGGACAGAAGAGAGACTTGACGGACTCTGAAAAGTCCGAACTTGTGAGATGTCTTGCAGAGGGATGCAGCAGCCTTGAAATTGCCAAGCTTCTGAAGCGTGATCATCAAACAGTCAAGCGTTTCATGGAAAACAGCCAACAGGGTCGCAAAAAGCGTGTTGAAAGAAGAAGGCGCTAAGCATCTTCCCAAAAACTGAAAGAAAAATTAAGTGTGAAGCTGCCAAGATGACACTTGCCACCAGTTCAGCCATATTTCAGAGCTCCAATATCACTGGAGTGCCCAAAAGCACAAGGTGTGCAATACTCAGAGACATGGGCAAGGTAAGAAAGGCTGAAAAACGACCACCACTGAACAAGACACATGAGCTGAAACGTCAAGACTGGGCCAAGAAATTTCTCAAGACTGATTTTTCTAAGGTTTTATGGACTGATGAAATGAGAGTGAGTCTTGATGGGCCAGATAGATGGGCCCGTGACTGGATCAGTAAAGGGCAGAAAGCTCCACTCCGATTCTGGCGCTAGCAAGGTGGAGGTGAAGTACTGGTATGGGCTGGTATCATCAAAGATGAGCTTGTGGGACCTTTTCGGATTGAGGATGGAGTCAGGCTCAACTTGCAGTCCTACTGCCAGTTCCTGAAAGACACCTTCAAGCAGTGGTACAAGAAGAACATTGCATCTTTCAAGAAAAACATGATTTTCATGCAGGACAATGCTCCATCACATGCCTCCAAATACTCCACAGCGTGGCTGGCCAGTAAAGGTCTAAAAGATGAAAAAATAATGACATGGCCTCCTTTTTCACCTGATCTGAACCCCATAGAGAACCTGTGGTCCCTCATGAAACGTGAGATCTACAAGGAGGGAAAACAGTAAACCTCTCTGAACAGTGTCTGGGAGGCTGTGGTTGCTGCTGCACGCAATGTTGATAGTGAACAGATCAAAACACTGACAGAATCCATGGATGGCAGGCCTTTGAGTGTCCTTGCAAAGAAAGGTGGATATATTGGTCTCTGATTTGTTTTTGAATCTCAGAAATGTGTATTTATAAATGTTGAGATGTTATATCGGTTTGCCTGGCAAAAATAAATAAGTGAGATGGGTATATATTTGTTTTTTATTATTTTGCCTAATAATTCTGCACAGTAGTAGTTACCTGCACACACAGATATCCTCCTAAGATTGCCAAAACTAAAAAAGCCCCACTCCAACTTCCAAAAATATTCAGCTTCGATATTTGTGTCTTTTGAGTTGATTGAGAATATAGTAGTTGCTAAATGATAAAATAATCTCAAAAATATAAATTGCCTAATAACTCTGCACACAGTGTAGATCTTAAATGTAATTCTTAATTGTCTTAAAAAGTCTTACATTTATCTTTATGAAACCTTGCAGAAACCGTGATAATGTATGATGCAATTTCACCTCAGTGTAGTGGACTGATTATGGAGGGGAATAAGAGTCAAAACCCTGAATATTCAATTCAGTGTTACAACGTCAGTGTGTCAGCCGGCACATAAATAACAGCGTCTATTTATCTACTACAAAGAGCAACTTCATCTGTGGACTTGAGATTTCAAGTGAAGATGTAGCAGGAGCTCTTGAAGGACTAGAGAAAGTTTGTGGCCAATTTCAAACTTGAAATCACAGAAGCGCCCACACATGGATGGTTTCCTGGAGTGGTGGGGGAGAGAGAGAGAGAGAGTTCTGTGGCTTTTCTAAGAGGCATGTCCTTTTCATAACAGCAAATAGTGGGCAGCTCCCTTGTGATGAAACTGCACACCCTTGCAGCAGAAAACAAGCATAGATGTAAAACTAAAAAGAAAGTCCTGGTTGGGAAAGACATTTCAAATGCAGCAGCTGGTTTTTATTTGAATGATCTAGTGCACACAGAATGAAGATGCCACATTGAGTAACTGATGTCTTTGATAAGTATGTGATCTTATGGGTTTTAATGTGTGTTAACTGTTTGTCCTTGCTGGGCTCTAGCTATTTATTTAATGGTTCTTGTGTAGATCTGAAGAAGTGAATAGGTTTCTGACACACTTTATAGAAGGCAGCAGCTGCTAAGTCTCATGATTGATTCTCAAGAAATTGTTTTTGCTTTGTCAAGCTCTTCTGTGTAAAAAAAAGTTTATCGATAGGTACAACTTAGAGAAATTCTCTTTAAAATACACATTATGAGCCCCTGAGTATCTGCCCCCTAATGTAACGTGATTAAGAGAGGAAGCAAACTTTAAATTTTTTTCTCATATATGAAGTTTAAAGTAACGATTTTGATTATTTATGATAGTTGTCTGTACAGTAGACAAAGTTTTATAGTTTGTTACTGTACTTTTTTCCCATTTGCCCTAAAACATCTAGGTGTGGCTATGTGATCAAAATCTACACTGGACCAATCACTGTACTGCGCTGGCTGATTGTCATTACATCGTGAGAGAGTATAATTTATGCTGTCAACTATTATAGTCAATCCAATTTTCCTCAAATACTTTTTATACTGCTAAAATGAGCTGTTCTGCTTTAAACTATACTAACTCATCTCAGGGATCTGGAAAGGGGCCAGGAACACTGATTTATTTTTTTGTTTTACAGTAAGCATGGGGTTGGTATGTCACCGCTCTTTTCTCCTGTAAATAATGTCTGTGCATGTGCAGTCTCTGGAGTGAACAGGTTCTCATTCAATGTTAAAACTGAGAAAACATGTTTACACCCCTAGCTATATTAGGTTTGTTGATACAGATTGCTAGTTGTGACCTTCATGAACACTGAGTGGGTGAACTATTTTTAAGATTAGCTTGTTTAAGATATATTAAGGTTTAAACCTTCAGCCAATCAAACGTCTTTGCTACGCAAATGCCCCACCTCTCTGGCCTGGCAAAGTTTTTGGGTACCAAAAGTTTTTGTTACCTTGCTGTCATTTTTGTTGGCACATGTTTACATTACTCAGTATTACACACATTGCTGTTAGTCGGCGTCCTTGCAAATACAAAAAAAAAATGTAAAAGGAGAGGGAATGTATAAATGATGTGTTTATACTGTAAATGTAGTTTTGATCTAGGGACATGCTAATTTTCTAATCATGGCATTGGTATGAGTTCTTATTCTTACTTCATGGATAACAGAGAGTTATAACTATATAAATAATTTTCAGGGGTTTCTTTTAAAATGTCATTTAGGATTGTTTATCCGCAGGTTTCAGGGGTTAAGGTGCTTTACTGATTAAAAAAAAATGCTTTGAGATATCTTAGTCAAACCGACAGGGCTGCTACCAAAACAAAAGTGTAGCCAATCAGCAGGAGCTTTCAAAATAATTATGAGGTATTATTGGTCTAGGGGTGTGTTTGTTTTGGGGATTTATGCCAGAGATTGCATAGATCTTTTAATCACTGACAGCCCTTTCAAAATGAACAAATAAATATTGCAATATATCATCCTGCTTTGTCTGCCTGCTTTAACACATTATTTTATGCCTCTTTTCTAGGTTTCTTAGTTTCTAGATACTCCACCATTTTTCAAATACCTTATTTAAAACATAAAAATTCAGGGCTTAAGAATAAACAAAGCTTCAGTTAATTTTACAAATCCCTTATTTAAAATATTAAAATTCAGGCCTTAAGAAAAAAACGAAGCTTCAGTTAATTTAAATAAATTAAAAGTAATTTATCTAACATTTAAATGTTACATTTGATGATGAACAGGTCAACTTCTTATTTTACTAAAGACACTTAATTTTTTGGTTCATTGTTCTTTTTTTTTTACTAGGGCACAAGTCACTCTACCTAAACCTAGAGGAAACAAGGTATGCTAGAAAGAAACAAGAGCTTTTTGATTAGCCTGATGAACATTGAAGAGCAAAGCTCACAGGATCCTAAAAGTATGCAAAAGTGCGCACCTTTTAAAGAAGAATGGTTCTTTAATGCTCGATCTAAGTTAGCAGCTAAATCCTCCTCTCTGAGTGGATAAGCAGCTTTTCTCTTTCTGATGATGTTTGTTTGCAGAAGACAATCTAGCGATGCTGACCCTAGGTAAATGCCCATTATTTTATAACATCATGTGGGATCTATGTATACAATACAGTTGGGGAACACATTTTACAATTATTTTTCTTCTAATGAGCATTTCTTTGTTCCTGTTTAAAACTGTTTAAGTTTCTGTTTAAGTATACTAACTTTTTAAAGGAACGTAGGTGAAGCCAATACAAATCTTAACTTTAATCATAAAATTCACAGCAGTTTGAAGGAATGAAATTGAAGACATATTCTCATGGGTGAACGTGATTATTTGTTCTCAACATTAAATGTACCTGAATGCTGTGCAATCATACCTGATGGCTGTCGAGCTCTGGCCTCCTGAACTGACTCTCTTTCAGTTCCAGCTGTTTGTTGAGCCGTGTGACCTTCTCCAACAGCTCCAGGACGGCTGTCTGGCTCTCCTCAGTGCGAGAGTCTCCCAAACGCGACAGTAGCTTCTTCACAGCCTTCTCATCACACCTGAAATACAAAACATGGAGACATAAACAGGGTAGGATACAAACCCCTCACAAGCTTTTGGAAACAATGTTTGCATTTCACTTGATCAATTTTGTGTTCATCGAATGATGTGCTTTAATACCGGTCTCCACAGCACGAGAGTCTGGTGAGAATCCGCTTGACCTCATCCACCTGTCTCTGTTGCTCTCCGGTCCATCGCTCTTCCTCTTCATCAGACGCCGCCTGACCCTCCACTGAGCGGAAGAGCTGCTCCTCCACTGCTCAGACACATTTCACAGTAAGAAAAAAACTAACAGTTCTTGAAATAAATGTATACTCATCATATATTATCAATTCATTTATTACAAAAACCCTAACTGACGTAATAGCTGTAAAACGGAAATGCCTGAAGTAATTTTAAATTCTGATTGTACACTCATTATTGGCATGTATAAGGTGCGGGGTATGATTTGTATAGAGCATGCACTAGTAAATGCTGAAAGCTAGAAAGAATATTTAAATTGATGCACTTGACTTGATGTGAGTTACAATATTCATTAGTTAATCGTTTTTGAAAAGTGTTTACTTTTAGAAAATTCAGTACTGAAAAGCAATGTGGGTGTTTACTCTAGCAACATCAAAAAGCAAGTTTAGGTTAACAGTGCTGTATGTGATGATAAAAGCTTGGTTGAACCTAACAAACATCTAGAAAATCAGTAGGAGCTGGCGTTATAGACGAGGGAGGCTCTATGGGTTTAAGACTATGTTTGATTTGCAAATTTTAATCAGTAACATTAGATCCTAAAGGTCGTCCTTCTCGCATGATTGATGTTTTGGGTCTTCTGAGTTTACCAAGTTCATTTTCAATTTAAAATACATCCCAGATCTTTATTATAGTTTAAAGAAGTCTCATTTTGGAGTTTTAGGGGTGTGCTCCTTGCATGCAAATGAGCTTTATATTTAGAGGTTACAAACTATAACATTTTTAGTTTATGGAGTGAAGCAGAACCCTGTTTTGTTATTGTTCAGTCAGGAGCTCCGTAGTGGTGACGGTACGCACACTTTGATGTGTTGCTGTGTTCGGAGCTCCAAAAAATCTTGACTTCTATGAAATGATCAAAACCAAAGTGTATGCATTTGGATTACATTTAACCATAAAAAGCACTTCATTACCTATCTTTCTTCTGACGCCAACCATGAAGCCCCATGATCTGCCCTTTCTGTGCCTGATTAAAATATAACAAACCTAATGGCTTCATATAAACACACATTTTATGGGAAGCCGTTTTTTTCTGACAAGTTAACATAATTCGGTGGTCTTAACATAATCAGATTTTTGAGAGTTGTCCGCTTCTTTTGTGCATTCTATTCTATTTGCATAGTGTGTACATTGTTTCAACTACCAAGTGTATTGTGCTGTCTCTCAATCATTAGTGGTGGAAGGGTGCGGGAAGCACCATACAAGTTCATAAAACAGTTGGTTGCAAAATAATACTTGATTTTATTTTACTTTTACCCGCTTTATGTATTTAAAAAACTCTAACTTTGTGTTCATACCATTTATGAATGTATTTGTGTCCAAACACAATAGATTTCTCCCTCATTCTAAGTCTGTTCCTTTTACTTATTATGTGAGTCAAAATTGATTTTGTCATCACTTGAGATTGTAGACTATACAGGTCTGCTTTTGAATGGCAACAAATAAATGTTTTGTTGTAAGGTCGATCTTTTTTGTTTATAGGCATGAATCTAAATGTGTGTATTAAACATCATCACCTAGAAGTGGGATTTGGTACTTAAAACATGCAAGTAGGAACTGTTTACAAACTGCACATACTTATAGTCTCAGATAGGATTGAAGAGTGTCAATATTTGTCTTACTGGTGTCAGACATGGTCTCTGCATGTCCCGTTGGGGAGTGTCGGTCCTGCTCGGTGTCCAGGCAACAGGCAGACATGGTCTGAACACCTCCATTAAAACGTCTGTCCCGTTTGTTGAAGAATGGAACGGATGTTTTAGAGCCTTCAGATCTGTCAAGAATATAAAACGGATTCATTGAGATGTCAGAATGTCAGTGGGTAGAGTAGGTCAGGTCTAAGGACACTGGTAAGAGCAGGATACTGCCCTTTAAAATATTTATTCAGTTAATGTTTAGATGTTTTATTTTTTTTATCAATTTTTAGTTGCAAATCCCATGCCTGTTAACAACTTTAATTCAAGTCTTCTAGCTGTTAGTGAATGAAATGTTTGTTATTACAGTGCAGAATTTTTTTCTTCCAAGCTTCACAACAGAAGAAATTAAATAGGGAGGCTTTTTGAATCGAAGAATAAATGTTTCCAGATGGCAGCAGCCTGCCTGCAGAGGGTAAAAAAACCTGCAAAAATGGGAGAGTGAAAAAGGATTTGGAGGCGGCTGCACTCATGCACATATCCTGCTGCCATAAGGAAGCCTTCAGAGCAAAGCGCCCATAAATAAAACCCCTACGAGCCTCAAAATCATCCTTCGGTACTTTAGACTTTCACTTCTGCACAGTTTAAGGTCAATATTTGGAATTCAGATTGTCATGAGGGGGTGTAGTTGGGGGTTTGGGAGAGGAGGGTAAAGGTGGGCTTCATGAGTCCCTGATGACCTACAGCTGCAGAAGCAAAGAAACACCAGGACAGCTAGCTAGAAGAAGCCAGAGACTCAAGGAGATTGTGCTTTTAGCACTATGATAACAGATTTCACATGCACAATGTAACAGTTTTGATTGGACGAGGCTTTGTTGTTGGAATATCGTGTTGAGGACTCAAAATAAAGTGATCAAGAATAGTTTTACATATTACATATTGCAATAAAATATATTAGGTTATTATAAACATTTAATAAAAAACACTTAATTTTAACACTTAACATCATTGTTGCTATAATTATATGGAATTTAAAGATCTAGAAAAGCAAATGAGGAGGGTCAGGCTGATTGCTTTCCTTTAGCAAATCATTAGATCCTAGTACAAGTTTGACGAAGCTTTTGAGCTTGATGAAAGGCCCTTTGACGAACTGGTGACTTGTCTATCTTTGTCTTACACTTAGATAGATGAGGCTAACTTTACTAATACCAATCACAGTGGGTAGCAGGTGTAGAATTGATTTTAATAAAATGTTCTTATTAGAACACAACAAACCGTTAGACACCGGAATCCATTCAGTTTCATGAGCCAGTATGAAAAAAAAAAAAAATAGGAAAGTTTGATTTGCAGATTTTGCTCTAAATAATTATTTAAAAGTTGCAAAGTTTTCATATCTATTGTTCATATGTTTCCTATCTGTTCTTGATGTTATAAATCTATGTTTTTAATCAAGAGGAATGATTAAAAATACTTCTGCATGGGCTGAATCCTAAAGCACAGCTCTGACAAATGAACATACTGCTTTTATTTCCTTGTGTTCACTGATGGATCAAAGTGCTGTATGTGACTATATATGATAAAAGCATGAAAGTCACATTTTGACAGAACCCCCATCTGGTTAATGTTATCGACCCAGTACCAAACTCCAAATCTATGTTATTCCATCTCTATGTTTTGAAAACATCCAGCTTTTACAAAGCAAATCATTAAGTAGGCACAAAACCATGGAAGAGAGTTACCATTTATCATGTGATATTCAATAGTATTTCTTTTTGATGCAGTAACATTAGGAGCGCTTTAAAGGATTCAAAGCAGAGTTTATGGACAAAGAGACGGTTTAGCCCTGAGGTCTAGAATGGTCTTTAATTTCTAGGATCGGAATGTAAAGGTGAACCTACCAAACAAACCAAAAAGTTCACTTAAAAGACGTGGTAACGTACATATTATTACTTTCTTGCTTCTTGTTTTTTTAATACCTTTGTGCTTGTTGTAAAACCTAAACAGATGCAGTAAGAACTGTGATCAAGTCTGCATTCCATCCGTCTGTTCAGCTATTTTGGCTGGCCTCCTCATGCTCTCAGCACCTTATTCTAGTGGTCAAGCTGCTAACAATAGGTTTCTATCTCGCGTTTACACTTTGTTTACACTGGACTGGAGTGATATTCTAACATGGGGCGAGCCCAGCTGTTTGTGGTTTAGACGTGCACTTCCTGTGTTTATTACGCCAGGATCTCAACTTCAAGACCCCCTCGTGCACCCGGTTTACTCGAGGAGCCTTAAAGTCTCACAGCACATTTTGTAAGATGAGACTAGCCTAAATGTTAGGAGCCAAATAAACAGCATGATTAGATCTTTTCGGATGTTGCAAGATCCTGATAAATGTTGATCAAGTCATCAGTTTATCAATAGAGTACAGAACAGATGTCCACCATTAAGAAAACGTAACATGATATGTGGTTAAGTAAGGCTGACTCAGGCGAGACATGGAACACGTGTGGTTTCGTTCTTATATATGCGGTTCTGAGATGTGGGAAATCACCTGATCCCCCATCAGGGGTTTCAGACATCGTCTGGGGATGGCAAATGAACCCAGACAGCAATTCATCAGAGTCTGGAAGCGTTCTTTATGAGAGCAGACAAACGAGGAGAACTGGAAAGTGTTTATGCAACTCCAGAAATGGTAAACATGAAACCGAAACACTGAAGAAGCATCCAAAACGACAGAAGAATTGTTTACAAATCCCTGATTCAATGGAAACATAAAAACCCCACTTGGAATATATTTTAATCAAAATTAATCTAGCTTGTCAAAGGTACATTATATAAGTTTTTTAATCCGTGTTTAAAATCCAATTGCCTTTTTATAGATCTCAAGAAGTAGTTTACTAAACGTCAATCATTTTACAACCAGAGAACTTTTTCTCCACTGAATTTGTGTTTTGATTGGCTACAGATTTGTTTGCTAGTAAAGTCTCATTAATCATAATTACTTGGGCCTTTATCCACTTGCATTTTTTAGAACTCAATAAGTAGCTGACTAAATGTCAATCATTGTATTTTTTGGTTTTAAAGGAATAATCTCTAACAAGGGTGCATGCTACTTTCTTGTTGCCATTATGTTCATTTGAAATAATTAAATTCAATCTACTAGCATTCATTGGCTGATGATGCATGGTTTTCTTTGTTTTTCACAGCTGATATTGCTGGCAAAAGTTGCTGTTTGTGTTAGGAATGCTACTGCTAGCTAGCAACACATAGTAATTTACATTAGATTTTATAAATACCTTTTAAATATACAATAATAGGTCGCTCGGCCATTCCGATACACTGGAATATTGTGGAGTATTGAAGCAAGTGTTCTGCTGTCTCTTTTGTTTTGAAACATGGTTTTAGATTTTTTTTTTACTGAACATTGCCTTCAATTTAAAACAGAGACCATAAATCTCATAAGACGAGAAGGACTGCAGAGCCTTGAATCTGGCACATTAAACCACTTGGCCATTCTGACAAACAAAAGTTTTGTAGCAAGTTATGTGTCATCTCTTTTGATTTTAAAACATGCGTTACCAATTTTTTTTTCAATTGAAATTCCTTAGTTTAACGCAAACATTTGTCGTATGTGGGATTTGAATCCACATCTGGAGACCAGAAATCGCAGAAGATGAGAAGTACCGCAGAGCCTTTTCATAAAATACGATGATTTCATACAAGTTGGACAGTGTTTAGGAAGAAAATGTAATTCTTTAATACTATAAAAGAAGTCATAATCCTGATTAACTATAGAACTCTTTTCTCTCTAACTTGGAGTTTTCTGATTTATAAAACAAGGAAAATTATGTTTGAAGGCAAAGTTATTGTTCAATTTGTAAGCAGGAATGAAAAGCATTTCTCCATAACTTAGTGAGGTGTGCAGTTTGTTTGCTTAGATCTGTAGAGCAGAAGTATCATCTGGCTGAGAAATACAGGAAAAGCCCTGGGAGCGGCAGAGAAAGAGAAAACCCCCTCAAGGTCCTGGGAACTTTACATTTATTCAAGTGCTTTGAAATGCTTGACCAAACCTCTTCCATTTAAAGGCTTCCTAAAGACAACATTTTTATGAGGTCTCGTTTGATCGACATTTCTTTACATTCGCTGGGGAAGTTGCAAACGACAGTTCATTCTCTCCGTTAAAGCCTCTTATTATTTGCTGCGGTACAACAGGTTACCGAGACGGAATTTACATGATTCAGGCGCACCACAGCTGGAATAATAGCTCGCTAAGTAATAACTGATTATATTTCAGTGGTTAAACGGCCGTCTATTCAACATGTCAGTTCCTGTGATGTCAGCAAAATATAGAGCTGATGACAAATGCAATGCTTTTCAATGTGAGGGAAAATTCACATCTGAAAGAAGAGCGATAAATAGAGAAAGATGTTGGAAATTCATCCCTACTAAACAAACAGCCAAGTGTTTGCTTCTTACTCCAGATGGCGGCTCTTGTCCCCACCTCCACCCCACTTTTTCTTTCTCCTGCACCGTCTGTTTCTTTTGTCCCAAAGCACGCCTCGCTGTGCTTCTCTTGGGGTCTAGACTCAGGCCTTAGGTCCATCTTGGGCTCTGAGTTAACCGCCCCCGGGTAGGACACACATGGATGGTGTGTTTATCATGGAAATGAACTGAACAGATCAGGTTTGTTCCCATCACCTCCCACTTGATCTAAACCTCTTCCACTTCCTTTATCAGGGCCAAAACGGCTTCTGGAAACCTTTTGCAACATCTGTGAGAACTGCACTTGGACTTTCTCATTCAGAGCAACTGCCAAGTCACTTCTCAGCAAGTATATAGCAACAGTTGCTTTCAGCTACATTAGCTTTGTAAACCTTAAAGATGCTTTGATTGTTTTTTTTTCACTTAGTCATTCTCTATACGATCATATTAATCATACTGAGTTCAAGATGGACCTAATCCAGGCAGGCCTGACTCCCGCTCCCAATAGTTAATAGTTTTTTTTGCTTTCAAGATAAGAATGCAATGAAAACATTAACATGCATCTGTAAATTAACATGCTGAAATTTTGAATGATATAAGATATAAAATAAGAAAGGAAGGAACTAGGTGAAGAGGGTCTTGAACTCTTATATCATAATGGCACTATATATTTGAGTTTGAGAATTTAGTTGAGCTAGGTTTTTGGATCTCCTCTACATTGGTTTGAAATATAATAGTCTCATAAATCATCATTTGAAATTAAATTGTCTTCCGTGTTGTGCAAGCTGCTTGAAAATTGCAACCCAGTATATACATCACTTATTGAAAAAGATGCTTTACTTACGATACTACTTTCTACTTTTTACTACTTTGTTGAATAACTTTTGTGTTAAAGGAAAGAAATAAACAAAGAATTCAACCTTCTAAAATGACAAGCATACACTGCATAGTGTTTTACGCATAACATAATTAACTAATGGATCCTCCCTGCTCATTAATGTAACAGTCCTTAAGAGATACTTAACAGTAAGCATCCTAGACGCCTAAACAGCAATCCCTTCTTCTCCCCTGCTCCTCACAGGATTGCGGGTTCCTGGGACCCACTCCTCGTGCAGCTTGCTAAGTGTAAGTTTTAAATACAAGTATATGGTTTGGTACATCTGCTGTAGAATATAATGGCTATTAGTAATAAACAGTATATCTAAAATGGCTTTAAGTGTAGCTTCAAGGCGACTAAAATAAGACTAAAGTCTATGCCCTTCACATTTAATTAATAACTAGAGCCTTGAAATAGCAAGACAAAGAAGTGGGTTGTAAGCTTAAGCAATGACTTAAACAAATGGACTGACATGATTACACATATACAAGTGACTTATATCCAATCACCTGCTTTTTGGTGTGTTTATTGTCCTGACAGAATTAAATATAACACCTTAATGTTTGAAAAAAGTGTTGCTTGCGTGTAAATTTGTTGCTTGCTGCCATACCTTACTCTTCTAATGCTCGAAGGAAACAAATAAATAGCTTAATAGACAGCCCATTAACTACGTGGCCAATTTGTTATTGTTTCTTATTGTTTTGCCAGATGGGAGGTCAACGCAGCAGGTGGAGGAGCTGAAGTGAGCTATTAAAAAGCATAATTGTTTCAGCATCAGCATTAGGCCCCTGAACAGAACTGCACATGAAATATTGCCAGCAGACACACACCTCTGACTCTGGATAAAAGGGAGAGCTTTCAGTATGAATGGATCAGCCCATGACCTGTGGTGCATGACCAGTGTCCTCTTCAACCACTGGCAGCTGCATCAAAAGCATGGTCCTCCAGGGTCTTTGTCTTCATAGAGCTCTGCTGCCAACTCAGTGTTCTCAAGGGAGTTGTGTTTGGAGTGTTTAGGCCACAAAGTGAACCTTGCTCTGGTTTTGCTGATCAGAAAGCAGTCAGAGCCCCTGGGTATTTCAGATAGCGCACATTGAAAATGAATGAAACATGAACCTTGCATTCCAGCTTAAAGAAACTGCAGTCCATGGTTGTTAATTTAACATTTAATTTATGTAGCACGTTTAAAACTGCTGAGCTGGCCATGGTGATTATAGTCAAAGTATGTTAAAATACAACACAAGAGTAAACTGACTTATTTGTGAAAAGCTGGCAAACTTTGGTTTACATTTTTTTTGTTTAAAGGTAGGCTTGAAGGTATAGAAGAAATAAATGAATGACATTTCGTTTTCAAAGCATTTGTAGGTATGTGCAGTAAAGGAATACGTGGAACAGCCAATTAAAGCTTCATTAAACCTTAAAGAGCAGAGGCCTTGTGCACTGGCATTAAAATCATACCTAAAAACGATATCTTACATCTGTGAATGCCCCAATAACTAAAATTTCTGCTCTTATGGATTTATAAAAATTACCTCTCAAGTGGTCTGAAACATACCTTAAGGTTTGAGGAACACAGTGCTGGAGTTTTAAACCTGAAAGCGTTTCGTGTATCAAAATATTGTCTTTATAGATTCGACTCAGAGTTGCTGAAATGAGTCCTAGTTGAAAGCAATTTTTTTTATCCCACCAGCTAACACATCACACCATACAACCTCCAAGTTATTCATTCATGTCTAGAAACTGAACTGGAAAAAAAAAACCTCAGCCCCAAACATTGAGGTAACGTCTCTCGGATTACCCTGTCGCATGAGGGGAAGCAGGGTTATGCAAGCTTTTCACAAAGACTAGCATGCAGGAAGTGTTATAGTTTATCTGCGTCTGATTGCTGACTGATTGAAAAAAAATTATTCTCTGTGGAGCAAGGAGCCAGAACCATATTTTCACCCGGGACCCTAAATGATTAACACGCTCATGACAAGCCTCGAGCTTCTCGGGTGAGCTCGACTGTTTATTCAATCAGAGGCAATTTGATGTTTTTATTGGTTGTCATTTCTGTTAAAGCAATTTATCTAAGCACAGTCAAAACCAAGCCCGGTAGATTTCATTCAGCAGCTCCAGTTGTGTCACGTAGAGGAGGGGTTTATTACCAACATGTCACTAAATTATTCATTTGTGAATTGAGGCCAAATCTGGTAAAATTAAATGCATATAATAAGAAAATTAAAGCATTTTTCCGACCTTACAAATGTGTCAAACTGTTGTTGGAGACCTCCAAAATAAAAAGGAACCCTTCAAAATCACAATAGTGGCACTTTAAGATAAGAATCCCAGTACGCCCCAAAAATTACCATCACGATGTTCACGATTAGATTCACCAGCACAGAAGTTCCTTTCTCATCCATTTCCATCCATAAAAGCATGTGATGTTGCAATGTATGCATTGTGGGATTGAGAAGTGTGGACATTTTGTGCACTCAAGATTCTCTCAAGATGTAGAAAAACATCCAGGACTTTCACATGCTGCTTTTGACATTCGTTCGATTTGAACATACTGCTCGGCTTGTTTACTAATTGTTCACATAAAAGTATGATAAGTATATGGATTCAAGGCTCAAGTGTCCTGTGTCAGGGCCTAATTTTGCCCAGGGCTGTTAATTCTATGAGATGTGTTTGGTGTTATTGTCTCGCTCTGGTTTAACAGCTTAGTAGCCGAAGTAATTATACTTCGATAATTATTCATTAACGTACAAATTAATTTTAATCATTAAAAAAAATTATGTAAATTTTTGATCACGCAAAGCTGAGAATCCAGGCTCACTTTGTCACATCAAAGTAAAAGTTTGTGTCTTACAACATTCTACATTTAACAGCTACAACTACATTCCATGCTTGCAACGCGAGTATGCCATCCAAACGTTAGGTTTGTTTCCAGACGGTATTCTACATCACACATTTGGAACGGAACTTCAACAATGAAACCAATAGCAACTTGCTTTTAAACACTGTGAAGTAGCAAGAGGAGATGAGGGGCAGGAATCGTTGCTAGGATACAGCCAAGGAGTGTTCGTTCATTATTCTGCAGAGAGGAGAAACTGTTTGAAGATAGATGGGAACTTTCAATCTATTTAGCACTGGCTGAAAGGAGCTCTGGCCAAATGTGTCGGCTGCATTGTGATCTGGAATTAATTATTTGGCTTAAGAGCGTCAATAGAGAGGCCATAGAAAGGCATTCTGGTAAAGTTCACTGCTGACTTCACGTATATTAGATGAGCCTGGTGGATTGAATGTAAATATTTATTTAGAAATGTGGCTAACAAGGGAACAGACCAAACAAGTAGACAAATTCTAGTTAAAAACTGTAAAGTTTATCTACAACTTGACCAATTGTAATCTTTTTTTTTTTTTTTTGCCACTTCATATGCTCATTAAACACTCAGTAATTGCAACATTGATTTTCTGAGTTTGCAGAGATTTGCAGAGACTCATTTTCTATGTATGCTTACAGATCCATTTTTCATCTCCAATTTTAAAATGCGTATTCATTTAGGACGGTATGAAGGGAAACCATGTAAATCATAGCTCTTAATGTGGTTTGTTTAAATAAATAAGTATATTACCAAAAAACTATTTTGTACCAAATTCAGCTGTTGTTGGTCATTTTAAAATTTGATAAATACTTTTATTTTGTGATGATTTATGATTATTTTGTCTGAGAGGGAACCCAAACATAATTTTTATTTTTCAACTTTAACATCTCAGGCATTTTCAGTTAAGTGAAGTTAAGTAATTTCATTAGAACTAAACCTTTTCTTCTTCTTCTTCAGAATGCCGAAAAATCACACACCAAAGCATGTGGCTGTTTGTCTATAAAACATTGACACACGCCATTAAATCATTTCACTAAAAACAATAATCTCAAACATACTGCAAAAGGAACATACTGGCATGTGTTTCCAAAATGTGCCTGAGGAAGGTTCAATGACAGCCCAAAAATAAAATAGAAACTATGAAATGAACAGCGTACAGCAGTAGCTGTGAATAATTTAGCCAAACAGGATGACAGCCACAGAATATGCCACACACGTCGACGACAAGCTGAACCCAAATAAAACAATGTCTGCACTCGCAAAGCACCACCACATCAAGCCAACATAAATAGCATGTAAGCTGGCACACATCTGCAAAACTGGTCCCAGGCCATTTTACACCAGAAGACGCTTGGTTTCAAGCACATTGTGTGTTGGTGAAGTAAGGCTCTGCACAGTCTCTTTGCCCCTAATGCATCAGTCATGTTACGGTAGAAAATGTCTCCAGTTTTACAGCAGAATTGTGAAGTCTCCAAAAATATTGGTCTACAAAAGATCACCCTTTAATTATCTACTTGTTTAATTACATGATTTAACTAAAGAGAAGTCTAAAATAGTTGATTTGCAAAAATTATCTTAAAATATTAAAAAACTATTGGGGGTGTTCCCATTTTGTCCCAGAAAATGTCCACTTTACTAATAAATATTCTTGTGTGTAGCTTTCCTTCTGGAAAAACATGTATGTACTTTCAGGGCATTGGATAAGACTGTGAATTGGTAGTCAGCATCAGTGTGAACAGGCTAATACATCAAGAATAAGCTCTAGATTTAGAACTGTTGAACAGCTAGCTTTAATGTTCTCTGGATTGTTGCCAAACATTTATGTTTCGCCATGGTCTTTTACCCTGACCTCAGTGAAATCCCCAGAAGCAGATGCCAGGTTGTGGTAAGTGTGGATAATTTCTTCTCTACGTTCCGTTAATGCTGAGGTAAGCAATCCCAATGTAAAAACAAATGACCTCATCATGACAAGTGTCCCGAATAAGTGCAGCGTTACAAGCACAGTCAAAACTATTTTAAACAGTGATGGAGTCATGTTTCATCTCAAAGCGTTCTGTTCATGTAAATATTATACTAACCTGTAGAATAGGAGCTCCATCTCCAGCTGCTGAATGTGCCTCTGTAGAACAGGCACGTGACTGGCTTTGGTCTCCAGCTCCTTCACTTTCTTGAGTCCACTGAGCACAGCCTGTCTAGCTTCCTCCACACGCTTTCTCATTCCCACCTGCTCCTTCTTTAGAGTTCTGTTACATTCCTCTAGCATCAGCGCAGACTCGCGTGATACTCGTAGTTCCTTCTCCAGCTTCTGGTTGAAGAATATTGCCTCCTCAATCTGTCCATCTCTGGAGCTTCGGATTAACTCCACTTCTCTCAAGAAACTCTGGATGTCCTTCAAGTTTCCAGAGATTTTGGGCTTCTGTGCTTTTCTCCTTTGGTGGGCGATGAAACAGCCACCCTCTGGTTTATGTTTCGAGTGGCTTTTCCAAAGGCCCACCTAAGATGCATAGGAACGTCTCAGTGGTTTTTTATTTAATTTTTCTTTGCAGATAAGGCAAATAATGTAGATCACAACCACACATTCCTAACACTAGTCAGAGTTGTTAGAAAAATGTCAAAAAAAAAAAAGAATACCAAAATCACCTAGTTTTTTATTTTAAAACACACTGCCAGCATGGTGGACAGGGATCTTAACTGTTGCAAACCCATTTAGAGACATTCAATCTCTTAAAATCCGGTGTGACTGTCCCATTGGGTACAATTAAAGCCAATTCACAAATTTGTGGTTGTGTTCACATTGTTTTTTGACCATATGTGCCAAACAGTGATTGAAATATTCAGAAGAAAAATATTAAACAATGTCACATTGTTTTTATTTGTTGTTGCAATGCTGTAAACTTTGCCAAACACGTACAAAAAATATCTGAAAGAATAACACTATTTTAATTTCAAGTCACAATGAAGTGTCATCTTGTAAAAGTAACGGATTTGCCTTTTCTTCCCATGGCTTTTGTGAAACAAATGTTGAAATAAATATTTGTGAAGAGTTTCCATATCGCAATAAAGGTCTAATAGTTAAATGTCATCAATTAAAGCGACTGTATGTGTTTTTTAAAAAGCTATTAAAGCTATTAGGTCAATCGAAAGGGTGTGTAGCAAAACAACGTCTGCACACAATCAGCAGTAGCTATCAACATATTGACAAGGTGCTAGGGGTGTGTTTGTTTTGGTGATTCCAAACGTCACCTTTAAAGGTGCCATATCATGTCCCTTTTAAATCATTTATAAGTATTTGACCCCTCTAGACTGCACCCTTAATAACCTTCCAAATGCAAAATGTATTGTAAACAGTGTCTTTGAATCACCTCAAATGGGTGTGATCTGTCAAACAAGTCATGTATCTCCGGTTCCTCCCACTACAGTGCCTCTGCCACGCCCCCTGCTGGGTTTTTCTTGTTGGCACACAATGATCTTCCCATTTCCGATGAATGCATATATTTTTTGGTAAGCCCAAAAATATTTTTGCCTGGAACGTTATCACTTTCTTTGATTGTCCCAGACGGTTCTGCTACGGTTACACTTCTGGGTCAGTCAGTGCGTACGCTCTTCATCCAGATGAGCTGCATTAGGGCCTCATCTGATTGGATAGTGGGCGGTGCTATGGCTATGGTCATCAAGCCGTTTTGAGCTCCCAAATAAAGAAAATAGGATTACAATAACATCAACGAATCTGAATGTATTTAGGGTTGTTTTTGATGTCTGAAAATAATGTCTGAAGAGTCGAGTTTATATTGTATAGAGTGTTTTACATGAAGCATACTGGTGAAATTGCAGTCAGCATGTTCATGATGTGCAACATAACCTCATCAGAATGTTACTGTGACGTTATCCCGCAAAATTGCAGTTACTGGCCAGCACACCTGCTCCTATTGTTTTACTGTAAATTTAGCCCAAAACGTTTCAAGGTTCATTTTGAGACGCAAAAAGACAGGCTGTACCTGTAAAGCCAGAGAGCGCGCATCACTGCTCTGCAGAGCAGCCCGCATGTCCTCCACCAGCTCCCGGAGACTCGCGTTTTCCTCTTCAAGTTTGGCTATCCTGTCCTCAGCCTCCTCAAGAGCAACGATTTCCTCATAACATTCTCTGGTGCATGATCCCACCTGTCTACAACCCGAGCCGTGTCTGTCCAGAGATGGAGAAGAAGGCTCCGCACTCTCGGACTTACAGGTACCCAGCGACAGCAGCTTCTCCCGCCGTCTCAGGGGACTCCGGAGACGGATCTGCGTTTCGATGTGCTCGCTTTCCTTACCGACCAACAACCTTCCGTTCTCATACAGGCAACCAGCTTTGGAACTGAAATAACCGCAAAGTTTTGCGTGAAACTGCCTGAAGGTGAACTCTTTGGGGAGGTTATCCAAAACCCCCGCGCACTCCTCCAGGTCGCTCTCTTTACCGAGTCCTAAAATCTCACAGAGAATGTGAAAATCCTCCGCAGGGATTCTTCCCTCTCCCTGACAGTCGAGGTGGTGAAAAATCTCTTGGAGGTATTGATCCAGTCCTGTCGCGAGGACTATAATTTCGTTTTCCACTCCACGGTCGAGCCCGTAATGATACGCGAGAGTGCTGACAATCCATTGCGTTCTGCGCGCGGGTCTGCTGTATGGGTCGCCTGCGTCCGGCTTCTCCATCGTTTCCCCTCACAAGAGTTCCATTTATAGAGTATACATGGATTCAGCAGATCCTTCAAGCATTCAAACAGCATAGCAAGTTCAGTTCATGGCATCTGGAGCGCAGAGCGCCTCGTTCTTGCAGGGTTCCTTGTGCTGGAGACAGTGCCCTGATGCGCGCTTTGAGGCGTGGTCAAGAACGGGACACTGCCCACCACATTTCAACTGCTGGAGAAAAAAACTTTTGAAAGTGAAAATGTTGAAAAAGGGGGAACGTTGCGAGAATGTTAGTTTCTGGTTGAAAAAAAAAACTAAAAGGGGACGTTTTAATTTCTGTTTGTAAAGAAAAAACCCCCAAAGAGAACTATTTTAGGTTCTTAAAAAGTTCAAATGAAACATTTGGGAGAACGTTTGTGTTTGCTGGGTCTGTAGTATGAGTGATTCTCTGTTCAGGCGTGATTATATTAGCTTCTGTTACAGGTTAATGTCCCATTTGCTATGGAGACCACTGCTGCTTGTTGAAAATTCTTTTGGCAAAAACAAATGCAATTTTCAGATTGGATGGATCATCCCAGCTGCAGGTAATGTATGCAGATATCATCCATCAATGCATTCTGGCTTTCTGACACATTATATACACATCAATAATCTCTGAATTAATCGTTTTTTCTGTTTTTAAAGACAAATATGACAGTTAATAAATTGTTGTGATATCATTGTTTATAGTTTTATACATTGGACGATACCTAATTGGATGAACCTAATTAAACTATGGGTTTTCCATGTCATTAATAATAATAGAGTTAAAAAGAATACGATTCAAACATTTCATTTGTTCTAAAATTTATTAAATGACAACTAATTTCCTGTAACAAATTGTTTTAAATGTGGCAAATGTTGGCATTATTTGTGCATGATTCAATAAGACTAATAATTATTGTGCCTTAAAATGAGACATTTTATATAGTTTTGTGTATGTCACAGGAATATCGATCATTTTCGTAAAAGTATTTAACAGTAATTCGCAGTGAATGCGATAATTGTAGTAAATAAGCAACAAGGCACTTATTGAAAAGCTCTCTGGGAAAGTTCCTTGCGTTATAAAGTTGTTGATAAAGTTACCATATGGCGATCTGACTACAACTCGTTGAGTAATGAGGAAATATTGCTGATTGTTCAACACATTTAATTTATCAATTCGTTTATTCTTTGAGGGGAGAAGTCATTTTAAAGTAAATTTGCTGCTCAGTGTTTCGGACAGAGGAGGTTCTGCAGCTCGCGAGGCGCTGGTCGTCAAGGCGACGCACTGCATTTCATATAACAAAAGCTAGCGCTCCAAAGTTCTCCAAAGTTTATGGTTAACATAACATTCACACATGACTGAAGATAACGTCTAAACCTGCCATTTTTGGTAAGTGACTGTTAAGCTGCTTATTTAAAGTGACACACACGCGATTTTAGAAACATTGGTTTATTGTAGTGGTTTGGTCATTTTTAGCATTGTTTCATCCCTGGACCAGACATGGAGAGATGTGAAGATTTGGCTTTGCATGCAGAGGATGGAAACCATTCAGACAAAAGCTATGATGATAAAGTTGAGATCTCAAAATCCAGTTCTGAACAAGTCAGCCCGGACTGCAGCCACATTGTCACCTGTATAGTCAGCATAGCAGTAGCCATCTTTAAAGGTTGTAATACTACTCTCTTTATCAGATTTGACTCTTTTATACAAATATTTTGTCAAAAACTTGATTTTTAATTGTCTAAAGTATCATCATGTAAAATGAACAGGGTGCTAAGATTTATCTATTTCTTTTAATGTCAAGGTAAAATTGAAAGTAGTAACAAAATAAAATGATTTGAAGTGATTCGCTGTGTTTTTAACAGAACATGAACAATGTACTACAGAGAAAAGAAAAAAGGAGGCAAAGAAGGAAGCATCCATTGAGGTAGTGGAGGCCCCCAAAGCCGAGGGCTATTATTCTATTGAGTACAACATGTTGCCAGGTGACCCAGAACTAACCCGAGTGGATTTAGTGATGTTTGGATTGGCTGCTAAACTCTTCATGGCCAGTGAAACTAAGGTAAACTTCACCATGAGTTGATTTCAGAGCAAGTCATGTAAGCTGTCAATTATTTATGAGTAGAATCTTGCTAACTTTGACCTGAAGAGCAAACCGTTGGGAGTGTTAATCTACGATGATGAATTATGCACCGGGTCTCACATCACCGAGACAAGTCTAGAGTGTCGGTTAATGGCCTACTTGAACTTCTATTGTGTACGTTGTTGTTCAAGGGGAACACTTTTTGTCTGCCACTTAAAGCTAACAATACATGTGTTTGAGATTTTTTTTTGTAGGTTTTTATTTTTGGAGCGGTATACATTTTAACACATCAGGGTGCATTTGCTTTATAAACTCAAACCTTATTTTGTCCGGAATCTTTTTGAGAAGTTGTTGTTGGACGTCCATACCAGGTGCTGAAACCCTGGCGAGAAGGAAACCAGGTTTGGGTGAGCTGGTCTCAGACGCTGAGGCTCAATGTGACCAGAGAGCTACTTATCAAAATGGCCTCCCATAAGATCACAGTAAGAGTCTGGGAGAGCAAAGACAAGGTGTCCTTCAAAGCAAAGAATGACCGACCCAAAGCCTTCAGGATACCACAGGAGAGGTCAAAGGATGACCCTGAGCATATGGGTGAGTTCAGGCACTGCGGTCCGTCGTATTGATTCAGTTACACATGGGTCTGCAGGGGGGCTCCCAAAACAAACAGCTATTGGATCAGTAACAGATCATATATCAGATATTAGATTATATATACACTTGCATCGCTAAAGGGAATTTAATTACTGTGGATGTTGTGTAAAATTGACTTTGACAGGTGCCATTTAAGCCCTCCCCCTATTCAATGAAAGCAAAAAACACATTGATTATGCTTTATTGATTACATTGTATTTTATTGAAAGGTGGGATTAAGAAGACGGTTTGTAAGATGAGAGCTGCACTTAACCAGGACAACCTGAAGGTGAAGGAGTACATCAAGCACTCAGGTGACCGTTTTGGCTGTGACACAATGACGATGTTTTCTCTAATGATGAAAAAATATGTTTGCAAGTATATTTTGCCTTTAAATAACTTTAGCGGTACTTTCTCCTATTACTAAAAAGTATTATATATTGTATTCTTCATCCTTACACTAGTTTTAAGTAGAAATCAAATAATATAAAAATATTGTAAAAGTGTAACAAAATACAGGTTTATTGTGTGGGGTTGAAAAAGAGTTTTAAGAGTTAAAGGTTAAAATAAAAAAATATAAATTAAAATAAGAAAAGAGTCGATTGAAAATCACAAAAGAACAAGACAAAAGCAAATTAAACCCAGACACAAACAAAAAACATTAAACTTCCCCAAAAAACACAATTATGATAAACACTACTTGCCACCCTACATCTTTGATTGATTGATTATATCTATTAAAGTTAATTTAATCACTTACTGTTTCTTACATATTTCGATCAACTATTATGAAGGCATGCAATTCAACTGCTGAGCACTACTGCAAAAAAGAAAAACGTTTTCATATATTATTGATTTATTGTGTGGAAACTAGACAACAACAAAGCAAAAAATCAAAATCAAACCAAAGAGAAAGAAAAACAAAGAGAGCAAACAAACAAACAAACAAAAAAAACCTCCAAAACCCAAAGAAAAGCACACCACTTGCCATTACAGATCTTTAATGGATTGTTTAAATCTCTTAAAGTTTAACCACTTACTGTTCCTTAATTTTTTGGATAAAGTATTATAAAGGCAAACAACAAAACTTCTGAACGCTACTGCAAAAAAAGTTTGCTGTAACTCATGATCATAGATGCAATAATACAAAACTTAAGTTATAAATGAGCAATGATCCAGTTTCTATGTTTCAATTCAGCTTTCACAAAGAGTGAATTAACCAAAGAACAGAGCCAGAAGGTCCAGACCAAGAAGCCACTCTTCCCAAAACTCACCCAGCAGATTGAGGAAGTCACTGAGGTGCAACCAGAGAAGGAGGCCGCCTCGCTGGAACTGAGTCTCTCTCCTCTCCTTGCAGGTTGTTTTTCACTGTAAATCTTCAGTTGGAGACACAAGCATTTAGGAGCATTAAAGTGATCTGAAAAGCAGTTAAATGGTCCTAAAACAGCTCAATGGGAATGCCTACAGTAAAAGGTTTCTCTCCGAGGTTTTCAGTAAAGTGAATGTTGTGAAGGTTTAAATAATACACCATGAACATGACTTCCTTGGGTACCCAGCTATTTAGGGGCTGTTTCCATTACTCTCAAGTGCTGATGGTGGATCTTCCCCACAGGCTCAAAGTTACTCGGCCTATAATTGGCTGAGCAATGGCACCAGTTAAAGCCCAATGACTACCTCTTAGGCGTTTGATGTGTCTCGTCCAGACCCTCAGTGGGAGACCCTGATGAAAGCTGTCTTCAGGGAAATATTTGAGCCTCGTTCCCATAAAGCCATGCCAGACAAATCACATTTAGGTCCTTTCATTACAGGGTTGAACTTTACCTGAAAGAAGCCTGCCCAACCTCTGTTTATTACATTCCTCATGTGAGCTGTTTCAGTGTTATGTGAGGGAGAACATTTTACACCAGTTTAAAATATCTGAAATTTAAGACTTGATAGATGAATGCATTTGTTTTTAATAGTCATGCGAATGTACATAGAGTTTTAAAATTTAAAATGTAACTTCACTTTTAGTTTTGGCTTCAAAACGCTAAAAAACAATCCCCTCATTAAAAATAAAACATTAGTCTTGCAGCAGCACTTCTTGTCCACTTTACTAAAGCAGAAATGCAGAAGTCCTGGGCAATTGGATTTATTATAAGTCAATCTAAATTGCCATCCTATTGTAATGTGTAATGGAAATATTAAATACTCATGAGACATGATTTATGAGCACAATCGCAAACAGCAATTTATTACTTTCCTCAAACATGAATTCAGCTCGTACCTTGATATCAAAGAAGCATGTGATCACATTGCAAGCATCATGGAAAGAGAAAGAGAGAGGAAAGAAGAAAGAGAGGGAATGGAGAGAAAGGAGAAAGAAATTAGCAGCCCTTCTCTGAGCAGACTCGGGAGCAAGAGACTGGAAACGGGGCCTCCCTTGAGATTCCTTTTAGTATAAATCCCGCCCCTCTAAATCACTTCCTGTGCCATCCCAAGTAAACTTAAGGACATAGAAACTCAATCTTATTGGATAATTAATTATAATGATTAAAAATTCTATAACAAATGCCATGTCACAAAACACCTTGCTGACTATCCTTGAAATAAAATTAAAAAATCGGCATTGCATGTCTCTTAGCATACTTTACTTAGACAACAGTATTTTACATTTAGGGAGTTTGACGGTCATCGAGAGCCTGCGATTCTGCTGCAAAGGAGTGATGGAGGGGTTTTGGAGCATCACTCTTGATCAGCAACTCCTGTCAGAGCAGTTAAAGGTTGAACTCAATCCACTCGTCATCAGAGTTTTGTCAGCTTCGTCTTTGCCATCGCCTCCAGTCCAGGTATTACCCCTCAACACCCTGCAATGCTCCTCACAGTTTATCTTTATAAAAGTCTTCATTTTAATTAACAGGGAAACTATCTTCCTGTCCACTGCCAGTACAAGTTCTACACTGAGAATACTCACAGAACCAAAGGACATGCTCACAGTACTGATATCCACTTCAGGGATGTGAATGTGATTTTTATTGCTTTAATGCGCCGGGGAAAGTTGAATGAATTTCTTAGAGGTCCACCTATGGAGATCCAAGTCCATGATCATGATAAATTAGCAGAAAAACCCTTGAGTAAACCAGCCATCTTTGGGACAGACCCAGACGACTCTAAAATATCAGCTGTAGACCTCTGGAGAAATGCCTTCAATGAAGGCCAAAAACACGAGGATACATACGGAGTTGCAAAGTTAGATCTTTCAGAGTTCCTCAATGGGTGCACTTATTTGAAGCAGACCTTACCCGTTCTGCATTTTGGACATTCAGCGATGCCCCTTGGTCAATATGTTGAGGCTGGAACACAGCTTAAAATACAGGTGGAGATAGCATATCCCCTTCATTCTAAAGATGATGAGGAGGATGAAGAGTGCCCCATTGGTCGTATCGTTTATATCTTCAAGTATAACAATGCTGATGTCTTTAACAAACTGACATCAGAAATTCTGCAAATCAATGCCGGGGCCTTCAAGCTGAATCACTACTCTGAGGACACAATCCAAAGGGTCCTTTCTGGTCTCAAAATTGCCAACAAAGAAAGAAACGGGGAAAAGCTTGATGTTCTCACTGGATTTCATGTAGTGGATAAAGATTTGCATCTTTTGGTTTTGGAAGGACTGAGGAATCAAGCTGTTAAAAGATTGTGGACTACAGTGGCTGTGCAGTAAGGAAACCATATTTTAAACATTCACATCTGCACAGCATACCCCGAATCATAGCAGAGTATGTTTTCTTGAAGATCATACAAGCTGATCTTTTCCAGGTTGGAGGCAGAAGAGGAGAAACGTGTGGCTGTTTTGTATAACTCTGATATGAGTTTCTCCAAGCGACTTTATGAGACTTTTGACGTGGGTCTGAGCCCGACTTGTCTTCTCAATCCCCTGGAGACAATTATGAAGGAGCCACTGGTGTTTATCAGAAACGCAGTTCCTCATGCCTGCCTTCAAGCTATGAAATGGTGAAATCGTTTTTTTCTCCCACTTGTTATTTTAGAGATGGTCAGTTCTTCAGGGCTTTTATGGGAGCATGAAAATTATTGAATTTAAATGTTGTTTTTTTTACAGTTTGGAACGATCTTGAATTATAGTTTACTTCCCTAAAAAGGCCAACAGAGGTGTTTAAATTGGTAGCACTTTTCTTTGAAATCATTTTTTAAATGTAAAATATGATGTTTATGTATGACGTTTAGTTTGTTTATTCAAATTAAATCTTGACATAATCTTAATGACAAATCGTTTAATTGTTATATAAATGAGTTTTAAAAAATTTTTTGTAACATTTTGTTAAAATTTATTTTTAAAATGTATATTTTGTTTAGAATTCATTTGAATTTCAATAATTGTATTTTTTATTCAACTTGTTTAATTTCAATCAATTTAACTTTCTTTAAATTTATTATTATTTTTTTTATACAAATTAGACTTGCTTTGTAAATACAGGTAACCGTGAAAAAACACAAAATATTGACACAAAATAAACGTAAATGTATTTAAATTCATGAAGTTTTATATTCTGGCTGAATAGAGGCTCTTCTAATCTTCTTTAAAGTAGTAAAATAGTTCTAAAATAAATAATTAACCTAATGTTTATTGCATACTCAGATAAATTAAACAGGATAAAAATGGAACCCATTTAGCTTTTATACTTTAGAATTTATACTAAGTAGTGAGAGACTATCAACTTAGTCATACATAAAAAAAATATCTACTTTTCAAGCTGAGTTTAAGGATGCAGTCTGCAGTTATAAAACGCAACATCCAATATACTTGGATTTGATATTTTAACACATGCAGGAGCCTTGTTGTGCTTCAAGAGGAGATCTTGAAATATGGCTATAAAATGAAACACATTCTGGATGAAATGTGAATGTGTATAAATATCGTTTTGGTTCTCTTTATCGCTAGGGAAAACATTTTATTCATGTTTTAATAACTGAGCTTTGTTGTTCTGCTCAATTCATAGTTTAATTCAACTTCGCCAAGCAAAGAGCCTTCAAGAAGCAGTTCGCAACAACCTGTTCCCATCAGCAGGCATGATTCTCAGTTTAAAAAAGGAGTTTGGCCAGGACCTCTGGACGTATGAGCCACTGTTGACCCCGGAGACCCAGGAAGCTGAGGATTTACCTGATCATCGTAACATTAGGAAGAGAACATACACACTCCTGGACAACCTCAACATGGAATATGTCCAAAGGAAATTAAACGAGGGACAAAACAAGACAGACTACATTCAGGTAATGAACCCACCACCTTTTGCACATAGATGGATGCTTTAAAATCCTCAGGAATTTATACCATCTCGTTTATTTCACCCTTTCTTTTTATTCCAGGCAAATATTGAAGATGTTCACAGAGCGAGTGATGACTTACAGAAGTTAAAAACTCATGTTTTCTTTGAGAATGTGTTGGACAATCCAACAAACGATTACAAGGATGCTAAAACTTTTAACTTAAGAGCAGCGCAACCAGAGGTTAGTAGAACCTGACTCATTATAAGATAATGCAGCATGCATATCATAATCAAACTTTTTATCCTTCTATTTAGTACTTCAGCTATATTTCCTTTTCATATCCTGGGTTCAAGAGCAGCATTGAGTCAAACCAGCACCCGAAGCGCCCACATGATGCTCGAATTGAGGAGCTGAAAAAGGTGTTGCTGAGATTGTGCCAAACAGTTCCCATCTGCAGTCAAGTTCCTCTCCCGATGCAATGTGCATTCCTAAGAACTTAAGCAAGAAGATTAGGTTTTACTGGTTTACTTTCCTTACCCACCTCTAACAGGTCCCTTGAGCTTACCATAGTATCGAGTTGCAAGAAGTGTGACGCCTCTAATGCTGATTGACTCGTGGGACTAATACTCTGTGAGCATGTGCTTGCATGAAATTGATTCCTCTACTGGTCAGAGGCTGTTATGTATGATTCTCCTGAACAGGAGCAAAATGCCACACAATTTCAACCCTACGGGCAACAGACTGATGGCGTCATTCTTAGAAGCTTCTCCACAGTGTATGCTATACTTGTGTTTTCCTCTTATAAACATTCAGTTTCTCTTTCACAGCCATGGAGAGAAAATGTCCTTCATGTGAACAAACTGAAACCAACACTATCCAGATCCTGCTTGCCTTGGATACAGAGGAACGAGGATTTTGATCTGTACTCCAAGGCTCCAGCAATGTTCGGACCAAAGCTTCCCCTAAGCATTCAATTGGCTGGTAACGTTATTTTGAATGAACATTCTACTTTTTGAGTTCATTGTCCAACTTTCCTTGAGATAATTAGTAATTATTAACCATTTCGTGATTTATTCAGCTGTTATATTGATCTTTTAGCATTTCTAGCATAGCTTAGCATAGATAGTTGCATTTGATTAGACCGGTAGAATATTCATAGCTATGTGATCACTGATTGCCTAAAGTAGTGTTTTTTTTCTAGATATCTTGACTAAGTAAGCGTATTTTCTAATGGAGCTAAATATTCCCAGCCTTGTTGTGACCACGTTCAGGTAGCAAAGCGCTGAGATTTTTATGCTAGACTTTGAACATACTGGAATTCCTAAAAACTGCAATTTCTCTTGGAAAATGTCTTTTCATCTTACTGCACAATGTAACCACAGAAACATAAAATTTTAGTCAGCATGCTAGTGATATGAAAATGGTAATGGCCCAATCTAATCTAATGATCTATGCTAAGTTATGTTAATTCAAACTATAGAATAGCTGAAAATTTCAAATCAGTTAACAATACTAATTTAAATCAAATTCAGCACAATATTAAACTGTGCACTGTTGTGTTGATTCTTGGCTACAGTTCTGTTAATATATTCTATGTTTTTCAGGAAAGGCTCTTGATGAGGAGCAGCTCCAGGTTGCAAGTGCTCAGTACAACCGGTGGCTGAGTAAGACAGCAGAATTTGAGAATATAGGAAGCGAAAAAGTTCCAGAGTTCAGATGTCACATGAGGAAAGTGGGCCTGGATAAACCACACGACATGCTAAAGGACAAGCCTATGAAGTATTCTCTCAGGAGGCCAGGAATGGCTTTAAAGGTAATTAAACAGTTTGTTAAGTTGCTCAAACTTCGAGACATTCATTTAGTTATTTGATTTATTTTTAGATACAATTTTACAAATACTACAAGAAGTTACTGTATACATCCTACATTTCCTGACACAGCTGACGAAGCTTGTTTTTCAAGGCATAATTCTGCGTTCTGCTTCTCAGCCCATTCCGGTGACTTCTGTGGTTCAGTTCAGCGAAAGGCATGGCTCAGCAGAAGAGGTCTGTATCCCATATGCCCCCGGACCCTTTCAGAAGCACAGCCTGAGCTGGGAAAAGAACGCAGTCCAGCGGCACTCGTCACAGTTCAACAAATTTCACTTCAGGTTAGAAATCACTTTCCTTCCCACTTGTTAAATATTTAACAAGTGACAGTTATATTATTAATAATTCTAAACTTAACATATCCCTCATATCTAAATTGTAACAGAAGTTACTGGATCCCACATCCAATCCAGCACAAAAGAGCAGCGTCAGCACTCACAGAAGAGGAGAAATGCACATTTGATTTTCACACACCTGCTGAAAACACACAGACACCTCTGATAACAGCTGGTTTTAAACAAAACGGAAACATTATAGAGATGAGTACCAACAAACGGGTAACCTTGCATGTGCAGTAAATTCACATCAGTCCCTGCAGGTACTTCTGTATCGTTATTGGACCTAGTCATTAGTATGTTCATCATTATGGCTACTTTTAAAGACAGAAACCAGCATCCTTTGAGGCTAGAAACATGCCAAATTGAATGATAAATGATTTAAAATCCTAATATAATTAATCAGAATATTGTATGCCATTAAAAAATTAGAAACAGTTAGAAATTGAACAGCTGAAATTTAAGAAATCATTTATAGATTAATTTTAAAAATCAGATGTGTTCTAAATTAATAGACTGCTGATATCTATCTTGAAAAGATAATATTCTATTTCCACAAAATGAAGACATTTTAAACATCAAATTTACTAGTCTAACAATTCTATATTCAGATCTTGCAGAACTAGGTCAGGGGTCACTAACAGGGGAGAGTAGATGATCACTGATCTGTCAATTAAGTTTTTTTAACTAATCTGTAATTTTTCTAGCCAAGCGTGCATCTCAGCAGGCTTCATTCTTTTCTATAACCATGAATAAATCATAACACTAGTTTAAGGAATCCCTATAGCTTCATCGACTGTTCAGTAATTATCTACTCTTCCCTGTTGTTAAACCTTTAAAAACTTTGAGATTTAAATTTGACAGATTGAATTTCAAACCACTGAATTAGATATTTCCATCATCTTCTTATTTTTTTACTTGAAAATTTATTTTTTACAAACTAATTTAGCTAGTTCTCCATACTTTAAAGTGGTCGTATTTTAAAATCAAGCTTTAAGTTTGAAATGGTTTATACAATATACATTACACTTAAACCATTTAACGTTTTTGGAAATAAACTCTCTCCCTCCCCCTCTCCCCAACATTTAATAAATAACAGTCATCTAATACCCTGTATTAGCATTGTTTCAAATTTCAAAAATTCTAGTCATAATATTCTAGTAAGACTAGTGGACTTAATAATAGCTATTTTTCTAGGCCAACATTTTAGAAGTTACACTTTCACTTCCATGTAATTAATAAAGAACTGTCATCATCACATGATTACAGCATACTCAGGAATATTATTTGGCATTTGAAAATAGGTTTCTACAGAAAATCAATTCTTGTTAAAAACCGGAGCTGTTTGTGAGCATGTCAGCAACATTGAGCTGCATACAGTTGCAGTCTAGGATATCTGTTCTGTGATTAAATTCATTACTAAACATGTTAAGTGTGCAGTAAGTGTCCACTGTTAACCTTAGTGCTTTGTGAGCAAAATTAGGCTCATCAATAGAAAGCTCCGCCTATAACTCAAAGTATTGTTATGCTGTCTACACAACTACTACATTACTGCAGTTTGCAAAAAGTTACGTGTTAGTCTGTAAGCTAATGCTAAAACACTGCCCTATGTACGTGTGGACTCAACATAACAGACTTTTAAAAAAATCTAAATTTTCAAAATAATTCGGTATGTGTGGACAGGGCCTAAGCCTTTATTTACACGTTCAAAAACACAAGGGTAAAACCATTTCAATCATAGGATCATATTCAAGCTGTAATATCCTTGTATGGTTTGACTTAGATATGTCTAGGAAACAAATTTCTTTGATTGTTAAAATTTAGTGTTATATCACATATTTTAGACATACCTTCTGTATGGGTTTAAAAGGTTCTGTCCAGAGGATGGGAGCAGATATACGCCCTTTTGGATAAGACTTCCTTGGCGATCTTCTTAATGTTAACTTCATCATTTTCTGGGGAAACTAGAGAAAGCGAATCATTGAGTGGAGAGGTTAAACGAACTGTAATTGGAACAATATGAAGAGTGCATGCAACTGTTAGTGACTTATGGTTTGTAAGGTTGTGGAGGAAATTCTAGAACATGTGCAAGTGCTTTGTCTTGCTATGCAATAAAAGAAGAGGGGCTGGAATTAATTAGATTTCTGCACTGTACTCACATCTTTGAAGCTGACTTAACATGAAGTTGTTCTTGAAATGAGCATCCTTGCAGAAAGTGTTGGTGAGCAGTACCTGAAAGGTTTAACAAGGCTATTAACGGTTACAAATTAGCAGACAAACACATTTTCTTGAGGAGGAGGAGTGTGGTGGGAAAAATATTTACCAGACAACAATGCAAGGAAAACACATTTAGAGAACTCCAAGTGCATCTACAAATCTGCATAAAATCATTCTTATTTTTTTTTATATATGATCAGAAGATTAGAAATAATGTTGCAGCACTAAGAAGCAGATCTGAAATGTTTTCCCCACACAATAAAACTGTCTAGTCTGGCTTAGTTTATTCTACATGAGGCATTTCCTTTCATTTTTAATGTTCATCTTAACCCCAAATCATTGTTTGTTGAAGTTCCAAAATTTGATTTATGCTAGTTTTGACATCACTTAAATATTTAATCATTATTGATAAAAGCCATTTTATATTTAGGAAATATTTAAAAAGCAAGTTCTGCTTTATAACTAATACAGAAGAATAAAATAAAAGTTGGTGATCACATGGTGATGCACAAAACCGACAGACTAGCAAACTACCTAATAACCTTAGTATGTTATGGTTCTGATAACGACAGAACTCAGGCATCAAGTTCTTTATTTATTAAAAAAAAATTATATAGAATGCATTCTCTACCTTATTGGAGGAAATTAGTCTCTGCTTTTGATTTTAATACAATGTTTATGTTGTGGCAACATCTGTCTTATTTAATCCAGGTGTTTAAATGCATGTATTTATTCTTTTTTATTGCAACTTCTTATTTTTAAACAAACACCTTTAAAATTTAATTGTGCTTTCCCTTGAAGGCCATTTATAACCATTTATACTTGTGTTTTGTTTATATAGAGATGAATAAAATAGATGAGAGATCACTTTAGATAAGTTATTTTAAACATTTATCTGGAAAACTACTTATATAAATTAAAGCTGGGAGGACTCTCGCTGGCACCGCCTCCTGGCCTTTCAAGATTTTCACTTGTTGTCAAGAGCTCGAAACAGGCACTTTACTAAGTACTGAACAATACAAAGCTTTAAATGTAAATATGACCTATATTGTTACACAAACAACTCGTATAAAAACAAGAGACTGTGTTATAAGATTAGCATATCAATATGTACAGAATCACAAGATTATCATGCTTCTTTTTTTCCATGTACAATAGAGGAATTATGTGGGAGATACAGCCACAAATATATACAGGCAATAGGTGGCGCTATAAGTGTATCTTCACTTAAGCACAGTAATTTGGTCAGAATGGTGGCATAATTCCATTATTTTTTCATGCTTTTTGGATAAAGTATGTGAGTGCTACAGTAAAAAAATTCATGTAGCCTCATATGTTTAAAAAGGTAAAATTCATTAAGGTGCCACAGCAAGACCACGGGGCGAACTTTTAAGGCATTAGGGACCAAAAGTTATCAAAAACTTAAGTCACCTGACCAAAATTCAGCTCGATCTTGAAATTTTCCTAGCAGGAGTTTGTTAAAATGCGAGTTAAGCTTTTTGCATTCAAGGGAGTGCTGCAGAGCTGTCATCCAAGGTACAAATGCAGTGACTGTGTTAAATTAATATACTTATTGACCTTCGAACAAATTTTGGTGGGTTTTCTAACATGTTCAATGGGTCAAAACAGCTAAAACGAAGATTTTGGTCACATTTAAGGGGGTGCTGTAGAGCCAATTTTCCGAGTGCTGGCACAGTGTTGCATATCTTTTTGTTAAGCCTGACAAGTATAATCATGCCAGGCTATTTTTGTTGAAATTTGATTAACTTGAATGGAGATACAGTCCAAAATATGTACTGTTTTGGACATTTTTGAAGGGTAAAATTTGCTGGAGCTGGGAAAAAAAAACATTTCATGTACTTCTGCGCTTTTGACAACTTTTTGTTCCTGGTGCCTTAAGAGTAACCACACCAATTTTCAGCTGAGTCGGACATTTTGTCTAGAAGGAGTTTGCAAGGTGATGTTTTTTTTTTAATGGCTGTTTTTTCTTCCTTCAAAATGGCAGACTTTTTGAAATACACTGCGTGAAATAGAAGAGTCTTTCAATGCTTGTTTGTATGACTGTTTTCAGGCTTGGATTATTATAAGAATAAGAAGTTTGAGCCAGATCGGATATTCTATGCCAGAGTTATAACAACTTCCTGTTTCAAATCTAATTTTGGATATTGGCCATGACCATATACTTTATGATAGTCAAAAAACTACTGAAGAAGTTTGGAGATGTTTGGATAAAATCTGTGGGAGGAGTTTGTCAAAGTGTAAAACGAGCAAAAAATTTTATTTTTAGACGTTTTTGCAAAAAAAACGACTCCCTGTTGATTTTGGGAACAAGGTTTATATTAGTAAAAGTTGCAGCTTGGTACTTCACACGTGCACAAAATGTAATTCGCCTCCAAAAAACTGGTTGCGCAACAGCTACAAAAAACAATATGTCCCAGCATTGATGAAAAATAATTATAAAAACATAAAAAAATAAATTTTCGAATTACAATAAAGGTTGATATATTCTCTTCACGAATCAAACTCAAGCTTATCAGGGGTTTAACTCAGGACCGTTTGGACCAGACAACATTGAATTCTAAAAACTATGTCACTACTGTAATGGTTCCTTAGTCATATGCAACCGCTTGTGACTAACTAAGTCACGTTTTCACTCATGGTCACAGTTCTAATGAACTGTGAAGCATTTCTAATGAAAGAAGCACGAGAGCGTGTTACCTCATGATCATGGTTGCGCAAGCCGATGCAGATGGAGCGAGAGGAGCGGGACAGGACGGCGGTCATGGCGTAGAGGTTAATTAACACATCTGCAACTTTCTTCAGCACAAGCTGCTCATCCACAATTGTCTGAAATAAACAAAGTGATGCATTAAAAAGCTTGATGTTTTAGGTTTATTGATAATAAAGTAAAAAACTAAAATATTGTCTTTTTTTGCTCATAATTAATCAATATGTCTCGTCATAAGTTCATATTCCTCTGTAAAGGAATGCATCATATTTTGTAATGTTTTGACTGCTCATTTTCATTCCGAACTTGTATGAATGAATCAGGTCAACATATTTCAACCAATGCAATAAAAATAAAAAAATTGTCTAATCCATCCCATCACTTACATACTCACTTCACTCACCTATCAGCATCGCCTGCATAGCATTCCTAAATATTACAAATCAAAGACCATCTCCTTCACCACCATTCTTTTCACTTTGAAAGATGATTTAAAAAATACTGCCGTGATGTAATACGAACGATTGTAGTAGTACACTGTAAAATGAAAAAAAAAAAAAAACATTGTAAATTTACTTGGCTTCCTGACTGCTCTCTAGTGACTGGAGCCTGATTAGAACTGCCTGCCCACACAGACGCTCATTGAAAAGAGAGCGAGGGAGGCCTTTACTTCACTTCACACATTGACATGACCTCAGCTCTACAGGAAAGAAGGGACCAGAGCCCACGTCCCAGAACTGCTGCTAATGGATTACAATAGCAACTGAACAAACTGAAAACTGCACAATAAAAAACACACACAAGAACTCAGTTCACTCTTCAGATGTTGCATGGAATCCAAGAAGATACCCCATATTTCAAGGACTGGAACTATGACTGTAAAGCCTTTATGACAGGATTGAAATGAAAATAAATTAATTATAAATAATAAATAGAAATTGGCAAAGTATTATTAGGCACAGGTAGGAGGGTCTCGCACGACCAATCCCAACTCGTATTAGCAGGTTGTAACCTCTACAAATGCATCTTTCGCAGGAAAAGCACACAAATCTTCTCAGGAAGGGGCTCTTGCAGAAAAAAAAAACTATATTCTAGCTGAAAGGCAGGAGGGCCAACTACTATACCAAGTGATGCAATTTTCTTTGTTATTTTTAAAAGGTGTATTTCTATTCTTTTCAACCAAATACCTAAAAGCACCAAGTCTTAAGTAATCTGTTGTTAAAAAGAAATAGCTTTTATTTGTCCCAAAGAATCATTACTTGCAAAAGCTGTGCTATTTAAAGTATGATAAACAAACTGATACAAAAATGATAAACAAAGGAATTTAACATTTTACTAAAAGGTTTTTATCTATCAGTATTATTTTTATTTAACATTTAATCAATATCCATAAATCTTTAAAAGCTTGGATTCATAAATAATACAAAGAAACTTCACCTTCCCATAGCGGTACAGTAATCCTTGCACTGTGGAACCAAAACTCGCAACGTTCAACTCGAGCATTTTGGTGCTCTCCTGCGGGACAAAGATGACATCATCACTGGACTGCATTAGCAGAACACATGTTTCTAATGCTTAGATCAAACGAGGGATTCTGTTTGACTAAGTGTCACTGCAGGGACAACTACGGCTCAAGTTTTATTAACTCAGGACTCGTTTTACTCTATATTCATACTCTTTACCTTGAGACTGGGATGCACAACCCAATCCTTGCCAGTTAGCCCGTAGTCTGGATCCGTCACACTGTCCTTTATCTTCTTTCCCAGAGACTCAAACACCACCCCCAAATTTCCCCTCTTCATCTCCCTGAAAGAAGAGATGATCAGAGATTAAAGAGCATATAAATCAGCTGAGCATATAAACGTCACTCTTACTTGACTTTTTCTGTCAGTATTTTACCAGCATACTGCATTCCAGTAAGAGAAATGTACATCCTCAGAATCTCATTAGTGCCCTAAAAGGATAGAGAGAGAGAGAGAGAGAGAGAGAGAGAGAGAGAGTGTCAGACAGTGAATAAACTATACATTTCATTATTAAATTAGTTTTTTTTTTTCTCAATGCTTGTATTTTCTCAATGCTTTCAATACACCCTCTGCTGGTCAAAACATGAGTTTACTTTACGACAAACTTGAAAACCATTTGTGATGTCAAAATGAAACCCTTTAAATCAAACCACTTCAGAGCTTGAATAAAACTTGTTTCTCTTTTGGAACACGGCTCGGTAACAACAAAGACAATAGGTCACCAGGTCTGAAACAATTAATGAGGATCCCAGAAGTCAGTAGAAGTCCTGACTGTAAAACGTACGATCACAGATTAAATAAAGATGTAGGCATAGCTTAATTTTTTTTATTTAAAGAAAAATTTGTTATAACATGTAGAATTCTGCAAATTCATTGGGAAAACTGGATGGTGCAGAAAAACATGGCTGAATTATGTTTTAGGTTTTAACCATTTCATGGATCTTCTTTTTCATAGTTAATTATTAGATGTCCTGTTTATTTGTGAAAATACATTAGGTACATGTGTAGCAAACAAAACAAAACAATATTTCAGAGCATTTAATCACCATTCTCCCTTCAGGACTAAATATGTTTTTGTTTTACTCGTTTGACTTATAATGGAGAATACAGAAATAGAAACAAACATTGTTGCAGGGATGTAATTTTTCGACAGTGAATAAACTGATTAGACTATTGCTTTCAATGTTATTAGTACAGTACTTGATCTGAACGTGATTATTCAATGTCTCGACTTATCAAGGATATCTTATCCTTTTTTAAAAGTAAGGGTGTAACAACGTACTCAGCTCACAATTTTAAAATCTGTAAGCTGAAATAAAATATTAATGAATTTAAATATTTCAGTGTTTTGACAGATGTTAATAAAATGTTAACAAACCGGACTGTCGTTGTGAAATAAAACTGAATTAACCATGAATCCTTTCCATCTATAAAGCTAAAAAAAAAAACAAAATCCAGTTAGATGTGGATAAGCATGGAATATTGTCCACCCGCTAGGGGTTCTGGGACAAATTATTCCTCCCAGATACACATCTATAATATCACCCCTATTTAAAACTCTTAATCAGTTCACTGTTAAGAGGCATAAACTAGAGTTCTCTGGAGCATAAGGTCGCTTAAAATGACTTTAAATAAATTTGAAAATGGCTATCATACACATCTGATTTGCTTGGTATATCCTTGACCAATCAGGGATTGAGCTATTAATTATGGTAACTTAAGGCTGCTGATGGCTAAGCAAGGCCTTTCTAATAAACAAAAAAAAAAAAAAACAGTATTTAATTCTCACAAGGTCATTCAATGCTAGAAATTGGAAGAACGCATCAATAAAACAACAAAAGCTTTGCTAATCTCAAAGCTTGATAATGATCAAAGCTTCTTCTGCACTGCTATATTTCCAAAAGGTTGTGTAACTTCATACTACATTAAAGAAATCCAATTCCCCTGTACCTCAAAAATCTGGAGGATGCGGCAGTCCCGGAGATAGCGCTCGTAAGGGTAGTTCTTAGTGAAACCCAAACCTCCTAAAATCTGAAGAGCTTCACTCACACAAATCCAGGCCCCTTCAGAGCTGAAGACCTGAAAGCATTCGAATCAAATCTGAGGCTCAATTTCAAACAATCTAATGTAATGCTGAGATCCAGCTCACCTTAACCATCGCAGCCTCCAAAGAGCAGTCAGGAAGTCCTGGACGGTCCATCATTCCAGCAGTCAGGTACGCCATGCTCTCCATCACATACGCATTCAGCGCCATGGTAGCAAACTTGTCCTGTGTAAAAGTTAATTTTCTCAACTGAGGAAATTCTAATAGGAGAAGGAGATGCAGGACACACACCTGAATCATCCCAAACTCAGACAGTCTTCTGTTGAACTGTTTTCTTGTGTCTGCATACTCTGCCGTCAGTGCTGGAAAGAATGAACCCAGAAAGAGATGTGAATGTGAGGTGTAATCTTATATAACAGAATGTAACCAATGAATCCTAGCCTTCTAACCAATCAGCTTCTTGATCACCCCTGCACTAGCACTGCCCATGCTAAAGCGCCCGTTATTCAAGATGTTCATGGCAACCTGCAGAAAAAAAAACAAAAAAAAAAACATATTAGGCCAGAGTGAATCCAGGTTTTTTGACACTCCTCCATGTTTGAGTCTCACCTTAAATCCACCCCCGACTTCACCAATCACATTCTCGATGGGAACCTTGGTGTCTTCAAAAGAGATCTCACAAGCTGAAGATGAAAAGTAGGTGTTCAGTGACCGAGCGACACAACTCCACACACACAAACACACCCTTTTCTGTGCTGATTCTAGATGCAAGCACCAGTTCTGAACCAGTCATAAAGTCTCCTGGGGTCATTTAACGTATGAGAATCAGGTCGAGCTCAACAGATCACTTCAAAGAGTGGATTCACACAGTCATTTATATCCATTTAGCTTAAGTTTTGACTACGTGCATAAGGAAAAATGCAAAGGTTTTCACACTAGTCTAGAGACTTGCGGGGGAGGGTTTTTTAGTCCTGCTGCCCTAATATTGTATTTCTATCGCAATAATAAACATTGTCTCTTGACTGCAAAAACATACAGTAAAATAGTAGATTTGTTAAAAAAAAAAGAAAAAGACAATGATACTTAAATTGAGTTTAGTTTGAAGCTGAAGAAGTGTAGCATAGCGTTAGATTTCGTGTTCTCTTTCTAGTCAAACACAGATTTATTTGATGCGCCCAAAGAAACGTTTTGATTTTGATTTTTGAATTTTCAGGATTTTTACGACTGCTTGAAAAAGAGGATTTTATGACTGATATTTTAAAGTTTTTAGAAGTGCTCAAATTTTATGTTACGTGTTTGAGATGATTAGAGATTGTCCAATGAAAAAGCTACAAATGCAGATTGCTTTGTGCTCTGTGTTTGTGCCATGAAGGTAACAAGGGTTGGCTGAATTTGTTTACTCTCCAACTAAGTGTTTTTGTGATATATTGTTTGGATTTTTTTTCACATTTAAAATTACATTATTTTGTTTAATTTATTTATGTAGTTTGTTCTTTCACTGTTTTTTTTGTAGGTTCTATCTAAATAAATTTACTAGCATCTTCAACGGGATTTGCTAAATTATTTTTGACAGCGAGCTATATTATAAAATGTATTTATTTCTATATTTTTTCTATCAGAGAAGTGCAAACTTTTGCAGAAGGTGAATGTGTATACTCACTGTTGGAGCCCCTGATGCCCAGTTTGTCTTCAGGTTTGCCGTTGGTGATGCCACCAAATGCTCTTTCTACAATGAAAGCTGTGATCTTATCTTTCTTCTGTCCATCTTTGTCCACAACTTCTGTTCTGGCAAACACAGTCATGATGTCTGCCCATCCACCATTGGAAATCCAAAACTTGAGAAAGAACAGCCATTGAAAACATGTCACTCAGGCCTAATAGTTACATTTATTTATAAAACACATCCCACATGGAAATAACTAGGGGTTTTATATCTTTTTTTTTGTTCGTGACCCTGATCTCTGAGTTTTGAAGGCATCTATTTAATTAGACAATCTCATTCACACAAACATACAGGATTCTTCCACGTTTCATATGAGTTTCAAGTTTAAGGTCGACAAAATTAAATGAATTTGAACAAAACCTTAAATAGTGCAAAAAATAATGGTATACACAAAACTGAAAAGCTTTTTTGTATACATTTAAATAAAACAAAGTAACATTTAAAAATGAAAATAAAAAAATGTCAATGTCCTACAATGAAAAAAGAAAAAGACTAAACAAAATTTATTTTAGTACATTTATTTAAGTGAAACTACAACAAAAAACAACTGTAAAAGAACAAAATACATAAATTAATAAGCAAAATAATGTAAATCAAATGTAAATGTGAAAAATCCAAACAGTACATCACAAAAACAGAGAGTAAACAAATTCAGCCAACCCTTGTTACCTTCATGTCACAAACACAGACAAAAAAAAACAAAACAAAAAAAAAACAGACACCAAACAATCTGCATTTGTAACCTTTTCATCGGACAATCTCTAATTATTTCAAACAATTTACATAAAATTTGAGCACTTCTAAAAACTTTAAAATATCAATCATAAACCCTTTTCCTTTATTCAAGCAGTCGTAAAAATCCTGCACATGAATCAAAATAAATCTCTGTTTGACTAGAAAGAGAACACGCAATCTAACGCTGTGCTACACTTCCTCTTCAGCTTCAAACTAAACTCAACATAAGATATCCACCTTTGACAGCACATCTTTCACTCTACTTAACTATTTAGAAAATAAATCTCTAAAATAGTAGAGACAAAAATAACAATAAACGAAGCAGTCACCTTTGTCCCATTGAGTAGGAAGTGCTTCCCGTCTTCCGTTAGCGTGGCTCGAGTCTGAATAGACGCTGCGTCACTGCCACTAACACATAAGAACATATTTAGAAAGATATTTTCAAAAACATATGGATCTTCAGTTAAATATCCTACCTTCCAGGTTCTGTGAGGCAGAAAGCTGCGATCTGCTCTCCTGTTGCAAGCTTAGGCAGATATTTTTCTTTCTGCGCTTCATTTCCAAGAATCAATATTCCCTAAAAGATTTTGTCAGTTGTAAAAATAGTATTGAAAACAAGTACAATTAGTTAGTTCCTTACCTTGAGCCCAATTGCTTGATGAGCAGCAAGTGTGACAGCAATCGACCCATCTAAAGCTGTGATCTCCCCCAACCTGGCATACATGGTGTTTGAGAGCCCCAAACCACCTGCAGATAGCACACAAAATAAGAAACTGAGCAAATATGGTTCGTTGTGAGGTCAGAAGTCTCACCATATTCTTCTGGAATCTGGATCCCAAACAAACCAAGTTCTTTCAGCCCATTCAAGGTCTCTTCTGGAATAACAGCCTGCTGGTCAATCTTCTCAGAGTCAACTGGAGGTGATATTTAAACTCATTTGTTTGAGGGCTATAAAATAAATCAAGGAAACAGAATCACAGAACATGCTTGCTATGTACCGACCACTTTCACTGAAAAACTTTTCCACAGGTTGAACCAGTTGGTTGATCTCCTCTAATTCTTCATTGCTGATTTCTGGGTATGGAAAGACTTCAGCCTGAAAAATGTGAAATTTAATTTCATTGCTGTGACACTAGGTTTATATTTAGTATGTGTTCATTATTACATCAAATTTCTGAGTGCGAAAAGTCATATTTGGAGAGCGCAAAAAGACATGTTGGACTCACACAGATCGAGCATTGTGAATAAAACATTGTGCTCACAAAGAAAAACTTATTTTGAGCGAGCAAAATCTAATTTTGAATATACACTATTTTTGTGTAAAGCACATTTTCATCACAATACTCAGATACTAATATTTGTGACACAATAATAATTCCAAACTTTTGAGGCTATAAAAATGTCCAGACCATTTCTAAAAATTTCACAATTTCCGTTCACAGAGTAACAAGTATCAAAACTCCACTATTATAAAACTAATACTTTTATATCTCCCCCTGAAGTGAGTTGGTCGGGAAACTTGTCAGTATGATTATTGAACCTTTTAGCAGAGCCTAGCATAAGTAGTTGATTCAGATGGCACCAGTAGTACTGTAGTCCTAGAATTCGTAACTGAATAATCAAAGTGTTGTTGTTTACTTATTTAAATCTGAATTATTCTGCAGTTACATACAAATGTACTACACACTGTATGTAGTGAGACCAGATAAAATCGAAAACCTTTCTGAGCTGATATACTGTAATAAACGTCGCACTTGTGAACAAAACTTTTATCACACTAAGCAAATATTTTAGTTTTCAAAGAGCCCATCCTTTGTTTCATTGCTTTTTGGAATATTCGTGCCATTCTCTCCATGAGGCAACGTTATTATCCCCAATGTTAGCGCAAAATAAGATTTGCATGTAATATTGTGACGACCCTGCAATACGTCGTTGCCGCGGAGCATCATGGGAGGCGCTTATATTAAAGTTTAAAAAGCAAATGCTCCAATGTTATGTGTTTATGTTTAATGACTTTATTATTTGAATATGTATGTGATGTTAATGTATGTGTTTGGTGTGTATGTATGTGATTTTGAGTAACATTGTCGGACTAACCATCCACGAGACAGTGTGTGTGATAGGTGTGGCTGCAGGTGGCCGCGGAGTTATGTTGTAATGTGAATGATAGAAGTGTGCTAATAAACAGCTTTGCTGCAGATCCACGACTCTGGAGTGATTTCTACATAGCCCTTTTAAGCGCTAAACAACAGTTCTTTTAAGAACTCTGGGATACCCTGGGGTCGTGCGGTGTATGGGACACAGGGATCTCCGCCGGCATTAGGTGCTCAGCATAGCGTAGCTGCACAGTTAGCTAGTTTAGCCGCGACCTCGACTAGCCGCTCGTCACACTGGTGTCAGAAGTGGGATGATGAGCTGTCTAGGAGACAGAGTGGAGCTGAGCCTGGCGGAGATTGAACGCGCGCTGAGAGAAGCGGACGATTCGCTCCATGAGCTGAAGCGGCGGCGAGGTGGGGCTGCACCTGATGGCGCAAGCGAGCGTCGAGCGGCATCAACACTCCGTGGTCGGCCGGAAGCGGAGGCGACACCGTCGACCCAACGAAGCAGCGCAAGCATCAAGCTCCCGCACTACAGTGGAGTAACGGCACTCGAGCCCTATCTAGCGCAGGTGCAGCTGGCGGCACACCACGAAGGGTGGAGTGATGGAGAGACGGCGATCAAAGTGGCTCTTGCACTAGAGGGTCCCGCTCTACAAGTTCTGTTGGATTTGGCACCAGAGGAGAGGAGTAACATTAACGCTCTCGAAGCTGCACTGCAATGCCGGTTTGGCCAGAAAGTTTCAGCGGAGAGCAGCCGGGATGAACTGGCTGAGAGAAGACGACTGATTGGGGAGAGTTTGGGGGCCTTCGCGGCAGAGATCCGTAGCTGCGTTCGCCGGGGTTTCCCTACCTTTCCGGCAGAGATTCGCGAGGAGTTGGCCCTGCATGCCTTTGTCAGGGGGCTGGCACCAGAGAGGCTGCGACAACACGTCCGGCTGGCAGCGCCGGCCACTTTACAACAAGCCTTACAGCTGGCAGCGGGAGCAGAGGAGGTCTTCCGAGCCAGTCCCACTATACCACGCCCCTTGCCGCAAAGACAGCACACCCGAGCAGCAGAAAGAGAGACGGCAGAGGAGGCGAGTCAAGCGAGGCCCGCCAGAGAGGAGCGCTGTCATCGATGCGGGGAGCCTGGACATCGAGCGAGAGAGTGCCCAGCCCCGAGCCCCAGAAACCGGGTTTCTCCACCGGCGGGAAACGACGACAGGGCGAGACAGTGAGGGGAATCCCGCCCTGCCCCTATTTCCCCTCCCCCTTGGAGAACCCTACTGTGGGGCGGTGTGGTCATAATAGCGGTCTGTACATGGATTGTGTAATTAACGGCCATCGTTGCAGAGCATTAGTGGACACTGGTTCGACCATCTGCCTCATAAGGCGGGGCCTGCTGCCGGGTACGTTGAGGGCGTTACCAAGCGACTGGACCCCCACTAACACCGAGTTGATGACAGTAACTGGCACCAAGACAGTGATGCCAGGAAGGAAGGTCCTCCCTATTCATGTCGGACACTTGGCGATGGCGCATGAGTTTTGGCTAGCCGACATCAGAGATGAGTGCATCCTGGGACTGGACCTCCTCAAGAGTTGGGGTGCCGTTGTCAACGTGCCGGGGTCCAGCCTTCAATTTAACGGCCGAGAGGTGCCCCTGCAAGTCGGCCGGCAGCGAAGAGGAACCGCTGCCACCTACAGCCAGCCGCATAAAGGAGCCTTAGCCTCCCGTGCCCCCAACTGTAGACCACCGACACCGACCGTAATCGTTCCGGTAGAGGAGACGCCCAGCAGACCGTCGTCGGAGACTGCCGCAGCGGTGAGCGAGCTGGCTCAGCGTAGCAGCGCCCACTTAACGGAGTCACAGCGGGCTCTATTGAATGGACTGCTCGCTGAGTACAACGACATTTTCGCCGCTAACGAACGTGACTGTTCCCGTACGGATCTGGTAGAGCACCACATCGATACGGGATCCGCCACGCCGATTCGCTTGAGACCACACCGGCTGCCTATTGCTAAGCGACAAGCGGCGGAGGAGCTGATCCGTGAGATGGCGGCGTGTGGTATTATTGAGCCGTCAGAAAGTCCGTGGGCGGCGCCCGTAGTCATGGTGCGTAAGAAGCAAGGGGGGTGGCGCCCTTGCGTGGATTACAGGCGGCTGAATGCCGTGACTCGTAAGGACTCCTACCCTCTCCCCCGAATTGATGATGCGCTTGACCACGTCGCAGGATCGAGTTGGTTCAGCTCCCTGGATCTCCGCAGCGGGTACTGGCAGGTTGCGCTAGCACCCGAGGCGAAGGCGAAAACTGCGTTTACGATCGGCCACGGCCTGTGGCAATTTAACGTTATGCCTTTCGGTTTATGCAACGCGCCGGCCACGTTCGAGCGTTTAATGGAGCGAGTATTGAAAGATATACCCCGCTCACGCTGCGTGGTGTACCTCGACGATCTTTTGGTACACGCTTCCACCTACGAGCAGGCGCTACGGAACTTGGGCGATGTTATGGCCGCCATCCGTAGTGCAGGACTGCGCCTGAACCCGGCAAAATGCAACCTACTTGCGCGCCATACACAATTCCTCGGTCACGTCGTCAGTGAGGATGGGGTCTCAACTGACCCAGGGAAGATCACGGCTGTCAGCGATTGGCCTCAGCCCACGAACACTTCTGAGTTGCGGAGCTTTCTTGGGTTGGCGTCATATTATCGGCGGTTCGTTCGGGGCTTCGCGACGCTGGCTAGCCCATTACATCGGCTCACGGAAAAGGGGAAACGCTTTGCGTGGCCTGAGGATTGTGAGGAAGCTTTCGCCCGACTTAAGCACGCGCTCGTCAACGCACCCGTGTTGGCTTATCCGGACCCTAACCGGCCTTTTGTGGTAGACACGGATGCGAGTAACGTGGGAGTAGGGGCCATACTTTCACAGCGTACGGACGACGGGGAGCGTGTAGTAGCATACTACAGTAGTAGACTCAGTCGAGCAGAGAGGAACTACTGTGTAACGCGGCGCGAGCTGCTTGCCGTTGTACTGGCGCTGCGACACTTCCGGCCGTACATACTCGGAACTAAATTTACGCTGCGCACGGATCATGCGAGCCTTACGTGGCTTTTAAATTTTCGGCAACCCGAGGGGCAGGTGGCTCGGTGGATCGAGATCCTCCAAGAGTACGACATGGAAGTTTGTCACCGAGCGGGCCGGTTACATGCGAATGCAGATGCGTTGTCGCGACGGCCATGTTTAACGGAGAGCTGCGCGCATTGCGAGCGACAAGAGGCACGGGAGCTAGGGTTTTCTGCTGCGGCTGTGACCGCTACAGATGGCGACAACAGCGGAGAACTTTTCAGTAGCGAGCGGATTCAGCAACAGCAGGCAGCAGACGCAACGCTGACAGAGGTGCAGAGTTGGCTGGCGTCTGGCGAGCGTCCGGAGTGGCCGGCAATCTCCTCACGGGGACCTGAGCTGAAAATCCTGCATGCACAGTGGGGTAATATTGAGCTGCACAACGGCATCCTCTTTCGAAGGTGGCGAGCACCAAATGGAGGAGTGGATCGTCTTCAGCTGTTGGTGCCGCGCAGCCTCCGGCCGGAGGTGCTGCATTGGGTCCATGGCGCAGTTGGAGCTGGCCACTTCGGCAACACAAAGACCATCAAGCGGCTCCGGCAACGTTTTTACTGGCCGGGGTGCCGCCAGGATGCGGAGCTACATGTCCATTGCTGCGACACCTGCACAGCACAAAAAGGGCCAACACAGCGATCACAAGCCCCACTACAGCAGTACCTCGTAGGGGCCCCTATGGAGCGAGTGGGGGTGGACATCCTTGGCCCTTTCCCGGAGACCGAGGCGGGCAACCGGTACGTCCTGGTCGCTATGGATTACTTCACGAAGTGGCCAGAGGCGTATGCGGTGCCCGATCAAAGCGCAGAGACAACCGCTAAACGTTTGGTGGAAGAAATGTTTGCGCGCTTTGGAGTGCCCAGTGAACTGCACAGTGACCAGGGACGAAATTTTGAAAGCAGAGTGTTTGCCGAGGTTTGTCGACGTCTAGGAGTGAAGAAGACCCGTACCACCCCTTTACATCCCCAGAGCGACGGGTTGGTCGAACGGTTCAACCGAACACTTGCCACACAGCTGGCTATTCTAACGAGCCAGCACCAGCGGGACTGGGATACCCATTTACCGATCGTTTTGTGGGCATATCGGACTGCCGTACAAGAATCGAGCCAGTGCACTCCTGCCGCGCTTATGTTTGGGCGTGAGCTCCGGACGCCGGTGGACTTAGTGTTTGGGGCACCACCTGAGGCCGAAATACCTGGGGGCCTAGAGCTGGACTATTTTCGACGGTTGTGCCAACGCTTGGACACTGTACACCAGTTGGCGCGAGAGACCCTGACAGACGCGGGTGCGCGCCAAAAGCGTGCGTATGACACTCGGGCGCGAGGGCCGACGTTTTCGGCGGGAGACCGCGTATGGATTTATTGTCCACAGCGAAAGAGGGGACTTTCTCCAAAACTGACCCACCATTGGCAAGGACCCGGGCAGATCTTGGAGAAGGTGTCGGACGTTGTGTTCCAGGTGAAGCTGCCTGGACGGGGCCGATGTGTTGTGCTCCACCAGGACCGTATAGCTCCTTATCATCCGCGCGCTCAGCACCTGGGACTGAACGAAACGGCGAGTGATCCGGACTCTGTGCATTTTAGGACTGATGTGGACAGCCAAAGGCACAGTCCTCGCCGTAGCCACACCGGTGAATCTGGCACCCGGCCAAGGCGTGAGCGCCGTCGGCCAGAACATTTGAACAATTTTGAACTGGAGTTTTGAGTTCCATCACATCGCCTTCAGATGTGAGTTCCATCTCTTGTGTTATATTCTAGGCTGTTGTGCAAGTTAATACTGTTTTGCGGTGACTGTTAAGGGGGTTTTGAGGGTGTGAGGGCACTTACCCTCTTGAGAAGGGGGCAGTGTGACGACCCTGCAATACGTCGTTGCCGCGGAGCATCATGGGAGGCGCTTATATTAAAGTTTAAAAAGCAAATGCTCCAATGTTATGTGTTTATGTTTAATGACTTTATTATTTGAATATGTATGTGATGTTAATGTATGTGTTTGGTGTGTATGTATGTGATTTTGAGTAACATTGTCGGACTAACCATCCACGAGACAGTGTGTGTGATAGGTGTGGCTGCAGGTGGCCGCGGAGTTATGTTGTAATGTGAATGATAGAAGTGTGCTAATAAACAGCTTTGCTGCAGATCCACGACTCTGGAGTGATTTCTACATAGCCCTTTTAAGCGCTAAACAACAGTTCTTTTAAGAACTCTGGGATACCCTGGGGTCGTGCGGTGTATGGGACACAGGGATCTCCGCCGGCATTAGGTGCTCAGCATAGCGTAGCTGCACAGTTAGCTAGTTTAGCCGCGACCTCGACTAGCCGCTCGTCACAATATTTTGTTAGTCATACTAACTGTTTAAACAAAGACCCCCAATTATATTATACGTATACATTGATATAACAATGTTTGACGCGTAAATGACATTACCTTGTTTATTTTGCCCAGGAAAAGATCTTTAGCATAAGCCAAACTCCTTGCAGAAGACCGATAGCATCGACTGGACTGGAACTGGCGCAACGCTGCTCTTGAAGGCGCTACTTGAGCAGCGAATAAACTCCTTCCGAGCCTAACAGGCCTTGATAAAACACTTATTTTGTTCAAACTCATCTTTGACGGACAAACTTACCCTTACAAAGCCGCGACTGCCTGAAACACCTTTCACCCATTTTCGTCTCTTTTTGATGACGACACAAGCACTCATGTGGTGCAGTTCTTATATCAGGCTGCAGAGGTCAGTGTTTAACCATGTATTGCGTTTGACACGTCAACTCAAGAGACAGAATTTCTCAAGAATTATCATAGTTATGTTGTGAGTTCAGTTTTCCGATTTTGAATGAATAATGAATTGACTGCCTCTGGGGTTGTCAATCTCAGACCTTCGTTGATCAGCGATGACATTGATGCCGTTGTTTTGTTGACAATAGGGATTTAACCCTCCAAGCCGCTCTATTTATAGTCTCCAGTGTGCCAGACAGAACCAGACAAAAGAGCACAGAGTGCGTTCGCTTCTCACCACCTGTCTGGTGTAGGTCACATCCAAATGAAGCCGTTTAACCTATCATTCACAAGCACACAGGACAATGTGCCCTTCTTAACGTGTCTTCAAACAGTTTTCTGCCATTTCAGACTTTATGTGGTAATGTTCTTCATATTTCTCTTTCAGAGGCCCATAGAGTTGCATATGGATATAATTATTCCTTTATTTATCAGGAAATAAGGAGAGCATGCACAGCTTTTGTGGAACGTGTACTGTGCGTTGAACTTAAACTGACCTTGTTTGGTGTAAGAAAGCCATTTTTTAATTTGCATGTGTCCAACTGAAAATCGTTTTTTTTTTTGATTCGTTATTCTGTCACTGGGAAATTAATATAGGGGCATAGCATAGATCAGGGGGCAGCATCTCCGATCCTGGAGGGCTACTGTTCTGCACATTTGTGAATCAACCACTATGAAACACATGCACAAATTAAAGTCTTCTTGACTTGGCTCAGGCTAGAGTAGGCCTACTATGCATACTAGAACAGGGTTGCAACTCAAAAGAGCATCATCATGACCAGAGTTGGTGACCCCTGTCTTAGTCAATACATTTGAATTCTGTCATCAGTATTTCAAAATTCAGTCTAAACTGAAATGTTTTTGAACTGTGATAGAACGCTTATTGTAAAAAGTTCTGCAATATAGTACAAATTACTTCACAAAAGTATTCACCCACATCAATTAATGACTATCTTTGAAGTTTATTTAATCACACAAATTGTTTAGATTTTTACTTCTTTATCAATCCATATTTTAGCAATTACTATAATTAGTTTAAATGACCAATCCGTGTTCATAGAAGCCAAGACTTGAACTCTGGTAGTGGAGATTGATCACAACCTGCTTGTTGAAAGTCTTCATTTGAAGACAAAAAAAATGAAAAAATAAAATTCCGGCCTATTCGAACCTAAACAAACCTGCCACCAATCATCAGCAACTATCAAAATTAAGAATGATGATACAGTGGTCTAAAGCAGGGGTCTCATTTTTGGTACAACCATCATGAAACACTCCTGTTGCACTAATTAACTAATTCATGTCTGAAGCTAGGGTAGTATGCATGCTAGAGCAGGGTTGCATCTAAAAGGACCGGATTTGGGGAACCCTGTTCTAAAAATTTCACTCATCAACACTGGCTCTCAGAAATCCCATGCCTGACCGTTACTTACTTTGTAAAGCCTACCCCATCCTGGCTGCCAAAATCATTGTTATATACTTTAACACAGACAACACAAGTGTTCAATGGTATATTGTTTTATTTCATGTTCTCAACATGGTCACAGTTATAGTTTAACATCAATAGGGTCTCAGCATCTACTTAGAAACAGAATGCATATTAAAACCATATTTCTCCACTCCTTGAATGGTAACCTTAATAAAAATAAAATTGTATTGTTTTCGAGTGGATGCTCATGAAAGGCGGCGAGTCATGTAACAGTCGGGTTATTAAAGACAAATTCCGTTCAAAGCATGGTAGCAGAACCAATATCACACAGGAATGAAATGATCCCACCTTTGATGCAATCACGGAACAAAAAGCTAAGTTTCGGCCTGTAAAACTAATTATTTACACAACCCAATAGGTTTAGACTTTCCCTTTATGATACAAATTAGACCTCTCTTTGATATGTCTTCAGCTTTTTATTCTGGTTTGTGATATATACAGCAATGTTTTGTTTTTAGCAGGAGGAAAAATATGGTGGCATAATAAAATGTTACAGCAAACAAACATCACTTTAAAAAACCTAAACAACCATTAAAATCAAATGAGCAGAAAATGAATGAATTAAAGAAAGCACAATTCTATTAAATATGCTCACATTTTAACCTGAGGTGGCATCAGCTGCATGCAAATTGTGTGAGTTGTCTGAAGCACAACAAAGCCGAAGCACTACGAGACATTAATATATACATTGAACTCGTTAAATAAAAAGTCTCATAAAAGTGAGGGAAAAAATGAAAGAGGATTTGTCACTGGATGTCGGGTCAGAAATGGCTTTGGGTGATCATACACAGTCCATGTATGACAACTCTGAACTGTACAAGCATTGTCCTCAGTGCATTGGGGAAACAAACCCTGTATTTATGAATCTGAGAATTATGGCCAGTGATTTATGCCCTGTTACGTGTAAGCCTCTGTTATTATTTCAGTGTTTGCAGGCAAAATTTTCATCATGGTTAAGTTATCATAAGCTATGTAATAAATCCCCACTAGAAGTCACAATTCAAAATCAGAGTTATTAAATGGACAAAAACAATCTGTAAGTGTGTCATCAGCCAACAAATCTGCTATTGATCAGTGGTCCAAATCCTTTTTAATGCAACAGATTGAGTCAATATCAGTAAAAAGGGACTTTAAGCAGCAACGGCTGACAAACGTGATGTAGATAACAAATGCTAAACAACTAAAAAGGTCTCCAATGTTTATTTTGTCTACTGAAAAGCTGCAAAATGTTATTTAACAACTCTTTTTATACGATTAATTAAATATGGAGTAGTATGTATAACTAACAACATATCAGTCTATCATCCAACAATAAACTCCATTGGGGCACTGTTTAAGTCATGCAAAATCGATATAATAAAACTATGCAGTAGCCGATCTCTGATTCGTTCCTGCTTAAAGTCTCTATTATTTTCATGAACTTGCCTTTACATTGTCGAAATATGGTATAAAACTAAGATGTTGCAAACTATAAAATCCTTTACATTTAAACTTACAGAAGACAAAAAAATTGAACCTAGTCATTTTCAAATAATAGTTTGCTAGTTGGCTCAGACTTTAAAAGTTAGACATTCATTCTTTGCAGCCTGGTGTTAAATAATCCATGGTTTGGGACCACACCGTCAACAACATCACATAGTCATGATAGTAAATAAAAAATACATAAAAAGTAAAAAACCTGACACTTTCTTGATTTGTATTCCATTTACATTGTTTTCTCATTCCAATCAAATGAAAAGTGATTTTTAGCTGTGATTACATACTGTAGCTTTAACTATCTGGTGATTGGTGTTTGATTTTAACCCAGAGAAGCACACTCCTACATGTAGTTGAATGAACTCTACAGATTTTAATATGTTCATTTCCATCAACACTCATTCAACAATAACCAGATGTAACACTGATAACATCCCTGGAAATAAGCAGCATCTAGAGAATATTTTGTACAATATACATGCATGAGTAATTCAGTTGACTGTACAACAGAGACCAGATCGAACAAAAGGTTATTTAGGGTAAGAAATGATATGGAATATGATGTAACAAAGATGATAACACAACAAACACGCAAACAAAATTGGTCGTAATTCTGATTTTACAAAACAGAAACATACATATTGCACATGATTAGTTAAAAAAAAAAAATCAGGAAAAAAAGAGATTTAATGCACAGCAAATGTCAAACTGCTGACATTGGTCTTGTGTGACTCATTCAGCTGCGGTTTCTGTACATTAAGTGAATATTTACAAAGACAAGTGCTGCTCAGAAGCTCTGTGCTTGAGTTAAAAGAGAGCGCGGACACAAAAAACTAACACATCAAATCTCATCTCTGTCACCAGAAACCCTACTTACAGTATAAAACAAATCAAAATTGAACTGATAAAGGGGATATGTGTGAAAAAAGTCCAATTCCATTCCATGTGAGAACATCCATCGGACCGACTGCTACATGTTAATATTATATGCAGTTTACATCGCAAGTTACATTACATTAGCTGTGTTTCCGAGCAAGTGAAGGCATTCTCACAGAGTAACAAGTATCAAATCTACTTCATTTCCACACAGAAGAGGGCACACGCGCTCAGCCTGCTGAGAAAATCACATCTCTGCACAAACGAACTCTGGAGATATGGGGATAGAATTCAATACGCTTTCCTTACGTCAAAATAGCCTTCTCCACTGCACCGGCTTTACCATAAACATCTTCAAATGTACAGTTATATCATATTGTTTTATTCATCTCTAAAAAAATAGTTAAAAAAATAAAACCATGTTGCAGCAGTGGCCCGACGAGTTGAGGCTGTGGAGGATCCACTCATGAGATCACGTGATTCGCCCTTCCCACAGTCCCTTTGATTGGTTTGCGCTACATAGATCCCAGAAAAAGACTCGAAACGAACATGAGCAGGAGATTCCGGGAGAATCTGCCAGCTTCAAAGGCAACTGATAATTTCCACATTGATCAACTAACTGAGTGGAAAACTACATTGAGAGTACACCGAGAATACTGAGATTTGAGCTGAGGCTCAGTTTAGTTCTAGAATAATAATAATAGCTGCTAAAATTATTATTATCATTTTACAAAATACTAAATGCACGACATACACGAAGCAAACCTTTTTTCTTTTCTTTTTTTGTGAGCAACTCAGTCACTGCTTTTGAAGAATTGGCACATTATAGTCCCCTAACTCTATCACAGAAACGTGTGGTCTACAGCTACATAAAATACTGGAACACCACTCGATGTGATCGACATCGACAGACCCTGTCATTTCTGCAAACTAATAAGCAGGCTATTAGATAATGCATTTAGGTATTTAGGTACAAGAAAACAGTTGCCACGGTCTTTGCGCATGCTCTTGCTTCATCGCCAAAGGGTTAAAAGTCTCAAATCGAGCCTAAAAGAAGCACCAGGTTTCTCTGGGGCTCTTGAGGTTCAGGGATTACTGCAAAAAACTGAAGATTTGAGTTCGAGATGCCCCAGAACACCCGTGCTACACAGTGTGGCTCGCTGCCCCATTGAAAACGAACATTCCCTGCTCAGCGGAAACACCCTACCAAAAACAGTCCCGCTCCCCAAAGGAAAGAGTGTGTGGAGAGGCTCAAACCACAGTGCTGATACCACTGTGTTTGGGTTTGGTGCTGCTGCTGGTAGGGGGAGGGGCAGGAGGCTGACTGTGGTGGTGAGGTGCATGCTGGGAGTGGTGCGGGCCATGGCTGTGGGAACTGTGTGAATGGCTGTGAGACGACGAAGGGCCTGGAGGTGGGTGGTATTGATGGGGTGGGTGTTGAATGTGCGCTGGGGGGTGGTAGTGGTGGTGGTGGTGGTACGGAGGGGGGTTCTGCATGTGGCAGAACTGAGCATGGTGTGGGTGCATCTGGGCTTGGGTTTCGGTGACGGTGACACTGTCTCGGGCTGTGTGGTGGAGGTTAGAGGGGTGAGGTGTGTGAGAGATGAGTGTTGGGTGGGATGGATGGGAAGGTTGTGGTGGAAGTGAGGGTGATTTGCCACGTTTGGTGCCAAACAGGGAGCCCAAGAGAGAGGATGAGTTTGGGATGGACTGCTGGCGGGACGGGCAGTCGCGGCTGGAAGTGGCCCGTCGCCGGATGTGAGGACTGCTAATGATGGAGCCCTGCAGGATTGGGAGGAGAGAGATAGAACAGAGGCAACATATGTTTATTGCTTCCTTGAGACTAAATCACATTTGATAAAGGCATTGTTCACACAGAATAGACATCCACCTTAAATGGTTAATTTTGGGTTAAATTTGATTGGTATATTTAACCAAAATATATTATTAAGTACATTTTTTAAAACAGAAAAAGAAGTGGCTACTTATTAAAAATATGTTCTAGCGCAACAGAAGATAAAGAATCCAACAGAGTAGCTAAGGAATAAATGCTGATTCAGTAGTTATTTTTGGATTCAATGTATTAAAATATTATTTTGAGTTTATTTAATGATGTATTTATAATGATTGGGTAATGACTCAATAAGAGTAATTTTTGAAAGACCCAACAAATTACTCGCATGAGTCAGTTGATTCAATTATATCTTCATAAGAATAATCTGGCAGGTAATGATATATTCGTTTGAACCATTAAAATGGATCTTTTTTCCTAGGTCATAAATTAGATTATTGGGCCAAATAAGCTCTTATTGTGAGACATAAACTACAGTAGTAATAGAAAACAAGGATTATAATTGATAAAAACAATTAGTCAGTACAAGCTTACAGTAAAACCGTAAAGCCATCTATTTAAAATAAATTATACTTTTAAATCTGCAGTAAAGAGCATATAAAATAAAATTTTTGGATATATACCCTAAATATCCTAATAATAAAGAAATTTTTAACAATTTGGTAATTAATACACAAAATACAGTGTAATGATCAAAAGGGTGAAGTTTATTTTGAACAAAACGAACTGAGCTGAAACTGAAACACTGAAACAAAACAAAACAAAAAAAACCTTGCTATTCCTTTTAAAGTTCCTTCTAAAAGAATTTAACTGATTTTACTATTTCAAACAGGGAAATAACCATGAATTTATATCATGTAAAAAAAATTCATCAAACCGATAATGTATGTACAGCATGTAACTGTCCAAACAGCAGTAAAAAAAACAAAACAAAAAACAGCAGCATAAAAATAGCCCAAAGCAGATCAATGAAAGCCATGCATTGCATGCAAAAGCCTTAACTGGCAATACTGCATTCGTATTTTTCATGTTTGGTCAAAAGTTTGTTTTGCAGAACTGAAACACAAACAGGCAAACTTGTACGGATATAAACAGAGCGTTATGTGAGCTGTATCCTTATGTTAAATACACTCCTCAAGACAAAGAGGGAGGCAAATTCAAGAGATACAGGGTGCTGAAGAGGAAAAGGTCAAGTAGTTGTGGTGAAAAACTTACAAAACACTTAAAATAATAAAACCAAAAACCAAATCCAGATAACTCTCAAAATCAACAAGAGTACGTGCCACTCATGTTGATTGCATTAGTCATGCTGACCAAATTGCACCTAGAGACATTACTAAATGTGACGCAAGCAACAAGAAACAACATTTCCCTTTATCCATATAAGCTCATGCATGTACGGCCAAAACCAACCCTTCAGACACTCATGCTGTAACTACTGAGCAAATGGAACAGATGGCAGACAGACAAGTGAAAGGAAAAAAGGTGACCTGTCGAACGTTCTTGCGTCCTATAACCCAGTACTTACTTCCATATTGCTGTCTAGAGATCCTGCACTGCTGCGGCGCCCCCGCTTGCCTGAGCGAGACATGCAACGTGAAAGATTAGAGCACGCTCCAAAAACCAGCTACACAGAGGTGAGGTGGATGCGCGTTTACGGCCTATAGGGGCGCTACTGAAACATCAAGCAGGCAGCGGTGGTCTGACGAAGGACAAAGGAAGGTTGGAGGGATTAAAGGGTTAAAGGGCGAGGGCCTAACATCACTAAGCATAAAGCTCCAAATACATCCTCAAGAGTTCTGAGAACTGAAGTCTCCAATAATATAGTATAGTATAGCGGGAAGATACTCCAAAATCAAGCATGTACAGTTTGGTTTTTACTACGACTGATGTCTTTCAGTACAAATAAAAAGGGCATGGGCATTGAAGAACTAAATAAAGAGGAACTAAAGCTCATCTAAGCATGTGACAGGAACCTCATGGTGCTGAGTAACAAACTGGCATATATAAGAATTTTGATATATTGATAAAGGACAGGTTTTATTCAGTATTTTCTAGCATTTTTCTTTATTTTCCATTGCCTTGTTCTTATATAGTTTAGCTTTTTTTAATGCTTTTGTCATGCTACTTCATATTCACCCTGATTTTATTCCTGTTTATTTACTGTATGTTTTACATTCCTGCTTTTCTGGATAGAGTTCAAAACCACTAAGTAAAATATCTAAACAAACTCTACATAAGCTTTGCTACACAAACTCTATATAGAGAAGGACCAAATAGACACTGAACAGAGTAGATTCAACTCTCTAGATTTTACTCTCTATGTTAGCACAGGGGATTCACACCAGGCACAGACTTCAAATGTAAAACACTCAACACAAACTTTTGTGAACCCTTGAACATTTGAGTTTCTCATCCATGGAGTTTGTTTCAACAGATGCCAATGCATGAACCCGTGAGGGCGAGCTAGTGGCTCCAGCCTCGTTGCAAAATTACCAAACTGTTTGACCTCTTGCATTCGTCCAAGAATATTTAATATTCTTATATCTTACAGCTAATGATTGATGTCCACAAATAGCTATGATGATATTTAGCTAAAAATGCTTTTTGTTAACTTTTTTTTTACTTTCTCAATCACTTTTTTTGACTATGTGGATTTTAGGGTAACGGGAAAACCACCTACTTGATTGTGGTATCTTCTCTGGAAGGTGTTTTATTTTATCTGAGCAAGCTCCTGATTATTAGACTTAACATCGAAACATCAGGAAAAGCGAAAATTTTTTAACTTGAGCATCTAGTGTGGATTGGCAACAAATGCAAATCCATGCTAAGTGCAGAGTAATGCCAGATAAAATGTTTCCTTTGCTTGACCTGTCATGTGAGCCTGGAATGAAACACAGTCCCACAGTGCCACCATGTATCCTGTTAATTGCTTTGTTTAGTTTCCTACCCTTATATGGCTTTCTTCCCATTTACTTCCTGTACTCCTTGTTAAGCATTCATTGACTTCATTGATTTCACCTGTTCCTTAATGAGCTCCCCAAGCCTCTCGTTTCCCAGTGTTTCTTGTCAAGTCCACTTGTGTTTGGCTTCTCAAACAATGATTGCCTTTATCTTTCAAGCTTACCTCTGTTTGTTTGTTTGTATATGTGTATTTTTGTATTCCTCAGTTTATCATTAAATGAATTCAAGTTCTCTGACTTTGTGTCTTTTTTGTCTTGATTTAAGAATAAAGACCTCTGCTTTTTCACTACTTCAATGTTCATTATTTGAACAGAGTACATATATATCCAAAACAACCTGCAGTTCATAATTACAAAAACATAAAAACTGATCTAAAAACTTAAGTATGGGGCATATGTAATTGAATTGCTTTTGGATTTCTACTAGATTTTCATGTTATTTTGCATTCTCTTAAAAAAGCATCTTACTCATTCTATAAACAAAACAATTTTTATTTATTTAATCAAAATTTTATGTGGTAGTCTGGCAGCGCACCTCTGCAGGTGGAAACAGTTGTAAATGTGATTTCACACAGCTTGCACTGAATGCATTTATTAAATGATGCCGTTCATATTTTCAGTGGCCTTTTCTCAGGATTTCTGGAGAAAGACATTCATATCTCTTGCCAGGTCTCTCTCTGAGGTTCACAGGTGTCAGGTCTCCTGCCGTCTGGCTCAGCGGCTACAGCCGGAGTTCAATTCACACTTCCAGAGAGTAACTACTCTGTTAAATGATTGTTTGAACACAGAAAGCATGCGAGGGCCACTTCACACCATCAGTTTTGCTCTGTAGTGACTGCCATATTTAGGGCTGAAAGGAAGCTGCTAGAGAAGGTGAGAAGACATCGAAGCTTGTGAACAGTGTGGAGGTTTAATTATAGTGTGGGAAAAACTAGTGTGAATGAAAATTTCTGTCAGGGTGCAACTAACGTTATTAGCCACCTCGAATGGAAATGCACAACAGGATTGGGTGATTATGTTATAATCCTTGCTTGTTTTGTATTTTTAAAATAGGACCCCAAACATTTTAGTCTTTATGTTTATAAAACTTTATAAAATATACATTTACACAGATTTTTTCAGTACATTTTTAATTACTGTAAAAATTCTTTAATTTATTTAAGTTCCAAGTTGTACACAGTAAATTTGTTTTTAAGAAGACATTTACTATAAAAAACAAATACTTGGATTAAATCTATAATTTGCTTTAAAATTACATTTTTTGACCAATCATTTTACATTATGAGAATCTATTTTATTTAACTTTTTTCTACTTTTAATGTATAATTATTGTACATCCATGTTTACTGTTTTTCTACAACATGACCCAGCATGCGGGATAACGCTGGACCCTAACCCCCCCCCCCCCTCCCTTCCTCCCCCTCCTCACTATACAGAGCAAGATTACCAGAAAGATTTCAGAGTTCAAAGTAAATTATTTTAGACATTTTCCAAAAGAGCTTTTCTAAGAACAATGCCAAACTGTACATTTATGTGTATTATTCAGGGCATTGTGCAACAAATTATGTACCATTTTGAACTTTTGGAAGAAAACGGTTTCTAAACATAGCCATCTAATACCAGGGTGAAGCATAGATATATTTGTGGTTCTAAATGAAAAGCATGTGATCATGTGTTACCAGAAATATAAAAGGAACACTTTATTTTCAACGTGTGTTTCTGTGTAAAATAAACCTGATTTTAGATGAAAATACATCACCCACCTAAGAAGATAATAATAGACTAATAAAGAGAGTCTAAATTGGTACTAACACAAAAAACTAAAAAGCAAGCATTCAGGACTCTAGTTTGACAAGAGAAGAAACAATGTTCAGACAATAAAGAAGAAAAGAATCTGCGGTTGAGTTTTCTGAAGGTTAAAAGAGATGAGACAGTACATGAATCTGTTTTCTTACCAGCATCTGAAAGGTCCCGCAGAGAGCTGCTGAGGGCACTTCTCTTGAGGCCTTCCCCTATGGCATAGCTGTCATCTAGACTGCTTCGACTCAGATTGCCATTCCCCGTCTCCTTCTTCAGCCCTGAGCTCTGGGATATACTGGGACGGACAACACCTTTCTGCTTTTCAAGTTCAGCTGGAACCACAGGAAAAAAACACATCAGCTGAGCCATCGAGAGAGAAAAAGAGGAAGAAAAGAAAAGGGAGAGAGAGAGGAGAGAGAAAGAGATGAAGTGAGGAAGAGAGAAAGAGAGGAGAAAGAGGAAGAGAGAGAGTTACAGAGGAAGAGAAGAAAATAGAGGAGAAAGAGAGAAATAGAGGAGAAAAAGGAAGAGAGAAGGAGAGGAGAAAGAAAAAAAGGAAGAGAGAAAGGGAGGAAGAGAGAAAAACTAAAGCATACGATGGTTCATTCCATTACATTCATATGTAAAATACTTACATTTTCATTGAAATGTAACTCGTATATTATGAATATATTATAGCTGTTTTGAAAATAATCATATAAATGATAATGCCTATTACACACACACTTCATACACATTGTTTAAAAACATCCAGTTGTTTTCAATACTAAATTCAATTCTAAAAATAAATTCAGTAAGGTCATGAATATAATTACATAAGGTATACTACTTCTACTACAACTACTAATAATAACTAGATAGACTCCTTCTAGAAATTATCTAAACAACCTCGGTCTCTATTTTATTGCACCTTTCTTATGTCTGTAAAAAATTAATGTACACGCGTCATTTACATTTATATTAAGAATAACAACTATTATGTTGTAAAATTGGTTTATTTGTGTTGAGGTACAAATAAGATATTTATGGAAGAGGACTAGGGCAACTGTAGAAAATAAAAAATAAAATTTAAGTTTTAACTTTAATCTCAGAATTCTGACTTCATTCTCGTAATTCTAACTTTGATTTCTTTCCTCACAATTCTGTTTTTTTCCTCAGAATTCTAACTCTGACTTTTTCCTCAGAATTCTGACTTTTATCTCTGAAATATGGGTGCCGTGAGGACATTTTTCATCTGTTATGTTTTACATTAGCTGCATCGTAATTATCGTCCACAACGTGAACATTGAAGGAAGCACCACATTAAGTTAATTATATTTTCCATGCTTTGTCCAGATGACAACGGCCGTAGATATCAAAACCCTCTCGGATTAGTCCCTTCTTGAGAGATCAGAAGTGGCGTGATTCCGTCTCACGAAGTCTAGCTGATTCTGAGACGATGCTAAAACGAACGTCATTCCGAATATATGCCGACTCTCTATACAGGCTATAGCGCTGCTCATTTTCCATTAATTGTATATTTATAAATGCTTATGTTCTCTTCAAATGAATTTATCATTATGTTGGCTTGAGAAAATCAGAATTCTAAGAAAAAAAAGTCCGAATTCTGAAAAAACTAAAAAATTTTTTACAGTGGCCCTAATAACAGCGATTATACATTTTAATTCCTGAAAAATTATCTCTTTCTCTCTGTTTCTTCTCATACAACTCTCCCTTCTCACTGTTACTCTCTCTTCCCTTTTTATTCCCCTCATAACTCCATCGTATTAGTATCTTTCTAAACCCTTTCATGATTCCTCTCTCCTTCTCTGTCTCTACTTTCTCTCTCTCAAAAGCCAAGTGTATGTTGGTATCTTACACTCGATCCGGTACTTCTCCATCTCCTGCACCTCAGCGATGGACTCTCTCAAGTCGTCTGTGAACTTCTTGCGGTCTTGCGGGTTCGGGGCATTGAAGTTGATGAGAACCTTGATGTCTGCGCCAGGAAGAGCTGAAGTGAGACGCACGCCGTTGGGATAATCTGAAACACAGCAGCAGGAGGGGGATGTTCAGGCAGCTCAGATGTGCCCTTTTCTATAAGACGCACCGATCGATTTAAACACCGCTTCTGACAGATAATTGAGTGTTTAGCAACAAATCTCATTGTGCTACAGAAGATGTTGTGTGGAAGACTCATATTGAAGGTCTTTTTTAATGATAACAACTAAGAGTTTTTCTTGGGATTCAACTTTCCAATTTTTTTCTTAATGATTGCATAATAAAGGTTAATTGGTCAAAATCTGTACAACAACAGCATTTGCAACATTAAACACCATGATTTCGAATTATTCTAAACTAATTTAAGAGGTTCAGAATGCCTTAAAATGTGCAAAATGACTTCCCAAAAACAAATGTTTGGTTAAGTAATTTTGAAGGAAAAACAGGATAACTATTTGTCTCAAGAACATTGTGCAATCAGTAAACTGCACATGCAATTTTAATATTTAGTTTAGTAATGTTCTATGAACTTTAATTTTTTTTTTCAGAATTCAGGAACATATTTCACAAAACACAAATTTTTTTTGAAGATTCAAAACAGACCTGTTCAGTATTCACGAATATAAAGTCAAATAGTAATTTCACTACCAGATTACACTGAATATGGCTAGGGTCTAAAATTTGTGGTCCAACATTAGTTAACTATAGTTAATTTACACATTTGTGATGGGGAAAGTCTTCAGAAATTAAGTAAATTACTTCAGTCTATAATCGGAAATCATCTGAATTAAAACTAGATATACTAGTGAACGATATTACACCAACATTATTACTTTAATAATGTTAATTTTAGTATTGTTTCCTCATTAAAAATATGCCTCATGTCAAGTAATAATCAGATTGGTTAATGCATGTTTGTGTAATCTTATTTAGTTTTTTTCTCTGAGCTTAAAACGGCCCGATGGCCGTAGCCACACCCATTTGAAATACAATAATTCAATGAACACATTGAAACCATGTTTTTGGATGTGCCGGGCCAAAGGAGTTCTTGGCTTAAAATAAGATAAATGTATTAGTCGGAAATGGGTGGATTATGTCTGTGAATAACCCAGAAGGGGGAGTGGTGGGGGCATGACAGTGGGTTCATGATATTCAGATTTGGGGTTATTAATAGTGAACTTCAATAGTGAATAGGTCAACTCATTCATTTATCTTCATGTTGGCTTTTTTCCTTTCGGGGTCGCCACAGCGGAATGAACCGCCAACTCTCTGGCATATGTTTTACGTGGCGGATGCCCTTCCAGCTGGAACCCATCGCTGGGAAACATTCACACATTCACACTTTAACACTATGGACAATCGTTCTTACTCAATTCACTTATATCGCATGTCTTTGGACTTGTGGGGAAACCGGAGCACCCGGAGAAAACCCACGCAATCACGTGGAGAGCAAGCAAACTCCACACAGAAATGCCAACCGACCCAGCCGAGGCTCGAACCAGCAACCTTCTTGCTGTGAGACGACCGTGCTACCCACTGTGCCACCGTGACGCTGAATAGGTCAACTAATTATTATAAATAATTTAAAGGGGGATGGTATGCCAGCTTTAAAGTGATAGATTTAAGAAAAACACATTTTTGAGTTGAAAGGACCTTACAACAAAAATTATGCAATTGTACGTTGTTAGAAAAAGTTAAAAACAAAAGCCAAAATGCTACTTGTTGCAAAGCAGAAGGTAAAATAGTTTTAAAAAGATGGGGGTCGACATGCCTCTGAACCCTCACTGAAAGTACTTACACTGATTTTCAAACAGAAGCACCTGCATCCCATACAGAGAGAAAGACTGCCTGAAGCTGTACGTCACCGAATTCTTCTTCTTCTGGAAAATCTTAGTGACCTGTGGGAAAAGCATGTCAAATTAGAACATATTTAAAACATCTGTTTCTAATAATCCTCCTCTCATTCCTCCATGGAAAAGCTGACACATTCAGACACATCATGTACACTTGTTGAACTACACTTGGTGTGTCTTGTTAATTACATAAACACACACATACACACACACACACACGCGCGCACGCAAATCATAGAGATAACTTTCTTAACACTGGATGTGTTTTCTTACCACTAGAAGATCATTAAAGAGGAAGATTTCTCTTTGGTGTAGACCCAGTTTCTGAGGTTTGTTGGGGTCTGGCACTTCAAACAGTCTACAGTAACAGACCAGTCTGCGGTGTGGAAGAGATAGGACCTGTGTATGGCACAAAAACACGTTCGTTACACTAAACAAAACAGTAAACAACCCCTGTTTCTTATCTTTCCTATCTTATTTCCACCCTTCCGCACTACGTCTCCTTTAAATAATTACATTTCTTTATATAACCATCATTATGAGATGTGAAGAGCTCATTGTGATTGGCAAGACTACAAAATGAAATGCTATACTTACACATCCAAGGCCATGATGCAGAGACCCGATCTGAAAGAGAGAGAATAGAGACAGATGAGAACGTGTCATGTATTGATGCAGTCTTGAAGGTCTCTCTCTCTCTCTCTCTCTCTCTCTCTCGTTATCAAGACCTCCCTCCGTCACCCTGTCAGATGGGAGCTGGGCTGTATGAATGGACTGAGAAGGGAGGTTAATGAGGAACCAAACTGCAGCTGTTTGAATCTGTGACAGGAAGTCTCGACTGTTTGGCGAAAGTTAATTATAGGAGGAGTGGTCTCTGCACAGTAGCCTTCAATCTGAACTCCACAGGACATCTTCATTCTGTTCTCTCTAAAACAGTTGGAAGATACACCAGGGAGAAGCTTTTGCTGGAAATCAGCCGTCAGTGTCTTTTCCATTTCAGCTTAAATGTTAATTATTTCAGCTCTGAAATTTCAGCTGTGAGAGAGGCACCAGGAGTGGTTTAAGACAAGAGTTCATTAGGGAAACAGCCTGTTAGTTAGGTATTGACAGAGACGGGGAAGAGAGTTATTGTTCTTGTCTTCTGTAGACTTGTCTTCTTGTCAAATTACACAACAGGATTACTTTCTGAAATCCCTCACTTCCTAAACGTACACCTTGTTATAATGAGCGACTGGCCAACTTTTGTTTAGAAAAGGTTTTATCTACATTCAGATTGTCAGTGTGTTCATAATGTTAACACAGATTAAATAGTTAAAAGGTTTTTATCACTGTTGCAAAAACATTTTGATAAGTCAGAACAAAAACTACAACCCTTTATGCAATGATTAAAAACTGGAGTAATAAAAGCAATTTTACACAATTGTGAAGTCCTTAGTGACGGTTCTAAAACAACTCGTTCATATTAAAGTTGCTGACATACAACTCTTCATTGAATTTTAATGAGAAGTAACTGAAAGAAAGAAAAGGACTAGATTCGATATTAGTTTCTATAAGTTTAAATAGATTTTTAGGACAAGCAAAAAAACCTATCATTCGAAAATAAACAGAACACGGGTAGTTATCTGTAATAAATGATAAAATATAAATAAAATACTTTTTTTTTTTTACAAAAGAATGAGTTGGAAAACAAAATATATTAACGTAAAAAAGAAGAAATAACAAAAACAAAAACAAACACAATCATTTGTAGGTTTTAAAAAAGCAAACAGTTGGCTCTGCATTAGCAATGTTATCTTTAATAATATACATAAAATCCCAAACAAAATCACTGTGACATGAAATGCCCTGAGAAGATATTTGACTCTTTTGGGATTTCGCTTCAAGCTTCACACCTCTGTGGTTTAATGTTGGAACAGTAATGGCTCAGGGGAAAACAGTGACCCATCCGGCCATTTTATTATTTTGAGGGCTTTATCAAACAACTCTTGATGTTCGCACACCAACATGCTTCTGAATGTTTATATTCTTCCCTACCTCAAATTTCTTCTTCTCGCTGTTTCCTGTCATGAAGTCGACATGAGAGTGTGTACCAAGCGCCACCCGGCTGCTCTTTAACAGTTGCAAGAAAAAGTATGTGAACCCTGTGCAACTGTATGTCTCAACAGCACTCGGAACACATTATGAAATGAGTCTATTTTCATTGTTCGCCCGTGACATTTTGTCTTCAGAAAAAACAATGAGGAATTGCTTGCGTTGGTGCCCAATGTTGTCAAGAGGTACGTTAACACATTTTTGACAAAAAACCCATGTGTGTTAGCTTTTACAGTCAACATTATGCCATAAACAACAGAACATTTCAGTTAAACTGGTTAGATTTTGTTATCCTGGTTTATTGAAATAAATAAACTGTAATTTATATGTTTAGCAAAGACGGTTTGGGGTTTCTTTAACCTCTGGCCTGTTCTAATACTACTGTAGTAATAATTTCATTAGCAATATTTAACAGATATCCGTCTTCCCAGCAGATTTGGAGCTTAAGTATAGTAGCACTGTGAAGAAGCAAGATCCCATTGATCATACAACCTTCATCACAAGCCTTCCGCACATGCACACACACACCAGTGACACCATTAGATCTGTCATAAAGGAGAAGATGTTAGATATAAAGAAGTTTCCTTAAGTCTCACTGTCATATGTCTCCGGAGAGTAACAGGACTTTGAAAATGGTAACCAACGGATCAATAAACCCTATAGATCCAGACTGCATAGAAAACAAGAGGAAGGGAACAGGCTTAACCAAAGCTCATGGATCATTTGACACCGCTGGACCATGACTGAAATCAATAGAGTGTCACTCCTGGAATGGGGGTCAATGGAAGTTCACAACATGATGGAAAGAAATGGACTTGTCTTAAGATAAATGCAGGACAAAATGCCTGAGGTAAGCTAAAATCATCAGTAATACTCACTGGCTTTTTCCCCACGATGAGTTTCTCCACTTTCTGGACCTGGGATACATGGTCTTCATTTGTTTTTAGCTCTCGCTTCCGGATCCGTTCATATATGCCCACTAGCATCTCTCTAGGGATGTCCTCTCCGTCGTCCACTCCTATGAAAGCAGTCAATTGTATAGTTGTTGAGTTTATGGATATGATAGAAACGCAATGACGTCAGAATTTGTAAAAGACAGGCACTATATTTGATGTATTGTTGAAAACTTAACAAATGGGTTAAGCGACCTCCAGTGGTGAAATATTACATATTAAACCTTGAAGAATTATAGACAGATTTGGGATTCTCACCTCGCAGATTCTTTACAAAGTCCTCTAGTTTCATCTTCCTCTCTGGCTTCACGTTTGGGCTGTACATGTCTGTGTTGAGGAGTATAATTGCAAACGCCAGAATGAAGATGGTATCTGGGTTCCTAAACTGTCTCACGACTCCTGGGTTACAGATGCAGTAGCGCTGACTGATTGGAAACAAGAAGAAAGTACAAAAAAACATTAATATTTCCTGGTACTTCCTTCAATCGATAGCCGTTCAGTCGAGGGGTTGGCTCTATTGTGGAGGATGCTACAACTGAGATACGTTCTTACAGAGATGGCCCTTTAAGTTTTTAAACAGTCTGTTGGAAATAATATGTCCTGCTGAAGGAGTGCAGATTGAAAATTATTCTTGGAAAGCCAAGAAAGTAAATGCTTAAATGATCTTTGTATTGTGCAATTGCTTGAATGATTGATGGTGATTGAGCATTGTGACCTGCTGGGTAAGGAATGGTTTACTGTATCTATTATTAATTTATTAGTTGTCTATGTCCACTAATAAATACTAAGTAGGGCTATTTTCCCAGAAGAGTCACCCTAGGACAAACAGTAGCCAAACGACACATTTATCAACACTCTAACTTGTTCTTTATTTGTTAATATGTAACTGAAAATGGCCAATCTAATCAACAATGTTTTCTAAAAGAGATTGTTTTTTTAGCATATTTATGTACATCCATTCAATAATCTTTTTTACAACTTGCAAACTCTATCTTTATTTAATAACGTGTGACTGGCTTTGATTTAAATACTCTTATATTTAATGTAAAAACTTCTAGCCATTTTAGTTTCAATAATATACTGTAGTAATAATTCAGTACACAAAAAATAAATCAAGGCACCCTATTGTAATAGATTACTTTGTTCATATTTTTAAGCTTAGTATAAATAAAATTAAAATCGCACATCAAAACCTGCACATCCTTTTTTTACACTTATGTGCAAATTAAAGCATTCCTGGTGAGTTTTTAAAAATATTTTTAATATATTTTTTCTTTTTTAAATAAAGTGTACACTAATATGAATCACAAATTATTCCATTTAAAATGGACATTTACATTCTCAAATCACCATTTGCAATTTCAAGGCACTGATTGGATAGTTAAGGGATTAGAACAATTCTCTAACGTGAATGTAAAAAGTGTAAAACAAACACAACTGAAATAATTTTCACCTGAAGGCTTCAATGAGTCGCTCAACTTTCTGTGCCTCGCCCTGGACCCGGATATGTGCCTGGAATTTTCTCAGGGCTTCATCTAGCTCCATTCCAGAGAAATCCATTTCATCCACCACGCAGCTGGAAAAACGTTCATGCATTACATTATAAGACGTCCTCTGGAAGATAATACAAATGATTCTGTGCAGTTTATTAAATTACACACTGGCTACTATTGATCCAACAACAGGCTTTTTGTTGTTGTTGATGAAAATGATTTCTATCACTTTCAACAGAGTATAAAACACGTAATCTGAGAGACAGTGTGCTACAGGGATTCTCAGGCTCCATTTGATCTCACATTTAAGATTTTAAGACAGCATGACTATCTGTCCTCCATGCCTTGGGGTTTTCTGTCTGAAGGAAGAGGTAGGATGAGTCAACTTGTGTGGGTAAATTAAGTGGAAAGAAACTTTATGAACACAGCCACTAACTGTAAGTCAAAACTCATAAAGCAGTCCATACATCATCCATGCCTCATTGTTACCGTAAATCCCAATAAAAGAATGAATGGAATAATTGTTTTCCATCTGAGCAATAATTTCACCAGGTTCATGAACATTGTCGTATCACTTGGAATCACAATTTCAAAGAAAATGGAATGCAGTGTTTGTGGGCTTTTGTCTTAATTGTAGCATTCTAAATGAAAGGAATAGAGTAGTCGTCAGTTCAAATTTATTACTACCAGTTTCTAAGACAAGAGGGCTGATATATTTTTCTTCCTTTTGACGAAACAAAACAAACCAAAATGAACAGAATAGAAAATAACAGAACAAAACGAACAAAACAAAACCAAAAAAACACCCTTTCATAAACCATTATGGACATAAAACATAATTCAATTGCAGACATGTCCTGACAGACAAAAAAGAAAATTAAAACAAAACTTGCAACTTTATTCAACTTAAACCAATTTACAATTATTTTAAGTATATTTAACTTCAATGAACGCTATTTTAATGAACAGTGTTACTTACTCAAGAACATCTCTGTTGAACTGCTTCTGTCTGTTGCCCAGAAACTCCCCGATCATCTGGCGACTCAAGCCTTTTCTCTGGAACAGGAAGTGGGCAACTCCCACTGGTGTGTCTGGCACAAACCCTCGCTCGATCAGGTACTGGGTGCCCTTTTCAGGTTTCCTGAAGGCATTGAACAGGAATATTAAAAGTCTGAACAGACACACAGTGGCTCATATGAGCAAAACATATATCTGATCAAGGAAATTACCTATAAATTTCAATGGTACAGTTTGAAAATGAAAGCTATTTTTTCATATGATTACCATCACAACTCCCGAAAAAATGCTCTCATCAAGAATATAATTGCTTAATCGCTGATCAAATTTATAGTGCTGAGCAGCAATCAAACAGACAGCACCACATGTATGCACAGAGATTCGCTCGCAATTATTAAATGAGCCCTAGTTATAAGGAATATCTGGAAAAGGAAAACCTATTACGATGTATCGTGCACATGGTTTATAAGATAATTGAAAAACGTTAGCTCCTGGCATTGTTTGCAAAATAATTTATTTCACAGCTAATAACAGAGCTCCAGTTGGTGTTAATGAAAGTCATTTATCAGTTTAGACAAAAAAAATTACGGTCTAAAGGGGAGAAACAGAAAATGATGGAGGAATCTTCTGGTAACTCAAACAGAAGAGTAAATTAATTAAAAGTCAACTTAGTCCAACAAAAATCAGCACATTCGATAAAATGGACTAATAAAAGGTTGGACAGAAGTGTTATAAAACTTACAGAGGAATCTGAACATGGTGGTAGAGATGAAAAGTAGACATAACATTAAAAATACAGTTGGCATTGAGCTTCCCTGTGTTTGTGGCTCTGTGAACTCGGCTCATTCTGTCTGAAGGAGTTGTGCTTAAAACATAGTAAATAAAACAGATTCGTAAAAGAAAGAATTAGTACCCCTGGACATAGTTAACTTTTGTTAATCAATGTTTAAGCTAATAACATGACAAGGGCACAAATGCAAGAGAAGTTGCCTGGAGGAGTTGAAGAGTGAAAAAAAAAAGAAAATAATCAAAAACTTCTGAAAAGGTAAAAAAAAATAAATAAATAAAAACCTCACAGGTTTGAGATTTCAAGATGTTTATCAAAAATGTTTGATTGTGAAGCTAAACATTGCCATAATAAGTTATTTCTTTCTTTGTAGTGTTTACTTATAGATGGTGGTGCAAAATAATCAAAAACACTGAATATGAGCAGAGCTGAGTTGGCCAAATTAAAACCAAGTAAATATGGCTCATAATTTACTTATAACTGAAGCTCAAATGGCCACACCCTAAGTTATGCATATTTTGAAATGCTACAATTACAAATTAAAAAGAAAAGACTAATTACTTAGAATATTCAAAAACAGTTTGTGTCAGGCTTTAAACATTTGGGCTCTTTAAAAGGGATAGTCTATGGGATTTGTACAATCAAAGGAAACAAAAGCTCATATTCTTGCGAGGGATAAGCTTCAATCTGTAACAAAATTTTTTGAGAAATCTTAAGAATAACTGTAGTTACTAATACTGTATTTTGTGGTAGCCATGTTTCATTATATATATTCATATATAAACATTTGCACACTCAACCTACTTGTTGAAAAGGTTCAGACCGATGCGATAGTGCCTCTTGCGAATGATATCATTGCTAAACGCTGGCGAATCCCAACTATTGCGTGTTTCCTTATGATACGTCTGTTTACTGAGAGTCTGTTCCCGAAGGCTATCCCTGGACGAGGACTCCGAACTGCAGTTGATGGTATCATTGGAATTGGAAGTGCTGTTGATGCTGTCATTATCACCATCAGAGAAGTCGGACTCCGACTTGCTCTGCCGATTGGCTGTGCCGTTGATAGCCAGGTGGCTGTCGATCTGCCGTGGTCGATGCCGAGGAGCGTCCTCATCCCTAGCCGGACCCCGTGGTGGAAGAGAGTGAGAGGGGATGTGTTTGGGGCTGCCCTGCTGGTTGGCGATACTCCTATCGTAAGCGTTCTGTCTCTTTAGTGAGCTTCGGTCTGAGCGGTCGCTCAACTCAACCGAGCTATCACTGGGAGGTTCAATGGTGAGCAGGGGAAGGTGGTCTATCCTCAATCTCTGCTCTTGACATTCCAAAGATGGAGTGCTACGACAGCTAGTGTCCGTATCCGCCTTTTCATCCTTATGAGCTAGAGACCAGTAGTCTTGTGAGGAGTTCAAAGAACGTAAACGGATGTCTGACTCAGTGCTAGAAGGTCTGTCAACAGATTGTGATAACGGAAGAGGAGGGGAGAGCTCCTCTTCGTCTATGTAAAGTGTCACATCACTGTAGGAAGCTGTCATTTCATCTCGCTTCCGATGTTCGCTGCTGAGAGAAGGCTTGATTTGGTAGGCAATCTTTTGCTCTAAGTCCGGATGACCTCTGGTCGGCTCTGGCTGTCCTTCATCTCCGTGTAGGCTGCGACAGTTCAAAGCATCGTCAATCGATTCGGCCAGTGACTTTACTTGTCGAGAAAAAACATCCTCTAGCTCTGTAATGGCATCAGTGAAATCGCTTTGAACTGCAGGTGACTTCATGTTTGCAGGGACCATCTCACCGCGTTCGGATTGCACCAATGCTCCAAGTTTAGACCCATCATTTGTAAGAGATACCTGCTTTCCTTCAAAGTATGAACTGTGGACTTTTTCAGGTCCTTCAAATGAAAACTGCATTCTCATATTGGACAAAACAATGCGTCTTGACATACGGTTTTCCGACATAGAACTCCTGAGGCGCTCAAAGTTCTTGTTCATTTGATACTGGCGGAATGCAGTCTGGATCGTTCGTGCAGCATGTCGAGTTATAAAACGGCCTCCATACTTGCGCTCCAGCATCTCCACCTGTAAGAAACACAATGTTTTGCTTTTAGTGACTGAATTAATTGAAAAAAAAAATGCAACAGCATTTGGATATATAGCTTTCTATGGTACACCTGATAGAATAAATAATTGATAATGAAAAATAAAAATGTCTTTACTAATTTTTGCCGGATTTCCATTGCGAAACGCTTGCAAACACTATGTTCAATCGCGAAACCCATTTGTATTTGTGTCCTGCTCGCTGGTTCAGTGGTTAGTGAGCAGGAAACTTGTGACAATGCTGCACATCGGGCGACCAGAGTTCAAATCCTGAGCTTGCAGTTCTAGCCCCCTCACTCTCTCTTCATGCTCTCTTCCCGTTTCCTTCACTGTTCTTTCTGATTAAAGGCAGCAATGGCAAAAAAAAAAAGTATAAAAACAAAAAAGGTTTTGCTTTAACGAGAAATAAAAGATGTGCATGATTTTCTAAAACATCTTAACACAAGTTACCTAAATCTCAATCCACAATATTCTTAATATACTTTAAGTAAAATGCTTTGGAGAATCAATAAAACAGGAATATTACATAAAACAAATCAAAATTATATTTTAAGATGTTTGCTTTTTATAAAATGTTTTCACGATTCTATATAGTTTTACTTTAATTACTTTGTTTAACTAATATTGTAAAAACTCAACTGTTTAATTAGCTCATTTTGAATGAATAAAAATACAGTAAAATCTTTTAGATTTTATTACAAAGAATCTTTCTTTTTTTTTACAGTGTCATTTGATTACCTGTAAAAAAAGAAAAAAAGAAAGATTCTTTATAATGAGCCAACTATGTGTTGATTGTTTGTTGGTATTGTCCCCTTAGGGGCTCCGTGCTTTTTTGCCATCCAAATAATTTCAATCATATATATATATATATATATATAGTCTACTTTATTGATCACAGAGTATGGTGCTAATAAGAGAAAATATACAGTGACAGTTGGGTTGATGAAAAGCCCTTTATATGCAAGAGTAGAATGGGGAGATGGCCTGTAACAATCAAACCAGAATACCATGTTTGAATTGGCAGCGTGCCAACCACCAAAGGTAGTTCTGATGGCAAAAAAAAAAAAAAAAAAAAAAAAAAAAAAAAAAAAAAAAAAAAAAGATCCAAACCACTAATAGCTGTCCACTAAGTGTAGGCATAATAGACTGGAATAGCATTCACAATCTCGTTACCCACTTCCATGCAAAAGCCAGCCCAAGACATCTTATCTAAAGATTAAGCAGAACTAATAACATTTCTCAGCTCTGGGACCTCACACACAGGCAGTGGGCATCAACGCCTCTGGGTTGAACCACAAGATCATCCCTCGGAATGTAAATCCAGTATGGATTGACTTATGATTCTCATCTCCCGAATCCTAAAAGTATCGCACTGATCTCGTATCACCCATTGAGAGCATAAAATGTCTTTTTATGAAAGACAAGCAGTCACCACAGGCAACTTGAAGAAATAAATGCTCATCCAATGACAATAAACTAGATTTATTTACACAGTCCTTTGAGAGAAAGCACATCTAGCAAAAAATGAAGCCACTAAACCTCAATCACACTCCCACGGCACCGTGCAGACTCATCACAAAGTGCATGCAAATAGTTTTTGGAGAATTTATGGTTTCTTGGGAGAATTCCAGGGAGAGTTTTCAGAGGTCTACCTGTTTATCTTGGAGGTCGGTGGAGAGTTCATAGCTCTCAGACAATGATCGGGAGCGTTTGATGGCCTCCTCCTCTGCCTGTTTACGTAGGATGGACTGCGAATGCTGGAGTTTGGGTCGTCGTGGGCGCTGCCGCACCTCGTGAGCATACAGCGGTGGACCGTCAAAGTGCTCGCCGCTGATGATTGCACTGCGGCTCACTGGACCCCGTAAGTAACCCCCACTGTTCTCCAGAGAGGGGCCCACCTCACCGCCCGGGGCCTCACCTTCCACACTATAGAGGGAGAAAGAAGAAGAGATTGTGAACTCACGAGACCTTCCAAAAGTGAATGTAATTCGAGGACTACGTTCATCAAAAAAATCACATTATTTCATTTGCTTAAGAAATCCACTTCTTTTTGAAAGCCGTCAAAGCACATGTGATCAAATTAAAAATTGTTACAACTCTGTCAAGTATGACAAAATATAAACATTTAAGCCAAAAACTACAGAGTGGCTGTAACTTACAGCACACAACACGTCACTTTCCAACCACAAACCAAAGTTCCTTACAAATCACATTATCCACTCCCTCAGGCTTGCACACAAGACTGCAAGCTGAACTTTGAGACTTTTGTGAAAGTATAAAAGCAAACAGTAATGTTTATAGCCACAGACTATGGTTTGGTGCTTCTCTGTCAAGATAAACAACAAGCACTGAATGCAACGTCCATTGACAGAAAACACATCCTGCCGATTTAACAGAACATGTTTTGCCTCAGCTAAACCCTTACCCTTTAATTTATTAAGCTATTGTTTAACTAACTAGTGCTACATTCCATACTAAGAAAACAAACTCAAGTGTCACATTCAAATGGTTTATCTTAAACACCAAACAACACACTGTGGGCCAAAGTGCTGAAATAAACAGCATAAATCCTACCTGTCAACACCTTAGCAAAGAAACACCTCTGCAGTAAATGGCTTCGGTGGCCTGCGGCAATGAGGAAAAGTAATCTCTGACATTTTCGTAAACAGACAATGCTGTTGCGTCATCTTTGGTGACACCTCCTCCATTATGATTGGTTGGACAGAATGAAGTACATTTTTTATGTGTCTTTTGTTATATCGTGTAGCAGTTACAGCAGTGAGTGAGTACAGATGGATTTTAATGACTATCCTGTGCAAAGAATTCAGAACTAACACTAAGCCGCAAAATATTATTTAGATCTTCAATAGAAATGCACTTTAAATATACACACATTTAAAAATGTCCTTTGTATTTTATAAAAACATTCTTGTAAAATACAGTACATCTAGATGTTTAAATCTAAATATCTGTAATTTTACATAATGCAATCTATAGTATTTTGTTTATTTTTACACAATCATGCTGTTTATGATCGGATTTAACACATGTGTTGTTGTGGTCTTTTTTTGTTTACTCTGAGCTGATTTGAGCATTTTTTGACCATAACTTTTTTTTTTGAAGCAAGTGAAAAATCTTATTTCATTCATATTTTGGGAAAATGTTTGGACATTATAAAAAAATGTTGTGGTAGTCTGTGGCCAAAATTTACAAGCCTTTCTTTACGTTTGGGGAGAAACATGGTCACTAAACTAAACTGCTGTAAAAAAAAAAAAAAAAAAGATTTTCTCAATTTTTTTGCATAAACAAGGGAGCAAAATCTCAATCTCACACTGCATAAAAAGCAAAAATTGATGTTTGCCAGACGTTGAGAAAGGTAAAATTCCCAAATTAGTGACGCCATTTATGAATTTAAAGATTAATGAGTCAAATTCAGCAAAATAAACTTGTCATTTTTGTAGAGATTCTAGAGTATTTAATTGCTTAATTTTTGAGAAACTTCAAGGATTCTCATCTATACACTCATGCTTTCTGGTATCGGAAAAGTGCCAGCAGATTAACTTTCTAGATTAAGTGCTCTTCTTTTAATTAACTGAATTAGTGTTCAGTAGAGCGCTCAGTATTACAGAGATGAGAACACTGACACTCCAACTGATTGAATTTGTTCATCATGTATAGGAGGGAAGCGGATGCTGGATAAGTAAGTCAGAGAAATTAGTTCCCTGTTCAGGTGTTTCCAATCTCAGATAAGACAATCCCAGAGATGCCTGGTAAAGTCAGACCTTTGAAAGTAGAGCTGTGATCACTAGATGACAAGTAGATAAATAAGCACAAGAGATGACAGGTCAAAATATACAGAGACTGTTCCTCACAGGCCAGTATTATCTACTGATTCTCAATCTGAGTCTGTCTGATCTAAAGCAACACAAGTACACATCGTTATCTGGTCTTGTCTATGAGAGTCAAATTTAGTGCCTGAAGATGAAAGTTCTCTAAACATGGAATGTAAGGTTTTCTGAATACAGTTTAAATGTATACAAGATTAATACCTTCAATTCATGGATCAGGCCTACTATCCAGGTATTTATAAAACTTGAGTTTTAAAGAAAGGATAAAAAAATCTTTCACACACGTAAGGCTTCATCCTCATGAAAACAAAGATATATCTCAGGTGCTGTCAGGAGTACAGTATAACAATTCAACAGGTGGTGTTATAAACCAATACTACAGTCATGTTGGCCAATCGGAAGCCTTAGTAAGGCTGGTACTATATATAGACAAGCCAAATACTCTGCTAGCAACAGTTCTAAAACTTATCATGTGTGCCACAGTAGAAAAAAGTTAAAAGAGATAACGAGGACAGAATTTTAACTTTGCCATACTCTAAAAAAACACTTGACATTTTAATCAAGTGAAAAAGTTGCTACATTTTTTATATTGTGTTAATTTTTACTCAACAAACAAATTGTTTAAATGACTCAGCACATGTCTCTGACACAGCTTAACTTTACATTGACAAAACATATTTTTTAATCCAGTCACCAGCTACATATATTTAGAACTCAATTAGAACATATTAATTCGATCAACAACTCCTCAACAAACATTTAGCTAAATAAAAATAATTAATTGACTGAATTGCGCCTTTAGAAAAAAAACTTTAATTAGTTGGATTTCTCACAGTGCATGTTTACGCTACGGCAGACTTAAACCCAATTAGCACACTACTTGTGTGTGTATGCGTGTTTTATTTTATCGAAACTGGTCATATGTTCAAAAATGTTCGGGTGGGCTCATTTCAAAAGTAACATGTAAAGACCTATAGAATGAGTAGTTCACAAAAATCAAGCTCAATATCCATCCTACAAAATCCATCTGCTGACATCACACCTCAGACATTCATTTGACAACTCTTCACCTTCCAATCTCCACTATCTTTGGGAGACACTGGGCTCCTAAGACTCACATCATTTTCTCAGACAGCTTGCCTAATTGTGCTTTATTTCTGTGAACTGTTTAGCTATGGCAAATGTTATAACTGTGCAATTGTGAACAGATATATAATTTATTTTTGGAGGAAATATTACTTTTTCATTGTGAATTTATTAGACAACAATTCTTGGTCGTTGGATATAAAAACCCGATTGCAGACAGTGCATTGAGTCATTCAGGTTTCATTGCTTCTAACCAAAGCCACTCTGGTTTTCTATGCAGAGCGCATGTCTTAGATTTGACCTGGAGTCACTGATGCAGTTAATGAGAACTAAAACCCTGAGGTCAAAGATAATATTTAGATATACATGTTTAGAAGATGGTCTTGAATTATTTATACCAGCAAGCACAAAGACAATGTTGGCTAATAAAAGAAGATGAACACATCTTGTTATAAGCCATTGTACTTGATATGAAAACACTGTGCATGGTAATTTAGATGATGAATTTGTCAGTTAATCCCCCATCTCTGCATCGAGACCACTTGGCTTGTGAGACTTTCTGGGTCTGCTGCTGATGCCTCCCGAATGAGCTCTCAGCGGGGCTCTTGAAGGGTGGCAGCAAACACAATTTTCATTTTTATTTGGTTGCCTTCTCTTCTCTCGAAGGAAAGCCAGGGTGTTTTCAAAGTCTGAACCGAACTGTGATGGATGATGATATCTAACAAAGTCGCAATTACTGAGAACACAAAGTAAAGCCTGAGTGGAAGCAAAATGACAGGTCTGTGAATGGATTCAATAAAAGTAACTTAAAATACAATGTGAAAGTATTTAGAGAGCGTCACAATGATGGTGTGGAGAAAGAATTGCCAGGTTTCAGCAACGAAGGACATGCGATTTTCTTGAAAATATTCCCAGTTGTTCAAATTTGAATCACAAAGACGACTGATGGATCAGATACTCAGCGTTTTTGAGGGTAAAGCAGTATTAACATCACTTACAAGAAGCGCACACAACATAGCGATTAACAGCATAGCTGAGTATACCTTCCTGGACCATTTCCACCACTTTTGGTGGCAAAGTATTTTATTTGTTTACTTGTTCTTTTTTTGTCTACTTTTATTTTCTAACTACTATATCACCCCAAACAACTTATCTTCAAACAAGTTTGGTATAATTATTTCAGCACAAACTGTTATTCTGTTACTGTGACGAGCTTATTTCATAATCTGGATGCAAAAGGCTCAATAATAGACAAAAATAATTGAAAAATGCTGCTTATATTTTTCACAAAAAAGGTAGCAAATTGAAATAGTAAAATAAATGTGTGAGATATAAGCATGTGACATTTTTTAAATAACCCCGTTTGACAAAACTACTTTTAAAAAATGCACCAAAGAGCACCTGACTTTCTACTCAGCGTGCTGTTTCTCAGCTACTCCCCAGACAGGATTTCAGAGAGAGCAGACAGGAAGTGGTGAGATTTATTAATAGTTATATCAAATGATATTCTAAACTGCTCAAACTCTTCAGAGAATCTCTGGATCAAGCCCTGGCTCTGGAAGTGGGAGAAAAAACAGAGGAGCTCGACAGAGTATTATGCGGCGTTGCATGGCTTTTTCCTCAGCTATTATTTTTGTGTTATAATGTTGAAATACAATCTCTGTATGAAGAGCTGCTTTATTTTAGATGAAAGATTTTGCTCTACTTCAGCTTGCAGGTTTATCTGGTATCTCAAGAGATTTTGTACACATTTTCAATGATTGTTTTAAATTAAGTGGAACTATGGATACAACTCAAATATTTACACCATTAAATGAAATGAAAAATTAAAACTATACTCGCAAAAGAAATTGAAGGTTAAGCTCTGTTCGTCTAAATTCCTTAGACCGCATCCTTGTACTCTTGAAATCATACAACAGTCAAACATTCATAATACCATTTTTTTGTCACTGTAAGAAATTGTAATATGTGGCTCGGATCATTAAATGGTTCATTGTAATTATCAGTCTTCATGTATATTTCTCTCTTTGTACAATAAATTGGACAGTCCATTGAAATATGTTTTATGAAAAGGTTGTATTGACATTTATCAGTTGCTGCAAAAATATACAAGAATAGATTATGACAACTCAATCTCGGAACAGCAGAACGGTTTTGTCTATCATTTATGAATATGTCAATAATTAAGATATCTCAGGGAGTTCTCCAGGATTAAACTGCCTCCAGACCAATAACGCCTTGTTCTTCATTTGGTTGCTTCTGCTGATTGCCTGCAAGTTTGTTCTTGTACTTCCAGGACTTGAACCTGCTATCATGTTTAAAATAAATGCAACATCTAAATGTGGTACTTTGAATGAAAGGAGGTGCTTGGACAACCGAGTCTCTGTCTTACTCTAATCCATAACTCATGAAAGCTATGAAGCTCTGTATTTCCGAAGGCTCTCATTAGACAACAGGACAAGGTGTCTCTATGGGTCTAGTTTGGGCTTCACTCACTTGCAGCTCCGAGAGATCTGGGAGGTTCTGACTAGGGTAAAAGAACAAGTGCTAACAAGGTGCTGAGTGTTACCATCTGACAGGAGATGAAACACCCCGTTTCATGCCCTCCACATGAATGTGCTTTCAAAAAGAAGACCTCTGTTGTATGAAGTTAAATTACTTGTTTGGAACTCAAAGCCAGGCGCCATATTTTATAGGTATTTATCTTTTCAACAATCAAGTCAAATAGCCATCCTGTTATGTCTTGTTAAATATGGAACAGTCAGAAACGTAACTTGATAGGAATTAAAAATAAAGCTGACTTTGAATTTATACATTCACCACAAGGCATTTACCAAAGTAAATTATCAGAATAATATGACTTACAAATATGGTTTGTTTTATGTTTGTTGTCTGAATGTTTGAAAACTAGAGACTCAGAACAGAGATTCATAATAAACAATTCTTTGGCATGAATGGTTCACAAAAGCAAACAAAGTTCTCAAGAATCATTATCTGTGAAAACAATAGAGGCGAAGACAAAACATTTAATTACAATTAATAAAAACAAAACTGTTTGCAATAATGTTAATTACCTGCAAAAAAGGGAAACAGCTAGAGCTTTGCAAATGGTTTGCTTGCAAAATTTGTGAAATCGTCTTTAAAATGAGTGCTCTTGAAGCCTCCTCCATCTCTTGGAAGCATTTTCAAAAATGACTTGAAACTGGAAAAAAGAATATCTATAGACTATTTTTCAAATGTAGTTATTTATCCTGTCACTAAAAGTTTTTTCTTTTAAAACATCCTCAATCACAATCTCAAACACTGCATGTACATTAACAATATTAACATATATAAACCTGCTAGTATATTTCTTGAAGACTTGGTTTAAACCAAGAATAAGTAACAGAAAGTAGAACTGTTCGAATTTCTGAAGATTTGTGGGGGTTGAAAAAAGTGCTTAATATTACAGCTGTGGGTTTCCAAAGAATCTCTATTCTGCGCATATGCTTAAAAACATTGACAAAAATGTTCAAGCTCAGATCTTCTCTCCTATGACAGGTTTAACACAAGTCTGGACTATTCATAAGTGTGGCATGTTTCATGAATGCATCCCTGTCCATGGCTGGGAAACATGCCGGAATTTCACATAAAGCTCTCATTGTTAAAAAATCTTGTTTTCCTAACATCACCAAACTTATACGTTTTACACCGATTTCAATGAGGCCCCTGAAAAAATAAACACACTCATCTCCATTTGTTATGATAAATAAGATCACATCTGTGCGGTTGCTAATTCCACCTTGGAGCCAATCTCATGTTCCAGAAGAGAAACTAAAAGATTAAATCACTCTAATTACCCCTCGGTTATTTTTATATTTTCAGAACATTGAGCTGTTTGTAGATGAGTCCATATAGAGAATGTCACTCAACTAAAAGTAGAAGGGGGCTGAGAAAAACAATGGAGAGGTTTGCGAAACAGTGGAAGATCCCCCATAATTCAAAGCAGGTAAAAGAAACAAAGAACCACAAGGCTGGATGCCTCTCGAAACATCTGTGCTATGAAATACCCACCCAGATATAACGTTACACCCAATCCCTAGAAACTCAAACCCAGATGAGAGACACACTTACGAAACACATTTCTACTTCTATCCATCTCTCTCTCTCTCTCTCTCTCTCTCTCTCTCTCACACACACACACACACACACACACACACACACACACACACAAACTCTCGCATACGCGCACACACACACATGCACATACGCACACACACATACCCTCACACACTGAAATCTTACCAGCTCCCCAGCTCCAGCAGAGACTGGCTTCTGTCTGAAGCACAGTGCAAACACCACATGTCGATCTTTGATCTCTACAAACGTCAACCTCCCTTTGGCCTGTAGCTGCCCATCTTGTCGCCAGGCAAAGCTGCCTCATAGGGAATAGAGTCTCTCTCTTAGTCCAACTAAAGTACTCTAAATCCTCAGCCTCTCTGTTGTGCGCGCTCTTTCCTTCTCTACTTTCTTCTTCTAACTTTCTGGAAGGGGTGCTCTGAGGGGTGCGCAGAGAAGGAGGAGGGAATTGCAGAGTCCGGAAAACTAATTATGAGATGGCGGGAATATAAACGGCCAGCCCCAACCAATGGAGGAGGGAATGAGCCAGACTGCAGAGGGAAGGCAGACTGGAAAGACATGAAGGGATCGGGAAGCCCCTTTGGAATGACAAAAGGATGTGTGCCTATAAATAGCATGATCGCAGGATGGACTAAGCAGGCCGGATTGGTTGAAGGAAGTCTCACTCACTCTCAGGTTTCAACGGCTTTGGTAATATGAGCTTGTAATGTGTTGCACACACGCTCTGGACTGAATTAGAAAAAAGTCCAAATGCTGCTCCATCAACGGCCAATTTGCAAACACACGATGAAACCATCTTAAAGTTATGGCCAACTATGCAACTTACGAGTCATAATGATGTGGTTTGAAGCATGTGCATTCTTTGAAGTTTTACTTTACATTATAGTCCTGCAGACATAAATTTCCACTCCAAGAATTGTATTTATTTTATTAAAAAACAGGTATCTTTGACAGACATTAGCTGTTTTAAAGATTAAACTACAGACTATATAAAATTATAAATGCCAAAACGATACATCCCAATCCAACTACTTATTCTACACCCTTAAATTTTGTACAGGAAACCTTGAAAATTTTTATTGTGCAGCAGAGATTTATTTCTGGGACATGCTACTTCCTAATCATTCAGTTTTGTATTATATTTCTCATGCTGCATTGAAGAAAATATTTAACATGAACCAATTATGCAAAATAATTTCTTCTTGTTTTCTTCTTTCTTTGTAATATGGTTAATTCAACTGAAAATGCACAAACTAATATTTTTATACTTCTCCGATTAACATTCAGAGGTCATCAAAAGACTACTATTTAAGATTTTCATTTTGATCAAAGATCCAACCCACACATGTTATAGGGAGGATTGTGAGTAATATATATTATGGGTGGTTTAAGGCTGTGTTCCATTTCTACCCCTTAAACTTAACCCTCGATTTAGCAGATTCACATTTGAACAAAGGGAAGGACTATAGCAAAGGGGTATACACCACTGTAGTCAGATCCTACTTCCAGACCGAGGGCTTTCACAGGATTTCCCAGCAAGCGCTGTGTTTTTTTTTTATTATTATCAAAGATGGCTGTCAGTGCGACGAAAGTGAGCCAGAAATGTACAGAAATGTACAGAAAAGAACTTTCTCGTCATGTTTAAAAGTTTTTAAAAATGTATAAATGAAATATAACGGCTTCACAGCAGTGTCCCAGTTCACACCATTTTCACCCCTTCCCCTTAGGGTGACAGGAGAAAGTAAAGGGCTAATGGTTAGGGACAAGTGAAAGAAATGGAACTCCACTTAAGTGTCTATTTATCTGCATTTCAGAATGAAGCAGAGCATTGTGTTTTTTTTTTGTATTTATACCATAGTTTGGAATGCAATAATTATCATTACATGCTATTAATAGTTTGTACAGTGTCTGCATTCGGACACACAATGAGTCTGTGACATTTTCTCCAAGGTTTCTGAAGTGCTAAAAAAGACTTACGCAACCATCGAAATCTTGGCTGTGGTAATCTTCTGTACAGACAAAAAAAAGGAAAAAAAAACCCCACATGATGTGGGCAAAGAAGAGGCTACAAAAACAGTCTCCATTTAAAATAATGCCACCCTTAATTATGCATAAATGCAAATCTTTTAATAACTTAATGAAATTAATTCAGAAATGTATCTAGATGGATAGAACTATAAATTTGAAATAAAATAACATGGACTTATATCTACAATTTAAAGAGTTTTTTTTGTGTCACTTTAACATGGGGAGTCTACAGAGTCAATCCTTTTCACCTGTCTCTTGTGGCCAGTCCATAAATTGCAGTAAAGTGATTTGAGACTTTAAGGTTGCCAAACAGTTTAATTCCTTGCCACAAACCAGCAAACTATTAAAATCTGACCTCTCATGGAGATTCATCTAAAAATTCTTAAAGTGTTCTCCAGCAGACGTGGTTCTCACAAAGGCACTGCTGTCTAATAAAAGAACCTTACAAACACACACAGTCATGCTTTTAACTAGCAGTTTAACAAACATCACTATAATCTTTCCCCTCTTTTAGCCTCCTCCTGTCTACTTACATAAGGAGGGCGGCCTAGCTTACGCATTTCCTTTCTGACATCATTACCTAAACAATGAGTGTCGCTCAGTCAACCCCAGATGCTATCGCTCACCCCTGTGGGCTGTGAAAAAAGAACAGTTTGGAATCTCTGTTGGGTAAAGGAGGAAAAAGACTTCTAAACATGAAGCTGTTCGGTGTTGGTAGCCACATCAAACACAGAAAAAGAAAGAGGAATAGCTTCCAGGTGGGGCCATCTTAAAGTTTGGTGTCTAATGGTGAGGAGGAGATGTTCTTTGATTAGAGCAAGCGCACAAAGGGCTTCTTTAGCGAAGGGCTCTTTTATTTCCTGTTCTTCTGCCCCTTCCTGAACTGTGACTCCCTAAGGAAAGAATAAAACAGGCTGAAATTGGACCGACGGGGTCCATTGAAACACCAACATCTGTTCTTTGCTGGCTGCCTCGAGATGTACAAGTGTTCTTTGTTAAAGATTTTTACCAAGATGTGCAAAAAAGTAAAAAGTGGCTAAAATTCTGATATCTACAGCATCAAACTGGCTCGTCACATATGGAATAAATAAAAGTGTCTGCAAGGACAGGATGTAATGAGTCAGAGCACTTCAATAGAGCATGACTCATATCTAAAACATAGCCATCAAAAGCGAAGGACGTTTGCAGAAATAACAAAAACTGCTTTTTAAATGTAAAAATGAATTCAGCAAAATCAGCTCCTTTATGCTTTTCTATAGGCTGCACAAAGTGGGAGGTCAGTGTGACTTAGTGCTTTTATTGCAGCCTGACAGAGTTCATTACCAAGGTCTTCAAATATTTTAATGTTAAAAGGCCCGAGAGCAATAAAAACTGTCCTGCTGGTAAGAGCGATGCTTCAAGGAAAACAGCGTGACAAATTTATTCATTTGATTTCCTGGTTCAATAAGCTGTTAGCCGGACCTGCAGCTAAAACAGCACAATGACCACCAAAAATCAAAGAAACCAGTGAACATTCAGCTATTTGCAGGCTTGGGTTAATTTTTATAGGCCTTTTCATTTACAAGCATCAGTGTCATGCAATGAGATTCATGCACAGGTCAACTGCTAATTATGCAGATTTAAATTGCACATTACTGAAGAAAGCGTTGATGAGTTTTAAACTCTGGTCTATGAAAAAAACTTAGCATTTACATACGGGGTGCTTTATGATAGATTGTTGGAGTAAAAGGGACCCCCTTTGAAACAGTAAAAATATGGGACTCAAACTTGGTCACATAATGTACATATACTGTTTTACATGTTTATTTCCTTATTTAAAATGTTCCTTAACTTGATAATTAATTAGCAAAATATGCTAAATAATTGTGAGGAAAAACACTTTCAGCAGTATGGAATTAAAAATATAATTCTGAATTATTTACCTAAAATAAAAGTCAATTAAAAAAACAAAGAAAACATACAAAATAAGTTCACCATTAAAAAGTTTGGTTACCAAACACTTGATCTTTGAGAATTGAGAATAGAGAGATTCACTCTGCAAATCCCAAAATAGTCTCCTATATTGATATGCTTTATTTTTATTTAAGATAATAGAGAAAGAAACAAGTATTTGACCCCTGCAGATTTTAAATGTCTGACAACAGACAGAGTGGTGAAGGAGAAACAACTTCCCTCAGTCAATGTATGTGGATGGGAAATCCTTCACAGCAATAAACAAAAACAAATGACCAACACAATAAAGGAATGGCAGATAAATAAAGCACATGACCAAATGTCCACCTTGAAACCTAGATTACTTTGATACTAGATAACTAACTGTTTAAACCATCTGACCTCTGGAATTGCCAACAAGAAGTGTCAAAAAGTACCAAAATCATGCTTTGTCAAGTCAAATGGAAATTTCCCTCATAAGGAGCAAAAACAGTTCTAAATGTACATTGTTTTGTCAAGTTGTTGTTATGTTAGGCAAATATTCCAAATTACCAGTGGGTGAAATAACCTTTCCCCCTCACTGAATTTAATTTCTAAGCAGGTTGAACTGGAACATTGCAGGAATTTACTTTTATTTACAGTCGTATCTAAAATGAATCTGTCAAATGAACGATTCATTTTAAATCTACATTAAGCATAATAGTTCCATGGTAAATACACATCCCGAGGAAGCCTTTTATTAGGCAATTACATTTTTATGAAGACAGTCTATGTGTTTGTGTCTTTACAAGACCAGCTGCTGTTTATTGTTTCATTGCTATTCTAGACCTGCAGTCTGAGCTAGACAGCTGAACTCCAACAACACAACACAGAGGCGTTACATCATTCCAGCTTCATAATGCACTCTCATCCTCAATCCTCGTATCAATTTCAGATCAATAAAGAAATCAAATAAACATTGAAAGAGTTTGTCTGATTGCTCTCTGTTGGTTGCCCATTAATTCCTAAGAAAAAGACCAAAACAATTGACAGCGCAAGTGTCCATGAAATTACAGGCTGAGGTCACAGAGTTGCTTAATCTCCGATTTCTCCTGCGTCTGTCTGGAAAACTTCATAGTTGAAATCAGACTACAGTGACGCAATTCCTCAGTGTCATTTCACACATGGATTTAGGAGTGAAGCCGAGTGTCATTTAAAGTGAGGATAATGAAATGGTGTCTTTTGTCTCAACAGCTAAGGTTTAATCTGTTTATAGTTGCTTATCCACAAGTCAGGCTAAAATTATGTAAAATTTTCAAAATAGCGGCTCCGCAGCTATTATTTAATGCTAACATACTTAGCATTGTTAGTACTTTTGCAAATCTGAGCTAACTTTTGGTTTTTAGATTTGCCACACAATTAAAAAAAATGCTATCAGAAATGACACAGATGCAGTTCATAAATGCATGCCAAATTAAATACAGATTTTGCAATTCAAAGTAAGCAACAATCTGACACAGTTACACAGTGACATCACAGACGGACACTCCCCCTTAACAGCCACCAGTAAGCCTGAAGAGTATTTCAGTGATTAGCACTGACATGAAATGTAAACACACTTGAACACAAAACCAAACAACAAAATCACTCGCTGGACTGCCATACCATCGAACACCTTCAATAACCAAAGATCCAGGGACTGGGAGCTTGCTATTTGAAGTGAACAAAATAGATTTTAAATTACATTTTCTTTGTCTACACAAGCAGAAATTTATTTTTTGCTTCACAAGAGAAGTTTTCTCTAAACAATGGACTAACAGATAATTTATTTGAATAGCCTAAAAACAGTTGCATAAGATAATGAAAGCCAATTAAAAACTGGCCGATGGCATATTAAACAAAAACACAAGAGTTTATAAAATTAAAAAGTTAAAATGTAAATGAATACACTGCAAAAATGTAAAATGTTAGTATAGTAAAAGATCTTAAATCAAGCCAATATCTACTTGTTTTTCGTCAAATTATATGTTCTTGCAAACTATGAAAAAAACCAGTTTTTTTTATCCGCACTGGTCATGTTGTCTTAGGGATTTTAGGGGAATTGCTGTTTTTTTTTAAAGTACATTTTTTAAGTTAACAAAACTTTGTTTTGAAAAGTATAGATTTCTCTCAAGCCCGGTAACATTGCAAGTGAAACCCTTTTTGAAATAAGAAATCTGATATTTTCAGGCTAGCATTCTCGAGACATGACTACTCTGTAATTTATACAGACATGAAACAATAACAACAATTACAAGATAGTCCAGAATGATGTTAATGACTATCCACAGCTACTTAACGTGGGTTTTATGTGGGTACCTCACCCTTGTTTCTTGTAATTATACAGCATTAGCCATGCACTCAGCAGTAGCCCACGAGACCGAAAGGTTTACTTTAGGTACGGTTGTAATTTACACAACATTAAGTCTTTTTGACTCAAAGTAAGTGGCCGCTGCATTTAAAAAAATTCTACCAAATAAAAAAAGAACTGGTTGACCTGTCTAATCCAGCATTAACCTACCGTACAACATCATGGATTTCTACTTTATTGATAGACAGTTTTTAAATGTAAAGATTGGAGCGTATGCATCCAGTGGAAAAATTATCAGGCCGCTTTAGCCATTTAGCTTTTGCCATACACACCAGTTGCTTTTAAATCACTGACTCAAAATGTTTGTATAATACCCCTTAAATTATGTTTATTAGTCAAGTACAGGGCACAAGCTATATCCTTTTAATTATAATAACCATACAAGTTTAAAACAAGTACAACACTAGTACTATCTCAACTACTGGAAAATATTAGAATGACTTGTGTGTGCACATACATTTTTGGTTAGACATCAAACCCACCTTTTTCCACATGTTGACATGTTAAAATCTTTTTAATTACATTTTTAATATCATTATTTGTGTCCCTTCCCCCGTGCCCACCAGGGCAGCTTAAGCATGCTTTGGGTTCACTCAGTAGCCTAATCTCTAATCAGAGGGATCCTGTCCACGTGTGCTACCACACTTGAGATAGATTAAGTCTTGGACAGTTCCATGCAAAACAACCACTTTAGTTTCCTCCATCCGCTCTAAATCAGCATGGGCAGCTGGGGTCAGGGGCTTTTATAGGCTTTGCTCTTCCAATTACACATTGCCCTAAACATGTTATCCAATGGTGACAGTAAAAAAGAAGCATGGGATGATGCCTGGTTTGTAGAAATGATACCACACAGATATTAGCCATCCATGACAATACAGAAATGCACAATTCAATATAATCATGTAAAAAAGACCCTAGATTGTCTTTCTCTTGCCTTGTGTTTTCAAAAGTGTGTTTAATTTTGAGAGGAAACAAATGAAGCACATAACTATACAGTGGAAGATTAGTTGGCGTCTTAAAAATAAATGATATTTTTTTTTCAAAAAAAAAAAAAAAAAAAACTGGTAAAAAGAACTGAAAAAGTAATAACAACAAAAATATATTCTTCTATTTAGATGTATGCTTACACGTCAACAAAAGGTACATTACAAACAGTATTAAGGCTGACATTTTGAATGCACATTTCTTATATAGGAAGCATGTAATTTAGTGCATTTGAGGGTAGTATCAGCACATCTTTAAGGATTTTGATTGTGAAAAATCTGTATTATCTTTATAAATGATTCATTATTAAAGTCAATTTGTTCTTATGCACTGTTACACTTTCTTTACAGATATTAAATATAAACGTTAGACATTTATATTTTTTCCATTTTCCACCATACTATATATTTTTCATTTTGTTAAAATACAAAAATTTAAAATATGAGAATCTAACATATACTGTGAACAAATGCTAAATGTAGTTTTCTACATTAAGAAAGTTTGCATTTTACAATAAATGTATGGCAACTGTTAAACAACTTTACTACTAGACGTTTTAAAGTTTTTATGAGACTTTTACAATGTGGTGAAAGGCAGGGTAGATTCTGAATAACTTCAATCACTTAAAGTGCAATTTTAGACAGAAGAAGGACACAATTCTTGATAAAACAGAATAACCCATGTCAATGCTGGAACAGAAAGTTTATTCAAAGTACCACTTTATCTTTGGAATGACTTTAGAAGGTAACAGGAAATGAGATCATCTTATCTGTCCTTCAGCCTACGTGTCCTGATGCGTCTGTAAATAACATCAGCGATTGTCTCATGAACAAACAAACTGGTCATGCTCAGACATTCTCAAGCCGCAGATATCACACATCTAAATAAACCATTCAAAAACATCTTCAGCAAGAGCTAAGCAGCACCACCTAGAGGCACAGATCTGCATTAAGACTCAAACCCGGATTTCTCAGATTTCCAGGAACCTGAGATGAGTCTGTGGTTTCATTCTTCGTCCTTACTTGTGACCTTCTAAGGCACAGACCGGCATCCAAGGACCACTACACTAGTAAAGAAGACTAACAAAAACCACACTGGAGGTCTTTTACAAGCATACAGTTTCATAGAAATGACTGCTTCTGCTTTCATATAATTTTTGTATGTAAAAATTACTTAAAAAATATGAATGGATACAGATCAAATAAAATTTTTTATTATTATTAATAGTCATAGTCCAATGATCACAAAAACAACAGAAACAACAACAATGATTCTACAACAATAATACATTTAATAACAAAGGGGATAGCAACACCAACAAAAACAACAATGATGCAAAAAACAACAATAGGAGAAAACAACAATTGATACATTGAACAATGACAGAAGAGTAACAATAACAACTATGATACTAATAACAATTATGATACTAACAACAACACTGATATTTGCCACTGAGGAAAACAACAACAACAACAAACACAAATAGCAATAACTCAGAAAGCAACAACACCAAAATTTAACAAAACTTGATTTTACTTTACAAGTAACACAATAGTTACGGTTCTACAAAAACCCTAGTTCACTTTTTAAAAGATTAAAGATAAAATGACTAAGAAAGCAAACGTTTTATTTATTCACACATTTTTAACATGTTAATCTAGTTTTGATTGAACATCTAGAAAAAGTTATAACTGTAAGCCAAGTACAGAAGACACTGGTGGATGCACAGCTCCTGTACAGCTTCACACAGAACACCTTTATCAAAAGCTACGGTAGTTACTAGACGAAACTCAGCTCATTTCAGATCTCATCCACTCTATGTCAGCTTCAAGAATATTTTACCATCTCAAAGACTGAAAAACGATTATCCTTTCACACACCACGACTCTCTGTTAAACGTCTTTATCAGTAATTACAGAGCTGAAGCACGTCAGAGCTGTAGCAGTTTTGTAAACACGTTGAAAGACACAGGCACAAATCACACGTTGCGAGACACTTCAAATTAAACCGCATTAAAAGTGCTAGACCTACCCTTATAACCCACATGGACTGATGCCAGTTGTCAAAAGTGTGAAATATCTCCTCGTCCTTGCTTGAACTTGCTCTGGGTCATCTGAATACATGGACATGGGTTCTTCATAGCGGCAGATCCAGCTTCACTTAACATTTATAGGAGTGCCAACAGGCAACCAGCACCTCCTGACACATCTCTCCGTGTGTGTTCTTACAAGGAGAGCGCAGCACCGGAGGTTTTGGGGAAGTACTGCGATGCGTGTTTGTTGGGGTTTAAAGGAAGGGAGTGGTTCCTGTGAAACAGCTGATTGTGTTCTCTGAATTGAAGCTGTTGTGAAGTCAGTGGGGTGGTGAAAGAATAAGATCAAATGAAGAAGGACTAGAAAACATCATTATCGATTCATTAGTTTGCATAAATGAACCACTGAGCATTTTAAAGCACATAATTTTCATGCTAAATAAACAGTTGCAACATTGTGTGAATACACGGTGTGACTTCAGGTTAAAACAGATGAGTAATTTGTGTTAAATTGATTATATGTATAGTACATAGATATGCAATGAAGTTTGGTTCCTGAGTCTGTGTAATGCTTTGCAGTTCAAAATCCTGATTATTCCATAAAAGCACAAAGACGTACATTTTTTAAATTTATCTTTTGTTGAAAATCCATCTGAACAAATGTTTTTCCATTCATTGTCCATTAAAACTAAGAATAAGTAGATTGAGCAGTGGTTGGCACAACATTTGTCTCTTTAAGTGAAAGTTAAATCCTAAAACAAAACATACGTATTTGCTTTAAAGTTTTTTTTTAACTTTTAGCCTTTTTCAGTTTTACAGTGCAAAAACAGTGCTGTTAATAGAGTGTGCATGGGTTTATTCTTAATTTTAGCATCACTTATGAAATCTCTGCCTAAAGACAATTGATTTTAGAAAGGCTGTATGCAGTGTCGTAGTGATGATGGCAAAAACATTATGCTTGGCTTGTCTGGAGACCCCTTTGGAGACTTCTGACAGACCAGTGCAATTTAGAGGTTAGAATTAAATCCACAGACATGCATGTCTGCCATGCAATTTTTACATGCTATTAATTCAGATTCAAGAATGGAAAACTCAACTCAATCCAACTGTATTTCTAGCAACAACTAAAAAATATTCAAACTGAATTTGAGAAAATATGTCATTCTTGTATAACTAATAATAATAGCTTAAATCCTGCAAGTATCTGAGGAAAGATTTAACAACAAAATTTTTTTTGACCAGATCCAAATAATTTTCCATGGTTTAAATGTTGGAATCTGCACACCAATTCAATCCTTGAATAATCTTGAACAAGACCCAAACTGTTGAGCAGATCAAATGATGAATTCCTCTAGCACACGTAGGATGTCTGTGAGAACTTCAAGGCGCATGTCAAAGTCATTTTCCCTCAGAGCATAAGAATGCAGCATGAAACATGAGAAGGGCAGGAGTGTTTTTTACATGAGAGCTCAGAGAAACTTTAATTTCATTTCATCTCTTAAAAGTCATTTTTATAAAAGATCACAGAGCTAAACTTCCCCCTCTGAGATCACAGTGATCCAGAACTGAGCCTTCATGGCATTCAACTTCATCCTCTAACAATTAAATCAAGGTTTCTTACTCGGCAGGGTTTCAGTCAAAATGTAACAGTTACGTTACTATAACCATGGTTAAATCAGTTTTCATTTCAATCAACCTTGCTTCCAACACATCCGCCCATGCACAAACAAAAACATCCTACATTTGAACAAATTTAGAAAGAGAGAAAGACCTTAGGTAGTTATTACCAATGCTACTCTATCCTAATCTTCAGGGAGGAGACTATAACTGGAAATAAGCTGACATTTGCAAAGCAATCTCATCAATTTGCAATCTGAATAATATTTCAGAGCAGACCTGCTCATGAAAATGAATCCATTTAAAATTCCAAGGTCAGAGCACAACAACATATAATCTGAGTCAGGCAGTTACTTTATGAAAACTCCATTAGAACCAGCCCCTGCTTGCTTGCCAAAACACACAAAGGATAGGTTATTTAATTTATTGCCAATGTTTGACTCCATCATCCAGTGTTTAACATGAAGAGCAAGACAAGAAAAAGAATGAAAGCGCTCTCTCTGCTCCAACTCGACCAATCACTGAGCTCAAAATCAGATCCAAAGAATCAAATGAATATAGTACATTAGCCTGAAATTTATCATTAACCATTTAAACACTGTGAAGCCTTAGAATAGTTATACAATTTCAGAGGCGAATAGAGGATCAATGCGGGGTTATCCAAATGCTCAGCCTTCTCAAAGAGCAATTTGTATGCTTGCTGCTCAAGTATAGACTGGTCTATAGGAGAACCAAGTAATACCACTTTTTAAAGTTGAAATATAAACAGATCCAAGTGTTAGGTTTAGGGTTAGGCCTCTGACTCAAACATTGCTCATCCCAAAGACTTTTATCTGTCTTTACATGCTTGAGTTGAGTTGGTGATAATCCAGTATGCTGAGCTACATTTCTTTTCTTTCAGAGTATTTTCTCATTTTTAACATGTTTTCTACAATCAAACCCAAGGAAGTGAACATAGTAAATTTGTCATGCCCTTAAGGTTTTAATAGTCTGGTATTTGAGACACATCATGGAAGACACAAACAAAATCTATATGGTGCTTGGTATTGGTCATAAAACGATTTATATGAAAATAAACTGTAACAAAAATATTAAGTTATGAAACCTAATTAAAAAAGGGAAAGGTAATTCAAAAGGCTTTCAATTATTATTTGAAATAACATTATTGACTTTGTAATAATAATAGTCCAGATCCTAATAGAATCGCATTTCTAGACAAATTCATATTTCAATAATTAAGAAATAAAAACAGACATTAAACAAATGAGGGATAATTATGTGTATGCTATTATGGTTGAATAAAGATCAAATTAGAAAAACATCCTATTTGAGATTCGCTGGAGATCAGGAAACCTAATCTGCTAAGAAGGCCACTGTTGGGATGAGGCAGCATGTCATAACTGTTAAAATCAGCCAATCACAGCAGAGCTCCACCAAACCCCCACTGGTTGCCTACAGGCTGTTTCTTTGACTGCAAACGCAAGGCTGCACATGCTGGAACACACATACACACACGCACGCAACAACACACCCTACAGTGAATCTGCAGGGAAAAATAATACTGAAACTCTTCCCTCGCCACATCTCACAAAGCAGCTTTCGGTTTTGAGCATTTAACATGTTTCAGCTGGTCACATTGAGACTTTTCTTGTAAATCCCTTCCCAAAGCTTTCAGTGTTATGGTAGTATTTCTGGGAAATTCATGCAAGAAACATTTTATACATTAAGGATTCAAACATATCATCATGCTACAGATCAAAAAACAACATGTAATTCTAAGAAAAAGAAATACAGAAACCTTGACTATTTATTCAAATGAAGAAAAACTAAACTATTATAACAACATCATTGTGACATGGGTGAAAACTACACGTTGAATTTATTTAAATTTTTTTAGTAGTTTTGCACTTCCTATTTCACGAGTTTGCTTAAATCAAATGAAAAAAAGATGAAACGAGCCGGTGGTGAGTTTTTTTTGCGTTAGGCTTAGGTTGTTTATGTACTTGTAATATGGCCAATAGCCAGTGGCAACTGTTGAGAATTTATGGTGCTCATCTTGAAACAAATTTCATGAAATTGCATTCCCCAAAATTACATTTAAATAGTATTTCGATGGTCTCGATAAACCCCAATCAGCGAGCGGTTTTATAAGCTGCATTGGTATGCATGAGGGAGTAGTCTTGTATAATATACTTTGTCTACAGGTCACCTATAGAGACCTTTTATTATTGTTTTATGTTACAGACATATGTTAGTGGTGATGAAGAAAGCATTGTTGGGTTTCCTTATGACAATATGCTGGAAAAAACAAGGTTTCAAAGAACTACATTTTGTTTCTGTGCAAAAATTTGGGTATGATTCGTGACTTTTACTCATACCTGTTATTAGCGCTGAATTAGAAAGAACACTTGTTGATACTTGCAAGCAAAAAAAGTCTCTTATTTATAACATACTGTACATTAGTATGCAAGGAGATTTTATCAACTAGAGGTGACAAACCAGTCAGAAGGGTTTTGTGATCCGTTAACAAGTTCAAGTTGTTTGAGTAAAATAATGCTTTTGGGATAAACATTTACATTAATAATAAGAATAAGAATAATAATAAGAATAAGAAGAATAAGAATAAGAAGAATAAGAAGAAGAATAAGAAGAATAAGAAGAAGAATAAGAAGAAGAATAAGAAGAAGAAGAAGAAAGTATTAAGACTTTAATGAAAAATGAATTTTGCCTTGCAATGGACTTATGCTACACCTGTCAGCCAATCTGAGCCGGAGATCAACTCCAGCAGAACTCTATGACCCTAACCAGTACATAACTGAAGTGGGTAGAGAAAATAGAATGTAACATAGAGACCTGCTTCAGAGGAATTCACTACAAACACGCAAAAATTCCTGAACCCTGCACATAAATCATAACATTTCACATTTCATTGGATGCTAAAATTCCACCCCAGAAACCTAAGGGTGGGAAACATGGCACAGACTGAATGCTTCTTTTACTTCCACATCCTACAGGAGGAAAACACGCTTACGTGTTCAGACAGAGTTTGTTGGGATAAATGCTTACTCTAAAACTGATTTGTGCTCTGTCAAGTACAATAGCTTCTCTGGTATCATAGCTTAGATAGGAAGTGAGGTCACATGGAAAGGTACAGTCTCCTGATTCCAGTAAAACATAGCTGCCTTGTATAGTAATGCACAAACATGTGTGTTTCCTCCAGTTGAAAGATGGCCAGAGGTGATTTGCAAATCCACCACAGCCCAAACCCAAACAGTCCTTCATCATCCTCTACCTTGTTGTTATGACAAGAGGTGCATTCTTCTCCTTCAGATACTTGGGAATATCTCTCTCTCTCTCTCTCTCTAACTCTCTCTCTCTCTCTCTCTCTCTCTCTCTCTCTCTCTCTCTCTCTTAAGCAGCAGACTCAGCTAAGAGAGGCAAGCAGCAATTAGAGTTGGCTACAGATTGACTGTACACACCGCAACAAATTACAAGCTAACGATAAACACAGGCCTTCACTGAACAACTGAGAGATTGCTGTGGGGCTGTTTACTTGCATCAGGGAATCCATAGCATCCATTGTCTGCTTTTAAAATTAAGGAGAACATTTCTTTTATAGCACTGCATTTGTTAGCGAAACTAGAGCGATATACAACATTAATGTTAAAATTGCTCCTTTTTGATCATGTTAAAATCAAGTTCATCCTGATCAAACGTGTTGTTTGTTAAAAAGAAGTTAAATAGATGTCATATAACAGGTAAAGCATTGCCTTCAACGTTACCATATTTTAATGAACTAGAGAGCAAAATGTATTTAATAATTACACAAGCACAACTAGTCCTGCTAATATTAAATAATGTAATAAATGAATAAAATAGCATTACTGGATAACAAGGACATCAATTACAACAACAACCCACTGCTAAAACGATGACTACTAGTCCTACTATTGTTAGTAGTAGAAGTATTACAACAGCTGCACCAACAATAATAAACCTAGTCTGACTACTACAACAACTATAATAATACTAAACCTATTGATTATACTACTACAGTAACATGTAAAATAGCATGGGTGGAAAGAGTACACACTATTTGTACTTTAGTAAACGTGCCACTACTTCATTAAATAAGTAGAAGTAAAATTGAGAGTACTTGAGTACTCAGTAACTTTATACTGCGGTGATATTTTATGTTTACCCATGGAGCTCTGAGTCATCGCTGCTGTTTTTCACAAATGATTATTAAACTTAATAATACATGTCTTAATAATATTGGTGTGTAAGAACTGTCATTATATATAAATATCAACACAAAAATGAAAATAATGTTTTCAGTATAATTCTAAATATGAAATATGTTTTATAACAAGTCAGCCACATGAAGAGCAACCCCTTCTCTCCCTGCCAATGCGCAATAAAAAGTGACTGAGCTGTAGTACCTCGACCGGAGGTGAGCAGGCTCTTGTTCACTCCCATAATAAAACTGACCAATTTTCGAGCTAAAAAAAACATGTTACACCCCTGGTGCTTTGATTCAGATCGTTAGCTTTGACCATGAAAACTCAATGACCATGAAAAATAGTTAACTATTTTTAACTTTGTTTGTTTAATATATTTTAAGATTTAAATCTTCAGCCAATCAGACATCTGTGTCACCTCTGTAGACCCATTTCCAGATTACAACAACAACAACAACAACGCTATTACTACCAAAAGTAAAGATCAACTTGTATTACTAATGACAAAAGTAAAACAACAACACCATTCATACAAATACTACAGCAAATCTCTTACTCTAACGACTACAAAATCATATTAAAATCTTTACTACTACTACTGGTAGTAAAACAACATGATGGCAAATACAACCTACAATTCCTACTACTATACCAATTCCTACTATGAACACAACTATTTCTACTACTACTACTATTCTGCAAGTTTCACTTCTACAACTATTGCAAATACCCACTGCAAGTCATACGAGCAATGCTATTACTATTCAACAAATATTGTACCTGCTACTAATACTGCCAAATATAATTACTAATAATACTAATGTTTTTTAAATATACTTTAAATGCATTAACATCCAAATAATAGCTTTTTAATTAGCATTAAATATAGACCACCAACTCATCTGGCATGTTTTCTGCAGCTTATGCCCTTCCAGCTGCAATCCACCACTGGAAAACATCCACACTATGGACAATTCACTTATACTAATACCACATGTCCTTGGACTTTTGGGAAACCGAAGCACCAGGAGTAAACCCACATGATCAAGGGGAGAACATGCAAAATCCACACAGAAATGTCAACTAACCCAGCCAAGGTTTGAACCAGCGACCTTCTTGCTGTGAGATGACCGTGCTACCCACTGGGCAACGTTTCAAGATTCAGGGAATATTCTGAAATGCCAAAAATAATTATCTAAAGCTTCTTAACAGGGTGGTCTAAATGAATGAAATAATAGACCAAATACCTTAAAATTAAGACAACATCTTAAAGAGATATCTGTGTGTAGCCTCAGCATGCACATTATCCTTATTCGTCCCTACAGCATGCATCTGGTTAATAACATACAATCATTACCATCCATTATTGTTTGAAGTCAATATAATAAATCTTGTGTCTCATTCATTCACTCCTGCACTGCTCCATCCATGACACAGCAGAATCAGAAGAGGAAGAACAGACCTGTGCTATGTACCGCATCAGACTGGCTTAAGCAATATTTCATGGCCATTGACTTCTGCTCTGAATGCTAATTTAAAGAGAAATCCTGCCGCATTTCAAAGAAAAAGTGCATCAAATCATCCTCAGGCCTCAGAAAATGCTACCATAAACATTAAAGAGAGCTTTGAGGATGAAAGTGAATATTATAGAAGAAACCTAACTGTTCGCCCTCTTTTCAAAGTTATATCTTTACTTAACCCAGTGGTTTAAAGTAACAAGAGAACTGGGAGCTAGCAATAACAAGGTGTCACATACAGTATGCATGGATTAATTTAGTACAACACACGACAGCTGGACTAACAAAAATAAGCTTTGAGATCCTATCTAGGGTAAGCTTCACTTTAGCTTAATTCTACGATCTTCTTCTTTACCTTCTTCTAAAAGGGCTTCAGGATTACCCTCCAGCTCTCCATATGATGTTTAACAACTTCGTGTGACAGTGATAATGGTTTTATCTGTGGATCAGAGAGCATCATTTAGAATAACAGGAAGCAGTTCAACCAGAAATCACGTCAACCAACCTGTAACCACGAACTCGGCCATACTGATAGGAAGCATGGCTGTCACATTTCCATGTTCCCATCAGACGAACAAATCCACAGCAACCCCCCAGACACCAGTGGAGCTGCCTGACAAAACTATACTTGTTTTGTTATGCCCCTGCAAGTCCCTAGAGGAGAGCCACCATAATAATGGCAAGATCGCACAAGGAGACTGAAACAGCAATGTCAAAATGATCTCCACATATCAGCGCCTGGAGACAACATGGTTTCAGGATCTAGTTGCACCAAGATTATGGCAAAGAAGAAAATAGGCCCATTCAGTATAGACTTTGGTCTCAAGTGACTGCTATGAGGGATTCCATATTTTGAGGCTAATTTATATTTTCAGATTAAGGGAATACTGCTGAAAACATGATATCAACAACTCCATTTCAATCAATATTCTATCTAGTTGTGTTTATGCAAAAAGACTGCATAGGAAATAATAATCTCAAAAGAATGGTTAAAATCAACAAACAAAATCCTATTTTAGTATTTTTTTTATTTACAGAGTGATCTCAGTATAAGAATCGATATAAATGCCCAAATTCAAGATTAGGAAGTCTTTATAGCATGTGTAATATTATAAATAGCCATGTTTATTTTGTTGTAATAATTGCAGTTTTTTTTAATAATTTTTGCATCATTATACAGTTTTATTACATGTGATTATGACAAGTTAGGGCTCGTTCAGACAATGTATACCTACACTATTACAACTTACTGGTTAAAATAAAAAAATAGGGCATTCGCCTGCCACCAAGGCCATGCCCTGTTAATTGCTTTTTGCTTTTAATTTACACAGGAAATCACAAACTATCTGTCTTCCTGTCGAGCTAAGCACAAATGAAAACACAATGTTTATTACATTTTTATCTGTCTTGTTACCGTAAATGTGTGTACCAAATTTCATCAGTGTACGACAAACTGATAGTGAACCAGCTCCTAAAAGGTATAAGGTGGTGCTGTAGCAACATTTGTTGACCAACAAGGCCCACACAAAAAACATTAGCTATTTAATATTGTAGATACTTACAATAATACTGGGTGGGTTTAATGACGTATGGGTAAAAATTGCTATTAGTTAGTTAACGTATAAAGCCTATATTTTTTAATTGAAGGTGCAAAATAACCAGCCAGGAGCCACCTTTTGTGAGACATGGAGAAACTGTAGTGCTCTGAATTTTTTGACTTTGGTTTATTAACTGTGCAAATGATTCATGACCCCTGAAAAGGTCAATGCAGAAGAAACTTGAAAAAGCTCTTTTTGTATCAAAAAACTGGCCAAGTCTTAGCAGAACACTACAATCACAGATCTTCCTGCCTGTGCAGAAGTGTACATGACACATAAGCAAAAACTAAGCTTTCATTGCAGCATTATGCTCTCAGTAATCATGAGTCAGAATATTTTTGATGAGCCATGTGGGTTTGGATGACTAAACAAATACACAGCTGTGGCTGTCACAAAAAGACAATTTTTGGCTTGGGTTTTATGAGGGAAAATGTTTTCTCAATAAAATATAAAAAACACAAATTAGTTTGTTTTGCAATTCGAAAATAAACAGATAAAAAAAATTCTGTCTAAAGAAATAAATGAATACCACTAACAAAATTAAATCAATCAAAAGCACATCTTTTCTGATAAATAAAAAGAAGCATACAATAAACATAACAAAGGCCTAAACAGATAAAACATTTGATACATATAGTGAAAAACACACTCAAAATTAACGTGATTTGATATAAATAAACCAAAGGGTAAAGTCATTATTTAACATCCAAAATATGAATAGCTTTACCTTATGTTCAGATATTTCAAGTACATACCCAAACTTAGAGTCTAATTACATCAGCAGATCCAAAGATAGTTTAGCAGACACTCATGTGAGAGCAAAAACAGCTGCGACTCCGATAAGCCACACTCCATTCATATCCAGAAAGAACGATTATGGCTGCATTTTCAGATTCCAGGAAGCTTAACACTGCATAACATCAATGTCACAAGGACAAAATCAGCACCAAAACAAAGCAGAAATATATTGGATAAACAGAACAAGACTTTAATAAGGAATGTCAAGTGAAAAGTTGTAATTCTCATGTTCACTGCTCTTAGTTCTCTTCAAAAGGTCTCTTTTGAATGTGCTTATATTACATACATCTACTTCAATATCACCATTGTAATGGCAGAACATAATAACAGCAACACACCTCTGTAGGCATAGTATCAAAATGCTCCTTCAGCAAAGTTATGAAAAGAAAAGAAGTCAAACTCCAGAGGGTATTTCAAATGTTCAATGTCATTGCACAATAGTTTTATTTTGTTCAGTAAGCAAATAACTACGTGTCCTCCACTTAGTCCGCATCAGTCAGAATGACATCACACTGTAAAAAAGAGAGAGAGAGAGAGAGAGAGAGAGAGAGAGAGAGAGATACTGGAATACCTTTACGGCTGCTGCAGGCTTTGCCAGACACCTGCACTCTGGTCACAAACACACATGCCTTCACACACTAATCCCAAATACCTCTCTGAAGCTCTCACAGCATCAAGGCAGCAGTGTCCGCTCTAACTCCAGTACCACAGAGTGAATTGATACAGGCCAATGACTGTGCATTTGTCTGTCCCGTCCCTGACACGGCCTCTCCAATGCTGACTCTTTCCACGTCAGTCTCTCTCTCTCGCTCTCTGCTCTCCTGAGCCCCGCCCCCAACACTCACCCCTCCCTCACTCTGTCTTCTCTACCACTCTGTCGATCAGCATGTTGTCTGCTGAAGGTGGCGTCTCTGTACTCTTGCCACACGCAAAAGTGCTTTGCTCTGTTATTTGTTCCAGTGCTGAAAGTACAAGGTCATCCGATTTTGCACAATTAAAAACAGAAAGAGAGAGGGGAAGAAAAACAGCACTTTGATGAATTTGAACAATTTCTTCTTAAAGATTAACAACCTAACTGACAAATCAAACGTAGGGACATAATGTCCAAATAAAACCTAACAAAACAATTGACAGACCAATAAATAAATTCACATTTAAACAAGTTTTCATATTATTAATTATCAAAAAATGAAGTCATTGTCGAACTGACCAAAAAAACTAACTTACGTAAACACAGTATTTTAGTCTAACTAACCACCTAACCAACAAACTGACTGACTGACTGACTGACTAACTAACTAAACTAACCGATAAACAAACTGATGGACTAACTAACTAACCAATGAACAAACAGATGGAATAACTAACTAACTACCTAAAATGAAATAACTAGCTAACATATCACCAATATATTACAAAACTTACCTATCGAATAAATGAACAAACATGCCACTCAATAATTGACTAAGAAATATACAACAAACTAATTTACTGTTTAACACACTGATAAACACATTTTAAAAGACAACCAAATTAAAGTATCTGACAATGTTAACCAACCAACAAACCAAATGTCTTCCATCCCAACAAACAAACATAATAACTCACAAATAAGTAAAAAATAAATTGATTAACAAACTATTTTAGTAACTGTCTAACTGACCAACCAACTTCTGCTCTTACAAATTAATCAACTAAACTAATCAACTAACAACAAACTGTTTCACTTACCAACTACCTAATGAACAAAAGTAATAACCAACTAATAAACTCACTAAATGAGCTGCTAACAAATCATAACTAAGTAACAACAATTCAACTAACCTTTAACTAAAATAAACAAAACAAAATAAAGAATTTAATTGGTAACAGAAAAATTCAGAGACAAAAAACTTAAATATGTAACTAAGTAACAAACAGAAAGAAAGAATAAATAACTCAAAACGATAGATATTCGTTTTCACAGATTATCTGGTGAGATAACTAGTCTAATGACTGACAAACCAACCAACCAGAACCCAAAAAGAATAATTAACATACAAAAAAAATGTGAATAGAAATCAACACAAATGGGAATAAAGGTATCGATATGAGCTGCACAAAAAGATGCTCAACATCACGACTAAGAGCATTAGCTCATTGCTAAACCATTGGCTATATTCTGTCTGCAAAGAGATTAAATATAATGTAATCTACATAGTCTATTTTTGGTTGACCTTTGACCCAACAACTACAAAACAAAAATCTAGATCAACTTAACCATGAATATTGACACTTCTAGTACATTCTACACATCAAAATATGACCACTCATCTTAATTCTATGATCTTTTTCAAGCCTTACTTCTTGACTCCCGTTTGAGTTTAAAAAGACCTCCTGTTGTGATCAGATCGCACTCTGATCCCATGAGTTCAGCAGTTAACCAGGGCTTCTCTCTGCAGGTGTGCTAGAAGTGCTACAGACTTACTGTTGCACCTTCAGACGGCAGCTGGCATGAAGCGGCATCAATCTCCCTTTGGCGTTCCTGCAGACAAATGTCTGCAGGCTGACCTCAGCTCACACCCGAGACGGATCCCAACCACGGAGCACTATCAGGCATCTAGTACCGCAATCTTCCTGTACCTGCTAATCTGACTCCAGTACAAGCTCTCTTTCATTCTATAGGAGGGAATTAACTGTAATGGGATTGTACGTAGAATCCGGCAGGTGGTGTCCATGATTAGCTCATGTTCGGCTTTTGCTTTTAAAAATGGCTGAGGTTGCGCTGCAAACACTTAGGGCTTCAGGCTTCATCTGCCACTTCATGGGTTTGATCAAATGGGGAGGAACTTGGCACCACTGGTTTCACAATAAGATAATTAGCTAAAGGTTCTTGGTAAAGCAAAGCAATGACTGCTGCAAAGTCCACTTAAGTAGGTAAAGTGCTACTGAAACTGATCTGAGTGAACTGATGGAGAACTCTAAAATGAAATCAAGGTATCAAGATATCAAGGACAATTGAAGAGATTTTAAATAATTTAATCATTTAATTAAATAATTTAGCAGATGCTAAATCATTGAAAATGACGTCCTAAACAAATGAAAATAAAATAAAATGAAATGTTAATGCTTGAAACGTTCACATAAAAATGTTTCATTTAAATTCCACTGTTACATATAGCACAGTTTTATGTGCTCTACATTTTTTTTTCTTTGTTTAAGAAATGTACATGTTTCCTCTAGAATTTGCGGTAGAATGGAGTCTAGTGAAACATTGCTCCAATATCCTAAACAAATTTTATTTACAATTACAAATGAAACCTTTGATTCGACTTTAAGTTCAAAAATAACAAAGCATTTCAATTTTAAAGTCTATATATTTACAAGTTACCATTTTCACATTTATGGAAAGCGCTCTCTTTTGAAGCTCTTTAGAAGTGAATTTGTAGTGTAAGAGTAAAAAAGCGAACAAAGAATTTTTTCGATGTTCCCACCATGCTTTTCTAACATTCGTTTAAAGCATGAAATAAAACATTTTCAGCGGCCATTTCTGGTCGGTTTCCATTCAGTTCTTCATAAGAGGTTTACAGAGAGAAAGTGGGAACACTAACTAATATGAAAGAGCTTGTCACCAAGGCCCTTAATCTCCTGAAAGCTGGACAGATTATGACCTCACACGGGTATCCAATCGATAGTGAGGATCTTAATGATGCGGGCAGCATTGTAAAACACATCTATGATGAAAGAATTCCATTTAAATGTAAAGAAATTGAGTCATCTTGTGCCCTCTTTATGAGCAGAAACAGGGAACTCTTTTTAAGTTGGTAGAAACGGACAGAGATATTTAAACTGTTTGTCAATAGCTCCCTCCACTGACTCTAAGCGAACCGGAAGAATGAACACTCCAGGCAGTGAACACTGAACACTCAGAAAATGACAACAAAATATTTTTAAGCTAAACAAATGAACAGCTTGTACAAATGATACTTAACTGTTTAATTCAGGAAAATAAATGTTTATTTTTATCTACAACAATACAACGCAAACATAATTTTTTTTTCCATTTTCTAGTCTCAAACTGAACAAGAGAACAGTAACTGTGCTCTGTTTAATCTATTATGCTTTTGACCTCAGTTACCCAGAGCACATGAGCAGTCTGTGCGTTTGTTTGTGTGAGAAATGGCTAGCTGAACAGTCACAGATGGAGTGTTTTGTGTCCATCAGCACCTGTGTGGCCCTGGACCACAGCCACAAGCAAGCCAACAGACACGGCAATCAATTCTAGCTGTTCAGAGCTCACAGCAATCCAGTGGAAATATGCAGAAAGGGAATTAACATCATTGACTCGTCACAGTTTATAAGCAGAATGCATCGTTTCACTTCTGCTTCAGCCTGGAGGGGGAGCCATCACACAAAGATATGCATCCATTACGTTTCTCACTGAAAGACGAAAGCTGACAGACCTTCCTGATGGCTATTGATGATATGCAAATAGACCGGTCACTTTAAAACAAAACTGAACAAGACAATCATTTCAGCGGTTTCTCCCAGATATCAGGAAGATAAAAAGAAGCTGAGATGATTCTGTGTGTCATACACCCTGTAAGACATGCTGACATGTTGTAGTGTGTTTCCCTGCAGTCAATTAACTGCATAGAGAGTGTATACTTGATTGTGATTGGCTGAGGGAACTCAAGGGAACTCATTACAGCATGGAAGTGCAACTCTTCACTGGCAAAGCTTCTGACGGCAGTTTGATCACCAGCTCAAAGAAGACCACGACTCCTGGATTTCTCTTCAACTAAACTGTAAATCGCTTCATAATTCATGCACACACAAACACACGCGTGTACATGCCCACACAAACACACACTTAGAGTTACTGTTTGGAGATATTGTAAACGAGGTATCCGAAAACACACTGCCAGTTTTACTCCACATATTAAATAAACGCTTATGTTTTTTTAACAGCGAACATGAAAAGCAAATAAAAACAAAACACCAAGTAAACTATACATTGGGAATAGTACAAAAATAAAGAAGTAAGAAGTAGTCCTGCATTGCAATGAGTTAATAAAATCAATTATATATAAAAATAAAATATTACAATGGAAATATTATGATGAGTAGATTACTCTGTTTTGGATGGCAGTAAGAATTTATCGCACTTTTAAAAATCATTCTGTAGGCATTTGCTCCACCTATTGGTACAGGTGCAGTGCAGTAGGTTGTGCTAATGCAAGGGACTGCAATACATAATAATGAAATGCTTTTAAAAAAAGTGTTTAGTGAAAGGTTTATGAATATTACTGAACGGAGCAGTGATCAATGCTGTCATCTATGTTAGACATTAATGATAAGGATCGACTCCCCCTACCTGTTAATAATGATTGATAATGGCCATTGAATGGCATGATATTATCAATTTTTTTAAACAAACAATACAATTTTGTTTTAATCAAATAAATTTAAAATGCCGTTTTTGTAGTAGGTTTTAACAGTAAGAAATTATTTAAATGTTATCACCTGATTATTTCCAAGCATGATCTTTTTATGCAACTATGAATTTATCATAAAACTACTAAATAATAGACTGCTAATTTAATTAGGTATTTAAAAATTAGGGGTTTCTGCAGTTTCTGCAGACCTTTTAGAATCACATTTAATATCTACATACCTGTTTTTTTTTTAGTTTGTGAGCATTTTTGAGCATTTTCTCAAACTCTGGCAGTCCTAACAGCCCTTTAAAAAAATACATTGATATGCATTTTCTCAATCTCTTCCAACCCTTACAACCAAATTAACATTTTGTATATATTTATGAGACTTATGTCAATTTCAGGGAACCCCAACAATCACTTTTCCAATTTTTTTGCATTTATATGTGTTCATGAGCCTTTTCTCAATCTATGGCACTGTTAAACGTTTCTTTTATGTTTTTCAGTATTTACGAAAGTTTTCTCAAACTTTGGCAATCCTAACTATGACTTTTATGTTTTTCAGCATTTACACACTTTTTCTCAGACTATGGCACCCCTAACGCTCATTTAAAAAAATGCATTTAGAAGCATTTTCTCAATCTCTGCCAACCTCAAGCAACAACCAAAAAAAAAAAAAAAACTCAGAATTTAAGACTTTTTAAGGTCTAACCTTTTTTTAAGACACTATCACCAGAACTATGTATGTGTGTATATTTTAAAAATTCCATTACTCTGACAGAAGGAACACTATAACCCACTATAGGTGCACTCTACTGTCTTAAAGCCCAAAAACAAAGTATTTCACTTTTGAATCACATATTCGTCTCGCCTTATAGAAACTTTTCTGTAAGAACATCTTCCGTCAATGTTTTGCTGCTCAGAACCACAAGAGAAAGTGATGTCATGATAATTATATTCTAGTGAGAGACAAGAGGGGAGCAGTCTAAGAGCTCTGGCGGATTTATATGCAGTCCATGCTTTCTGAGAAATGTGCTTGGAAAGAAACATAAAGCACATACTATATAAACACAGAAGACAGGCAGATAGACGCTCACTTGCATGATTCCACTGGGTTTCCATCAGCATTCCTACAGAGCTGTATGGACCCGTGGCCGTGACTGCATGTAGAATCAAGAGCTTTATAATCCAGACAGATATGTTGAGCTTCAGAATACAAACAGAGCAGAGCTTGATAAACAAAGCCTTTCCCTTACATTGGGCTGTATGCCATGACCCAGAAAAGACCCATCTTTCACTACAGTGTGACTGATGGGACAAAAATGTCCAAATCATTTCAGTAGTTTTGGTTGAGTTCATATGAATTCAGAAGTGATTGATAGAAAAATTGGGAGATCTGAATAAAACAAAGACGCATTAAAAATTGTAATATGATGATATTCATAATAAAACATGTCTACGCAAAGTCCCCATAAAGCCTGCTATACAAGAGTGTGTTTGTGTGTGTGTTTTCATCGCAGAGACCAGAGAAGCAGATTTAATGAGTGTTTACAGGCCGCAGTGACGTGTGATGCAACACACACTCTAACACACACAGCTGTCACTGTACGCAATACGTCTCTTCCCTGTGTGTTCACATGCCACGACTCATTTAACGCCAAGCAGGGACGTGTGTTTTCCTCCCGCTGAGAAGCTTGGCATGGTGGGAAGGGGGAAGGGGCAGGGGGCGTTCTTATGTTAGGATTCACTCTGATGCCATATGGGGATAGTGCCCAAGGACTGCATGTGCTTTTGTTTAAGACAGGCCTTTGTGCATATTTAGAGGATTAGCCGTTCATCTGAAGAGGACAATTCTGCTGTTATTTTAAAAGTGAGGGTTGTGTGGTTTTGTTCAGTAAGGTTCTGGTGTACGAGTCAAATAAACAAAAAAACAGATTTTGGCAAAAGCAAAGTTTCTTAAGCCCTTAACTAAAAAGGGCTTATTTAAAGAGTTTTAGATTGAAATTCTAATGAACTTTGCAGAGTACTGTATATACATTTTTTTACAAAATACAAATTTAAGTTGAACAACGGGGTTCCCTAAAAATATTGCAATCAGGGAGTGCCTTTTTATTTATTTGAGCACAGTACTAATGAGACAAATACTAAACCAGACATTTAGGTTTGACGATTCTTTCCAATTATGTGTTTTATTGACATTTTTTTTTCAATTTAAATACCTGATGTTTGATAAATTGGTAACAGTACAGAAGAAACGTTGTGCCTCTGTTTGCTATAGCAAGGATTTGAAGGGGAAAAACTAACATATTTAAAAATCTCAAGAGCAATACACATCATCTTAAACTCGATCGCATGGGTCATGAGGGTGAGGGCTAGTTGATTGAGGTATTCTTGATGAGGCACAAATACTGATCCCTTGTTAATCCCTTTCCTTTTTGGTGACAAAAAAACAAACAAAAAGTGCCATAGATTTCCTCCTGAAATCAGGAAAAACACCTGTCCCCAATCAGTCTTGATACGGGGACCATTATAAGAATAAAAAGCATAATATGTATAATTTTAGTTATATTGTTTAATAAATAATGAACATTGGCAAATTTGTGAGAAAAAAAATGGCGAAGAAGGTTTCTTTTGGGGATCTTACAATATAGATAGTGTCTGCTTCCACATGCTTTTAAATGTTTACCTTATGTTATCCTTTTTCATTGACCATTTCAATTTAAATAACAATTTTGTATAGTTATTATTCTATTTTTAAACTATTAAGTTTGTTTTAAACTTAGCTGTCTATGTGCATTTCATCATTGTTCAGCACTTTGACAAGGTTGTTATGAAACTGTGCTTTATAAATCAATTGCCAGTATCATGGTTCAAGCTGCTTGTGCTGCCAGTTATTTGATCAAGATTGGTTTCTATACAGTAAAAACAAAACACTTTGTAATGGAGCTAAATAAATGAACCTTAGTTTGACAGCAAAATTTGTTCATCTTTAATTTTAAGAAAAAGCTAAGTGTTTCATATATTTGACAGATACAACAATGTCAGATGTTCTCTGGTTTGCAAAGTTCTTTTGGTTTCAGAATGAAAGCTTCAAAATGACATCAGAAATAAATAGTACCTTCTCTCAGATTCCTCTTTTATTCTCAAAGTACATTTTGTTCTGACACTATTTGTCAATATATTCATCCTAAGCATTTATTAACTACTAAAGCAAAAGCCTTTTGAGACAAAGTAACAGACAAAAAACAGCCCTCAGATTCCTGACATCTTTCTATATCTGTCTTTTCCATTACCAAGCATCACCCCTCTACATGAATGAAAAACCGGCAATGAATTTCTAATGCCATGACACCATTTATCATTCACGAAGGCTACTACAGTATGCATCTAGCTATAGAGTGCAGAAAACATACAGTGATAAACAAAGTAGGAATTACATATAAAAAATTTTTGATGATCATAGTACAATGAGTAGAGTAATTGATGTTTAAAGCACCCTTGTTACTGTTGAGTTTCCTCCTCTTTCTATGTGCTCCATCTGTACGCTTCTCTTGATTGTAGTCCGAGAGGTGATTTTCTAGATTAGATCTATGTTCACGTTCAAGCGTTTATAGCATTGGACAAACAGAGCACAGATGCACCAGTGAACTACACATAACCAGACAAACACTCAAAACCAAACGCACACTCACATAGCCACATGCTGAAATCTTTTCTGAACCTTTCTTTCCATCCCCGTTAAAATGAGGTCAGACACATACTGCTTTGCATTATGGATAAAAGCAAGACTGACAGGAGCAATTATTGGGAAAAGAGCCTGAATCACATTACTATTTTACATATATTAGATATTAGGAAATCTTCAACCAATCAAAAAAATAATAATTTCATTTAATTTCAAGAACATTTTCAGTTCTACACGTGCAGCAAATATTTTTTGACATAATCTGACCTATTACAAATCGACAAATATCTATGGAGACATCTATCTCTCAACAACGTTACAATGGCAAACAGGGCTCTGCACCTGCAGGTTCTCATGAGTCTGAATCGACTGCCTGGATTAGAGAGAGGGGAAAGGTAGAGAGCGCATTGGAAGTAGAAGCCTAACGAGTGACAAGCATGTGTCAGCAGAAACACCGAGCTATCTAATTAGGGCTTAAACTTCTAGCTTCGACTCTGCTTCGAACAAAGCAACGGGTGGAAGCAGGCATTTACAGAATGTGAGCTCTATTCCCCTGATATGATTTTTTTCTCAGCACTTTTGAGTGACAGCTGAAAATAACAGATTCCTTATCGAAAAAGTACAATTATGTTCACTTTGTTTAGGGTTCAAGGATGCTTTATTGTTCGTTACGTCTGAGGTGGTGAGAGAGACTTGGAAGGGGCTGCTTTGGCTGAGGCAATGCGTCATTTTAGTTCCCATTGAAGGGATTTCCTTTTGGCTCTTTCTCTTCGGAGATTAAAACCCTCTCCTTCCGTTCGCTCATGAATAATTATGTTCATCACAAAGGATTGCAGATGAGGTTGGATTGACTGGCTGCCTCAATGAATTAGTGATGTTTCTCTCCTGATAAATGTTAGGCTGCTCTCCTGTGTATGGAAAGCTAAACAGCAATCAATGCTTACAATTTACATTTAGCGAGCAATTTAAAGCATGTTCTCGGCACAATAATGTTCATCAGCTTAAACAGGTTTGTTTTTATATAAATGTTAATGAAAACCAGAGTTGTTTTAGACAACGATGATGATAGTGAAATTATTTAATTTATGTACCTTTTTCTTGTGACTGTAACGAGCTGTTGAGGAACTATACATGCATCTGTTAAGATGAAAACTTGACAAGACGAACCCAAGATTTTGCCGACGAGAGTTCAATAACAACAACAACAACAACAATAATAATAATAATAATATTTTTTGGCTTTTCCAGAGCTCAAAGAGGCTTTACAATGTTTAGAGCATTATTCATTCACTCCACATTCACACTCTGGTGGTGATAAGCTTCCTTGTTAGCACTCAGCTGCCCTGGGGCAGTCTGACAGGACGTGGCTGCCATTTTGAGCCTACGGCCTCCTGCCCACCACCAAACACTCCCCCCTAGTCACACACATCCATACTGGGCAATGTGAATAATCAACTCCACCACTGCGCCATCTTTCTGCCCCAGAATTAATTGAATTGGGGGACGGTTACATGTTCAAAATGCATTATATTTCTGTTTTTCATAACTGTAATCTGTCATTCAAAATATAATGTATCCACTGCCACATGTTATCTTTGCCTGGTCATGCCCTCCACCTGACACACTTACTCCACCTGGCCCTCTGCCCTCCACCTGACACACTAAGAATACATCGTGGGCGAGGCATCTGCGGTCTTAACTCTAAAGAGATTTGCATAAGAATTTTGTTGATTTTACTTTTTCAAAGCTTCATGTGCCGTATTTTCGTCATGCTTTAAAAATAAAAAAGCACAAGTTCTTACTCCATTGATCATATCTTGGGCATACATATGTTTATTGCACTTTAGGTAATTGTACAAGACAAAGCAACATTTTCCAAATTAACCATGTTTTTGTTTTTGGCTTTTTAAAATAGTAAAGATAAATTCTTTTGTGTTCACACTTTACTTTGCAGCCTTAGATCATATATATGTATCATGGTAGTTATTATTGAAACGCCTATTAACAATCTCACAATGTGAAATTGAGCATTAATTCATTAAAATTAAGTTAATCAAACTTTTTAAATACTAGAATTTGTGTATTTATATGTAAGACATTTCAATTTAATATTAATCTAGATTGACTAAAACTAGACCTAAACATTTTTGATTTTCGTCGACTAAGACATGACTAAAACTATTACATTTTTAAATTACTAAAATCTGACTGAAAATAGTGATACTTTTCGTTAAAAAGACTACAAAACAACACTGGTGACAACATATATAGAAATATGTACTGCATAAAACAACATTAAAAAAAGATTTACCAAGTTCAAGCTTAAAAGAAGAGAGAAGGTTTGATTGATATAGGTACACTGTACTTAAAAAAAAAGTAAACTGATTTCCGGTTTAAACGTTCCACTGCTTCTATTTACAACTTGGCTCTTCTATAGTTACATAGTGTACTAAGACAAGTGTAGCATGAAAAGTTGACGTTTTCTAAGTTGATATTCCAGTGTTTTGATCAAGAAGCATTGCTCCGAAAGCTTTAATATCATGCATAAGATTTAAATTTAGACAACAAGTAATCTAACATTTAATTCAAACTGTAAATCACATATTGTTGTTCCCAGTCTTTTTCTGTGCGATAATTGTTATATCCCACAATATAAAGTAATATTTTTTATTAATTATTTCAGTGATCTCCAGTTTCAGTCTCTCGATTCACATATTTCAGGTTCTCAAGCATTTAATTTCTGGCTGCTCGCTGGTGTGTTTCTGATAGTATGAGCTCACACTCTATATCTCAGTGGGACAAAAATGTCTCCGCATCTGCCTCCAGGGTACAAACCATGACAAGGGCTTTCTTCCAAGAATCTTGCATCTAACATTTTCTTTGTGATTGTCTGGATTCCTGGGAATTACTGGTTAAGTCTCTAAATCACACTCAGCAGTAAAGGGAACGAGGCCCTTCTGATGGACTGGTGACCTGTCCACTGTGTGCCCTACCCTATCTTTAACCCATTATCAGCTGGAGCATCACGTGACCCTAACCAAGGCTACACAGATAAACAAAACTAATGCACAGATGGATCCTCTTCTGAAGTCAATGCGTGCTTTTAAAGTGAAATAGCATCATTAAAAGCTCAAATCGATACATGAGAGGAGAGTGGCTAAAGAGAAACTTTAAGAGCCATAAACAAATGCCCTCAGGGTGTAAAATAACTCTTGAAAGACTCACAACTTCACTACACTGAAGTGCCCCGACTCCCATCCACAAATGATCCTTTTTTTCAAGCAACTCTGATTTATTGTTTTTCTGAGTACAAATACTTCGGTACTGAAGTGAAGTGTCAATAATTTCAAAAGAAATACATTCCGAGGAAATTTCATCAAAATACAATTTTCTGTCTTTTAATTAGCATTTCCTTTGTAAAGCTTGTACACTTTTTAGGTTTGAATAAGCATTCGATCTCGGATGCTGAAGGATGTAGTAGCAATTAAATTATCTAAAATGTTTTTAATTTTAATTATGTATTGTTTATGAAATATTTAAACACGACTCAATCGCAAAGGTTATTGAAGATCTGTACACATCAGCACTGACTATGTGACATAAATGTGAATATATGGCATATTTACATAACCTAATTTTTAAATATTTTTTGTAAGTAAGGTCACATTTCTTGATACTTTTTATGTCATCAAAAATCCAGTAAGCCATATACTTGAGCAAATACTGGTTTACATACTCTAATATTTAATTACACTACCTTCAGCTTTGATTATAGTATGCATTTGCTGTGGTATTGTTTCGATAAGCTTCTGCAATGTCACAAGATTTATTTCCATCCAGTGGTGCTTTATTTTTTTAAGATCTCGCATTGATGATGATGGTAGAGTATGATGATAAGAGATCTTTTCCATGACCATGCAATGTGTTTTGACATGTTTGTTTAATGAAGAAGAATTCCTTGTACCAATTGGGGTTAAATAACTTGCCAACTGAAAAATAACCACCCATAAAGTAATTTACCAATAGGAGGTGTATCTTTTATCTATTTACCTAGTTAAATCCAGATGGCAACTTTTATTGGAAAGATAGTTCAACCTACAATATAATTTAAATATATAATATAAAATACCTCAAGCAAAAAATAAAGCCGATTTTCTGTCTTCAACAAATGGAACCCCTCTTCCAGTTTTTTGAACATAGAGTCTTGCAATTGGACTTTTTAGCACATTGTTGAACAGGATTCATTGTAGCCACATCTCAATCCACATAAAAAAAAACTGACTCTCATTGGTTGTACTTTTATTACACCATAGTCTATTTTACTCTCCCAAGTTAATACAATAATGGAATGGAAATTCTGGAGGATTAAAGAGCCACCATTTCAAATTTAGTTATTCAGAAAAGTTAAAAAATGCCACCAACATGAGCATTTACAGGCCTTTTTGGAGAGCTCACTAAATTAACTTCTAAAAACACCTGTCACGTGAAAACATAAAATATTAAAATATGTTAATCACAAACAATTTTCAGAAAAACTCAATCATTACCCTCAAGGGTTGTGACCCTTTAACGATTGTTGAGAATAATAAAACAATGCCTGGAGGGATTTGATCATTTGGGAAAAATCAATAACACCTTAGTGGTTCTGTATGCATGTTATGGAAAATCTATTTGTATGCATGGTCTTGTGTAATTTTAGGCTACATGTCTTCCAAGTGCAACCGTGGTATTTCCATTCTTTTATTTAACTGTTCTCATAAAGAGAGGTCATGGTACCTGTCCGAAAGACGGTCAAAAAAGTTTCCTGTTTGGATTAAAGTAAAATGGTGAAATATTTCCAACCACATTCCCTTGTCCAACATTACCAGCAACTTTATAAAAAGAAAATGTGAGTCATGTTTCCTTTTGAAAAGCTTCCTCCTTAATGGCTGTTTTTAAAGGATAATGGTGTTTATACATGAATGCTTGTAAGTGTGCAACACATTTTATTTTACAATATTTGGTGTCTCTAATGTAACACATTAAAAAACCTTGTTCACAGTCCTTCAGAAAAGATACACAAAAGAACAAACGGTCATCAAAATATAATTGTGAGTTTCCTGTGGGGAAAGCAACAGTGTCTACATGAGCACGCTGAGAAGACAGTGGCTCATGAAAATAATAAAATGAGAAATAAAAGCAGCCTAAAAGGGAAAACTAACCACAGTGCCCAAACGATTTAATTTCACAAGCTAATCGCTCATGTTAACAACAAAGAGATCGTGGACTGAAAATCTTGAGTCGTAAAGGAGCATGGGATGAAGTCCTTTATATGACATATCTAAAATACTGGCCAGGGGAAACATGGGGCGGCATTTGTGTTCACAGAGCTTAAAGGGTCAGGCTACATTAAACAGGAGATGGACTGACCTTTTCACTCGGAGGTCATGACCACCATCAATTTTAGATGCGGAGCAGAGAGAGAGACGGCACAGGGAAATGTGCTGTGAGACACATAAAATATGGAGCCCCAGGTGGAGAGGACAGCCAATATTCAGCTATTACTCTTGCCTTGAGCTGACAGACCTCAGACTAAAGGTTAGATGATGAACAGACTTGATAAAGTTAAAGTTGAGCGTAAAAGCTTTCATGAAGGTTTACATCATACGTCATGCATTTTAACTTTTATAGCAGATTTTATTGAATGCAAATGTTCAATGATTCAGTAGCAACTGTAAAAAGATAAGCTGCAAGATCAAGATCAAGATCAAGGTGGATTGCATTTCTCCTGCACCTGAAAGGCTTTGTTTTTTATAGAAAGAACTGATATAAATTTAATGAGAACACTGAGGCACATTCGGATCAAATGACAGAGAGCATGTGTGAACCCTTCTATGATTAGCTTATGAAAAATAAGCTATAAGAGTTCATGAGAAAACTTGAAGTGCTTGTTTTCTTGTGCATAAAAACAAAATAGCAAACCATCAAACCAAGAACAAACTGAATAGTTTTATTGCTGAGCGTAACCTAATTACCCAGTGTAAACCACATCCCTTGCTGTGAATTATTAATAGATGCTAATAAGGATATTGGTTCTCTGTAAAAGGAAAACCGACAGAATTGTCACGTCTGTCAATGTGTTTGTAAATGATGAAAAAAAAAACTAAATATTTTCATGATAAAACATTGCAAGGTATTAATAAAAATAACAGAAACTAAGAAAAAGATTTAGAGAGTCCAAAAATACCCCATATAGCCAAACAAACACTGCTCTGACAACAGCTGACTTTTATCAACTAATGCTGAAAAAGGAGGGTTTCTCCATAGCCTCACTAGCGGTGACAGCCATACGGCTGTGAATCAGACAGAATTACTTACTCACCCTCTCAGGCTTCTGTGATCCGTCCAGAAAAGATCGGTATGCTGTCCACTTGATCCCTCAAAGCATTCCGATAGATCCTCAAGTTTACTCTGAACGCACCACCCAAACCTGTTTCTGTAAGATTATCTAGACGTCCAGTCTATTGGGATTCTGTGAAGCCTCTAATATATATATATATAAAAAATGTCTCATGACTGATATAAGCCCTCAAGATCGACCAAAAAATAGGTTGTACCACTGGGAGCTCTATTTAAAAGCTTGTAAAATATCTTAAAATGTTCCCTGAAGCACTGCAGAGAGACAGACACACCATAGGAAACTCTGGATAACTGGATGGAAGATTTATATAATTTTCCTCTGAGCGATCAGAAAAATGAAAACCGTCCTCCTCACTGACAGTAGAAAGGCAGTCTGCAGGATTGGACAAGACAGACACCTTCAGATACAAGGCCAAGCCACGGCAAGTAAATAAATAATAGCCTGTGTTTCCACGGTGAGCTAGACTGAACCATGGATCAAGTTGCCAGACATATATAGTTGCACTAGATGGTACACGATTGTACCAGAACTTTTTCAAAACCAGCAAAAACTGATATGGTAGCAGCTTCCAAAAAGCAATTTCCTTTAACCTTGATTAAATGACACAGGGGGTTTAAAACAAAACAGTTTCCTCATGACTCTGAACTCACTCACAAAGCAAATGTAAGACTTAGGATTCCTGGAAGAAAAGCTTGTCTTGGTTTGTACCCTGGAGGCGGATGAGGAGACATTTTTGTCCCACTGAGATATAGAGTGTGAGCTCATACTATCAGAAACACATCAGCGAGCAGCCAGAAATTAAATGCTTGAGAACCTGAAATATGTGAATTGAGAGATTGAAACTGGAGATGACTGAAATAATGGATAAAGAAATATTGCCTTGTAAGGATAGACTATGAAATTATTGCACAGAAAATTACTGCCAAAGCCACACACTTAGAATCCCTATAAAGTTAGAGTCTGATAATAACCATTAGACTCTTGGGGAGATTTCAAAGAAGCTCCTTTTGAGGCAATATATAATTATTGTGATAAACGCATTGATTTTCTTTCAACTCAACACGAACCTGGAAACTCCAACCAACAGACCATCCTACCAACACAGTGACCAACCACCTGACCTATCAAACAACCAGCAAACCAAATTACTGACTAACCATCAGCCCTACCAATATATAATTTAACCCACAAAGAGACCAAGCAAAAGACCTACCAACTAGCCAAACAACATATCATCCTTCTGATCTATCAACCAACCAACAAACAAAATGACTGATTAATCAAACAGACCTACCAACATATAACGCAACCCACCAGTGAATAAATAGACATAGCAACCAGTGACTATCCAACAAATTGACCTACCATCTGACTAAATGACAAACAAACACATTGATCAACCATCTGACCTATCGGTCAACAAACAAAACAAATGACTTACCAACCAGAACTACAGATCAACATACATTTAATTCAAATCAGCGTCCCACCCACAACTCACCACCAACCTGCCAGTTGGCCAACCAACCTTACAAACCAACAGCATAACCAACAAAAATACTGTTTTGGGTTTTTTTTTTTATTGTTCCAATTCATAAACCTGTGCATGTGATGACAAGTGCTCAACAGACCAACCAACCAACCAACAAACAGAAATATTGCATCATCCATCAGTCCTTATATTATTCACACAACTTTTTTGGCCACATTTTTAAAAATCCACTTTAGAGAAGAGAGGAGGCAACAAGAATACAACAACAGAACACTATTTTCATCGATACTGAAGATTTGGATAACTTCTTAAAGACAATTTCTGAATATATGTTTATGGGGGGGGGGGGGGGGGGGGGGGGGGGACCATAATCCCTTCAAGGGTTTAAAACTGAAAAGCATGATTCTGAACTTTCTGTGGCAAAACAAAATTGAGCCTGTGGCTTTAATAAATATTGTGAAGCAAATGAGAGAGCACTGGAAGACTGCATGGCTACTGTGGTCAATGAAGTTCCCTGACTCAGAGCTGATGCTCTCTAATTATAGCCAAGCCTAGTGAAGGTATACATAGAACTATTAATGAAACAACTGCAAAGTAAGACTCCAGAAATCTGAACTCAATAAAATAAAGCAGGTTGTTTTTCAATATACTGTTGCTTGGTTCATTCACAAGCGAAATCTCTCAAAAACAAAAGTTAGTAGAAAAAAAACTAAAGAAATACGACACAACTATTTGTTCGACTGCATTTTTTCAAAATCATAAGGCATCAATATAACTAAGTAAAAACAAAACAAAATACTCACAGACTTGTTTAAACCAACCATTTTTTATGAAAAGTAATGTTATGAATCAGAGAGCATTTTAACTTCAAAAGCCAATTGAAAACATGTTTCTGTGTAAATAATCTCTCATGAGCCAGACTTTAAAATGAGCACAACAGCGATCAACATACTTCAACTTATTCTACAAACTTTATAAAAGTTCAGTAGCCTTTAAAACATTATTTTAATGAGTAAAAGAGTAAATAAAAACATCAACATGAACACAACACTCAAATCAGCATTCTCTTGGCAGAAATCTCTTTTTAATCTGGCTAAAAAGATCGATTTAAATGGACAGAACAGGTGTTAACTGCAGAACATTGCTAAGAAAGAGAACATCCTACCTTATAGTCCGCACTGAAATGCAGTATTTCCACATCAGACTGAACATGAGGACATTTCCTGCTGAAATGTTCTGGAAGAATATTCAAAACTAACAAAGTGTGTGGATTTTGAATCAACTCAGCAGACAAGCCTCTCCTTCCTCTTTCCCTTCCCTCAACCGCAAACGGCATGCTAGGATTGAAGCACTCATAAGTGAGGAAAAAAGTGACTAATTCATTCAGCCCCCAGTTCAAGTTACAACAGTTGTTGCTACTTCTAAAAGCACAGACGATTTTAGCTTTGTTTATGCAGCCATACCCAAACGTCCCCTGTTGGGAGAAGTCATCCTAGCAGCGATCTGAGGTTCCCATGCAACCAATAGAATGAAGCATGCTATCTATGAACACACATCCGGATGTGCTCATTCAAACTTTGCTCAAATCCTGTCATTGGCAGACACTTGCAACAAATGTGATACATCTCTATAAAGAGGCGAAATAGGATTTTACTTGTGGAAGCAGTTAATTTTGTTCACATTCTTTCTCAAGCATGTAAATGGAATTTTAATGGAGGAACACTGATCTTGTGGAGATGAGCGGAACCAGATTTGTCCTGCAGAGCAGCGCAGGGGGCAATGTGATCATAATCATCTCCTGTCATTGGAGTTAAAGGCTTGGCAAGCAGCATAAAAATGGATTATCCAACCAAAAACTGTAACTTAAAGCCTTGACCACTATGGGATGAGAAAGAAGCCTCAAAGAGGTCAAGCTGACTAAGAATAAATGCTCAAAGACAGCAAATCTAACTAGACAGTAAATTCAATAGAATGCACTAAAGTTCTAAATACAGTACACAAGAGTTGAAAAACATGTTCAATATAAACAAAGAGATTGAACTTGGAAGATTTTTTTTCTCTAATTTCAGCTCTTCCATGTTTTTTTAATCAATTACACTCTAAAAAAAAGTAACGATATGTCCTTACTAAATTAAAGCAGATAAATGATTAATCTCAAAACCAGTTCTTGAGGATCACTGCCTTGCACATTTTTAATTCAACTATCATGAAACACACCTGATCACACTAAATAAGCTCATCTTGGCTTCTATGAAGCTGGAGTCGTAGGCAAGTGAAATGTACAGTGTCCCTTCAGGAACGGATTTGAATTCCCCATCTTTCCCATCTTGAATTCCCCATCCCCAAGTTAACAGAGAATTCAGTCACACTTTTGATACAGAGCGGAAGGAACAAAATACCATAAAAAAAATTATGGACAAAAAACAAGCTCAAAAGTGTCACTTTTTTCATTAAAACTGACTTTTAAACTAACGTATTTACAATGAATGGGGCATTACCTTTCCACACACTTCCTGAGGAAACTCTAGAGGAAAAAAAAGGTTAGGAATAAAGTCTATTATTATTCAATAATAACCAATCCTTCTCTTTTTATTTGTTCCTTCGATGGTTTATTGATCAGTTGATACAACCTCTGTTGTTAGCTTCCCTATTACAACTCGGCTTTGAAACAAATTGCATATTGTCCCTCCCATTGTGTAAGTCACTTTGGACAAAAGCATTTGTAAATGTAAATCTGCTTTACAGTAACTGTGTGTAAAACCAAATACAAAATACAAGAATTTGCTGTCATTTTCTCATGGATTGTTTCATTTAAAAAACAACCAACAACAACAACGTTATCCTCCAGTTTTTCCAAATGACTTGTTGACTGCTACCTGAGTTACATGTTATCAAACAGCAGTAACTTAACATTTCACACATTGTTGCATCATTGGATAGTTTTTTGCCACCTAGCCAATCAGATCCATCGCACCACATTTTTGCTTTTAACATAATTCCACTTGGCAGACACACTGTAGATATTGAATTTAAACTAATTTGACCTGGATTTAGCTAGACGTGCTGAATGTACTTGCTTTTCAATTCCAAAATGAATCAAATTCCATAGAGAGGAACATGTTTTCATGAAGATCACTTTAACTACAATTGAATCTACTTTCAGTTATTGACATCAGAGTACTTCCCCCGTCGACTTCCACATCTTCCAAAAAAATAAAAATAAATACACCTTTTCAGTCCAACACATATGCATACTGACACAAAAGTCTCAACCATAGAATATGTTTTCTGAATTCTCTCGCTTCTTGGCAGCGAAAGACAAAAAAATGACAACTCGAGGCATTGCAATTCATGGCACATGCGATAGCACAAGAACAGAGGCCGCTTTAAATCCATCATGCAAGAAAAGGGCTTCTCGGCTGCTGTAAAAGCTGGCAGTTTAATATCAGCTAATTGAATTAAAAGAGCTGAACAGATTATTAGCCACAAAAAAACTAGAATTTATGACTTTGGTTTTATTTACGCCACTCACTGTCCACATTAAATATCTTAATGTGTTCGCCATCTGACACTCTGAAGAAATCAAAACATAGATCAATATTTTTCAACTAAAAAGCCATTTACTGTGAGTGTATCGTGCTGTTAGAGTACTATTACTGCAATGAAATGCCCATTTAGATGATAATATACATATTTTTTTGCTAAATGAAGTCTCAGCCTTTCTATTAACGTTAACAAAAAAATAGGCAGAGTATATTCTCTTTTTATTTGAGGGTTTATTCAAGGGTAATTGGCTTTCTAGCATGTTAATGACTCATTCACATGTTGCTATTACAGTTTAACATGCTTTGCACTATTTTGTACTAACGATGCTTGCAAATTAAGATAAGAATATCCATATACTTCCTTTGTACTCCATATCAAAGAGTAAACTGATGGAATTTGGGAAAATTAATACTATTATGTACATGTGTGCCTCTAACCCCTTACTTAGGACGCACTTTTAATTAGACGTTCTGCATTTGGCTGCTTTCTTTATCTACATGATTTGTTCATTTTTTTTGTTGTTTATTTATGCTTTCTGTGTTTGTTAATATTTTCAAATTTTTATTTAACATGTTTTTAGTTAGTCATTAATTGTTTTAAAGCATGTTTGCCCATTTTTGTCAATTGTTTTAAGGTCAGTATAATTATTACGCAATAAAACACAACATAAATCCCAAACCTAACAACACAAAAAACGCATCTACCGTTGATTAAAACAATACTTGTAATACTACATGTTAAAAATGGAATATAAAAACACATGAAAATACATTTTCCAATTTGATCTCAGTTTCTAAGCGTAATTTTTAGGAGTGGTCCTCTTTCCATTTTTATTTATCTATAGTTTAAAATGGCCCTGAACTGGTCTTCACTTGATTTCAATTGGAATCGACTTCATCAAATTAGCCAGTACTGTTTACTGTATGAGGTCACATTTTAAATTTTTTTTGTTTTTTTTTCACTTTTGCCTTTCCATTTTGATTGCAAGGTTGAACATCTAGTGACTGCGATTTGGGTTTGATTGAAGTTAATTTAGAGAGGGTGGGTGCTTCGAACTGTGTTCTCTCTGCTGATTACAGATGAGGTTGAAACACAAGGTTAGATCAGAAGCTCTGAATAAACTGAACACTGGAGATTTCTCGAGTCACTGCTCCAGGTAGATGAGCCTAAAACCTCAGTGAGTGCTTTTGTAACTGCTTTGAAGCTACTGTTAAATAAAGCACCATTTCAGGGGTTCTGTAGATTTCAAAGGGTCAAATTGAGGACTTTTTTAGATTACACTTACAAAACTTTTAACAAAATAAACAGTATGCCTGAAATACCTAGTTTGAAACGCTAACATCATGTTTTTGAGCATTCACAAAGGTATTCTCAAACTCTGGCAACCCTAATCATGCCTTTTACAAAGTTCAGTGTTTATAAGCACTCTTTTTTTTTTTATGTATATATATTTAGCCACATTTTCTAAATTTTTGCCAACCCCACAATCTCTTTTATGCTTTTGAGCATTTAGAAGCATTTTATGTCAACCCTTATAATCACATTTACATTTTTTACATTTATGAAGCTTTGTTCGATATCTGGCAACCCTAACAATTACTTTTTTTTTTGAGCATTTTCGCTCATTATCTCAGACTATGGCAACTTAACCATCGATTGTTTGTTTTAGTAACTTGGAACATTTTCTCAATTCTCTGTCAACCCCAAGGAACAACATAGACATCAGAAAAATAAGACATTGGAATAATGATTTAAGGCCTAAAACACTGAATTTAAGACTTTTTAAGGTCTACAATTTGGTCTTCAAAAATGTAGACCCTGTATATACAATAGATTTTTTTTTCATTAAATAAATATTATTAAATGATTTTTAAATTATTTTTACGATTTGTTTTTTTAAGACACATTAATTCAAATTGAAGCAATCCAATCCAATTAATTCCTTAGTGGAGAATGATAATTGGTGCTATTGTTTCATGTATGTGAAATTCTTTTGAATATTAATTCAATACATTTTGAATGTATTTTTTTAAATCATTGCTCTATTAGATTGGCTGATGTCTTGAGTGGATTTTTGTTGTTGTTGTAGGAAACATATATAACACATACTATGTTTAATATGTTTAGAATTGTAAAAGTCATGCTAAATATCCTGATAACATTATACAAACACTCAACCCCATCCCAAAATGTGGTGCAAGGGGGCGACAGGCTCCCTGCCCCTGAATAGAGGATCAGCACTGTGCAAGAAACGCTTGTCAGGTCACAGAGACACAATAGAACAGAGTTCAATCAGTGCAAGCTTTGCTTCACAGCTCTTACAGAGAGTGAAAAGAGATCTGAAAACTCATACTGACCCAAATAATATTGGACATACAACTGCAAAATCAACCTTAAATTCAAAACTGAACCTTCAGTTCAAAATGATTTCATTGTCATAAGACAAAGACAAAAATATAACTGTTATAATATTCAAACAAACAAATAAAATCTCTACATTCAGATACAGCATATAGATGCAACATGAAGAAAAATCTACTTTTTTTTTCTCATTTGTGCTTAGCAAAATGTTTAATAATTGTTCAATACTATTCTAAATAAAATAGGATCCCCCGTTTCCCTTACAGAGGAATCCACTGTCAATGCAAGCACATTTAATGTTCTCAATAAATAAAATCATCACTAAGACAAACATGAAAAGCAGAAAATCACCAATGTTAATCAAAGACTCTTACCTTTTATAGAAGCCATTGAGTGGCTGCAAGCAAAGAAACTGCCAGTAATCCAAACAGAAAGTCTTGAGCTTCAACATTGTCCAGAGTTTAAAGATTTAATTCATCGCTGGCACGTGCTTCCACAATCACACCTGACGTGACTGACACACACGCACGTTCAACATCCCGCACCTCCACGTCTGTCAGCGTTGACTGTAAATCTTCCTGCATGAATAGTAACGCCCTTTGTGATCTCTCTCACACCCTCAATGAAGATGTCACACACAGACACCCCTGCTCACACTCCATCCACAGCTTCAGGGATGAGGCATAAAGTGTACGAGAAATGTTTGTCCATCCTCCGAGTCTTAAAACTCAGACACAAATCAGCCTGGGATTGGAAAGAGAGCAGCGCCTATTGTCCATTACAGCTTCAGCGTGCTCCCCCAGTGCCCCCCCAGCTTGGCCGTATTAATTGTGCTTTATCTGATGGTGCCAGCAGTGACTGTGTGTCTGTGTGTGTGGGGAGCGGTCCTAATCACTGAGAGCACATGGTGATCAGCAGGATGGATGCTTTCTAAACACTGGCTGCCTAAAGCATCCACCAATGCCCGTTGCCAGGATACAGAATCAATGGCAACAAAATGTTTAATGGAAGACTAAAGTTGATGCTGATTGGTTGAGAGGGGGAGAGTGGTGTTGGTTAGAAGAGTCAATGAGGCCATTGATAGTTTTTTTTTCTTTGTTTAGTTTTAAATGGTGGCAATCATTTAGTCATTTTTGTCATGAAAGTTTAGTTCAATATCTTAACTGGAGTTTGTTTAACAGAATTGATTTAGTCAAAACTAGAGATGATAAATAAGTGAGTAAATATAGGTCTACTGTATGGCTCAGGTTAAAGGAGGATGTTTGCTTTCTGCGATTATGCTGCCCGTAGCTGGAGGTGGCTTACAGAAGACAATAGAGGTTCATAAATCACATTTAAATTCTAATTATAAAATAATTCATTGAAATGTCCCATTACTAACATCCACACTAATTACATTTCTTGTTTTCCTTACATTAAAATATTGTAATAATGCTTTTGTTACTGTATCACTTGAACAATTTCTTTTCAACATTATGCTAGCTTTAATTATAGCGGTGAGTGTACATTTATTTGAATGTAGTGTACTATTTTAACTATTTAAAATTTTAATATTTGTATTACACTGTGTTACACAACTGTTTATTTCTTTTATCTTTCCTTGCCTTGCCTTGCAATTTGCAATAAAGAAATATCTACATTTGGTTAAGTTTAGTGCTTTGATAATTTTGTACTGAGAATTTTGTCATTGTGTAAGCGATCTTGTGGCAGTCCAGATTATGAAAAAACATACTGTACTCAGAAAACCCATAATTCTGCTTATATTACATTTGTGGCACTAATAGCAAAATACTTGCCACTTTCAGTCAAACCCTTTTGTGAACAAGTGGCAAACAACATTTCAAATATTCCTTTGAAATTAAAATGTTTTTTTTCTTTTTTCAATTTATAAACATGGCTATATAAATTAGAGTAATTACCCTTCATTTCTAAGTTTTTTTCTAAGTAATCTTACTATTCTACAGTAATTATACAGGGATACTTTTCGCATCTTGACTGTAAAAAAAAGTATGTTTTTGTTAACTTTGGAAGCAAAATTTTTATAAACAATTTAGAAGCAACGGCACAATTATGTCCCTACTGGGGATGAATGCAAGATTGAACTACTGTGTATTGAATGAATGTTATAATTAACTAAATAATGGTCTTAATGCCATAAGCCGAATGCTTGATTGCACATCTCATATTAAATGGAATGCAAGGATACAACCTGAATGTTAACTTTTCTTTCCTTTTCAATTCCTGAGAAAAAATCTGAATGCCCAAAATTTTTTTTACTCCTTTTTACTCCTCAACTTTCCTGACAGCTAAAGATAAAATATGAAATGGAAAGGAGAAGGAAGAAATTATTTTTAAATACATAGTCCAAAAATACATACTTTTACTGCTTTACAATTAAAAATACCAACCGTTTTTAAGCTTGAAAGCCCACTCAAAGGAAAATGATAAATAGATATGCAGCGAAACAAATGAGATCTGACCTAAGTGTCACACCAATTAAATGAATCGAATGAGGTTTATTTAAACACATGAAGGCACTTTCAAGCAATCCATTTCAAGGTAGCATGAGCAGTAATTACCAAACCCTGGCCTGCAGGCCCTATTTCTCCAGAGGGCACCATATAAGTGTGTATATAAGGAACACTGGTCATTATACAACTATCAGAAAAACCTCCAGATTCTTCTACTCCCTCTCAAAGCCAAAAAAATGGTCTCGGATCCACCCGGAGACTGGCACTCACACAACACATACATCACACATGGCCCTTTGCTGCACATTATCCTGCAGAAACCAGGCTTTTCTTTGTCTTGCGAAACGAGATATACTGGACGATGCCAGCAGCCAAACAGAGCCCCACAGAGTCCATCAATATTGTTGGCTAAGTAACAAAAACACAGTAAAACAAAGCAACAACTTTTTTTTCAGAGATCCCCAAGCTAGGATTTGTTCAGTAACCATTAGTTCCTGGGTGATCCAAATGTTTTATGACCCCTCACATCAGAACCAGTGAGTTCATTTTAAAAGCATCCACACCTTTCTGCAGTTCAACTAGGAAGTGCATTTCATTTTATGTCTGCTTTTACTTGTTTTAAACCCATAAACATCAAGGAGAGTTAAGACCACACATGTCCCTTTTTCCTCATTAATGGCTCCTAGCAAACAGATCTTTTGTCTCGAGGGGGCTTTAGGGGCCCATTCTGTCATGATGGGGGGTGGGGTGCTGCCTACCAAACAGGCGAAGCAACATCCATCACCCTGATGACAGAGAATGCTGGCTGAACCTCTTTATCCCTGAAATAAAGAGTTTTGAATTACTATAAAATAATAAATGAAATGAAATCATTTGTCTTTTTTCTTTCCTTTTTTTGCACCAATATTATTACAAATTATAACCTTCTGTCATGTACATGCTATAGTGTAATTCTAACTAAAATGTTATTAAACTATCTTTCTAAATATATATATATATATATATATATATATATATATATATATATATATATATATATATATATTATACACAATATTATACACACACAAATAAATAAATAAATAAATGTCAACAACAAAACTACATATAGTTCTAAAGATAATAATAATAATAACAACTGTTTGGGTTTTTACTATTATTAATAATATTAGTATTATAAAGAAAACTTATTGTGCAAAACAACCACAACCAAATTAATAGTACCAATGTTAATAATAATAATAATAATATTAATAATCTTCAGATGCAAATCTATCTTGGGGGTAGGTGTAGCTGTGCTTATACAAGCAGACTGCGCCAAAGCCTCCCATTGGCCGTGCTTGGACACCAGGTGTTGGCTTCATGGGACCCAGCTGTGCTTCGTGTCCCCAGTAAATGAGGCACCGGGCTCAGTGCTGCTAATGACAGCGGTCAGCGCTGGCACACAAACTCACTCAACATCACACAAGTCATGCTCTGCCCGAACCTACCCCGGTTAATGCCCCACCCCCGGCCCCCCAAGCATTGGTGCATAAATGCCAGATTTAGCATAAATGACAGGGCATAATTCATGAATGACACTCAAGGGGATCCAGAGGAAACTAAAGATGTCTAAAACGCGCATCAAGCACAACCCTAATGTCCTTGTAACCCCTATTTCATATCAAGATTTCACATGTGATGCCTGCAATATGTTACAAAGAGGATTGTTTTATCCATATCCATATTTGAACCATTGTAACGGTTTGCTTGTGTTAACTGTGCGAATGAATATTGTTGCTAAATAGCAAACAATGTCATATTTGCACCTCATAATGTGCCAAGAATCCTCAAAGAGAGACATTTCTGTGCTGTCAGCTGAAAAATCTACTAAGAACTGTACAATAATTAGATGGTGCTATTCCTTTTGCAAGTATTGTATGATTTTAGAAGGGAATTACTTCACAATTCATGTTTCAACATTTTTCCTGAATGAATATGCACCATCTTTCTTTTATGATTAACTGTGTTGTGATAATATAAAAAATATATATATTTAGCCACCATGAACCATGTTATCTATGGTACAGGCACTGTAACTTTTATTCCTACTATCACAGATACTGGCTTTGGAACTTTTAAGATTATAAAATATTCAGAATATAAAAACTCTATTATCTGCTGATTTCCAACATTGAACAACATGATCTGAAATAAGCGTGTTGTTGAGTACTTCCTATTAACATATTTTTTTATTATTGTCACATAAAAAAAAAAAAAAAGATATATATATAGCGTCACGGTGGCGCAGTGGGTAGCACGATCTATTGCTATTTTTGGACATTCAACATACTAAAATAACATAATAACATAATAAAGCAAACCAGAGAATAATCGCTTGGAGTCCTCAGCTGTGTAAATAGTTTCCATTAGTGTTGATTATGCAACTCTCTGGTAATGTTTCCTCTCCAGCGCTTTACAGATTTTTTACATGAAATATACTAATTGAAGAGCATGCTTATAAAAACCTTCTTACCGATGAAATACCAAAGGCTTGAAATCTTTCATAGTCATTCAAATCATTCTTTGAGGGGGAAAACACAACACCCTCAATGTTGACATTATGAGATTTTAATTTGAAATATGTTTTAAGTATGCGTAAAAAAATCTAATGATAATACACCTTAAATCAATCAGCGAATAGATTATTACTCGTGAATGTGTCATTCGATTATGTAGCCTGAGAACTTTAATCAGCCTAAAAGGTCTCTACACATCAATCTGAATTGCTTCTCTGTTTAATGTTGCTTCAGTGACGCTCCTCGCCCATGAATGGTGTTCATTAATAGTCTTGTGTCTTTCGTGAAAAGAATGAATCTGATTCTTTAGCAATAACTATATTAGGGGATTAAATAATTTTATTTGGTGCATGCGAATTACACTATTAATCAGAAGATAAAGATGAGCAAAGTTATTTACTCAGATTCATGCATTTTGCTCTAATTTTGAGTAGTTTGCAAATAAATTTTCACATTTGAACAATGTAAATAAATAATTCAAATGAATCATTCTGTTAAATGAAGCAAAAGTCAAAAGAACAAAGCACGAAAATGAACAAAACTTCCATCACTACTCATGGACAACAGTCTGTTTTATAATCTTTGTGGGCTTTGTCGAACACCTCTTGATGGTCAGACACCTGCAAGATGAGTTTCTGAATGTTCTGCTCTTTTGCAGTTTGTTCCTAATAATCACATTGTTCTTCTGCACGGTTTTCTATCCTGATGTTCTATCCTGAGTGTGTATTGAGAGCCATCCAACGGATCTTTCATGTCTCAATCCTTAAATCTTTACCGGCTAGAAACATGTTTTATTTTTAACTTATATTAAACTTGTTGTCAGAGTGTTTAGTGTTTAGAAATTAACTGTATTGTTCTGTTAGCCTCAAGATTGTTTTGTAGATATTTTTTTTTGGCAGACGAGATCTGAAACAGATGGCACTCAAGATCCTTTAAGCTAGTCATGACATTTGCATTATCATTCAGGCAGCACACAAGCTAAGTTGCACCCAGTTTTTCTTAAAAAAAAAAAAAAAAAAAAGACTTTCCTGAATCAGTGTGGACATTTAAAATCCCTGAAAAAGACATACCTCTGCCAATAACGCTGAGTCCTGACTTCGAAAGGTCCTGAGGATTGGCCACAAGCTTGTTTTGGAGTTATTTCTTAAATATTTCAAAACATTTTATTTAAAAAAAGTATGATTTTAGTTCCAGATAGCTTTAAGTTTCTCAACTTCAACATAGGATATTGAAACAATGAGACTGTATTTTTTTCCTCAATTACATTAGATTTTCCATTTTCCAAAAATCTTTCCTCGCTGACTCACTCGTCTACACTTGTCAGCTAACTTCATTATTTCCCTTCACTGTGTAAACAAACTTTATTACAGAGCTGCGTGGCGTTCTTTACTTCCCTCAGTGAAAAGGCCATTGAACCAGATGTACTTCCACAATAATAAATAACTGCATCTGAAGCTCCTCTATCTGGGATTGGCGTAAACCAATAAGCAGTAAATATGCTCATGCTTAGGGCTGGCAGGATGTCTTAATGACCCCCGAGAGGCCTCGAACGGGTTGGTGGTGTGTAATTGGAGATATTGTGGAAGAACGTGTGGCCAGATGGGGTCGAGGCTGAAATGATGAGGGCAGGCCAGAGTGTGTGCTCAAATTGGGTTCTCTGAGTGATAGCTATCAAGGCGAAGGGCTGGATCTAGTCTGGAAGATTGACTCATTTATCTCGATGTTTCTTCAAGTTCAACAGCTCGGGGTCAAAACACCATGACATGTAGCCAATGTCTGAAGTTGAAGTTCAAAAAAGCAAAACAAAACAATAAACTGTGTACATTACCAGCATAAAAATACATAATAATGGACAAGATGCTTTGTAAAGCAATGTTGGTATCAAAGTTGGAGAAAAATCAATCTCACTCACAAAGGAAATATTGCACGCTGGAGATGTTTTGGGCTTAATTTGCCATTCATTTTCCTGACACTTCCTTCTTGGTTTCTTGCATGGAAAAATGAAAGCATACTAGTGTGTCTATTTAAAGCTGGCTTTATCATGATCACTCCCTTTGAAAGATGTAGAAAGCCTCTTTTCCTCACTATCAAAGGCAGAATAAAAGCTGTGCATGGCCAGTCCCTGAGAGAGAGAGAGAGAGAGAGAGAGAGAGAGAGACGGGTGGGAAACTCACACCCAGCCGGGGGTGACATCAAAACATTGTTATTTATAGCTCAGTAGTGTACAGTGTGCAATAATGACACTTCTTGATGTATCTCATGTTTCTTGTTGATCTAATAGCTGTTTGATTTGATCAAAAGTATTTGCTCAAAAACAAAAAAAAAATGCCAATAAAAACTATTAATTAAAAAATAGAATACAATAAAATACTCTGTTGAAGTGTGAGACAACAGTCTTCGTGATCGGTGCGGAGTGACAGCAGAGGGAATAGCAGAACAGATTGGCTTTGCATGGAGCAAAGAGCAGGTCTTTTTAAGTCATGTTTTTCGCTCACAGCTCAGAGATTGCGCAGTTTGCTTTGACTGACAAAAATGTATCTAATTCATCCACATTCAGTATTACTGTAGTTTAATTCAATGCAAGTGAAAGCGAGGGATTAAAAACTGAGAAGTACTGCTGGTTTATATGTAATTATTTTTTTCTGTGAATCTAACATTGAAAACTTGTTCATTTATTATCAGAATTTATTCATTTGATTATAATACTGTATTGTTTTTTATCATTTGTTTAACTTATCCACATCCTATTTTAGTTTAGTCAAAACCCAAACTGAGTAAAAAGTGGAAAGGTTTTTATTTAATTTCTGTAGATTTTTTTTACTATTCCTACATTTCCTAATGTTTTTTTTAACTATTCTATTGTTTTGAACTGGAAATTATAATTTTTTTGTTTAGGTGTGAGATAAAAGCATATGGTTCAGCATTCAAAATTGCTGAAAAGTTTTCTGGTGATATTTAAAAATAATAATAATGCAAAAATTAATAAAGCAATCTATTGTAGGAGAAAAGGCAGTTAGAGTGCAGTGACAACTAAAGGACTTAAACGAGGATGGAGATATCGCGGTGCTAAACCTTACTCACATAGTCTGATAGACTTTGAGAAAATACAAAAAACATGAACGTTGTACTTTTACATTTTAAAGTACTTAGCAAGCATTATATTAAACTATCAATAGATTTAAATAGCATTTGAATATTAACCATAATTAAACAGCTTTTGACAAAACATTTCATCAAAATATTTAATTGTTTCACACAAAACTAATGTAAAAGCAACATAAAGTGTTACAATTTTGTCCAAATTAACAATGATTGCATATATATGCAGAGCTGTATTCAATGCAAGAAAAGGCAAAAAATTTTTTATCTGTTCTACCTAATAAGAGCATAAACATATAGTATTAATATTTAGACTGTCCTTAAATTGACTGAGATTTTAATAAAGAAACATTTAGATAAACAGATCTGGATGTTGTTTGTGTACTTTGACATACTACTCACTAACAACCCTGCATCTTCATGAAACCAAGCCCATAGCACTGAGCTCCCTCTAGTGGACAACTCTCATACCAATTTGTTCACCCTCTCATCAATATTCATGCTCATTTGCATTTCCTCTTCGAAGCAGTCCTGCTCCAGGCAAAGCACACGAATTTACCATTATTCCTCCGAACATACAAACAGGTCACCTGGCGCAGTCATACCAATTACATTGAAACAAATCCATGCATATGTAAATGAGGGCATCTGGGAAATCAACAACATCGTTAAGATACGAGTAAGGCATATCAGATAACCGGGTGCTTTTCAGTGTCGCAAAACACATGCAAGCAATAAAGGTGAGCACTAAACACAACATTACAGATAAAACACAAGTTTGCTTAGTCTCCTGTCAGAGGGACCAGCCCGGTCTCAGCTCTTTGGATTTAAGCCAACTCACTTAAAACACATTTAACCAAGGTCTAATGGTCTAAGTATTTTACCACCGCAAGAGATTAAGAGCCAATTAATTCAATCGCAGAGCAAAGAACGGCAATTTTACTTTCACTGGATGGGATGGAGACCGATTACACTAAAACTCATCAACTTCACTCATTATGAGGCTCATAATACCAGATCCGGACTAAAAATGGCTTGTTTAATGGAGATCTGTGGTGGCCCTTGACACTAATGAAACAGTTACAACCTCTCAGCGCCATTATATGCTCATCACCAACAGCTCTACATTAAAATCATACGCATTCTTAATTGACAACAGCTTGCATTTCAGAATCTTTCCTCTTTTTCCAATCAAGGACTCAGACCATCATGGCGTGTCAGTGGAAAGCAATGATGCACTTCTGTTTGAGGTCCTTTGGGTGCTGAGATGAAGAACTTTTTGATGAGGTCAGCCTTTGCTTTGAATGAAAAGATTTCACATAAAGATGAAATATGAAGGAATGGTAGTATAGTTGTGTGATGTTAAACTGTTGATGGGAGAGGAACTCCTAACGGTGAAATTGAATTTAATGTACTCACACAAACAGCCTCAATGCTGACTTCAGTCATTTTCATGGAATTCCGTGTATTTCCTGACAATTCAAAAGCAGATAGTTCAAAAGTCTTTGATAACGTCCTGATTTGCATATTTACGCTATCAGCGAAGATGATTTGATAAGTGCAGCAAAAAATCATTTTCACTAATGAGAGGATTCATCAAATGCAATCTAATATGCTATGTTTCAATTGTAGATTTAACCTTGTTTTTAAATTTAGATTTAAGTGGATTAGTCCATGGATAGATTCTCCCAACCATTAAAAGCTAATTTATATTAAAAAAATCTAAATAAGTTGTTTCACACTAGAAGTATCCTATACTCTACCTGATATAATTTAGTTCAGTTAAAAAAATTTGTATTTATGCTAATAAGGAAGGATGACTGGCTATATTGGCAAAAAAAAAAAACTGTAACAAAGGGGAAGTAACATTTTAAAAGAGAGTTCCAAGATAACGGAATGAACCAGGAAACTTTTATGGAGTGTAAATTTTGAAAAATAATGTTGCAGAAGAAAGGAAAAGGCGACATACCAAAGCAATCGGTAAAAAAACATGAATGCAGTTCCATATCTTTGAAAAGTTTAAATTTATTTTATCAAAAATTACAAAAATAAATGGTCAATCTGGTCAAATATCTGTAGCATTGACAATTTTAATTAGCATTCTAATATATTACAAATATAAAATGTACTGTAAATAAATATTTTGTGACAAACACATCACTTAACTCTAGGACTGAATCAAACATTAGAGACAATATCAGAGACAATATTTAAAATCATTTTCTAAATGTCCAGATTAACAATTACAGTGTACTGTGTATGAAATGTGAGTTCTCTTTTTACACAGGTTACCAAACCTTCAATAGAGAACGTGAAAGAGAAATTAGATCACAAAAGCAGACCACAATGTCTATTAAATAGAGAAACGGAGTATAAATGTGCTTGTATGTCGGGAACTCAATGTCACATGAAACTTGTGCATGTATTCATACAAATGCTGAGGGGAAATTGTATATTTATATATTTGTGCATTTGTGAAAAAAGCAGCCCCTTACTAAAAGGCAGAGAGAGGAGGATTTTCTAAAAAAGCACTCCTTTGATGGAAACTACATCAAAGAAAAGACGGCAACAAGCAGAAACTGAATTCTTAGATGATAACATCGACCTGTCGAGCTTCTATCGCTGAAAGACGCCTCTCAAAGCATCAAAATCATATTCTGAAGTATTTACCGTTTCAGAAATAGATTACAAGAATGCCTTTATCTTGAGAGTCCCTGCTTTTTACCTCATTGACTAGACAGAGAAAAAAAAACACACAACCTGAAATAAACTGTGCAGTATGTGAATACAAACTATCTATAAACCGCTGTATGTTACAAATAGGGCTGTTAAAGATGTGTTCTATAGTTGCATTGATGTCACTTTCTCACTGTCTATCTATGCTTACATAAAAGCTGTAATAATGAAAATAATTAGTGCCCATTAATAGAGGGAAACCAAGTTTAAGATTTCATAAAACTTTAGAAAACATTATCATTTCACATATTTTCCCTTGTATACCACACCAACCAAAAATGTAATAGATTCCCAGAATTCTGAACTCAGAAATGAGTGAAAATAAATTGTTTGCACCACTATATTTTCTTCTTCGATGACTCACAATGTGCTCTGGTCAAAGTGATTTGCTGTGGTAGCACTTCAGGTGCCAGGAAATAAAGTGGAGTGTGATGGCAACATGTTCTCCTCTGCTGCTGATTGAGTCGGCCATTTGAGACCAGGAACAAAGTGTTCTACTCTCTTGCAGCAGACATGGCGCCCTTTCAAAGCTTTTTCACCTAAGTGCTGAAAATCCCGAGGGAAACAGAGCCTGTGGTTTTTACAGGAAAATCTGAAGGCTGTTTCTGAGGGGCATAGCTTGACCCTACCAGCAGATCTTGAAGTTGTTGGTTTCAGCTGAGGATCAGACAGAGGAAGACAAAATCCTCTGTGAAACAACAAGCGAGTTTCACTTCAGCCCATCTGATTTCAACAGAAGAAGAACATCTAAAATGCACAAAATCATGCTGATTTCAAGAAAGATTTCAACTGTTCACATTTCTGACACTGGATAGTTGAAGTCCAGTTGACCTTGTGGTTGCAGGCGGAATCGGTCTTCATATTTAATCTCATTACGTTTAACAAGCTGCAAGCAGTTTAAGGTGACTGCATGAGGTCACACACAAAGGCTTTGTACACTGTTTCATGAACTTTATGAACTCACTGGCCGCTGCCCAAGAAGAGATGTTGAAATTAACCACCATATCATATCTCAAATATAGTGTAGATAAACTCAGCATAGCATCTGATATTGAAAGAATAAAAGCTACCAGGAGTCAAGAGGTTAAAGTTGAAGTTGCATCTATTATCAATGAAATATGAGCGACTCACTCAATTTGAGGATGAATATGAGGGATGTCCATTAAAATGTATCTAGGTCTGTAATAGGAAATTTGATTAAAACTGACCCAACACATCTACAACATTTGAGAGGATTTGAGTCAAGTAGCTAAATGTTTAAGAGAATTACTAAGGCACCATAAACCACATCCAAATATGAGATTTAAAGCATCATTAAGGCATTTAAAAATGCATATGCTTGTTTAAATAGCTAATTAGCGAATACTAAAATCAGCTATTTAACTGCACATGCTGTACATGAATAGCTATTAAATTAAAATGAGCATTAAATGTGTTGGATATTTGCACCCTTAATTTAAAAGAGAGTGCAAATAATAAAAATAAAAATAAAAAAACAAATAAAAAAAATAATATGAAGTGTATTTGTGACATGTTTGTTGGTAAAGAAATTGCAATTGATATGATCCTCATGAGGCGTCACGGTGGCGCAGTGGGTAGCACGGTCGTCTCACAGCAAGAAGGTCGCTGGTTCTAGGCTCGGCAGGTGGCCTTTCTGTGTGGAGTTTGCATGTTCTCCCCGTGATCGCGTGGGTTTTCTCCGGGTGCTCCGGTTTCCCCACAAGTCCAAAGACATGTGGAATTGAATAAGAACGATTGCCCATAGTGTTAAAGTGTGAATGTGTGTGTGAATGTTTCCCAGCGATGGGTTGCGGCAGGGAAGGGAATCCGCTGCGTAAAACATATGCCAGAGAGTTGGCGGTTTATTCCGCTGTGGCGACCCCGAAAGGGAATAAAGCCGACATGAAGATGAATGAATGATCCTCATGAGGGATGCTCAAGCAAAAAGGCTTGAGAGGAATTCTTAAACTGTTGTTCATTATAAAGAATATGACTTTAATTGGAATTTATCAGATTGGATATCAGATTGCAACCTGTGATTGCAACCTTGGAGTTTGACATCAGACTAAATTACATCAGTAATTTTGGCCTAAGCGTACTCAAGTTGTCTGCTTGTCCAAAGTACCACAATGGATTAAGTATGTAAATATCAGACTACTTTTGCATTGTTCAAGTATCAAAGTTTAAATGTAATAATACATCTGGCAAAATGCTTCATACTGTACTTATACAGAAAGATTAAGGGTTTCAGCATTAATTCATGTTCTAACCAAACATATTTATCTATACCAACCCAAAATTAAAAGAATTGATTTGTCTGTTCAATTACTTTGTATTGCTCACTTATGTCATAAGTTTGATAGCATGATGGACACTCTCAACACCTTAGCAGCTTTCAAATAAAACCCCTAAAAATTTATTTTCTTTCATGTTGGATTTAAGCTTGTAACTTGCTTTTCCACATGTGAATCTAATGCGCTCTTTCTGTAATGGACGCAGCCTCCAGTCACAAACATATACAAATATTTCATGAGCATAATCACGTTTGGGGGGCCACGACTTTCGTGTGCGAAGAGAGTGACAGAACTATGCAGCGGCACCAAGCTGAATCTTCCTGGTCTGACCTTAGAGCTGAAGCCAGGCTAATGTGAATGTCTTCCTCCTGTGAGGCATGGCACAACGCCACCTCCCATTACTGTCAAATTCAGAGCGCTACAAACACATTAAAATCCTTATTACATGCAAACCATAATAAATTGTCAAAATGTTTTTTCCTTAGTTCCAAAAGTAAACCCTTGTTCATTACAGAGAGAGAGAGAGAGAGAGAGAGAGAGAGAGAGAGAGAGAGAGAGAGAGAGAGAGAGAGAGAGAGATGGTGATTTGTCATACTATGCTCTAGAGAAGTACATCACCAGGGTGACCTTGGGAGGGTCACATGGCTACTAAAGGCTGTCCCAATCCCTCCCCCTCCCTTGGGATAAGAAGTGTGGAGATGGACAGATGAAAACAGGATGTAATGCTTCATGTGGCATCTCAGCTGCTTGAGAGCTCTCTTGTTGACTGTCTTTTATTATTACTGTTAGAACAATGTTTGAAAAACCAACTCAACACAAGAAATGTACCATATCCGGTTTACCCCATACTATCTTTTTTTCTACAAACTTACAACAAGATTATCCATCCACAAACTCACCGACCAGACAACAAACATGTGTCAACAGTCATTGTTTCCACATAAAAAATATACCACCAACCAAACAATCCACCAATTAACCAACAAAGAAACCAGCACAACCCAATCAACGACCATATTCAATCTATATATTTTTTCACACATTTTCATCAATCCACCAACCTACTAAACAGCCAACCAATTAACCGACCAAACAAAAAATTACCAACAAACTTCCATTTTGAACACACACACTTCCCACTATCAAGTTGACCAACTGACTGACCGACCAACCCACCAACCAACTAATACACCAAACAACAATCAAAGCCTTAATAGCCAACCCAATCAATCTACATTGTTTCAACCGATTAATCATCAAATCAACATGTTTTCACAAAGGCCACGAACACATATTAATAAATGACCTATCAACCAAACAAGGTAGCAACCAACCAATCAGCACAAATCTATAGCCAACCTCAGCAAACTACACTTTTCAATAAATTTCCTTCAATTCACCAACTTAATAACCAATAAACCCAATTGACATATGAAATCAATAAACAACCAATGAACCTCCATCTATCACGCACAAAAACCAACTAGCTAGCTAAATCTGTCAGGGTTTTGGGAAGACAAGGACCCAGGGGCAGGTAGAGATTAGGATTTATTGGAAACAGCGGAACCAAAACAAAGTCTATCACAATTAAATAAGGTCGCTCTCCTCCAGCTCCAAGGTAGAATGGCAAACAAAAGTCCCTCGAGGGAATCTTCAAAAATAGAACTTAATTCACTCCTCCTGGGGTCGTAAATTGAGGGAACTGGTCTTGATGAGGACAGCACCACACAGCACAGGCTCCAGAGCTGGTCTGCAGACATCCAAAGGTGAGCCAACTAACATGCAAAAATAACATTTAAGTAATTAAACATAACAATAGACAGGACTACACTTTCTAGGACTGGGATAAAACAACAGGGTAAGTGAGCAATAATTCAGCAACTAAAGTACAGAAAACACAGCCATATATACACACTAGAGCAGTTAAACAAGATAGGCCACAGGTGTAGAGTAATCAGTGTCACACAGCAGCTGATTACGTTCAGAGTGGAATGAGTCAATTGGCAACTGAAGACAAAGAAAAAAAACACATCAAGAGAATGGAAAAAGACAACCCTAACAAAATCAAAATATGCTAAATTTTCATCTATTCACCAACCGACCAACCAGCCACCAAACTAACCAACCAAGAGTCACAACCCAAATAACCAACCAATCAATCTATTTTTATTCCGATAATAATACTTTAATTTCTACAAGCATCTATTCAGTAATCATTCATCCATTTATTCATCCATCCACTCGGTCAATCCATCCATTATCAATCCTTCCATTTATCCATTCATTACAATCCTTCCATCCATACATCCATCCAGACATCCATCCATTATCAATCCATCCATCGACCCATCTATCCATCCATCCATCCATTATCAATCCATCCATCGACCCATCTATCCATCCATCCATTATCAATCCATCCATCCATCCATCCATCCATCCATCGTCATTGCATACATACACTCATATCTATACACTCATAACAATATATAAACAAATCATTGAAATAAAAAATGAAAATTATGTTAAAGTATGTAATTGAAATATAGAGATTAAAAAGAGTGTGGATCTTCTCTTAAACAACCCGTTAGACAACCTTGTTTAGCTTGACGAGCAGCAGTGCTCTCAATCCGGACTGAAACTGCTGTCTTATATGGTTTCTAAAAATAACCCCTCTGTGACATCACCAGAGCTGCGTAAACACTGTCCACTTTGTTTTCAGTCTGTGTGTATGTTTCTCAGTGTAGAGAAGCAACCTATCCTCTCTGCCCTGGGCTTAGAGAGATCGTGCCTGCGGCAAATTGGCAGAACATGCAAAACATCTATGTTTGAAACAGACTATAGTCCATTACCTTCCCACCTCTGACCAAACACAAATTCCACTACTTCCCTCCTCATATCTTTAGATCATCTTAAATTATAATTACATCCTGAGAGATGCAAGTTTGCCATATACAATTACAATTAAAGAATAACAAGACAGGCGTGCTCTCCAACACTCACATTTATGTGTTAGCGTTTCACTGGATCCAAAGCTTGAGGTTAATGACATATGTTGTTTCATATCAAAGCAAACGCAAAGCTGAAATATGACTCACAGCACAATTCCACGCACTCAAACGCTCAATTCAAACATGTACTCACAAGTAAAAGCGATGACAAGCCATGAAGATTCTGTTCTGTGTATGAGTCTCTTGAGCGTGTCAAACTAAGCTTCGGTCTTACTCTCACGCACACCTCTCTTGCTCAGCTCATTCAAGATTAGCCTCAGCGGGGCGGCACACATGCAGCACAGAGTGTGATGTAATGTGCATTTCACACATGCATATATCTCATCACTCACATTTTCTTTTATAAGGCAACAATCATTTCCTTTTGTTATGCTAATTTAATATTAATAAGCTCAATTCCATGCCCTGTGTCCATGTGTCATCTCTTCAATCCTGGACGGTAGTTTAGCTCAGGGAGCCAGAGACCCAGTTGGAACAGTAGTTGCTATAGTAACAGATTATGTTTGTGAGGTTGGACCAATCAGCACAAGCGTGCAGCATCCCTAATGACACAAACGGATTCATTAAGAACTAACAAAAGGTTGTGTAAACAGGCGGGTGAAGTCTTAATTATACTGAAAGGAGACACCTCTTCAATTTAGAAATATTTTAAATACAGGTTTCTGTATAAAATCTATCAGTGACTTCATGCCATTAATTGTTGCTCTACAGTAGGATTTAATTACAAAATAAGTTTTTATTGAAAAAAAACCCTCAAAATGTCAGATGTTTTAAAAATTGTTTGTAATGATTATAATTGAGCCTTAAGTATTTGTAAACATTTGTAATTTAGTCTTAGTACTATGTAGTTCTTTTTAAAAAGTCACATTTGTAAAAAAAAAAAATTAACATTCATAATACAATAATACTTAATTTTTTTCACTAATATAAAGGGTTGAGTTGCCTTATTTATTGATTGATTTATTTTAACTAATTTAATTTACTTTTTTTTTTGCCTTAAGCAATCCTTAAGTCTCAACTATTAGTATCAATGTCTATGAAAAGTCAGAAGATAAAAAACCTAATTTATTACATAAATAATTTTTAATTATAGGTTACCACAATATTTCCTTCCAACCAGTGGACCTATTAAACACACCCATCATAAACATAGAAAATAAAGTGCATAACAGCTCCCAGTTGACATTTCTTTGTGATGTCTCAGCAGACAATCCCATCTCTCCCACTGGGACCTCCTACATGTACCTGTCATCTGGTAACGATAACCCTGAGGCACATGAACATTAACATTTTCCATAACAATAGCTGTCAGATAAAGCATGCTACCTACATGCACAAGAGATGCTCTCACACACCTTTATTCAAGCACATACTTGCATAACCCTCATCATTTGGGTCTCTAGAAACAACGCTACTCCAGATAGCAGGGTTAGGGGCTGATCTAAGCTCCAGCTGGCACAATACTGTACAGTGTGGTATCAGATCATTCATGGGAAAAAATATTGAGGTGAGGCAATGCGAACAATAATCAGAAGTTTTTGTGGCAGACAGGTGGGTGTTACGTTCTCTGTGTTCATTGTGTTTGGGGATGCACAGTAGTGGAATGATTGACAGTGAAATTTAGAGGTGCAACTATCATGTGTGACAGCTTTCCTGTAATTCAAGCAACCACGATATCTAACAATATTAATGCAAAATGAATTCACTTTGATAATATAGAAATTCAACATGCACATATAGATTGATTGCGTGCCACAGTAGAATCTACTTAAAAAAAAGAGGAAGCATAAAGTTCCGTTGCATAAAATTAGATTATTGTTATAGTATAGAAATTTTAGTAAGGAAAGATTATTGTATAGGAACAGGACTTATGATGAAAAGTCTCACTACTGATAAATTATTAATACTTTGACCATTTCAAGTCTTTTAATCAAATAGAGATATATTAATAGAATCCTAATAGAAGGTATCATTGATACTTTGTCTTTTAGGAGTACCAGGCATTCAGAATACCCATCTGGAGATCTATAAACTATAAAAGTATAAACGATAAAATATATGTAGGATCTGCTTTAGTGGACATATTTAGAGATGTTTGTGTAATGTTACATTTCTCAAAGATGAATGTTTAATCAAATTACTTACTGTTCAAATTATGTTATCATGCAAAAATTCTAAGTAAAGTTCAAAATTATGTATTCATTAATTAAGTCTGTTTTCTAACTTTTCGCCTTATTTAACACATTTCTTTTGAAATTTTATATGATAAGATACTATAGTTAATTTAGATTTTAGTAACACTATTTGACTACAAGCTTAGTGAACCTGTGCACACAACACAAGATGAATTAAAAGAGAGTGAAACTTGACTCGAGTGCTTGATCACTGATCCCACTTCCGCTCCTAGAAGCGGTACTCATTCACTTCCCTGGAGAGGATGGCTCGAAAGTGTTGAGAGAAGGAGTCAAAAGAGTGTGTATTTGTGAGGGGGGTTTCCAAAGAGTTCTGCCTCCAGTCTTATCCACTCAAGTACATGTGATCAGAAATTAGCCCAGGCTAAGAGCTGCCTGCTGAGATTCTCTATAGGCAATGTTCTGCCTCTTGTGTGAGGAGCTGAGGCAGGCTAATCTCTGCTAGCCCTGAGCCCTTTTTTAACAATGCAGCACTGAAGGAGAATAGATTACTTACAACTGAACATCTATTACGCAGAAATGATTTATTGATTTGCTGAGGGGTGGAAACCTGTAGGGAGGCTTGAGTTTGATACATAAGAGAGATTTGCTGACTACGCAGAAGTTTTCATGAGACAGAAATGAGCTGAGGAGAATGAGGGTACTTCATGAAAGAGATCTCGTAAAAGTGGGAAATGAAAGAGATTTGGAAATGCCAGCTGTCAGAAACTAAAATTGCATGCTGTAAAGTGCCACATAATGCTTTGAATTCAGTTTTGTCAGATGCAAGATATGCAGTGGTCATAAGGATATGTGAATATCTTGAATTCAATAACTTGATTAGTTCTCCTGTCACTTTGACGTCTCTTATTCTATTCTTAGCCAGTAATCCATAGAGTCAACTAACCAATATAACAACCAAACAAGCAATCCTACAAATAGAATACCTCCCAAACAGCGAACCACTCAGCAAATCAACCAGGAGACCAACTAATAGACTTACCACCCACCAGACCGTTCTGCAAGTCGACCACCCAACAAACCAAGTAGCATTCCTACCAAACAAAAGAACAAAAACGACAACCAACAAATCTAACAATAAGCAGGCCTAATAATCAATAAAAAATATGACCACCATAAACAAACACACTCTAATATTTAGTTGGACCCACTATACATGATTACAGTTCGCCTTCTCTGTGGCAATGTTCCAATAAGTTTCTGCAATGATGCAAGTATTATTTCCATCCAGTGTCGCATGTATTTTTCACAGAGATCTTGCATCACTGAGGGTAGAGTCTGACTGCTGTGCAAAGCTTTCTCCAGCACATCCCAAAGATTCCCTCTGAGGTTAAGGTCTGTACTCTCAGTGATGGCCAATACACGTGTTTCTCTTAGAACAGCTCTTTCACAATTTGAGCCCAATGAATCCTGGCATTGTCATCTTAGAATATGCCCATGTCGTCAGGGAAGACAATCCACTGATAAAGTTAACTGCTCACTCATTATTTTCAAGTAACTTATTGCCAGTTAAAAGATAATCACCCATACAGTAAGTATACACTAGGCCTGTACTTATTTGCTTAGGTAAATTGTGGTAGTGAGCATGCAGTGTACCTATCAACCAGTAGAACAACTTACGAACCAAATAACATACCTAAAAATCTATCATCCACCCACTAATAGACATACCAACCAGCAGACCATCCAGTGGACCAGCCACCCATCAAACAAAATACCATAGGCTTACCAACCAATTAATTAATAGACATGTCAACTAAGAGACCGCTCATCCAGTTGACCAACTGCCCATCCATCATCCAGAAGACCAAACAGCAGACCAACAAACCCACCAATTACCAGACTTACCAACAAGCATACCAACTAATAGACCTCCTATCCAACACACCATCTGGCAGACCAACCAACAAACAAACCAAACAGCAGAACTACCGACCAACACACCAACCATTCTACCCACTTAATAACCAATAGATCAAACAACAAGTAGACTAGATAACCAACAGACCCATAAACAAATTGAACTTTTGACCACCCCTTTCACCAACAAAAACCCTACAAACCAACAATTTAACCAAATTATAGACTTAACAAGAAATTAACCATTCAACCAAACCTAATAAGTAAAAAATTAGCAGACCAATATACTTACCAGTCAGCATGCCTATTAAACAAACAAACAAACAAACCAACCAACCATCCATCCATCCATCCATCAATACATCCACATTCCTTTTCAATTAAATGTCTATTCCGTCGCAATCATAAACAAATCAAGTCAGTTCAGAAGAATGGAGAGCACTGAATAGAATCAAGCTTGATGTGAGTTTAAATTGTAACCCACTGCAGTAAAAAAAAAAGTTTTACATTTGCATGAGGAAATAACATCCTTCACTCAGCCTCATCACGAAGCATTCAGCCTTAAATACACATCAACATCCTTTCAAAACTGTATGAGCAGTAATATACACTGCACTCTCTAAAATTGCCTCTCATTCTTGAAGAAGCAGTATGTGAACCACCTGACACCTCCTCATCCTGTGAGTGAGAGAAACATATGGCAATGTATTTGCATGCCTCACATCTCCCTGACTTACTTAAGATCCGTTCAGTCGTCAGCTCACAGAGTATCACTCAGACAGTGTGGATGAATAATGGACACACATTAAGCCCCAGATGTACAGCAGGAAAGAAAGAGAAGGAGATAAAAAGAGAGGGATAGTCGCTTCAGGCGACAGACAACTGACACACAGGGGGACAGAACTGAATTATAAATTGTACGATCCATGGATGTTATCCAGGGCTGGGGTGACGGCAGAGGTTTAGACTGATGTGTCCTGCCAAATGTGTCAAAATATCTGTTTCTGGATAAGTTATTTATGCCAGTGCCTGTGTGTTAGATCTTTTAGTGCACTGTCTCCCTCATCTGGAGAAGGGCTATACAAGCTGCTAGACAACGCAGAGTTCAAAAACTATAAACTATTTAAAGATTTTTTTAACTGCTTAAATATTGCTGGCAAACAAGTCAAGAAAAAACATTGATTCAGATTAAGTTAAATGATTGCTTGCCTACGGAAATCATTCAAACTCCACACAATTGGAAATGGCGACTTTTGCACATAACAAAGAAAAAACAAAGACAGCGAATTAAGAGAACTCTATATTACTCTATATTGCCCAGTAAACTGGGCCAGTTTAGGCTAAAAAATGCATATGTAACATGTTAAAGTTTACAAAACACTTTCTCTTCAAAATGAACCCCTATCCCTGTTTGATGAACAAGGAAGCATCTATTTCCTGATTTCAAAAGGAACTCTCCTAAGTTCCTAAATTAACAGTGTATTGTAATTTTATACATAAATGCATCTTGATTGATTTATTGAACAACAGCACATTTTTCTATTGTAACTTGACAAGTCCTGAATGTGTTCTGAATTCACCAGTCTTTTTTTAAGTATTCAAAATAAACATTGGCTGAATACTATTGGAATACTAATTTAGAGCTAGGAAATTCAAAACTAGATTCATGCTCCATAATTGAAAACAAATGTAAAAATCCATTTGTATCCCGGGAAAAAAAAGGCATGCACTATGAAGCCTCTGATATAGAATCATATTTTCAAGAAAAGCTAAAGCCCATATACACAAAAAACTGCTTGGTCCAATTGATGTAACATGTGACCAAAGGGGGGCAGTGTTTTCACACATCTCTCCCTTGATAATGTGTCCCCAAGTGCTTGGATTTTTTATCTATTGAAGGATTGAAGTAAATTCAAACATGATCGGATCATCTGTTCAAAAACACATCATCAGCAATTACAGAGAAAAAAAAAACCATTTTGATGAAAAGAGACAGACAGAAGCTTGAATGAGTGACAAGAGTGAGTGTGGAACCTCTTCTCTGTTAGCTGGCAAACCATCTGACGTTTTCTACAATATATATATTAACCAAACCCAACCTCAGGTTCAGTTGGTGCAAATTTCTTTTCACTGAAGGCACTTCAGCAAATAATCTCTGGTTGGACAAAGCAATCTGAGGGTAAATCACTTCTGTTGGCATCGCAGTAAATCCCAACTAAAGTTAAACGAAAGCTTCATGTCAAATTGTGCAGGCCACTGCGCAAATGACCTTCAGGAGAACAAACGTCTGCCACAAAGAGAAGTAACACGAGTGCTCCAACCGAGACGTTCGATTCCCAACGTCAGCATTTCATTCTCACAACAGAAAATGAGAGGAGGAGGACATGACAGTGAATTCTATCTGAGCAGACTCAGATGTGTAACAACCACTGATACTAGAAATAAACGTGTGTTTACGTGTGCAAATTAGATCATAATTATGCACATCCCGAATCACCACACATCCATCCTTAAAATATTGATTATAAAATGACTGTGATCAATAAGATCCAAAGGTCAGCAGAAAGATTAAGTAGGCATTTGTTTCAGTCTGCTTAATGCCTCCCTCTAAATTGTGTACTGGAGGAGGTGCTTTTCTTATTTTTTCAGCTTCACCAAAAAATGTATATGCAGTGACCTGAACATATTGAGGAAACATTTTAAATGACTCTGTTTTCTCAAATTAGAATTGGCAAACAAGTCTTTTATGTGGGGAAAATGTAATATTTTGGTGCAAAATGGATTATAGACAACCTGTTTGCAGTTTACTGATAAGTCTTGCCAGATCTAAACTGATGTGTATTTTGAATACTTGCTCAAAAGTCCAGTTTGGGTCTATTTTTCGAAAACAGTCCACGTGTAAATTTTTGTCATTAAAATCTACCCACAATATTTAATCAACTTATTAAAAAACAAACTTTCGTGCTCATAGCTGCCACATTTTTTTAAATTTCTGCCAATTATGTTGTAAAAACTAGATCTTATCTTATATCAAATGAATATGATTTAGTTGAAACGACATAATGATGATAATTAAAAAAATCCTAATCATATCATGAAAACATAATAATTATATAATCAAAACATAATAATTATAATGTAAAATCATGATAAGATGCCATGAGAACCAGAAAATGATGATGTTTTATAACAAAGCTATTTTGTGAAAATGACATTCAGAACCGAGCACATTCAAAACCGATACTGAATCCAGTGGGGAAAAAACTGACACAAAGCAATAGCAAGCTGAAACATTCAGTCTAAAAGAAAAGAGGCAAAAATGACCTTGTTTAAATAACATGTTTTAAATTTATGTATATGATGTTATAGTTTACTGTACCACTTCAGCCATTTAAGTGCATTTAAATGAACTGCTTTGCTTTTACTTTTTTCTCCTTTGCTTAAACGGCAATGACGTTTCAACGACACTGAGTCAAAGACCATGTAAGCATCTACAAATGAACATATTTCACATTGAAAACAGATCTTTGGCCAAGCCCCGGGAAAATAAGAGTCTTATTGCCTTTAAACTGTAATCTATTATGGTTTTATTTGCTATATATGTGCTCATTTCATTTCCACAGGTTCAAGAGTGTGTTAATGAAGCTTACACTGTATAACAAAACCGTTTCATTCACATGTTTACCATAGATGTTGTTTTTCCTCATATGTTCAAAAACCTCATTTTGTAACCACATTGCACAATCTCAAGAGAACCTGTAATGAATTATTCTTTCGGGAAAATAAATCATTCCAGCAACATTCTAGTTCAGACCAGAGCATGGATGATGAATGTGACTTGTGACCTCTTGATCAGATTGAAGGTAATTACTGTAACTCATCAGTGCTCCAGTGTAGAGTCAATGAAGCCTTTTGTGAGCATCTAAATTTAATACAGTCATTCACATCATTGGTAGACACTCCAGACATAACAACATCTAAAGATACAAGCCTTCTACTTTACATTTCAACACAAAATACCAGTTTAAAATGACAGTAGATAATAAAATGTAAAAACTGATTAAAAACTGAGGTTGTAAGTCTTTCATGATCTTCTCTAAATGCTGACAATCCACATCCTTCTCACAGAAACATAAGACTTGTAATACAAGCCAAATGCCCTCTACTCCATAAAGGACAATCATCACTGGCTCAACTGGAAGCTTTATAACTGACGTTTGCATTTAATTAGGGCGAGACAGTAGGTGAGGCACTGTGCAGGTCTCGGACGCTTTCACAACACTTCACCTCAAGAAGTCTCTGTCTCCACTATTTACTACAGCATCTCGCCTTCCAGCAAGACCCCAGTCTCCTTGGAAACAGAGATTTGTCTGAGATTGGTTTGGGTGTACGCGTGTGTGTGTGTGTGTGTGTGCAGAAGTGAGGTAGTGCCTGTCCCTTTAGCTTAGCTTGGTGAGAATAGTCGAACAGCCTGAGAGTGTCGACGAAGTGTGACTCAATGAACAGCTGGAAAGCGATTGAATACACAGACTAAAGCTTTATGCATCACAAACGTGCATTTTTCTTCCTCTTAAAAAAAGCATGGCTGTCGTGTTGGCATTTGAAAGTTTATAACATAGATTTATGGACAAGAGCAATCGTACGATATCACAAGAGAAAATAACAACAGATCTTTTTCTAATGTGAAATTGAGGAGTTCCCTCCTGCTTACAATTGCAAGCGTGATTGGCGAGCAAAGGAGAAACGTACTAGTCGAGCTGTCGGGACCAGGACGCAACCTAGGTCCAGTGAATTAAAAGTGCAAAACTAGTGCAAAAAGATTTGCTTTAAAATGTTACTTAATGTAATTGTCACAGAGGCTAACCTCGTCACTCCCTCCTCTGACCAACTCCTGCTCCTCCATCTACACCACACTACATTCCCCATACACCCCAGGGGCGCCTTGATTACACACCCAGCTGAAGGACATTAACATCATTATTTAAACAGACTGTTTCCCTTGGCTCATGGCAAAGTCTTGTTTGTACATCTACTGCAATTCTGAGCGTTTATCCTGTTTGTCTGCCTGCCTGTTGTGACCCTGCCTGTTTACCGTTGACGATCCTAGCCGCCTGCCTGTTGGACTACTCTCTCTGTTCTCCGTTACTGCCTGTTTGCTGCCTGCCCTGACTAACCGCCTGTTATTGTACCACGTTGCTAAATAAAGGCTGCACATGGATCCCAACCCGAGTGATGCTTTGTTACAGAAGACTTTGCCGTCTTACGATCCAGCAGCTTTCTCGCAACTGTCCTCAGCGCTGTCTACACAGGCAGATCAACTCGCTGCGCAGCAACATCAGCTGAGTTGCTTGACATCCCTCACCGAGGAGCTGGTAATCGCGCTGCAGAAGGTGCTTCCCCAGCGGCAGCCATGACATCACCGAGCGCTCACGCCGCTTCCGCCGCCGTGGATGTGCCGCAGGTCAGCCCTCGCCTCGCCTGTCCGGAGAAGTTTGATCGGCCCCGTGAGGATCTCGAGCTTCTGCTGGGCAGCGATGACTTCCAGGACTCACCATCTCCCCCAAGCAGTTTAAGGTCAACGGAAACACTCAATAAGTCACGGAAGAGGAGACTGAGAAGGGCCAACCAGAGGTCCGAAGGAGAGGTTGCCCTCCCAGAGTGGTATGGGCTTCCTATACTCAGTCCTCAGGTCTTTGAGCCCGTTATTGCCTCAGATCCCTCCAAGGTGAAGAACCACACTCCCCACATACCCTGTGCAAAGCTTCCCGTCCAGACTCCTGAGGCCTGTCTGGACACATCCACGGGGGTGCCACAACCACTACCTCCTTTAAAGAAGAAGAAGAAGACTCTCTCTTCTCCGGTCAGTGTGACCGAGTCTACTGCTCTGAAGAGGAGTGGAGGCCACGCCAGTGTTGCCCCGAAAACACTAATCCCTGAGGCTGAGGGGAGAGTCGTGGTTGAAGTGTGCCATGCTCCTGTCATTAATGATGGGGGTTCTTGTTATGCCGTTCTGCTTATTTTGTTGCCTCGCCTGAGTTTGCCTGCGCCGCCCCAGCGCCTGAGTTTGCCTGCGCTGCCCAGCGCCTGAGTTTGCCTGCGCCGCCCCAGCGCCTGAGTTTGCCTGCATCGCCCCAGTGCCTGAGTTTGCCTGCGCCGCCCCAGCACCTGAGCTTGCCGACGTTGAACAAGGGTCTGCCGGCGCCTACCCAGGTTCCGTGTCTGCCGGCGCCTACCCAGGTTCCGTGTCTGCCAGCACCTACCCAGGTTCCGTGTCTGCCGGCGCCAACCCAGGTTCCGTGTCTGCCGACGCCTACCCAGGTTCCGTGTCTGCCGGCGCCAACCCAGGTTCCGTGTCTGCCGGCGCCTACCCAGGTTCCGTGTCTGCCGGCGCCTACCCAGGTTCCGTGTCTGCCGGCGCCTACCCAGGTTCCGTGTCTGACGGCGCCTACCCAGGTTCCGTGTCTGACGACGCCACCCGAGCGCCAATGCCCTGCTCTGCCGGCGCCACCCGAGCGCTGCTGCCCAGCTCTGCCGGCGCCACCCGAGCGCCGCTGCCCTGCTCTGCCGGCGCCACTCTAGCGCCGCTGGCCTGCTCTGTCGGCGCCACCCGAGCGCCGCTGCCCAGCTCTGCCGACGCCTGCTCTTCGCCTGCGCCTGCCGGCGCCACCCGAGAGCCACCTGCCCGTTGGACTACTCTCGCCGATCTCCGTTACTGCCTGTTTGCTGCATGCCCTGACCAACCGCCTGTTGTTGTACCACGTTGCTAAATAAAGCCTGCACATGGATCCCAATCCGAGTGATGATTCGTTACAGAAATGATTGTGATTTATACATTTGTGTAAATTAAATGCTGTGAAAAATATTTTTTTCTGGTCCAAGTTATTATGAATGGCTGTTTATTAGTTTACCAAAGAGTTACATGCAAATTTTACAAATAAATTCATAAGGAAGCAAAATGTTATTTTTTCTATGTAACATAACCAAATAATGCCTACGACTTTATGTATAATTGCTTGAACTATGAACGGTTAAAAATCACAAAGAAGAGGAAAAGGTATTTTAATGGTGTAAATTCAATTACTTGAAATACTTTAAATATTGGGAGCCAAGCAACTGGTAGAGTGATCGTTTAACTGCGTCCGATTGCTAGAGACTGAACTTATCCCTTGTGTGTATAGATTTGAGACTTTTTATTTTTGTCATGTCAGTCAAACAGTGTCAAGCCCTCAGACTTTGAAGGACTGGCTATGCGAGACTAGCTCGACAAAAATTCTTTATTAAAATACATTTTGATTTGGACTTCATTAGTACATTTGTTGATTCATGTTGATTATACTGAGTCTGACTGTGATTGGTTTATTGGTTGTTATTTACACAAGCAATCAAGTGAACCTTATTGCAGTCACATGGTTTTCTTTCACATGGGTTTCTCTTTCTCTTATTTTTGTGGTCCTTGAACATATTCCTAAACATTAAACATCCAGAAAACCTTAAATCGTTTGTAGACCCGGAGGGTGCTAGTTCAGCAGCTCAGCTTGCTTCACGTAATGGAGGGTTTTTGTACGAAAGAGTCACTAATCCCGTAAAAATTCTGTAAACTTAAATGCATGTTACAAGACATGAAAGCTTGTATTTTTATTTTTTATCTTGCATGGATGTCAACCTGTTGGAGATCAACAAACCAAAGAAAAAAAACTTTTCAATAAAAAAAAATGTTGTAATAGGGGCAGTTGACAACAAAGTAAGACTGTTAGCCCTACATGAACAAATTCTGATTCCCAATTTATTTAGCAAGTCTTTTTTTTACTTTTCTGAAGTAAAAAATCGTGAAACTTTCTTCAGGGCTTAATTCAGGGCCTTTTGACACAACAACAGACTAACAAACTAAAGATGAAACCAATGTATGCCATCTAACATCCAAAAAAGTTCAAATACATGGACTTTTTTTTAACTTTCAGTTCCTTAAATGATTGGAGACTTTACGCTTCAGTGATGCTGACATCCCAAACCTCTTCCTAAACTAACTAACTCTCCGTCTTTCTTTCTCAGACAGACCACTTATGATGTTAATGTCATTCCTCTCTTCTTTACCCCTTTCTTTCTGTCATCTTCGGTCCACTGGATGCCATACTCTTCACTTCCACACATCCCTGGCAGGAAGTCTTTAAAACAACTTCCAATTTGCTTCTCCTTTTGAAAGAAAAGGTCAGCCCAAGCCACAGTGCTTTAACCTCCTCTACAATTCATAACCTCTCACTGAATTTCTCCACTGACCTTTAGGGGACAAGGCAAAGTAATAAGGCAAATGCTTAAAAAAATTGGGAAATTTCACTCTCTCCCAGCTTCAATGTCTTACTATTTTGATTTATTCACACCCATTCAATCATGGCTTCAATTCTTTATGCCTCATTCAACAACTCTCCAATTATTCAACAAAAAATGTATATAGAGGTTTAAATATTTTACGAGAAATATGATTTGTGAGTATGAGGAGCCCTTGGGGACTGAGTGGTGAGCAAAAGAAAGAGAGCGACAAGGAGCGAGAGAGGTTGCGAGGGGTAGAGTGAATGTCAGAAATCGTGGAAGCTGTACGTGTTTGGACTCATGATCATAAATGCTCTCAAACACAGACAACAGATATAAAAGGATTAAAGGTTTTTTTTTTAAGATGTGTCGAATAATCTTTACCAAACATTATTTTATGAATGAATTTGTACAGTTACTGTTTAAATGAATTTCATTCAATTTTATCTGCATATTATCAAACTTGAACATTGACTACTTTTACAAAAGAGGATGATGGCTTTCACCATCTAAGCACACAGTACAATATTGTTTGTTCTGATCCCACTCTACTTAATATTATCAAGTGAACCAATTAGGACTAGATTATTTATAAATGAAAAATTTCATGAATGTTAAATATTTCAAACTCTAGCACAATTTCCCAATATGATAAAATTTGGTCCTTAAACATTACATGTAAAATAGGAGACCAGAGACAAAGGAGACAAACAGAAAAACACATGGATGAAGAATCAGACAGATTAAAGGAGGGAAACTAATCCTAGTGAACAGTGAGTGCTGGGAAATGTAGTCCTTAAAAGGTATTCCAAGATGGCCACTTTTTGATAATCACTAAATGAGATGAATAGAATTTGTGTGATGTGGATCTTCGATAATAAGTCTCAGGTGAGGGTGAATGAGTGATCTTATCAGATACACAAATAATACGAACTCTACATTTTTGCTGTTGTAAATTTACCTTTATGTATAATACTGTTTAAACAGTAACCATCTCGTGACTGAGATGAATTACAGCTATTGGCCAATAAGGCTTGGGACTACAAACACCAAGAAACCACTTGAAAATGCTCATAATAGCATACAGTTAAACATAGATGTGGTGTTATATACTGAAATTGATTGAATTAACATTATTTTAATTTCATGAATCACATGGACATGTTGAGGAACTTCTGAAAGTACATTTAGATTTATGTTTTTAGGAGACGCTTTTGTCCAAAGTGACTTACAGTAGGGGAAAGGCAATATGCACTTTGTTACACAAAGTCTATCTAAGGTTGCTTGAAGTAGAAGTATCTATAAATTATCTCGTCCAACAGTCTCAAACTTGTTGCGTGTGAAAAAAAAAACTTCAAATTGGCCTCACAAGGGAATGTTGTTTCAATGTTTGGCGACCTGACCAGAGTGTACCCCTGCTAAGTGAGCTAGCTACCTAAGCAGGTAAGGAGAAACAAATGAATGGCTAAGACTATATAAATATTATCTCCAAACACTTTATTCTATTGAGGCAAAACTCTGAAATAAGACAGACTGTCAAAAACCATCTCACATCAGCTGAATGCATATTTATGACATACCCTGAGAGAAATCCTGTGCTGTCTATAAGCCTGAGGAAAGCCTGCAGTATAAAAACGATCCTGAAACCGATAAAACACCCTCTTATGCTTTTAAGCTTTCAGACTTCAACTTAAGTAGACTTCAACAGCAAATAAAAAGCTCCAAATATAATTACAAGCCAAAACCTTAAAAAAGTTTAACAGAAACAAAAAAATGAAATGTTTTTATTCTTTTAAAATAAAGTTTACCTGCTTTAGGAATGCAAACTTAAAACACACACACACACACATGCACACACTAACTGATTCTGTGAGGGAGTTTTCACATATTTAGAATGGCACACAAACATTGATTAAGGAGAGAAACTCCTTAAATGTCAGCACTTGTTCTTACTTTGATGTACTTCACCAAGTTTGAAACTTTTTGAAACATTGACTAAATCTTGAAAGGCCTAAATTGATGGTGCCAAAAAAACCCCACCAAAATCCATTTAAGCCCACAACAGCTCAAAGCTCCGGTGTTCTGCTTGTCAGTTCTTACAAGAGCCTAAAAAAGAGGAAAAAATGCTATAATCAACACAGTCAGAGCTCAGTCCACATAATATTTAATTGTGGTCATGACAGAAAGGTTAACATTGTTGTTTGAAATGGCATTTGATGCAACCTCAAGGTCATTTCAGAATATTTTAGTTCTAAGATGCACTTCCTTCTTTGTAAATTCGCTGCTTTTGGAGGAAAATCATGTTGTAATGGAATTTATGTTAGATTTGCACAAAACATCAACAAGAAAAGTTAACCATTTTCCCTCAACCATTCACGTATAAGCCAATCGCATGATAATTATGAGTTTCAAATCTTTAATCTAGAAGGAGGAATGTTAGAAGGAAGCGCTGATTACGATGATTACCTTTCCACAATCACTTGAGCTAAGGCTTCAAAAACTTTTCCAGCTCTCATGGTGCAAAAGCTCTTCACAATCTGTCAAGCTTGTTCTTTTTATATAGGCATGAATAGATTAAATGCATCAACATTGACAGAACTTTCATTTCAAGGTGGCTGCTCATTTCAGCAATATCCCATTTTTCAATATTTGCTACAACTAATCATATTACGATATTTGATGGATGTAGTGACACTGAAGCATAAAGTAATTACAAGAAAAATTCAGTAGTTCGGCAACATAGTAATAAATCCCAGTTCCATATTGAAAGAAATTGTGCCATGCACGTGATTTACACCCTTGAACCCAGCCAGGAGTGAAAAGCAGCTCACAAAATGCATGAAAAAAAAAAAAATAAAACATACGTCCTCTAAACTTCTCAGATGTTTTGTCTCTGTGATTATGAATCATTGATACACTGTTCATTTGAAAGCTTTCCTCAGATTTCAACCTCATATTATAAAAAACATGTGGATATATCTCCATGACAACCATTATATAAACGTAAGTGAGATAGAAGTAATAGGTACTAAGGAAAGGAAAAAAAAAAGTGAGTGCTTTTGGCAAGGCTTTTGTGGTATATTGAATTTATTGAGTGCTTTAGCAAGACTTTCATAAGGCTTTTGTATGAATTGATTCCATTTTTACTTCTCATATATGAAGCATGGAGGAAACTAGCTGGGTTACCATGTTTTACAAAGAGAAGATGAACTGAGAATATATATAAAACATTCTTGAGAACAACTGAATGATTTAAGGCCCTTATGTTGATTCTCCGATTTCTTCACTGACTCTCTTCCCAGTGAGTCTTAAGCCTTGAGGCGCTTGAAGGCTTGTTTGCGGTCGTACAGCACCGGGTGTCTATATACTGCCATTATCAATTGCTTGGCAATTTCAGTTGAGGTTTCCCTCCAGACAGTGAATCAAAATCCTCGAGCCACAACAATGCATTGTCCACATGGAATCCTAATCTGAACCCCAATTCTGCTTGATTGTGTCTTCTCATTGACTTAACATGTAAAACAGACCTTTAATCTCTTTGTCAGAGTCACTGAGGAACCATACAGTGCATTTGAGCTAATAGCAATGACTCAAGGTGGTAACACTCAATGCCTATTTCAATGATATTTTATAAAGATTACTAGTCAAAAATGCATTTTTTAAATTATTTAAAAATTACAGAGGATATCAAGGTCACCACACAGAGCCACATGAATATTTTCAGTAGAAAAGAGAAGAGCTAGAACCATTTTAATCAACACCTGAAGGACTAGAGGGACTCCATGTGTGAGCATGCAAGGACTAACAATGGATGAATGAAGTCTGTCAGTCCGAGTACATCCCTTTAAGTCTCATGTGGCAGTTTGGAGCACAAATTGTGTTTAACAAGCATGTAGAATTTGCAGTCCATTGCAGGAAGACAGGAAATGTGAGGACAAAGAAGAAGACATTGAGATTGTAAATAAAGAATACACCTTTCCCTTCCTCTTAATGAGTGTACTGTAACGTTAAAACACTGCAAATTTGCATGTGAAAACACAAACATGGTTTCTTTAAACACAATCTTCAGCCTCATCAATTTACATTCAGCCAAGTGCAATTAAAGGTCTAATTACTGTGTAATAATGTTAGATACGCCCAGTACACCCCTCTGTGTCTGAGCAGGGAGACAGAGGAGGCACAGCCTGCAACTGGGAGCCTGTGGAGAGACACTGTCAGCATGTCTATAGCACATATAGAGAGCCTCGGGTCATATTCAAAGAGGAAAAGAGAGTGAGGTTTGATTGTATAAATTAAAATTTAAAGAGAAATTCTTCATGAGTTTTTCAATGTTGTGGTGAACCGACAACATTTATTCTTTATTTTGATTATACCGAATCAGAAGAGTTTGCAGTGTATTTTAGAGATCTACCGGTTTTACAGATTAGATGTGCTATTGTTTATGCAAACCAATGTGATGCTGGTTAAACATACAAAAGGCATTGAACCATCAGCCTCTGTGCTTTTTGACGAGACAAACAAAAAAATTTGAGCACAGTTGATTTTCAATTGTTAACATCATTTGTTTTGAGAAGCCTGTCAAGAAACTAAGGATAAATTCGGTGTGGCCCTTGTGAAGTGTTTAATGTCGGGTTTTTGTCTCATCGTCTCTATCTTGATTGCTCTCTTGTTTTCCCCATATTCTTGTGTGTTTCTATACTCTCACTCATTGTCTTCAGGTGTTCCGTGGTATGCCCTCCCCTCTCCTCGTTCTGAGCTCAATTAACGCTGGCCTTTTTAAGGCCCATTCTGCCTTGGCTCAGTGCGAGTTATTGTTCTTGTATGCTGCCTAGCTCTTCACCAACCTCTTGTCTCATGTCCAGCTCTGTCAAGAACCTGAACATAAATCTGTTTTGGCCCTCGTGCCTATTTTTTCTGTTTGAGCGGCTTGGTTTTGTTGATAATAAAGTAAGCTGAGTAACTCCCCTTGGATCTTGGTCGTATCCTTTATCGCTACCTGACAGTTTAGAATGGGGCTTTCCTGATTTTCTTAAGCGAATGTACATAAATACATGTTGTTTGGGCTGAATATATTCACGACACCCATTGAAATACTGTGAAACTATAGGTTGTGTATATGTATACATACTTATATGTGTGAGTGACTCACAAAAGACCGGGTAAAACTTTTGAACATGTATTATACAAAACAAAGCGGTCCATAACATAAGACCAGAGGAACTCAAGGAGCAACACTGAAGAGGAGAACACGCATGACGACAGTCAACAAAGAAGAAGAAAATGACACAAAAATGAACAAAATGATGACGGGATTACTAAATTAGGAAGAACATAGGTAAAAAAACAGCAACAATAGAAAATAAACAAAAACCAGGACTGGAATTCGGAATTAAGGAAATGAAACTAAAGCCAGAAACGGATAACACGGACACTGAAAATATGGGTTATCAGAGAAAGGATATAATAAAATAACATGTAATTTAATTAAAGGTCAATTTTTTTGCAACCCTTTGAAATCGTTTAACAAACACACCATTAGAGCCTTGTTAATTTCTTGTTAGAACCTTTTAAATGACAATAACTTTTTAGTGCATGTCAGGGTGGCCAAACAAGCATTCTTTTAAAGGGATTCCCCACCTCAAAATTGAAAGTGTAGTCACTAATCACCCCATCACTTCAGACCCGTCATTCTTCCTCTGAACACATTTTGATATATTTTAGAAATTATCCAGGTTGCCTGTGACTGCTCCATCAACACTTATGCCACACAGAATTTCATGGCTTAAAAATACGTTTTGAACATGATCAAATGTCTCTATCTGCTATTGAGAGTTAGAAATAATTAATAATTAAGTCATTTTTGCGGTTGATGCTATTTTTGGGCTCCCTTTAACGCTATTGAAAAAAAATTGCATTACACACCTTTAATTTAAAACTGTGTTGTATAATATCAAACTCTCTCTCTCTCATAGAAATCGTACAGAACGGCAGCACAACGGCAACTTATTTTGCACTTCTCATTTAAACAAACACTGAAATTATACTCCGTTGAAGCTAAAAGGAGCTACTTGTAAAGTGGAAAAGAAAGAAAGCCGGAAAGAGAGCGGAAAGTCTCCGTGCACCCGAATTTATGCCCTCCCAAGGGATGGGCTCATCACTGCCCGGAGACTCCGCCTACTCCACCAGTCACCTCCCACGCAGGCAGACAGAGACCTTAAACACACATTCAATATGATTAATGAAATGCTAATAAAAATACTCATTATTAATAATGCCCGATATCTTCATCATCTTCATCTTCTTCCGCTTATCGGGGGCCGGGCAGCACTCTAAGCAGGGATGCCCAGACTTCCCTCTCCACAGACACTTCTTCCAGCTCCCCGGGAGGGATCCCGAGGCGTTCCCAGGCCAGCTGGGAGACATAGTCCCTCCAGCGCGTCCTGGGTCTTCCCCGGGGCCTCCTCCCAGTGGGACGTGCCCGGAACACCTCCCCTGGGAGGCGTCCAGGAGGCATCCGGAATAATCGACGTGGAGGAGCAGAGGCTCTACTCTGAGCTCTCCCCGGGTGACGGAGCTTCTCACCCTATCTCTAAGGGAGCGCCCAGCCACCCGGCGGAGGAAGCTCATTTCGGCCGCTTGTATCCGGGATCTTGTCCTTTCGGTCATGACCCAGAGCTCATGACCATAGGTGAGAGTAGGGACGTAGATCGACCGGTAAATCGAGAGCTTCGCCTCTCGGCTCAGCTCCCTTTTCACCACAACAGACCGATACAGCGACCGCATCACTGCAGATACTGCACCGATCCGCCTGTCGATCTCGCGCTCAATCCTCCCCTCACTCGTGAACAGGACCCCGAGATACTTGAACTCCTCCACCTGAGGCAGGAGCACTCCACTGACCTGGAGAGGGCAAGCCACCTTTTTCCGGTCGAGCACCATGGCCTCAGACTTGGAGGTGCTGATCCTCATCCCAGCTGCTTCACACTCGGCTGCAAACCGCCCCAACGCACGCTGGAGGTCCAGGCCCGAAGAAGCCAACAGGACAACATCATCCGCAAACAGCAGAGATGAAATCCTGAGGTCCCCGAACCGGACCCCCTCCGGCCCCCGGCTGCGCCTGGAGATTCTGTTCATAAAAACTATGAACAGAACCGGTGATAAAGGGCAGCCCTGCCCTGAAAAGGTCTGACTTTGTGCCGGCAATGCGGACCAAGCTCCTGCTCTGGTTGCACAGGGACCGGACAGCCCTTAGCAGGGAGCCCGGACCCCATACTCCCAAAGCACCTCCCACAGGACACCACGAGGGACACGGTCAAACGCCTCCTCCGAATCCACAAAACACATGTGGACCGGTTGGGCGAACTCCCATGACCCCTCGAGGACCCTGCAGAGGGTATAGAGCTGGTCCGGTGTTCCACGACCAGGTCGAAACCCGCATTGTTCCTCCTGCATCCGAGGTTCGACTACTGGCCGAACTCTCCTCTCCAGTACCCTGGCATAGACTTTCCCCGGTAGTTGGAACACATCCTCCGGTCCCCCTTCTTGAAAAGAGGGACCACCACTCCGGTCTGCCATTCCAGAGGTACGGTCCCTGACCGCCACGCGAGGCTGCAGAGACGTGTCAGCCAGGACAGTCCCACAGCATCTAGGCACCTGAGGTACTCAGGGCAGATCTCATCCACCCCCGGTGCCTTGCCACTGAGGAGTAATGGCAGTAATGAGTAATGCCCAATATAATGATTTAAAAATCAACTGCTTTAGATATTAACTTATCATTATAAACATATACCTTTTATTTAGTTTGCTGAATTTCAATATCTTGGTTTCAAAAGCATTTAGCTTCATGAGTTAATTAGCAAATAAGGAACTACACATGCAGGCAAAAAAAAAGAAGAGGAAGAGAGAGAGAAAGAGAGAAGGAGCAGAGGTTTGACTTGTTTTATAAGACAGCTACTGTTTCCCGGTGCTGTAGTAAATCCAAGCGTACCAGTACTAGGATGGATTTTAATGAGGTAACAGTGACCAATGTTCCATCGGCAGGAAAATTAATTCTTCGGGTTCTGAGCAAGGGGTCATCTGGCGAGCAAGCGCACCATAAAGGTGCACTGCGTAATTACTAGTCAAGCTTCAGCTGCCAAATAAAGTGCCTTTATTCTTTTCTTTATGGGAGCTGCCACGTTAAGAAGAGTAGTGTGCTCTGACAAGTAGGTAAAAGCCATACATAAAAAATGACATGAAAATAAATTAGATATCTTCTTTTAGATAATTGGTTTTATATAAGTTCAGGCGTTATACAATAGTGTAGTCCGAAATCAAATTTACTTTTTATTAATAGCTAAAGAAAATTATCTTCATTGTCTTCAGACTCATTATGTGTGCTCAACAATTTTTTTCTCAAATGATTTCTTTGATTTGTGTCATTTTCATATCCATTTCCCCTCCACTTCCCATCTCTGAAAGTGAATAATGCACTTAAGAGAAGGTCTGTTTCTGATACAGTTCATAAATTTCAGAGCAAAACAGAATAATGAAAGAAATTAAGGTATAATGCTTTGATATTTGTAGGAAAGAACCATTTAAAGCTCTGTTTTCTATACACCCACACAGAACGAGTAATTGCCTAAACAGTACGTGCAAACAACAGGCCCTCAATGCATAAAGAGGGTCAGTCTTCAGAAGGAATAGGTCATTAAGTAGACGTCTGGTGTCAAGGTGGGCTTTATTTGCTCACAGAGACATGTTTTGCTTTAATCTGCCATGAGCTGTGATGTGTTAAATTGCACCAGTGTCAGAAAATAACAGCCCTTCACACAAAAATACACACCCTTCTCATTAAGACTGCCTCACGATGCTAGGACTTGCATCTGAGAGCAGGAGGTGGTTGTGGGAGTTTGAGTTGCTGTGTTGCTTTCGCTGAATCGACATGCAATTTGTTTTCCTACAGACCGGAGCAATGTGCCACTGCAATTATATAAGTCCCATCGATTGAGACAACAAAGCCAAGAGTCTCATCGCAAGTAGGTGTTTTGTCTTAATTCTAAGGTTCATTTAAATTGCATCAATTAGATGGTTGGAGGTGGCTATGTAGAATGGAGCTGTTCTCTCAGACCAAATCACAAGGCACAGATGGTGTGCGGCTGCATGGATCTTTGCAATTATGTAATTAAAAATCAAACCAATGAGTAAAACAACGGCAAAAGTCAAGCAGTGCCAGGCTGATTTATGAGATTTCATTGTCTGACAATTGGCATTTCGAAAATTGTGGCCACTTTAACAACCTCATTTGCATCTTTGTTTATTCATTTATTTTGCATAGTGAAACAAAGGTTTAACTGCAAATCTAGTGAATATAATTTCAGATATTACAGTTTTATAGTACACGAGGTACAGACCGAGATTCCGTAATGGGTATTCTGTGATTATTCTATTCAAAATCAATTAACCCTTTCACATGTCAGGCAGGATGTTTTGACTTCTAAGGACTTTTACTTCAATTAAAGCCTATTGTCCATTAAGTTGGATATTTATCATCTAATTAAATAGGAACAAGACATTGTATGATGCAATCGAAATAAATTTCACTCCTCTAAAAGGAAGCATGGCAGCGCATCACACCAACTAGAGAAGAAAGCAAGATTTTCAGAAGCCTTATTTACATTAACTGGTGGACTTGGAATTACTTTTTGGATTGTTTGTGAAATAAAGAGGAATTAATGTTTCAAAATAAGGTTAAATATAATTTAAAATGGCAAACTAAACATCAGGATTCCTTGAACTTAAAAATTAAAAAAAAAACTTTTTTATACAAGTAATAATTAGCTTTGGAGGTTTTTCTTCTGATATCAAATTTTTCTCAGATCTTGCCAATTTTTCTGAAAACTTCAGGTCTGAGGGGTTAATAAGAAAACAATGAAAAAAGGCAGGAAAACAAAGGTTGGTTTGTGACAATGACCATCTAACTGTATGACATGTATGCCAGGAATCAGGAATGGAGGACAGCAGTAATACTTTGTTTTTAAAAACATCCATATTGATAAAAAATGCTGTAAAAAATGCTGCTAGACAAATGAGTTAGAGTGTAGTACAAATGAGAGCTCATTTTAATCCATGTGATATAGGTAATAAGCACAGCTTATTTGAGTTGAAATATTCCTTCCTTTGTGTTTGCCAAAACACAATGATGTCTGTGCACAAGGGCTGTGAGGTGAGAGTCAACTGAAAAAAGGAACCGCCTGCAATGTTCCGAACTTTACATAAACTTTCAATAGCTGAACATATAAAAACAAATCATACCTATCTCAAATTTAGCTCATCCATCCCTGTTCTCCTGCAGTTTCTACAAGAATTAATTCTACACGTTTTATTGTATTATTTGTTATTTTGCTTCTGTAGTATAAATGAAATTCTATTGAAATAAATGAAAGTATAATGAAATTCTTTCACTTTATAATTGATAGGGTTAGAGTTAGAGATGGCATAGAACAATGGATACATTTATACACCTGGATGACAAGGCACAGATGGTAATTGGGTATGTGAAATTATTTATGTTTTGAGATTTCACAAAAAATAAAAACAGCAACTAAAGTCTGGAATTACCAGCCTGATTTGTGAAAATGACAATTTAAGTCACCAACAATTGGCATTTGCGAGCCTCACTTTTATGAGCTCAAATGTCAAATGAGCCTTTTTGCTAATTTACCTATGTGAAACTACATTTCAATCCCACAGGAATTTTACGTTTTATGATTTATTAACAAGACTTAATAGAACAAAAAAGGAAATATATCAGATTTTTGATTATAAATTCAATTCGTTTTTTTATTTTACCTTTGTGATTAAGGGATACATTCAAATGATTTCACTGAATACCTTAAAACCCTTTTGTTTGAATTCAAATAGAAGCAGATAGACTCTTCATCACAATCGCAAGATGACACACGTCTCCTATTTCACCCACTTGCCATGTACTGGTTTGTTTAACAGGTGGCTGTCCTTGCCCTCCTCTCCCTGTGCTCTGGTATGGGGGATGAGAACAGTACCGTTAGCATCAGCATAATTCTCCATGCTCACTAATGAAGATATTTTTAACAGCTAACAACTGCCTCGACTAACCTTTTCTGCACCCCATCTGAAGTATCCATAGAAACATAACAGATTCATTATAAACTGATCTATATATATATATATATATATATATATAATAGAATTAAATCACCACAGTTAGTATTTAATGCATTTTATTCACGGCATATATATTTGTTTTGATCCATGTCAACAGTGTATCAAAAGCAAGAAATCTGCACTAACATTACTGTGTTGATTCCTAGAAAAGATCCTAAGATTGAAAACATGATTATGGGTTTTTATCTGCGGCGTCGGAGGAAGACACGTAGCTGTGGCTAAGCTCTCTTGGATGATTTTGACATTGAATTTTGACATGAGGTAAAACACTAATGCATGGAACAAATGTCCAATTTCACACATTTTCAATGCACAAAATAGATAGTCAATCTTCTCGATTGTCCACGCCTCCACGTTGTTTCTAGGTGGAATGAAAATAAACTGGACACTTGTTACTCCAGGAAATACTAACCAATCAAATCACATCATCAGGATTCTTGAGGTGATTCCAACTTTTTGAACCAAACTCATCAGACGTTTAGCTAGCGTTCAGTTGGCGTGATGTGTGAAGCTAAGACTACGTGTTTACCAACATGGCTGGAATTTGTATCGTTCAATTGTAAAATCCTTCAGCTCCAGAGCAATAAAAGAAGTCCAGAAGCGTAACTAGGGTTTGCAGGATGGAGAAGATTGCGTATAATGTCAGAAAAGTCTTACTTTGACAAGATGGAGTATAGTTTAAAGTCTAAAATCATAGACAAGTGTACTAAAGAGTAAAATGAGCTTTTGTGAAATTGCATAGTCAATAAAGAGATGCCTTGAAAAAAAAATCTGATACAAACAACAAAATTCTGTACACAAATCTATTCAATGTTTTTGCACAAAAATAGATTTACATGACCCACCCACTAATTTCACTTTCATGATTGTCTACTTGAACAAACGCATCTTACAAATAAAGATATCAAAATTTATGCATAAAAAGTGCACAAATTTAAAGTTTTGCTAATGCACCAGACACCAGAATGTCCACACCACCCTGACAGATGGTAAGACAGATTCCCGATGCTGTGACCTATCCATCTGTGATTCGATATATTAAGTGGAGCTCCTGAATCTCTGCAGGCCTAACTTTATCTGAGGCTGCACAGATGGATGCAGAGGGAAAGAGCTTGGACTTCCAATAATATCCCACCCTAAACGCTGGCTGACAGGGAAACTGCTGAGAAGCATGTGTCGAGAACAATTCATGGATTTGAGCTCAGGACAATACAGACTCTTCGTCTGAGGAGGGCAAATAGTCTCTTTTAACACCCAACTTCATCTCAGTCTGAACCAGGGCATGTCCAGATATCAATGGTAAATAAGAAATGATAATTCTTGAACACCTCAATTAGTATTCTGATTATTATTTCACACGTCGTAAAAGAGGCCATTTGTGTTTTTGGAAATGTGTGTATCAGTTTGCCAATTTCCAACAAGAGGCTTAATTTCCAAAAACAAATGTACTTGTTTTAAGGGATAAATGGACAGGGTGGAGAATGTGAGTGCTATAACGTAACAGATCTAAGATATTTCCATCATAACAGGTATTTAAAAACACAAAGTCAACTGAATGAACGTTTATCATGCTAATGTTTAAGGTTACATTTTATGGAAAGCAGAATTGAACCGTAAAAGTCATACTTTGAATTGTCCAGTTTATTCTGAATTATCCAAGCATTTTCTTTCCTTATGAATCTATCTGTAATGCAGCAAAACATTTTTTTGATGTTCTATATGAAGCATGTTTACTCACAAGCTCAGAAAACTGCCGCATCAGAAAGGGAAATGGGTTTGAGTGAAATATTCAGTCAAGGCATTGATCTGGAGTGTTAATAATTAACACAACGCTGAAAGATGAGAGGCCAGTTCCTGTTCAGGATAGTTCAGAATGTATGCTTTTTCAGAAAAATTGAACATTGCTTTAAAAAAGTTGAGTTTAATTAGGGATATTTTAAATATAGCAGTTAAACTGTATGCTGAATTTAGGATAAAAATTTCACTGGTTTCAATGTCTAAAGAATTAAACCATAAAAAGGTAAGTAAAACAAAATTAATTAACAGCACTAAACAATGACATTTTCAACCTTTTCAAAAAAACAGATGTACTTCATATACCATTACGTTGTATTTAATTGTAAAATTTTATGAAACAAAACAAAATTACAAACATATTGTTTAAAAATGTAAAAACACAACATAAATTAGCATTTTTTATTTTTTTAATACTATTATATAGTGTCCACTAAAGGCCTACTTCTAAAAAAAACGTAGATTTAAAAAGTGTGCATATAGAATAAAAAAAGAGAAATCATGAGACTAACAGTAAATTAATGACAACACCTGGGTTCTGAAACTACTGATTTATCAAGGTGAAGGCATTATTTAACAGTTATGTGCTTGCTCATATATGCTGCATACCACATAATTACAGTTCCAGTGATAAAAGAAAAATCAAAAACACTACTAGAGTTAAATTAACACTATGTGGTGTGAATTTAGACCTCATGTTATCTCATATTAAGATTTCCGTGGTAGTAACTGAAACGCTCATGGTGTTAATTCAACTCTTATGGAAGTACTTTCCACAATTTGGCAGTGGTTCTGGGGGTTAAAATAATTTAATCTTCATATTATGTTAGTTAAACACTATAGAAGATATGTAACATAATTTTTCAAGGATTTTTTTTAAATGACCCAAACATTAAAACAAACAAATGTCTTGGTGAGATGGTGAGAGTAGAAATGGTTTATTGTAAATGATTTTAAGCTAAATTCTATTCACTACCATTACCAGTTTTTATGTTTTGAAGCTTCAGAATGCTATCATCAGAATCACTACAGAATCATTATCTGATATTGTCATACATTTGCTCTTTAACATCTAATCCAACAGAAACAACAGAACCTTCTTCAGAGGACCCATCAGCCTCCAAAACAATGTACATCCGTCACCTTTTTAATCGTTTTATCAGATTGACACACGGGTCAGAGCTGACGCTGCCCTGCATACAAGGCATGTTGATGACATTACAGTAAAGTTTGTCTCTGAATCAAACCAACTTATTTTTTTTTTTGTTTAACTGTCTAGTCCCTGCTCGATTCTTCCATAACGGACCAATAGCACATCTTGAAATCCAGAAAGGACAAACAGAAACAAGAAGGTTATACGTGAACTGAAAATCGTTTAGAAAGCCAGGAGCCAGGAGACTCATGACCAGGTATGGACTGGCCATCGGGTGTACCGGTGGGCCGACGCACATTATTGGCCAAAAAACACATTATTGGCCATGACGACAGCGTCTATGACACATGTATCTTGGCCCAATGGTTGATTTTCTTAACTGACACTAGACTAGTCCAATGAAATCAAAGGTCCCTCCCTACAGCCTTTGACCAAGCTTATAAATCTCTCATTCGCGGCAGCCTTTAGTTAAATGAGTGCAACCGTCTCTGCGAGCAGGCTGTTCCATGTATAATCACCTGGTGCAATTTGAAACAGGCAAAAACAGGGATTCAGAACTCAAAGAAGTTTGATGCCTTTAAAATAGAGCTAATGACAAAAATACCAAACAAAAATAATGTTTACATGTCCATAATGTACATAAAGAGAGAGATAACTTTATTTTCACAATGAATTAATTTAAGTAAATGCATTATAAAAAAATGTAATGATCAATATTTTCATGCATTAATTTGGTGGTGTGTAAGGATAATTAATACATTAAAAAAAGTAGTTTACACGCTTGTCTTTTAAATTGATATCAGATCATTAGAAAATGTATAGCTTGAAATAGCAACTTCAATCAGAAAGTGCACTTCATTGCTGATGTGAAACAATTAGCTACAATGTGTTTTGTTAATGCACCAACACGGTATAAAAAAAGACTATATGAATGACAGTAAACATGTGCCTCAGTAACTGTCATGTGTGCCACCGCACATGTAAATAACTATGGTGGCCCGCCATGGTCAAAAATGCCAGGGCCTTTTTTTGGTCCCAGTCCAGCCCTGCCCATGACCATGTACTATCTTGCTCTCAGTGAACTCTGGCTTTGTGAACATTCAGTTTAAGCTGTTAACTCATTAAAAAAACATACTCTACAGTACATATACATGCTTTCTAGAAATGTTTTCTGATGCTTTGCATTTAAATGTAATTAATTTATATATAACAAGCTTTATTGTAGTTATTTAATAGCAGAGATACTCAAAGCTTGTTTCTAAATTAGTTATAGAATTTGATGTAATTAAGTATGTGTTATAGTTACAACATAGTTAAAACATTGTGCTTATTTGACAAATCAAGTTGTTTTTGGTGACCAGAGGGTGAATGTTCCTTAAAATATTCCCCAATTAGGTGCAGGGTGACTAAAGTACTGCCATTTAGAAATTGAAGGTGCCATTTCAACTAGCTAAAATAAGTACACAGTAGTAAATGATATGCATTCAACAGATTATTTGGTGAAAGAAAAAATTAAATGGAATCTACCACTACAATCTAAAATAACTTGTCAGATTTAAATCCTTAATATGTAAGCACAAATTATAAAATATTTTATTTAAAATAGAGATTGCTTGCAGAAAAAAAATGCACAAATCACAGTCATTTTTAGTCAATTTATTGTTGTCCTGGCAGAGTAGAAAAATGAATGAGTACACTAAATGAATGTATTAATTTATATTTATTATAATAGGTGAGCCATAACATCAAGTCATCATTCACAGATATGATTGCAGTGACTATGAAAAAAATTTAGGTTAAATAACAAAAAATTACAAATAGACTTACATTATAGACTTTCTGATTTTGTTTTCTGATTTACCGAGCATTCGAGTTGGAACAGCATTTGATACAGGTCTGAACGAACCCGCACACCTAGATAGAATCACAAGGTTAAATATATATGGCATTTTATCAGCACTTTACATAACATTTCTTGATCAGCACTTCACAGATTTAAGCTACATATACTTGTTTTTAATCCTTTTAGCCACGTATTAGACAACTTAGTATTATCTTTTCTCTGTTTGCTCTAATTGAGTCAAAATGTCAAAATGAACATGCAATGAGGCTCTATCATGAATCAAATTCAAAATAATTATTCATTCATTCATCTTCATTTCGGCTTTCTTCCCTTTCGGGGTCGCCACAGCGGAATGAACCGCCAACTCTCTGGCATATGTTTTACGCGGCGGATGCCCTTCCAGCCGCAACCCATCGCTCGTAAACATTCACACACACACTCATTCACACTTTAACACTATGGACAATCGTTCTTACTCAATTCACTTATACTGCATGTCTTTGGACTTGTGGGGAAACCGGAGCATGCGGAGTAAACCCACGCGATCACGGGGAGAACATGCAAACTCCACACAGAAATGCCAACCGACCCAGCCTAGGCTCGAACCAGCGACCTTCTTGCTGTGAGATGACTGTGCTACCCACTGCGCCACAGTGACGCCTCAAAATAATTAATTAATCAAAATTAATTAATAATTAAATAAAACATATATTTAAGTGTTTTAATTGCCAAATCCCACATCATTAAATCTGAAGTAGATTAAAAAGCAATTTTAATAGCTGTCCAGCTAACAATATGAACATCAACAGACCTCGTATCAGCATCACTTCAGACAGGTTCTTGTCAAATTTGGTATTTGTGTTGATGTAATAAAGAGCTGCTTGGATGTACCTTGAATTCTGATGCACAACTACAACACGATAATTGAAATACAGCATGAAACAGGATGATAATGAAATCCTCCAATGAAGCCCTTACTCCAGATTCAAGAACAAATTTGCACAGTCTGAGAGCGCTACCAAGTGTAAGAGGGAATCAAACTAGATAGAACATCTTTCATCTTCCAGCGGGTTTGTAGTAAAGAAAATGAAAGGTTAGCATGCTCCGCTACAAGCATCCCCCAGTCAAGCATGCTGGCTCTGCTGTTGAACAAACACATCCTCCTGTGTTGATATGTTGAGATGTTTTTGCCACACAGACCCAAGCAAGTGCACAGACTGTCATGGTTGACAAGTCAAGAGACCAACTGCTGAGCTGAAAAGACGTTTTCTACCATCTGGCAAATTTAAATTCTTGAGACTTTCAGACAGAGATGACATTTCTGTACAGTGAATATATTTCAAAGCAAACAAAGCAACAACAACAAAAAACACACTGACAAATAAATATATATTGCGAAAACAGAAACACGAGATCTTAATAAATTAGGGATGGACGAGTAAGCCAGGGGTTTGAAGATCAAAGCAAAGTGCGTAGGAATATTCTCCCATGTGGATTGCATGCACAACAAATCAACCAACTTTTTTTAACACAAATTCATCCTGATGCATTCCACACCACAATTAATTAAATTACAAAACTCTAAATGTTAACATCGGTTTTAAAAACATATTGTATTTGGAGGCAGTCCCAGGGAAACAATGTTCAAAAAGGGCATTCACCTGTTCATGCAAGAAAGATAACAGTTAACAAACAGAAATCTGCTTCAAATGATTGCTAATAGGAGATTCTCAGGGAAAATGTAAACATATCAGTCAGAGTCAGTCAGAGTCTGGAAGAACACAGCCATTTGGATTTTCAATTTACTGTGGACTATTGGACTACTTTACAAACAATTCAAGGCTGGTTGAAGAAGAATATATTGTGGTGGAATATGTAATACATTTTAATCGTATATGTTCACTAATGATGTATACTTTTTGAAGTACATGTACACAGTTGTATTTTTTTTTTTTTGCCAGTCATTGGATAATATTGAAAGGTTTTGTTTATTTTCACATATATTGTAATCGCTAAGAATTATCCAGAAAGGGCTACTCTATATACACTTCAATATACAAAACTTCTCAAACCTTCTCAGTGTCATCAATAATTGATTCTGAAAATCAAGTTACTAGAATAGGTCTGTCTGAAGACAAATCAGAATGCTGATAAAAACACAAACCATGGACTCTAGCGTCTAACTGCATTCACTCTGAAAAACATTAATCAATATTTCAATGAAACATAGCCAGCAAATATTAAATGCTTCATTCAACACAAAAAAAGGCTGCAATACCGATATACACAACAAAACAACAACACACTCACTATCTTGTCAGAGTCCCTTTCCAGACACGTCTATCTAGTGTCCAATCTCCAGAAAGCATTCTTCCAACAGCAACTATTGATCTCATGTTCACAGAGTGCAGTCCTTGATTACTAATATGAGCCTGTTCTAATTAAGAGAATGCTCTGTGAAGTTCAGAGGCTATAATTTGCATGCTAATATGTAGCAGAGGCTAGAATCTTCCTTTATTGTGTCTAAAATCAACATTGACCAATAAACATAATTGCGTTCCTCAACACTGAATGTGTTTATTACCTTGCTAGCTGAGATTGAAATATTGAAGAGAACTATTAAAATACAATAAAGCTAGATTATAAGAAACAGCCCCCATGATCATCTCAATGCACGTATCTGGAATTGCACTTGTGTGTCTGATCAATACCCATTTCCTTTGTGCTTGTCGATTGCTTGGGACATGTCAATGCTACTCTTTGTACCATTAGAAAAATGCAGCTCTACCTACAATCTGCTGTTTGAGCTCCATAGCCAAAACAGCTCTATCAGCATCTAAGGATCTATGCAGAAGCCTCAACAGTAATTCATGAAAATGTTCTTTCAATTTCCATCTAACTTTATTCTATTCTACACTTCTAATACAACACAAATTAATCTAAATTAAATTGTACTTGAATGAATTTTTTATTTTTTTGGGTACTAGCCTTCTAATCTTCTAATAGAGTTACTTGGATTTGCTAGTAGCTATGATAATGTGCTACTGTTAAAACAGACAGCTACATTTTGTTGGGTTCCAAAAAAAAAAAAAAACAGTATTTATTCCTATAAACTTTTTAAAGAAATTGAGCAACAAAAGCTGGCTATTAAAGAGCAGCTATTATGGGTTTTTAAAAATTACCCCTCATGTGTTGTGAGGTGAAAAGTGAAAGTGACCAGTTGGCCAGATATGGAGTGACCCATGCCTGGAATTTGTGGACTGCATTTAACCCATCCCAGTGTACACACACAGCAATGAACAAACACACAGCGAACACACACCCGGAGCAGTGAGCAGCCATGGCAGCGGTGCCCTGTGAGCAATCGGGAAACTGCTGCCTTGCTCAAGGGCACCACAGCTGTGGTTGTTAAGGATGGGACAGCAAGTGTTTCATCACTCACCACCTACAACTCGGTGGATCTTGGGATCAAACCAGCGACCTTCAGATCACCAGTTGAGCTCCTTATCCACCAGGAGCCTGTACCACGAAGCCGGATTAACTGGTTAGCCAGTTTAGAATTAGTTTTCACCAATCCTGGGTTTTGGGTACCATGAAAGGACCTAGGATTTAGTCCATCTTTGTCACCCTGGCTATTTGCACTAAGCAGCTAACCTGCTCCGGAGCAGAATATTTTCTGGATTAGAGATCGCAAGTAAAAATTCGTCCAATTACAAAAAGAACCTTTGAAATGATGTGACATACCAGAGTATGTAAGGATCCAATTTTTTCTAATTCTCCAATCCTGGGCATTATAGTGTGCAATTTGTTAAACGAGTACTTAATTAGAGACAAGCACTTAGGGACAAACAAAACACTTTAGCCATACCTTTGCATGAGACATATAGGTTCTCCACGGAAGGAATAGCTCACATTTGCGAGCATCTTCGCACATACAAAACATGACACGTAGAAGTAATCGTATTACTTTGGGGTTACATCTTCCAAAAAAAGAAAAACTACTGTAAAGATCTTTTAAATTTAAACATACATTTAGTATGAAGAGAAATAAGCATTTAATTTATTTGTAATACAACCATAAACACGTTAACATGATATAAAAAATGTAAATTTATTGTAATTAATAAAGCAAAAAATACGCTATCATTATCAAACGCATACCAAGTATGATACTCAATTTTACATTAAACAGAATGTGCTTCTTTGACATTGTATTCACAAAATCAGCAATTTCCTGCAAGCAATCTTCACTGGCTTTGACAGCATCCACAGTATTACTACGACACAAAAATACATTTAAGATATGAAAAATACTCATTGTTTTTTCTAACTTTAGTCTCTTGCTCCTCCTCCGCAGAGAAAATAGTGATTTGGCTCTATCCATGTTCATTGTGATTGATTATTCTATGTCAGTCTTTTACGCGCACGCGCCCGTGAACTTATCATAGCTTCAGGATTAAAGCCTGACTCAAAAAAGAAAGTTGATGAGCTGCTTCATGGTACCGATTAATCCTTTGTTAAGGAAATTAGGAGATTGTTAAGGAAAAAAACTTTTGGTTTTAGGTTTTTCTATATAGAAGCAATAATAGTATTTAATGAAAGGTTCTTTGGTGTAAAAAATATCAATCTACCTGTATTACATTCTACATTTCTAATTTATCATAAATGAATCAAAATTATATTGGTACTTGATTTATTTAATCAGCTCAAAATATGAGACATTTCTGTTTGGTGCACCCGTCACAATGCTTTTAAATTATAAGAGCGCTCCCACAAATGGTGATAAAAGAGCTTAAAAACAGAAAGAAGCCAGCTTCATTTGCTTTGTCGCTTCTGCTTTTTCAAGGGTGAGTTCACAATGTGCCAAGTTTGATTTGAACTCTGACGCCATTTCATCACTAAATATTTTCTATTTTATTATTGTCAGTGCATGATCTGCACATCCTGTGTGATCAACGCATGCACAGACATCTAAGGTATATGGTCAAAAAAGACACTTCACGTTGCTGGTGTGATGAAATGTTGTAATGTGTTGTATAATTTTGTAATCCGTATACATTTACATTTTTGCATTTGGCAGACGCTTTTGTCCAAAGCGACTTACATTAGGGGAGAGACAATATGCAATCTGTCACACCGTCAAAGTCCATCTCAGTTTCTCATAATAGAAATATATAGTGAAGTCTAGTGAGTTCATTTCTTAGTGTGTTTTCCCTAAAGTTTTGATGAAAATGTAGTTTCTAATGTTAAAGATTTTAAAAAGGTGCAAACTGACTTTCTTGTGAACATAAACTTGTGAAAGTAGTATATACATACATTTGCCCTTAAAATTTGAACATACCCAATAGGTAAAGTATTACAACTATATGTATATATGCCAATATTGTTTACCCTAAACTTCATTTACACATTTTATATATCAACCTTGTTGTTTATATATCAATCATGTTGTTAATATGTAAGGTATAATATTAAATATAATGATATTTGTTTACACATATGAACTCTATTCAAACTTGGTTGGTGTAAGGGAACTATGTCGTTCTGTGCATGCGTGTGGCAGATTGTGATGAAGAGGATGTACGGATAGTGTTTCTGAGACCGAGTCATGTCTTGCATCAGTATCAACACCCCTTGAAAAAATTTTACGTTACACACAACACCCCCATTTTCATCTATGCAATAAACAGCTGCTTAAGAAAGTACTTACTAGCCTTTGTTTTCTGTTTTCACTTTCAGACTTGAGCTCAAGCTTCCAACTTTAATATTCTTTCACTTCATCCTTTCATCATTGGTTTCATCGGCTGGCTCAAGTTAAGTCTGTTCTCATGAAAGCAGGATTGAGAGATCTCTGAACGCCTCACCCCGTCGTTTGAGCCCCCGATCCCATGGGACGAGTGCTGTTATTTGTAGCTATACTCTCAGCTTGACAAGTTATCTCAATCCACGGTCAACAGCAGTTAATGTATAGGGACATCGCCAGCCCTCACGGTATAATCACTAATGTTTATCAGGACCCGTCATCTCCAACGCTAATTAAAAATCATCAAACAAGGCTAAACAATGGAGCTAATTAAGAGGACAGAGAGTAACAATTCTCCACGGACAGCAGGCTAGCATGAATTTTCGTCTAAACTAGTAAAGCCTTCTAATCTCTGAGTTATTAAGATGTGCTAGTAGCTATGCTAATGTGTTAAAGACTGCAATGTGAATATTCTTACACACAGTTTTATTTAGCTGGGTTTCAAAACAAAACAAAACATTTTCATTTCCATTTTCAGACAGATGATCATTTGAAAAGCTAAATAACAGCCCCTAAAATAATTTTTACCTTTAAGTTTTATGTTTTGGTTCAACAAACCCTTTCAATCTTTACTTATAGTTTTCAAAGCTTTAGCCTAAGAGGAAAGTGTATTATGGCGCAAAAAGATGTATTTTCTTATTTTATTTAATACTGCAATACCACAAACATAAATAATTCATCACAAAAATGTATCCATCTACGTATACAACCACAAAAGTGTAGAATTTGTCTTATTGGTGCATTATTTGCATTAATGAACCTTAAAACATGATTAGTTGTGAAAAGGTAATTAATCCAATACTTTAGTTTATTGCTAGTATAAAGGCTAATTACATAACCAATTTGCAAAACATCAAGGAAAGTTGTTATCTTTAAATTTTTACTTTCTAGTATTTTGGAGTAGGTAAATTATTTTATATTAAGTAAATAAACTTCTAAAATCAGTTATCGGGTCCCTCAAGGTTTCAATGTAGGGCCCTTTCACTTTAATCTGTCTTTGCAGTGCAATGTCACCTTTCACATATATGCAAATTATATATTCAACTATACCTCTCTCTGAAGTTGTACCAGTCTCTTGATTCTTTTAAGGGATCTTGAGTATTATGAACTTACAGCCGTACACATATCACACCAGATCTAAAAGTATTCATTGACCCATTCATCTCATCGTACCTTGATAACTGTAATGCATTGTACACTGTTCTTCCTAACTCTACCATTTCAAGACAATTGGTACAAAATTAGGCTTTTAGACTGCACACTGAGACCAAGAGAGATTCCCATATCAAACAGATTCTAAAACACTGCATTGTCTTTAACTAGTGTTCAAGATGTTCAATATCTAGATGAGGTTTTAGACTGTTGTTTATCAGTGGTTCCCAGAAACAAAATAAAAAACAAGAGGGATTTAATAGAGGCACTCTTCATCTGTTCAATCATCCACCCACTAATGATATGTTAAGCGAAGTTGAAGACTTGGCTTATTATTTTAAGTATTGGTTGTTAGTAATGTGGTGTGAAGTTTTGATGCAGTGTGTCCTTAGCTCTTGTAAAACTATTACTGTTGTTTTACTTTTATGGCTTTTGTTCAATCACTGTGTTTTATTGTCTTGCAATTTTTCCAAGAGATTGCACAGCAGTTGCTGTCATTTCCTGCGCCAAATACATTTACTTACTTACAGTCCTGAAACAGGTATGTTTTTAGAACAGTTTTTCTAAAACAAACCTGTACAGAAAGCCAGTTTAATAAACACATTTGAAATCTGTAATGTTAAATTATAATAATGAATTGAATAAACAAGTCTATAAAGTCATAAACAGTGTTTGTCATACACAACTTTTGAACATCAAAAAGGCAGAGCCTTGCAAAAAATTAATACTAAAAATACAAATACACGAAAGCAAACCAACAAATAAACATAAAACAAGGACAACTATTTGTGTAATTAATGAGATGGGGTCTCAAACTCAATTCCAGGAGGGCCATAGTCCTGCACTAACACACTTGCTCATGTGGATTAAGCTACTTTTAAGCTACAAATCAGTGAAAGTGAAGTGAAAGTGAGCAGTTGGCCAGATATGGAGTGACCCATACCTGGAATTTATGCTCTGCATTTAACCCATCCCAGTGTACACACACAGCAGTGAACAAACACACAGCAAACACACACCCGGAGCAGTGGGCAGCACCTGGGGAGCAGTCAAGAAACTAGTGCCTTGCTCGAGGGCACCACAGCTGTGGTTGTTGAAGATAAGACAGCAAGTGTTTCATCACTCACACCACCTTCAACTCGGTGGATCTGGGAATCAAACCGGCGACCTTCCAATCACAAGTCAATATCCTTATCCACCAGACCACAACTGCCCTAAGTGTAAACAGTGTTTTCATAAACAGTATTAGTCAATACAAACCACAACATTTAAACTTACAAAAGCCCTACCTTACAAAAAATACATACTAAAGACACAAATACAAAAAAAAAAAAAACAATGAACAAAAAACAGAGACCGTTGTTTGTGTAATTAGTGAGGCTGATGTGGGTTGTTGGCAAATGGCAATAATACCTCTGAGGGTTAATAACGTAGAGTGATATTTTTGTTTATTTTTTTTCTGTTTTTAAACACCATGTCCCTTGAACACAAATGAATAATTTTACTGTAAGATTCAATAAAAAAGTAGAATTCTTTAAGCTTTGCTGGACAGTTGACAACTGATTGATGCTCCAATTAACAGAAAGATGATGAAGAAGAAGAAGAAGAAGAAAAAAAAACAATCTCTTAAAAATTATAGTGAAAGCCTATCCATCCAACCTGGCAGAGTAAATTCCTGCACCACAAGACATGTCACACAATCAGCGTCTCGGCACCCCACTGTTCCACAGCGGGAGGGATCTGTGTGCTTCTTCATTTTCTTTTTGAGCGCACCATCAGGCACACTGAAGCAGAATTACAACACTGCCGCGGTCATGGCAGACACATCTATTAAACCAACACGGACAGGAATAGTTTTGAGCAATCAGCCATGCGCCAGTAAAATGGGACCATGGAAATTAGCATAACCTGACAACAGGCCAGTAACACTGTATGTGTGGAAAACCAGACAGTTGTTACAAGCCGCAGCTCTGAGCTATTAGCATCTAAAGCAAGCCAATATGAAACTTTGTCATTTACCCAAGAGATGCAGACTTCCATTTGCGACAGGGGTAACTTCTTTGACAGTGCGATATAATAAAGTTGCCAGGGTTATCTGTGACATCGAGGGGCAAAGAAGCGTGTCGTCTTCAAAGGGAAAAGAAACAGAGAGACATGTTCAGCTTTACAAGAGGCTCTTGAAGTTCGTTCATGCTTCAAACTGATTATAGTCAAGAGGGAAAAAATTGCAGGCGAGTCATGATATTGTCTGAAATGCATTCGAAAATGAAATGTACTCAAATGGAATGATGTGAACAGATGTGTGTGCATGCGCAATCAATGCAATTATGGATGAAGAGCTTCACCCTAAAATGTACATTGTGTAATCCTGTGCTCAGCATCATGGAATTTAAAATTTATAGCCTTCCTCCTTTCGTTGAATGAAATGAAAGTACACTTTCTGTGAAACTGACATTGAAGAAAGATGTGAAAAACCCATCCAGTCAACAAGTTTATAATCACTTTGAACTCTCTTTCCAATTTCAGAAAATTGGGAAAATAACCTCACAAACATTTAAAAATAATATTCATCATCTAAGATTTACTTATTCATCATCTCATCTAAGATGTGAGCTCAATAAGGTCTCAAAAAGACCTCAATAACTTTCACTAATGATGATTACCATCATTAAATAACACATCTAGTCAAAAATCAAAACTATCGAGCCATCTGGAGCTCACTGAGAAAGAAGAAGTCATAACTGCTGATGAAGCAAAAAAACTGACCGTTAGTCTAGGTTCAGACTGTGAACCTTATTTTCGATCTATTATATGTTTCCATTAGAGTCTGAACATCTCAATTCCATTTTTTTATGACACAGGTTGCTTTCATAAAGGGTCCTTAATCTATCGGCTAAAAACCTAGTTTTTTTGCAATGCTATGTTGCATTGTCCTTGGTTTTACATCGGCAAGACCAACATGTAAAAGTGGTTTTCCACAGATTAAAGATCTTTACAAAATTGTTACAGGATGATGCTCGAAGACGTATTTAAGTGTTGAATAAAGTCATGGTTATACCAGAACTTCTAACTGTAATATTTGCTCTTTTTCTGTCTCAATCTTTTTTTAATACTATTTAGTACTATCAAAGTTGGTTCTGATCAAACATTTACATCAAAAAAGCCACAAGACTCCCAGTGAACAACCATTTCAATGCTTCTGCTAACATTGCATTCTGCGTGAGCCACAGTTTGTTCACACAGAGGACAAATTATTTGTAACGTGAACAAACACACAAAAAAATTCTGAATTGAGAATTAAAGCCTGCAGATTGAATGCAACCTCAGACTGTCGAAGACTGAAAAAACATGAACTTTTATTGACACCAAGGTCAGAAATGTTAAGATTAACAATTAAGAGCTGATTCAGCCAATTTCTCTAATTTTGCTTAAGAGAATGCTAGGAAATTAGATTCAAGAAAGAAGTAGCAAGAAAAAAAAGAATAACAAAAAAACATAAATGCTTAGAGTGCTAAATTCATGCCAACCTCAGTTAGCTCGACACAGTACAAAAGATCACAAAAAGTAAAAATGTGTACAAACACATGCTGAGACTGTCAACGGAAAACCGCAAGTATTTATAAAAATAAAACAAATAATATAAACATAAAAAGCTCAAACCTTAAGATGCTCACTTATCAGTTCTTAGTCATTTGTTTTCAAGTCTTACATATCAAATCATCTAGTGAGCTTTGTCTCCTCCTCACTCAAGTGGAGCCAGTGGGCGTTTTCTTGTTTTCCAATAATCCAGAGAGTAAGAAAGATGGACAGTATTCAAGCATATGGAGAAATCTGTGAGTAGTTGAGATTGAAGTCTAGCTGAGTAAAACTGTAACTGTAAAAAGTGTGGAACCCTCTTTAAGGTGATGAGATCTTTAATAGTTCTGAATGCTGAAAACATTTATTTGGGAATTAAACTATTTTGCACTTTCTTTTTCTACTTTTCCAACGTTCTCCATGAGTTTTTTTATTCTCTTGTAAATATGCATGTTATTAAACTTCATTAAACTTATATCTTAAGAAAGTCAAAAAACCATGCATCTAATAATACAAGGCAACATACTGTGTCTAACAAAATATACAGCTTTTCCAATGTTATCAGGCAGAGATATTTTAATGAGGAAGCCAAAGAATTGAAATGAAAGAAAATCTCATATAATGCTCCAAAAAGACCATGTTATCACAGATTAAGAGATAATTGTGCAGGCTAATCACTATTCACCAAGGGTTAATTTGTATTTGCAATGAGTAATAATCTTCTCTAGGCTTATAATGAAGGTATATGAGAGGCTTACTGCTGGAAGAACTACATGTCATATTAACCTAAATTGCAGTTAAAAGAGCAAAAGCTTGAAACAAATACCATCTGCACAGCCATAAACACCTGGGGAGATTCAGTTTGGATCCAATTAATGGACCTTCTATCTTATTTCTATCCGTCTTAATACACCTATAATCAAAAAGGAAGATGACTCAAGAATGGCATCTATGTCAATATTTCGTGAGATTAAAAGACCAGATGTTCGCTGGATAATTGAGCAAAATGCCTTGAATGTCATGTTTAGCTATATTGAATAACAAAATTTGGTCGGCGGAGCTTAAATGTGAATATCAAAATTCACAGGAGGCTACGAATCTATAATCAGTTAAATGGAATGCAGGCATTCAGCAGTTTGCTTAAAATGGATTTCTATTGATTGAACACATTTCAATTGGATTTCAATCAGCACTGAGGTCCTTCATGCGGTTAATCAACTATTTACAATTGAAAATTCCTGACGTTACATTTACATTTGGACAATCTGTGCAACCATGGCAACAAACCCATGAATCACATTTGTCAAAATCCTAGCACCTGCATTTTTAATTACAAAACTGTCATCTTTTACTCTCTGTGCTTTCTTTAATCAGCGTCACAGTGTACAGAGCGTCATTTTTCCTATAATGAACTTTCATATGCATCGGGACTCTGTGCTAGGTTTCAATCACAGATTGTTTCCCATAATGCACACTTGGCCATTTCCAGCCTGCTGATGTTAATGACTCAGCATTCCAGGGGTATTTAAAAATCTTACAATGTCATGTCAAAGTTATTGGGTTTACAAGACCCAATGAAGAAAAAGAAGTTGTTGTCCTCTGAGACACTGCTAACCACTGATAATCAGTAATGTCATGGGATTAAATCGCTTTAACTTCCTGTCCTGCTGGGCATAAGCTTTTTGTTATCACAACAGAGCAGGTTCTTTAGTTACATAAACACGTAAGCCCAACAAACAAATGCTCCAAAACCTCACAAATAATGCCCGAGGAACAAAAACTAGCCTAACATTAGCTTCAAGGCCTAACTGAGATTTAAAGCAGCAGAGGGACATTCATTTGAGATTTACCTCAAACTGTATATAACTGTTAATTAACCAGAGACTGTCATGCAGTGGGACACATCAGTGTTTTAATGCATTTGCAAAAATTTACTTCAGTTTAAGGTGCTGATCTTTGTTCAGTAGTTAAATAGGTATCAGGTAAAAAAGAAATAGGAAAGAGAATAAGTCTTGAACAACATGAGAGTGAGTTAAACTATTCGCTCTGTGTTTGGATCTGCACATAGTCAAGTCCATTATTGTACCAGATCAGGACAGTCAAGGTGGAGTCAAGACAGAGTCCACTGAGGTTTGAGCAGAAACCAAGTCCAAAGTCAGAGCCAGAGACAGGTCTAAATTAGATGGCAAAGACAAAACAAATTACTTTTTTCTGAATAATATTAAGGTGCCATATCACGCCCCTTTTAAATCATTGATAATAAATATTTGACATGGTTTGCAATGAGCATGCACGCTTTGCACACAGTACAGAGTATGAGTATGAAGTGTAGACACAAAGTGTAGCAGACCCTCAATTGACATCATCAAAAAATACGAACAAGTGGGTAACAACATGGCTGTAGTTTGGTGTAACTTTACGAAAGAAAATAGTTTTGCAATCTGGTTAAAAGTTGGTTTAAAATGTTTAACTACAACGCTGAAGCACATGGCCTTGAAACTAAGCCTGCTCAGCTTCTTCTTAAACGCAATAGTTTACATCAGGTGATTTTTATTGATTCGGTCACATCTAAATCCTCTAAATCTCATTTCCACCTGCTTACTGACCCCTGAACAGTGGGTAAATTTTCATTAGTTCAAAGCCTTTGGTTTCGCAGGAGTGCATTGATGAAAGTGCCCATTCGTCAAAGATTTATCGTTGATTGAAAAAGACATAAAATGTCCCTAGCTGTAAAACTCAAGACAATATGCTCACAATCATGTTCTGCTTCATTGTGCATACGGCATATAGCTAGCAATAGATCTGGCTAGCTCCCAAACTACAAAGCATGGGTATTGAGTTAAATGCTTCTGAGTTCTTAGCATTGGGATAGTAAATCAGTTCTTTCGTTCTAGCTGTTTCCTCACATCCGACAGACAACGTTCGGTGTTACCAGCAGCAGTGCATAAAATAAAGAAGCTTTGAACCATTGCGCCACTGGTTTAATGTGCAAGGATCCGATTCACTTTCTCTCTGCCCCTGGTGCTATGAAACAAATCGAATCCAGTTCAGCTTCACTGCACTACAATTCATCTCTGATCTGCCAGTTCAGGAACCCACTGACTGCTAATACATTGCTGCTGAAAACAACTGTTTTGGAAGAATTTCTGAAGAGGAACTTAGCATGGTATATTGTTAAAGGTGTATATTTAGAAAAATATATAAAAATGTATAAATTAAGTGTTTAAAAAGTGGCAGCTAAATGGTTATGAAACCTAGTGATGAAGGAAATTATCGCTCTACTCTAAGATGAATTCACTCAACTTTTCAGTTTAATTCATTTGTTTCCTCTTTCACTTGGCATATAAACCCCAGAAAGATCATTCTCATATTTCAGAAAAGTCACTGTAGAGGAAAAATTATGAAGACCTTACAATCGCTCTCATCCTAAATTTCCTTTCCAGGTATCTTTCTAATGGCACTTACTTTCGTATAAGCTGGGCTTAAAAATGACTTATGTTTTGGTTCCTTGTTTAATTTTCAGTTCAAGTAAAAAAATATTGGTTTATAATGTCAATTAGTAATGCCTTTAATGCATATAAAGACATAATCCTTCTTAAAAATAGCATCTCACACGATAATGTCCATAGCTTAAAAAAAGAATAGGACTGAACAAATAATTTCATTTACAATTAAACCTCAATATGAAAAAAAAAAACTCTTTTCAAATCACAAAAATTGCAATTACAGTCATGTGAGAGTTTAACAGGCAGAAAAGTTTAAATTTTATTTAGCTGTGAAGTCCGTCTTACATAAATTAGTTATTAAAAATTGCAATACATGTTTGTTATGACAACTTTGAACGACTAAAATATGGGAAAGTTTTTTTTTATACTTGTTTAATCTACACTTGGGAAAACCATCACACTGTATATTACTATTGCAATTATTGTTAAAAATAATCACAATTCAAATATTGGTAAATTAGCGCTATCTAGAGATGGACCAAATAGACTTTGATAAACTAATAGACAGTTTATCGATTATTTCAGCCAAGTGAGATGCATGTATTTTATTATAAAAAAAAAAACCTCTGGTTTTTTATCCCTTTTCTATGATTGACCTAAAATGTTTAGCGTTTCGGATAACTGATGACAGCGTCACGGAGCCGCAGTGGTTAGCACGGTCGTCTCACAGCAAGAAAGTCGCTGGTTCGAGCCTCGGTTGGGTCGGTTGGCATTTCTGTGTGGAGTTTGCATGTTCTCCCCATGATCACGTGGGTTTTCTCCGGGTGCTCCGGTTTCCCCACAAGTCCAAAGACATGCGATATAAGTGAATTGAGTAAGAACGATTGTCCATAGTGTTAAAGTGTGAATGTGTGTGTGAATGTTTCCCAGCAATGGGTTGCGGCTGGAAGGGCATCCGCCACGTAAAACATATGCCAGAGAGTTGGCGGTTCATTCCGCAGTGGCGACCCCGAAAAGGGAAGAAAGCCGACATGAAGATGAATGAATGAATGAATAACTGATGACCTGTCATTAAAGCCCACCCCAAAGGAGAGGTCACAGTTGAAGATTTCTCTTCGACATTTTAGGTTTCAATTTAACAGTGACGTATTGATTTTCTAGCTGTTACTTTTTTTGCCTCAAAAGAAAATGGCTATATCTGTTCAAGATATCTACAAAGGCCTGGTAATAGAATATACATTTACTGGAGTTTAGTTCACTTAAAACCAAGAAAAACAATTAAGACGTCTTCATTTGTACTAGTGTAATAAATCTATTAATCATCTCTAAAAGTCAATTCTAATCTGTTCCTTTGCATATTTCATTGATAGATCGAGTTAAACAACACAGTGTACGAAGTAAATAGAAAAAAATTCATGTCATGGGGTCTATCCCAAACAACAATAATCACAAGACGCTGACTCATTATGATTGTAAACTTTAGATTGACCAGGTTGCATAGAATCTAGTGAATATCTGCTGGTTGTTCTGGTATGTTATAGATTTGCAATCACATTCAAACAACAAAATTAAGCTTCCAGTTGAGTTCAAGACAACTATATATACTCAGAATTCACACAGTTATTTCTGTGAATAATGAACCAACCTACACGCACAAAGAAAACGTGGGAGCTCCACTCAGAAAAGCCATATGTTGAATTTTAACTGGGGAAGTTTATTGGCAGCTGTGATTACGATGATGCCACCTCTCTACAGTTACAACATAAGGTGTGAAAGCAACACCTCCATCACTCTCTTTCACTCACTCTCTCCGTTTCTCTCTAAACCCAGCTCAGATCTCTTATAACCCTGAGGGAACCTTTTTATATAGACGGCAGTAGCAACTTCAATGGCTTTTAATAATTAATGATTTGGAGACCTGGCTGTGCAAGGGCAGTTCCAGCAAACAGTAGTATAGTCAACATATTTATGACTGCGGCTTTATAAAGCCTGGCCAGGAGTTTGGACAAAACTAAAAATATACAAGAAAAATGCTAAAGTGATCAATCCCCTGAGCTTCTATCCTTGCTAGTGATCACTTGCACTTGCATCCTATGAAAACCGCTTCATATCGTGCACTGCTCCCCACAATCCCATATCCACAGATGAGAGAGAAAGTGAGAATGAAAAACACAGGACTTACAGTAGAACGGTTATTTTGTCTGTTAATCGGACAAAGATGGAGGAGATTGAGAACGTTTGCTTGTAAATTCCACCCTCTTTCCCAAATCTATGTGATGTGGAGAGATGTTGAGTGGAAAAGAGGAAGTCGAGCACAATTTGTAAGAAGAAAGCCATTATGGCTTTCTTTAACCACAAGTCATCCAGCTTCAGTTTCACAGCTAAACGGGGCTTCTTCACTTTCTGGCAGGCCATTTAGCTCATGTTCACACATTCTCCCATTAGGGCTCCTGTTTAAGTAGTAGCACATCTAATCAGAGTGATCAACTGATATGTAATAAATATTTGTTATTAGCAGAGGTGCATTATATAGTTTTTTATACAGTTCTCAAAGTTAAATACAAAAACTGTACTTAAAGACAGGATTCTGTTGGGTTTTTTCAAGTGTTTTGGGACCAAATAGCTTGAAGTCCAAAACCTCAAACACTACTTTGAACAGCTTGCCTAGTAAACCTCCAACTTTTAACAAACCTGCTTACACATTAAAGCTAATAATATTCAAGTGCGAACTACTGAAAAGGCTCTAAACAAGTAGCACATTGACTAAATATTTGTCAATACATGTTTCTATCAACCTGACTCTAAAAATCCATTCAGAAATGTTAAGTATAAAGGCTAGTGTAAGTGACTTTGGATATAAGCCTCTTCTAAATCCATTCATGTAAATAACTAAAGACCAAGTACTTTTTTGTTCACAGTTCATGGTCTTTTTAATGTTTCTTTCTTTAAAAGACTCCTGAACAAATGTATTCAAGCAGATATTGTTAGCAGGCTCACAACCGCAGGTTTTACTCTGTTGCTTTTACTTAAGTCCCTTTTTTGTTTGTTATATAAATGCAGTCTTCAAAGAATCTAAGTGAGCCCACATCACTTTCCACCAGCTCCCCGTCACAGCCTGTGTTCAGTTCACAGCACTGATGCTTACAAGCTCTTATAATTCTTTGTTCCCTCATATCAAACCATACTTTGTGGTATCATCTCAAAAAATCTAAACCTCCCTCACCAGGGGCCTGATGTATAAACGTTGCGTACGCACAAAATGGGCATAGAAATATGCGTACGCATTTTTCCACGCACATATCGGGATTTATAAAAAATAAACTTGGCGTAAATAAGTGCGCACTGTACGAATGCTCTTGACTGTGCATACGCAATCTTTTATAAGAGTATGTGTTTTGGCGACACCAACTGTCCCAAATAGCAATAGCTATTTAAAATGAAAAACTTCTAAATTATACTATTACATCACCCAATAAATCAAATTGTATATACCTGAATTATCATTATTAGAATTCTTAACCAGGTGCAAATACTTTGAATTTACTAATTTGTTTTAATGAATGGGCTATAAAAAGGTATGTGCGTATATAACATATCATCATAATGGATGCTCTAGCGCTGTTAGAAGACCTTGCTAATGACGCTCTACGGAGGCAGCGTGTTTTCAGAGACCGTGAAGATTTCCTTGCTCATGATGATGATTGGCTCATGAGCCGATTTCGATTTCCAAGAGCCATCCTATTGGAATTGTGTTCTGAATTACAGGCAGTATTGGAAAGACCCTCGCGGAGAATCCATGCGTTGTGTTTTCCTGTGCAAGTATTGACCACATTAGGCCACTGGGACACCGGTATTTTCCAGCGAGAATTGGCAGACCGATCGGGTATGTCGCAGTCATCCCTGAGCCGTGTCATGCCATATGTATGGGATGCCATAGTGGGGATGGCACCCCGATACATTCGTTTTCCTTACGCGCAAGCTGAACAGGCCAACATCAAAATGCAATTTGCAGCAATCGCCGGTTTTTCCAATGTAATCGGTGCTATTGACTGCACTCATGTTGCAATAAAGGCACCATCTGAGAATGAATTTGCTTTTGTTAACCGAATTATTGGTGGTATTAATATGCAGGGAGATCATACATATTCAAAATGGGCGGTCTTAACCTCCAAATATGGTTATTTCGGGAGGAGATTGGGGTAAGCAATATACACGTGCACCTGCGCACAATATTCAGATAATTTTGATTTATAAAGCGAACCTTCCGCAGGTTCTGGCGTATGTACGGTTTTATGAATCTGAAAACTTTTGTGCGTACGCAAATTCTGCCTTATGTACGTACGCACACTTTATGGATTACATCTACGCAAAGTTTTATACATGAGGCCCCAGAACTATGCACTTAACTGTTCCTGGCTGATGGAAAAAAAAATCTTCTGACCCCCATCAAAAAAAGAACACTTGTACAAAGAATTCTCGTTTCCAATAGACATATTGAATAAAAATAATAGTGACCTTACAGACTGATTGTTAAATAACTAAATAAATAAATAAATTGATTGCTGGGCTGAGAACACGGGTAGACTAACTGAAGACTAGCTGTAATAAATAAATTACTAAGCATCTAAACACCTAAATAAATAAACAAATAAATAAATAGATTGTTGCGAGTAGAGCACCGTTGGACTGATTGAACTGTAATGAAAAAATAGATTACTAAGCACCTAAACAAATAAACAAATACCTAATAAAAAAAAATCCTCAACCAAATAAATCAATATCTAAACAAATATAGACATAAACAAATAAATAAATAGATCATTGGGCTGAGAGAATGGGTAGACTGACTGTAATAAATACATAGATTACTAAGCACCTAAATACCTAAATAAACAAACAAACAAACAAATAAATAAAACAAATAAATAAATAAATCAATCAATCGCTGGCTTAGTGGACTGACTGAAGACTGGAATATATAAATACATTAATGAATGAATGAATGAATGAATGAATGAATGAATGGTGCGACAGAGAACTGATGGACTGACTGAATTAGAACTTGCAAACTGACTCTAATTAATGAATACATAAATAAATAAAATGGTGAACTAAAAGAGGATTGATAAAACAGAAAATAAAAAAAATGTACTGATGAAAAACGGAGAATTCCTATCCTCAAATCACTAGAATCAGGCGATATATTATAGTTGTGTTACTGCTTTCATAACGAAATGTTTTTGTTGCTTGGTTTTTGTGCGTCAACTTGGATAAAAGCATCTGCTAAAAGCATTCATGTAAACGTGAACTCTGTTTGTTGTACTACCTCCATCAACAAAAAACAAAACAACCAAAACAAAAACATCAGTGCCAAATAATAGATATTGATGTCCATATTTATACATTTAAAACTATAGATACGCTGTAAAAATAGCATTTAAAAGCTATATTTTGACCTGATTTAAAAAAAAACGAATGACGCAAAACAGGATGTGACCCAAAGACATGCTTTGATGCCTTCCATTATCGGGATACTTGAAACAGCACTGACATTGATGCAAGCTTTTCCCTCGTATCTGCAAGCAGCCAGTATGTGGCTGGCACTGACTATTTAACCTTGGCAAAGCCACAGGCCGAGAACACAAGAGTGTGTCAGCAGAACGAGCCGACTTCTACAGCGCTGTTAGCATGAGCACCAGAGCACTGGAACACTGCCTGCCAACAGCTGTGTGCCACACATACAAGCGCACACACACAGAGTAGACAGGCATCAATGGAGCAGCATCGTACAGTCACCAAATCAATGAGGACACACACTGAGGCGGCGGGAATGTTGGGTAGTGAGCGTAAAGAGAGAGGTGAAAATGAGAGGGGTAGATGCCCTCGAGAGCAGCCCGAAAAACTTCCCTGCGGCTACAGTTACTCACACACAAACACACGCACGTCTGTGTCCAGAAGGGATGCTGTGTGTTATTGACACCCTGATATCATGCTGAAATCCGGATCACGCAATGGATGCAACATTGACACATTTAGTTTTTTTGTGGTGGTAAATCAAGGAAAGCAGTGTGTGGTGACATTTGACTGAGAAGATATTTGGATATACAGCGACTGAAATAATTTACTAAATAAAGTCAACTTTATTGATTTTGATTTCATGATGAAAAAGCAGAAGATAACAACAAAAGTATCTCTAGAAGCAGCTGCAAATTATACTTGTAATAAACGAATTAACAAACATCGTTCACTTTGTTTTCTTCTTGCTTTAGGTTAATGTGCATCTATTTTTTAGAAAATCCACTTTACTAATAAGTGAAAGTAAATTATTTGTAAAAGGAATTCCATTGTGTCGATAAACCTTAATATGAAGACGTATATCTCCCTTTAGAACAGCTTTTATGCCATGTGTAAACAAAAACCATAAGTTGCGATATTATTAGTTGAATCAAATTACGTTTACAAGACTTAACTTAAGCAAGATTTAACTTGATATGTTAAGCAGCAGCGTTTTAATAGCATTAAACTCTTTAAAGCGCCATGTCATTCTCATTTTAAATGATTGATAATAAATATTTGATCCCTCTAGACTATCACTGTACACTTAACATACTTCAAAAAGGCAGTAAACAATGTCTTTGAACCACCTCAAATTGTAGTGATCTGTAAAATGAGCGCGGTGCCCCATGTTCCTCCCACTGTTTCCACCACACCCCCTGCTGGGTTTTGCTTGTTTGGCACACATAAAATCCTCCCATTCCTGACAAAAATATTCATCTTTTGGTAAGCCAGGACATAAAAAAAAAAACTTTCATTTCATTGTTTGTAATTATTGTTTAATGCAGTCACCATTTAATTTCTTCATTGAGAAGCATTAGAGGTGTGTCTGATTGGTTCGTGGGCGTGGCTGTGGACAAATTGGCATGTCTATGGTCATTAAGCTGTTTTGGATGTGCTTTATCATGAGAATACTTTTGACAGAGTAAATAACTTTAACTTCATAAAATAGCATTGCACTGCATCTTTAAATGATTTATTTACAGTCTTAAGCTTAAAAAGGTTAAAATATTGTACATCTGTGTAAAAAGAAACAAACCGTTTTGATATGAATATGCAGGGGAAATTTAGAATGTTTAAAAATGAAACATTTGGTATACTACTGTAAATACCAGAAACTCTTTAGCAACTTTGCGTTCATCAGCTTTTTCTGTTGTTGTTTTCACAGCAAAGTGTTACTTGCGGATGATGTCATTCACTTTAACTTTCAAGAACTATTAACCAATCTACTTTGCTACCTATTGACTCACTGACTCCCTAACTCAATCTATTAGTGTAGCTACTAATTGATGATGACATGCTGACACAAAATTTCATCGACACAGAGACAGATGGATAAGATCTTTGACTGCAGCTCAATCCATCATTTTGTCATGGAGAGGCTCAACATGTTTTCTAGGCTTGAAAGTGGTGAGAGCGTTTGATGACATTAAATCAGTGGCTTAAACAACATGGATATCTGACTTGACTGCCAAAATATATTTATCAGCCTCAGCATCAAAGTCTGGCTGAGGGGAAACTTAAAAAGAAAACTCAAGATAAGGGTCAGATATGAGTGATACGCCTCTTAACTCAATTAAGTTTGCATATTGCTTTGAAATAGAAAAAGTGAACTTTCCTCTAAGTACAACTTCATACGCCTGTCCCAATTTCCAGGAAAACAGAGGTTAGGAGAATTGTTTCTAGCAAAATATCAACATTGGATCATACAAATAAGGGTTAAATGAAGTTAACACAGTACATTTTCTCAGTATTTAAAAAATAATATAAATCTCTCCCCTGGTGTTATGTCACTTGAAGTTTTTTTTAGGTCAAAACAGCCCAACGTGTTTTGAGTCACTCTATTTAGAAAATAAGGTCATTACAGTACTTGGCAGTTTGTTTACTTTACCCAGAGTTATGAGTAAGTTGAGAAATCTCGAGTTGTGTTTCTTAGAGTTTGCAAAAAACTCTGCGGGATAATAGCTTTAGGGGGGCTCATTCACTAAAGAAACAATAGAAAGCATTTTCATAATCTTGTGATTTTAATTTCATTGTTATAAAAAAAGGTATTGTGTTCTTATTAGAAATATGGTTCAATGTGTATCGTGTCAACTTTTTGGAGGGTCCAGGATCATAGCCTCTTCAGAAATTTCCAAATTCTCATGTTCAATGCTTTAGTTTGGTGGAATTTAAGGGATGAAAAGGTTATGGTTAAGTTCTTCAATTTGGAGCATTTGATAAAAAAAAGTGTTTAAATCTCTGAAAGTGAAATTACTGAAAGTGAAAATCTCTGGATAAATGTTTACAATGCAAGCCTTTGTTTATCTAATAATTAGGTTTTCTCATTTTGTAAAAATTTAAAAAAAAATTGCTGATCAAAGAGCTTTCAAAGAGATTAATTTTTTTGTTAAATGCTGTCAAATTTGGGTAAAATGGATAAATTTACTTTAATTGTTATTTTCTTTAAAAAACATAAATGACACCTGTTGACACTTGCATTTAAACTACAAAACGCCCACAGATTACCTCACTGTAGTATTCCCCATTTGTTTGGTCTTCAAACAAGCAGATATCGATTAAATAATGTTGAGTTTCAGGTGAGCAAACCATCTTTCTGAGATGCGGGAACAGGCTCTGTGCTTGCTCTTTTATTGGGCGACTCAGCTGCCAGTCTCATAAACCTTCATCTGCCACCAGGGATGGAATGAACATAACTGTTTCAGCTGCTCTTGAACCTTTGACAGAAAAAACTAAATGTATAATGAAACAACTTAGTTTGATTGGTGATAAGGTGAAGTTTAGCGGTGCTTTAGCAACCTTAACATGTTTTTAAAAATTCAGATGAACCAACCCCTATAAAACACCAAATAATTTCCAAAAAATGTAATTGTATTTGATTCCAAATGAGGCTTTTTCTCCTTTACTAATTGCATTTCCTAATTTTTCAAAACTATAGTTTCCAAAAGATAAGCCATTGTTAGTCCAACACACAACACACTGGATACTCATTGTCCTTGAGAATCCTATCATCTAGTTCCTTAGTAAAAAATGGCATTGCTTTTCCCCTACAAAGCTCCTATTTGGGATCTCTATCTTAAAAACACACAAGAACAAGGGTCAAAAAAACTGTCAAAAGACTTGCTCTTCTGTTAAACCATCTCTTCCTCCTGCAAAATGACACGGTTTACCACAACCAAACAAAAGCCACACACCAATTTTCTCTGATCATGATCATTCATCCTCAAACCCTTAAACCACAGCCCCCTAAAACTAAAAGAAGCTATCAATCTACAATGTGATGATTTGCAAATTGCTGACAACCATTGTTGAACAAGTCCAATGTTCCTTTAGAAGAGCTCCTTAGGGGGACCTCGTGCTTTGATAATCAGGATCGGCTTCTTTAACAAACCACTTCCTTTCGAGCAGTCGATTGGAATTTCACTGGCTGATGCAATCCGGGATCAACAACAGACCATTACAGTCACTCACAAAACGCTACGAGTGTTGAAGATGAATATAAAGATCCCTGAGGATTTTATTTTAGTTTTGTGTCTAAGCTAATCCTGCACTGGAAGGAAGCAACAAGGAACATTGATTCAAAGTGTTAGAAGACTGCAGCTGTGAGAGGATCTAATTAAACTGTTAATAACATAGCACTGAAACTCCCATAAATGTTATGTTGAGTGTATATTGCTGTAGCCCTCTTCCTGTTACAACTTCTGGCACAATATCAGAGTGAGACTAATAAAGATCTGCTCTGAAAGCGAATCTGTCCTTTAAGTGGATTTATTGGAGAGATGTGCAGAAGCTCAACTTTAAACTGATGGATAAAATGCCCAACGTGTCTCTCTGAAGTGTCAAGAAAAAAGATGGTTGGAGCATTGCTCTTTTTTATCACTTGGCACTTTTGAGCAAGAAACTGGCATCACAAGATGTTAAAAAGGTCTTGCAGAGTTCGAGGTTACACTTATGCTCACATACAGGCATTGCTTTGCATTGGTTTATCGAAAGAATAGCATAGTTTGAAATCTTGATGACTACCAAACTTAACTTAAAGGTGCCATTTTGTGTAAACTTGAATTTCAGACATTTCCTGCAGGTTTTATTGTTGTTCCCTCATCTAAAACATGATCTAAGTTGTTTTCAGATTGGTTCATGCAAAATTGTTTAACATTATATTCCATTTATGACAGCTCAAAACAGCTCAATGATCATAGCACCTGCCATTATTTATCCTCCAACTGACCAATAAGACAATAAGATTGCAGCTCATCTAAACGCAGAATGGATTTGCTTGTCTGACATACTCATAGAAGAATAACAGTAGTAGATCCGAGCCAAATACCAAGACTTGCTAATTTTGACTGACAGGCAACGGTTGTACAATTGGAGGCGTGGTCGGAAACATGGGAGTGGGAGGAGCAGGGGATTTTTCATGGATATTAAGGGTGCAACGATAGTATAAATGGGCCAAAAAGGTATTGTAAATACTGTATCCATTTTAACTTTGACTGAACCTTTTCCTAAGCCAAGCACTAGTATCAACCAATTTTTGTTGGGAATAATATGTATCTTTTGAGATTAGGCATTAGGTGGAGGAGAAACCTACTATCTAATATTAATGTTGTCATATTTGTCATCTCCTGCCCACCACCAAACACACCCCACCAGTCACACACATCCATACAGGGCAATGTGAGTGAAGTGGCTTGCCCAGGGCCACAACCGCAGAATGAATTTAGCGGGGATTGAACAGCCAAACTTCCAGTTACAGGACGATCAACTCCAACACTGCTCCATCTTTCAGCACCTAGTACAGGGGTCGGCAACCCGTGGCTCTGGAGTCGCATGTGGCTCTTTAGCGCTGCCCTAGTGGCTCCCTGGAGCTTTTTCAAAAATGAAAAAATAAAAGGAAAAAGGTAAATATGTTTTTTGTTTAATATGGTTTCTATAGGAGGACAAACATTCTTAACGTTTTCCAATGCTGTAAAAGAGTGTAGAATAAATATTTAATTTAAACATTTCTGTCAGCGACGATTTGCGTCATCACCCGCGACACACGCTTCTATCAGCAGGGGGCGGGATGCCAGGTAGGGGGCTGCTGTAAACAAACCAGCGGCTGTGTGGTGGGCCCTGGACCCCAAAGAGAAAAAGAGAAACATAACTGAGGAGAACAGAGGATTCAACGGTTCTTGGACCGAATCGATGGCATTCATTGCCGATGCGGAAGGATTGCCTGAATGTTTGCTCTGTATTGAGAAGTTGTCTAATAACAAGAGTAAAGTGGAAAGACATTTCCAGGGAAGACATGCACGTATTTAGTAACAAAGTGGCTGTGATTTTATATACTTCTTTTCAAAAGGCTGCTGTTTTATTTTTATAAATGTATGCTGCGTTTTTTCGCATTGTTTGTTGCCCAGTTAGGGGCACGTTGTGCACGTTCCTTTTTGATGTTGTTTTTGTGAATCCTCAAAATAAAAATGACATCAAAAATTCGATTTCTTTATTGCATTTCTCTCATTTCATCAAAGCAATGAAACATAATTCATTAATATTGTTATCGTACAACAGAGTAGTCATGTGGTGCGTCGTTCTCTACAGGATTCACTGCAGGGAAAATCAACATTTAATCATGAAGGCTCATTATGTATTCGTAGCAAACTTAGTCATTTTTATAGTAGGCTAATATAGATACATAAAGCATGTGTTACCTTCATTATAAGGCTTATACAAGGCTTTTAATTTTTTGCGGCTCCGGACCTATTTGTTTTTGTTTTTTTGGTCCAATATGGCTCTTTCAACATTTTGGGTTGCCGACCCCTGACCTAGTACATAATATATAAGCTAGTTAATTATTTTATTCTAAACCCTGCAATCTATCAAGTGATTTAACAAACCTGGTCAAGTCTAAAATCCAAAAATAGATTTTTGAAATCACAGTCCCTGATTACACAATCCCCTTGAACTTCAGAGCTTAAAAACATAATCCACATAATCCAAAAATCTGTCCCAAAACACTCTTCACTGTTAGTGTTTCCAAGAAATTCTCGATAGGAGAAACAGATTATGCCCACTAAGGGGGAAGTAAGGATGTCCATCTGGGAAGCTAATGAATCTATTGGGGACTTATGTTAGAGACAGGGTGTGCAATCAGATGTGTGACTCATGGGAAAAACATGGATTCTGTGGCAATGAGAAAGCCGTTCCTGAGCATCCGCAACAAGCATCATGGTATCAGCAGATGAACAAACATCCAAAAGGAAGTGTTTTCTTAGCCTACCTGACACTTGAGACACGCAGGCCTTCGCTTTCCTTCCTGTGGGGGAAAAGTGAGAGACAAAGTGAGAAAAGAGTAAAATGTTGAGAGAAACATTGAAAAACTTTTACAAAGGACTGTTTGCGCTGGTGAAAGCAACAGGCTGTTCTAACAGTATGAATACTGCAGTGCGTTAGATAATATTCACCTTGACCTGCTCTGTTAAGTCTGATTCATTAAATTGTTCTGAATTCTGCTGTCTGGTAAGTGACCCAGATAAACAAATACTGGCTCTAGAATGAATCATAAAAATGGTTTTGTGTTTTATTGCGTATATTAAAGGAGCTGTGGAGAAAAATGGCAGTAAACAATGCAAGAATGTAATGCAGCTTCAACAAAGAACCTATTATAATAATCAAATGGCGATCAGATTTGAAATGCAGAATTTTTGAATGAAACTTTTAGAATGAAACAGAGAGCTGAGACATGTAAATTTTTTTACCCACAACTTAAACCCTTTAATGGTGATTCGCGAGTCTCAGAAAAAGGTATCTGAAGGAGAAGCGTATTTACTGTAAGTAAACACAATGGTTCCAACTGGACTAAATCGGTCATTGCTAATTCACATCAAACATTTGGACAAAAACAAACTTGAATCCCATTCGAATACCCAACATTTACACCAGCTGAGTTGATGAGCACTGAAGCTGGAATATAAGGAAATCTGCTAACTTCAGAAAGCCATCATCATTCACTGAGTTTGGGGTCTCCCTTTTATACAAAACTGCGTCAAAGCTATTCATGGCTACAATTCTGTTAATCTTCAAACTCAGTTTGTCACCTTCTATGCAATCTGCCAGGAGATTCTTTCATCAGCGCATAAAGAGATCTGCTGACATTGCAGTTAGTGCTTTAACTTGGCTCTCTGGATGGGTTGCCAAAAATTCTTGATAAGACTGCATTACTCTATAATGTATTACTGTAATGTAATTTCTTTCAAGCTGAAAGTTCAACAAAGATCATGTTATTTGATTTTGTATTTATAGATTGATAAATCACATTGAATTCAATCATTACCTTTTTAACATTAACAGTTCAAAAGAGGGTGCTGGAACACAAACCTGTGCCACCAAGACAAATTTTAGGAAAACATTTATCATTTCTAAGAACAAAGGAATAGATAGGCAGCACAAGAGGGCTATAATTACACGTAAAAATTATATTACTGAAGATTATTACTCAATAAATGTCAAATTAAGCAATTAGTCAAATGAGAGGATATTTCAGGATATGAAAAGACTCAGAAAGCACCTTTTCTACGGCACAACAATGCTGAAAATATTTACTAACAGGATAAAATTCATTATTTAAGATCTTACTTCAGCCTCTAAACACTTGAGCTGTTAATTTTAAGTGCTATAAAGGAGAAAACCAACAATTACACAAAACATTAAAAAGACTACATTGTAGAATCGAGTATCTTTAAATCAAGTTTTTTTTTCCATATATTGCAGTTGACACCAGAAGGTTCCCCCATAACGTAAAGAAATAACCATTTTAATACTACTTGCCCTCACATAAAGTGTTATACGTGTTTGTTTTTCTGCCTTTACTATTTTCACATTGGTGTACTTTAAGTTCATGGCCAGATGGAACTTGAACATTTCTGTGTTGAAAATCAATTTCAACAGAGAAAATGAATGTGGATTTTACCCTGAAACCCTACTGCTGTACTCTACAGGAACAAAAGAAACAAACAAGCACCACACTATGAATGTTCAAACCAAACCAATGCCATTGCACTTCACTGAAAGAGCGTGACAGTCACAGTAGGAAACATGAAGCCTTGGCAAGACCCTTGCCTGGAAGACACGACCTGTTTACTCTCTGCATAAATAGATTTTAAGAACAAAAGAAAAGTAAGAAAACGTTCTTTACATTCTCTTTACAGAAAACATAAATACTGAATTCTAGTCAGTACACTCAATAAGCAGAAATGAGAATGCAATGTCTGCTATGTCTCTGGTTTCATCTCAAGTTAGCTCTGGTTTAGGTCAAGGCAAAATGAGGTTAGACACAAAACATGAATGCCTAATTTATAAGTCAGCACTGAGATCCATTAAAATGGAAAGAGTAAAAATGGTTGCTGATGCTTTTATTTGTCTTTTCTGTAACTGTCATCTATTCAACTGGATTATCTGTATATAAGCTCAATTTGAGGTGAAATGGTTCTAAACATATTCATAATGTAATGCTACAAAAATAATCAATTTGATTTCTATAAAAAAACGTTCGACAGTCAATTAAACAAGTTTATCATCCTCTGAACAATCAGCAGACACTGGAGCAGAGACAGGTGACAATGGAGCAGACGAAAGACACCCTGGAGCAGTTGAAGGTGACGCTGGAGCACACAATGGAGACACTGGAGCAGACAAAGGAGACACTGGAGCACACAAAGGAGACAGTGGAGCAGAGGAAAAAGACAGTGGAGCAGACGAAAGAGACACCAGAGCAGACAAAGGAGACACTGGAGCAGACAAAGGAGACACTGGAGCAGACAAAGGAGACACTGGAGCAGATGAAGGTGACACTGGAGCACACGAAAGACACTGGAGCAGACAAAGGTGACACTGGAGCACACGAAGGAGACACTGGAGCAGATGAAGGAGACAGTGGAGGAGAGGAAGGAGACAGTGGAGGAGACAGTGGAGGAGACGATTTTGATGTTCGCCTTGCTTTTAGTGAAAGTTTTTACATTGACATAAATAGCCACCATAGTCTTTTGTGAAAAAAAGGGTTTTGTGATTCTTTTAACGGACTTATTTTATTTATTTATTACTTTTTATATACAAACATTGTTTTTCAAATTCAAGTTACAGGAAGGCAGTTCTTTGGAAAAATATAACCTTCTAGATGACACATTTTCAAAAGCATAGTGGAGCGGCATTGTTTTTTTTCTCTCTGTGGCATCGTCCAACAACTAGAGCAACATATGCTATGCAGCTACAACTTGTCATATAAAAGGCAATCATTAATCAGTTACATTAAATTAAGAGCATATTGTTTATAAATAAGATCATTTATTCACCATAAAAATATAGCATTAAATTTGTTTACAGCTTTTGTTTACTTTAATTTACTATTTGGTTTTCACAGTAAGTGAAATGCCAAATTTGTTCGGAAGAGCAGAGGCATATATCTCACACCTGTCTGCTGAATGTCTGCCAGGGACCAACAGAGGTTTCAAAGTTCAGATTTTACCTCCAGAATCCCTTTGGACTTATTTTGTTAGCAATAACTTCAAACTAATTTGTAGTTAGCTTTCATTTGAAGCAAATTAAGAAAGTTGCATCCCCTTTTATGTGAGTTTTTAATTTAAGCTCCAAAAGCGTCTAATGTTCAAAGAAAATTAACAACCTTACAGTCAATGCAATTGAAATGCCAGCTTAATATTAAGAGCCTAGGTACATGTCTCACAGAATGCACAGCATCATCAAAAGAAAGTCAGAACCTTTCTTAACAAGACAGCAGCTCAAGAAATATGAAAAGACAGAAAGTTGAGAGCACTGAGGCCTTTTAAAGTGAAAAGAGATTGGACTTCTTCCTCAAAGTGTGAGACAAGCACAAGTCTCCCATCAGAGCTTCAGCAGTTCAAAGAGATGCCCGTGGAACAGATGTCAGAGAAAAACACAGTACAGCATTCGTTTTGTGGCCTCCTGTGACTAGTGCTTAAAAAAACTACATGACCAAGGACACAAAGATAGCACAGTCTGTCATCAGTTTACAGCATTGTATTCCAAACCAAGCTTGATTCAAACAAGAAAGAAAACTATACTTTAATATCAATTTCTACTACACATGTTTCACTAACAGTACTGTATACACATGCTACCTGTCTATAATTATAACCTCACAAATATACACAGTGAGAGGCACTGTTTAAAAATACTGATAAATGCCTGAATTTAAATAGCATGAGACAAATATGTCTGTTTTTATCCTTTACTCACTATTCATAGAGAGATCAAGGACAATTATTATCTCGCTAAACAACCTAAAACATATTTAAAAAAATGTTAAACAATAAACAATTCTGCAAAGGTTTTTGTTGAGTTATAAAAAATTGTTATAAAATAGTATAGTAAATCAAATGGTTTTCAAACAATATATATTTTTTTACAATGCAATTATTATGTGGGAAAGGGGGTCCTTTATAAACATCAAATTATATTTTGGTAATAGAGCTAAAGGATAGTAGGAAACATGGGGCTTCAATTTCTTCTTCTCCTACTTCTCATACAGTATGGTCTCTTATTGGCCACCTGTTTTAAATAATGTTTTCTTTCCTTTCCTTAGACTAACTAAAATTAGAGTAAGAAAGTGAGTACAAAAAAGTTATATAATGGAAATGGAATTTTTAAAATATGAATGCAGCGGCTACCAGGAAAATTGGCTTGGTTGTTGAAACACCACTTGCGCAATCATGGCAGGAGAATGTCAGTATTGAAGTAGAAAACTTCTAATTCAGAGTCAAAAAAGCAAAAAAATCTTGTATTTTTGTTTTATTGTTGCTTTAGCTCCCTTTGTGGTTTCTCAAGTTAATGATCCATTTAAAAATATATATATTTTGTCTCAATTTGGACAAGCAGATAAGCTTGGTTATAGGTCTTTTTTTAATCTCTTGCATTTGAATCCTTTACAAAAACTAAAATTAGGTCCCCGTTTCTTGCAAGAAAAAGGGGTTGGCTTAATCTCTTGGTGCGCTATATCCTGGTTTGGTTATGTTTCGAGTAAATGATGAAGCCCTACAAATTAAAAGTACTGTACCCCCTGTATCAAAGCTACCTTTTTTACACAATTCAACTATCACGGTTTACATTTTGGTAATCGTTGAAGAACTGTGATGCATTAATAATATTTTTTTTCCCACCCCTACTCCCCACTCATGTCAGATCTTACACACCTGTTATGTGTTTTTTAATATCCATTGATTTCAGAAATGTTATCGCTTTAGAATTTTTATTTTCATACATTATTTTATCATTTGTTTTGTTTTATGCTTTGTTTCAAAAAAAATAGCCAGGATGTATTTGCCAAAATCTTAGAAAGTCTGGGCGTCAATGTAAATAAGTCAAAATTTAAGTGATGTAACAGAATGTGTGTAATTCTGTGAAAATCCTTGTACCATGATGCATTCAGAGTTTTGACACAAAAAAAGAGGAATTTAAAATGTTAGTTTGGCAATATTCGTCAGTGAAAAAATAAGCATGCGTTCCAGAGACTTAAACCTACAATTTATTCTCAGACACAAAACACATTTCCCATTTTAGCTGCATTTAACTGTTAACTATTGCAACAATAATTATAACAACAATACCCTCACTGAGTAGTGAATGCCCTTTCTGAGAAAATCATAATTCCACATAGGTCCAATTATCAACTAGTAGTTTGCAGACTAATGAAACCACTGGATATCACATATGAGACGTCCTTTCGGTAACAAAACACTGCAGCTCAATCACCACAAACACAAGGTTTTAATACGACCCTAATCGTTATGGCTCTAATGAGGTCCTATCAGAATCAATCATCATTTCCAAGCTTGTTTTCATGGCATGCTCATGAACACAATTAAATCAAAGCCTTCCATTTGAATAACAAATCATATCTAGCCATCTACCCCCACAGACTATGCTCAGATTGATATTCAAAAAGGTATAAAAGCACATGTTTAGGTGAAATATAAGGGTTGAGACTGAGAGAGAAGGGTTTCCAGCAGTGTTTGAGAGTATTGGCTCCACACAGAGGCATCAATACGGGAGCTGTCTGCTCTGCTGCAGGCTAATGCAAGCCCTGCAAGTTCCGCACGCTCATAAACACACTGATGGAGGCTTTAGAGCAAAGCCCCATCACACCAAATATAACTCTCAATGGCTGCTATGTGGCACTATCACCATGGACATGTCTGAGTGCCACAAGATGTGAGTTTATATGGTTCTACTTACAGCAAAGCATTAATTCTCCAGAGGTTTGCTTGTGGAGATGGGGTTTATAGAACATTGGATAGCTAGAAGTCATTGGGAGGTCAAGGAGGTGGTCTTATTACTTTTTAATGAAATTAAAATAATTATACAAAAAAGAATATAAATTTGTCAATAAGAAAAAAAATATTGGATGGAATGTAAGATGGGGGATGGATAAGGACAAAATATTCATTGTACTTATAATCTAATTTATCAAATTAAATAATTAAAACTAAACAAAAACAAATACAATCACAGTAAAATAATTGATTATTATATACTATGTATTACAGATACTGATAAAATACAAGCAGAGAGAATGCAGAACAATTGTCCCCTTTAAAACTGCTATAAAAATATACTTATATTGTAAAAATATGAAATGAAATCGCTACTGTTAAAAAGATTTGCAAGCATTTGGCTGAAAATAACTGTTGTAATTCTATTCAACATCCAACCTTAATGATATGTATATGTATGAATACATATTTTTAGTTTTAATACATTTACACAATGGGATTGCTACTTTTAATATCTTTGTTGGCTTCTTATAGCCTGTTGATGCCAAAATGTTAGTCCATGCTTCCAATGCTTTGAACTTTAAACTGCTTCTCATTAAGAGAGAGTTTATGGCGGCATAAACAATTCCAACCTTTTATTTTTTCATGATGATAGCCACACTGGGACACAGTGTTGACTTCGGTCCAGACCTTCAGGGCAAGAAGAAAATTGCTCAACATAATTTTCCCACCAGAGAAAAGGCACAAAAAACAAGCAGCTACACAATAGAAGAAATGCATTCTCACCAGTGAACACCTTCATGTTTTAGATATAGTCATCCATAATGACAAAAAAGTCATGAAGCAAATACACCACATCTCAATTTATTTTTACTTTTAGTTAATTTTAAGCTTATGTTACCAATTTACTTTTTTCACCAGGATGCAAGTGTATTGGAAATTATGTCTAAAAAGAATTAATTTTAATTAATTTTTCTGGGAGTGTATTTCTAGTCCTGAGGCTACCTCTAGCTCCAATGTCCATTAAAGGTCAACAAAAGTTTTCCCTTTCCATTGTCCTTTCTCTCTATTAAATCCAAAAACGGCTTAATCCAACAGGGCAATGAAGTTAACCTTTTCACCCACCAAGCTGTACTTCAGTGCCTGGAAGGGAAATCAGCTTTTTAAATGCTTAACTTCACTTGGAAAAGAAACCACAAACATCTGATCACTTTATTACTTAGAAGGCACAGATGTGTTTCCTGTAAGACTGATTCTTTGAAACAGGCAGAGAGGAATTCAGAATGAAATTGACAAAAAAAATAAAAAACTAAATAAATGTGTAACTACACAATGTTGAGTGTTAAATCAACACTTCTTGTAATAAATGTTGCGCCTATAAAAACACTAAATATATTGGTATTAGAGTTATATTAACACTATACGAGCTATATTAGCAATATGCGAGTTATGTTACTACTATGAGAGTTATCATAACACTATGAGAGTTATATTACTCCTATGAGTTATATTTACACTATGAGCATTATATTGGCACTATGTGAGTTATATTAGCACTATGAGAGTTATAATAACACTATCTGAGTGATATTAGCACTATGCGAGTTATACTAAAACTATTTGAGTTATATTAGCACTATGTGAGTTATATTAACACTATCTGAGTTACTTTAGCACTATGCAAGTTATATTAACACTGAGTTAAATCAGCACTATGTGAGTTATATTAGCATTATGTGAGGTATATTAACAGTATGTGAGTTATATTAACACTATCAGAGCTATATTAGCACTATGTTAGTTATATTAACACTATCTCAGTTATATTAGCGCTTTGCGAGTTATATTAACACTTTCTGAGTTATATTAGCACTAGGTGAGATATATTAGCATTATGTGACTTATATTAACACTATGTGAGTTATATTAGCACTATGTGAGTTATATTAGCATTATGTGAGTTATATTAACACTATGTGAGTTATATTAACACTTTCTGAGTTATATTAGCACTATGATAGTCATGTTGCCACTATGAGAGCTAAATTAGCACCATGTGAGTTATATTAATACCATGTGAGTTAAATAACCACAATGAGAGTTATATTAGCACTATGAGTTAATTTACTCTGAGAGCATTTTATTAGCACTATGTGAGCTATATTAACACTATGTGAGTTATATTAGCACTATGCGAGTTATGTTACTATGGGTAGTTACACTTTGGGCAGTGTTTATGTAGGTCCAACATTTAACATGAGGTGTGTGGATCTAAGACTGAAAATTTAATGTATTTATTAGATTTGTATTGCCTATAAGATATAACCGCCAAGTTATATAAAACATCATCAGTTAAATCCAAACCATGATTTGTATCATCAATGTGAGCCAATCTTGTGTCTAGGTCTACCAGCATCTGCTGTTTATCACTGTAACTAGGTAAAGACTCATGAGGAGAACATGCACGTTCCGCAGCCTTATTGAAGTAAATGTCCATCTGGATTTACTACACAACTTCACACACACACACAGAGCAGGACTCAAGACTAACGCAGATGAGTTGATTTATGAAGAGAAGAAGAAAGTGGAAACAATGTAACATGTATGAAATACAACAGGGAAATCAGAGGTTTACATTTGTGTGCCAATTTCCAAAGCTTAAACATGTAGTATTTGGGAGAAATAGGAATTCCATATGTGAGGTCTGAGGGAACCTCGCTGACTGAGGCAGGTTTTAGTCACCTCCCCAGCATAAAGAATATACAACCTTAAGATCAATCAACGAAAAGTTTGCCGGATAGCACCTGAAAAAAACAAGACGAAACAAAAACAAAAAAAAAACAAAGACAAAACAGAAACTAACAAATGAACCACGATGGTTAGAAAAATGTAACAGACAACAAACAGGTGATCAGCATTAGCTACAGGATGAGTGATAAATGATGAGGAGAGGTTAGATAGGCACATTGAACCACATAGTTTTTTCAACAATTTGTATGTTTAAAGCGCTCAGACACCATATCCGTTTGGACAAATCCCAGGAGCCAATTATTCGAATGCTAGATTAAACAGATATGTTTTTAATTTAGTTTTGAACTCTGTACCAGAGTTTCCGGGCTCTATATGAAAATGCTCTTCCCCCTCTGGTGGATTTACTAATCTTCAGAAAAATCCGTTGTCCCACTTCTTGTGATCAAAGATAGTGAGCCAGAATATATCGAGATGTCCCTATGACATTTGCAAGGCAATGGGACCCTACTGCGGGTTGCCACCCATCACTTTATATATAAAAATGTAATAAATTAAATTTTAAAAAGTTATTAAAATTTCAAAAAAGCTTTTGGCAACCCCCTAATTGCTAAATGCTAAAAGGGCATTGACCCTACATTAAAACACATTTTTTTGTATTTAACCTGAAATGTTCAAGTTCCTTAATGTTTTACTTTTTGAAAGTGCGAAATATAGCTTTTATTCAGAAATTGTAAGTGTGAAAATTCTATGTTGCTGGATACACACTTTGTACCTCTAAGATTTGCATACTTAAGCTTTTAATGTGAAAATTTCCCCAAATGCCTCTGAAAGTTCTAGACCCGCAATGTTTACCTTTAAATGTAACCTGAAAATGTATTACCAAATCTCTGCAAATCCCACCTGAAAAGTAATTTGTTGCATAAATTGAAAAAATTGGGGAAAAAAAATATAGTCCTTTTTTTGAGACCCAAAATTGAAAAATTCACCAAGAATTAAATACTCCGATCAATGGAGATCATTTCTTAAATATAAGTTATTATATTAATTATACAAATATTTTCTGTAGTAGTTGTTTGAATAGTTTTTTTTAAACAGCTGAATCTTTAAACAAAATAGTCAAATACATATAACCGGAGATAGCATTTTAAAGCATAGGGTTGATATCCAATGGAATATGGGTATACTGTATCTGTCTGCTAACCTTAACTGAAAAGAACAAATGAAATACACATTTCTACCAACATTTAGAATTTCTATTCACTATTATTGATGAAGTGATATTCAATTAACAGTTAATAGATCTTTTGAAAAAATTCCACCAAATTTGTATATTGTATGAACACGGAGAAAAAAACACAATATTAGAATAGTACTAAAAGTAAAGTCAACCCTCAGATTCCCTCTCTGAAGTCAAAAGACATAATCTAATGCTCTCTTTTATACAACAACATGATTTAAGGTAACCCACAGAACAAACGCTGAGCCTCTGCAGGTTTCTAATGTTGAAGTCACAGCCTCAAGTCTCTATCTAACAGCAATTGCATTTCTATTGATCCTTCTGTGCAGTTTGTAGCACAAAAATGCCCTGGTGTAATACAGCAAACTTGAATAGAAATACCAGCTTACCACCATGTTCATTTTCAGCAGAAATGACACTGAACCAGTCAGATGTGTGGTGAGGTTACTCATGTTTGAAGAGAGCAAGTTAGCCTGCATTAGACTGCCTTCCCTTGCTCGCCCGAAGAAAATGGCAACAATTTGTCATGGCACTGGAGTCTGAAAGTTCAGGGTACATCCATTTGGCATGAACTTCTGCTCCAACGAAACATGTTGCAATGTGAGCAGTCAAGCCTGGCAGAGACTAAAGCTAGCTAGCTTCTGCTGTAATAAGGTGTTTAAGACCACAATGCTTTCTATTCTTCTGAGGCTAAGACTTAAATTCAGATACTGGGAATGTTACTGGATGATGGATTGGCAACTGTCTTCAGACCGCTAATCGCTGGCTATACCATTTCTCTTCTCATTAATTTCTATCGTCATGGTTCATTATAGTTCAGCACTAGCAGCAATTTGGGTCACATGTAAATGGACATTTAAAGAGCTATTCTAATGAGAACTGCCCGCAATAAACTGAGCTCAGACCTTTAGTTTCAGACCTGCCACTCAGTCAGTTATTACAGTAAAGTAATTTGAAACATTCACAATAAAAAGGCAGACCACAATAACCTAAGTTCATATTTGTTTTAGTAGTTAAGTATAGTATTGTTTTTCGTTTTCATTTTAAGTGGTGCAGGATGGGGGACACCCTTAAAGTGGACAGTGGACATAAAAAATGGTGAATATCAACAGCAGGTTGGTTTATTAAGTAAGGGATATGCAACGTCTGAGCATGCATTATTAATTTTTAAATGCAGGGCATGGAGGCAAAGTTGCCCCCGCGAAATGAGTGGAAACTGAAGGTTATCTTCGTCAGTCTTGCTTTGACTACGCAGGAAAAAAATATTGCAAAGCTTTAAAGACAAAAAATCTAACGAAATGATCAGAACAGCATTCAGCTATTGCCTGAATTATCGTTCACCAACTGTGACACCAACTAATATGATAATGGATTTAACAGCATAATCCACATCAAACTTCAGAGTGTGCTAGATCCTGCGTAATCAAAGCAATGTGGGCTCATTGACGAGAATAACCTTTAGTTATATTGTTCCACTCATTCATTGTTGCACAGACATTAATAATAACTCCAATTTGTGAGCGTTGGCAAACACCATTTCATAAACAGCATATACAATGGTTAAGCATGCATTAAACTGTTTTAATTCACTTAACTGCAGGTCGGGTGGTTCTCACCTACACCTCGTGCCTTTAAAATGGAATAATTTACCATGCTTAACGCAATTTACCTTTGTGTATCCCTTGCCTAAATAATTAACAAAAAAAATTAACAAACAAACAAACCGTCTGTGTGAAGAGGATTGTACTCGGGGGAAAATAATAAAGTTGAAAATTATAATTATATTAAAGTTTAGACTTTTCTGGCATGCGAGAGGTCAATAATAAGGTGTGTTTTCGCAAAACATAAAGAATAATATTAAATTGTATTTTTTTTTACTATCACTAGAATTCATACCACCGAGTACTGATTCATACTATGATTCAACCTCAAACCCTGACCCCGATTAAGAACTTCTGTTTCTTTAGAGAAGTAATGATTGTGAACCTCATTCTGCTTCAGCCAATGAACCTGTATAACAGCATGAGTACATTACTGCAATGAGAAAATGAGTGATGTGCTGCATGCATTAACAAATCAGTATCACACACCGGATTCCTTCACATGATACAGTACAGCAGCATACTCCAAACCGCCGAATAATCAGTTGAAGGGTCTAAGATATTATCCTTGAAATATTCCATTTGATTCTTGGCAGCACCAATAGCTACATCATTTTTAAAAGGAGGATATTAAATGAATTTTCAGCAAGCTTTTAAAGACAAAAACATTACCTGATACAGCAAGAAAAGGGATTTGTTAAGCAGCAGCTCTGCAAAAATAGTGCTAGCTTGGTATATTTTCCCATGTGAATGAAGTCATGCTCCATGACCTTTCAGGTTCTCTGTTTATAATAGATATGCCAAAGCTTTGCACAAAAAATATTCATCACTTTTACCTTTTTCTCAGCAGCTTTGTGTGTGTGAAAGAAATATTGTACTGCTATCTAACATACACAATAAAATATAAAGTTGAATATACTCTGTATTGAGTCTATTTGGTCCTTCTCTATAAATAGAGTTAAATAGAAAAATTAGTGTTAATTTTGTTAATTACTGTTAAACTTTTTTGTTACATTTACAAATGTAGTCTTATTTAACATTCAAAACCAAAGATCATTTAATAAAAGGTTTCACTTTAATTAGAGAACATTAATTTCAAACTGATTCTCAGAATAACAGACTGCTTGAGAAACTACACTATAAATATACCTTCAAGTTTTGTAGGCCTACAACAGTGGAGAAATTCTCTTGACTTGAAAGACCATTGTGATAAACTGGCAAGCAGAGTCTGTGCATGACCTCTCTAATCTCTTAAAATATTCACTTTCAGAAACCTGGCTGAGGGATGCATTAATCCCTGTTTGTTGCTATAAATTATTAGTTCATTCTAACAGATTCAAAGCTTTTCCAAGGTTTAAGTTAAAAATACATCAGAACATTACAAAATTTTGGGCGCATTTACAATTTCATTGGCACATGTTTCCTACAAGACTGACAATCACCTCGAATTTCTTTGGAACTATTGCACTATGATGATATTAAATACTTTACCCCAGTGAGTAAATAAGAATAATAGAAAGTAATGTTATCCCAGCAGGGAGAACACTTTGTGACGTTATAAAACGGTCAGTCAGAAAACATCTCTGAATTTCTGCTATCCTCGACTAAAGATTTTCCTGGTTGACCATTAGTTTTACATTAAAGCCAACAGTCTAATTTTCCGCACTATACATCGAATTAAATTTTTTTCAGTGTATCTTATAATCTAGTACGCCTTATGTATGAATGCTGGTTGCTCAAAACGCAAAATCAGAATAATTCATAACGACTTGGTACAATACAAAGCCACACAGCTGAAAGAATCGTTGTGGTATCACTGCGGGCGCCTTGTGGAGTAATACATCACCACTTCAACACAAGCTGATTAACACACAGTAATGTGAACTGGGTCAACGTTTAACTTTTCAAAATTATCCCACACATTAGATTTTCTTTTCAACACAGGTGTTTTTTCCTCATCTGCTGGGCTAACAAGCTTGTTAACTAACTAATTTCCTGTGGATTTTATTTCCCGACTAACTGACGTCAGTCAAATAAGACTCACTGTTGATTAATCAATCCAAAAGAGGGCAGCCTAAAATTTTGATTGTGTTTTACTTTTACTCATTTTACATAAACAACTCAATGAACTTGTAGCACTCTGACTAAATTGTGTTTTTACCATTCATGCACACATTTAATTCTAAAACATCTTGAATCCAACTTAAACTCTTAATGTAGAATGAGTTTTCATAGTAGGTCTCATTAAAGGGATTGCCTATTTGAGACAGTCCAATAATCTTGTAAAGGTCAGTTCTTGCACAATACCAACTCTGAAACAAGCAGTGGGCTTGAACTCGGGTCTCAGGGTTTAGATATTAGGTGTTACCGAATACAGGACCCCAGAGGATTGGTGGAACCATTAAAGGAAGAAAACAAAACTTCTAATTTTCATTTCATTTTCAAGTAAAACAAAAGTGTGAAAATCAAGTTCCCAAAAAATCCATTACAAGCAAAGTAACACTTAAAAAATATTTGACACCTTGCATGTCCTCATTCCCTCCACTCACAGAAAATCAGGTGTCCAAACTCCTTCACTCAGCACATCCAACCACCTGCCCCCTCCATCCTATCCCCTCTCACCTTCTACAAACCATCTCACTTATCATCACACCTGCCCTCACTTACATCATCTACTTCATTTTCCCTAACACCTTCAAGGTAGCCAGAGTCATCCCGCTTCTCAAGATACCTATACTCAACTGTAGGAATCAGTCAGGCTAAAACTGCTACACTTGGACTTCCGCAACTGTTGCATTGTTCACTCAAGAAGGGAACTTTGATATCGTTAACACTGCAAATGGGTCACCATTCCCCTTTTTGCCCTCGGTTGATTAAATCAAGATATCGAAAGTACTCTAGGGCTATGTGTTATAATTGATTCATTGTATTCTAAATGATTTACTCAGCCTTTGTAACTTTAACATGTTGTTATGCTTTCTTTAATCATGGAACCAAATTTTAATGAGTCAGATTGATAGACAGAAAGACAAGTAAAGTACTACATCATGTGATGTCATCTGACGGTCTTGTGACTTGTGAGAGGGGATATCCTGCGTGAATAACTTGTTATACCCCATGTCATGTAAGGTCTCTTTAACCAGACTCAACTAACTCCAGTTTGAGTTGCATGATGAGAAACAAAGGCTCAGATTCCTAGACTCCTCCAGCGCTCCAAAGCTCCGAGATGTAAGAACACTTGCTTTCGCGTTGAGGCTGCAAACTCCTCCAGTGCTCCGATCCAAAACCTTAACCCAGCAGACGCTCTCGAAACCTAGGAAGCTGCTTCAAGACTCTTAAAGTTTGCCCAGAGATTCAAGCGGAAAGCTGCCTCCCGCGCTCCGAGCCCGTAACTCCTCCCACTCTCTGGCCTTCAGGGCCAGCAAGCTTTGCTGCTTTAAGTTCATACAATTCCCAACTTTGAACTGGCTCCAACCCATTCAGAACTTAACTAAGCTTACTTTGATGCGTTTGATTCGACTTTGATTGATGATTTGATAGACTCTTAAACTACTTGAATTAGAAATAATGTTTTACAGTTCCAAAGATCAAACCCGGTGTTGTGTGTGTGAGCGTGTCTGTGTGTGTGTGTCTCAGTTTTCTTCAAGCTTTAGCTAGTTAGTTAGTTATTAGAATAGTAATTTGTGTGCCATTCAATCAATATACTTGTTTGTCTTTCAAATATATTTTGTTTTCCCTTTGCATAATCTTTGTTCCCTCGAAATTGTGACCCTGCTACATAGCTCACATCAAATCAATGATTGTGATGATTGTGATCAATGATTTGATTACCAAGGCTAATTTATTGACTTCTCATGGACAAAAGTCACGAAGGGCTTAAAGTAAATGGAATCATCACAGGTGAGGCTGTGAATTCATCCCTTTTATTGCAACTAAATTTCTTCCAAAGTTAAATCTAATTATTAATTAATTGGAAGTATCCAGTTAATCATATTATATGTAGGATGGATCAATCTTCCCCAATTGGCCTACTCCTACACAACACATTACTGGTGGACAATTACAGACCTGTCTCTCTGCTGCCCAGCACTGCAAAACTCATCAAGGAAATTGTCTTCAATAAACACTCTTCCTTCCTGACTCAGAACAACAAGCTCGATGACAACCAATCAGGGTTTGAGAATGGACACTTAACAAAGACAACTGTAACTGTCTGTAACGGAAGCGCTGCAAGATGCTAGGGCTAACTACAGATCATCTTTCCTCATCCTACTAGACCTCTCTGCTGCGTTTGACACAGTCAACCATCAGAACCTTCTCTCCATTCTCTCTGCGATGAGCATCAGTGGCATTGTACTTGACTGGCTTGAGTCCTAACTAACTGGTAGATCTTTCAGTGTCCGCTGGAGGGGTGAGGTCACTCATAGACTGCTCTCTGGGGCTCCCCTGGGTTCAGTCCTGGGTCCCCTTCTCTTCTCCATCTTCACCACCTTCCTGTGCCCAATCATCCACAGACATGGATTTGCATACCACTGCTATGCTGATGATACTCAACTCTATCTGTCGTTCCCCCCCGATGACCAATCAGTAACTAACAGACTGCCTGAACGACATCTCTACTTGGATGAAGAATTATCAACTATAGCTTAACATGGCCAAGACAGAACATCTGGTGATCCCAGCCAATCCCTCTGTGCATCACAACATCACCATTCAGTTGGAATCCTCTACAATAACCCCAGTGAGGAATCTCGGAGTGATAGTGGATGAACAACTGTCCTTCAAAGACCACATCACCAAGACATCTCGAGTGTGTAGGTTTGCACTGCACAACATTCAAAGATCATGCCCTTCTTAACTGAACGTGTAACTCAACTCCTAGTTCAGGCCCAGGTCCTCTCACGTCTGAACTATTGCAACACTCTCCTAGCAGAACTTCCAGCAAACGCACTCAAACCTCTGCAGATGATCCAGAACTCTGCAGCTCGTCTTATCTTCAAAGAAACGAAACAAGCTCATGTTACTCCCCTCTTCACTCTTCACTGGGTCCCCATTTCAGCTTGTGTTAAGTTCAAATCGCTGATGCTGGCATACAAAACTATCTCCAAATTAGCCCCTGTTTACCTCCATAAGCTCATACACTCCTACATGCCCTCCAGAAGCCTGCACTCAAAGAAGGAACAGCGACTCGAGGTTGCATCCCACAAAGGTAGAAGATCTCTCAGTAGAACCTTCTCTTTCACTGTCCCTGGCTGGGGGAACAAACTCCCTGATCCAGTCAGGAAAGCAGCAACACTGACAGCTTTCAAAAACAACTGAAAATTCTTCTCTTCCGGGAAATCTTACAATGAAAAATTCTTTTTTTCCCTCTTCTCTCTATTTTCTTGCTGCTATGGTTGATATTTCAGTTAAAACAACTTCTATTATGAGCAAGCTGAGATAGACTTGACTGTGTACCAAATTGCATATTGTCAATTCAGTCGCCTTGGACAAAAGTGTCTGCCAAATACAGAAATGTAAATGTAAATAAGAGTTCAGCAAAAATATTAAAGCAAAATGTCCAGAGGAGGCAAACTTACAAAGTAGCAAAGCTGAGTAGCAAATATAACTGAGCAACTAACAAGGAAAATGACAAGGCTTAAATACACAGGAGGAAACAAGACAGACCAGGAAAAAATGTACCTTAACGAGCTGAATGACAAATGAAGGGAGAAAATGTCAGCATATATAAACCAGAGAAGAATAGTCCAAAACCTGACAAACTGCTCAACAAAAGACTGCAATAACAAATCTAGATGTGTAGACATTTTTCCAAATTGCTTCTAAACCAATAGAAGAGAAGGATTCTATTATGCTGATCATGTTTATTTTTGTCACACTATACTGTTGTTTACTCCTAAAGCTTACATTTGGGTTAATTATGGCAGGAGTCCAAAAACTGTGATATCGAAAGCTTCCGTCTAATATAAAAAGCCCCATTAGGTTTTGACCCACTTATAACAAGACAAGCAAGGCTGAAATTGTCTCGTTACAAATGGCTAAAAGGAGACCATTTCCTGCAAGAAACAATACCATTAGATGCTTACCGTAAATAGAACATTTACACTGATGAGAGCAGTAGAAGTTCATGCACTGGAAGAATCACTAATATCCAAGTTCTTCCAAATATAAACGCTCACTAGATTCCAACTGAATTTGGCCATCGTAGCGCACCATGGGAACGTCTGCCTTGAAAGAGCGTGATTTGGTATGTAGGAGCTGTATCTGAGAAGGGTCTTTCTCTCTCTATCCTGGAAGTGAGTGGACGTGTGTGGTCTGTGGGCAGAATTCTGTAGAAATTAATCATTAATTATTGTTTATAAGCATTGACTTTAATTAGAAGATCCGATGTCCTGTCCCATCTTGTGGATTTACAGTGTTTTGGAAGCAAAATCTTCATATGTGAAGCTCGATACGACAGTTAACGACATCAAATACAGGTTTTCGAAGGCCAGAGAGCTTTTACTTGGCAGTTATTCCAATCACTTGGAAAGCCTTACACCCCCAATAAGATTAATAAACTACCAGCACGCAAAGAAAATGCTGACCTGCAGCATGTCTCTGCGTAAATGCTCAGCAATATCAAACTGATATCAGCAGATGAGTTTGTATTCGAACAGCAATGACAGGCACAAAATCAGCAAACAGGATGGATGGCCAGCCTGATAAGAGCACCACTGAGTTGCATATCTGACTTCAGCTGCTACTGCAGAAATAATTTCGTGCTCAAAATGATAACAGAGCCCAACATGAGGCTTAATAATGCACCATGAAGATGAACAATGTGTGGTTAGGTAGATTTGTGAAAGGAAATGACTCCTAAAAATGTTAAGGATGTTGTTTTCTCACCCTCGGAATGCTTTGAGTCTGAACGTGGCATGAGGAGGATGTTTGAATGTTCAGTCTTTTGACAAAGTTTCTTTACAAAATGGATTTTAGTGTAATAACATGAATTTATTTAGGGAAATTTGTATTTAAAAGATAAAGAATCACTGTAAAAATTATAGATTCTTCATATTTTATGTATTTTTTTCAATCTGAGACCAGCCCTAAATCACTTGCAGTTTCCTGCAGCTATGGCTGATTTGATTTAAGCTCATTGTTTCAACATTCTTTTAGATTAAAACCAGCTAAAAAAGAATCCATACAATAATAAAGCGTTTGTTTTTCATCTTCCTTTGAAAGAGAATATATTACAGATATCATTTTGACACGGAAATGGAACCATTGTGGCAGGAAAAGAAGGGAAACAAAATGATGATTCAGTTCAACTCAAGCTATTTCCTGTCAGGTTATCTCTATAGGTTTATCATTGTTCCTTGGTTTATACACCTCTCAAAAAGCAGCAAACATTGTTGACCTCACATCCTTTGCAGATTCCCGTATGCTATCAGGCCTCAAAACAGAAGGGGACCAGAGGATGTCAGAGGAAAATACACTAGTTTATCGACTAGATCGGTGGTTCTAAAACTTTTTCCATCAAATACCACCTCAGAAAAAAAAATTGGCACTGCAAGTTCCACCATAATGAGTAACGGTAAAAAAACACGACTACAGTAAAGTCACAGCGTCACTATTCACAGTCACTATTCAGCTACAGTTAAATAGAGTTCAAATAAAGGTAATATTATTGCTAAAAAAATATGTATTTATTTTAGCAACAGTTAACACTGTACAGCCTGAACAATAAGAATGCTCTGTTTTAAAATAAAAACATATCAAGTTAGATAGCAAAATATCCTTTAAATAAAATATCCTTAAAACTCGAAACGTATCATTACATCTTTCTTGACTCCACCTGCAGACATTAACGACAAATCAAGTTTTAAGCTTTTGATTAAACGTTTAGTTTTTTTTTTTGTCTCTCAAATGCACATACTCGCATACACACCCTCCATCCCATCCACACACACACACATACACACACACACGCACATATGTTCAATCACCCCCCCCCCCCCCACACACACACACACGCATGCACACGCACATACACACACACACCCACACACACTGGAGCCACTGCTTGAGCATGCACAGGGCCGGCCCTAGCCCGGTAGGAAGCCTCATCCCGCCCAGACCGGAATCGCTCCCGCGCCCAACCGATCCCCGAACCGGTTCCCCCCCTAACCCGCAAACCCCGGAAGCACCACAGGTGCAGGCTAGCCTCCCGCCCGGAGACTGTGGAGATAGCAGCAGCCGTGAGTTCCAGCCCCCCCCCCCCCCCCCCCCCCTCACTGCCCCTTGACAACCACCCCGTCACCCTGAGCTGGCCGGCACCCCACAAATGATTAAACGTTTGATTAACTTTAAAACAAACATCTTTCAGCTATCATGACCATTGACTGTATATAACTAGACGTAGCATGTATGACGTTACGTACGGTCAGTGAGGCAGGCTAAAAATGGGCGTAGCCAGGCATCGCCTTCATGGAAGTGCATCACTTCATGAAAAATGAGTCTAGAGTGGCAGGACATATTCGTGGCACAGATGCAGGGATTGGTTGAAGGATTAAATTTAATATATCTTAAACACACACAAAAAATCACCCCCCTCAAAATGTTCAGGACATCTCTAGTGGTCAAAACTACCGATCTGAATACAAAAACATAACAGCACCAGGGGTGTAAACGTGCTTTTTCAGCTCCAAAGCAGCGCAGTTTTAACAAGGGAGTGAATGAGAATCTGCTCATTTCTGACCCAACCCCTCTTGTGGTACTGCAGGTTGAGGTACTACAGTTCAGTCACTTCCAGTTGCTCAAGGGCAGGGAGAGCCTTGATCATGACAGGCACACACCCCCCTAGAGGGGAGACTGTGTGTGCATGTGAAAAGCTTCACTTTTGAACAACCAATTATATGTTTTACCAGTGTAGAAATAGTGCCAAAAGACTTAGTATGTTGACAGCAAACCCTGTAATTTCTTCTGTTTGAAATTAAACTCAACGTGAAATTTGACAAAACATACTAATGCTCTCCAGGGACTGTAGCAGCATTGCTCTGTTATCGAACATGATAAAACTCATTATCGTTACTCCGAAAGGTAAAATTACAACCTATTGTACGAAATACAATACCTATATAAAAGTATACAAAAATCTTAAATCTGATATTGCTAGTGTAGCAACTCTATTTAGCTTTAGTTTGCTTTAAATACCCTGTGCTTGACACATGATAATTTACTCATAGCATTCCTTGAGTAAAGAAAAGTGTGGGCTGATTGAAAAAAGATCACATATTAATATGCAAGAATGCTAATCAGAGCAGCTCTTGACCAGAGATCAAAAGCATTCTCAAGTGATTTAAAAATGTTCACATACACAAGCTTTAAAAAGCATGTGGCCACTTTTAAACCTCCTCCCTCCTCTTTAAGATAGTGTATTTGTATGTGTATAGGGAGCGTGCTGTTTTCAGAGTCATTAGGAGGTGCTCCAAGCATACAGACACTCTCTGCATGAGGCTTTCCCCAGGAAGCCAAAGATGAAATGGCACAAATAATGAGGGGCATTATCAATCACTGGCAGGAGGCTGCACACTCGCATCCACACCAGATGAGGAGATGGAGAGAGTGAGAGAATCTCTGTTTTATTTAACAGTTTGGGAAAGCTTGACATTGGGGACAGCAGAGCTGTGGGTAAAACCAGCAGGAGCCCTACAGGATAAAACTATGTTACAAACTCACTCTTACAGCAAGGCAAACAGGTTAAACAGCCCGCAGAGTCATATTAAACGATTTCTCAGCAGCAAGCGGATTAATTAGCATCAGATCTTTTAGGAAAAATGTATCTAAAAGATGCTTCCGCAACCACTAAAGCATCGTTTCTGGTCAACCTCTGCACAGGGTGATTATCGTTTATTATCACTTTCTCATTATGTGTTGTAATATTTTAAAAAAATCACAATGATCATCATCACTGCCTCCCACCTTACACAGCTGGTGGAATGTTGCATGATGGCATTGATACAATAACGTTGCCCAAGCAGAGATAGACCATAATTTCCAGGTGTAGGATCAAATGTAAAGCCTTTTAGGTGTTTAGCATCACGTTCTATTGATTGAGCTACAGGAAAGCCAACAATACACTGGTTTTAATAATATTGATAACATAAAAATCATATTTATTATCATTAATTCATGTCATAATAAGTTCCTCTACACTATCTAGAGACAAAATCAAAATAACTGCTTTAAAATGAAAAAATTATTAAAATAAAATGCAGTATTTTAAGCAACAACATATATTTAAACACTTTGGATTTTCCTAAATTCCTTTATACAATTGATCCACTGGCATGTTTTTTATGCAACCGACGAATAAAAAAAAAATAGAGTAGAGATTTTTTTAAATCTCTGTCAATTTGAAATTATGTAAATGACAGATCTTTCTAAATACTTTGACTTTTGCCATTTTAAAGTTAGTTATTCAAAGTACTATATTAGATCTGGTAATTCTATATATAAAGAACATATGTAATTAATAAAACTCTTACTTTCAAAATTCCGTTTCAAAATTCAGTTGTTCAAGGTAAATGTTTAAAAAAAAAATTAATTAATAAAAGTTCAACATAAGTATTTAGTTTTTTAAAAGACTCCAGACAGCATAAAAGAAAATAGAATGTAGTCACCTCAGCAGCAGATAACAAGTCATTATTTTCCACTGATAATTCTGTGCGAGTGCAAATACGTGTGAAAGCAAGGGACAATTGTGTAAGTGTATTTCTCAGAAACAGCCAGACAGAATTTTTTGCGTCTTTGAAATCTTGTTTAATTATTATATTTAATCACTTATATACCTGAAAGTTCAAAACAGTCTAGAGCATGCATTGCATTCTGCTTCTCATGAGAATTATGTAAATCTCGTGGCTTCTGAAACAAGAGCCTAAATCAAGAGCGTGTGACATAAGCGGTCAGCTCAGCACGGGTCAGCAAAAGCAGTCCTTCTGACGAGCTCAACAGATGACACGGGATTAAACAGCATTCATAGACTCGAATAAAACCCACAAAAGCTTACAATCTAATACCAAGACAAGGTTGAAAAGGTTACCTTAAGACTTCTCGGTTTGATGTTGGTTAAATAATTAAAAATACAAATCCAATCACATGATTACATGTCTAAAACACAGAGTCAGCATATTGTGTGATTCTCTTATTTTATCATTTTGGACGTGGCACGCGGAAGCCATATCTATTTCAACTGAAAAGATATTTGACAGCAAATTTAGCTGCTTCCAAGTCTGGACAAAGTAAACCAGAGGGGCAGATTGTTTTGAGGGTGATGGGAAGATCCTTCGAAAATCTTACAGATTTGATAAGTTTTAATACATTGTCGATGAATTTAGCTTACTGAAATATTTAATATTATGAAACATTGTTTTTTTCATAACAACTTCACAACTCAATCTATTTCTCCTCATTAATGAAAGCAAATCTTATAGGCTACAAATATAAAACGTCAATAAAAATATCACGCATGGCACAGTTCAACACCTCTTAATGAATATATATTAAAAATCTCATTGGCTATAAATATATATTGATACGGTTACTTTAATTTTCAGAAACATATAAATAGCAGTTAATATGGCAGAGCACCGCTCCCTTAGACGAAAGCGGCTGCTGTGCTTTGATTGCTAATTTTATTTTTCACAACTTCAATCGCCATATTTTCTTCATGCTTTTAAATATGTAAGTACATGTTCTCGCTCCATTCCTCAAAAATTATGTCACAACTGGCAAATGAAGAATGTGTTTGTTCTTGGCTTTTTTAAAGTAAGGGATATATATTCCACTGTGTTAGTACTTTATTTGGCATAAGCCTTAGATCATACGAATGTATTATTGTATTTAGTAATAACTATCAACAATCTCAATGAGTTTCCCAGCGATGGGTTGCGGCTGGAAGGGCATCCGCTGCGTAAAACATAAGAGAGTTGGCGGTTCATTCCGCTGTGGCGACCCCGAAAGGGAAGAAAGCCGACATGAAGATGAATGAATGAATGAATCTCAATGAGAAATGAAGCATTCATTCCTAAAGTACATTTAAATACACAATTTCTAATATTTAAAGAGTTTAATTAAATTAATAAAATACATTTGTAATCAAATAAATATTAGTTACATTGACTAAAAATAGAGAAAAAAAAAAGTTTTATTTTTTGGTGACAAACTATACTACAATCTTGACCATTTTTGTAGACTAAAACTATTACAATGTTAATTGACTTAAATGTGACTAAAACTAATAATTTAGGTTCATCATGACTAAACATTCTTTTAAAGGGAAGATCTTTGTCTCCTCCAAACCTTCATATTCACCAGAGTGACGTTCCACTTTGCACTGGTGCTCTGCAAATCTCTGACGCATGCAATGTCTACTTAACCTGCTACATAAATCCAAATGATACTCATTAATCTCCGGCTAATTATTGAAAAGCCCAAGCTGAAAAAGAGCAGTTCTGCATAATAGGCTCAGATGTTGGCATGGGGAGAGCTGATTTGATATCAGAGCTTAATTAAAATGCCCAGGGGAGCTACTCTTCATCTGCGTGACCTTTTGACTCTGGTCTGGCTCTCAGCAAACTGTCGCTCTGCTGCCTGCAGGTCAGAAATTCACACCAGAGACTCAGAGAGAGCCTACGGCGCAGTGGTTAAGGGTAAACGACTTAAAAAAAAAACACAAACATTTTTTGAAGGTTTAAATAAAAAAAAATCTGGTCTTTAATGGCAGAAAAGTAAGAGAATCTGAACTAGATGACAATGTTCAACAGTTTAAGGTCAATGCACAATTAAAAACAAAATTGAGCTCTCCTTGTGTCTAATACACAAACACACTGTCCTGAAACAATCATTTGTTACAAAAGCAAAAAAAAAAGATATTTTATTATGAACATGTTTACTTTAATAACAATTAGGATAAACATCAAGCAAAGTCAACTAAAATAGAAGAATATAGTTATATGGATGCAGAGGCCTTGTTCAAGTTCTGTTGGTTGTTTTTAGCACGTTATAAATAAAGTTGGTCTATTGATTGATTGATTGATTGATTGATTGATTGATTGATTGATTGATTGATTGAATCTGCTGGATGCATTTTCAAACACGTTTGGTCCTTCGGTGCTTCTGTATACATGAAGTAGCAAATTAAGACAGTTGATCATTAAATTTTATCACTTTATCAGACAAATGTATCAACAAACAGTGTTAAATAACACCACTAGTGTTTCATTCTTTTTTATTTCATTTTAATTGACACACTATTAGCATTTTTAGTTATGATGGGGTCATTTATTTCAACTTTTAGTGCATCCAGCATACTTTTGTTCATGCGTGCACTTTTCTATCTGTGCCAAAATCTGCCTAAACTAATAACTAACTAACTAATAAACTAATAAACGCATCAAACCGAGGCACTGATGACCTGGAGTAAAGCTTAAATTAAGATTCTGCAGCACGATAAGGAGGATATGTTCTCCCTTTTGCGATTTGTTTGTATGATTTTGTGGTTTTACACAACTTTTTAAAAGCTAGGGAAGAACCGAAATTAAAATGTGTAGTCAATGCCGAAGCCGAATAAGAAATAAAATGATTGGACGAATACCGAACAGTTATGAAATAATGATGTTGAGGTTTTCATAGCTTTTTGAATATTACATAAATAGAATACATTTTAGACATGTTTTCAAATAAATTAAATGTTTATGTCTAATCAAAACATCAATTCGAACAGTAAAACGCTAATAAAACAAACAAGAGAAAACATTTATTCAAGTACAAAACATTACTCAGGACCAGGACAAATTTGTCAATAGCAGTAACGACACTTCAGCTTCCAAATAAAAGGAAGAAAACAATGAAATCCAAAAAGTTTGCTTTACAGAGACAAAACATTAAATAACGTTCTTAAGAAATCTGAATACATACAGACCTCTGCTGTATAAATAAAAAAACAATGTCTTCCACAACACTAAACAGCTGCTCATCTAAAGCAATAAACTCCTAATCTTATTTGTAATTCACTTGCACTATTATTTGTCAACTTTTTTTTTATGTTTTACCACACATCGACTACAGGCAGAATGCTCGGAGAGTTCTTTTAGCTGCCAAGCCAGCCTCTCTTGCATGTTTGGCTTTTACATGACAACATAAAGCAGTGGTGCTGAAGGATTTAGCAGACAAATCTCCTATTGATAATTAAGTTTCATGTTTGATGCAAGCTGCAGTTCTTTTGTCACTCTCTGTCACTATAACATAAATCCTCACTGCAGACAGTTTGAAGAAGGTGCTCGATCATAGATGCACGGCGATTAGCATTATCATTGCGACAAGGTATATCACTATTCAGCCTTACTTAAACTTGCTCCCCCTGAAGGCTGAATGCAATATTTTTTTTATATAATTTTGCAATATTCGGCCAAATGTGTTTGACGAATGCGGCTGGAAGGGCATCCGCCACATAAAACATATGCCAGAAGAGGTGACGTTTCATTCTGCTGTGGCGACCCCGAAAGGGAAGAAAGCCAACAAGTTAATGGATGGATGGACAAAGATGAGCCTTCTAATCTTAATTCTTCCATTCTCAGGATAAAAAGGAAATAAAAGAAGGATCCTGGTACAAGTGATCAGGGGAAACATCTCTTCAAAAAAATGTATGCCAGGTATCAGCAACAGTGTGTCTGACTAGGACTTGACAGCAGATGCCAACCAGGGCCACTGAGAGAGAAAAGAGAGAGAGAAGAGAGAGAGAGAGAGAGAGAGAGAGAGAGAGAGAGAGAGAGAGAGAGAGGAGAGAGAGAGACCCTGCTAATGCTCCTCTTAAGGCTTAGCATACATTGAGTATTATGTAAACAGTCTCCCTGCATTACTCATCAGTGCTGATTTGAAGACCAAAACTAAAGCTGGGATTACTGATATCCAATAACATTGTGAATTTCAAGTTAGCCCGACTTTAGTGAAAAAGTTTTAGCCGGATATAAAAATAATAATTCAACGACACAACTCACAACATCCGAGATGAAGTGTAAATTAAAAGGCACAGGCAAGGCAATCGTTATTAAATGTTAAGAGAACAGAAGCAAGTTATCAGTGTTGTTCTCTTTTTCATTAGTGGCACAATAACAGAATCCATTACAGAGAAAGGCTTGTGCTGCAATATTTCTTTAACAATGACGTAAATAGGAAACTTGCTAAACTGCTAGCAGCCAGAGAAGCCAATGGTCAGTTAGTGAATAAACAAAGAACTTCCCCAAACACCATAAAACCAAAATACTGTTTGCTTGTCGCGTGAGAATGTGCAGTTTTAACTTTCCAAAGACTCTTGTGTTGATGCCTGCTAGGAAAAACAAACAAAAACAAAATAATAATAAAAAAGCACACAGTAAGTGTTCATTTGATTTTGGATAAACTTAAAGCTTAATCTAGGCTATATGCAACTCTCAAGTTGGTCCTCTTTCAAACATTTAAAAAGCTATATTAAATGCAGGCTACAAGGATAGGCATTGCAGGAATTTCCATTAAAAGGAACAGATTTAAGAAATACAGACAAGAAGTTAATGTACAAACTTTGTTTTATCATAAATATTTCCAACTTAAATACTTACCTGCAAAGAAATGAGCTAATTTCTATATTGAAGAAATAAAAACTACAAAAAAAATTTTTTTTCACAATTTTGGCTGTTCGTGCATTATGCGAAAGCCCAAAAACGGCACATGAATGAACCACCGCAAGTTATTTTAATGTTACTTTAAACTACATGGCTTGAGTTTAATAAAAACTTATTTTTTAAGAATTTAGTGAAATTTATGAAGTTAAGACTGCATACATTTACAGTTTAAGCCACAAAATTAACAAATTACTAACAATATAAAAAGAAAATATTTTGTGACAAAACATTTGTTTGTTTGTTTTTAAATATACATTCTAAATTTGAAAAAAGTGAAGCCTGTATAATTAAACCACTGAAAAGTATGAATATAAAAACGTAGTGAGTAAAACAAAGATTATTCAGCAGGTACTTTTTATTACACCAAAGTCAAAGTAGCATTTCATTTTTTTTAAGTTTTGTCTTTAATGGATTAGAAAATAAAGCAAGGCAGGAAGCAAATGGGAAAAAGGAGAGAGAGGGAAAGATGGTTTCAGGAAAAGGCTACAAGCTTAAGATTTGATGCACAGCTGCACTCTACACATCCTGCTTACTGACCACATTGCCAGCAAAAGAACTACTTTCATTTAAGGTAAAATAAAAATGAGTTTCCCTTATCTAGAAGTTACAGTTACTTCTGGGTTCATAAAGCGTACCCAAGTTCTTCTTTACAAAAAGAAGCAATTCAACTTTGTCCCTTTGTTGTCAATCTATTTTTTCTTCTTTTAAACGAGAAGCTAACTTGTATTTGAGTTCTCCATTTGCAGTTTCTCAGCACATTTGAGCATAAGACTGCCTAAAGTCTAGCTAACATCTTGGTGTGTGATGGGATGCAAAAGTGAGTGCTGTGTTGTTGATATACAACCTGTAACCACATTTCTGGAAATTCAGTAAAAAAAATTTAGGGACAGCCTGACAGGTATCCATACTCACTGGTAGCTAAATCAAGCTTAAAATGAGATAAAAAAAAGAATATTATGTTGGCACTAGGGTTTACACTGCTGCCTTTCCCAAATATTCATGATGGTTTGAACAACACTGTGGGCTATTTGGATAGTTCTCTTTCAGATAGTTGTGTTTAAAATATATTTTGGACCTAAAAAATCTTGCAGATTTTTCAGGAGTCAAATGTAATACTAACAAAATAAGTAATCCTAAGTTTTAAAATAGGTTTTAAACTTTGGATTTTTTTTTTTTTTAATAAAATGTACAAATAGGTTTACTCCCAATGGACCGAAAGGGATAATGTGTTCTTCACAATGCAAAACGAACTGACACAAAGTCAGGGCATAAATTTGAATCAGTAATATAAAGCTCTCAGAATAAACAAAAGATTTGCATATCTGGCTAAAAATAAATGAAATAAGTACAACCAAATATCACATTGGAGCTAATATCAGCCGAGTGTAAAAACAAATAAAAACAGCCTGCTTCGCTTGAGCTGGGATTCCAAATGTTTCATAAATTCAGAACCAGTCTCTCCTAGCGCTAGTGTAATAACAGAGCATTGATTTATGAGTGGCTGAGTTTGAGTCAGAGGCTGTGAGTAGCTTCGGATGAAAATAAAGAGAAACACTTCGCTACCTTCAATAGTTTCTGAGCTGTTTGAGATTGAGCAAATTGTTACTTAAGCACAAAGCACAAGTACAATCTAAGTGAACGATTCATATATATATATATGTATACAGTAAGATATATTTGGAACCCAGAGGAATTTAAAAATGCCATATAATACTTTATAATTATCAACTAAATCAAACAGTCAACACAGAACTAATGTAGAAAAATATATATTTTGTGAGTCTTTGTGAACAGTGGCTCAAACCTGTAGTTGTGAAAAAAATGGCGAAACAAATTATGATTTTATGCCCATGTTAAAGTTTTTGATTGAAATTAGGATATTCCTATAATTAGGTCTCTACGAAAGACATACAACTAAAATCCCCTTCATGTTTCCTTTAAAATTATAAAGGATAAAGTAGCAGCATGATGCACTGGTGAGCGTCTGTTTGCCCAATGAGAACTGGAGAAGATATTCCTGACACAAACATCAATATTTATGAAGTGTCAATGGATTGATGGATGTAGATGGATGTTGGGCCAATTTCATGCAGCCTCAGATTGTAACCCATACCCAAAAGCAATGTAAATGATGTAGGACCTTTAAAATCCTACCCTTAGGGGGAAAGACCCAAGCAAATCTTTGCTCTGACATTTCACTCCAACCTTGTTTCATCTACAGGCCTGAGGAGAAGTTTGTACCTTACATATATCACACCACAAGAAGAGACAACTGAGGATCAAATTGTATTTCTATTATTTTTAGAAAATATTCTTGCTGTCTTCCAGACAGTATTCACAACTATATCAACATTTTTTCTTAACATAGAATGGTTCTCGATTCATCAGTGGAACCCGATGTTGCACTATTCACATACTTTCATCAAAAATGTGATGTGTATCATATTATCTATAGACCATAACATAGTGTCTGCCACATTACTATAGCTTTGTCAAAAAGGAAAGAATGAGCTGCACAAAAAGAACGAAATTAAGCAGAGCCAATTTGACTAAATCGAAACCTCAGTGCTGATCTATGGCATATGTGGAGTTAAATTGACTAATTTTGGACATTACATGTTAAAAATATCCCCATCACATGTTATATAACATTGATAACAGAAAAAGGTTTAAGTATTCCACCTTTACCAAATGTGAGCAGAACAGAATGTGAGGAGCTGCTTCATTATTTTGTTACTCTTAAAAATCTCAATCAAAATAAACGAGAGAGTCTGTTGAAGTGTACTTAATATTTCGACTTTTTTTTTAAATATAGCTATGGTTAAATTCACCTCTTGAGATAAAAATCACCCACAAAATGTCTTGCTCCTAATTACTCTAAACTTAAAAGTTTAAAAGAAGTCAAGTTTATAAACCTGTAGGTAAAAGAAATCTCTTATGGGTCAGCTCAGGGCTTGATTTCTCACACTTTAAAGGGCCAATAATATTGGAATATAATAAGATGTGATATTAATCTTCTCTTGAACATGCCAATCAAATTTTTTGTTGTTAAATTGTATAAATAAAAAAATAGTTAAATAAATAAACTACGTAATTTAGCTAGCATTAGCAACACAAATCACCATTGACCCCCGTGGCAAAGAACTTCCATGTTAGTCTAACTCCGTTATCTAAAAGGATTTAAATAGTGGTCCTGACATGGTCGTTCACCTCCTTCAGCACCTGGGAGAGAGCAGTAGTGTGCTGTGCACCGGAACACTAATCTACAGCCCCCAGGCTCTGATTTAGTGAACATTCCCTGGCGATGGATTAAATCTCTCCCCTCCTGCACCCTGGCCTCTCCTGTCAGCCACTTTGAGGAGTAATGGGGCCAAATTGAACGCAAAGATTAGAAGCACACGACGTTTGGTGTTCCCACAGATTTTGATGCGCTGCTTGCTCACAGGAGAGAAGCTTCCTTCGAATCAAACTGTCATTGAAAACGTAGTGCTGTGCTGTGGGAGTCTGGCCTGCCACTTCCCTCCTCTGAAAGCAAGTGGCCATTTATCAAAAAATCAGAGAGAAGACTAAAGCTTTTACCATTCTTATTAGAACTCGTGTGAGCAATGCACTCTTAAAGGCTGAGTGGGTTTTTAATCAACTTCTGCTCTGTGAGAGAACTTTGCATTAAAAACTAATTGTTATGAAATAGAGCTATAACTAACACTAATCAAAATAATGTTCACGTTTGAAAAGCGATAATTGTTAGAATCCCGGAAGCCAGATGAGCACCAATTCCAGCAAACTACAAAAGAACAAAGTGCAAACTTTAAATTACAGAAATAATGGCATTTAATTGTTAAACTTCTCATACTAGCATGATCAGGACAGAACTAGAGGTAATCTGCAGGTTTTTTTAATAATACAGTGGTACCTTGAGATAAAATGCTTCACGTTATGAAAAATTAAAGATATGAAAGGCCACGCACAGAATATTTTGCTTCATGATATGGAAAAAAATTTCAAGATACGAAAAAAAATGTGCACGAGAAATACATATTCAACATTTGAAATTCAGGTGAAAAACAACACTGGGCCCTGTTCCAGCCCCGTTGCTGTGTGTTCGTAGTAGTATCATACTCCTATTGGTCAGTTCCAGCCCCGTTGCTGTGTGTTCATACGTAGTATCCAGCTCTCCTATTGGTCTTCTGACACCCCATGACATCTCCCCAAAAAAGTTCTTTTTTTTGGTGTGCTAAATTCAAGAATATTTTCCTGTCGCTTTTTTTTGTCCATGGCTCTCCTTTGTTACCATTTCCTCTGAAATCATCTATTAAAAAAACAGATTATGTGCAACTGAGAGGGCAAATGGAGTATATTCAGTTTTTATAACTAAAATAGAGCAGACCATCTGTTTTGGAAAAAGTGTGTTTGGAAAAACTGTCAATTTAACATCCAGGCCATCAAACAAGATATGATCCTGTATATTTTCTTGGTTGTTAGTTTTTATCATCTGAAAATTTAAGACTGTCGCCAGTACAATTTACTATTGTTCACTTTGTTTCTATGTTAAAATACACAACATTGATTATTTTAATTATCAAAATATTCATGATTAAATAGATTTATAGTGTATATTTTCCATCATTTCAGCCTTGATAATAGTCCTAAATAATTACAGCCTCTTCCTCTCTCTAAGGAACTGAAATACTATATATATTGTCAAAAGCATCGAAAGAAAACAAGCTCATAACAAATCATGTATCCATGATTTTCATAAGTTACAAAGCAACCATCTGACTTTAGATATTTTTTGATTCCAAATCTGTTAAATTGATTATTTTTGGGGAATTTACCAACGATTTAAGCAAAACACACATTTCTTTTGTTTTCAAACAAATCCTTTAGAAACATTAAGTTGAAATAATCATTTCAACAAACAGGAAGTTGGGGAAAAAAAGGAAAGGATGAAAAATGCAAAAATGTCCAAATGCAAATAACCATATGGCAGGTGTTATCTAATAGAAAGAAACCAGACAGTTGGTTAAAGATAAAATTAAAATTAGGCTCAACAGACAAACAAATTGAAGATGAACAAACAACCTAAAAACACTCTCTCTCTCATTAATGAAGCCCACATCCCTTGCATCGCCATACTAAGTTATTTCTGTTTACCATTCAATGTTGTGCTCATCTTCATTGATGCATTTTATACATTATGCAGTGGTATCGCAAACCTCACAGATGAGAGGGAGACAAAGCATCGATGTGTTATGAGAAGACAGTCCATTTCCAACACTGCGGGTGTTTAGACAGACCCTCAAATCATCCAATGAAGCACTATTAGAAGAAAAAGGCTTGTTGGTTGTCTCTGTGGTGGACTATGAATATTTGTTCAATTAGAGTTTGACATTTGATGGCCTAAAACTATTTAAACATCGACGCATTTACAGCTTAAACTGTACATATGTCCTGCGCGCAACCTATTGCATTTTTTGGGGGTTAAAATGAGGAATTGGAACTTCTCTCCCAGTCCACAGTGAATTACCCATTTAGAAACTTACATTTTTTACTTTTTAAGTCATTTTTTCTCAACCTAGAAGAAATGGACTTCCAAAGGTTTCTAAGCTGAACCAAATGATCAAAGTAAGGAACTGGGAGTTTTCTAACAATAAATACATAAAATACTTCTTGATATCCTTAGCATACTTCTCTTACCAAATGTAATGCACTACAGAAAGTCACCAACAAAATTAAAACAGATATAGATAACCTTTAGACAGAGAACATAACATGTTTACATGCACCCATAACACATTTGATTGGAGAAAGAGAGCTATCAGTGGATTTCTATGAACAGTAATGGAACTGTTAGTCTGAATATTAGACGGGGTCATGAACTGCACGCTTTTTCAATTGTACACAAAGTGGAATTTTGCAAGGACTCCAGTTATGCTTTGCCTGTGGCGGAAAGGTATTGAAAAACAATATGATGGAAAATGAATACAATTCAGACTACAAATGAAACCATTTCATTTTCTTAAAATAAAATGCATTGTAATTGAATAAGTTCTAAGTTCAATACATTCTAAAAATGTATTGAAGCTATTATAAAAAAAAAGTGTTTACAGGAGCATGCTGTATCTCTTTTTTAAGAAAATGGGCAGAGAACATCGAATATTTACTGTTTGTAGTGAGGATGTGTAATTTTAAAGAACAACTAAACATTGGACTCGCTAGCTACATGAGATTGTCGTAACATTTCCAGACCCCGAAACATGACTTGATGCAAAACTACATGTGATTGGTTGTTTGTCATGTCAATAAAACTGCCTCATGGGTGGGTTTTGACCATACAAAGATTTAAAAGGCCTAATCTTAAACTAGACTAGGCCAGACCAGACAAATTATTGTAGAATAGTCCATTAATACAATAATAGTTTTTCTGTAAGAATAACCACATTCTGGCAGTTAACATTTTAATAAACAATAATTTCACAAAATATTTCTCTTTTTAAAATATGCTTAAGGAAGTCAGACAGAAGAATGGAAGAAACTATTACATTCTCTTTGAAAGTCTTTTACACAATCAACTGATTATACCTTCTTCCTTAAACTTGGCAAATAAAATTTTATATAGGACTAGATTTTCACACCAAAAAAGTGATATGTACATTGTTTAACCCATTGTAATTATGTGACCAACATTATTTTATGGTGAAACTGAAGTCTGCAACCGAATGACATATACACACATATGATGGTCTCACTTGACTCAAATTAACAGATTGCCCTAAAATAGTAAAAAAAAAATATTGGTTATATTGGCTGCATAAAAATCGCACACCTTGATAAAAAAAAATATATTGGGGTGGGCCATATCATATTGTCTACAATAATACCGGCACAATTTTTAATGTGGTTTAAAATTTTCATATCGTGGTATGACGCCATGCATTTTACGTACACCACACAACTCGCATACACACCGGCCGAAACTCAGAAGAGATGGTTGAACAGTGCTGAGAAAGCAAACATGGCTTTAGGTAATAAAGAGGATGCGTTAACTCCCAAAAATGGATAAAATTCGTTTGTGTGGAAGAGGTTTGGGTACAAAAAAAAGCATACAGCTGACCACTCACAGGAAAATAATTCACATTCAATGAAATTAAATGACTACAGATAGCGAGAAAAACATTATCCAAGTTATCATTTGGTCAAAATATATACTTTTTTTATATATTATGTGAAGATAATGATTTGGTAGATTCTTTGTTTTAAGGTGCAGTGTTTGAGTTTTGCCAATATAACTTGTCACTTATTGTGTTTGATTGTTTTGATCCAAAATTTAGTTTAGTATCGCTATCGCACTATTTCACAATATATCTTTATATTTTTAAGGTCCATATTAACCACCCCCTCCCCCCTCCATCTCTCTCTCTCTCACGCTCTCTCTCTCTCTCAAAAATTTTAAAATAGTCTGTCGCCCTTTGACATACCTCGCTTTGCTTGAGTTACAATAATTAAGTTATGCAACAGCAAAAATACAAGGAACTAACATTCATTTTAAAAAATTCTAATCCCACCCTACAGACAAACAGCTATTAAAAGCAAAACGAAGCTCTCACTTCATCCAAAAATAAATTTGGTAAGTCGATATCAGGATGACATGAACGAGAAACAGTCATGACAAATTTATGAGCACCACCTGTCTCCAGCCAATCAATATCATGACATTCTCCTGCTCCAGACCAATTCTGAATTATTGTCTTGTATTCCCTTATTGTTCGTAGAGATCCACAGACTACTAATAAGTGTCTCTTGCACTTGAGATCAACAAGACCATGTTCCCAAGCACAAATCCCAATCAGCCCTGGAAACCTGTATAAGAAAGTGTGTTTTCTCATTCAGCTTCTAAGAGAGATTCAATATAAGCTCTTGTATGTCAGCGCTACCTCATGCTGCAGGCCTTCTGAGGACCAGCTTATCAACTGCACAATCAATCCTCAATTACTACCCTTCACTGCCCTAAAGCACCAATGCTACAGTGTACAGCTGTGCAGGGGTGCAAAGTATTGATTAAAATTAGAAACTTCGCGGTTAATATAATACTTTCATCATTTTGGTGGTGATGCTTTTGTTCGAGCTTTGACTGGTTCGAGCCTGTCTTGAAGAACAAAAAGGTGCATGAGAACTACACAGTGCATGAAAGAGAATGCTTAAATCAGGAGGGCCCAAAGTTAATTCTCTTCAAACACTGATTCAGTCTAATTCCAGGGAATCAAAGAAGACTTTTACAAGTGCATTTCAATAAGGTTGAACCTAAACTGTGATGAGCAGTTTTAAATGACACAATAAATCTATCAACACATTGTCAAAAATCAGATTCATTTACAAACGATGTAAGCAATCATTCGGATTTGTATAAGGATTTGTGTTCCAACGTAAAATAAATAAATAAAAATTTATTCAACAGGGCAGGACAGGTGCTGTCACATCCATTTGAAGAAGGGGTTGGATCAGTCATAGTGGCCATATTGTTTATAAGCTGTACCCACTTGTCACAAACCCTCTAAAACACCGGACCTCAATTACCCAATAATCACAATGCACCGTTCTCAATCACCGGAATATAGAACACGTGCATTCAAATCTCTTCTTCCTAATTGTTCCTATTAAGTTCCACTTCATCCATTGATTTAGAAATGTAAAAAGCAATTAATACTATAAAATAATGCTATGTAGTAACCTTGGCAACATATGACATATGGATACATATGGCAGATACGAAAACCTGGTGATGACACTCCTCTAAAAACCCTATACACTCTTATAAAAAAACTGGAGTAACTTTAAGGTGAAACAAAGTTTGCTAGAGTGCAGGGTCCTGAACATGTTTTTCATCGTGTGCTGGTAGCTTTGTTAATAAAAATCATAAAGCTATGACACTTTAAACATAAACAATAAAGCAGAGATCTAATCAAAGGGAAACTTTGGTTACTTGCGGCATTCAAGTAACAGATTGTCTGTAACCTTAAAACAGACTGTACTGTGCTCTTCTGCAGGCACTGCCTGATAAATGTTCACCATTTAACCAACTGATGATGTCCTGTGAGAGGCTATTTCAGCATATAACTTGTGTAATCCATTTTCTTAACCAAACACTATCATCTGACTCCATCAATTAATAACAATGCACTGCAGAATATCTGATTTACTTTTCTATGAGATTGAAAATCAAACTTAATAACTTCTATCAAACCAATCACACTAACAATAGATAAAACATGAATGCACAGTATATTTAGCATGTATTAAAAAAAAGGAAAAACGGTATGTGAGGCACTTATATAATGCTAATAATAACAATTAACAAATAAATAATTAAGTATAAATGTAACCTCTGTTAAAATTAAATTTTATTGAGAAATTACTAATGTAACTTTTTTTAATAAACCTAGTTTTAGTTTTTTATATACAAAATAGAAAATGATTACCTTATCGTCTTCAATCTATATTTCCACCAAAGTCAAACCATATAAGTCTCAAGTCTTTTTATCATACGCTATGTGGAAAGAGGATGGGAATGGGAGAAATAGGAAAAATCCTTGGGACTTAGTATCACCCAGATAAACACAAACTATGTTGATGAGCAAGATAAAAGTTCACTGATCTGCAGTTCTTGTAGCTTGCTCCACTCGCACAGCTTCGAATCTGTAAAAGCTTTGTGAATCAAGTTTTTGTCTTTATTAAGAAAAAGTGAGTTCGCAGTCACTGAAACACTGAGTTGTTATGAAAGCAAATCTTTTAGCCGGTACACTTTAGTCGTGTGTTTGTACTATACTCCTCCCACCTGTCATTCATCCTACTTCCTCAAACATCGACATAACTGCCTCAAATTGTGGATTACAGTAGCATGAGAGTGCACAGGGTTATACAAGCATTTCACAAAAATTAGCATGCGGGAAGGGAAAAGCTTATACCTCATCTGTGTCCACTACAAACTAAATTTATACTTTGTGGAGTAAAGTTATAAGGAACTGGAACCATATTTCACTCGGGACCCTGATTGCTAAACGCACTCACTCAAACTCTATCGCAAACAGTTTAATTTGGACTTTAAAATGAAATGTGTTGCTTTATGTTGTCTTGATTGTAGTGTGCTAATTGGTATTTGTTTCTCTCTTAATAAAAAGTGGTCAAAATGATCGGCCAGATAGAGTTAATGCAGCAATTCCTTAAGAAGCGTCACGTAAAGAAGGGATTAAGAATGAACAAGTCAATATAACAATAATTTGGGAAGCGCAACTAAATTCAACTAGCGCAACTAAATGCATATTTTAAGTAAAAAAAAGCTTTTTTTCAACCTTGCATCTGCATCAGCCTGTTGGAAACCTCCAAAATAAGTAACCTTTCAAAATAACAATAGGGGGACTTTAATTACTTTTGAAAATTACATCATCTAGGCTCAAGGACTCTTGCTCATTGTGTAGAATTTACAGTTGTTAACAGATTCCATAAGCAGAAATACTACGCCTCATAATGTCAGTCCTTTCATATACCCAGCATGCACTGAATTATATAAAAGGCTACTAAAACCAAACAGATAAACACAGAGACCCTATCCTGCTGCAAGTTAAACAACCATTACATAATTCAAAGCCCTGTCATCAAGACATATTCCATTTGCAGCACTTACAGAGTTTCATACATTTCCAGATTCTTGAAGGCTCCCTGATTCTAAACAGCATTTTTTAATATGGTTCAATTTCTGCACCAAAACACGCTTCTAGATTTCAGCTAAAGATTGGTCTCATAAGTTATAAAAGCACAAAAGTGATATTGCTCAAATATCCAGTGATCTGCAGATTTAATTTCAATGCATATTTCATTTGTCGCATCTCTTCTGTGGGACCATAACAATTTGTGGCACATTTAAAATGTTAGTATTGCATTGGGTTTATCTTACATTGCACCCAGAATACCCCTTCAGTCATAGGCTACCTGTGGTGCACTTGCGGTGCAAGCTTAATTTAATATTTAGTTCACAATATTTAGTGTAATTTCAAGGGAGCAATTGAACTAGTCACAAACACGGTCAATATTTTATAGCTTCTCAGCCATTCTCATGTTTGTTTTCTCATCACGTCTTAGTATTCAAATGGCAGCGTTACAAAGCCACCCAAGGGTCTGATGGCCTGTTCTCCACTATCTGAGATTGATGCCTCTTTCATATGGAAGAACACATCATGTTCTGCTACAGCCCAGGGCTACTCTGAAATCCCATTCATGCTCTTAATTATCCATCATGCTGGAGATTGCAGTAGACCATTTGCAGAAAACAAGCAGTGGGTCATAAAACCTGAACAAAACATAGAATTTCACACAAGGAGAGAGGTCTTTTTTTCTATCTTACATGTTTTTCATGTAATAGCTGCAACGTAAAGGTGATCAATTGAATTAAAAAATAACAAGCTTAAAACTAAAAAAAGAGAGATGTGTATTGAGCCAGTTATGTGTACCAGTTCTGGGACCTGTCAACTGAAATTCTGCCAATCATTGATTTTAAGTAAGAGATGTTAGTACAGCATGTTGTGAATGATTCAAGACACATGCCGCTCCCTTGAGCTAAAGCTCCTTGGCAGGATTGATATTGTCTCTAATAGAGACTGAAATTAATAAAAAAAACAGGCTCATTATATAAGCAGATGGGTCCCTTAGGAAGACTCAAGATGTATTGTATTGGTGGTTATACCTGTTATGTGTGAAATTTGTTTTAAATCAATTGGTATAATATTACAGAATAGCTTCTGAAAATGCACATTTGAAGTGTTTGGACGAAAAAGCATTAAAATGGCATCAAAATTTGTGTCATTCAGACACCTTTCAGATGGGATGTCGTTTACGTCTTTGCTTATTGTCTTGCCATATACTACATATAGAGTAGAACTGTATGACCAAAAATTAATTTGCAAAAATTATATCGGTTTAAAAGTATTTGGCAGTATTTTTTATGCATGACAAGGTTTTTTTATCATTATTTTAATATTATCAATAACTGAACCAACTTTTGATTAGCTTGCAGTAGTTTGACCACTCAGTGAGCACCATAAAACGTTGATCACATTTTCATAATATATACTACAAAAGTAACAAAATAAATTGACTCTAAATCTGAATAACAAAAAAAACTAACAACTAAAACTATTATAACTAGTTAAGAATTAAGACTCACCATATATCTAATCTAACATATCTATCCGATATTCAAGTTTTTTGCACTAGGCACTAAATTTTCTGTTGTTTGTTTCAAGAGGAAATATAATAAATGGCAGAAATCACTCTGAAATGGAGTGTTTCCAATAGGTATACACAAACAAGTTTGTTTTATCCTAATAAGGTGATCAAGAAATGCAAACAAAATTTGTCTGTTGATCTTGGCTCCTTTGCGGGCACATAAAACTCTGCTTTGCTGTCTACATTAAATGAGTCACAATTTATATTTAAATATGACTGACCAAACAGTCCTAAATGTGTATTCTTATTTCACACAGTCAGAATTTTGGATGTGTTTTGTAACTGTGGTACTTATTACTATTTCTGTAGAGCGAGTGTTCATAGTATTATAAATATTAGCCTGTTATTATTCAGAGTGATATATAGATCTAGTTTACTTGTTACATTACCAGCCCAACATGATGGTTACAAAAAATAAACACACACTTCTTTTAACTGACACTCATTATTCTGACTGATAACACAACATCTCTGCATTGCAAGATTCCCTAATGCTGATCTTTCACTTAAATAAAACAAATGTTTAACATTTGTTAGTTCTATCTGACTCCATGTATGCTACAACCCAAGGTAGATGATTTCTTAAGACCAATATCATCACAGTCTTTGACTAAAATCAGCTTTCAAGTTTCTTCCTTTCAGTCTTTACTTTCGATTGCCAGTTTGCTATGGTCAGCACAAAGCGAAAGCTGACGTGGCAAAGTGCTTGACATGAAGGCCAGAATTCCACTGCAGCAATGCAAAGTCTTTAACGCTCCACAGCAATGAGCAGAAACAATGGAATCAAAATGCAGCCTCCTTCTAACATAAAAAAGCCACAATCTGTCTGTAAAGATTTCTTGCTTGTTCCATATCCATGATCTAAATCAGAGTGAGTTTTTAAAGAAGTCACAAGTGGAACCTCAGATGAGAAAATATGAGACAGCTACTGTAGGAAGACCAGTGACAGTGAAGAACAGCAATTGTAAAGATTTCACATGATTTGCTGATCTATCTCACTCACAGAACAACTAGCAGAAGAAAGTCCAGCCAAGACATGATTCTTTAAACTGTCCTTTTCAGCGTGATATTGAAGTTGACATATTCAACACTTCCAAAAATAGTGGAACGAGCCCATGAAGAGAAATCTCTTCTCTGACAAGTTAGCAAAGCTGTAGGAACAGTTTCAAGCAGACGTTGAACATAAATGGCATTTGCCTTGAAATTAAACTATTTTAGTGTACTTTCTGATTTGTGTACTCAACAAAAAATCCTGCAAAAGCAAAAATGTATTAATAAGCAACTAAAACATTATGCGAACATTGCAATTAATGATCCAGAATGATAAAAATAATTTTGTATTTCTCATTGACGTTAATCAATCAATTTTCAAAAGTCATCCATTTTCTTTTTATCAACTATGAAAGTTTTAATTGTTCAGAGCTTTAAGTTATATTAATTACAATAGATAGTATGAAATAAGATCAGACTTTGTTAAACAGTGGGCACCAACAACAAACAAACACTTGAACATTAGAAACTTGGGTTTAACTCAACCCTATCCTACATAAAAGATTTAAAAGGACAAAATGTTACATAAGAAGAATGTAAAAAAAAGTTTAGCTCACTCAGTGGAATAAAAAAAAAACTTATTTTCTTAAACAGTATTGCACTTAAAGTGCATATAGGTAGCCATCACTTTATTGGAAATCCATCAGTCACGGTCAAAATTGGGCGAAAATGCAGCACAGAGTAGAAAAAGTCAAAACTAAACAAGGGTTTAAGCTTGTTAATCTAGTGACAATTTCTCTTTTAATGTCATTTTATCATAATTGTTATCATAATCATTTACATGTAAAATTAATTGACAGTCGTCACAGTTAACAATTTAAAACAAACCAAAGCTTTTAACAGGTTGCTAGCATGTTTTTTGCCTCCCTCTTGCAGACAACCTCAAGTGGCCATTCGATGAATAGCAGTTAAAGTCATTTGCATAGCTTCTCAAGAGAGCAGGCGGTTGCAGCATGTGACGACTTTAATCCAGAAGTGAAACAACCCTTTAAACCCAGAGTTTATCATATCACCAGGATGAGAGAAGATCAGAGCTGATGAGCTTTTCAAATCCACATTAACTGAAGAACTGAGAGTAATACCCCTGTGGATTTTAAAAAGACAAATACTGGAGGTCTGACTTTAGTAGAATTGCATTCTGTCATCTTCGCTAACTCGCTACAGAAAGACAGGGTTACTTGTGTTCACATGGAGCATTATATTATAAAGCAAACTCGATTTCACACAAAAGAAAACACACAGCACTCTATTTAATCTGCAGTGTAAATGCTACAGTTTGATTCACTTAAGCGCAACAGATGCAGTCCAGTCGTGTCTGTGATATTCTTAGCGTTGCATGTCAAATGCATGCTTCACGCCATTTGTTTGTGACGAGCAGTAAAAATATCTCATCCTCTGCAGGCAATGAATCCAGAGTCGTTTAAATAAAGAGGATCGTCTTTCATCTTTGTGAAGTTAGGGTCCAGGGCTAAAGGTGAATGAGGTGACTCAATAGGCACGGATTTGTCTATAGGGCAACAATTGTAAAGTTAGAAGTGTTTATAGAGCAGTAAATGGATTTACAAAACAAACAGATTCCTGATACATGTAAACACACTCTCCTCAGATCATTCCAGGTTATTTTGGAGAAACAATGGTGTAAAAACTATTCATCAAATATGTGTTGGGCTTTGTGTTCAGTACAAAAGTAATGGGAAGAAATAGCAGCATAAATCACATCAGAGCCAAGAAAAATGAAGCTTGCATTTCATGGCCCGACACAACAAGCTGACATCAGAGAAATAGAAGGCAAAACTTTGGCAACCCTCCGGTTGGCTGCATCCAGGCTGCAAACTTTCACTTGATTACAACATGAGACTACAAAGCAGCTAAAGGTTCCTATCAACATTTAAACACTTGTTTTTATTGACAGCAAATAGTATATTTTATAACCTTTTTAACCTGACAAAAACTGTGATCAAAGCAGTTAAAGTGGTTTTAAAAAGGAAAAATCAACTAATTTCATCCTAACAGACAACGGTTATTCCTGACAATCACAGAAATACAAATGAAAGTGTATTTAAAGGGGAATCAAATATTACTGCAATGTCAGAGAAACGGTGAGTAATTCAAGCTTAAAGAACATGGAAAATGTGATCAGCGCATAAGATCACACTTTTATGTTTTTTTGCATTTGAGGCAGATGCAAAAATGTAACTAGCTTATCCGGTTAATGGAGTGCTAGATTAATCGATTATCAAAATAACTGATAGCTGCACCCGTAATGGGAATAAGTAAATAGTGTGAAGCTAGTTGCTAAATTAAAATCATACCTCTTTTTTTTTATCTAACACTTTTCAAATGCAACTTCTTGAGATAAATTAATTGGACTAATTGGTTTAATTTTTTTTATCAATTAGTCATTTTGTGAAACTTCCCAAAATATGAACAACAGTTTGTTAGAAAGATGCACTTAGGGTTAGGGTTCTAGGAAAATCTAGGATGTCCAAAGTGTACTCCTCCAAACCAGTATGTCTTTAGAATGCAAAATCCGCTAACGTTTTTTTTTTCCAGATTCTCCTTGGAAAACTAAAAGTCAAAAGACAGTTTGAAGATTGGGGAGGTTGTGAAATAAAGGGCACTGGGTTCATACAGTCCGTCCTTCACATCAGACAATCTTAGAGGGCATTAGTTTTAAGATACATTATTACAATGACTAAGCAAGATCCTCTTCCAGCCAGTTGAAATACTAACAAATATAAATTATATTTTTCTAAAAAATAAAAAAGGGATTGTTTATAAGCAAATACTTTTTTCACAATTAAAGTGTGACTTTCAATGTGACACGGTATTCTTACTAACAATATGTTTTTTAAATTGCCCAAAAAAAACTATCCTCCAAAATCCTAATAAACTATCTTCATCATTTGAACTACTGCGGCAATCAATAATGATATTCTTAAACAAACGAAATATATAACCTTTTATCACAGGATACCACTCATCTTATGTTTAAAAATATTATAATTTATTTAATAACATTTACAATTAAATATACAGATAATTCATATACAAGTATATAAAAGTTCATAGACTTGGAATTGATATGAAAATTTCCAAACTCTCTTCATTCTAACCTGTTTACAAAACTTGCGAAAGTAAAAGCACATGCATCGTATATTAAAACACAGTGGAAAACAATCATCCAAACAAGATTCGGGTCGATTGTGCAAAACAAAGACGAGAATATTGTGCACTGAATAATTTTGACATTTAAGGAGCCCCAGTTAAGTCACAGATGTGAAAAAAGTAAATAGCAGGTGGGTATAAAAATGAATTGCAAATGTTAAACCAAAGAGCTCAGTCTGTGCAGAGAAAAGATAAAATTAAATTACACATTCCATCATCTGAGGAAATGTTAAGCACTACACTACAGATCTGTAATTTCACTCTCACAAATCTAGACTCTTCAGAAAAACATTTGAGGGTTGAAGACAGAACTTTTACATTTTTCAACATTGCATTCATATATGTTATTTGAAAAATAAGCAACTGAAATCAAAATAACCATTTGAGATAACCTCTTGTGGAATATTTGATGATAACAATAAACAAAAAAATATTAGATAATAGTAGGATCTTTGCTGTAATTATTTTTGTAAAAAAAAACTGGATTAAAAACTGATATTTAAGACAATGTTTATTCTTCTTCTTCTTACTATTATCATTATCAGAATCAGAAAGATCTTTATTGCCAAGTGTGCATGTGCTCACACACATGGAATATGTTGTGGTACAGGGCTACTCTCCAGTGTTGGTACAAAAAACGACACAATAATGTTGCACAGTAACACAGATTATAGAAGTCAGATTCTGAAGGTAAAAGTAAATAAAATATAGTAATATTCTAGAAGGGTGTGGCGGTGGCGCAGTGGATAGCACGGTCACAGCAAAAAGGTCGCTGGTTCGAGCCTGGGCTGGGTCAGTTGGCAATTCTGTGAGGAGTTTGCATGTTCTCCCTGTGATCGCGTGGGTTTACTCCGAGTGCTCCAGTTTCCCCCACAAGTCCAATAATGCAGTACAGGTGAACTTGTTAAAAAACAATTGTCCAAAATGTATGAAAATGAGTGTGAAAAAGTGTGAATGTTTCCCAGCGATGGTAAAACATATGCCAGATGAGTTGGCGGTTCATTTCGTTGTGGAGACCCCGAAAGGGACAAAGCCAACAAGAAGATGGATGGATGGATGAATATTCTAGAAATAGAAGTAGTAAAAATATAACGTAATCACACTATAACTATAGAAGCCCAAGGTGCTTAAGAGATGTGCTTCGGAGGTAATGTGCAAATCAAAGCGTAAAGTAAAAATAAAGTGCAGCAACAGAACAACAGAATGTGGATCGACTGGAAATGTGCAAAGAGTCCACATTAGAGACCTTTTGCTAAGTGTAATATTTAGATGAAATAATGATGAAATTATGGGTTCAGGAGCTGAATTGGAAAGGGAAGAAGCTGTGTTTGTTCCGGGCTGTCCTGGTGTTTGGGGCTCTGTAGCACCAGTAAGAGCTGGAAGAGGTGGTTGCCTGGGTGGGCAGCATCCAGAGTGATTTTGAGAGCCCTCTATCTCATTCTGGAGGTGTACAGTTCTTGAATGGAGGGTAAGGAAGCTCCACTGTTCATATCAGCAGTCCGAACTGTCCTCTGGAGTCTCCAGATGTCTGATTTAGATGCTGAGTTAAACCAAACAGCGATTGACGCGCACAGAACAGACTTGATGACCGCTGAGTAGAACTGGATCAGCAGCATCTGTGGGAGGTTGAACTTCTTCAGCTGGCGCAGGAAGTACAGCCTTTGCTGGGCCTTCTGTGCACTGGAGTCAATGTGGGCGCTCCACTTAAAGTTCTATGAAATGATTGTTCCCAGGAACCTGAATGACTCCACTGGTGCCACAGTGCTGATCATAATAGTGAGAGGGGGGTGAGTGGGGGGCTTCTCCTGAAGTCCCCTACCATCTTTACTGTTTTGAGCATGTTAAGCTCCAGGTTATTTATTAAATTAGTCTTCCAGGTTAAAATCTGTCCATGGATGTGTACAGTAAAACCTTGGCTTATAAATCATTCTGAACACTTCTTGTCTTAACCACATCATGATGAATCTGTCCACTGTGATCTGCAGCTACTTGTTGGTAGCAAATGATGACTGTATGTGCCTTTCTATAATCAACAGCACGTTATTTCCCTTTCAATAATAGACTACTCAACAAAAAAACATACTGTCACAAACCAACCACCATAGCTTGTGACTTAGCTAATTTTGAATCCTGGTCGAGATCCTAAGTTTGTGATGTCACAAACAAAGCAATCCAAGGGCTTTAAGGATGGATTTTGACCGTTATCTGAACGGTTGTGTATACAGATTTTGTAATTTTCAATTTTCAATACAGATTTCTTTTTAAACACCTAAATAATTGTGATTATTCATCTTATAAAGCAACATATGCGTGGAGAACTTTATGCTCCTGCGGCATCTAAACACAGCTATACAAATATGACAAATAAACAATGTGTTGCAATAAATCTTCAAGGACAGACATCATGTACTGTAACTCAAGATTCCAGCTATCTGTGACCTAATTTAAAAATTACTTTTAAAAACCATTTAGAACACACAGCCTACTCAAAAACAACAGGTGAGAAGACTGTACCAAGAAACAACAGTACCATGAGCTTAACTGAAGCATTAGAACATCCAAAAGTTGAAAGTGGTTGACTGGTTAAATGTCACCAACACAATTAAAAGCTGAAATTATAATTGTATTTTAATTAATGCCATAGCTGTTCAGAAGATTGGTAAATCCACCAGATGAGTAAGAGCATTCTCATATAGAGCTCCAAAGCTCTGGAACAAACTCCTGAATGGTGTCCGAAGCTCAGCTAAACCGTCTGCGAGCTATAAACATATACAAATTGCTGGAAAAACAGCATGGTTCAATGGACTTATCTAAGCTATCACCATAAATTACAGCTCATATTGCCGCCGAAGCTAATGAATGTTTGTTGTTTATGTTCTAAGTGTGGTTTGTTTTTTCTTGTTTTTCTTTTTCAGGTGCTGTCCAGTAATCTATTCGTCGTAGGACCTTAAGTTCAAAAAGGCTTTATGCTGGGGAGTTGATTAGCACAAGACCCAGTCAGCGAGGCTTCCTGTGACCTCAAAGAGTAGTTCTTAACTGAGGAAGATCTTTTCTATGCATGTATTTGTGGGGTTTTTTTTCCTCCGGGTTCTGTTATTTTCCCACATCGATGAAAAATAAGTGACTTGGTTACTTTATTTCACCCCAAAATCGGTGTAAATCTGGCTTTTATGATAATATAACAATTACTGGATAGTTTAATTCAATAATTTCCTCATTAAAATTAAATTTACAACTTTTTAGGTGGAATTATATGGTAGTTATGTTATATCTGTTCCCCATACAATTATCCAAAAATAATGCTTATCTAACTCTTAATCCACATTAGGTCTTTGTGAGGCTTCTTTGACAAAACTGCAACAACAACAAAAACGCTATATAAAAGTATTTTAATAGATTGATTGGCTGCTTGTCAACGTTTTCTAGCACAGGAATCAATAACCCCTGCTCACTAGTCTTGTCCAATCAGCGTTGCCCATCTCATAAACATGCAAACATGTAGCGCGTACAGATTAAGAACATCTGAGAAGGCTATCCTACGCAAGCTACTGTATCCTAAATCTAAAAACCCCGAAGTAAAACCACGAATAAAGTAAGAATACACCGAAATACAAGACAAGTAAAATCACGAACGTCTCATTTCAACAATTCCAGGCTTCAATTCTCCGTTTTTTTACTCCTGTCAAATTAAAACGCTGCCGACTCAGGGTGTGTGTCAGAGCGAGCGGTGTACCACAGTATTTTGATCCTCCATCACGTGCTCTTCGAGGGCTTAATGAATATATTCACTTCAACACGGACTGGCATTTTACATAAATAACTCGCTCTTGGCATTTGACTGCTGGCATTTCCAAACAGGCGCAGCGTCCCGTTAAACGAGTGCCTTCATTACCAGAGAGAGCCCTATAAACCCCCTCCTCATATAACTAGTATAAAGAACATCAATACTGTACACTGCCACTGACATGCCTGCTGAGACATTGCATTCATCCCGCCGCAAACGTAACACAAGCAGTGACGGCTCAGCGAAAGTGGGACCCTTACTTTTCCTGGAGCACGTTCTCCTTGATGGCCCCCAGCGTGGGGTGACTGTTGCCCTGTTGTTGCAGTCTGCAGGTGGCCAGGTGCCTCTGGTGCTGATCCTTCAAGCACGCGTTCTCTTGACAAAGATCACACACTTGCTGTTCGAGCTCTTCAATCCGGATCTTCTGCTTCTCCAGCAACTCCTGTTGGGTTTCGATTATTTTATTGAGCTCCTTCAGGAACTCCGCCGCCTTGCTCGGGTTCTCGGTCGGGTTGTCCATGTCGGTGTAACCGAAATGCCCGTCCATTGGGCAAACTCGAGCCAGTGAGCTGGGTTCACAGCCGCTCCGCCATTGTGTTTGTTTGCTAGTGTGGCTGACAGCTGTCGGCGCTCAGGAGTGAGTGCTGAAGTTACGCACGAGCGTCCAGAGGCTCGTTCTGCGCTGCGCCACCGTCACCAACTCGCTGCCGCTCCCGCTCCCCGCTCCCGCGCGGCGGACACACGGCAAATCCGTTTAACCCTTCCCTGGGTGGACTCGGAGGTAAACAGTGCTTAGTTTGCAGCGAGGAAGTATCGCTGTACATTATTATCGGTTTAAAACATTATTCGCTGGTTGAAAGAGGATCCTAATCCTGCTGAAGCCTTTATCAAACATTTAAAACAAATACACAGGAAGAAGTGGAAAATTGTTGGTTATGGATGACAAAACGAATTAAAGTAGCACACTAAAGTCAATAAGTACTTAAAATAAATATATCTTAAAATTACACTAAAATTGATAAATGAGGAAATGTTTACTGCTTTTCAACTTTTTGACACACGTTATTTTTTCCATTTTATCGTTTTAAATAACATGTGTTATTTTAAATAAAAAATATGTGACTAGGTTTTAACCTAAACATGGATTGGTCATCCTAGACAAGTTTCTACAATAATTTGCATTGTCTCATAGACACGTAGTTGACTAAAGTAATGTGAATAAAGAAATTTATTAAAGCAACTTAGCTAAGTTAAAGTATAAAACACTTCATGAGCTGTGTTAGGCTGCTTGATTATTAGCAGCCCCATAGCCAATCCTAATGCAGTCTACAGTCAGGACCGCCCACTTCATTATCATACAGACAGGGAAAAAGGTAATTCAATGTTTAATGAATTACTAAAATTTGACTGTGGAATTGCATTTATTTTGTTGGTTATTTATTATTAATTTGCTGACTATTCATTTGTTGATTGCTATTTCCAGTTGATTTTCTTAACATTTTGTGAAGTGATTCCCAATTATTTTATTAGTTCAGCTATTTGTAAATACGTATCTATATAAATATTATCTGTATTTGACAAACAACTATAGGGTTGAAATGCAAGCGTCCACCTCTATCCAATCTAACAGCCCAGTCCATAATGAGAGCCCTCTGCTGGTTAGCTCTAGTAAAAACATGTCAAACTGAAAAATCACTTTCATGTCAAACAATGAAACAAATGAAAATGAAGATAAAATGAAATAAATATTTAAAAACTAAATAGATAGACTAAATAGTCAGAAGATTAACCAACATTTAGCTCAAGTAAAAATATAATTACAAAATTTTAACTCAACCAAATTATTTGCCTGAATTATGTTGAAATATATTTAATGAAACAAGTCTCAAGTAGCAGTTGCTATTAACTAAGTTCCAAATGATTATATATATATATATATATATATATATATATATATATATACATTTATTTATTATTATTATTATTATTATTATTATTATTATTATATTAAAAAAACACTTTCTCAAGCCTATATAACACATGGAGACACTAACATCATAAGCCTGTCATTACAATTAAACACCTCAAAAAAGAAGCATTCTAAAAATAACTAAACTGTGATCCTGCCTTTTGCAATTGATCCCAAAACTATCTTGTTAGCATGTGAAATGTAATACAATGTATTATGCAGAAGTTTAGTTGTTTAAAAGTATAATGTTACATATTTAACTGAGGAATGCTGACTACTTAAAGAAAGTTTTTCACACTTCTAATTTTTATATCGACTTCGGAAGTATTACACTAAGAAGTTTAGTGTAACGGTGTTGTGTTTGTCACAACTGAGAATAAAGGAATGTATGATCAAATCACAAACATGAGTGTGTGTAGACTATGCAAAAAAAAAATTAACGTTCATGTGAACATAGAAAGAGCTGATCTTTCATCTAGTTGTGGGATAGAGTGCTGTAGATGTTTCTGAAACCTGTGCATGAGAGATGCTGACAAACACCAAATCCAGTAGCATAATTCACTATTTATTCTTTGTGATCACAAAGACAAAATTTTCATCAAAGCTTTTGCGATGATGAAGAGGACAGACTGAGTTTTATTATGTGCAAGTCTGCCTGCTTCAAAAACCGAAGGTATTTTTAGAAGCCTTTATCTTCTTCTGATTCATTTCATTTATTTTCTTTTTAAATTCAGAGATTCTTTCTCATCTACTTTATAAGATACTTTATTCTTGCGAAAATGGAGTATGCTGTATGATGGTGAAATCAAATCTGACAATTTCTCTTCATCGGGTGGAAAAAAAGTGCTAGTAATATAGTTTCTAGTAATTAAAGTCATATGCATTAAACATCCAGATGACGTTTTAACAAAATGTTACAAAAGTAGTTAGATGGCGCAAAGCCTTTTTGACAGTTTTGATGTCCGGGAAGACACTGCACACATGACAAAACTTGAATGAAAGATTGTGTTGCACACACCTGTCTGATCTTAAACATTCTCAAAATGTTTTGGAAAGTATCTACACTCTCAAATCAAAGTTATACTTGAGAAGTGCGATTATGTTTTTCTTGATTTTACTCAAATGTTCAGTTTACTTAAAATAGTTAAGTATTGGTAAAGTGTTTGAATACAAATGTAAGAGTACTGATAATATTTACATATAATTTACTCAAAATATGAATTACATGTCATTAAGCTTGCATATATAACTTAACATTCATCAGTAAATGTACACAAAGAATCAATTCGATTTACCTGTAGATAATTATTAAACTTACGTTTTTTTATTTTCTCACTAAGTTTGCTTTGAATAAATTAGGTATTCAGTTTCTTAATTTTTAAAAATGTAAACCTTACTAATTGAATTTACAATGTACTATGTATGTAGCATAAATCTGACTGCGATGCATATGTGACCAATCTGGTTCATTTGTGTCTCATGTCTCCAATTCCAAAAAGATATAGATTTTCATCAAAGGTAGAGCAGTGTGAATATTTTCATCACTTCAGATTCCAACCAGAGCTAGTTAACTGTCCAGTAACTTCTCACCTCTACTGCATGACATTTTGAACATAGGGACGCTCTTTAGAAAGAAGTCATTATAGATCACAATGATGGCAACCAAGAAGTAAAGGTAGCATTTACAACTGAAAAATTTTAAGTTAACATAAAATGTAAAATCATCTCAAACTGATGGGAGTAGCCTACCAACCCATCAGATCCTCTGACCCAAAATTGTAATCATAAAATATATGTAGGTGACCAATAAAATCATCATTTACACAAGGTCTACTGGATAAGTTTGGATGCAGTTTAACAGTCAGAGATTGAATGTATCCTTCTTGCAAGAACCCTCAGTATTATTTGATAAGAATATCTTAATTTGAACATCAAGAATTGCATGTCAGAATGACATGAGAGAGTAATAAAAAGTAATTTATCTGTGAGACTGGTGTTTAGACTACCTCAAACCATTTTAAGAACTTTACTTTAACCCTCTTAAACTCCAGCTCAAAAGCAATTTTCAAGATACCTCTGAGTCATTTCTCCTTTACCTTCTGTCTATTCACTCTCACATTCGTTCAGAAGTGAGTCTTTCGCTAACTTGAAGCACACTATTAGAAGCCTAATGCAGATTTAAATTATAAACTCATATTATACTGTTTAATGGGCAGAAATAACTAGGCTTTAGCTTGTCTGCAAAGTAAAACTCATCGAGACTTACGTCAGTTGTGGACTGCGCGGAGTAAGAGGTAAATTGAGAGTGCCTGTTTGTGCGATTCCTTGCTAGTGTTGCCACGTCTTGAGAAGATGCCAAATAAGGTCTGATGAAGCGATCTGAAGGTTTCAAAGAGTAGCCAGGGGTCCGGCCTTGTTTGTATCAGAGCGGGGGTTTGTGCTCAGATCAGGATCATATTCTTTGATGAGAATAAGATTCTCAATCCTAAATTGCGTGTAGGTTTATCTTCAAGCTTTACATTTAAGAGTTCATGGTAGGCCTTATACGACCGCATGATAGAGTTAATTCATGCTGTTCCCGCACATGGGGAGAAAAAGACCACAAGGTCTTGAGTAACAGCACTCCAACTTCTGCAATGAGAGAGTGAACAGAGAGAGAGAGCCAGAACTCTGAGAGAGAGAGAGCTACTTTTAAAAAACAGGGTTATCTGTGTTTACAGAAAACATGTGACTGGAGTACCTTTGACCCTTCCAGATGATTCTTGGGTAAGGCAAGGCAAGGCAAGGTAAGTTTATTTATATAGCCAATTTCCTACACAGGGTAATTCAAAGTGCTTTACATTGGAAATGAAGAGTAAAAAGAAAGTACATTTAATAAAATCAAGCATAAAAAGTCATATATAGAGAAAGGCTGATTAAACATTATGCCTGAGTTTATTAAAGTGTCCTAGAAGTTAAAACATCTCAGAGCATGAACTACCACTTATGCATTTGAATCAGGCTTGACCCAGGGAATAAATAAAGACCAAACATGACTGACTTAATATAAAACATAGATGAACGACCATCATTCATTTTCTTTCATCCATTCAATTATACATCTAAACTTCTGTAATAATCTTGTTACATGAAAGTATTTCAATGGTACACAATTAATTATACTCACAAAGATATGTAAATATTTGATTAGTATAGCTTCTTTATGAAGCGTCCTTGTCTTGATTGATGACAAAGAAGCTCACATGGCGTTCACATGATGGACATCGCATGTCCAAGGGTTGTCTCATGATTTGTCAGACTTCCATTGTTTGGTAAAGGAGCGAGGTCACATGTTCTTGTGTCAGCAGAAACATTACTGGTTTGTGTTTCCATGTTTAATGGTGTATTCCACACAGAAATTGTGATCAAATAGTCTTTTATCCAGGATTGTGAAAATAATAATATTAGGTCCACAGTCTTCCCTACAAATTATAAAGACATATTTGTTTATTAATATGATTTTAAGGCTGGTGCTGTGGACTCCAAGTACCTGTCATAGAGTTAAAAAAAGCATACTTGAGGAGAACATGAACTCCCCTGTTACGTCTCTTTGATGTTAAGTTGTCCAGGAGAAGATGCACATTTACATTTGTGAATGGATTATAAACTGTGGAAAACTAACCAATATTTCAAATAGTGATATTTATTTACAGTGGAAACCAGACAACAAAACAACAACCCACAAAATTCAATTACTTAGTTACAAAAGCAACACACATGAAGTTCTCCCCTAAGAGAGAGACATTTGAGTGGCGTCCGCGAATCCCTAATCTAATGAAATAGTAACGCTCTAAACTACAAAGGCAAAACTCAATGACTCAGCGGTCAAAAAACCCTTATCTAACCCACTCTAATTGTTTACACATAGGGTGTGTAACAAGCACTCTACTAACTAGTGCACATATACAAGGGAGTTACCTGAGTGATGAAAGTGTATGTCACATGAACTATTCTGCCTCCCCTCCTTGAGGTGATAGTTTGACTGTCAAAGTCAGCTATTTCAGTACAAGAACGTTTTCTGCAGCTACTCGTAACTTTGAAAAACTGTGTGTAAGTTGAGCTCGATGATGCAAAACCCAGAAAAATGTGACCTGGCTGTTCAGACTGAGATCGCATGGCAAAAAAAATTGAATATTTATCATATTTAAGGCAACATATGAAAGTGACCTGGGTCGCAATTGAAAAAGCATCTGGAAACAGACTATAACACCAATTTATTAACATATCTGGATTAAAAAAAAAATTTGTCCCTCAAATTAATTGAATTGAATGTTTTAGTCTGTAAGCTCCTTGCAATTTTTTCAACAGTGAAATGAAAGTATTTTATGCAAATACATGTCTATAAGCCTTAACAATTGCAAATTGGCAATCAGAAAGCATCTCTGTTTGGATGAGCTGCAAATGTGAAATGTATTCAACGGTTTGCGAATCATTTTCAAAACAAAAGATGTTCTTCCATTTTTAATGGCATATATTCTTCCATTTCATGTTTGTGCCGTTAAAGTTGTTGCGATGTCTGATGTTTGGATTGAATTTCCTCAGTCTTATTCTTAAAAGACTGTAGCCTGAAGGGAATCTTTCCTCTAAAACCCCTTCCATCTCTCTCCTCATATTCTCTCTCCTTCATTTCTTAGAGTAATTCAAACCCCTTTAGAGTTCTCATTTTTAACTTTTCATTGCACTGGGATTCAGATGGATGAGAATGCAGCATGCGAGTGCTCTTGTTTAGAGCCTGCGTTCAAAAAACATATAACTTGCATTTAAATATTTTCCACAGCATGGAATTCAATTACTGCCAATCATATTCAAAAACCTTTCACATTCTTTCCGCTCATCAAATTGGCTTTTGCCAACACACCATTGTTTTTAAATTCACGAAATTGCTAATATTTTCTCCAGATTTATGGAAGTGCTGATGGCGATCAGAGCACAATACAATCTCTTTAATGGCGTTCAGTATTTACTGCACTCATTATTGAAGCCATTGATTTTCACGAGCATTTTACATACACAATGACATTTCAGGCAGATACACAGCTATAGGAGAACAGAAGGAATTGCACTCACTGCTGCAATGTGAGGCTGACGAAGCACTTTAATTAATTCTCATATAAAGAATACTGCTTGTCAATCAGTCATTTTTGTACCACACACTCAAAAATTAAAAATTAATCTTTGACTGTGGTATAAAAACAGAAGGCAGTTTTACACAAATAAGGTTTGTTTTATGTAGCCAAATTATTCAACTTATAAATTAAATGTTACACATGTTTTTTTAATGTAGTCAAAGTATTCAACTTATAAATTAAATGTTACACATCTTCCATTCTTTGACAAGCAGAAGCTGAAGGGATCTGAGAATGCAAATATTCCTGTTTCCACCTTTTCTATAGGAAAACCGAAAAGTTCTTGTACTTAATGGTCAGTGGAAGCAAGATAAATATTTTAATACTTTCTGTGGAATACACTGTATGGATTTTATTGCCACTGTGTGCATTCATCAAAGAGAGCAGAGATATGGTTTCAATATAGGAATTCTTATCTGTAATTCTAAGGAATATAACTAAGCAGAAAAATTGTGAAGACAAAGACTTAACTGTAACAGTAAAGAGATATTGGAGACCACCGAGCATTCGAATCATGTGATCTGCTGAAACCTACCTTAGCCCTTATTGGGTGAAAGGCAGGAGATTAAAGTCTCATTAATCAATGTCCTCTAAAATAATTCATTTTAGGTTTTAAAAGCTGTACTGTGTTATCCACTGTGTAGCCTATATATAATAAAATATACCAGACAAAAAAAAAATGTATGAATAATAAATTATTATTGATTCATAAATTTTCTTTTTTCACACTTCAGATATTGTTGAAAACAGACTGTTACAAATAATCACAAATGCTAAATTCATTCATTCATTGATCTTCATGTCGGCTTTCCCTTTCGGGGTCGCCACAGCGGAATGAACCGCCAACTCTCTGGCATATGTTTTACGCAGCGGATGCCCTTCCAGCCGCAAAATGCTAAATTAATATATGTAAACACATTTTTTAATCCTCTCCATCAGACATGTTATATCTTGTTGCTGATGCTCCAGATTCAGCCCTCATGGTACAAAATATAAATATTTAAACATATATATTTGTTACATTATCTGCCATTGCTCATTGCTGCCACACATATATATATATATATATATATATATATATATATATATATATATATATATATATATATATATATATATATATATATATATATATATATATATATATATATTCCAGTCAATTATGTCGTAATAACAAGATAGTTTCTCATAAAAATGACATATTATGATGTTTTTACAAAATCCTTATGTTGTTTTTACAGGATAATTATGTCATAGAAATGGCAATATACAACTACTCATTTCAGCCATTTCAAACTGAGATCTTTGGGGATAGCACATCAGTCATTTAACAAGCAAACACGACAACATGGATATTTTATATCTTAAAGTCTCAAATATTTTAAATCGAGTCCATAGGCTAAGAATGATTCCATAGATGTTGATGAAAGGTCTTTGTGGTTTAATCCGAGGACAAAGTAAAACTAAACCAGTTCATTTAAATGTGACATGTCCAGCTAAAGGAAAGAAATGGCAAAAAATAACAATGTCACCAATTAGACAATCTTTTTTTACTACAATATTAATTTTACTACATTATTAATTTACTATAATTCCATAATTGCATGGAAATAATGGTGTATGTTGATGGCAGGAATGAGCTTCTGTAATTTGTCACAAACTTTCAACTGTTTGTAACAAAGGGCACCAGACAGATGCTACCATAGATGTGCGGTGGAATGCTAATAAAGAGACAATTAAAGAAGGTCAGTTAAACTTTCTTCATGCTGGTCATTTCTGATGTTTTAGTCCATAGACCAGTCAATCTTCATATTTCCAGTCTCCAGAAATTCATCAAGATTGCATATGTAAACTGGATGTAGTTACGTTGACTTTAAGTTCATTTGCTTTGTTTATGGTCTAATTGAATCCTCACTTAGGCGATTACTCCACAACAATCTGCCTAAACAGCTGCCAGACTCACATAACAGACTCACATCAATCCTGTTGGCACATTAGCATCTTACCGCAGTCTCTGCTTTTCTATGTGCCTAGAATTCTTGAGTAGCATCTCAGTGCAATCGGCACAAGAGCTGTGAAATATATAGAGATACACACATGCACTATACATCATTTTTGCTACCGAAAGATGATTTTAACAATGTGGAATGATTGTATGGCTAATCTAATTAAATTACACCTGATAAACATGTTCTGTTTCGTGAATCCTAACTGGTGAAGGCTTTGCCAGACCTGCAACAATACAGAAAATTCTCCTCCTGACCATAACAGGCGTTGACAATCTTCCTTAATTGAATGTAATGCATCTAGTTCCACATTCCTCATCTGCTCTTGCACATGGACAGCCTTGCAGATCAATTACAACTGAGGACCTGTTGGTAGACAGAAAAGGAGAAAATGAAAAAAGAGGGCATTCTCAACATTATTAACAAACATCAAGAGGTGTAGCAAGGTTTCCACAGAAACCGCACCTTCCTGTGGACTTTTGTGTTTCTATGTCCTCCATACTGATCAAAAACAAGTGGAAGGCTTTTTTCCTTCCATTTATTTCTCTCTGCATGCCTTGCTTTTATTCAGACCTCCAGACTTCTCTTGCTGGCTTTATTTATTACATTGCAAAAACACTTTATAAATTATATGCAGTTGTAAATGGCATTTTAGTTAATCAACTAAACTGCCTGCAGCTTCTGACCAGGGACCGAGATGGAGTGAGCGTGAGCCTCAAGTCATTGCGACCTGTGACATTTTGTCCTTTCCTGTGAAGGAAAGCTTGAAAAGGCTTGAATTCACAGCTTCCACACAGTGAAGGCAAAGGCGATTTCTTATCTGTACGAGGTCAAGGAGGAGATGGTGACTTGCCACTGAACTCTTGAACTCTGTTGATCATGCTTCCGGGTTGAGAAGAGTGCCAAGACACTTTTATAAGTACTGAAATAAAGTCTAGCAGAAACTTCAACAGTTTGCTTCCTTAAATGGTGTTTTTCTTGCTGTCAGCTATCAAATGAAAATTTCTTTCACACGTCTTAAGCTGTGCTGAGGTGTGGTAGAAAAAACTGACCTTACTGGATTTGTGTGTTTACACTAACTGTAGAAACTGAACTTTTATAAACTTTTCATTGTACTTATTATTATAACTGAACTACAATGCACCTATCTAACCTATCCCTATGATTTATTACACATACTGCAGGTGATCCAAATCATATTTATTTATTTATTTATTAATTTTTCTCAGGTGCAGTCTGGCAATGTCCTGGGGAGGTGATTAGCACCTACTTTAGTCAGTGAGACTCTGTGACCTACTAGAAGGGTTCTTCACTGGGGGAGATCTTTTCTCTGCATGTGTGTGTGGTTTTTGCTCCAGGTTCTCCTGTTCCCCCGCCCACATCAATAATAAAAGGCCACAAAATCAGTTTAAACCGGGTTTTTTTTTTACAGAGTTTGGGATTATTGGTCAATTAAAATCCACAATTTTCTCATACTAATAAACTTTATGTCAGTGTCTGTTTATGATTTGAATTCTAATTTTGTATTACGTTTATATTTTAATTTTAAGTCTGTAATACTCCTCCACATTTCCATTCATTTTCAGTCCTCCATATTGCATTTATTTTATGTATCCCATCATGTGTCCCAATCGGAATACTTATACTGCACCCTTAAAGTAGACAGTCATTACTTTTTAGTGTGTAAGACGATGCATACAATCTGGGATGCACTAAAACGTCACGTGACAGAAGTAGTTGTGCCACAGCATTAAGCACGACGTGTGAGAACTTCACTCCTTCCTTCGTTTCTACTCCATACCAGTTACTCCTTATCCCGTTTCCAGTCAACCCCTGTTTCACTTTTTGTTTTTTAAGTTTATTTGTGCTCTCTCTCTCTCTCTCTTTCTCTCTCTCTCGGTTCGTTGTCTGTTGTTTAACTGGTAATGTTACTAGTAATTATTATTTTGCCTGTTTTTCCATGTATCTCTTTGACTCCTTCATTGTCTGCTGGGTGTTATTTTGAATTGATGTGTTGAAGTTTCTGCTTGTATCCTGTAATTGCTGGCACTTTACTTTATAATCCCTAAGGTAGCATTATATTTTAGTTCTATTTCTACCCCATTAATCATTTAATAGGAATTCCCATTTAACCCAACTTAATCCACACTAGTTCTTTATGAAGCTCATTGAAGCAACTGCTAAAAAAAAGCGATATATACAAACATTTTGATCGCTTTATTGCTAATGTGCATTGGAAAAAACATTTGCTTTAGAACATTGTTAATAAAAAAACCCACTCCACATACTGGCTTTTACAAAGTGTTCAGTAGATTCAATCGATCCTTTCAACAAGTATAAGTGAAAAGCCTCTGGTGGTGGTCCATTTTGTTATGATAGAATTGTATGGCAGGGACCCCTGGCACAAGCTGTGGGTTACCAGTAGGTGGAGTAGGCACTATTGAATCATATGAAAAGTCCCAGTGAGATAACAAAGAATGAAATAACATCCCAATCTCCTTGTAGACACGATGTACATTATGAATACAGTACAAGCTATGCAAAATGCTAGCTTTAACAGCTGATAGTCATAATACAGCGATATTAACCGCATATTTAAAAACAAACTTGATTTAAATGTGCACATTGTGCTGTGCAATGACTAAGCAGGACGATTTACTGACGAGTGAATCATTTTATTAGATGGACAGTTGTGCTACAGTGTGATGATTCACAATAATAACTTTGCATGCATCCCCTTTGAATTTAATTTAAAATGATGTATGTCTAACATATGCAACAGGTGCCCATTGGTCTTGCTGAATCAGTTCAAAGCATGTATCACTATCATGTTCTTCTTATATCTTTATTTCAGAAATGTTTACCCTTTACTGGAGATGGTGCCATTTTTAACACTGTGCTCAGTGAGCCAGATGTGATTACTGTAATCACGCTAAATTGCAGCTCTGAATATCGAAATCTCACATTGACAAAAGGAATAGATTTCATATTTAAACTATCTGAATAAGATAAGATTTCAGGGCACTTCTTTCATAAAAGTTGCCTATTTGGTGTGTGTCATGAGCACGTCACACTGGTGCTGAATGAAGCTAGGATGAATGTCAGTCTAATTTTAGAGAGGGATGCTGTATGATACATATTTTATTAGTGGTCAACCCAAAAGATCTTTTCAATAGCTTTAATGACATGTTTTTGTTGCTTTTTATTGTCACTAATTGATCTTTGTTTTGTGTCAACTTGTTAAGAATCACCTTTTAGTTATCTTAGGTTTTTATTTCTAAATGAACAGTTTATCCTGGGAAATGCATTATGCTTATTTGAAAGTACTGTTACATCATGATCTTACAAGCATTGACTTACAAATCACCCCAACCTACTATCTGAACCCCTAAGCTCCTATTTCTTCCAGAATATGATGACTTCATTTTCACAGTTTTTAAAAATGTTTTTTGTTTGTTTTGGGGGTGGGGGTCACTGGATAATATACAAGGGGGCAAAAAAGACTATTAATCTTGGCAGAAGATGATGTTCTTATTTCACAATGTTCCATTAAAGTTATCAAAGATGATGAATGTACGGAATAGTTATAGAACATTAAGAAAGTTACTGCTGTGCAATATATTTAAATTATAGAAGTTAGGTAAGGAAAGTGATAGTAAAAGTTTCCTTTTCTGCATTTTTCAAGATGTTGCCAATTAGATCTTTTGTGGACAAATTCAAATGTTGCATATAGGAGATTTGGAACACGGAAGTCTTTGTGTAAGGGTCTGTGTTTGTTTTAATAAATTATTAGTAATTCTTTTAATGAACATTAAGGTTTTTGTTAAGAATGTTTTATCTGTTTTCTCAAAATATTAGGTTTACCAGCCCTTATTTTTTATTTTTATTTCTTCAAATTATTCTTGTCAACTTGCCTTAGTGTCTTGTTAATGCTGCCATTGATTAACTTCCATCTGTGTCTAAGTATCTCCTGTTCAGTTGTTGAGTTGATGCACCTGGATTGTTTTATTAACCAGTGTTACTTGCAAACTTCAATATTTGATTCACAAATAAATACCGAATTTTATTACAGGCTAATCAGTTTTCATGCAATGGCATATGGTGTAGCATCATCATACAGTGATATAGTCTAATTGTAACATTTGTATTATTTTGATTATAATAATAATAATAAAGCATTACAGTGAATCACAACCAGAATAGTATATGGTCCAAGGTTCAATGTTGATGTTGGTTTTAAAAGTATGTTTATAAAACGCAATGCAATGACATAATGTTAGGGTTATCTACATTTTTTATCTAGATGTTTTTCTTTCGTCTCAAGAGGTTTAGATAAAATTAAAAGATGGCAGGCTGAGAGTAAATTCTTTTTTGTTTGTTTTTTTGTCTTCTCCTCTTCATTGGCTTTCTCTTCCCTGTTAGCAGTGTTCGACTCATATTAAGATGCTTCTTTAGGATTGGTAGAAATCTTGAACTTGACAATCCCTTTTTTCTCTTCATCCTTACTAGGATAAACTTAAAAGAATCTGGGTAAGACAGTCTTTCAAGAACTTTCCTGTGCCATTCTTTTGCTCACCATGGCCAGAACAGGAAATAGTGATATAGTGAATAGATATATTCCAGCTCCCCTTGCTTTGATCGCAAGAAGCAGGACTATTGATCATTCAGAATATTAGTAAATCTTTCTAAATCTTTCAAAGATCGTTCTCATATAGAGCTCCAGAGCTCAGCTATGCTCACAGAGTTCAAAAGTAAATTAATCTGTTTAATCTAGCATGCGAATAATTGGCTCCTTGTAACTGTCCAAACCAGTATGGCATCTGGGTGCTATAAACGTACAAATTGTTGAAAAAAAATAATGTGGTTCAATGTACCTATCTAACTTATCCCAATCATTTATCACTGCAGCTGATGCTAATCCCCTGTTTATTGTTTGAGCTACATTGTTCTAACATCTGTTTGTTTGTTTCTGTTTTTTTTTTTTCTTCTCAGGTACTGTCCTGTCGATCAAGCTTAAGTTCAGATATTCTTTATGCTGGGGCTCTAATTCACACTAGGACTTTTTGAAGCTGTTTTGAAAGCAAATGCGAAAAAAGCACTATATAAAACATTTTATTGACATTGAATGATAGTATTTTTTTATTTCGTACATCAATTTTGTTTTTTACAATAAATTGTGACAGATACATTAGTTACTTGTCACAGGAGGATTAAGTGTATTAAACTCCAATACCATTTTCTCCAAAAAAGTAAAACCTTACAGCAATACAACACTTTTTAAAAATAAATTACTTCCAACACTGTTGTTAAGTGGTTTATTTAAATATATTTATTTAAAGCAAATGTATGGTATAACGTACTTACCTTTGGAAAGCGTTCTCCTCAAGTGAGATTTTGATACCTCTTGATACCACCACAAAGGACAAGTACTCCGTTTAATGGTGTGAATGAAAGCTTTGCTTGTACATGTAAATAACTGTTTTTATGTTAACACGTAAGCCCACAGTAACCATTGTTTTCAACAGTGTGGTCTTGTTCTAAACCAGATGTCCTTTGAGTTTAATGATGTGATAGGTGGGAGGGGTTCAAGAGCCATGGGAGTAGAGCCAGGTCAGTGGGGCAGGTGTTAATGAGACCACATTGGTCTCCAGCCTCAGGAATGAACTCTGAGAAGTAATACCAAGAAGAAGCAACAATCCATTTGATTTTTGTTTTATATCCAATTTAAGATCTAATCTAATCTTGAGTTATTCACTCAAAATATTCTGCCCACTGATGCTTTGACATTTATTCCATTGGTAGTGAGAAAGGAAGAGGAATATGAGTGGTGGACATTCTAGCTTTTTCCACAGCAAGCTCTTCCATCCCCAGCTTTGAGTAACCATAATGTAATGCGATGTCAATGAGAATAAGGTCAGTGCCTCCTACTAAAGCTGATGGAGGAAGAGCTAGCATTGGGAAATGGATATACTCCAGGGGTGTGATAACCTTTATGAGGAAAGAGAGAGCTCCTACTATTATGTCCAGTCTTTCATATTTGGAATAGATGCAATGGCAGCCTATCAAAGGTAGATAATAGATAGGGATAGATCATTTGCTTTTAATAAGATTTGTTTGCTTTTGCTGATTTTTTCCATCATGTTTCCACACTTTTTATATATCCATCCAGCCATCCTTGGGTGTTGCTAGATCACTTTTACTGAAGACTTGAAGCTTGATGAGTAGTTCAATAAAATTCTCAACTACTTTAATATATAAAAAATTGCTGCTGTTTAAAAGGGGAAATATATTATGGTTAGTTTGTGAAGTGTTTACCTCCTTATTTTCTATTAATGAGCAAGAAATTAACAAATGGCAAGCAAGGATTTTTATACCCTTAAAGCATGAGTACCTGCTACTCTGCGAGAATGGCTTGACTGACTCAACAAAATCTGAACATTATGATGGTATATACATATAACTTCACGTTCATCATGGAATGCATTATACATTGTACACACATTAAACACTTTTGAAAAACACTACGAACTTGTTAGGTGCGTCCCACAAAAAAGCAGAGATAGACTCAGTTGCAAGAGTTGGATTTTAATGGCGCAAAATGACAAAATAATCCACAGGCGGAAAAGCTAGAATCACTCACGAAACAAATAAAAGGGCACAAATAATCCACAGGCAGACTGGCCGAAAGGGTCCAAAATAAAAAGGCACAAAAATAATCCACAGGCATTTAAGCCAGAAAAAAACTAGGTGCAAACAGCAATCAGCCTGGACAGTATTGTAGAGAGGGCAATACCAGGAGTGGTTCATTTGAGTCCGTAACCACAGAGAGCCAGAGCTAGGAACCCAAAGATCAGGGCAAAGCGAGACTGGAGAACCACAGGCACATCTGGTTCAACTAGAACAGAGAATCAAGGAAGCAGCCAGGGAGAGATATAACAACGGCTCACAAGGAAGGAAAGGAAACAAGGGTTTAAATAAGCTGCCTAATTAACAGCTGAGCTCTAATGAGGAACCGGCAGGGAGAGAGTATGCAGGGCCTAACGGAACTATATTTATTGATGGCCTAGTTAATGTCGGACTGGACCTTGGATATCTGTTATAAGAGAAAATACTTCTACATGACATTTTAATGAAAATTATTCCAATTAGGAATGTTGAACCAACCGAAGTAAAAAAAAAAAAAAACACAACACTCCTGCTGAGCCAGGTGACTAGATTAAAGGAAATATAGTCATTGTTTGAAGTGCGGAAAACAAACAACAGGGAGAAACAATAGGGAAGGCAAAGAAACCCGATCTAAGGAGACCACAGGTATAATGACGATTATTCATAAGTTTGTATTGATTTGTTTGCTTTAGGTAATGGGTTATACGTTTGGTAGATTGAAGGATATCTTTTTCACTTATTTTGTATAGGTTTATACCCTAAACACTGAAAATATCTGAAAATAAAAACATGCTTTGAGTTTGCTTTACATTTCAGTTGATGAAATCCTTTTTTCAAGTTTGGGAAATTTGGCTCTTAAGTATTTTCGAAAATTTGAAAATGACCAAACTTGCACTTTAGTTTAAAATCAAATCTACTGTGTTTTTAAATTGCTAGTTTGAAATATAATATAAAGCATATTACATAGCATATTAAACATACAAAAGTGAATCTCTTAAACTTGTTTGATTTAAAATGTAGTAAAAAATAGCAATAATGCATTTTCTGAACATGTTAATGGCATTCTATGAAGGAAAAAGGTGATCAGAATGAGATAGATGTCAAGAAAGACACAGTACCTATCCCCATAATAGATTTAGGATCTTTCGCTGGTGTAAAAGACAGGGGTGCACACATTCTGGACATGTAATCAGTCCATAGAGTGAAAAATCGCAAACATTCACAATCACTCCTGTGTGTAATTTAGATTCAATCTTCCACCCAACGTTTTTGGGACACTGAATGGGAAAAAGAAATGAGAGAACAAAAATACCCAATTTTTGTGTCCTGAAAAAAGCCTCTTTTTGAGAAGCAACATAGCTGAACTCTAAGACACAGCACTACCTGGTAGTCTACATGAAGTATATTCTCTAGATTACATACTATATGGACTAAAACTGGATTTTGGACTATGCCACCGGGAGGTTGATTGCATTCAAATGCTAAATAAATAAGTCTATGATCCACACAAAAATAAACTAGATTCACAAAAAAATAAATTAATCAAGATATGTAAATTAAAGAGCAATCAACTAAAATATTTTAGCCTCACAAATATTTATATTTATTTGTGGCTTCCTTCTGCATTCTGAGTTTTTGCTCCATCTCTTCCTGTGCATCTGGAAGGTCTGTGTGCATTTCTGCATTTTGACACAAATCTGTTGTGAAGACAGAAAGCACAAATGTGTAAGCCGTGCATAATCCCCAGTAAGGTAAAGTTTATTACTGGATGCATGGATAGATCATAGATAGACTTTGAAAGTCTCAAATTTTGAGGGGGTCACAACAAGATGTGGTGGTAAGGAAATATTCAATGAAAATTCAATAGGTAAGGTGCCATGGTTGACTGAGCTTTGCACAATTTCAATTTGTCATGAACTTATTAATTCAACATTTCAACAGGATTGTACTTTCAATCCCTGTTGTATAGCCAAAAGTAACAAACAAGCAAGCAAACGCTCAGAATAACCCAACCTCTCAGGTATTTTGTACATGCAGGTAGTAAAGGTTGCAAAAGCTGTCAAACAATAGCTCATGTTAATGGATTCATTACTGTCAGTGTGTCTACCAGACGAGGCAATAAACAAAGCCCATGAGATAACCATCATTTAGCTTAACAAAACAAAGACTTTAAACGCTGGTAAACTGTCATTGTGAGTTTTCAAAAGAAACTTTTTAAATGCAACATTAGCTTTAGCATTAGTAAACACAGCAAGCAGCTTCATAGAAGTTCAAGGCAAGGATTTGCAAAGTGATCCGCCACAGAAAACAGACAATGTGTTACTCAACCATTAGCCGATCTCTTGCTGATTTCAATTAAAATTTGTGAGATAAGTTGCCAAGCAGAGCTCTTTCAGGCAGTTTTTAAGTTAATACAGGCAAGTTTTGAGGTTTAATACAGCATGTGACGATGAATAGGTGTCAAAATGAAAACACCATTCAGTTTATTAGTGGATGCATGAATAAATCATAGACAGACTTTGAAAATCTCATATTTTGGGGGGTCACAACAAGCTTTGTGACTTGATTTCAGAAATGTCCACATCAAGACAAACCTGTGGTGGAAAAATTACAGGAATATTATTTAAACACAATTTTATATTGCGTCACATGGAAAATTTTTAACTTAATTTTCTTCTGTCCCTGCACTTTTGCATACTTGGTTATTCTCCACTCCTTGTGCCTCTATTATTAAGCGCATTGTACACTTTGTGTAAATATATATACTCTGATTACTTTTTGACCCTTTAACTATAAGTGCAATAATTGTACTTTGTAGCATTTATGTTTAATTTTGTTTTGTTATACTGGAGTACTCCACTGTACCTAAAAAAGTGTCTTCAAAGATCTTGCCAAAGCAGATTCTGATTATTTTGGTTTAGAAAAATAACATGTAAAAAGTCTTGTAGCAAAGTTGCCAAATAGTTAACATTTATTTACTATGAATTAATACATAGTATGCATTGGTAGGTTTCCATGGAAAATGTATTGTTCCTGTAAAATTCTATAGATTTCACAGTTTTCTCTTAATTGTAAAAGCCTTCTTATAACAAGCCTAAATGGTAACCAATAGAGAAGTTTGAGTAAAGAGTGACAAGAAGGCAACTTTGGTCCAGAACATCCATCCGGGAAAGATGTGGAAGGGGCTTAAAATGGGGCGTCTGGTAAGCTTGTGTTCATATTCTTTGTTAATAATGGGATAAGTGGAACAACCATGATTGTTAAATTATTCTAACACAACCTCCCCCTGAACTTAGTTAATTATCTTAATTGAAACGACACTGTTAAGGTTTCCTTTTTCCATGGATGCTAAATAATTTTACTGTTAAACATTTACATATTTTAATATCAATTTCACCATGCACCTTTAACAATGAATTTACTGGTGAAACATTTTCATTTTTCTCAAAAGGTTCAAATTCAAACGGTTATACTGTATGATGGATTGTGAGCATTTTAGGCCCAGCACTTATGGGTATGTTTTTTCATATTATAATGACTAATAAATGCATTATAAGAGTTTCTATAATCAGACTTATAGGTAAAAACCTCATACTGAGAATATTAGGAGGGTCACCTATAATGTTTTTCTTGTGTAAAACTTTTCTTGTATTCACAGTCAATTTCATTCATCTTTGTGACACATAACTCATATGACACATAATTTGAGAAAATATTATATGAAAAAGTCTAAGTCAAGGGCAAAACTATAAAGTCAAACATTTTAATCACAAGAGGATGAGGCGCATGTACAAAATTAATGTCTGGGAATTTTCTATCAAAATGTGTTTGATCAGGAAAACAAAGGGCTGAAAAAACAAGAAATACTGAAAAGGTTCAAAGGGGACAAGATCTAAAAACTAATTAACTTAAGGGCTATAACATGAATACCTTGAGAGAAGCTTCAGAATAGCAAAATGTTAAAAGACTGTAGAATACTTTAAAACCAACATTCCACAGTTAAAGCTAACACCCAAGGTAAAAATGCTTTTTGGTTGAGGTGCAGGTTTCCAGACAAAGCCATATATTTCCAGACAAATCCTATAGCAATGTACAGTTGAGACAGTGTCTGGGAAAGGCCAATTACAGCAGAAGCCTTCTTCAACCTTATGATCCCTGAATTCTCCCACCATCATTAAACCCAGACCCTCTTTCACAAACAGCAAACGTCCCAACAGAAAGTCAACGCGGTGTGCTTGGTTCTTTACCTTACTGAAGATATGTGTTTATTTCAAACTGACAACTCTCTGGTCCCTTGAAAAAACAAGGACTCTTCTTAAGCCTTATTCAAAAAATACCATCAAGGATTTATCATTATTACAGCCAAACAAGATGAGTGAAGGCCATCGAGGAAAAAGCAACAGTTTCTCTCCAAACATTTTAATCATCTCACCAGCGTGAGTAATCCTGACAGTGTTAGCACTAATGCCTGTGCTCAGTGGAATCCCTGACTCATGTGATCATCACTGAAGGATTACTGATGGCAACCAGCTCACTCTTAAACAAGACAGAAGAATGCAAGGGCTATTATTTTGGCAGGCAGTACACACTTATGGGTCAATATGTTTTGCCAGTCCTGATAGAGTAGCCAGGGGTGGGCCATCTACACACATTCAAATTTAATTCTTTCTTCAGCAGAAAGAATAAAGTACCATGCATTTTTATGAACAGACACTTGTAAAGTACAGTTTACACATATTATAAAATAGAAAAAGCTTCAAAGTGTCTTCACAAAGGCCTATGGGTTAGAAATAGAACTATTCCATATAATGCTACCTTATAGATTGTAAAGTTAGGTTCATTTTTGAGGAACAGAGTAATCGCTGACTTATTCTAATAGTTCCATTTAAACTGATTTTGTGGTGAAATAAAGCAACCAAGAGGCCAATTTTTTATTGATGTGTGAAAAACTAGAGAACCTGGAGTAAATAAAACACACGCATGCAGAGCAAAGATCTCCACATTGAAGAACCCCTCTGTGTGTCACGTTTCGTAGGAGAGATATACAAGACAAGGATTATAAGGGATCGGCTTTAATCAAGTAATTTAGGTGTTAGGAATAATAGAGGAATGCCACTGGCGTTAAACAATAAGAACAGGCTTTGTTTAGTAGACTAAACAGTCCGAAGAGGAGATGGTAGAACTGGTCAAGTTGGGAGGCTGGAGATGGGCAGGAGAAGGAGGAAGGAGGAGGAGAAGAGATCGTCATAGGGAATGTAACCTTGAGGACCGATCGGTGAACTGAGTGAGGAGTGAGTATTTGTAGCAGTGGTGATGAGGCGCAGCGGGGGATTGTTGGTGAGTACGCAGGTGTTCAGTATTCCGGTGATTGTGGTCGTGTGACTGTGCGCTGTGTGGTTGAGCCGGGTGAGGATATAACACTGAGGTGTCACAGGGAACCTCTCTGAGATATAGGTGCTAATCACCTCCCCGGCATAAAGATTATTTGAACTTAAGATCCATCGATAAACAGATCACTGACAGCCCCTGAGAAAAAAATATAGACAAACAAACAGTGTCTAATTGTAGTCAAATTATAGCTGATGTTGCTGATTTTACGGTTCCAGATTTCCGCTGTTACATGCCTGTGCTTTTTGTACATGGATTTAAGTGTATTAATTCTTTATTACAATAGGTCTAATCAATGTAAAAAAAAAGTAAAAACACATACACAATGGTTTCATTATTGTTTTTCTACAATTGTGTAAATAAACATGAACATTTGGTTAAACTTTGCTGTCGCATTTTGCACATTGCAGTTATGTAAAATATATTTTTTACAGCATTTAACCCCTTCAGAACCTATTACAATGGCCATCACGTTGATTCATCAAAGTATTTTCAGCCCATCTATGCCTCTTAATAAATGAACTTCAATTATGACCTGTTTTGTATGCAGTAAAAGTTAAAATTAATCAAACATTCTTATTAATCTTGATATCCTTCATGTGAGCTTTAAGAACAAAAAAAGTGTACTCCAACAATTTTATGATAGCTAGATACTAAGTCATGTCTGAAGTGGTAAATAAAAGCATTCACAATAAGATATCTTCCAATAAGTCGTGCTCTGTTATTACATTGATATGGTCTCTGTTTTAATTTACCTGCACTCTTACATCAGCAAAAATATACACTGAATTACATTTCTTATAATACTGAAAATAAATTCCTCACAGCTGGTGGGTATTTGCAATCAGCCCGATAGGACTTATAAAGCTATAAAAACAAGTTACTTAAATCTTGTCACTTTCTTGTTTACTTCTATAAAAAAAATCTAAGATTTTATTTTACATTAGGCTGAAGTTATTTACTGTTTCTCTTATTTCAGTTGCCTGCTCTAAACCCTATCTGGACCTTGGTTTGGATTATTGATCACTGGATCACTGAAACCAAGGTGATGTTGTGAATACATCAGCCTTATTGTTTTATAGCCTTGCAGGAGCCTCCTGTTAATATCGAGCTTAAGGTGGGTAAAACAAAAAAAGTATGCCTCTAACAGACTTGAACCGGCAACCTTTGGGCTGAAAAGTTGATGTAGTAATCACTTCAAGTCGGCTAGAAAAATGTACTGTTGATGTTTAGCTAAAGATAGCAATTTATACTTAAAATTAATTTAGTTATCTTTTCAGATTTGTAAATTTGAAACGTTCCCAAATTAAAATTCCAAGATTCGCAACTTGTTTAAAATCCGTATACACTGATTTGAGTAATAATTTATGACTGTAGCACAGACAGTGGGGAGTTAAAATGAAATACAATAGGTAAAGGCTTTGTTCAAATCCCTAATTGGGCTTTTGAGCAATAGTAATAGCAATGTTTTCATCAGCACACAGTCCTAATTAGAAAAGAACAAAGCAACTTTATTTATTAAAAAGTTTTAGAGTACATATTGTTATAGCTCATCCAACAAATGTCGTCCTTGGGATTACATCTACAGCTTTTTTCGTCCAAAATATGACTTGTGTTCTTTGATGAGAGGGAAACTTGAAAGGAATTCAGTACAAACAGATCCTCCCAAGTAGAAGCCAAAGAAACATGGATCCATACTGGTGCTGCAATTGTCGATAGGAGCATTGTGGAAAGTCCTCAAAGCGAGGCTAATTAAGCCAGTCTTCAGGCTGTTTGTCATTGAAGGCTTGTCAGGTTGTTCCAGAGGGGGTCTCTGAGAGATAAAGCCAGCGATAGGATGGGCCACGTGTCTCTCTGTGGAGCGCCTTCAAGCCTTTCAGCTTCACCCATTCCGTGTGTTTCTCTTCTGATCTCAAAATGAGCAGAGAAGCCATCTGAGCTGGTTCATCCCATCTGACAGTGCATCCAACTAAGTAAATGAGAGCTCATGTTCCCTGCAGATCTCAGGAAATGAGAGAGATCTCGGCAAAAGCCTGCTGTCGGGCATGCCATTGCCATTAGCGACTAGCTTACTTAGCATGCACATTTGCCTGGCTTTGTCATTCAACCTAACAATTATGTATTTTATCCCCATTGTATCAAATATTGTGACAGCTTCTCTCATGACAAGCATTGAATCTTAATGTACTAAACATAGCAAGTGAGTGAGAGAATCATTATCAGCAGTAAATCTCCATTAGTGCATGACACTGCATGAGTAATGTATATTTTCTTCATTGTTCTCAGAAAGGTTAAAAGCATGGTGTCCATCATCCAATAGCTTCAGTAATTTACTATTTAAAGAGCCACAATTATTATTAACATCATTATTATCTGTAAGGGAAAAGGCATGCTTTTCTGTAACAATAGTTGCAACTGATGCATGTGGTTATATATCTGTAGCAATAGTATTTGATAAGTGAGAGATCAACCTGAAATCAACCTTCAGGAGTATTCACATGCACAGGGGAGGAACAAAAATATGGAATAAAGATCTTCAGCTTAAAGTGTTACACAGCAGAATGGGACAGTTAAGAGAACACGCTATTTTTATTTTTTACAAAACAAGATTAAATATAGTTTTTATTGCACATGATCATTTTGTTTAAGTTCTTTGCAGTCCAAGTTAGACAATTAATTTGTTAAACCATTCAGACTGTCCGTCACGTTTCATCTGTTATATAATTATTTTGGAAAATTTCCTGACATTGTTTCATGACAATGGACATTTATTTTATGCAATAAAAAGTAAAAGGAAAGCTCAGCATGTTGCAGTCTGAAGAAGAAGAAACAAATATCACTGACAGTATTTCTTTCAATACAACGCTTTGAGTCAAAAGCTTTAAAGTACACAAAAAATCTACAGTGTTACATTGATTTTGTTCCGAGTCTATTTAGTCACACTCAAAAAAGACTGAGCTCCTCAACATTAACATTTTTACGTTAAACTCATATTTTTTATACATTGTAATGAGCAAAAAAGTTGTGAGAATTTTTGTTTTATAATGAAATACAAACATTTATCACAGAGTGACAATAACCTAATTTATATTTAAACTCTAAAATAAAATTTAAAATCTTGTTTTTTACTCAATTCAATGTGTATTTAGTCCTATCCTGAACATAGTTATTTTTAGTCTTATTTTAAGTCTTATAACACCTTTAAACTTTTTTGACCTTTTAAACTTTAAATACCTTTATATCTGATCTTCATAGGAATGGATAAAAACAATAACTAAAGACTAAAGAGTATAATTAATAATCAGCCTTGACTTAAGACGGACAATTATGAGAGCTAGAAAATAATTCTGGTCGGAAGTTGTTAAGGCACAGGTGACAAAATCAATTCCTGGAAGGGGTACAGCCCTGCATAGTTTTGAGCCAACCTTAACTTAACACACCTGATTCCTTTAATAATCACTCCATGGCTTGTTTGATGCTAGTCAAGTCTCTCTTGAAATAAGGTTGGAACAAAAACCAGCAATGGCTCTGGCCCTTCGGGAATGAGTTTGAAACCCCTGTGTTAAGATCTAATTCAGCACCTGTGAAAACCTGGCATATCACAAAACAACAGAATTAGGATTCAAGTAAAACGCTCTAAGGTTGTTGTCAAGGGAAAATGTACAACATTTTATTAATTGCCAGAGCTGAGTTGACTGCTGTGCTGAGATTGTGGTTTAGATTCACTCATAATCCAAAAAGCACTCAAACGTAAGCATTCATTTGCAGAGATTTCTAACCTTTTTGCAAAAGTTTGACCATTAATCTGAAAATCCCAAATAAATGGCATCCGGTTCCTCTGCAAATGCATCTCCTTCTCCTCCCTCCCACAAACTGGCTTCATCCCCACTCTTACATGCAGCACTTTAGCCAATTGCTAAGCTGTCAGCTGCTTGAAAACAAGGCGACTGAATCAATTTTGAGCATCGATGCATCAAAAGATGCCAGCATCTGAGCTTTTTCCATCCTTTAGAATCATGTTCCCTTCCCATTACACTCTGCTGGCTGTTAATTTGGCTCAGAGAACGCATTGACAAGAACCATGCCATGAAAAAGAACCTGTTAAAAATCACTAATCCAGTTGGTTGCAATGGGGATATCACATCAGACATGTATCTGATAAGATTACATGAAAGGCTGAAGAGTTGTTGTTAAAGGGTTAAATTCATCTGTAGTTTTATGCAAAAATTGCTGCTCTTGTGTACATGTTAACAGCTCCCTTAAACTTTACATAAGTCTTAAGTTCAGCAATTAGTCTCAAAAAGTAATAACTGTTGCAGTTTGACATTTAGTTTTGAATGCAAATCAAGATATGTTTTGTATTAAGACAAAAGTTTTCTCATTTTGCCACCCACCAATATAATTCATGCAAATTCCATAAACAATAAACATGGCTTATCCCTCAATATAGTCAGCTGTCACTCTAGTCTCTTATTCAGCAAAGCAAAGCCGCAAATCTGTCTGCCTCATTATTTCATACCCTCAAAACTGATAAACAGCCTCATAAATGAGACCATATTCATCTGTTCCACCACTAAAATAGACTTTTTTTCCTCCTTGAAAATAGGTCCTCTAAATGAGCCAGTATTTCAGTATAATGAGGGTGAGAGGGTTATTTCAATATTGTTTTTTCTGAGTCTCTGAAGGTCTAACACATCCTCCATCTTTCTTTGTAGAGCTATTCCATCTCTTCTTTACTGTTATATATTAATCTTGCGATTCACAGTGGTTAATGTTCTCTCACACCTAGAGCTCTTTTAAACTCCATTTACTCAAATTAAAATTGCATTATGTACATGAATCACAATCCTCTTGAGTGCCCAATTTCCATTTGTTTCTTTTTTCTTTTGGAGACTGTGAAAATGTAAATGTACAAATTAACACAATCAGGTTAAATGTTCTTTCAACTTTGAGTGCTTTTAATTGCTATTATCAGCTGAGAAGTTTTATAAAGCTTTATCTGACAGAGTTCAAATCAAAACCAAAAGAGGGGATTTTAAGCAGTTTTTTTAATTATTTGTGAAGCTGATCTCTTAAAACAACATTGGCAATAATTTTTGTAAATGGTTTGTTGTTGTCAAAAAATTATTCTTCCTTTAGGTTTAATTAAAATGTTTCACTACTTTATGTATTTGTCTGATATGGCTCTATGAAACACGTTTTTTTTTCTTGCATACATTCCATAAATGATAAAACGTATGATATAAATGTACATTGATGATTGACGTTGTAATTTGTCCATATATCCGGCTAAACCAAGAGCTCTCTACTGTAATCCATGAAACTCTGCACTTCTGCATAATCAAATTCTGCACAAATCTGTACTTAAAACAAAAGTTATTGAAATAACAACACTATGGCAGGATCACTGGAGCGAGGAGAAACATTTGATCATTTATTTTTTTTTTGTTTATTCATTTAATTATTATTATTTATTATTAGACATGCACTACCAGCAGACATCATAGGAGATTGAAAACACAGAATTTCAACAAAGGAAGATAACAGCTAATGTAACCGACGACGGACAAAGATTTAATGCAAAGATCAACTTAAATAGCAAAGTAGAAACACTGTGATTGGGTAAAAACGTGGCAGGAGATTAATACCAGGTTAAGTGGAAACAAGCTGGTGGGGTATGCAATTAGAAACACATAGGATAAAAACTAAATAAAAAAGAGTAAAACTGAAAACCAGAACTGGACTTATGAAAACCAGAACAGAATAGTCACAAGACTAACACTGACACATTACTTATTCTTAAAAAAATAAATAAATAAAATAAAAAATTAATCGGAGCCTTTTCAAATGATTTGTAATCTTGTTATTTGAACATAAAAAAAAATGTCTGTCAAACTTTATCAAGTTTTGCTGTGCCAAATAGAATATTGGTTATGTTAATTACATGTATTTAATGACAGTGAAGGTGATGATAATTCATCATTAAAATGGTTAAATGTTAAAAGTTACATGGTGGGATTCCATACATATGTTTTTTCCTGTCTATGTATTTACATGTTTGATGCAAGGATGAACCTATGTGTTGTTTTTTATTTACATATATGCAAACATGCATTGCATAGATTGTATTTGCATCTGTGTTGTGAAAAGCATCCCGTATCATGTATACTATCTAGGAGTTCTGAAAGTGTACATTCAGAAGGGTTCTGAAATAGTATCCTAGAATCAAGAATGATAACTTAAATAGGGCTGGATTGATTTTTTTTCCTCTGCTTTAAATAGAAATGGTTTTGAGTTCAACAGAACTGTATATCTCAATTTTCACTATTAATAATACCTCCTAAAAACCTCACAGAAGTTTTACTTGAAAGATTCTGTGTAGTTTTGAGAACTGGATCAGTTTAATGAGCTTTGGTAAGCAGCCTCGGACACTGGCACTATAGCGACAGGTCTCTTTAGCTGTTTCAAACTGAGTTTGATGTTAGGTTAAATGAGTTAGAGAATTATTGTTAAGAGGGCTCCTTTTGGATTCCTGTCATGGTTGCATTCTCCTCATGCCTTGATGGAGATAATATTACCATAACCTTCAGTTATTCTAAAGGGAGGATAAAATGTATAGAAGTGTTTATAGCTTCACTCAAGATGCTCAAAAGTTAGCATTACAACTATGGAGCTAGAGATCTGACAAAACAATATGTATTTGAATTGCGTTGATTTGAATTGACAATTGTAATTTAATAAACCTGAATATTATATGCCATGAAAAAAAGATTTTGAATTTGAATTTCTTTCTTCGAATGTGAATTTCTTAGTTTCAATTTGAATTTTGTAACTGAAATATTGAACTTCTGAAACGTAAAACTACCGATTTTTGAAAGGCATAATCATTTATAGATGTATTTTAAAACTTCACATTTTTGACAGATATTCAGTTTGTAAAAATACAGCTTGAAGAAAATTTTCAAAACATCAAATTCAATATTCTAAAATTCAAACTGCAAAATTCAGGTTGTGAAATTCAGATCTAACAGAAAGTAGGTCAAGGGTGATCACCAGGGAAGGGTAGATGATCCCAGAACAGAACTATTCAGCAATTTTTCTAGAAAAGTTTATGGCTCATCCGTGTAACCACATTACTAGCACTCATCAGCAACCACATTACTAGCACGATTTAGCAAGCTACTAGCATTTTACTAGCATGATCAACAAATCACTACAATGTTCCTATAGCGTCATCGATTGTTCTGTGATTCTGTGATCATCTACTCTTCCCTGGTGAATGACCTACTTTCTGTTAGATCTGAATTTCACAACCTGAGTTTTGCAGTTTGAATTTTAGAATATTGAATTTGATGTTTTGAAATTTTTCTTTTTGAAAACTTCAAGCTGCATTTTTACAAACTGAATATCTGTTAAAAATGTGAAGTTTGAAAAATGATTATGCCTTTAAAAAAATTCAGTTGTTTTAAATTTCAGAAGTTCAATATTCAAGTTACAAAATTCTAATTCAAACTAAGAAATTCACATTCGAAGAAAGAAATTCAAATTCAAAATCTTTTTTCATGGCATATAATATTCAGGTTTATTAAATTACAATAGTCAGTAATTCAAATCAACAGAATTCAAATACAGATTGTTTTGGCAGCTCTCTAGCTCCATATATAACCCAGTTCACGTAACTCAATCTACATTCAGCCGATGATAATGTTTTTATTTGTACATCATAGCCATCTGACATGAACCCGACAGTCATCATGGGCCACAATGAGTGCTCAATCGACCTTCACCCAATGCACATCAGTCATCATAAATCAAGTCCTGGATTTTCTTGTGAAATGTGCTTTAAATCAATAGAAATCTACTTTGATTTTGCACAAAGTGCCTTTAGCCTTCATATTTGTGTCAATGAGCTCAACCAACTGTTGTTTTGATCTTGGCCAATTTCCTGTTCCATTCTTGACCACAAAGAGTCCAGCATATCATCTCACCTCTAGCCTGGGGTGGGATTGGATCCAATGGAGCTATAACCGTCATATAGATTGACAGATTACTTCCGTATAATGTGTGAAGGCGAGAAAGCATCCAGTCAAACATTGGTTTGGTCTAATGACAGCCCGGGGGAGTAAAAGCCCAGTCAGCTTACCATAGAGGAATCAATCAGAGAGACGAGAACAAGTGTTGATGGTCTTAAAATGTGTTGTCAGGTGTATAGTATGCATTTTTCTAAAGCACTTTGTTCAAACATTAATCTCATACAGAATTGCTGTCTGCTCTTCTCTCCTGATAATTTTTTCACTGTTTCACTTCTAACTCTGAAAATGGAGTGATCAGTCAGCATGGCAATTTAAGAGATTTATCTTTGGAACAAGTTGTAACATGTTTTGTTCAACATTTAATTAATTAGCTCTGGATTTCAGAAAACAAAATAAAACGTATGTGACGCAGCAATCTCTCTTGCCTATCCTGGTTGAAGTCAAAGTTGGTTGTGAAACGGCTTAAACTATTTATTTATTTTTTTTAACCTGTCCTGTCCTACTTCAAAGCAGCCCCATGAGAAGGGAGGTGCTTCGTATGAGTTGGTCAGTTTTGCTCTTTCCAGACAATTGAAGATATTATATATTGATTATTCCTCTGGATAGAAGCTTTTAATTTATTTCATTCGCTTAAACTATTTTAATCCTTGCACGGGGTTTGGATCTGTGGGCCCCATTTTAACTTTTCATTTAACAAAAAGTGATATGAGCGCTTAATATTTCAATCTCACTGGCCTTAAAAAAAAACACATCAGAACTCATTATTATTATTAATGACTCCACACTGTACCCCAATCTCGTCCCCCAAATGCACACCCAGGGTCTACTTTAATTATGTATATTATTGTCTTGTCTTGTGCCCCCCTATTCTCACACAGACCTGGTGTGATATGTTTCATATAATAACTGATAAAGATGGGAAAACATTCTTTATTCAGAGGTAAAGAAATAGTGATGATGTAGCGGAGGAGGTATATAGAGTAAGAGGATTGCATCTGAGGGACATTTGTCAGTGTTCTGAACATTTTTGAATAGTGACTTTCAAGAAAGGTATTAAAAAACAACCTTACTTCATAAACAACCTTATTTTTTTTGCCACCGATATCCGATTTTGTTTTTTTAACACCATTTACTTCAAATCTTTAGAAAAATGCATGTAATAAAACTAGGTTATGACAAGGTTTATAACTATAAACAAAATATACACTTTACATTGCTTTGTTTGGGGATGAAACAATTGCCTGTTAAGTATTTTAACATGAAATTGTTTGATTGTGTAAATAAAAACTCCCTAAATGCAATGAGTTCACCAGACCCGTTAACCCACCAGAGTTAACAGAAAAAATAGTGACCTTTCAAATCAAATGTGTCGTTGAAATTATCATGATAAACACCAACAATAAATGCAAACTGGTGTTTAAGAAATAAACAGTGCAAATGATATATCTGCTGAAAAGCTCTAATACAAATCAATACAAAAGTCAACAAAGGTTCTCGGTTTGCTTGTCAGAAACATCAGTGGATGAGGCAGAATGTGGTGAAGTTGTTGATTTTAAGAATTTTTAATGAAGCCCAAACACTGCATCACAATTTAAGTCTTTTTTTAACATATGCTGCAGTTTGTTTGGTGTTTGCATAAGCTTACAATTTCCATTTGTTTTCACATTTGGGATCATTCAAATATTTTGGGCATGTAATTAATTTAAAATGGATAACATTATAAATACATTTAAAAAAAATCATTTATCTCTATTTAAAAATGAAGCCTTATAGGTTTGTTTCAACAGGATGTCAGTGACAATAAACCATGAGTCCTTTGTTGATAAATGCATCACTACTCTGTCAAATCAGGCGAACAAATAAGACTATTTCTTTCTGAGCAGGTCCATTAGGCTTTTACCCCATTACCAACAGCGTGCAATAAAAAACAGCCTTCATCCCATCAGTCAGATGACTCGAATGGAGACCAAACAATATTCATCACATCCCACTATAAGAACGCAGAGGGTTCTATTTTTTCTAAAGCAGCACTTTGATTTGTAACATACAGTATATTACTGTTAAATTATGCAGACCATCCCAGTGTTACTCCGTTTCAATTTAACGCGTTGCCTTAATCAATAAAATAAGTGGCTTCTAACTCAGATTCATATCCTGAAATCAATCTATTTGTGAGCAATCTGAATAAATTACATTTGAATGAAAACAGTTTTGATGAGGTCAAATGTGCTATTGAAGTGTAACAATAGTGAAAACAAGCATTATTGATTGAGAAAAACAACGCCATTTTCCATCCAACGCCATCATATTCTTTTCTTCAAAGGTGTTACAAGACAACTCCAAAGTAAAATGTCATACTCTAAAACATGACTATTCACAAGTGTTAAGCTGTTTATTCAGTCAATTCTTGCTTCAGTCAAATTTGAGCTTTTCCTTTTGTATTCATGCAGTGAAATCTCCTCGGGTCCTAGTTTGGCAAGAAAACATTTGCGGTAATCAGCAGATTGTAGGAGATTTTAGCTCTGAATCACTTCGGCATAATGATTTCCACATAATGCTTTTCTGGGATCTCTTTTGTGCAGTATTGCTTCATTTCTTTGAAAACTGGCTTTCTTGTTTGTTATTAACAAATTCACACAACAGAACTCATTGCTCTCTTAGTTACTCGAGGAGATGTTAAAGAAGCCCTCAAACTTTGGAACAAAAAATGTGAAAGTTTAATCAAACTAGACTAGCTTTCTGTTCACAACTTTAGAAAAAAAGATTTATCTTTGCTTGACATCATCATCTGAACCTGCTAAATAGAAAATAAGTCCTCTTCAAAACAACACTCTTCCTTAGTTACTGTATAACTTACAGGGAACTATTCATTAACTATGTAGTAGTTACTGTTAGTTACTGTTAAGTAACTAATTGGTAACTACCGCTAGAGCAACTACTGCTGTAAATGCCATTAATTATCAGTAACTATAACTACAAGTAAATATCATGATTGGTTTATATTAGATGGGTAGGAAGGAAACGCTGAGTGTTTGAGTTTTCATGATTTAAATGAAGAGTTAATAGTGATTATATAACTCAAATGTAACACATACATTTATTTAATTGTTCTAAAGGACTGAGAGGAGTAATTTTAAATATCCCTGTGTAAAACAAGAATAGTTGTGTTCATGTTATTTTCTCACCTTGGAAAGGTGTCTCTGACATACACTCCAAAGTGATTATATGCATTTATTACATAACATTTAACCCAGTGTTTACTGATCTGGTCTCATTGATGTTTAAGCCCAATCATGACATTTTATGTTAAAATACTTAAAAGATATTTACTTTAGCTAGACAACAAGTGCTTTAAACAGCAAATATACTTTATTTATTGTTTTTTAACCTCATTTCTTCTGTGTGGTGCTCTCATTATTGTTACTTTGGCAGGGTTGGTGGGTCTGCTAGACCCATTGCATTTTGGCCTTTTAATTCACACAATCATAAAAATGTACATTAAAAGCAAAAAATTTAGGTTTATGTTTGATTTGTGTTTGAGTGGGAAGACAGAATAAAGGTAAAGAATCTTTTTCGTAATGCAAATGTGTAGGGGGTTTACATTGTGGGGTCATACAAAATGTGTTGTTATATATGTTTTTGACAGAAAATGATCCAAGGCCAGTGAATCTTAGTTTCAAATAATAATTGCTTGTATAATTTTTCTATTGACCCACAGACTCAAACACCATACAAGGGTTAAAAGTATAACACTTAGATTGGCACGTAGGACTTTTGTGTCTGTTTTTTTTGTATTTTGAAACACCTCTAATTCTTTTTTTTTTTTAGAAAGTCTACTGTTGGTTAGCTAGCTGTCACTGAAACCTAATCATCATCCCATCCAAAGAAGAGAGAGTGGAGATTCTTTATATAAAATATCACTATATAATTGTCCTGATGAGCAAATAAACATATTGTTGCAGTCTGAATTATTCCTGTGGGTTGGTTAACATTAGAGTCCCCTCTTGGATAGGAAGGACACACTCCTATCCCCCCAAAAAAAACAATAACAATGAAGTATGTGTCTGTGAGTTATTAATTTGGTCACAGAAAGCATAAAGCGCAAGTGTATTTTATGCAGAAAAAAACATGCAGGAGATAAATGGGTGTGTAAAGACTTTATATCATAGTCAAAAATGGGATTGTTGTTGTTAACTTCACTGATTGTTTTCCTGGACAAGAACAAAGTTTTCTCAGAAGTATCTTAATGTTTTTAAACTTTTAGTGAACTCTTGCTCTGTTACCCATCCCTCCAGTGTTTTTATAAGAAAGTTAAACGATTCCTCCTACTCCACTCTAACAAGCTAATTACTGTCCATATCTCTAGTTTGTTTGATGTATTTGACTGAGTTAAGTTTCTCATTTGTAAAAGAACTCTTGTACATTCACCGTTTAAAGCTGATAACTGAGCAAGAAGAAATCAAATTTTATGTTTTAAGCATCACTGAGATCTTAACCTGTCATCACAACCACCTACAGAGTTTTAATACAATGGTAGTATTATTTAGCCTTAGATATACAGTAACTGGGTTTTAATCATGACTCGATAAACTGGAGACTTCTCTTGCTAATTTATTCAGATTAATTAGATTCAAATTTTGTCAAAAATCCTTGTTTACAAAAATTATTGTATTTTCTCTGTGTGTTCTTTAAAATCATTATTAGGAAAAATGTTTTTAACTCGATGTTTTAAGATTTTCAAATAATAAAATATAACCATGTGTGTGGCAAAAAATAAAACAGCATAAATTCTAAATTAATTTACTTTAATAAAAAAAATACTCATGTTGACGTTTGTCACTGACATAAAGGTTTAAATAAAGTGAATATTTTAGAGAATGGGAAACTGCTGAAACTGCTTGGAACTAATTAACTAAATATTTGAAATCTAATCATTAAAAAAAAGCATCAAGAGGAACAGTGCTTGAAGAGATCTGAAAGGAAAGCCTTGTTTGTAATCTGTGAAGAACTCTGACAACATAGTCACATTTTCAGATCACATTTTCAGATTTTTTTATTAATAAATGGGCTAGAAAAAGACAACCTGAAAAAGGAATGTAGTCTATATCCTTACTGTGTGTACAAATTATTATGTTTTTGCCTACAGTCCAGGAGTGGAATCATGCGACTGAATGGTTACTCAAAATGAACTGTTTCAAAGTGGGAAAATGTTTGTATATCAGTATTTTCAATTGTGTTGTTAAGTCAGGAAAACATCCTAAAGAGGATAGAGAAATAATTCAGTCAGTAAAGGATGAGTGTATTTGGTAGATTGGCAGCCATAATGACTGCTGACGCTTATATAGAATATTTATTTTTCAAAATCATTGCAAAAAAGTGGTTACGCAATTTCTTTAAGATTATCTTCTGGTACGTTTTGAGACTTTAAAAGACTGTAACACTTTTGGTTGTATTGAAATAAATGGCTTTCCCAACAAATATTTCCATGTGTATCGCAGTTTTCCTTAAAATTATAGCATTTGTGTATTTTTGCAGATTTGAAAGCTTTCTAGTTGCCAATGGAGACACTTTTCCTCACTTCCAACCTTGAAAACAAGGTCATAGAGGGCATATAATATGATACATGGAGCGGGCTTCATTTCATTTGTGCTATAGACTGTCTAAGAAATAGCACAGCCTTCTTGATTCCCATTCATTTCATCAGTTTTACAAACAAAAAGAAAAGCCATTGCAGAAAATGAGATTTGACTCCACTGCTGTAAATAATGTTGAAAAGGCAAATCATTATAAGAGTGAAACAATTGATTGCTGTGCCAAGAAAAAAAAGCCTTGAGCCGTTAGAATCAATTCTGACAGTACTGGACTGAAAAGGGTAATCAGCATGAGAAATTGATTAAATACAATGTGCTAAACATCTGAATTATAACATTTACATTTATACATGTGAAGATTTTATTATGACTCTTAGGACCCCATTATAATCAGTTATCAAATGATATTTATTAAATAAGCTTTGCTTATTATGTGCTCTACCAACAGAGCTACAGGACGACAACAAGTCGTATATAATATATAATATATATAAATGTATCTACATTTGGAGATCTACACCTGAAAACCTGAATAGTGACCAGTTAGACCATAAGTGTGATTAAAAACCATGTGTAAAAAAAAAACCATTTCCCTTCATTTTACCGTGCACAAAAAACTAAAACTTCCAAAATATGGAGAAAAAAAAAAGTTTACTCAGGACTCATGCTGTCACTTTTCACCTCACTGAGGATTTAGCTACAGGTGCTCAACATAAATCAAAGAACCGGAGAGACAGTACTTTTACTTAAATATGAGGTCACGCACAGTGAGAATAGCTTCTTTGTAAAAGAATGTGATAAAAATGCAAACCTCTGCTTTTAAATAAGGGTAACAACTTTGAGCTACCATATTTGACATAGTATCCTAAATCCATGCTTGAAAAGAATCCCCAAATGATTTTGCTTAAACTAAAAACAGGAAAACTATCCAAATACAGTTCTTGTTGTAGAAAAAGTAAAGCTCCTGAGGCATAATGTTATCTAAAATAATTAGCAGATGTTACATCATCCTCTCTTTGCCTCAGTGGAATGGTGCTAACTTTAGTTAAAAGTTTGAAATCAATTTGGCATCTCAAATGATAATCTCCGTGGAAACACCACTGACGTGTTTCAGCAAGGTAAACATATATATAACAATTTGTTATTGTAATTGTATTAAAACGTTAATGTAATAGATAAAAACAAGTATGGTCATGATGTAGTTATTTGGAACAGTAACATGTGGCGTTAGAAATATTTCTAAGAGAATGTCTTGCTGTAACGTCAGAATTTAATTGAAAAGTATGAACTTGTATTGTGTAAAAATCAGTTAGAATTTATATGAATTTATGTTTACTCCAAACAGGGAGAGTCTCCTTTCAGTTACTAAGCTGCCCACAGCTGAAACTAGCTTCCAGGAGAGATTAGAGGAGCTAAAACTTTAACATTTAACTTTAACATCTAGATTACAAACACATCTATTTAAATCTGCATTTGTTGACTGGGGTCTGCTGTTCGAACAGCACTGCACTTGTGCACTTCTGTTTCTCTTTTGTTCTATGAATGTTAATGCTTTTATTGTTTTATCCCTTGCTATTTATCTCTGATCTGTTTTATTTTTCTGTAAAGAACTTAGTGTATGATGTGTATGAAAATGTGCTATAAAAATAAAAATGAGAAGTAATTATTAAAACTCTAACATAGTACAATGTGGTCCTGATAAGAACTTTACTTGGTGTACCTAGTAAGAACGACAACAAAGAACTCCTCTACTGGGGTAAAAAAAAAAAACCTTTTGCATCCCAATCAGCACACTTTACATCGTTTTAAGAGTGCAAATGAGTAGTGTCTCAAACCATAACGTAAATTACAAAAGGATCCCAACCCTCCATGGATTTGTACAATTTCTGATTAGGTGAGTGCTGAGCTGATTACCCACAATCCTCTGTGTCACCTTTATGAATTCAAATAATAAGGTAAATGGCTTCATAATTAGTGTTTGAAAAACCTCTGTATGTTTAACTACAATAGTTTAATAATATGTTTTTGAGTTTTAAGGATTATATTTCCTTGTTCCATAACAGAATAAGTTTTTTATTTTGAATTAATCATTACAAATGTGTTTTTTCCAGCCTAAAGGGTCTTTAATATATCTAATTAATGTGTAATGTGATCATCAATGTGACAAGAACATAAAAAAAATTGAAATATAGCTCACATAATCTGACTAGATGATTGACAGACTTGTAACCAGGCAACAGGGCGACTGCCAAGGCAGAAGTAGAGCGTCCCAGATCGTGCACACTTTTCTGCTGCATAAAAGTATCTGCCTACCCTTCACTAAAACAGGATGTATTTAAAAGGTGAAATAATTAGTTGGTTTGGGTTGTGGCACTCCACTTTACAGCAACATTCTGGCAGAACTTTTTTATTCTTTGACATTTTCCGTAAGATTATCTTTAGCAATTTCTGGAACGTCTACAAAAAGCATGGCTTTTCTTTAAAACCCTCACCTCACATCACTCAGAGAACAGTTCAGTGAGGTTATGATTCTGGCTGCACTATTGCATTCCTTTTACCCCCTGGGAACAAATATTTTTAATGTTTTCTCTCTCATGTGGGATGAAATGGACAAGAAATTTCAATGTGATTGCACACTTTTGTCTTGGTTATGGCATATTTTATAAAGTGGAAGATAAAAATACTATATTAGCTGTCTTTGCCAACTTTTGAGATATAACACACCTCGAGTTTTAACCCCTATCCTGATTTTCTGTTATAAATCTATTCACGATCAGACTAACTTGTTTTATGCTGAGAAGCCAGACTCGCCTGTGCTGAACTGTTCTAGCCTCGTCCTCAAGGACCCGTCTAGAATGTGAATCGCATCTCTGAAGCTGATCTTTGACTTTTTAAGCTGTCAGATTGTGGAGTACAATGATCTAATCTTAAGTGGGAGACTTTCAGGATGATTCTCAAACCATTTTCTGTTCCGAGGACCTTCCTTTATCTTCCCTCAAGCCATGGTGTATTCATCCCTACATTTTAAACAGAGCCATTTATCATAGAGCTTCTTCACAAAATAGCTTTCCGCCAGAACCTGGAGAACAAAGAATTCATATTCCAAGCAGGACCCCCATGTAAGCTTTGATGTTGATGTCACCTTTGAGATAAATTGCACCAATGCTTGGTCCAAGAGATATTCCCTTCCTTCTTCCTCCAATAACTTGTTTCATTCTAGGCCATCAGTGGTGTTTTACTGACAGAGACCTCAAGCAATGGTGCACAGCATCAGAATCTCTGAAAGGTACATGACCGCAGACAGCACAAACACCAAACAACTAATTGTCCTCACTTTTGCTGTCAACATGAGAGCACAAAGTCAAGAACCTTCATCGAAAGAGCTGAGATGATAACATGGACAGTGGTTGTCATCTCGCTTTGACTGTTGTCATGGAAACAGATCAACTGGGAATAGAAATCCAGCTGAAGCTTTGAGCCAGCTTCTCAGAAAAAAAGATTCTACTTGACGTTTTACAATTAGCTTTATTCGTCTTAAAAAAATTAAAAAGGCAAATGCATTTATTTAGAAACAACTGTACACATTTCTTCGGTCTACTGGAATATTTTAGTAAATTAGTTATCTGTCAGGAATCCAACAAGATAGTTTTAAACATTTATTTCACAACACAACACAGCCTTAACTGTTACAGATGTTTGACTTGGGAGAATAGAGATAGTGAAGACACAAGAGTATACACACGTAACGTGCAGGAATACAGAGGGCAACATTAGCAGGTAAGATAATCCAGGAACAGGTTTTGCACAGAATAATGTGGAATAAATCATAGACTAAGAGCTGAATACGATGGCAAATTAAACAATCACTCAAACAAACTTGGCACTGTGACAAGACTGACAAACTAAATTTAAGAATAAACAAATAAAGAACTAAACAAAACAGATCACAAGATCTGACAATAGCCATGTTGAGGCTATTTATCATTCTGTACAGTTTTTTTTCCAAATCAGGTTGCCTGTATGGCATTTCCTCATTCCTATTGTTTTCTTTTGTTAAGTTTAGTACTGTTTTGTCTAGTGTTTTCATTTTTCTTGTATTTTCACTGTTTTATATCTCATGGTGTTTGCATGTTAGTTAAAATTAGTCATTCCACATGTATTCGTTTAGCCTAATTTCCTTGTTCAGGGCCCTCCCTTATCACTTCCTTCTGCAGTCCTTGCTTGGCATTAATTGTGTAAACTTACTTGTCACCAATGCAATTCACTTGTTACTTCTTATCTTCCCTATGATTTAAGTCCCTTACTCCCAGAGTTAAATAAACAGTATGCTTTTGTCCTGTTGGTGTCTTGTTCCTTGACACTTATAAAATCAATCAAAGTTTGCTCTTTTTGCAGGTTCTTGTCTCTTGATGTGATAGAATGGTTATTGTATTCCAAAATTTCACGTTATTGCGTAGTGTCATAAAATTGACATGATTTGTGTGTTTTATGTTTTGGGTTGTGGTTTGTTTAAGGTTTCAGTAATTCATTTAAGTTGATTATTCTTTTTTCATGTCATGATGCCTTGTGATAAAGTTATTACATTCATGTTTTTTGTTAGATGAATGTATGGGACTTTTTAATGCTGTTTACTCTGGATGCTAGTACTGGATAGTACTGTACATTTTCATGAGGTTATCCCTTTTTTATTAATACTTTTTTGGTTAAAAATGAAGTTTAATTAAAATAATTACATTTAATGAAATTGAAGCAGCATGTTTTTATGATTTTTTTTGTAGAGCTAATTTTCATTCATAAAAATAAACTAAACACAAAGCTCAGAATGGTTTATGCTGCATTTAAAAAAGCACTGATGATAAACATCAATGTGTCATCTGTACCTCAATTTAAAGCTTTTGAGGAGAAAATCCACAAATTTCACATCAAAATAAAGCAGGATAGTGAAGAAATCACTGGTAAACCAAAAACAAAAGCTGCTTCTACACAAAGCACGTTCTTCTCCTATAAATATTAAATTATGCTGTTGATTAAGGACTATGGCACTCAATCTCTCATTCCTTCCATTGATTTCCTTTCTTCATTTAAACAATTTCAAGAAAACCCCATTGGTTGGATATTCATGAATGCATTAAAGTTTAATTCTAAATACACTGTTTAACATTAATCTATTAAAGTCACTCTGTGCCAAGGAATCTGAACTTGTTTTGCACTGGGATGTTTTGCAAACTATGCATATGATGACCCCAAGTCATTTTTAAAAGGGTGATATGAGGAAAAAGCTAGGAAAGTTTCAAATATAAGTTAAACTGCATGTCCCGAATAAACTAAAAAATTCATGGGGGCAAACTGGAAAGAAAAACAGATGATTCCATTTGAGGGCTGCATTAGGAAGGGGTCAGACATGTTTTAAGTAATCCATCCAAGGAAAAGTTGGGTGTTCATTGCAGAGAGGAAGTATTTTTATATTCTTCATTCCCTCAAATAAAAAACAGACAAGTTTGAAGTCTCGATTTATGCTAAAATATTCCATTATTGCAAGGAGCTACTCAGGCCATGCCATAGGCTGCCTCAGCTTCAAAGAGCAGCCACAGCAAGACTGTACTTTATGGAGAGCGCAAAGAGCCATTACTTTACATGCTAGCAGTGGGTGCCTTTAGATTACCACAGCCTGTGAAGGAATTAGGAGGCTGATAAAACCACCAGCAATGAGAACAGGGGTGCACACGCTGCCAACTATTCCCTTTTATCTATTGTGCTCTTTACGTAATGGCTAGATGAGGGATTTTACTCAGAGGTGACTCCAAGCTGACAGAAAATCTTCGAGACTACAACATCATCGTAGCAGATATTTATAGTAACACATTCAAGGGACTTCAGCAAGGGGATGTGTTTACCAAGAGAAATAAATTAGGTGAAGTTTTTTGAATTAGTTTCATGCATGAGCTCCATGAGTGAAATGCGTTGCACTACTAGCTTTCAATAAGGTGCTTGCTGGATCAGAATTCCATGGCCAGGGGTCTCTGTTTTTAAACAGTGTTCTCTAATGCTTTTGTGGTTTTCAACAAGATCTTCTTACACAGTAACTTTACTTGGTGCAGATTCATTATTGATTTGACAAATTTAAACTATTTGCTTATAATTTTGAGGTGAACCTAAAATAAATAAAATGCTACCAAACTAAAAAAGGGGTTTATCTTTTGGATTTTTAAGAGATCATGAAGCATAAGAAATACCATTGAAAGTTTCAGAACACAAATAGTTTTTAATAGCTTTATATGAGGGTTCAAAGATAAGGATCTCACCACATTTTGCCCTCCAAACTGCCAGAATAATCACTCACTAACAGTGCACTTGAACACAAACCTTAACACCGATGAACAAATGCTGGACTCCCGAACATCAGAAATATTCAGTAACAGAGGCAATTATGGGCTTGAACACCAAAATCTTTTTGTACTTAATCAGTGAGAAGTCATCTGGAGTGAGTCTGTGGATCCTCCAATAGAAACTGCTTGAGCCAAAGAGGAGGCATCAAATGTAGATAGGCGACAACGTTTGTATTACTCCTCCTCTTACACTTCTGAGCATCCACACAGCTCAATTTCTTATAAATTAATAAGAATCTATATTATGTATTATCATACATATTTAACCAATTGTGCGTTTTGATATTTTTATTGATAAACCCAATGAATGTCAAATTTTAGTCTAGCACATTTAATTTGCATATGCCTTTTAAAAAGGACGTTTTAGCAGTTTCTTCAAAGCAGCTTCACAAAGGCCTATGGTGGATTAAGAATTAAATAGGAATTGTATATTGTATAATTAAATGGGTTAGAAATAGCGCTACCATAAACTGCTACTTTGGATATTGTAAAGCTTCTTTGCTTATTTAAACTGACCAGTAATTATAAATGTATTTTAAAAGCCTGGCTTAAACCAATTTTGTGGTAAAATAAAGCAACCACAACACTATTTTTTTATTGATATGGGAATATAAGGCAACAGAGAGCCTCTCTGCCTGGGTTTAATGCTAATCACCTCCCCAGCTTAAAGCCTATTCATCGGACAACATTGTTTAGATCAGTGGAACACAACAACAAACAGGTGATGAGCGTCAGCTGCAGGAAGAGTGATAAATGATGAGTTTTTAGATGTTAGATTGGTACATTGAACCACATTGTTTTTTCAACAGCATGTAAGCTTGTAGCGCTCAGACACCATACACATATCAAGGAACCAATTACTTTTTTTTTATTTGTATATGTTTGTATATATACATAAGTAGTAAACAAAAAAAATCCTGTTCATTTTTTTCCATGTTCTATATTTTATATATGTAAAATCTTATATTGTAATTTTCTGAATAACAAAATAAGTAAAGCATTCATTCATCTTCATGTCGGCTTGATTCCCTTTCGGGGTGGCCACAGCGGAATGAACCGCCAACTCTCTGGCATATGTTTTATGCAGCGGATGCCCTTCCAGCCGTAATCCATCGCTGGGAAACATTCACACATTCACACTTTAACACTATGGGCAATCGTTCTTATTCAATTCACTTATTCTGCATGTCTTTGGACTTGTGGGGAAACCGGAGCACCCGGAGAAAACCCACGCAATCACGGGGAGAACATGCAAACTCCACACAGAAATGCCACCTGCCCCAGCCGAGCCTAGAACCAGCGACCTTCTTGCTGTGAGACGACCGTGCTACCCACTGCGCCACCGTGACGCCAGTAAGTAAAGCATGAATTGGTAATTAAAGTACATTTTTGTTTCACTTTATTCATATTAGAAAAAAAGAAAGGACAGACTAAACCTTTAGCAAAACAGTCTAGAATCACTTTGAAAATAACTTTAAATTATAGGGATTATGTCAAAAATATATTTTATGCATCATTTAAAAGTTAGAGCAGTGAGGCTACTTTTGGTCTGAACCCTGTTAATTAACGCTATTAACTTGAGTATAGATGTAAAACCAGTCAAGCGAATGAATTTATTGAGATGCCGTATCAAGAAAATAACTAAAATACACACAAAACACATTTTGCTGAAAATCAGAGACGTTTTCCTTGAAGAAAAAAGAAGAAAAATTTCCACCAAACACACCATCTAGGTGTATAATGGTAAATATTTTTGCCAACGTCCAATTCTTAATAGCTATAGCCTATTGGGATTTCATGATGTAAATATGTGATCCAATGCGAGAACATAGTTCAAATATAACTGATTTTCAGGGGCATTTGTCAAACTGGATGTTTTTTACCAATACAAAATAAAATATTATTATTTGTATTGTAAAGCGCTGTATTATTTTTATTGTAGCACACTTGTAGTGGCGGTTATTTCTACCTTAGAGTCTAAAGAGACTAATTTTAGAAATGATTCTGGTTCAGCAGCATTCTTGCTGTCAGGATGACGTAGACGATGACGCGCGCGTAAGAAGCGTAAGCTAGCCTTTTCAGGAAGAGAAGAACAACAAATAGCCCACTAAACGTGGACTCAACCGACTTCTGTGCTAAAAGAGACTGTAATAACATCAATTAAAATGGTACTTTTATGTCGTTTGTTCGCAAATACACGTCTTGTCGACGAATAGACATTATACGGAGGTTATAAATGGATAGCAGGTGAGTCGTGTTGTTTCACATTTAGCAGCTTACCTTTTTCTCCACTCGATTAAAAAGCCACATGTCATTGTGAAGGTTGTCTATAATCAGAGTGTGACGCGTAAAGTTCTATATTTTGTCTTAAAACGTCCTAAAAAATAAGATAAACGAAAAAGTTGCGTCGTCTGAATTTCACCACGCTTGCGCAGAAAAGGCAAGGCATTTTGGGATATGTAGTTTTTTTTACAATAGGAAAGAAAATACATTGGTTATACAGAAGCATTATTGACGTTTACAATATCAGAAAATTTGATCAAATTATTTCAGACAAATTGTTTTATTTATTGTTTTTTGTTGGTATATGTTTCAAGCTGAGAAAATTGATATGCTGTGGAGAAAATGTCAAGAAAAGAAGATATAAGGGTGAAAAAGGGGTAGGTGTTGTTTTTTATATTAGGTCTTGGGAGAAAGCTGTATGCTACAGTTAAATAGATGCCAATACTACTGTGAATCATTACATTAACAATATTGTCTCATAAAGTAACAGTAAAAAATGTATATATATATATATATATATATATATATATATATATATATATATATATATATATATATATATACGATCAACAATTTGGTTTATCAACCATATCAAAGGCTGATAATGGCTTTAATTAGTGCAAAAAGAGAGACCCAGAAAAGTATTAAGAGCACAATACAGTACATAAACACAATTTTCAAAAGGACAACATGTGCATATGATCCAGTCTGTTTTGTTGGCCACATTAAATATTCTACTTTTATTCTGGATTTATCTTTTGTTATTAATCCTAGTCATTGAAATTCAAACAAAGAAATGCTTTAAATAATGCGCTTTTAGGATAGTGAACTAATGTACCAAACATGTTTAAATTTTTTAACCAAATATTTAAATATCTTAGTCAATATTCTTTGCCACATACCTGGTATTGATGTATATAATTATTTTCATGCATTTCTATATTCGTTTTTCCACAGTTCCCACCAAACAGAACTCTACACAGAGGTCCCTGCATCATGCCTGCCTATTGTCTATTCCCCAGAGTACAACATCACCTTCATGGGTCTGGAAAAGCTGCATCCCTTTGACGCTGGCAAATGGGGCAAGGTTATTCACTTCCTGAAAGGTGCGCAGAATTGCCGCAGGTGCAGATTGACTGAGAGGCATCCTGAGCTGGGTGTAAGGTGATCTAGGAAATACAATACAAAAGAACGGTCAGTCAAAGAGGTGCAGGACTGGGGCATGGTGGGGGCAGGATTCTGTTGGTGGAGGGATGGAAAGAGGAGCAATCAGTGAGGCAGAGATAATGAGGGAAGCTGAACTCCCTGCGGGAATGAGAGCAAAAGGAAGTTGGCTTCTCAGCTACTGTTGCAAGGTCAGGGCCAAAGTGTAACTCTGGCAGCTCTTCAGTTAAACTAGTCAGCAGCACAAGCAGTTTTTCCTCATTAGTGCACTTAACGGCAGAAAAATTCTACGCTTCTTGTAAAATTTGCTGAGCTTCTCTGACTCACGGTGTATTTTTATTCAAGTGTCAGATATTCATGTTCATATTCATTGCAGCTGTCACACAAAATATTGATTTGCTTCCAGAAGAGCAGTTTATCAACGATGAGATCATTGTTGCAGCCCGGGAGGCCAGCGAGGCTGATCTTCTTGTGGTTCATACTGCACGCTACCTGAACAGGCTCAAGGTAGAAGATGTGTTTGGTGTGACTATGGCTTGCGCTTTCATGCTGTCCCTTTTCTAATCCATATCTCCATAAACTGATGGCAAAAGGTTACTATAAGCAAGACAAACGATCTATTACAAAGCAGCATTCTCATTTTCTAATTGCATTACCTCAAACTGGCTTCCAGATGTACTTAATCTCGAACTTATATGAGATCAGTGGCAAAAGAAAATCAATTTTAATCTACTAGATGCCATTTTGACTGTGCATGGACACTCTCTACTTTATCAAAAAGACATCTAGACTTCCCATTTCATCTCTCTCAGAAGGAGCCCAAGATACACAGAGCAAGTTCAATAGAAAATTGCTCTGGATTACTCCGAATCTTTCATTCCAAATCAATCAGCCCTCTGTTTTGTGCAAAGATTGCAGGCTGGCAAGAGTCCATAAAACATCCATGAGTCAGCTGGCCCATCATGCAGTCAGCACACTAAAGATGTTTCAAAGCAGCAGTTTGCATATAACGGAAGATGCTGTAATTATTTTCTCTTCCTTGTATTGATTTCAAAATCTCTTCACAATTATTAATGTATAAACCTAAAAGTTTTAAATTTAGCTTTTTTTTTTATTTGGGTTTGTGCATTACGGTTCTGCTATGCCGTAAACTAGATTGTACAAGAAATAATAAATACTAGACACTTGTTTCCGAACATTTTTAAATAACTGATATTTGCAGATTGTCTGTGTTAAAACATTTTTAATGATAATAATAATATTTTTATAGCGCTTTTCTAGACACTCAAAGACGCTTTACAATTATCAGAGCATTATTCATTCACCCCACATTCACACTCTGGTGGTGATAAGCTACCTTGGAAGCCCTCAGCTGCCCTGGTGCAGTCTTACAGAACGTGGCTGCCAGTCTGTGCCTACAGCCTCCTGCCCACCACCAAACACACCCCACCAGTCACACACATCCATACAGTGCAATGTGGGTGAAGTGGCTTGCCCTGGACCAAAATGGCCTTAGGGGGGATCGAACCACCAACCTTCCAGTTACAGAACAACCAACTCCACCACTGCGCCAACTTTTTCATTGTTAATACTGAATTAGTTTAGAAGATGGCTTGATGAATAAATAATATTAATATTACCGTGTCATTGTCTTACTGGAAACCCTTGTATTTCACAGACAAACAGACACCTCATACTACTAAACACTTAAGCTAAACATGAATCAATTATTAAATATGCACATGAAACAGCAAATAAAAAAACACCACAAAAGGCTGTCCATTGTAAATGCTATTTCCTGTAAACCAGGGGCGTTGCTAGATCTAAAGGTGTACCAAGGCACTGGCCTCCCAAAATTTCAGTCAATCCCCAGTTATATAAAGTACATAAATACAGTGGTGTGAAAGTGTTCTTACAGTTTGCATGTTTGTCACACTTTAATGTGTCTGATCATCAAACTAATTTAAGTATCAGTTAAAGAAAACACAAGTAAACACATCATGAAGCTTTGAAATGAAGATCTTTATTATTAATAGTAAAAATTAAATAAAAGAAACTACATTACCCTAAGTGAAAAAGGGTTTGCCCTTGAAACCTAGCCCCTTTTAGCAGCAACTGCCATCAAAACCTCTAAATTGATTTTGCCACAGGACAGATGTAAATAGCACCAAAATATAACAGAAATAAAAAAAATAGAAACCAAAAATTCTAAAGCTAACCTAACAGTAAAATTAACAGATAAAATATTTTTTTTTGTTTACAATGACATTTCAACCATGTATTTGGCAGATGGTCTTCTCCAAAGGAAATTATAGTTTAGAGAGAAAGGCTTAAAGAATGTAATAGAAATTTTAGATCATTATAATGGATATCAGTAATTGGCATTTCATTATCATATTGAATGTGTGAAAGTTTTGTTAACCTCTGAGGGAGGCGACTGGCAGAGTGGGTGGAGTCTCCGGGCAGTGATGGGCCTGTCCTTTGGGAGGGCATAAATTCAGGTGCACGGAGACCTTTGCTCTTTTTCCGGCTTTCCTTCCTTCTCTACTTTACGAGTAGCTCTTTCAGCTTCAATAGAGTACGATTTCAGTGTTTACTTAAATGAGAAGTGCAAAATAAAGTTGCCGTCATGCTGCTGTTCTGTACCCTGCCTCCGGAGTGATTTCTACAAGAGAGAGAGTTTATTATTTCCATAACAAGTTAACATTCAAACACTTGTATTCTGAAAAAAAAATTGCTCACAAAAATATCGGATATCAATCAAGAAATATTTTAGTCAGTTTAAATCTTAACATCTATAATCATAAGCATAATTGTATTTTTGTCCAGTGCTTGAAGTAGAAACACTAAATTGACAAAATAAGCCCTGTTCCTCGGCTCAGAACCTATTATTGTTTATTTTGAAGCACCTGGGAACTGGAATGCCAGCCTGCCAGCTGTCTGTATCTAAAGAAAATTTAAGGTGGATGGTTCAAGTATCTGTTCACTTCAAGCACTGGCTTCACCTTTTATCACTTTTACTGGCTTCACCGTGTGGACCCGCTTTCATGGACCTTTTGAATACTGCACGCTGAGTGCTGCTGATGCCAACTAATAGGACCTACAGATTTTTACAGTGTAGTTCTAAATCCTTACAGCCACAGCATGTCTTCACAGACCTTTTAAAACGAAACATCTGAAAATGTTGCATGGCAACCATTGTAAAAGAGGGCTCGTATATTTTAATTTTTTTGGAGATGGGCTAAATTTGTATTTGCTGATGCATATCCTGCTGTGGTTTGTGCTTATGCTGACTCCCACTACTCTCTAGGCTTATCACACAGCTGCTCGATCCATCTTTAAACCAGCTCTGTGTACAGTGTGTATTCTCTCTTTCCCTTAATGCATGCAGAACGCTATCTTGGAGGGCTCCGGAGAGGTATACGAGTTCTACTGTGACCAAATCTCTTATAATTTTTTCACAGTGTTCATTCTGTATTATTTTTACTTCAGCGCAGTCTATTTATTCTGCTTTAACGTTTTGCCACCAGTCGTCATTTCAACTAATGTACTTGTGTCATCTACCATACAATTTTGTAGCTTTGTAACTTGATTTTAGTATATTTCAATATTAGGTGTCGTGATGCATTTGTTTTACAATATGTGTGCCTTGGGCAAAACATTTTTCTTAATGCAAGTATTTTTTTTCTCTCAGTGGTCTGTGGTGGTTGCCTCCATCACAGAAATCCCACCTCTCCTGTTTCTACCTAATTTCCTTGTACAGCGTAAAGTACTCAGACCTTTGAGAATGCAAACAGGAGGAACCATCATGGTAGGCTTTGCTCTCTTTTTTTTCTGAAGCTTTATCACACATTACAGCTATTTACAAGGGTAGTTTTTTATATTTTGAAATATACGTGATTATATATAACAGTGTTTTGGCTTCAAGTCTAAAGTTAAATACATTTTCACAGGTCTTTATTTTTCTTATGTCCTTGTTAAGCTAAGTTAATAATTCTTTTCTGTTGCTTGGGGTTGCCAAAGATTAGAAAATGCTCCTAAATGCTAAACATAATGGTTAGGGTTGAAATAGTTTGAAAAAATATGCATAAATGCTCTAAAACACAAGTCAGTTTGTTAAGCTCAAAATCTTAAAAGTGATTATGAGGGTTGCTAGATATTGGGAATGTTCAAAAGCATAAAAGTGATTGTTGAGGTTTCCAGAGATTGATTAAATGTTCCTAAATGTAAAAAAGTTTAAGAGAGTTTAAGAAAATGCTCATTAAACACTCAACTTTGTAAAAGGCATGGTTTTGTAAAAGATGTTACCAGAGTTTGATAAAACCTTCATAAATGCTTAAACACATAAAAGGGATGGTTAGCGTTTCAATCAATGTATTTGAAGGATACTGTTCATTATAACAAAAAAACTGTTTTGTATATGTTTTTATTGTTATAATATAGGTATTGCATTATTATAATTTTTTTATTCTTAACAGTCTTAAAAAGGTCTCGCATATATCCTGATATAAGCTTGTTGATGAGGAGGGTTGTGAAAATAAGTGTGCAAGTAAATAATAATGATTTAACATATACATTACACGTTCAAGATAACAAATAAGGAGCGCATACCAGAGTAGCACCATTTAAAGATGTAATTTATCTGGTTTTAGGCCTTTGCATATTGGGAGCGATGCAAAGTAACAATATGAAAACATTACTTTTCCCTTCGTGATTTAAATGCGCAGTAATATACACATTGATAATGGCGTTAATATTTGACACGGTTTGTGAAAAACTTTCTCAGATTCTCAGATAACTTGTCGAGTGGCAATTTGGAGGAAAAACACAGGAAAAGGAGACAATTTTTGTTTACATTCTTTGTTAAAACAGGAAGAATCTGGTGGATTTCACTGATCAGGAGCTGAAGCTCTACTATAATCACCTCTGGACCTAATGTACTTTAGAAAGTTTGTGGGAAAGTTTCACTAGCTGTTGGTGCTGCTGAGACACCCTCTAAAGAGACAGAGGAGCTTTATAGACCTGATTGACACAGAACACATCTGGCTGTGTGCCTGAGGTGTTCAGGTGATTTATTCACAAGCACACTGGAGCGGTTCTCACACGCCAAATAGTTACAAAAAATATAAACAGCTAGAATTATTTTTGCAGCAACAAAGCTGATCTATTGGTTTGCTGTGTTGAATGTTTGGAGTGACAAGGTCAGAGGCTGCTTTGTGATTAGTCAGATGTGTTGCAGAGCCTAAAAGATCAACTACATGAGATGTTTGCTCCATGAAATGTATATCATTGATGTAAAAGGGGTCACTGAGATGCTATTGTTTTGGTTAATGTTGTTTCTTTGTAAATAAATCACATGTTATAATTGTGCTCAATGTGCAAGGGCCTTAAGAATAAACTTGCAATAAAGGGTCTATCTTAATTTTGTAAAATTGTATACAATTCTATAAATCCATTCACATTAACTTGAGTAGAAATGTGTTTCCTTAGCAAGTCTAGTATGATGAGCACCTTCAGGTTTTAAAAACTAAACTTTTTATTTAGATTTTAATAAAGATTTATTTTTAAAACTTTGTTTCCCTCTAAATGCCATAAATCATGTCATAAATAAAAACTTTTTTTTAATTGAAAATGTGAGTTAACATCAGGTAAATCTATGATTTTTTTTTAACAACATCTGAACATTGGACTATGGGCCTAAAAATGTTGTACTTTTTTCTTTCATTTATTAAAAAAGTAATGCCTATGTGCGGAAAATGATTAAGTGTTGGTCTGGTCTGGTCTGGCCTGGTCTGGTACAGCACTGCTGGGTCTGGTCTTGCTGGGGATTCTTGCTATCTTAGTTATTTTGATCACCGTCACAGCACTAAAATATAGTAGCTGGCTTTGGTCTCTTATTAGAGACCGCTTTTTTTTTTGGGGGGGGGGGGGGGGGGGGGGTGGTGTTGATAAATGTCAGCCATTTCTCCAATGACCTACCATTGTGAGAGAGGCAATTCTGCTTGTCTTGAGATTCTAAAACCAAAATGTTTGTGTTAAAAGGAGAAGCACTGACAATGTAATGTAAATTAAAGGTTTCACACAATTATTTATTCAATTGAGAAAACGTAATACAGTGAGTTATCATCCTCCTCAGGTGCTTCGGTTCCCTAGATGATAGTCCAAAGTTTTGCTTCAAAACAAGAACATTTGGTGGCTGATAGTAGTTTGTTTGGGCCTTGTTTGGGCCTCTCATTGGCAGCAGTTGAAATATCCTGGGGATAACCAGCCGGCAGGAAAGATTCAGAACATCTGTGACGGAGATGCTCAGAGGAGTTACTTATCGGTAGCAGAGCCTCGTTAACTCCAAAAACGGAAAAAGACTTTGTGCTTGAGAGGGTTTTTTTTATATATATACATACATGTTTTTGTGTGTGTATATATATATATATATATATATATATATATATATATATATATATATATATATATATATATATATATATATATGCAAAATGAGGATAAATCTTTGACTATTTTCTCATCTCTGTCTTCGCTTTTTATATCTGGTTCAGTTTTCTGGTAAAGATGAATTTACCATTAAAATTAGTATTTTGGTTTTGAAGAAAAAAGCTGGAGAAAATGTCATTGACTGAACCGAACCTGGGACTATCCTTTAAATCCCACGTGTGTCAGACTCTTCTCCACATTAACATCTTGAGGACTTCCTTCCCTATAGTGCATCCTCCTACCCTCGCTGTTATTCCAGCAATATAAAAGACTGCAGTAAGCAAGGAAATGACTTTGCAGTATGCCAGGTGTTCTCCACATTGCATCTGCGCTCTGACAGACTGCACTGCATGGCATACGATCTCAGGATGAGTGTGCTCCACACGTCCCTCTCAACCCGAGAACATAATTATACCTCCCATAGAGCCCTTCTCACTGCCTGCTAATTGACTACCATTTCAGTCAGCAGTCGACAGCCTGGATGGAGCTGTGGTTCTGGTCCAGGGAACATGGGAGTGTATGCAGCCCATTTCAGTCCCAGGTTGTGCTAAAGGAAGTTCAAGGTTACACAACATTCTGATTGTAGAGGTAGGCATTTGGGAGAAATTAGTCTAATGGGCAGACTCGTATCATTAATCTCTGCTCTGTTGTTGTGGGTTTGTTTGTTATCAGAGTCTTAATGGGATGATTATGAATGAGATCAGTTGTGCACACTTGCTTTAATAGCTCTACGTCTGTTTTAAATAGCAAGGATGATTTGAGTAAGATGAGTTTAGGGATGAGAATTGTGTTGGTGGATGTTTTTATTAATTGATGCTTTTTACACAAATGGTAGCACAGACGAGAACTCTGAAAAGGATGCATATAGATGACCATGTTTCAGGGATAATACATTTGAGTAGAACTGGTTAGAATGAGAGATACTGATGCAGCCGAAAAGTAATAGATATTATAATACTAAGGCTTCAGACTGCAGTCCAAACTGGCACAGATTGTCAGTATAGTATGAACAACTAAATTCACCTTCTCAGGTCGCTTTCATATGTGGTCCTGAATCTGATACATATCAGCTTTTTTTTGCCCTGCAAACTCAGTCAAATTTTTTTTGGTTTTGAGTCATCGAGCCAAGCTTATCCACGAAATTAGTCACTGTTTTTATCCGAGCACTCTTAACTCCACTTCAGGGATTATACCATGATGGGTTCTTTTCCAACTCAGTATTTTCTTAATATTGTTTATTAATAATAAAGTTGTCTTCTGAGTCATTCATTCAGAAGACGGATAGCAGGCGCATGTTATTTGTTATTTACCCGTCTATAAAAATCTTAACTGGGCATTAAGACTTGCAGTCTGAACGAAGCCTAAGTCGGAGTTTCAAACTCAATTCTTGGAGGGTCACAGCGCTTGCTGATTTTTAGATTCAATTGAGCCAAGATTAGCTTAGTTAGTAGAATCAGGTGTGTTGGTTGGAACAAAATTGTTCTGCCCTGCTGCCTTTGGAATTCAGTTTAAGTACAGTAAATGTTTGCAGTAGTAGTTTTTCCAGGCCTGTCAGTATTGTTACACCCCGGTCTATGGGGAAGACGTAGCATAAATGTGGACCAGTAAAATTAAATGATAATATTATAATTTAATAGTGAGAAAACAAAAAATCTGTTTATTTTACTCAGTGGATGATTTGAAATAAATATACAATTGCCTCAGGAGGTTGACTTCTAAAGAGAATTAAGTAATTCCTCTAACAAAGCTACCTCTATAAAAATACACAAGAAAATAAACCGAAAAGCACTCTCTCTACTACTAGTATTTACAATCAGCAGACGCAACCAATCAAGGGCAAATCTCAAAAGTGTATTCGAAAGAGGTTGAAACCGTAGTCCAAAACACAGAATATTAAACAAGCAAAGTATAGCAGGGTGAAGCAGTAAATCGATCAGCAACCAACCCTGTTCTTTTGAGACCAGAGTCTTTATACTCATCTGCCAGGTGAATGAGTGGCGGAGCTGTAGCTCCTCAATTAGCGCCTGCAGAGAACACACACAAACACTTGCACAAGCATATAAAACCATAGGGGTTCGCAGTAGTCAGTGTCTTTGTTTTGTATTTTGTTTTGTTGTTGGCATTGACATGGCATCTTGTTTGTCTTCCCACCCATTTTATTAGCTTTTTTAGCCTTTTTTGTCCTTGTTTTGGTTATTTGCTCCCTTCTATCAGTTCTCTGTATACATCATAACAAAACGGGTTCATCATTGTAGTTTATTGTGCGTTCATTGCTACAAATGATGGTTTATGCTTGCAAATTTATTGTTTATTTGGATTCCAATATATTTCAGTGTATTTGTCTACTGATATGTTTTCAATATATTGTTTTCCCAATCTTGTGCATTTCTGTTTTCTACAGTCTCTGTTTAAAGTTATTGTTTATTTGGATTCCAATATATTTCAGTGTATTTGTCTACTGATATGTTTTCAATATATTGTTTTCCCAATCTTGTGCATTTCTGTTTTCTACAGTCTCTGTTTAGAGTTCTAATTAAAAATATTTTTCAGTTTGCTATTGTTTGTACTTACTGTCAATTTTTACTATCATTTTTACATTTACATTCATGCATTTAGCAGACGCATTTGGTCAGTGCGACTTACAGTAGACATTATGAGACATTGTGAATAAATTTTTTTTTAATTGATGGATGTTAGGTTGTACAGTTTGTTGCCTTTTGGTTGATTCTTGACCAAGGGGCAACTCCCCGCTCTCCCTGGTTCTGCGCAATAGGAAGTGCTGAACTGTAGTACCTAGACCTGCTGCAAGGGGAGTGGTGTCAGAAGTGAGCAGGTTGTCATTCACTCTAATGTTAAAACTGCCCAACTTTAGAGCTGAAAAAAAAACATGTTTACATCCCTGGTCCTATAATGTTTTTTTGTTCAGGTCATTAGTTTTGGCCTTCATGAACACTTTGAGGGGGTGCAATATTTTTTTAATTACTTTGTTTAAGATTTAATACTTTTAGACATTCAGCCAATCAGATGTCTTGCTATGCCCATGTACCACCTCTCTGGACCCATTTATGGTTACCAGGTAGTGATGCAGTCCCATGTCGGCGAAGGCTGTATACGCCCATTTTTTACTGCTTTCCCGTTCATATGAAACATCATGCATGCTACATCCATGTTTTATACAGTCTATGTTCTTGACAGTTATATCGTTCACCAATAATCCATAGTTTGCAGGCTGAAAAGGAAGCATGCTTGTGTGTGTCCATGGCTTACTATAACTTTTTCCATAATACATGTAATTATTTCACTATTTTATTCATATAGATACTATATTAGAAAATGCAGATCCTCCATGGAACTGGTTGGAGGCTTCAGAGGTTCAATAATTTAAAAAAAATTGTTTCACTAAAATACCCACTATCATTGAAAAATCCAGAAGAGAAGGGAAACAAGAGAAAGTTTGAAATGGAGAGACAAAGCCTCTCAGGACAAGCTCTGGACTCCTGGCTTCCTGATAACCTTCTATTTATGCATAGCCACGCACAAGCGCCACCCGAGGGATCAAGCTCAATAGCACGGACCGTGTGAGTTTATATGTGTGCGTGTTTATACGTGTGTGGATATCTCCTCTTAGTTTGGCACTTGGCTTCTTGAGTGTTTGAGAGTAGCTCTAAATGCACTCAGAGGATAGTAAAGATGTGATCTAACGTCTCTTAAATATCTCACTGTTAATACCAAGGTATGCAAGTTTAGCAATAAAAAGAAACATTTCTCAAATTTTAATATTCTTAAATGTTTTTATTCTTAATCAGGTTTAATGGGCATCAGATATCCATAACGATCCAGATCGTTCTTTTTTGTTTGTTTGTTATTCGTGTTTCCTATTCGGTGAACGGGTGTTACAAAAGTATCCTTTACTTTATATTCTTTAATCAGTTACAAATTATAGAAATATTATCTAAAATATGATCACAAACAGGACTGGAAACTATAGATTTAAATGAAGATCTAATACAGTTATATTTGTAGCATTTTTTAAATACGAAACCTTGTGTGTCCCTGACCCATTGAATTATTTTGTCTGTGATTCAGTCGAATTGAATGAACTCTTGAAATGGATGTTTTCATGTCATTATTTTTAGCTGACGCTTAATTTCTTTTAGCGTATTATCTTTTCTAAACCAATATTCTTATGTGATGTAGATCCATGGTTGAACTCAACTGAAACTATGGAATTCGACAATGATAGCATTAACTAAATTTAACTATCAATTTTCCATGGACATTTAAATGTTCTAAATCCTGAGCCCAGCACTCAGGAGTTTCTAAAAGCTGGTTGAGGTCGTTTTGACAAGAAGGAATGATAAAAGAAAATGTGATCTGGTTTCATATTGAAAGCCGAGTGAAAAGCTGATTATTATTTCAACAAAGCAGCATCAAGTTTTCTTTTTATTGCAAAGCTCATTGGAATCCTGCTCTCGGAATAGGGTCTTATCTGTGATAACCCATGCTCTGATGGAAACAGCATTTTAAAGCCATTTCCTGTTTTTCCTCCATCATTACATATGTGCCATAGATTGAATTTTTCTCATTTTCATAGAAGATGATAACAGAAATAAAGCAAATCTTAGACAAGAGTGTGAGATAGAATACATGAAGGAAAAAAGACAAAATGAAGGTTTTTAAATATTAGATCTTAGATAAATCTGCTCAAAGCCTCTGCTAAGCCATCAGAAGAAACCTGTTATTTTGTGTGATGTTGAAAGGATTCATAAAAGATCAGTGATAACATGGCATTCTCTTTTTGCTTGGGTGTCAAGCCTTAAATTTATTTTATTTTGGCAAATGAAAAGATTTCAGTGTTACTGCTAAATGTATTAAAAACTAAAAATGGAGCAATGCCAGCAATTTTCCAGTAAGAAAATTAATCTCTCTCTCTCTCTCTCCCTTTAAACTAAAAGGCTGGAAAGTTGGCAATAGATCGAGGATGGGCAATAAATGTTGGTGAGTTCTCATTTTTATGTGCTCAATCATCATTTATTCAAAAGTACAGAGTAAGTACATCATACAATGGCTTATAGATTGCAGTGTTAGGTTCCACTTCAGCCTAGTTTTTAAGACTAGTTAAATAGTCATAAGATTTTTTTTTTCTTGTCAACAATGGTTACAACATAGTGATTACTGTAAAGATTCACATTACCAGCAACAATCAGCACCAGAGAATAACAAAATGACACAATTTCATTAGTTTAAATGGAGAGTGGCATCTTCTGGAGACAGAAGCAGAGTGAGCATTTGTGATCAAGTTAAGATAAATTTACCTTTGCATACATTATAAGAGATTTTATGAAAAATTAAAGTTAAATTAAAATTAGGATTGCTGACAAGTAGTGAAAAATTTAGTTTTGATGAATCCAAGTATTAAACACCCAAATCTGTTTAAAATGTAAGTAATTATTGTTTTACTTTAATTCTTAAAACATAGCTAAGCTCCTGGAAGACAAGATTTTAATTGAGGTTTTAGAGCATCCTTGACTTCGTGCATGCAGTGTAACCACTGCCCAGAGAAGCACTCAATCAAAGAAAGCTACTTTTTTTTAAGTAATGATGGTTCGGGAGAACACTTAGAAACAAATCGTATAGTACATAGTGAGCGCTCGAAGATTTATGTAAGTTTGGCAAGCTGAATGCATTCTGTACTGTACTGGAGACACTGCATGGAACAGACAATCAGGACGCATAACGCAGAGCTCTCATTCTCTCTCCTCATTCTCAGTCTCATCTGTTCTACTCCCGAGAAGGGTTTCTCCCCCTTCCAAATCCCTTGCAGTTTTATTTTCATACAGTAACTTCTAATCTGAATCAGAGATGTTTTTGTAGATACATCACCAGAGTCACATGAAAGAAACCCCTTGCGTCGTCAGTGTGCGACAGCTCGTCACAAAACACAACAGTGTACAACATAGATTGGACGCTTTTTAGAGATGTTCATGCCACAGCCATCATATTTGCCCATTTACTTTGCAGTTCAGAAGATGAAAACAATCTTCCTGTTTCTTCATGCTGCTTTGTATAATGAACTATCGAGTTCATTATATTACATAATCTCACTCGCAGACAGCCATATCTCTCCACTAGACTGCTTCAACCATTCCCAATTCTACCTCTGGAAGCGGTTTTGGTAACTGTTCCTGAAAGCAAGGAAGAGCCAAGTGTTTTTGAAAACAGGATACAGATGCCGGTCTGAAAGGGCATTTATTTGCTGCAACAATTGATTGACACCTGACTCCTCCCCATTTCAAACACCTAGACATCCATTTAAGATATTTTTGTAAATTAGTCACTAGAAACAATTGTCTGCATTACCAACTTAATAAAACTCGAAATAATTCAACCTTTCCCTGACACTGTCAATCGATCTTCGAGAGAAGTGGAGTGGGGAGCAAGATGTTGAAGCTCATCTTTTTTGCCTCTACAGCGAAAATCATTTAGAACACAATGCACTGTAAAAAGAAAGAGAAAATAAAGTATCCAAAATTGCACATAATTAAAATTAGTTTAACAGCAAGGCCACGAAAGGTTAACCACATTACAGCTAGGGACAACTTTTATTTTTTAAACAGGAATGTGATCATTCATTGACTCGTATATTAAATATATCTGGGATTATGTACATTTTTATAGATGTTAAATTCAACCATAGAAATTAAACTACAGCTTTTACCAATGAAATTAATGCTTTAAACAACTAAACATCTATTCAAACAATTCTGAATATTTAGTTACTGCATTAATGTTTTACTTTAAATTAGGTTTAAAAGCACCTGTTTAAAGCAACCAATAAGAGAAAACATTATTCCAACTACTGAGATATCAGGACTTTTACAATAGTTTTACGAATTTTCTTCACATTTTGCTACATCTGCATAGATTTACTATTCAATTCTGTCAGGACTCTGTTTCTCCTGCAAGCTCGCTGTTTTCCTTAGTTCCACTGAGACCTAGAGCAGCTCTTTGCCTCTGCATTGCTAAACATTAATAGACAGCGGATGACTGTTCATTCAAATGCATGCGTTGTTCTGCTGAGGGTGTTGCACGGTAATTGAAAGGTGTGAATCAGCAAGCGAGGTCGTGTGAATAAGCAATAAATGCTAATCAGCAAGGGGCCCGCTCCCATAGAGGAGCTTCCGGAGTGCAAAGTCTTTTAATGAGGCTAAATGTTGCAGGTCATGAGAGGACACATCGAATAGGTTGCCAGAATGTATAAATGTGATCCTAATTAAGAGCTTGTCTCTCAATCACCCACAATTTTGACGGAGCATCCTCTGGTGGCTCTAGAAAACAAAACACTCGCTTGTACAGTGCCTCATTACATGATGCCTTCTTTTCTTTTAGGTGGAGGTTTTCATCACTGCTCTAGTGACAAAGGAGGAGGGTTTTGTGCATATGCTGATATCACGTTAGCCATAAAGGTAAGTAATGTGTATGTGTGTATATATATATATATATATATATATATATATATATATATATATATATATATATATATATATATATATATATATATATATATATATATATATATATATATATATATATATATATATATATATATATACAGACATATATAAAATATACTTAATTCATTACCAAGCATGATCCATGTGTGTCCAACTATTTCTGGACAATATCACTACTTTTTGACAATTTCAAGTAATTGCATTAACCTCTGTATATTTACAAACACAAAGAAAAATATTTTTTTACATAGATGTATACGCTATTAATTTTCAACATTTACAATTAAAAACAGCACAATCATGTTAAAGCAATATAATATTAAATCATAATAATAGTATATTATAATTCTTATAACACAAAACAATTTAAGTTTTGTTGTTTGTCTTCATTGAGTTTGTGCTTGCATACGTATGTGCGTATATGCATACATTAGAGAGACCTGCCTATTGAACACACTACATGGGAGCAGAACTAAAATTATACTGTATTTTCAGGTTAGGTATTTATAAAAGAATAAAAGTGCATTGTTTCCAACCACTGTTTAGGTCTCCTTGCCAGTCTTAAACACAAATCCCAACAAATAATGTTCGTTTAGCTATGAGCTGTCTGTATGGCACAACCGAAAACGTCTCATAAAATGTCTCATCTGACCTAATATAATGTTTTTTTTAAACAAATGCTTTTTTTTTCTTTACTTTATTTCTTAAAATCTTTGTGCTTTTGTGTTATGAAATATAAAATCTAAATGTTACATGTTTTATTTTACAGGGTTAAATTTGCATTCATTTTAGCCTAGTATCATAAGTGCATTTGTGAATCATAGAAAGTGTACAAGCATAGCTGGAAGGTGAAGTGCTGTAAGTCCTGGAGATGATCCTCCTCCAAGCACTTGTGAGGTTATTAAAAGGAGGAGGGTAATATATTAGCTTAACAATGAGCTTAAGTCAGCGCACTAGGGATGAGTTAGGCCGGTGGTTCTCAAACTGTGGTACACGTAGTCCATTACTGTGTTTATGGGTGTCAAACAAAAAAGGATATCAGGGTATCTGAGACATTAATCGTGACCCATTGGTTGATATTTTTGAAGCACGCTTGGCTAGTCCAATGAAATCACAGGCCCCTCCCTCCATCTTATAATCCCCCTCCAACCAATTAGACCAATTATATGACATTCTATTCCTGAACTTTGTTAATAAAACATCTTGTTCCTTGAATTACGCTTGATTTAAAAATGTGTGTTTTTTATAAGAGGATGTGTTGTCATGCTATAAAAATTGTTTGCTTTTTTGAAGGTCTTTGTCTTTATGATGGCTTTATGATGTTTCTCGAGCTGCAAAGAGTGTAATTTATGGATTCCTAGAAAAAGTATTATGTCTTGTTTAAGGTATCGTAAAATATTGTCAGGTTTCTAGGATGTAATGTCAGTGATTTGTCACAAGTGGTCAGCTGAGATGCATTAGTTCTTTCACATGCTATTATCATATGTTCAATGCTTCCCTTGTGACCGCTTTTGTTGTGTGAGTTTTTTTCTTTTAAACCTTGGTTAGCTTTGTCATGCTTTACATCACTTTGATGTGAAGGCTCGATGTGGCCCATGAGTACTATTGAGTGAATTCATGTTATGAGGGGGGAGGTGAATAAATTAAAGATGTGGGATATACATTTTTTTTGTTTCCATATGTAGTTGAGTTTGAATGGCTTTTTTTTTATTCTGACCATGCATGTTTTGATATAATTGAGTATGTACATAACATTTGGTATAAACAATTTAGTAAACAATTGGTGCTAAATTCAGTTGAACCTCATGACATGAAAAACATTTCATGAAAAACCATTTATTTTTCTAAGCTAAAAGCCCATGGGTGAGTGCAAATACATTTTATGCATTTTACCAATAAACCCTGTTAGTTTTCAGTTCTTATAGGTAGTTTAAGGGCAGAACATTTTGAGCAAATATCAGCGTTTAGCATTGTTCACATTAAATCGTAAATGTAAATGCTTAAATTCACAAAAATGTTTATTTTATAAATCTTTTAGTATAAGTCTACCGGCGTCATGGTGGAGCAGTGGGTAGCACGGTCGTCTCACAGCTAGAAGGTCGCTGGTTCGAGCCTCGGTTGGCATTTCTGTGTGGAGTTTGCATGTTCTCCCTGTGATCGCGTGGGTTTTCGACGGGTGCTCCAGTTTCCCCACAAGTCCAAAGACATGTGGTATAAGTGAATTGAGTAAGAACGATTGTCCATAGTGTTAAAGTGTGAATGAGTGTGTGTGTGAATGTTTCCCAGCGATGGGTTGCGGCTGGAAGTGCATCCGTCGCATAAAACATGTGCCAGAGGGGTTGGCAGTTCATTCCACTGTGGCGACCCCGAAAGGGAAGAAAGCCGACATGAAAACTGATGGATGGATTGATGGATAGTAGAAGTCTTTTATTGTAACTCAAATTCAAAATTAATATTTCAGGTTACTTGACATTGTACATGTTTAAAAGGTTTATTCAAAGTTGAGATTGAGATTGACTAATATTTAATTTTTGAATAAATTGTTATAGTGGTGGCTGCTGGCTAAACATCTAAAAAAGGACATCTAAAAATGTGGGGAAAAGTCATTTTTTTTTCCACGCATTTTAAATATCTAATAATTAATAATTAAATAATACAGTTTAATTCTAAATAAGACAACTTGCAAAAGTGGACACCCCTGATATACAGGAAGAGGATTGTAAAGAAAAATTCACAACTGATTGTTCATGTAAATGTTAAATGAATACAATTCCTGCTATATGTGTTTTGAAATAAACTAAATTACTTTTGGCCTGAACATGGTGAAGCGTGTTATTTGGTTATCTCTGTATTGTCTGTGGATTACTTTAAAGACAATTCATTCCCATTTGGACTTCAATGTCCTTGGAGTTTAAAAATAATTATTCACACATAACAATCTTGTTCAAAGCCTGAATTTGTTTACATCAGACTAACTTCTGTACTGAAAAAAAAAACTTTATTGAAGGAAAAATACAAGTTAATTCTGTAAAATATCATGCATTGACCTACAAATAATCTGGTCTGTATCCTAGTAACATTATTATCCTTATGATAGTTATTTTTCTCTCCAATATTCAGATTTTTTTTTCACAATACTGCTACTGTATGTCATGGGATTCACGGAGTTCTGTGTAATTTGTTCTTGTGGCTGACTCGTACTATGGTTTCTCCCTCCCATCTCTGTTTACTCTGCAGTTTCTCTTCGAGAGGGTTGAGGGAGTCACCAGGGCCACCATCATCGATCTGGACGCCCATCAGGTGAGCGGTCCTTTCTCAACCCTGCTTTGTCAGTCAATAGGATTGATGCCACAGACGAGGTAATAGCCCCCTTCTGAAAGCAAAATCGATAATTCTGCACTCTGGTTTGTAAAAAAAACAACTTTGACTTTTACTTTCCTGTCTTCTCATGGCTCTGTTAGTGCTGCCTGTTGAGTGGGTCATTAAGATAATTGCCATGGCAGTCACTGGTGCTAAAGTGTGTAAAGATATGGCTTTGTTTTGTGTAAAGTTTAGTTTTTAATAGAGGAAGTTGTTGAGGAATAATAGGTGTATCTATCGTTTGATTTTTCTCCCTGTAGTCTGCTTAAAAGGTAGTTCTCGCTAAAATACTCCCCCTTTATTACTACATTTTTACATTTTATTTGATTTGTATCAAATGTCAGTGTTCAACTAATGAAAGAAAGTTGACTTTCAAAAAATTTTTGCTTTGTATTTATTTATTGTATTTATTTATGTTATTTGGGAATAGTTTCAAAATTGCCATGAGACTAGGAGAATAATCGTTAGGTACAGTTCTAGCGACAGACAATATTCCTGTAGCTTGAATCCTATTGGTGATACTTTGGAAAAGTGTACTTGTTGAGATGAAAGCTGATCTAGTAAGAGAGATAGAGAAGCTTGACGAGGCAAGCCAGTGATAAAGAGTGCTGTCTTGTGCCACTCAGCTGATGAGTTAAATTGCAAAGCTGACACAAGCAATCAGCAACAAAGACTTCAGAATGAAGGCAGGCACTTGTATTGCTTTGGTGAAAACCATAATTCTGTATCTATCTATGTATAGAGTTTATGTCATTAGAGTTTTTGTGAGTTAATGGTAGGTTTTCAATGAAAAGAAAGAACAATGTGTATGTAACGAGACCGAATATACTAAAAAAGTACACTTACATGAAAAAATTTCATTAAATCGATCAGTGTTTAGCTGACAAGACATTGTCTTTTTCTTGTATTCTCAAAAATAAATAAAGTGCCAGCTCTGATAATTTTCGTAGTTGATACCAATTAATGTAGCAGTCCATATTTAATTTAAAGCAGATTTTAGAAGTTAGTAAGTGTTACGTAATGATATAATTATAGAATCATTCAATCAATATTCATAGAAAGTTTGCAGACTTTGACAAGTATTCAATTGTATTATAAGTAGTTGCGTGAGTGTTATGTATTGATTTAGTGAGATCAGGACATGTAAAGCACTAGCTGCGCTTCGGGTGACCGAATGAATACCAGTCTCGTAATACAGCACCTTTAAGTGCATGGCACAAACACACTGCAACCGCGACAGACACGCACCTCCTACAAACTGGACATGAATGTTGTGTAAAACTGGAGTTTCAGAAATCATGTCTGCCATTATTAAAGCCCATTAAAATGTGAATTATATCATTAATTGCTTAATATGGTATCATTTTGCAATCAATATATCTTAAATTCAAAATAAATTTGCAGACTATGGTAACTTTTAACTTAACTGTGGTCATTTAATTTCTCAATCTGTTACGAAAACACAAAACAATTGTATTTTGTTTTGTTAAATAGTTTGTATCTATTGCTTGTGGCCATTAAAGTATAGGAAGCTAGAATGAAATGAGCTTGGTTAAAATTCAATATCAAATGATAGTAATATAATAGGAAAACCAGGCTTGCTATTTTTGGCCCACTAAATATCTTTGCAGCATACGCTTCCGTCTTTAATTAATCTAAATCCTTATTTCCTGCAAATGTGCTGTTTTTTTCTCCCAATCACTTCTCTAAATAATCCTGGCTACTTATGAAATTTATTGTTAAGAAAAATGGTTCTTAATTGTTTTGATGGCATGAGAACACAAATGCATTTTTAAAAGTGTTCCTGTTGACTAAGCGCAGATTAATTCAAATCACTGGGTGAATAAATAATCTAAGACCATACGCTATAACAGCAGGGGATTTTTATGTTCGCATAAAAAATGGACAGAATCGCTGTCTCAGCTGTGTTTTATCATACTCAAATCTAATGAGGGAAGAAGTTGGTGATAAAAGTCCACTTATATTCTTGAAATAATGGCAATTAATGCAAAGACTCATGTTCTGAAAAGAACAGAGGCAGGAGAATCACAGGAACCTGTTTATTAAGACCGAACTTGGAATGCCAACCACAAAATCTAAACTAAAGTCTCTGCATAATCTAAAAAAAATGGAGGTCTTAACAGACATGAAGAATGAGTGGTGTCAGAGCAGAAAGAGTTGCTGGTAGGAAAAGCTAAAGTGAGAAGACATGTGGTTAGAGTTCTAGTTTAAGTTGGAGTTGATACACGGGTGTACAGGATGCTACCTGAGTCATAACATATTCTAATTGTAGATTAAAAATGTTCACTTCTCTGAATCAAGCGTTGAAGACCAGCAGCTTTTTGGCCAATGTTGCATGGTTTCCTTTGTGGCTTAAGAACGCAATACCATTTAAAACAAATCAATTCTTCTGGAAATAGCAGAAAATTTATGTTTACTGAATTAATTTTGTATACTTTTCAAAGCAAGAGTTTGAGATCCTTTTGATAACTTTTAAATACAGTGCCTAGAAACACAAACAGAGATTTTTTTTTAAATAAATGATATTATTAGTAATGAGACTTTATCCAATAAAAGAAAGAAACTTAGAATGAGCTCATTAATCCAAAAAATGTATTGTGTTTTAAGTCAAGTAACTGAAGTCTACTGCTTCTGTCACGTTTACACAGAGAATATCTCAGGGACCACAGACCAAAAATTTTCGTACGATGAGTAATAAACGTGCTTCATGCCTTGTTTTCCTGAGTGAAAGTCAAAGAGGCATTTCAACACCAAACAGGGTTGCCACCCTTTAATCTGAACAGGTACAAATGACTAGGCTCCCAGAATAAACAATGACAAAGTACAGACATGAAAAGCAGTCATAGTAGACCAAAAATGGAAGTTAAGTGTTTTGCGAGTGGTTGACGTGTAGATTTTTTAGCACCAAATTAAAGGACAGACAAGGGCTTCCAATCCCATTATTCCTTTCTTAAGGGTTCATGAATAATTAATTTTACAGAATTATTTCAACAGAAGCCATCTCACTTACTTTCTTCTCCTAGGCCAGGGATAAAAGATGGTGTCCCTTCTTGTCTATATGTCCGTTTCATCCCAGAACTGTCCCTCAAAATGGAGCTCCCATGAATAGATGCTGATTGGCTCCCAGTAAGTCTTCCAGTACTTGAGTGTCATGTTCACAAGTCCTCAAACTGGAGGGTATCATTTGATCTCTGAATAAAGAAACACTGATAACAAAGGGTATCAACAAACATATTTTGGGACACTTCCTGTTGTTTTATGTGGGAAAATACTACAACTGGCACACTAATCATGATTCTCAATTCACACAGTTGAATTAATACCATTCAATACTCAACTTATTATAGAAAATATCTATGATGTAATTAATAAATGAAATGAATATATATATTTATCAAATTAACTCAACAAATGTTAAGTCAAAGGAGAAGACACAATCTTGAATATGTACAGAGAAGTAGAGTAATTTTTGCATTTGTGGTAGACACCTTGGAAATCCAAATATTTACACTTTAGTGGAAATCTTTTGTTGATGCGCCAACCAAGTGGGAGCTTCATACAGTAGTCACATGAGTGAAAAGAGGCCATGAGCAATCCCAGACACTGGATTTTGCCTGTAGTAAAAGTGAATGAGTTGAAAATTTCTTGTGTCCATTCAGGGACGTTATGCAAAGTTAGTGATTTGATGTGGATGCACTAGTGATGTGTGTGCATTTTACTAACAGGAAATCTTTACAGAATTTAAATTGTAATTTCTTCTTGAAAACTAGCAAACACAACCTCTCATCATCCATACACCAACTATTTTGGGACTGTATTTTTGGGACTGTATACTGTTCACTTAAAACTCCATTTTTTCCATAGTTGTTAACCTATTTGAGAGACTGGCTGAGCTTAAGGGCTCCTCAGTGTTTAGTAATGATTCTGGTATATAATATTAATATAAGCTGGTTGTTAAATTTCAGAAGACCAAACTCCAAATTGCTTGACATAAATCTTTTTGCCAGGAGCAAGGTTTTGCTGCTTCAGTGCACAGATGGTGCAAACAGGAGAGTGTGAGTGCATCCCTGACACACGATTCAGTCTCGTAATTGGCTAACGCTCTCAGAGAGATGGGGCTGTTTTTAAAATAAGAGGTTGTTGTCATAAACATGAGTTTTTGGGCCTTGCAGCAGTTTTAAATTAAATGTGACAATAGCCAGACAGTGGAAGTGACAGATGAGGAGAAGAGAATGAACATAGATGGAAATGTTTAGAAAAGGAAGCTTGACACTTTGTTTCAAAGAAAGCAAGGGAGAGCTCATCTTTGCATTTCACTATGCCTTTCTGGCTCAGTCTTAGAACAAAGCAGCAGCACTCACTCTGGACACATGGAAACACATGATTTATTAAAAAACATTGGTCACAGGGATTATTCAGATGTTTAAAAGCCCACACAAGATGGTAAATAAGGTTCTTTAAATGTTTAAGGCACAATAAATGAAAAAAGGCCGGTTTTTAACTGACCATTTCACCACATTTTTTGACAAAGTGTTCATTATTGAGTTGCAGAATAAAACAGATATGTCCAAAGATCTTCTAATGTTTGGTAAAACTTAATACTTCCCTAACGCTAAATGTTTTTTTATCCAGTACTATGTCATGTATTAATTTAATTGAATTTTTATGAACTCTTCGACATTAACAATGATAGGTTAAGGCATTGTTAAGCTAAAATGCCCATATGTTCATAGAGAAGACATACGAAGATGTCTTCTGTCTTTGGTAATTTACTAATGAATCCTGACTTCAGCATTTATGAGTCAATACAGATTTATAAACACCTTTTGATATGGTCTGTTCATATTTTGATGCTGATTATTTATAATCTTTCGAGCTGCCCATCATTCACCACAATTAGCACGTCTGGCTATGAACCTTACAACCCAGCTAATTTTATACTTTGTGTGAAATCTGTCCTTGACGAGTACGAGTACTCACCAAAAGTGAAGGTTTGTACAGCATAAAAAAAAAGTTAAAAATATTGCTACATTATTTTTACAACTTATTGTCACATGTTTTCTGTCAGGACATAATTTTATATTGTGCTTTTATTTTGTAAACCTCCTGGGGCATTTTAGCTCCAGACTGCATGTGGGGTAGTGCATGTGTACCAGTGTTCATGTGCCTCTGAGGCTGCATGTGTTGCATGCGGGAACTATGCAGCTTTACAATAGCAGGACATCCATCACCATGCACATGGTTATCAATGAATTAAAATTATGTTCTTTTCTTTTACTTAATTTTTATATTAAAAAAGATTAGATATGAAAAAGAACAGCAATTTCCATCATATATTTTCTAAAATGCTTTTTTTCCATTGCTATGTGATGTATATTGCAGGGAAACGGCCATGAGAGAGATTTCCTGGAAGATAGACGTGTTTACATAATGGACGTCTATAATCGCCACATCTATCCAGGAGATGGATATGCAAAGAGTAAGTTAATGCGTATTTGAGAGTGTTATATTAATACTGGTTATACCAATATACCCGATTGCAGAGTGAGAGGAGGAACTGAAGTGCTTTAAACATGCTAATCATTTTTCATTTGAAACTCATCGAGTTGAACGTTTGGAGGAAAGGCTTGCAAGAGGGCAGCATGTTGCTCTCCAACAGGGGGCAGTGTCTTGCACCCTTCACAATGTTATTGAAATGACTGTTGAGTTTTATTGTTTTTCACCAGATACCCATCCAAATGAGCAAAACACTTGAGTTGATTATTCAGGGGTTGTTTAAACTAGTTCTTTGTATATGCTGTTTTGTTTTTAACATGATTACAATTTAGTGTGGGGAATATTGTCACTCGTTGGAACTTGAAATCGATTGGCTTATTGGTGCGATTGAAAAGGGACGAGAGACATTACATATATTTGGAGCTATAAATGACTTATTTGATATCTTTAATATGCATAAAATGCATGCATACAATCTTTATCCATTTAACAGTTACAGCAATTTCTAACTATTTAAACATTTTTATTTATAGCAAATCCAATGTATTCTACACTCATTCTGCCCATCACCACAAAATGTGTAATTGTATTTATTTGGCATCTGGACCTGTGTGTAAATCTGAATTTGGTTCAGGGTTTCTAATAGGGTTCATCACAGTTTACTCATGGTGTTAAATAGTTAAAAGGTAGCGACTGTGTATTGCACAGGTTAGGCACATGCAATCCAATCCATTGACTTCCTTGCCATTCTATATTTTTGTAGACTTTTCAAGTTAATTTCTCTCCATTCGGTAACTATTCTTTGATGATTTCATTGCTTAATCAGCATACTGAATTGTTATTGGTCTTCTCGCTTTTCTCTTTGCATTCCTACTGTAGATATTTTCTCTTGGAAAAGTTTTGATTGATGTGTCATAAATCAGAGAAACAGCGGGAATGACTGACTCCACGCTTCAGCTAGCACCGATATGGTGACATTGTAATTGTTGTCAATTAGTGCGTCCGTTATCTACATATACGCTCTGTCAAACATTTGAGTAGGTGTGACAGTAATATTGCAGCTCTGTTGAGCTTCAGTGAATGTGCTGCAACAATATGTCACAGTAAAGATCATTTCATTTAAATATTTACTGTACTACACACATAGTTTTTTTACCAGATAGTATTCTGACTCAAACTTGTCCTCAGTCAAATGAGTGCACTTTCTGTTTTTTCTTGATAAGTTTAGCATGACCTCATTTTACTTTACATTTTCAATAACTTCTTTTTAAGCTATTTTCCCTCTGCCTTTTCTCTGTGTTCAAAAATGAGCACCTCGTCTATTTTGTGTGTATTTGTCTTTCTCATCTGCCTGTAAAGCAACAAGACTAGAGACTAATTAGGTCTTAAAAGCCTCAGAGAAGGAAAGGTATTTTCTGTACAGTATTTCCTTTAATCCAGGCTTATATAAATGAAAGAAGTCTTTTTATTAGCTTTTGTCCTTTTTTATTTAAACAGTACATTTGGTGTAAGAATATCTAGGAGTCTTTCTCAATAATAAATCTTGTGATCTCTAGCTGGTAAGTTGATGAAGCTATTCCTTTTGTGGAACACAGAAATGATTGCTTTGGAAATATTAATAAGTTCATTGTAGAGACATCTTAAAATTGTATTTAATTTAAACACCATTATTTTACTTTAGCTTATTAATATATCCCTCTTCCACCCGGGAATGGCTTGACATGTAAATGTAAACGGTCGTACACTCAAAATATGACATGAAAGTGTCATAATTTCATTAATATCAGGTTTCACATAACTGTTTATGTAAGTTAAAAGCAGGTATAGCATTCTTATTCAACTCTGTGATCTTGGTTAGTATCAAGGCAAAATAATATTTTTTAAACCAGCTTGAATTAATTTAGCTGAGGAAGACCTGTTTAAAGTATTTATTTATTGCCGTTATGCAGGACAATTTAGTTTAATTTTAGTTAACTTGTCTGTATATTCCCCAAAAATTGATTTAGTAATCTTAACTAAAATGTTTTAATATATTTCTATATTTCTTTATTTACTTATATAACCTGTGTCCACTGTTCAGTGTTACTTGTGTCATTTATGGTACTAACACTGGAGAGTATCCCTGTACCACAGTAAATTCCGTGCGTACACATGCACGCTTGGCAATAAACATCTTTCTGATTCTGATTGATCCACTACCTGCTTAAATTTACATCACTACTTTGATCTTTGATTTTCCGATGAGTTGTAAAATGATCAGGTGGACTGGAGATCTGAGACTGGAGATCTGCGTTCAATACTCAGATCCACCCAGTTGTAGGTGATGTGAGTGATGAAACACTCCCATCTTCAACAACCACAGCTGGGGTGCCCTTGAGCAAAGCAGCAGTTTCTCGACTGGTCCCCGGCATCGCAGCCATGTCTGCTCACTGCTTCGGGTGTGTGTTCATGGTGTGTTTGTTCATTGTTGTGTGTGAACTATAGATGGGTTAAACGTAGAGCAAAACAATACAGTTAAGGTTCGTTCTATATCTGGCCAACTAGTCAATTTCACTTTTTCACATGTTGCCATCTGAAGAGAAGCAAAAAAAAAAAAACAGTACAGATATAGATATTGTGGAACCTGACACGCATAACATTTACTGCTTATGTCCCACAAGGGTCTGTTCTGGGGCCTCTACTTTTTCTGGTCTATATTTTTCCTCTTGGCAGCATACTTAAACATTAAATTAACTTTCACTGCTATGCTGAAGATAATCAGCTCTATGTTATGTGTCGTCTAGGTCAGACGCAACAATAAAAATGAATCAAATACATTAAAAACAAAAATGGTTCAGTTGAGTGAAAGAGTCAAACAAATACCTTAGGAGACTGGGGGGAAACTACAAAGAAAGAAAAATAAGTCCTTTTTTTAAACACCTATAAATAAACCTACTTCCCAAAACAAAGTGTACAATTCCTAATGCTATCTCCTTACCAAAACCTATACAATCTCCATAACCAAAATAACACCCACAACCATCTCCCTACTTACCAATTTATATACAAACAACTTCACAACAAACAAGAGCAATCCAGAATTCAGTATCAAAACATGCAGCAAATCGTTAACCAAGTTAGCAAGAGTACAAAGTTTCAAACAGACAATAACACACGGTCAAGTGAGCATAAGCTGCCGGTATAGCAGTGTAACAGAGTTCTTATGGAGAAGACTGAGGGGTTGAAGAGGAAGCAAGACAACACGAGGACCAATGACAGAGTGACAAATCTTCCAATATAAGGATGATGTGGCAGGAACAGGAAGCGATGCATCACAGGAACAGGAAGTGAGGAAAACACAGGAACTGGAAGTGCGTTCCTCTGATGGGGAAAACACGCATGCACACACACACACACACACACTACAACAGAAAGAACACTACAAGGGGTCGTAACATCTATGTATTGACCAAACTGTCTTCTTCTCCTCTTGTCCCTCTGTCTGTTTTCACCTGTTTTGCAGAGCTACAATTCTGTTACACCTCAAATCTTATAAAATTAAATTGCTGCAAAACTGAGATTATCTTAATTGGCTCTAAATACTCTCTCCAAAATCCAGTTATCTGGAATCTCCCTTGATGGCATAACATTCATCCCCATCTCACCTCAGGCTAAAAGACTTGGTATAATAATTGATCGTACTCTATCAATTTAACCTCACATAAATTCTGCTGCTCACTCTACTTACTTTTACATTAGAAATATAAATCTTCTCCATCCATTTATTTAACCTACTACAAAAGCTACCCTGTTACATGTCTTTGTCACTTCCTCTATTGACTTTTGTATGTCCTTGTTGCATGGGCTACCAGCCAAGACACTGAATGTGGGATAAGAAATAATTTGGAGGAGATATAAGTTTATGGGCAAATCTGATACTGCATAAACATTTAAAATGACTTTAGACCATTTTATTCCTGATATCCCTGTATTTTATTTCTAGATTATGAATAAAAACTGAAACAGGACTTGTGAGAGGAGATATTTTTTAGGCTTCTGAATAACTTACATTGTGAGTGTATTTCTTTGTTTTTCTTTTAATTTCAATGCCCTTTTAGTGTAGAAGTCTTAGGTCCATCATATAAATAAATGAAATTATTTTTGGCTGAGTTAATTAATCATTAACGATTTAAATCTGATTTGTTACTCTTGTCTTGCTTTAGGAGCGATTAAAAGGAAAGTGGAGCTGGACTGGGGCACAGAAGATGTGGAGTATCTACAGAAGGTGGAGCTGCATTCCGAAGGGGCGCTGAATGAAATACGGCCTGACATCATCATATACAATGCAGGCACAGATATCCTTGATGGAGATCCTCTCGGAGGCCTGGCTATATCCCCTCAGGTACAGCTGTCACTCTTTCTTTCTCTCAGTCCTTCATATCAGATCTGAAATGCACTGCTTCAAGCTGCCAAGGTTTTCTATCCTCTTTTTGACTTCCGAATAAATTATTCAGACCTTTTCTGCTGCTTTTTTTGTGTTGTATTTTATTGGTAGAAGCCCTTTGTCGGGATTCTCAGGAAGAGAATTATTAATTATTATTAATTTGAGAGCTTTTAATAAGAACGTAGGAAATCTCTATTCACAAAGACAAAAGCATAGATTAATTACAAAATATAAAATACGGACACTTGTACTTTTACTTAGTTTGCTAACTAAAGGTCACAATATGCTAACTCACTAGAGGGGCTAATGCAGATTAAATATTTACACCCACTAGAGGTGCTATTTCACTGGCTAAGCTGTTAATGTTTCATATGTAAAACATCTTGAGCATGTTTACTCATTTACTTATTAAACATTTTCAAATCCTTACCAATTTATCAACACTAATTTTTGGGAAAACAATATAAAATTGTGCAGTATGTGACTTTTTCAGAATTGGAGTTGACAATTGATCTCAGCAAAACTTTTGAAAGCTCCTGCTAATTGGTTACAAGTTTGTTATTGTTCTGTACAACTTTCAATATTACGTTTAAAACATTTTTTTACCAACAATAAGTCCCTTAAAAATTACATTGAGTTTCCAGTTGTGCTCTAAATATTTAAAACATTTTACACTTTAGAAATAAAGATGAAAAAGCTCTCTTGTAACAAGAAAAAAAAACTTAAATATTGTTTAGATCTTCCTAGGTCATGCAAGAAAGTCTGCCAATGGGGTAAGCACATTTGAAAACAATAACAAAAATGTGCAACAAATGCTGATGGAAAATGTGAATTTTACCATGATCTTAAAACTAGGCTGATCATCTTAAAACTAGGATGCTTTCTTTTTAAATTAAGAGTAAATTTTGTGTTCACAGGAAATTGTGCATTCAAACCAAGTATATATATATCCGCCGCGTAAAACATATGCCAAAGAGTCCCGAAAGGGAAGAAAGCCGACATGAAGATGAATGAATGAATGAGCCTCAAAACAAGACTATTGCGTAAAATGAAACTGTAAAAAGTTATGGGAAAAACTGAATTAAACTTTGCTTTTGCTTTGAAATCATCACAACCCAATCCATTCTTTTTTCACTGGCTTCAAACAAGACAAAGTGAACTTGTTTCCTTGAAGGGTTCAAGCATTAATCATTTACTTAATAGATTTCTTTCTCCAGCTATTTCGTCTTATATAAAAACGTCTTACAATGATAGATTTCATGTCTCTTGCTTGATCTAGGATGATTTTAACTGTATAAAATATTTTCTTTCTTGTTCCAAGATAGGTGGTACTTTTATCGGCATTTAACATTAATTTTTTAAAATAATAGGTTGTTTTAAGATTCTTGTATTTAGATCAGTGACTAAATCAACAGCTTGTTTAGAAAATGTTTTAAATCAAGCTAACAAATGATCAGAAAAAGTTTTTATTTCTCCATAAAACAACTGAAATCATATAATCTGAAAACAAGCTAAATAATGTATGCCTTAAAAGTCTAATTAAAATAATTCTTCTTAAACTATAAATATTAAGCTTTTTAAAAAAAAATTCAGCACATTCTGGGGTCAGAGTTGACATCTGAAATCCTCAGAAATTGCCACCCTATACCCAGAGCTTTTTTGATAATTTAATAAAACCAATTATTTTTTAACTATCATATTCTGAAACTTTAAGGAATGTTAAGGCTTATGCTTGAAAAAGTGTTGGTCAGTTTCGTTTTACATCTCTTAAACCCTTTTTTTTTCTTTCTCGCAGGGTATCGTAAAGAGAGATGAAATCATTTTTAAGGCGGCCAGGAGAAGAGGTATCCCCATCCTGATGGTAACGTCAGGGGGCTACCAGAAGAAGACGGCTCGCATCATTGCTGACTCTATCCTAAACCTACACAGACAGGGTTTGATTGGTGAAGAAGCTGTCGAGGGGGCGGGACCTTCAGACGTGTCGTTTACAATGAGCAAATGTATGTCATGAAGAGCCGTGGTTGGTGGCTTGAACTGAAAAACACACTCTGAATTTAACAAATTCACCTAACTTTTAGATCTAAGATTTAACGATGTTGTGGTTAGGTGTGGTTTGCATTGAGGTTAACTCAGGATATTTTTTAATGACACTAAAAGATTTTTATTGTGATTATTGTGTAAGATATTAATATATTTGATAGTTCTTTAGGCCATGCTTCTTTGCACTTTAATGGAAGTAGCTTCCACAAAAACTAGCGTTGTTTAGTCCGAGGCACGCAAACTCTGCCCTTGAAACCTTTTAATTGATTCTCACAGATATAAAGTTGGGAGAAATCAAAAACGTAATGAATGAAAGTTAAAGTGCTCCAGCTAAACTTTGGGACCATCCCGACACACAGGATGCTTCTATTGAACGCTGTGTGTCGTCTCATCCCACATTTTAATTAGTTCTGTTCAGTATTAAATTACAGAATTATAAATCCATTTTGGATTCATTATAGACTCCTGGTCTCAGATATTGTGTTGTTATGCCTACTTTATATTACAAAATGAAGATGTTTTTTTCTGTTGGTTTCAGTAGGAGGCAGGATTTTGTGTGCATCACTGTCAGGTTGAGCCCTCTATTATATATTACTCACATTAACAGCATTCTGGGATTTGGTGTCTCTTGATTGACAAATGTTAGTCTTCACTGTTAGGTGAATTTGGAACAAACCTCTGTAAGGTCCTAAAAATGGTTCTAGCAGAGTGACCACAGCTTCCTTGGTTTGAAGAGATGACCCCTATCATCATTTAACACAAAATGGTGGACTCTTTAAGTATCAGCATAACCAACCCTAGGATACAACCTTAGGTTTTTGATGGAAGTTTTTGATTATCATCAACCCTCCCTGGTGAGTGATTAAGTTTTAGATTTTTCTCCACATGGAAGGAAATTAGTAATTATCTGCTTAGAGGGTTTTTTGTTCAAATGATTAATTTAAAAAATGGATTATTCTGTAGCTGATACCTTTCTTAAAATGTTTTCATAATATTTAATAAGAGAGCATTACATACATTAACTTATGTCTTACTGTACATATTGTATTGCTTTATTTTGAAGCTATACACGGCATTTCCTCTTAATACAGAAAATTGTTTTAGGGAGGACAATTTTAACATACAAAATGTGTTTTTAGAGGATTTTGGTCCTGGAATCGAGTCCTGGAAGTGCGGAGTACTGCACATTTTTGGTTAAACCATCATCAAACACGCCTGTTGCATTAATTAAGGTCCTCTTGGTTCAGTTGAAGCTAGAATAGTATGCATACTTGAGCAAATAATTCACAACTTTGTAAATGGACCACAAAATACACCTCATTTAGAAAAAAAATTTCTTGGTTAACATCTTTGTGTACTGTATTTGAACAACAAAAACAACACTGTGTTACTGTGGAAAATTGTGCACATAAACATTTATCCATTACAGTAGAATTGAATACAGTTTTTCCTAATGGCTGTAGTATACAAGGTTTAGGTGAAAAAGCATCTATGTCAACACAATTGAGATGAATTGGAGCTGTGCTGTTAATGGTAGGCTTTTGCATTTGATTAAAATTCAGTTTCCACATACTTCGGATATAGAGAGTATATAGTCTCTGAACTTTGTCGACAGTGCCTCCTGAGGCATTGAACTGAAATTTTTTTTTTATGTACTGTGCGATTTGAAAGATTTATCGTTTTTTTAGTTCATTTGAGAGCTGTCGTCTCAATCTTTTTAAAGAGAAGTTATTAGCTGCTATCCTAAAGGAAATTGATACAGTGTCTCCTTTTTGAGCAAAATTGCTTTCTGTTTGAGCATCCCAACCATTCCAGAAATGTACAAAAAATATAAATATTAAAAAATATTAACAGTACTTCACATTCAATAGTAAACAAGCAGGCAGTTGTTTTAAGGATAAAGAACTTGTTTGGGTTTTTCGCATCAATGCCTTTGATAACAGGGAGAAAATATTAGCTTTTAATGCAGCTTTCATTTACTGAAGCACTTTTGGGAATGGGAAAGTTGGAGAATTATTAATGTTTTCTGTCTTGAGTTGAGGTTGTGAGGCAGATATTGCACTCTGGGGCTTGAGGGGTCTCTCTAAAGGACACTAATGAGTCTAGCAGGGCTTTTTTCATCTCTTTCCTTTCTTTTTCTCTTTAATGAAAACCGTCAAAAGAATGCTCATGGAGGTCACTCGACGGCCCGAACCCTTTAATTCTAGACACCAGTTTAATGGAAGTAGACATGAAAAGGACCACCATGGTTCTGCTTGAACAAACAGGTTTCCAGGGAGTAGGGTTACTTCATTAAGAGAAAACTTTGAAAATGTTGCCTTCTATCCTTTTTTATGTCTTTTCCTATGTGTAATGTACATTTTGTTCTAAATAAAATGCATCACCTTGATTAACTGTCTTGCACAACAACCTAAGCCAGTTTTATTGATGAAAATACTTCATAATTCATCTATCTAAATACGATTCCATAGAGAGCATGCTTTGTCAACAAAGGTGCGTAATGTTCTTATGTTGTTATTTTGCACAATGCACTTTTATTTCAGTGAGAAAATAAATCACATTTAATGACTCAATTACCAAAGACCTTTGTTTGTTGTCTTCAGTAACTTAGCACTTTAAAAGATTTATATGACTTTTTTTGTTTCCATCAGCATGACATCTTCTAACACCTGCTGTCTTTTAGTTTGAAAGCCACACCAGAAGAGGAAAAGATTAATGTTGAAAGCAAGTGCTGAGCAGCAGGACAAATCTGCTGGCGCATTCATCATCTCTGCTTCCAGTCGATTTGTTTGTATGTTTGTTTTAAAGCTCAGAAATATTGTAGTCATTATTTGTTTATACAAATGTTTCAGGATGTGTGTTCTTGGAAAATCAAACCATAGACCTCGTAATGGGTAGTGAAGGATTATCCATCATGCATAGAATTGGAGAGAACTCAATCAAAATTATTGGAAGAGAAAAGAACATTGTTTTAGTGTCACTGTAATCTGTAAATAATCAAACATCACACTCAATAGATGTGTTATCCTTTAGCACAGAAAAGTTAACTTTCACCTGATATAGGATCTAATCCATCTTCCAGATATCGCCTTGTTTTCACACACAATAAAAAATTACTTGACTAAACGTACAATTGTTATGCGAAAAATTCCACAGAGATTTGTAATCATATTTTGCTCTGATTTGTTCTGTTGCATTTTGTTTAAAAAAATTTCAGTTTTAAAGCTTCAAATTGGCACATTTCATTTAACAGGTCTCAGTGATTGGATGCTACTGTTATAAAGCATCTTGAATGCATTCTGTTGAGTCAGTTGAGTCTTGTCTAACAAATCTATATGTCTTGTTTAATTGACTCAACAAATCACTCTGACAAAGCTTAAAAAAATAATTGAATGAACATACGCTCTTAAATCCAGTCAATAGCCACTGAGAACGTTAACTCAATTAGAAAATATCAATTTCAGTCAACAAATCTTCAACAAAATTGAGCCAACTAAAAAGTAATTAATTGACTGAATCATGCCTTAACAATTGAGTCAATAGGCTTAAACTAGTTGGAAACTACCATTTTACACAGTGTAGGACCAAAAATTATCTAGTTTTCCAAATGTTGTCCAAAACAGTGCAGGCATTTAAACAGATGGCAAAATACTTAAAGTTTACTAAAATGAGTCAATTTACATGTAAACTGAGTTAGAATGAATCTATACCTCAGAAGTGGAAGTTCTCTGTAAGAAGATTTCTGTATTATTATTATTATTATTATTATTTTAAACCCTTAAATCAGCTGTCAAACTGAATCATGAATCCCACTCCAATAAAAAACACCCCATCTTAAAGACACCTCATCTCCCTATCAACATCTAAATGAGTAAAACACTTTCCAAAATAACAAAAAATAAGGTGAAAATGAATTTTAACAAAGCTCAAATTAAGTTTTCTCACGTTTAATCCTCATGAAATTAGTACTTTGGTCCTTATGGTTTTTGTTCTCAGGGAAAGCATTCAAGATGCTTCACAACAATAAACATCCCATCACTGAACTGTAGAATGAATTGGGACAATTTGCTTTCTTGCAATTCTGATTCAGTTGTAAAAAGACTCAAAACAAAAGTTTTTAACAAAAACAAAAGGCTTTTGTTACAGTATGTGACGGTGTCGAGTGTCGGCAACATAGCAGTGGTAGGAGAATCCATGTCTGTGGTAGTGGTGTAAATGAAGAATTGAAGAAAATCAGAGACTGGACCTTGAGCAACTCCCAAAGATGAATAACTCATCTCTCAATTCCAATCTACCAGTGAGAAAAGACTCCAAGTAGTCATGTAAGAGTCCATCTCTGTAGAGTGGAGAGACGGATCTAGAGCAGGACAAAGACAGAAAATTCGGAATAGGCCCTAACACCTCACAGTGCTTCTGTCACAGACAAAAGAGCAGCCTATGTTGAGCGTCTGTTGTTGAATCCTGATTGGTTGCCATCTTCAAAAAAAAGAAGACACTTGATTGAAGACATTGCACTTAGTGAGTTTAGTGGGGTAGGGCAGCAGAGAGACATATCTGTGTCAAATGTAGTTGTTTTGAGAAGAGGGTCCCTCTAGCTTCTTTGAATGTGCTTGGGAAGCTGCCAATGGTGATCAAAGTGTTGATGATGTGAGTGAGATGGTACTGGTAGGTTAGATGGCTCATAAAAGGTTGGAGGGGATTTTTTTACTTATCTGAGATGTCTTTTCATCAAACATAGTCAGTGCTCTGAATTCCCCGTATTTATCTCACCCTTACTCTACCTTGCTATGTTGTCATGAGCTATTTTTAGAAGTGCCTATGACTCAACATCCGGGCAGTGCTTAAGTCATGGTAGCTCTCCAAATGAGGGGCACAAAGCAGCACCGATTATTCAGACACCCTTCTGCAGGTTCTCCTTAATGATGTTGGGCTCTGGATAGTCGGAAGTAATTAGCATGGCTCCTTCACTCTTTACTCTTAAGCCTGATTAAAGACTTTCTTTGATATCCTCTTGAGGAGCAAAACAGGATCGCTATTTTTTTTAGTCATTCAGTCTTAACTGTGGACTATCTGAACACTTTTTAACTGATTATAGTTTTATAATATATTTATTTTATATGTATTATTTATAGTATATTTATTCTTAACACATCCAAGGTTCTCCTTTCAAAACAGAAAACCACAGATAAATTTTTCTTTATTAACCACCACCCTAAAAGTGTACCAAGTATTAATTCGTTCTCCCATATTGTTCAACTGAAAATGGTATATTAAAAAAAGAGACATTCTGAATATTATAATAGTAAAAACATGCCATTAAGGGAAAAAAGGTTTTTGTGGGCTGGGAATTGTGTGCCTGCATTATCTGTTTTGTTTTATTTTTAAATACAGCACTACAGTAGTGGTGTAGTTGGATTCAGTCATGGAAGCCAATATTTGCAATCATGCTTGAAGTCTGAGAGGGCTGTTTACTTCTGCCTGAAGTGGTTTATCCATGCAAATATACTCTCTTGTAGAAGTTACTCAGAGGAGGGAAGAGATACTTGATCTCTGGAAGGAGATGAGAACACTTTATTTGTTAGTGAAGTCAGATAAATGTTCAGCTAAAAATAAACATTGCAACTATCTAGATTTACATTTATATTTATGCATTTGGCAGACGCTTTTGTCCAAAGCGACTTACATTAGGGGAGAGACAATATGCAATCTGTTACACCGTCAATGATTAATAATAATTTTAGATTTCGCAAGGGGCAACCAGTGAAAAGGTTGTTTGTAGATGTATTTGTATAGTAATTGGCACCTTTTCCCAAGGGCCCCAGCAGAAATATAAAAAGGAGAAAAAAAAAAAGGCCAGCAATAAGGCTTGTTTGAAACTGCTATTCAGTGATGCTTCATCATTTTCAAGTTTGAGAGTAAAAACCATAACCAAAATTCTTCATGTGGAAAACGAAGTTTTTTTGGATTTTGGAAAAAAAAAACTTTAGAATGAACTTTAAATGTTATGCTCCAATGTTCTGTGTATCAACACCTACCTTGGCCTCGTTATCAAGAGAACCCGCTAACCCTCCCAGAAGTGCACAGTTGAGCTGAGGTGGGAGGTCTCTGCTCTCTGACAATTTAACACCTGACCACCATCCTTTTGCCACATATAGAGAACTGACAGAGTTAAAGAAGGATGCACTTCTCCCCATGTAACTCTGCTGGCTGGATCTGCTCACCCAGTAGTATAATAGCTGACATCCGTTGAGCTGTGCATATCGTAAAAGTGATTCAATATAGATGGAAATGAGATTAGACTGTGTTATGAGACTGCACTCTTCCAGTTCAGCCGTAAATGAGGGTGCCGTCTTACTATTGAGTGCTATTCAGAAAAGGGGAAGCAGGTGCAAACAGTAAGATTCTCACTGTGTGTTCAATCTGTTGTGTAAGCTAAACATTTTAGAGGAGGAATATTGGATATTTTGGATTGCATTTAGAAATGCATTAAAGGGCAGTCAGTCAGTATAAAGTATATCTTTAAGCTGTTTTTTTAGAAGACTCAATATAAAGATTGCTGAGGTTTCTTTTGTCTGTTTAAATGATTCCCTTTTTTGTAGTTACATCTGAATTCTATTTATTTAAGTATTTGTATTTCATTGTAATTACTTGGAGCATCACGGTGGCGCAGTGGGTAGCACGGTCGTCTCACAGCAAGAAGGTCACTGGTTCGAGCCTCGGCTGGGTCGGTTGGCATTTCTGTGTGGAGTTTGCATGTTCTCCCTGTGATCGTGTGGGTTTACTCCAGGTGCTCCTAGTCCAAAGATAGGCAGTATAAGTGAATTGAGAAAAAAACAATTGTCCATAGAGTGTGAGTGAGTGTTTGTGTGAATGTTTCCCAGCGATGGGTTGTGGCTAGAAGGGCATCAGCTGCGTAAAATTGTGTCATTCCGCTGTGGCGACCCCGAAAGGGAAGAAAGCTGACATGAAGATGGATGGATGGATGGATTTACTTGTATTTTAATGTATTTTTTATTTATGTGTTTATTTAAATTAAAATGACATGGGGTGGCATGTACTTTTTGTTTTATTTTGTGTTATTTATTTTATGTATTATATGTCTTTATTGATGTTTGGTTACCATTTCAAATTACAAGGGGAAAATGTTTTTTTTTTAATGTATTGTATTTATTTATTGATGCATTTATTAAATTTTTCAATTATATTTTTTAAAAGATTTATTTTACCATGTTCTGTTTGGGATCACAATATTCTGCTGGTGCTCATTCTACCTCACTCTGATGGAAAATTTTAAATTCTGACTGATGACTTTTATTTTGGATGACGGCGGAAAAAGTTGCCATATCGAGTTGTGTTTTCTTGGATCCTGGTGAGTAAACTTTATGTTCCTTTTTTTTTCAAGCGTTACTGTCTGCTATTGTTATTGACTATTGTTTAGTTGAGCAGGTTTTTATTACTTTAATTTATTCATCTTTATTTTACAACAATAAAAAAGTTTGAAGAGTAGGTGGTTTCATAACTTACTTAACCAAGTAAAATGTTCAATGCATCTAGAAAACAACACAGATTGTGAAACATTTTAAGCCATCTTTGTAAAATTTGTAACAATTAGGCGAAAATAGTATGATATCTTTTAATTCTTTGAGTCTGTCACAAACGTTTATAAATCTGCAATAATTGTGACTTTCTGTAATGAGAGCAATCTATTCACTTGTACATTTAACTGTCGCCAATCGGCTGACATCTGTGTTTATGGGCTCTGATCTTAGGCTACCCACACCAGATTGATGTCAAAGTGACTTGAGCAGCTGGGCCTCGTACCCAGGCTCCGTGCCAGCGCTCACACATCAACTCTCAACAGACGCTCCATCAGCCTTGATAAGTGGCACCTGGATGAGACCTGGAGAGCAGGCGTTCAGTCTGGGAGAGCTATTATTATAGACCTGTCAGAGGGACTTCCCTGTTTGCCAACACTCTGGCATCTGGTTTGTTTTCGCAGTACAGACTGATACAAAAAGAATACACATCAATCTATTCTTTTCATCCGTTTGGCCCTGGGCTCACACTGAAAGAAAGGTGGGATTAAGTCCATCGCAGGGCTATATACACTAACTCCAATGAACAGTCAGAGTATTTCATTTATCACACTGTTTGGAGACAGTGGAAGAAAATCGGTCTAAACAGAACGTATGGCGATGCTTGTTTTATTATTGAACATTTCATTAACATCAACTCAGTTATGCATCAACTGCTTTAGATCAGGGATTCTATGTTGTGGAGATATACAGAAATGTAAGTGTATGGTCATCTTTTGAATGTGAAGTTCAAAGTAAATTAAACAATATTTGAAATGAGTAAGTGTTTTCGATACCTTGGGATGTGCTGTATTTTTTTTTTATATTGCTTTGACTGTTGGATCATTAATAGTGCATCCTTCTGGTTGGGCTGATGTAAAATGGAAGCTTGTTTGTGAGTAAGCTACCACAATGTCTTAGAAGGATTTCTGTTCGTAAATAGCCTTCCATGTGGTGATTTGTTCTGAAGGTGCTGTCATGCTGTTGTTAAGCTGACTTTAGACTTGGGGTTGAAGTTAAGGTTGCTTCAGGGCCAGCTGAATGATTTTGCTCTGCTTTGTTGCCCTGATGTAACTGTTGAGCAAGTTTCCTTGACTTTAGCAATCAAACAACAAAACTGTCAAAAGTCGTGTGCAATTTGAGCGCTCCCATTGTCCTTCGTGAAGCCCTCATGGAATTGAAAAACGTAATCAGGCTGACTGGTTTCATAATGAATCAGATTCCAAAAGTTTTTCAAAAAGTCGGATCCAAGGCAAATTTTTAGCCAATCAACAGGAGATATCAAAATGAGCCACTATTGGTGTAGTATAGCATCCTTGTTTTTGGTAATTTTACAAGTCAACACTGGTTCCAAGAATCGCAAAATGCAACTTCCAGTCAGATAATTTTTGAAAAGCAAAAACATGGTTACAGCTCGGTGCCAACTATTTAATATTGTCAGTGGAAAGAGAATGACAATTTATTTGAGTTCTTCAGATGAAGTTGATTTGCTGGGGTGCTGTTGTCTACATACAAAAATGATGGTAACAATATTACATCAATAACTAAGCAGTTTTTAATGCTTGATTTTGTTTTTTTTTTGTTTTTTTTTTGCAGAATCTAATTGAATATATCAAGTAAGAAATCCCAAAATATTTGGCCAGAAACACATTGTTTTTAAGCAGTTTACAAGGTTTGATTTTTTTTCAAGCTGAATCTACTTAAATAAATCATGTAAAACATACATTTAATATCATTATTAGTGAAATCATATTTATTAGTTTAAGCAGATGCTATTAATTATGTACTATTAATGTACTGAGGAATACTATTTGAATATGCATTGTTATACATGTATCAGTATACCAAGACAATTCATATCCAGAAAGACTTGCGAAGTCAGAGTTTTCAAGAACTATGATTTTCCGACATAACTCTTTTATATTGCAATCACTTTTAGACACTGTTGTATTATTTGTGTCTGTGATCTTATCTATAGATTGCTCAGGAATTCTTTATTATTATTGATGTAGACCATTAGCTGACACCCCCACTGAGACTAATCCATCTTGATAAGTACCTTCTCATGCATATTATGTAAGACTGACCCTTTGTGACTTCATCAATATCTGTGGCTGGGCTCCTCTTTGGGGGTGCTTGCTTAGTTAGGTTTGTTGGAAGACTGCAACATTAAAGCTTGTGATACCTCAAAGATCTCCTGGTCTTCAGTTGTGAGTTTCCTATACCACCCAGAACTGGTCCTATATCATCCAGAACAACAATGAAGTCTTTTAGGTAAATTAATACTAGCAAACAGCAATTTTTACTATGTGCATCTTTAATGACCTGCAGCACAATGGTAACTAAAATTAGTTCACAGAAAATAACCTAATAAACACACATACTAGTTCTTGAAAAAATTGTATAAGACTAAAACACACTTAACAACACAAGAATATCAACATAAAGATAAATATTACTGTAATAAATGTAAAATCCCATACTCTTACAATGCACCTGGTCTGACTTTAAAGCTGACTAAATCAAAACCGCATAATTGAACCAATTCTCTCAAAAGAAATATTGAGTAAATTTCCCTCAATATTTTTGCCTCATCAGTTCCTCGACTTAAGCCTAATAATTACATAAATTTGCTTTAAAAAAATAGATCATTCGTTTTTCTTTACTTTATTGGGGAATTATTTGATAAGAAACCCAGAAAAATCTTTGTTTTAAATAAAATATGCACATTATTTTTAATGACCTACATTTTTTTATGAAAATTATAAGCCGGATGATTCATTTTTACAGTATAATAAATAATAAAATGTAAGTACAGCACAGGCACTACAGCTAAAATTATAATTTTACAGATTAACACAACAAAACTGTCATTCAATTGTGCAGTAAGCGATGTTTCAAGGTGAAACCATGCACTAATCATGAACTATCAAATTACAGCTATTGGTCTCATGGAAGCCGTTTTGGTGACTTAAAACATCAATATTGGATCCCAAGATTGCATACAGCACCTTTAGTGAAATTAATAAATAATCTTAATTTGAGGATGATCTGTTTATAAATCAGAATTTATTTTTATTGAGACACGATACAGCATTTAAGTCTGAAAAAATTACACAATATTAACGTTTCACATCAGAGATTTATTTCCTTTGGCTGACTTGATATTTTTTTAAAATGCCCTTGAATTAATTTAATTGCTTTTATTAACATTTTTGAGCAAACTTAGATCTGTATTGCTGTGACCTCTAGGATTGAAATCGTCGGTGATTTACAATGTTCTGCTCTATATCATTTGTTATAGAGGAGTAAAATTGTGTTGAAGTGTTCCTGAGTATGTTGCTGTAAGAGCTCTTGACAGATGCCCATTTTACACCTTAATCAAATGCCTTTTAGTGAACAGTCTCTATCTGTCATTGACAGGCGTGTGAACTACACTGTGATATAATTGAACACTCTTCGTTTCTAGTAGTGGAAAGGGATATGAGCGTATGAGGTTTTATTCACTCAAAGCACAAAAACTATGATAGTAAAAGTAAAAAAAAAGTTTTAATTTTATTTTTAAAAGTGAATCATTTATTTTCATTTAAAAGTGTCTTCTCGTTTCATAAGGGATTCATTTTAGATGGGCTTTTTGGAATTCTGAGGTAACCCTCTGTTACTGGGCCCATAAAAGTAATTTTTTTTTATTTTATTATGTTTTTAATTGAATGTTTGATTTTAGGCTGGAAGTTAATTTGTAGGAAGGATTATTCATTGGCGGAAGTTCGTGTTAATGTGACTTCATTGTGATGTCAAAGACAGCTAACTGGAACCATTTAATCCACTAGTATTTTTGTACAGAACAAATGTTATAGAAAGAGGTTTTGTGAGGGAAATAATGCATCAGAAATGACAGAATATTCTGCCTTTCATAAAATACAGACTTACCAGCATTGATTACAATTTTAGCCCTGTTGAGTAAAGTCTTATATAAAAGTATTGACAAGTCTGTCAACAGCAATGTCATAAATAATGGAAAACTCTGCCAGAGGAGGGACCGATCCATTTCAATGATGGCAAAGCTGTGAGGCAATTAGGTCGCGTTATACTTGTTGAAATATTCACACAAATTTCAACTGTGTATGTGTACATACAAATCGAAGCGAGCCCATGTTACTCCTCTCTTCATCCCTCTTCACTGCCTCTCCATTGCATTTTGTGTTTAATTCTAATCACTGATGCTGGTGTACAAAACTATTTCCAAATCAGCTCCTGTTTACCTCCACGAACTCATACACTCCTACATGCCCTCCAGAAGCCTGCGCTCAGAGAAGGAACAGCGACTCGTGGTTCCGTCCCACTAAGGCAAAAGATCTCTCAGCAGAACCTTCTCTCTCACTGTCCCTGGCTGGTGGAACAAAATCCCTGATCCAGTCAGGAAAGCAGCAACACTAAAAGCTTTCAAACTGAAAACTCTTCTATTCAAGGAAACACCTACTATTAAAAAAATAATTTTTTGCTCCTTTGTCTTTATTTTCTTCCTGCTATGGTTTATTGATAAGTTGATACAACTTCTGTTATGAGCAAACTGAGATAGACTTTGACTTTGTAACAAATTGCATATTGTTTCTCCTCGACTGTAAGTTGCTTTGGACAAAAGCATCTGCCAAATGCATAAATGTAAATGTAATATAAAAATGTACATGGTGGAAAACCATGTAAAAAAAAAACTAACTCTATTCAGAGAAATACCAAATACACTCTGAATGAAGTACAAATAACATGAATGCTGTTTTAAAATACATATCAGACTCATTAACATATACTATAAAACCCACAACTTTTTTTTGCAATGCAAAAGAAGTGTAGAAGAGTTAGGGTTAGGGTTCTAACAACCCGAAACAGAAGGTTTGGGGTAACGAGGGGAAAGCATCAGCATCTCTCTAGATTTTATTGTTTATGAACACACGTCAACTTAAAAAAAGAGAAAAATACTGTTTTTTTTTAAACCCCAGAATAGTATGCTAGAAAGCAATTTGTTTAAAAATGTTCTACTTAGAATGGTAATCAGATGCACTAGTCCCATTGTGTTTGGGGATTCGAAGTGAAATGCAGGAGACAGAGATCAGAGAGACCTCTTGAAAGGAAAAGCCCCGTGTTTCTCAAACCCATCTTAGCACTTTCCAGCAGCGACCATTTCCATTAGCAAGACAATAATGGAGATATCTCATTCTGCTCTGCTTTTCCTCTGTCACTCTCTTTCCTTGAACTCCATATGTATCTTTTTGGCTTTTAAAGTGAGGGAAGGGAACCAAAAGAAGAGGAAAACAGGATCAAAACATGTGACACAGATACGCTCTTATTTTTAAAGCTTTAATTTCACTGGCCTCCTCTCGACTGCAGCCTGGCCTGCATTCTCAAGGCATGGGCAACAAATCTGAAATGTCAGTACCTAAAAACATCATAACAAACTGTACACTCAAAATTGTTATTTTTTGAGCATGTTGGGGTATTTTTCAGAGTTTGACATTTCTAACCCAACCGCCTGGGTGATTTTTTTAAGTGACAATTAATATCCCCCCCACCTGGACATCCATCCATCCATTATCTTGTCAGCTTTTGGGGTCACCACAGCGGAATGAACCGACAACTATTCCGGGATATGTTTTACGCAGCGGATGCCCTTCCAGCCGCAACCCATTGCTGGGAAACATGCACACACACTTATTCATATTCTATGGACAATTGTTTTTTTGTTAATTCACTTACACCGCATGTCTTTGGACTTGTGGGGAAAACCAGAGCACCCGGGGTTAACATGTAAACGGGGTAAGAACCTGCAAACATGCAAACTCCAAACAGAAATGCCAACTGACCCAGCCGAGGCTTGAACCAGCGACCTTCTTGCTGTGAGACGACCGTGCTGCCCACTGTGCCACCGTGACAAGCCCCATCTGGACATCTTCACCTGAATTACCCTCCCTGTACAGATGAACGAGGAGCGGGAAAATCGTGTTTGGAAGAAAAAAGGTATGTAATATTGTTTTGTTTTCTCGAGAAAAAAATCTACACAATTCTAAAACGAGTGGTTATCATGCCATTGTCGTTGTTATCAAAAATATTTTGTTTAATAACATAACCTGTTACATTGTAACCCGTTTTGTAGCGTTACCAGGCATACCATTGCCATTAACTCACTTTGGTAACATGTCTTTAAAAATATGGGCATTTCATGTTAGTTAAATTGTTAAAACGACATAGCGGTCTGGGAGGGCGCGAATACGGGGCTCTTATGCTTTCGCCGTGTAACACACACTGTTGTCTGTCTTCACACACTCTCACGCCACACGTTCAAATCTGATTTTCTGGCCAGCTACTACAAATCTGCTAGTATAATTATACATTTAGCATTTAATTACGCAGTAACTAAATGGATTAGTCACATACTTGTATTTATGTATTTTTTTATTGATCGATTCAAGATGAAAATCAGGCCAGGTTCAAGAGGCTTGTGCAGAAATTCACTGATCCTATGACAGAAGTGTACCTGCTATTCTTCCAAGCTACCATACCCACTTTCACTTTTTTCATCTTGGTTCTTCAGAGAGAACAGTCACCAATATTTTTGTTACATGATGAGGTGGGATTGTGCTGTTTTTCTATTCTGTGCTTCTTGCTGATATCTGTAGGGATCCTTTAAAACAGGTTTCACCTACTGTTTTTGTAAATTTAAGTTATAGATGATGAAATTCATATGCAAGCTATGTTGTGAGTGTATGGTTCCAGCAGCTCTGCAGGGCCATGAGGAGCCTTATGAAATTGCCTTTAAAGAAAAGGCAAACCACTAACCAGGTTAGCGTTTGACTATTAGTATGATCAAACATCGCTGGGAATTTTAATATTCACAAGGACACGCCCAAAAAATAATACGGCCAAAGAACTCAACAATATTTAAAAAACCTTCAATGTGACTCAACACGTTCAGGGTGTCACACATTACCACTGTCATACACTGGACTTAATAATTAACAAGCGTTTAAATGTTTGATCCACCGTTGTGCAAGATGTTACTCTGTCTTATCACTTGTGTGTTTTTGTTGATGCGTCAATCTCCCATATCAAAATTTCAAAATCAATTTCTGTTAGAAAGAGACACATTAACGATAAAACCAGCAAGATGTTTATGCATGCCATATTTCAAAAACCAAGCATCACTGCTGGCACAGCTTTAAAAATCAAGTTCGTTATAGACGACATCACACCTATAACGGTCAAAAAGAAACCTGAGAGACAAAGAACACCATGGAGAAATTAAAAAAAAGTTTAAAGTATGAAAAGACTTTGCAGGAAGGCTGACAGAAGGTGGAGAAAATCCAAACTTGTCATCCACTACGACCTTTATAAAGAGAGTCTTCGTGCTTTTAATTCAGAATTGATCACAGCTAGGCAAGAGTTTAGCCAACCCAACAACCATACTCCAAGTGAGCTTCTTTCTGAGGATAAATGCAATGAGTTTGCTTCATTTTTCATCAATAAAATCATTAACATCAGAAAAGGCATTAGTGCTTCCCCCTGCAGGGCTCGGGATAGACATCCTCAGTCTCCACTCTCAATGTGCACCTTTAATCTAATCGATAGCAAAACATTAATAGAGACGGTTCAGAGCCTTAGAACATCAACATGCGGTCTTGACACTCTACCAACAGGCTTTTTTAAAATGGTTCTTAAGAGTGTAGAGAAGGACCTTTTAGAAGTTATAAACACCTCCTTGTGCTCCGGCTCTTTCCCAAAATCCCTTAAACCCACACCTGAAAAAGACAAACCACAAAATACTTCTTGATAGACTAGAAAACTATGTTGGTCTTTCAGAAACTGTGATAAAATGTTTCTTAAAAGGAAGAGGTTTCAATGTAATTTTTATGTTTCTACCACAAGGCTCAATCCTTGCTCCTTGACTTTTTAACCTGTGCATGCTTCCACTGGGCCAAATTATGAGAAGGAACCAGATATCATACCATAGTTATGCTGATGATACACAAATGTATTTAGTTATCTCCCCAAATGACTACAACCCCATAAACTCTCTCTGCAAATGTCTTGATGAGATTAAAAATTGGATGCAAAACAACTTTCTTCAATTAAACAAGGACAAAACTGAAATAATTCCATTCGGAAGCAAAAGCGAGATTGCTATGGTTAACACATATCTCAATGGCAAGCCGGAAACATAAGGTAAACATTTTTTTCCCCTCTTTTCTTGTGGTAGGTATGACTTGGATAAAATTGTCTGAATAAAATAAAAATTTGCTTAAAATTGTTGCATGCATATGTGTGTCACACATGTTGCAAATTATGCATGTTTTTATCTTTACTTTGTTAATAAATCAATCTACAGTATACATACAGTATTAATAAATAAAACATCAAGATATGTTTTTCCATTGTGCTCTTATTGCACTTTTCTTAGGTTTTCAGTTGTCGGACTAAACAAAACCAAGACAAGAAACAGCCTATCATTAGATGACCATAACGATGGCCATAAAGATGGCCAATCTGGAGCCCTGCTTTCAATGGGAGCCCCCTTCAGATATCATCAAGGCCTCCAAGAAGGCCACAGGCCAGTATAACATGCCCACAGATCATAGACAAGGACTTAAATTCTGGTAAATCAATCGTTTACTGCTGCTAAACAGCTGTCCGTCTTCTTCGTGTGTTTTAGACATTCAATATCACAAGCTGTGAGCCCCAGTCTGGGATTTTCTGCAGTGTAGTGTAAGAACTTCCAGGGACGGAATCACCCTCGGTTCGCTAACTGAGTGGGTATTGTCAAGCTGAATGCATCCCATAAAATTGGACCTTGTACGCAATTTAGTGTGTTTTGATGAAATTAATTAAATAATTGTTGTGGAAATTAAAACATATTGCATTGTATCAAAATGTATAAATGGTATATTGTTGTTTTTTTTAATTTAAATGGAATTATTTTATTGTGTATATACTATTTTGTCAATAACAAATCTTCACCTTTTGATCGTTTGTGTCTTATTATTGTTAATATGATTTTGAATATGAACATTATTGTTATTATTGAAACTATTTACTGACTAATTTAACAGTTCTGAATCAGATATAGAAAAACACTAATTAAATGGGTCAAAAAGTACTCAATTATTTTAACTGGGTTTAAATAACCCAATGCTAAGTTGGTCCATTTTTAACCCAGCCAGTTTTTAGAATGTATTAATTATTTATATGCATGTACACGTGTGTTTGTGTTTTACTCTAAAAATAGAACCCCTATGTCCATATGTTTTATTTGAAGTGCTTTGTCCATGAACCAAATAGATTAACCAATTAAATATTTTCAGACCAGTTTTATTTATTTTATTTGAACTAATTTATGAAAACTGGGATGCTGCATTGATTTGTACCTGTCCAGTCATAATGATACATTTTAACTACTATAAAAAAATAAGAATTGTCTAAAAAGGTTTAAAAAGCTGTAAATATTCACTCCTATGGTACGGAATACTCAATTTATCTATCCACCTTTAGGATTTTTCTAAGGTCATTGAATCCTAGCCTGAATTGTATGGTGGTACTGTATTTAATTGTTGATGACAACAAACAGCACCAGTTTACTTGTTTTGCCTGTTAAGTTATTGCAGTTTCCTGGCTCCAGATGGACATGTATTATTCATAAGGACTGCAATATGACCAATAGACCAGCAGGTGGCTGCTGGAGGCTCGCACGTGTATGTCTATGTTTGTGACCAACCTCCCACACACAACACATGCTTCTCTGAGCAGTTGATTTATATGAGCAGCATATATTATATGAGTCAGCATCTATGTTTATCGCCCGAGGTCAAGAACGAAACATATGTATCAAGTGACAGACTGGGAAAGAAAGGCGTTTGAGTTCTAGTTTAGTAGGATCAATTTCTTTGAGCATCTGGGGGGGAAAAAACTTAGTCTTCCATTCTTATCTTATTTATTACTTGAATCAAAATGTTTGGTTAAGTAGAAGAGAAAAAAAATGCTCAATGTGAAATTCAGTGGGGCAGAGAAGTATTCTACTCTTATTGATTTAAAGTGTTGGCCCACAGACGAATTGAGAGTGAAAAGTACTTATTCATAATCTGTAGGTAAATATTTATATGTTTATTTCAATGTTGTTTAATGTTTATTTCCCATTTTTGCTACTCTCAATGGGTCACAGTAGATTCTTGGTTGATTTGAAATGTAAATATATTATTTTCTTTTTTTATTCATTCATCATTCATTCATCTTCATGTCGGCTTTCTTCCCTTTTGGGGTCGCCACAGCGTAATGAACTGCCAACTCTCTGGCATAAGTTTTACGCAGCGGATGCCCTTCCAGCCGCAACCCATCGCTGGGAAATTTGTGTCTATGTGAATTTTTGGATTAAAGATTGAACAAGCCATAAGATGGACGTAGTAAGTGTGAAATTACCCAGAACTTTCATCAGGAAGCACTTTTTGGGGGGTAAATCAGCCACATCGTCTCTGACTAAGCATCACTATGAGAGAGAGTCAAAAATGGACGAAGAGATGAAGTTGAAACCTCTTTAGTGACCGCCACCAGAATCACCATCTTTAATTATGTAAAGGTTTTATACCTTAATATATATTTAAATAAAACAATAATAAAAAAATGACCCCTCTCAGAGTTGTTATGAAGATCAAAACTAGTAATGTTAATTAAAATATTCTCTTGTGCATTAACTGTGTTCATGTATGATGTAAAAATAAGAATTTTTAACATTAGTGTAAATGGGAATCTGCTCACATCTGGGACCAGCCTCAAATGGTCAATCAAAGAATTACAATGGAAAACGGAGGGTGTTGCCACTTGAGATAAATTATTTTGCTGGAACAATTGACCATTGGTGGAGTGCTTTTTCTCTTCCTGGACTTTACACATGATTGTTCTCAGAAGCTCCCTGTTTGCTTGGCGTGTCAGCAAATATCTGCCAAACTTTAAACACTTAAGCATCTGGAGGATCAAATACAAATTCTACAGCACATGAATCACATTGCAAAACCCATATTTGCCACTGTGCTTTCTCTGTATGGATTCAAGATCATGTCTTGTCATTTACTTAACAAGTAAACCAGGTACAAATATTGTAATAAAGAACAATATTTTAGTTTTAGCATATACAATGCACATCAGAAATTAATACCAGATTTGTTCCTGAAGGTTTCTGGAGCAAAATTACTGCCACTGGAAATGATTTAATGCAACATAGATGTATACCCTATAGTGGGAACAATAATAAAGTCTCCCAAGATTTGAGAAAACATAGTTGGTAAAACAGTGAAAACAGACTTCTATTATTCTCAATAGAGATTATGGCACAAGTCGTGTGATTTGTAGGGTTTAAACTTCATATGTTTGTTTCATGTTATTCTGTATATTGCTCTCCCCACTGTTTAAAATCAGATATTTTATTCCCTCACTGTATATTACTGAAACCGATTTGACTTGAAACAATCTGAACAGTGACAGAAGTTATAAGACCTCTGCTTCAAAAATAAAATATGTCTCACTTACTGCTAGATCTACAATTTTCTTGTCCTCCAATGTCATCATGTTCCCTCTGAGACACTCACAATGTGTTACCCAGGTGTTGTTTTTCAACACACCGCTTGCTCTATTCTAGTCCCATGGTTGTGGACGTTTTCCTGTGTCACACCTGACTCCATAGCCTCTCACAGACTAGGAGGTACCCTTAAGAGCACACTTTAAGTTGGTTGAGACTTAATTTTTTTGTGGATTGTTGTGCTGTTGGCCTCTAAACCAACAGGTTATGATAGCAGTTGATTTGTGTTCTGTCTCAAATCTTACTCTGTAAATCACTTTTCAAATTTTTTGCTGCATTGCATTGTTTCTTCTATCATTATGGACTGTGTTGAGGAAAAGTGGTACTATGGTAACGTTGTTTCAGTAGGTCACACTTTGCAACTCCGTCAAAGGTGCTGGCTGGGGGATGTTAGTTCGCAGAATTCCTCAGAGAAGCGTCCAAATGTTCACAGTGTGCTGTTGTGATGGTTGGCTACAGGAAACATCACAGTCCTTCTTGCCAGATAAATATGCTCATCTTTACAATTAATTGTGAAAAGGTGTCATTCCTAATAAAAGCTGTTTTGGGCTGTGATTACTACAAACTCAGACTAAAACGGTTTTGTTATTATTGCAGTTGGCTCCAGTGTGCATACAGCTTCCAGTATTCCTTTACTCTATATCCAATGCTTACAAAATGGCGCTCGGATGGAAAAGGCAACAGAGACTGCAATGCTGATGAGTTCTAAACCTTCAGACAAGGCTTTCATCATTGAAGATCCATCAGAGTCCCTGAACAGCCTTCACCTCTGGATTAATCCCAAATAATAATCAATCCCAACCTGACCGGCCAAGACACACAAACACAAGCCTCTGTTTTCCCACAGAGAGGGAGAACTCAAGCTTTGAGGGTATCCAGGTTGAACTCTAACCAAAAATGTTAAGTTTGCTTTGCTTGATGTTTATTTCTGTCAGATGGATTCCAATCTGAATTGACCTTGTTGTCCTTTTGTCAACAGGATTTTAAAGGAATGACTGTCTTGTGTGAAGGAATAAAATCTTAAATACAAGCTGATGAAATGAGAGTTCTCTGTAAAGTAGCTGGCCACTTCTCCTTCAACATCAAGTGGTGGCTCTGATTTCTGTATCAAATCCCTTCCCAAGGAGATATTTTGGGGAGGAGGAGGAGGCCCTACGGAAAGCTCAGGACAGACTACGGCAACCATGACTCTTGGCTGGTCTTGTAATGCCCCATTAATTACTCAGAAGAGCCGAAGGAAGTGTCCTGGATTTGGAAGTTTGGACAAAACCATTGATTGCTTACAGTCTCCCAAAGTGGCCCCAGATGAGAGGGGATCTAATGATGACATCACATGAACATATGCTCAGGTATGGTCACTGCTAAAGCTAAATCTCTCGCTTTTAGATTCCAGTGTACAGTGAACTATTTTATTTTGTTTGTTTTGTCTAAAATATAATCTAAAAAAATATTAGATATAAATATAATTTGTTTAACCAATGAATATAAAAATTCACTGAAATATAGTGCAAGTATAGCGAAAATAGTGCGCATTACAATACAATAGTTTTGTGCATTACGATGTTTAACGTGTAATTTATACACGTTTGTTAGCTGTAGATGTTGTGTATGATTTTATATGTGTTAGTGGCCACAAGACTTGTTGTTAATGTGGATATAAAAACCTCTGTACTTCAAAGGCTACATCATATGATCTCTCACATTTTAATCTTTAATTTAGTTACTGGTTGTGTATAATTCATTATGAACCAGTGGAATAAATGACTGATATAAAGTTCTTGGCTGTATATAGAGTAATAACAGCAGGATGTAAAGTTGGCTCAGATCAATTCAGATGTTGATTATGGTAACATCTACCCTGGAGAAATCAGAGCTTCACCTTGTGCTCACATGAATCCTGACTGAATCTGTCAAGCCCGGGAGGAATTTCTGGCTAGACGAGACAGAAATTTAAACCTGGAGCTCAATGAACCGAAAGTATGTCAAGTATTGAGATTTGAGTGAATTGGGCTATTGTTCTGTTAAAATGATTCATTTAGTACCGATCTTTATATATATATTTTATATACAAATTTTTATTTGCGTGGACAATTGTGCAACAAGCACATTTTCCCCCTATAATGGTAAAATATAACTATGTTTCTCTAAATGAATACCTTGATCATATCGGCTCAGAAAACACAATATTATACTTAGAAATCTACTTCATTATTTTTATTATTATTATTGAACTACCAGTATGAAGATGTGTTACAAACCTTAAAGTGTGACTTGAATTGTATTCAATTTTAAGAGATCGGATTTTTTTTTGTGTGTGTGTGAAATAAATCACTGCAGAGGAATTCATCGCTCCCACTCATAGAATATCTGGCATCAGCAGGTGCGTTAAGTGATAGACCTCCTATTTAATGAGAGAATAATAAACTCCTTCAGTGTCCAGATGCTTGAAATCTCTCATTCTAATCATGGCTCTTAACCTCCTTTTGTCTGATTGAAATGAAATGATTTGTCAAATAGTTTATATCAATAATTCAAAATAATTGGATCTTTACTGTATAATTTTTTGAGTTAATGTGGCTTTTTACATTTTTATTTCGGCTTTTTATATTTAGTTAGACTGTTGATATTTTTTGGGATATAATACACACTTACACGTAAATACATTTTTAAAGGCTTTCACATTAAAAAGTTATCTCATTCACCCCAGCAAAATCTGTTCATCACAGGGCCACACTCACTAACCATTTATACTTTCCTGTGCTATTCTAACAATCTTTTGGGGTTAATTGAGGAAAATAAAACATCAAGTTAATGAAATTATAAATGACTTCATAAATTGTCATATTCCCTGCATATGTGCAATGTTTAAATTCCTTTTTCAACATTTCAATTTCTTTTGTTGGGAGATTTTGCATTCCTTTACCAGAACACAGGTGCCACATTAATAGAGTGTCATTATCCTCATTTAGTCTAATTCAGGAAATAATGCAGAACAACGTTCAGGTCAGAAAGTAAGCAAGGCATGAAGAAACAATTAATAAAAGAAATCTGTTGTTGAATAATTAAAAAAAAAACTAGAGCTACTATTTCAAAACATTGCTAGCATTAAATATTCCTGGATAAATCTGATTCTTAACTACTAAATTCTCTAATTCCTTCTTTCACTGAAGCTCAAAAGAGTCAAGCAAACATGAACGTAAATGTTTATTTGATGTAAAAAGGTCTCATTCAGTGGAAACTGCTAGAGTGAAGGAGGCAGAGCGGAGCAACAGCCCGGGGCCAAGCTTGCGCCCTCTGCTGCCCAGACGACCACGGATCTGCCCGTTCCCTTCCCTTCCCTAGATCTTTCCTCCTTTACTTCAGATGATTGTTTAACTCAGGATTTTCTTGTGTGTTTTATAGATCCATGGTGTGTTTATCTTTTTTGTCATAATGAATTATTTTCACTGTGCCAGTCCATATCAACCCTCTCAGTGCATACAGTGTGGGTGAAGGTCATGTTTTTGGATGATAATAATGTATTGTGCACAAAGTGAAGAAGTTAAAACATTTACTTTATTTAACACTGAAAATAATTTGTAGATTAGTTTGATAAAGCATGTGTAAAATGAGCAATGACATATTATCGACATTTTAAATATTTCTATGTTTAAAAAACAATACAGGCCCAAAACATGGTTTCTGCAAGTTTCATAAGGCCACGTTTAAGACTTTTTAAACCATTTTAAATAAGGCTGTTATAATCTTATAACTTATAATGTCAAAAACATATACAAAACTTTTTTTGGCATTTACAAAAGTTACTCTGGCAACCCTAACCATGTCTTTTGCAAAGGTAAGCATTTATGAGCTTTTTCTCAAACTCTAGCAACTCTAGCTGTCTTTTTTTATTACACTTATGAGAATTTTCTCAATCTCTGGCAACCCTTACAATCTCATTTACATTTCTAACTTTTATGGCCCTTAAGTCAATATCTGGCAACCCTTTATTTTTGAAGATTTTAAGCACTTATGTGTGTTCACAAGCATTTCCTCTATCTCTGGCAACCACAAATAACAACAAAAACACATATCAAATATGCATCAAATAGACATCAGAATAATTAGACCTGTGAAAGTTTGAAAGTTTTTTTTTCTTGACGAATGGCACTAATACAGAATTTGACCAGTACTATGTTCAGGGTATACTCTACTTTTCATGTACTGCTCGTTTTAATAAGAAATTTGCGGGTAACAATAATGAACAAACCAAGTCAATAGAGAATATATTGTGTTGGGTGAGCAGCTGACCCCTGGATTTGACCTTTAGTGACATTTAAAACTCAGTAAAAAGTCTTTGTTATTTGCAGATACATCTTTCAATGTGAATGGTAGATTATAGCTCAAGTGGTATGACCCAAACCTCTACTGAAAAGAAGCCTGAATGCTTCTTATGCCAGTAAATAAACATGACATTTAAAGGTCTTCCTGAACAGAACCAAACCATAACTTTCTTAGATGTTTTGTAAATGGAATGAACTTTGCCTGCACCTGGATCTGTTCTCTGCTTGTTTAGTCTGAAAGAACCCATTCATGAGATCATACGTAGGAGCTGGAAGAGTTACTTCAGTGTGATTAGCATTCACATGAAATAATGTTGCATAACTTTTTGCACACAAAGACAAATTGTTTTTTAAGAGTGAAAAGTTTAACTGTATACATTTATTGTTTGTATGTGGGAATACAAATTATTTAGAGAATAGACAGTTATTAAAAGAATGGTTTGTATGGTACAAAGAAGTATTTAAAGGCATTCTTATATCATTTTGCATTGTGTCGCCATATTGGTGATAGCAACCCTTTCCTTCTTCAAACTGAAGGACCCTTTGACACTAAAACTCCGTCTATTCTTTGCTCATCAGGTACAAATCCCTTTATATTAAGGTAACCACAAATTAGTCGTGGTTGCACATCACTAATATCCAATTCTTGATTTTACCAAAATATTTAAATCTTTTTTGCATACTATTCTTTTTCTAACATTAGAAAATGTAAAAATGAAAAAAAATGTGAGAATTTTTTTTATAAAATACAAAGTTGGAAAGTTTTTTTTTTCACCAGTTTATCTGTGCCAGACACTTTGTGAAAGAAAAGGAAGACCAGACTGTACACTTATCCCAGCGTTTGAACAGAAATTAGAATTATTTGTCTGCGTACACGACAACATCATGACCACAAAAATTTGTCTAGCTCCAGCTTTTTTAAAATCTTACCTTTCAAACTTACCTCTGAGGTTAGCTGGCCAGATTCGTCTAATTATTCCCAGGTAGATATATAACCGAGCGTTCTTTTGGGGTAGCAGGACATACACAACAGATTTTGCACGATTTATGTGTTTTTGTCTTTTTAAAATTGTATGACTTTTATTTTTCTTGTAAAGCCCAAGTTTCAGGGTTGTTAAAGTGTATGTGTGCTCTATAAATAAACAATTTATTTGATTGATTTGATGTCACAAAACTCAAGGATCCTTCTGACAACTGCAGATACCTGCACATAACCCTAGTGATTCAACATCTACCATGGCTAAGTCCGTATGTTTTTTTCACTACGAGTAGCTCAGTCTAATATGTATCCTAAACATTGATATGATTTTGCAAGCAGTAAAAATGAACATAACCATATCAAACACTAAGCACAGTATATCTAGCTTGTCTTAAAACTACAAGTCTTTGTGGACTGAAGCACTGTTGGAGCAAACCTGGCCACTGCAGGCTGAACATTTAAGTTTAGCAGACTAAACATTTGAATTTTAAATGGAGATGTTATTGGCATGACAAAATTATACTGTCGTATGTCACAAACTTTACATAAATAACCAAACAAATAACTTAAATTAGTGATATGAATATCTGATGTTATATTCAAGTTTTAAAATAGTGCTTTTGGACAACAATAGTAAAAGCAGACAATTGATGTTTAGATATATTATATATAAACTAAGTTATAAACTAGAGCTAATGTTGAAGACTATTCCGTCATGGACATTATGGGCCAAGTATACTGAAATCATGCATTTTCTTTTTTCTTTCTCTGTGTTATACCAAGCAAACTGGGAATGCAAACAAAAAATATGCTAAGTGAAATTAAGCTTGGTTTCAGAAAACAAATATTCCAGCCTCCAAAAATTATCTCATCACAGTTTAAAAAAACATGAAGGCAATTTAAAGTTTTTCATGATTTATACCCATCTGAAGCCACACTTCTGAATCCAAACAATGGCATGCGGAGAGGCCACAGGTATAGACCATGAATATTTCATGAAATCAGCCGTTGATTAAGTAGAGGCCACAACATTCCTACTCAGAGGAGCATTCCTCCCATGCACAAATGGAATATCTCCACATGCGTTAGTCAAAACACGAATGGAAGACGTGACATTTGTCTCAAGGCCTCAGTCTGATGATCCTCCTTCTAATGCTTGATGATGTTCAAAACTGTTCTATAATCATATTAGGAGGACTGAATAAAATCTAAAACACTACTTTTTTATTTTAAACAACATTAGGATGTTCTCAGGTGAGATCAAATTGGATTGAATGTCTAATAATAAAAACAGGTTTGAGAAGATCAGATTAAATGTCTGCGATCTCAAAAGGATTGTACAGTATATATCAGATCTACGATGCAGTAGAGAAAGCACAGATGAGCCTTCTACATTTTCTTCTTTATATTTCTCCCTCTTTCATCATATTTTGTCAAGCTGTGCTGCCCTCCCAGGTCTCCCCTCTCCACTTTGTTGACAGATCTCTCAACGGAACAAGAATCTTGCTTCAAATATATAAAAAGAGGGTTAATCCAATTCTGCTTATAAGGTATATGAAGAGCTAACTATTTATCCAAGTATTATATTGCATTTAATTATTCATCTGCATATTTAAAATATTTATTTTATTTATGTATTACTTTATTTCAGTTTGAGTTAAACTGACTAGTACCCTTTTTACATTTGTACTCCTGTTTTAGGGATTTCTCTCATTTAATTTCTATATTTAGTTATGCAAATGAAGGTTTGTTTATGCATATGTCCAGTTCATATTATGTATACGATATAGACAGTTTATCAGTTGTATGAAGTATTGCAGAACCTTCTCTCTCACTGTCCCTGGCTGGTGGAACAAACTCCCTGATCCAGTCAGGAAAGCAGCAACACTAACAGCTTTCAAGAAGCAACTGAAAACCCTTCTCTTTAGGGAACACCCACTATAGAGAAAAAAAGAATAATTTTTCCTCCTCTGTCTTTATTTCCTTTCTGCTATGGTTTATTGATCAGTTGATACAGCTTCTATTATGAGCAAGCTGAAATAGACTCTGACTGTGTAACAAATTGCAGATTGTCTCTACCTATCTGCAAACGCTTTGGACAAATCCATAAATGTAAATGGCTTGCAATGTTAAACAAATGATCTAACTGTAATCTGTAAATTGTAATCTTACTAGATCAGATGGTTGTGGCTATGAAAGTCAGCTAGTTGCCTGCACATTGCTCTCATTCTCAATTCCTGGATGGCCGCAGCCCTGAAAGTTTTGCACTGATCTTAACTGCACAAACCTGACTCAAAAATCAAGATCCGCTGGGCTCGTTTGAAGTTTCTCTTGTGTCTCTTGAAACAAGGTTGGAGCAAGAGCCAGCCCTCCAGGAATTGAGCTTGACACCCATTAGCCAGAACTTTAAATGTTCTGGGATTGCCTCACTTGACCAATCACTGCAAGTATTGCGTTCAGATACTGAATTTCAAAAAACGTACCCATTTTCTTTTTCAATGTAAACAACATACCAACATCCATACATAGGGTCTATTGAATAAGTTTCCAACTATTTCAGGAAAGAGGGCATCTTTCTACCATTGCTGTTGTTTGAGGTTCATAAGATGTCACCAGAGCCCGAGGAGTAGCTTTCACAGCTACAATCAGTGAAGCATGTGCATTAACAGAGTGGAAAGCAATGTTACGGTTGTCAGAGCACTTCTTGTTGATGTGTTTCAAACTCAGGATATGTTTTTATATTTTTGTTTCTCTACCCCCTGCTGGTACACAACATTTGGCTGTTTTTGTAAGAGTCATGGTTACCTGTTGTATAATATCCAAAAGCACAGTGCTCTGAAAACAGTATGACACTGATGAAAAATCCAGAACATCCTGCTACACCCATTTCCTTTAGGTCTCCCCATTTCACTTGGGGATTTATCATTTTTCACACATTTTATGAGTCTTTTCGCAGTACTGTATCACAGAGATAACACAGTGTTTGGGACAAGTCTCACCATGTTCATTGCTACTCTGGGTGGTCTTCTGTGTGCTTTATGTGACTGCTTTTCCTGTAGGTTTTTTTTATATTTTATTTTAGAGAAATTAGAGGAGATTTTGATGGCTCTCTCTCTTCTTGGTAGAAAGTAAAGCACAGATTTTAAAAAGACCACATTTTATTAAAGGTTGTTTGACAAGGTTTTAATTTATCTAGTGGGCGTTTACCACAATCTGTCCACTCTTGTCTTCATTTTCATCTGTATTAAGTATGGGCTTCTTGAATTGGACTTCAAATTTAAGTTTGGTTTGTTTCAGACGTCTCAACATGCCCTTACACAGTTTCACCCTATCACAGTCTGTTTGGCTTTGTAGTGTCTAAAGAAGTTAGCAAAACCCATAATTTGCTTCCATCATCCCAGTTCTGCATGATGGTAGACAGGGCCAGAGTGGGACACATTTTCAGCAATGAAGTCTAAGTGAACGAAAGTTAAAGCTAGATTAAAGACCAATACTAAATTATGCTGGTGCTAGTAAGTGCACATAATGGTAAGACAAAGATGTCTTATTTTGGGTAATTGTTATGTCATTATTGGTATAATATTTTTGGTTAAAAAAAATGATAGAGTTGATGCTGTATTCATTGTTTGTTTAAAATCGCATCTTAACACTGTTATTGATATTTTGTAATCTAGTGTTAGTAATATTTTATGTTGACACTTTTTGTAATCACCATTGGTGAGAATAAAATTGATACTTTAATAGATAAATGGTTTACTTTATATAGCTAATAAAGCTAATAAAGCTTATGATGACCTGTTGCATCCTCAAAAGCTCCATCTGCATGTAGGCCTGTTAACGAGAGATTTGTTTGCTAATGAATAGAATTTGAGTACATTACATCTTCACTTTCTTTTATCATTGAATTTCATTTATATCCCTTTCTCCTTCATACTAAAGGATCGCTGACTTCTTTATTTTTGGTAGTGGCTGATTGAAATGAACGAGTGTGCATAAACCTGATACTGAAATACACGCGTGCCTTCACAGCAGATTTCTCCATTTGTTGTTTCATGTCCCATGTGTAAAATATAGCTATCAGTCACAGAATTTGTTTGGCCAAAATATATGGCCAGAGTAGAATGGACCGATTCTCCTGATTTTCCCGATTGGCCACTCTGGGCCTGATGTTAGAGTATGGAGCTAAAGATCTTACAAAACAATCTAAATTTGAATTGTTTTGATCTGAATTATTGACCATTGTAATTTTTTACTATATCTGAATATCATATGCCATTAAAACATGTTTTGAATTTGAATTTCATAACCTGAATATTTAACATCTGACATTTGATAGATGTATTTTCAAGCTTCAGATTTTTCTGCTGATATCTAGTTTGTAAAAATACAATTTGATCACAGATGATCACCCTTCCTTGTTGATGACTCCTGACCTACTTTCACAACCTGAATTTTTCTGTTTGAATTTTACAATATTGAATTTTATGTTTAGAATTTTTTAATCTTAAAAGCATTCAAACTGTATTTTTACAAACTGAATATCTGCCGACAAATATGAAGTTTAAAAACACATTTTAAATAATTATGCATTAGTTTTACATTTATGCCTCAGTTTAAAAAAGTCAATGTTTAAGTTTTTAAGTTTGTCAATTCTAAATATTTTTATTGGCATATAATATTCAGTTTTATTACAAAATAATTCAAATCAACACAATTCAAATTCATATCAGTTTTTGGCAGATCTCTAGCTCCAGTAGAGGAAGAGATCAGCAATTGGATTTACTAGTTTACTAGTTGGATTTACTAGTAACTAATTTTGATAATTTAACAAGATGTTATTCTCAGTGACCTTGATAAATACAGTATCCACACAGCAATTAATTAGTTCTCAATTAATATTTTCATTAACTGTGTTTAATTCAGCAGGATTCATTTTCTGTTGTCATATCATAGTACTCAGACCTCTATCGTAGGACATTCATACCCAAATGCACACAGGATCAATCTTATATCTTCATTTGGAACTAGAGTATCAGCTTGGGACAAAAATGTGAGATATTATCAAATAGTCTTAAAAAGTATGCAGCCATTTTGTTGGGAGTTACAGGAATATTAAATATGGGATCCATTAGATCAGAACTGCAAAGACAAAATAATAAAAATAATAAAAAGTTGAATAAAGTATTTTTATTGTTGCTGGATTCATTTGAGTTCTCGTCTTGCTGTCAGCTAGTTTATGACCTGTAAAAAAACTCCCAAGCTCTGCAAGGAAAATCTTCTAGCATACCTACAGTAATAGTAGCCCCAGATGCTATCCTCCATGCACAGCAATTGACATTGATGCAAACAGCACATTAGGGAATGACTGAACAGCTGAAAGCCCAACTTACATGTATTTTAATTCTAAATCTGCCAAAAAAAATCAAGGAGAATGCATGCTTCTGATTCATATACTGTGGGATGACTTATAACTTAAGTGTCATGTGACTCAGATTTATAAAAGGACTCCATGCAAGAGGAAAATTTGGAACGATGTATTACAATAAATCCCTTTCATAACCCTAAAGTAATGTTATCTTTTCTTGTTGAATTGGAATCCAATTAATGTCTGCTGGAGACCAAACTGGGAATCCACTTCGACTGCAGCTATGCCTGCAAGAATAACAAAGTTGGATCCAACAATGTTGCTACTTGAATTAGACAATCTTTAGTCATTACTAGATAAAACTCATCAGTTCCAAACACAATTTTCCCAAATGTTGTGAAATGTCATTCCGCCAAGAGCCTTAAATGAAAGGTTTTTAGAGGTTTGTTAAAGCATCGAATTTCCCAACATTTGCTTCAAGAATTAATTCTGTGTTAATGCACATTTAATGGTGGACCTTTCTGCTCCAGTTAAGCAAATCAAAACAGAGCATCTAAATGCATTGGACGGCATGCTAATTTCTCTGTCTCAGCCACCCGTGGAGTGCCGACCTGGAAAGGGAAGGATCAATTACAAGGATCAGAGTGAAACCCGTTTATCTTTGGAGCAGACTGCCTCCACTGCATGCAAAAAGACTACCCATTAGAGGGGCCTCGAAGAAGCTTTGGGTCACAGTCTTGATCAGGTCAGTGCTTTGGAAACATCATTTACACAGACAAAATTCCACAACTAAGTTTCCCACCCAGTGGCACGTTTATGTTGCCTTCTAGATAAAAGCAAGGTTCGATGGAAGGTTTTGGTTTTCCCTATTGCATTTCTATTGGAGAAGATAGTACGACGGTCTTGTTAAACCAATATTGGCCACAAACAAAACATTTAAATCAGATATTCAAATGTATGATAGAGAGATTGGTTCAAACTGCAAAGATTGAAACAGTGTATTGGATTTGATGTGCTGGTTTAGTGTTGACAATGCAAGTGGGTTAAAGCTGCATCTTGTGGTCGGATGATTTCAAGAAATAACAACTACTTACAATGACTCTTCGTTGAGCACCACAGGGCAGGATTTAATTCCTTATTTTCTACAGTATTATAGTTTATTAAATGAACATCATAAACAGAAAAAAAAAACTCATGGATGTTAGCAAATACATAATTCGAAGTTGATGCTCTTTCAATCTTCAATTTATTCATTCTTGGATCTTTTGCAATGAAACCCAGCCACTGAAACAGGAGTCATGATTCAAAGCTCTTGACAGGTTGCCAATCCTGTATGTCATAGTATGATTTCACCTCTGCTTATTTGCATAAGGACCGGATTGCTGTCACTAATGAGAAATCCCAGCTCTCATAAGAAATTAATCACTTCGTATCGTTCAGTTGGTGCAAATTTCCATCAGTGTACGTTCACTTTAAAGGCTCTCCTGCTCACATCTGATCAAACTTTGAAGCAGGACGTGCAGGCTAATTGATTAATGCTTGACAACATTCATTTGTTTGAACCTGTTTAAAATGTAAAGGAATCAAATTATCAGGTGGACGGAAGACAAACTTGTCTAAAAATGTCAGCACATGGGTTGTTTGAACTAGTTTGACCCCTGCTCCTCAGAGGAACATGTTAGATCCTTTAAAACAGCCAGACAAGCTTGTCATGGTGTTGGTTTCCAAAAGTGCGAGCAGACTATAGCTTTGAAGGGGAAATGTAAAGTGCTAAAAGCCACTATTTACGTTGGTAAACAAAATGACTGCTGAAAGCACCAACAAACACTCCTGAGCTTGGTTTGTTTGGTTTAGGGAATTCACAGTTCAAAGAGTTTGCAAGACACAGCTGAGCTCTGATTGAAGTTAGAGAATATATAGGCATTTTGTGTAAGGTATCTTTGTTCTGATCTGCATCCAAACAGGATGAAATTGTTAACATTGGTTAAAGTTGACATATCATGCCACTTTTTACTCATTTAAAATAGACATTTGAACCTCTCTACACTATCTCTGTACCCTTAAACCTTTCAAAATGTAGTATTTATTGTAAACAATGTCTTTAAATCACCTAAAATAGCTGTGTTCTGCAAAACGAGTAATTTATCCACTGTTCCTCCCATTGACATGCTTCTGCCATGCCCCAATGCTGGGTTTTGATGTCTGGCACACAAACAATTTTGGATGAATACATTTAGTAAGCCAAACAACACTTTTGGCCTGGGACATCCAAAAACACATTTGTCTGCTATGGTTACACGTCCAGGTCAGTCAGCACATACATTCTTCATTGTGCTGGTTCTTCTGATTGGTTGGTGGCCAATGGGTGTCACTATGGCCCTCAAGTCGTTTTGAGCTCCCAGAAAAAGAAAATAGGAAACATACATGAATCAATCTGAATATGACTTGAAGTATGTTTTGGATGAGGAAATAATACTAAAACATGCAAGAAATGTCTGAAAAGTAGAGTTTCCATGATACGACACATTTCAATGTCCAATATCCACTTGCATGGTTGTAATGCAATTGTGATGATTTGATTTTTGAAAACAAGTAAGATCATTTTCCTTGTGGCATCCATTTTGATATGTACAATGAGATGTGTTTTAAGTATGTAGCATTTATACCCACAGTCACTTACAGATGGCACATTCTGGTTGTGTTATTAACAGGGACGTCTGTCTGTTTGGTAAATTTGGCTTCTAGTGCTTTCTTATGGCTTTTAATACTTTATTAAAGTAAAAATAAGCAAGCTTTAATACCTACCTGCATATTCCTTTAAGATTTTATAGATAAATAGGATAATGTTTATTATGTTTTAAAAACAAGGGGAAAAGGCAAGGTCTCGTATTCACATATACAGACAAATAACCGCACATATTATCTAAAATTAAAAAAAATGGGATGGTGGTAATACTCTAGTAAAAATGAAAGATTAAACCCTTAACAATGAAAGTTTTTCAATTAAATAATAGATTGATTATTAGAGATGTTTTGTATCTGCAGGCATGTGTTTTTTTAGCGTCTATGTATATATTATAATAATTATTCATTTTTTCCTTCTAAAATGCTGTTTAAACACAGTTGTTTATTGGCAACCTGTCCAAATTTGGATGCATAAATACCATGGAGAAAGATTCATTTATATAGTGGACTTAAACAATGAGTGTTTGCTGAAAAAATAATAACTTTTTGATCTGCTTTTTTTCTCAAGGTTTAAATGGCGGTTTATATTCCTGACAATCTATCCATTTTAATTTTACAGTATTGCTTTTTATGAGTAGGTCACAAGTAAGTAAACCTTAGGTAAGTAAGTAAGTCTGTATGAATAATAAGTAAAAGTAGGTGACTGGCTGCTTCAGAGAGGGTCTCGAGTTAGAAAGTCTCGTGTCCCTCCCCTTTATTTCTTAGTGAGTGCTCTCCAGCTCCTCCGGGCTCGAGAAACTTTACTTTGCTGAAGTCACTAACCTCAAGACACGCGTGGACGAACATGACTTCAACGAGGTATGTTATTTGGGTTATTGGGTTTCGAAGTTAAACGCAAATTACATTTCAACAGTCAAACTATTGTGTGTCAAATATGTGGCAAACTGGTAAAGTTAGTCGACCGAACTTGCGCTCTGTATTTAGTGGACACACTATTAACCACTTTAGTCAAATTTAATGTTTATAATCGCTGAGGTGTTTGATGAGAGTCACGTGGTCGGCTAATATACGGAAAGCATTCCATGGTTGAAGATACGTTTATTTTGTTTCATAAACTTGAACCGACATATTGAAGGTGGAAGAGTAAAGGCAACTCATTATAAACAAGTTTCAAATTATTAAATTTGTCAAGTGTGTACTTGTAATTTTATTGAGCTTTGAAAACATTGGAGTGTTCTTGTTTTGTAAATAATTATTGACTATATTAGTTTTTGGATCAATAACTTGACACACTTTGCTGGCAAATTGCTGCTTCGCTAGTAAACTATGTAATGACTGCGCTGTTCGATTTTAAAACGCAATACAAAATAACAAACAATATATCTTCAATGTATATTATACCAAATGTAAGAAAGAAAACTAGGAAGACACTGTCATATTCTATCTCACATATAGATTTACATAGCAAGGAAATGCCAAACATAATTAAACACGCAACGAAAATAAAATGCTAAAAAGTTAGACTAGGAGCACTGACCTCGTTGAAGTTTCCTTGTCATTGGATGTTTAGTAGTCGCATATTTAGCGACCGTGTCAAAACTAAAATACTGTTTTGGTTTTGAAAATTAACCTCCAAAGCTCCTGAAAAAAATAACTGAAAGTAATAAAACTTGTTGGTTTGTGCTCATCTATAACCCCACTGTTAGACACAAATGTTTAGTTATTAACAAAATAAATATGAACATAAAACAGTTGCAAAGGTCATTGCAGTAATGCTAGTTCTTTGTTGTTACACATTAATATGTTACAAATAAAGCTATTTTCACTCTTTAAGTGAAAATGTTGGCTTTTTAATGGTTCCCTAGCAATTGATGTTGTAAAATACATCTATTTAAGTGGTTAAAACCTGTTTGACTGTTCAGAGGCAAATCAATGTTTATTTTCATTAACTAATATCACTCATTTTTGTACAATCTACTATGAGGTAATATAATTAGTCTACAGTTGAAACAATTGCAAATTAGTTTATTGCACAGCACAGGGTTTAAGTTATTAAGGTCTCTTTTGGAAACAAGTTTCTTTCATCTGCCATGAAATCTTAATGTTCAGGGCCTTGAGAGTATTCTCCAAAACAAACAGAACTTGTTGCTCTTTTGCAAAGCAAAATGTCATCGAGTACAACTTTATTTTGTGTACCAAGTCTTGGCTTTGACAAAAGAACACACTTTTTTAATATGTGCAATCTTAAAAATGTTACCACAAAAACATCAAAAACTAACATATACGTGTATCTCTTCAACATTACATGACAGACACTGGCTTTTTCTGTCTGCTAGTTACAGTTCTGCATGATTTCTTTATGAATGGGTCTACATTATTTTTTCTGAATCAAATTAGTAAAAGTATTTAAAAATAATAGCCAACCTAATGAGCATTATAGCTTTTCAAATGACGTTTTTACAGAATTTATTGCTTTTCTGGCAGTCATATAATGAATGTACAGTAATAAGCTTGAATACTGGAGCTGAGAGAGTTTCTGGCTCATGACATCAGATTTGGACTACCCTGTGATTTTAAAATGTGGGACGGACTTAGAAGGGTGAGCTCAGCTAAGAAGCCAGATGCTGGCGTTTACAGACAGACCTTAGTGCAGGTTGAAAAAACTCCACAGGAAATATTTTGAGTGCTCCCTAACTTGCCTTTCATTCTTTGTTCAAGGTTTTACTGACTGTCTGGAGTGCACTGGAAATATTAAACACCTGTTGATACACCAGGTTCCAAGACAAGATGGCCTGCATACTTTTAAATTTGTTGTTTTTATTAAGTATAAGCAGATGCTTTTGCCAAAAGGATTGCACGGATGTGGATTGCCCTGAATTGCATAATTGTATCGAGGAAGCGTTGGACTCTGGAGAATGTTGTGCCACCTGTGTTCAAACAGGGTGCATGTGTGAGGGGTACCAGTATTACGACTGCATCAGTGCTGGTTTCGGTTTTGGTAAGGTTCCAGAAGGCGAGTCTTATTTCGTGGATTTTGGGAGTACCGAATGCTCCTGTCCACAAGGTGGTGGACGGATCAGCTGCCGTTTCATTCCATGCCCTGAAATACCAGCAAACTGCATTGAAGTTTCAGAGCCGGCAGATGGATGCGTTCAGTGTGAGCAAGTCGGATGCATTCACAAGGAAGAGAAGTACCAAGCTGGACACACGTTCAACATTGACACTTGTCAAGTATGCCACTGCCCGAATGGTGGTGGAGATCTGATGTGCTATCCAGTTCCAGACTGTGATAAAAATCTAGCTTCAAAACCCATCCAGAGGACCACTGAAGAGAGTACACAAGAGAGACGCAACCGAGACAGCATACAGCACTTATTAAACCATCAAATCTCTGGAAGTCACATTAACAAACATGTTCCGCTGCATAACGATAAGAATCTTCCATTTAAACTGCATATTCGAAATGCAGAGGAGGAAGAAGACTATGATTATCCATCAACTGATTACTCATCTCAATATCTACATGGTTTAACAGCTCCTACAGAGTCATCCATCATCTCGGTATCTCATTCAGATAATTTTACCCCCCGCCAGGCTGTGCACAAGGGAGCCAACCAAGAGCTGCGAGAGATGTTTGGTATTCACAAGTCAACAACAGACAAGCCCCTGTTTCCTTTATTTCATGGCGGTACGGAAAGAATGAGAGTTGTTATTCACAAGGACAAACCCAAAAATGAGCTAAACAGTTCAGTAGAATACAAAACAGACAGAGAAGAATTCTTTCTTCCAGTGGAAACTGCAAACCGAGTGGGGTTCTCCTCTCAGAAAGAATCCTCGCAGATTCACAGCTTTAGCCTTTACAAAGAGGACTCCAACCAAGAGGCCCTAATAGATGACCAACAGCTTGAATTTTCTTTCGAAACTCCCGATGGAGAGACAGGTACCTCACAGGAGGATACCACATCTGAAACAGATAATGCTCAAACGATTTCTTCATTTTGGGAAACTACTACATCACTGCAAACTGCATGGAATGGAGTACTCGAAAGTGAAATTCTTTCCCATTTCCCCAATACTGTAGAATCAGATGGCTCCAAAGTGGAAGAAACCAGCACAAGAGGGCCTGTTGAGGACATATTAGCGCTCAATGAAACTGCTAGCGACTATGGCATTCACCCAATCGGTGGTGATGAATATTTCCTCAGCAGTATAGATTCTGGATTGCAAAGTGTGACGTACCCTACTGAAACATCAACAGAACTTGACAAATCAGAAAGTGAATTTCAAGAAGAGTATAAACATTCTCTAGATTCAGAGGGATATTTCACTGAATACAAAAAACCTACTGATCTCCAAAAACATGGAGAGAGAAATATGCAGATACCAGTAGAGCACACCACTGAGCCTGAGAAGAAATATCAAGTGGACTTCTTTTCGTCAGTTAATGTCAGTCCAACAAGCCTACCTTCAAACAAACCATTTAACAGTCAGTTTGAGTTAAGAGAAGAGGATGAAGAGGCTGGCAACATGCTCAGAACTCATGATAGAGAGGTGGAAGGTGAGTAAACTTTCTTGTCATTTTTTTCTGTTTCACCCGTTTATGCTGAATTATTAAGTGAAAATCTGAGCCAATGCTAATTTAATTTAGCTTCTGGATATCTCTTGGGCCAGCTCTGGTTTACTTGGAAGTTTTTCTGGCCCGTGTCTTCTGTGCTGGATTGTGAAAGATTTCACCTTTGCCAACCATGGACAATGATTGTCCCACATTCCATATCCCAGTGCCAGATGTGTCAGTCAAACGCTGCCTTTGGCCCAATTTAATTTGCAGACTGAGTTAATTCAATTGAGATTCGCTCCAACAGATGACAGATGAATACAATAAATCAGGGAAGCTCTGTAGGCCTTATGCTAAACCTCTCGTGAAAAACAAGCATACGTTTTATTACTTACTATGAATGGTGGCTTGCTTCCACAGATCACATGGAAGGTTAACAATTAACGTTCATCAGGTGTTACACGAGTCTTAGAAAACCTGTTTACTGTCATGTTTAATTAGTAAATGCAAATGATAATGACTCGGTAGTCCAAGGAACTGTGCATTTATATTCAGCACAGGGGTGCTGTCTTGTTCATGAAGCCGCACCCTGCAAATGCTGATTTTCCTAGTTCAGTCTTCATTTACACTCAAACACACATCATAAACTCCCAAAAGGTCAGTAAGCATAACACATTAATTGTTAGCTATAAACACTTAATCGACTGTAAAATGGCTTGTGGCTTTGGAGTAAAACTTGTTTATAGGTTTGACTCAATATTTCACCTTCTGGAGCTGGAACAGAACTACTTTATTGGGTCTTTGAATTAGGCTCTGAGGTAACTCAACATGCTCCTAGTAGCAACTAGCCATCACTTGGTGGAACAACTTCAGGTTTTTATGTGTGCGGATGGTGAGCTTAGAGATTTGGTAGGTATATTTGTACATAATTTTAATCTGAACAGCAAATCCCTGTAAATAGTTTGGGCACATTTTAGATGCAAAGATTTGTACTAATTTTTTATAAGTTTATAATTATGCATTCTTGGTTTTTGCACAGTATTTTGAATTTTATTTGGACATTTTCAGATTTTACAATATTAAGTGCCTGTGCAATTTTTTACATTTCAGAATGTATATATCAGGGTGTGCATTTAAATAATTTGAGAAATACACACTTCCCACTATTTTATTGTCTTCATTAATGATGGTGGCTGAGAGGTTCAAACCAAAAGCAAAAGTTAAAAAACACAATTACACATTGAAAAACAAAATAACAATTCAGAAAACACTATAGCAAATAAGAAAACAAATGAACAAATCAGAAAACACTATAGCAAATAAGAAAACAAATGAAATTTTTTGAAAACACAATAACAAATTTGAAAACACATTAACTATTCAGAGAACGCAGCAATATTTTGACCAACCAGAAAGGGCTGATTGGATGAGTCTTCTGTCAATCAAAATATTGGAGCACAACATGATGCTACTGCAGATGTTGGTGCAGGAAGTATCGCTACACGCAGGACTTCAAACAGATGTTACTAACAGCTGCGATGGACGAGACTTGCCTCATTCTCAAAATTCAGAAACAAAAAGTAATTTTGATCCCCAAAATGCTTTTTATAAAGACTTGTTAACCAAGGACAGAGTTTGGGATTGAGTCGTTGAAGCTGTCTGTGCTATTAGTGTTTTTTCTGATGTTGCTTTTTTTATAATATGTGGATATTGATGAAGGCGTCACAGTGGGTAGCACGGTCGTCTCACAGCAAGAAGGTCGCTGGTTCGAGCCTCGGCTGGGTCGGTTGGCATTTCTGTGTGGAGTTTGAATGTTCTCCAATGTTCTCGGTTTCCCCACAAGTCCAAAGATGTGCAGTATAAGTGAATTGAGTAAGAACGATTGTCCATAGTGTTAAAGTGTGAATGTGTGTGTGAATGTTTCCCAGCGATGGGTTGGGGCTGGAAGGGCATCCGCCGCATAAAACATGTGCCAGAGGAGTTGGCGGTTCATTCCGCTGTGGCGACCCTGAAAGGGAAGAAAGGCAACACAAAAATGGATGGATGGATATTGATGAATATACCATTCATTTAAGTGTTTTTAATTATATCCATAATCTGTTGAGAACATTGCAAATGTAAAGGGATCTACATTTTTACATGCTGTTTTTTTTAACAATGTAACAATAGCAATTGTATTTTATCGTGTTTAATTAAAAAAAATGTATGAAGAATTTCAGATGCATACCATCATGAACACGGAGGCAGTGTAAATCCCACGCATAGCTAAATTCTAACTTCACAGTTGGCATGCACACAGGTACGGAGACTCGGTATTCCCCAACCCAACTTGAAAAGAACGGATTAACAGTGATATTTAGTATTTAGTCTCGCGTGTTAATGCACACTCCATATATATATATATATATATATATATATATATATATATATATATATCTATATATATCTCTCTATATTCTATATATCTCTTATATCTATATCTATATATATATCTATCATATATATATATATATCTATATATCCTCTATATCTATCTATATCTATATATCTTATCATACATTCCATTTTGTAGTGTCACGGTGGCGCAGTGGGTAGCATTTCTGTGTGGAGTTTGCATGTTCTGCCTGTGATCGTGTGGGTTTTCTCCGGGTGCTCCGGTTTCCCTACAAGTCCAAAGACATGTGGTATAAGTGAATTGAGTAAGAACGATTGTCCATAGTGTTAAAGTGTGAATGAGTGTGTGAATGTTTCCCAGCGATGGGTTGCGGCTGGAAGGGCATCCGCCGCGTAAAACATATGCCAGAGAGTTGGCGGTTCATTCCGCTGTGGCGACCCCGAAAGGGAAGCAAGCCGACATGAAGATGAATGAAAGAATGAAATAATTTGTGTTAATTTCATTTTTTAATTGTATAAAAATAACAGCACATTTTAGCTGTTAATTGGTACATTTACCTGTGACATTCAAACACTGTTGAGAGGTTAACCTTTTAGTAGAAAAAAAATAAATCATTTATCGTTTCACATTGTTTGTCTGGCTGTTAATATTATTGTCTTGCCTAGCTTTGAGAGATAGTCTGTATACACTTTATCTCAAATAAAAAATGAAACCTTTAGTGTTCATTGCACAGTATTCTAGGTCATTTTTGGGGCCTCAACTTTTCCACAAAAACCCTGTGTAATGAGCTGTAATTTGATCACTGGCTATCTCACAACATCTCACAAGTTTGGTGTGTTGTCTTTTTATGCATATGAATCTGAGCCTCTGGCATCCTGACGTACTGTAATTTATTTAATGTTAATGCATCCACTGATCTTCTTGCCAGGGAAAATCATTTTGCACTATGACCTTTTGTAGTCAACAAATCACAAGTAGCCACCTTTTGTAGTTTAATTTATAGGCTATGGACGTAAGAGATGATGTGAGAAATCTTTGTACACATTTAGACTGCAAGGGTCAGCTACAGGATCACTGCGACAAGGCTACTTCAACCAAATGTTGCACAATTAGTTAGATAAGGAAAGGAGTCCGTTATCTTGCTGGATACCAGTTGGCCATTGCTTAAAATAAGCAGCTCTCACCAGATAGAAACCCTTGGAGCTCTCAGCAGATTGCATTTCATGAGGATGATAATAAGAAAAGTGGGGGCATATTCTACTGATAATATGTTTGGCAGGAAAGCAGTTTAGTGTTTAGTACACATCAATGTTACCAGCAAGTGCCCTCAAGGTTGACTGAAAATATAGCAGGCTTTTTTGTGCTGCATGATGCATCTAACATGCCAATCATGCATGTCTGTAATGCAGTATCATCCTATTTGAAATGTGCGATTTGAGATATGTTTCTTAGTTGGTCAAACATGGGCCATCTGTCAGTGACTGTCTATTGAGAGTGCTTAAAGTAGAGATTACTTTTATATGAACATCAGGGTGTCTGGCATCTTTTACATCATTCTCCATTTAAAACGCAAACTATATTTTCATTTAAACAGCATTTTGGATAGACTATACTTAGAACGATTGGATCTGGGGACGAAATCTGAAAAACTCATCAAATTACAACCTCTCTGTTTGGAATGAGTGCCATTGCCATTAGTGTGCCTGTGGTGGTTTGGTTTAGAGAGAATAATAACACTAACATTACGTTGATCATCTTCTTCACTTCAAAATGTTTACCATCTACAGTAATGCGATGTTCTGTGGTCTCATTCAAATGCATCTTTTAGGCAGTTAAGAGAATCTGAGATAAAATAACAAATATGTGGAGATTTATTTTCCCCTCAGGCCTGACACTTACTGCAAGGAAGCAGAGGCTACATTTAAAATAATACACAATTTTTTATATTCCTGCAACATTAATTTTGTTTCAGTTTTGAATTTTGGCCTGATTTGTTAACCATCAGTGTTTCTTAACATTAATCAATTGCCAATTGAAATGTCTTAGAGACATATAGGATAATTGCGATAGTTGTGCCTTATCAAAAAGGGGATCTGAGATGGCTTGTTTCCAGATGCCTACTGTGCTAGAAATTTTATAACATCCCCACTGGTTTTAAGATGAGGAGTATTTTTGCAATAAGATGATCTATCCATAAACATTGAACAGGTCACAGGATGTTTAGTACAAGTTCAGCATGGATATATACAGTCAAGGTCTTGTATGGATTATTTTTATACTGGATTTCCACTAGGACGGGATCTTGTTTGTTTGAAGTAATCAGTTTGCAGCTGAAACCGTTTTTAGGGATTTTAACAAATTTTCAAATCAAAGTGAATGTAATCAGTAGTGCAAAGCTTCTGTAGCTGACTTTGTATTGGCTGCATTACAATATTAATAGTTCAGCTTTAACTAAAAGTGTGAATTTAAGCTCACAACTGATTGAGTTGTCACTCAAGTACAGAGAATCCGAGAAAAGTGAGAGAAACCTTATTTTTTTATTGAACAGAAATGAGCCAATGAAGTTTCAGCACATAGATTCATTTACATCAGAAAATAACAAGCTGCAAAGTCTTTGTAATTGGTAAGGGTTTTACTTCAGAATGGTTCCAAACGAAGGTCCAGAGCCTTATAAAGGAGGAGGAATATGAGATGCCCTGTTAAACCTTGTGCTTATGCCTGGCATGACAGGATGATTTGAAGTCACAGTGAGAATATATCATTTTGCAGAATGGTTGAAAAGGTCCAGTTATTGCTTCTGGAACAGCTTGGCAACTGGGTGCAGCTGTCTGCAGAAGTGATTTCTCAGTTTCCCACTGTAGGAGCTGAATGTCTCAGAAAGCTCTGCAAGCAGAATGAAAACCCCCTAAAATTCTGAATTTGGTCTTTTTTATGTTTCAATCATCCCTGTGAATTGCATTTTAGTGCGCAATAAAAGAAAACTCATTAGTTGTTTGCTTAGCTCGTGTTGAAAGGATTGAGGGATTTTGTAAACGTGAGTCACTTCTTGGACCCTTCTTAGTGCACCTTTCTGTTGCTCTGAAATGTGTTTTGTGAAATGAGGAGCACGTACGTGTTTAACAGGACAGAAAAAGCTGCATTTCTAATGAAAAACAAAAGATTCAAGAATTTTGAATAAAGCAAAAGTTTGAGTTTTTTGTTAAAGCTCTTTATTTACCTTCGTATGCAGTTGGATGACAATACTTGAGACATTCCTCTTTTTTTTATTTCTTCTTTAAATATATTGTTAAACATTATATAGTTAAAGCATGGTGTTTATCTTCAAAGCATTAGATTATTCAAAAATGCCTCTAAACCATCTCTGTTTCGGCGCATTAGTTTTGTAAAATCAGCAGCTTTAAATGACACAAACAATCAAAGAAGGATTTGTTTGTGATTTAAAGAGCAATTAAGATACGGATCTCTCTAAACATTGTGCAACAATGGAGCTGCTAGCAAATAATTTACCCTCCCCAAATCATAATATACAGCAACAAAGAGATTGTTTACACTACCGTTAGAGTTTAGATAATGAAGGTGATATTTAGTTTAAGCCACTCAAAATGTCATGCATTTGTTTAAAGTAGCTCTTACAACTCTTCCAATTAAAATAGATCTAGAGTAGTCAAATCTATTACTTCTGTTAAATCAGTAATAAAATGTGATTTTCAATGTAGGTTACTAGTGGCTAGGTCCTTGCAAAAAGAGCAGTGTTGGGCTGGCATTCTTCTTTTTATGCAAATTGCAGCATTTACCAGCTCAAGAGAGTCTTTTCAAGGCATTACACTGTCTTTAAAACAGTCACAGATCTTTTATACAAATAATTTCAACATCTTCAACAACGTTTAAAAGTTTTTGCTATTATTTTCAGACCACCGTATTGAACTCAGCATGCAATGTAGCTTGCAAGTTTGCTTGTGATTGACTCCGTTTTACAGATTATGAGCTCTAAAACAACCTTTAATTTTGGCGAATTTCATGACAAAATTGGAGTCATAGTATACTGAAATACAGGTATGCAAACATTTGAGTGGATGCAGCGTTTGTGGCAGTTGTTTTGATCTGTTTAAAAAAAAACAATATGGCATTTGTTTGATGGAGTTGCAGCAATGAAATCGTTTCTAGCGAATGAAAAGATCATTACAAAAACTACAAAAATTCTACAAAACCTGTCACAACTGTTGTATTCTAACTGCTCCTGTAAACATGATAGATGCCTCTTTTGGCAAAGTGAATTTATTACAGTATTAAAAACAGAGATGAAACGTAAAAATTGGTTATACAGTATGTTATAAAGTGATTTGATGGTAATTGGTAAATGGGGATACTTTGTTACATGACTAAAAAAAATGTTTGGTCTGGATTTAAATGTGTACATGATTATTAACATAATCTTTGACCATTAGAAAAGTGCCTAATATAGAGAATAAATCCAACTTTTATTATTTGTTTTCGGAAATACTGAATACGCCAGGTCATATTCATCATTTGACCAATCAATGGTGACTATGAAAAAGCAATGGAGCTGGCCAATCAAACTCCACATACAATTATAGAGCCAATGGGCACAGATGCCCATGGTTGAAAGATTTGCATATGCTTACTATAAAAGAGGAAGCGGATGCCACTCTGACTGCTTGTCATGTTTTGGAGCTGAGTAACTACTCGTACGGTGATAACCCATAGTATCATTATCTTTAGTGATGTATCATGGTAATGAAATATAGGGACAGCATCAACACTTCTTGCCAGTAGCCCTGTAGTAAACCATCAGGCAATTTTTGCATATTGCTTTTCATATACTTTTTGTTTGAAATGCACTATGCATATATAATTGTAACCGGGGACAGGGGTTTGAATCCGACCCCAGTCATTTGCTGATTCTTCTCCCCGGATATCTCTCCCAATTATTCTTCTTGTCCCGTCTCTATTGTCCTATCTAATAAAGGCATTAAAAAGCCCCCAAAATATCTTAACAAAAATAATGATTAAAATAAGATTAAAAGGCAAGGCAAGTTTATTTGTATAGCACATTTCGTACTAGGGTAATTCAAAGTGCTTTACATTGGAAACAATTTTTTTTAAAGAAAGTACTTTTAATAAAATAAAGCAAGTCATGTGGAAGCATATTGATTAAAAATTGAAAGTTAAGACATAGATTAAGATAGTGAACTGCAGAGATAAAATAGTTTTTTGGACGTTGGTGCTCAGTTGACAAGAACGCAACTAAACAGGTGAGTCTTTAGCCTGGTTTTAAAAGTGACTAAAGTGTTAGCACCCTTAATCTCCTCTGGAAGCTGGTTCCATCTGTGGGCCGCATGGTAACTAAAGGAGTATTTACCCTGTCTGAAATTGCCTGGGGTAGATCTAATTTATTTGAACTGAGGGATCTCAGTTCCCTGTTTATGTTATGTTTGGACTTATATACGAGCAGCAGAATTTATAAATCTATTCTGAAGGAGACCGGCAGCCAGTGTAGAGACTTAAGAACCGGAGAAATGTGTTCTGACTTTCTGGTTTTGGTTAGAATTCGAGCCGCTGCATTCTGAACGAGTTGTAGCTGTTTAATGGTCTTTTTGGGAAGACCGGTGAGAAGAGCGTTACAGTAGTCCAGCCTGCTGGAGATGAAAGCATGAATTAGTTTCTCTAAATCTTGTCTGGAAACAAAGCATCTGATTCTTGGTCATTGCTTTGACATGGTTAATGAAACTAAGATCAAGGTCCAGATTCACCCCAAGATTCCTGACCTGATTTTTAGTTATTAGGCCCTTGACAGTGAGATAAGAGATTAGCAACCTCGCTTTCAAATTCAATGACTTTAGTTTTTTCCTTTTTTAATTGAAGAAATTTGTTTTACATCCAGTTTTTAATCTCATCAAAACATTTGCAGAGAGAGTTTATGGAGTTGTAGTATATTTGTGATATAGCTAGATAAATGTGTGTATCATCAGCATAACTATGGTATGATATCTGGTTCCTTCTCATAATTTGGCCCAGCGGAAGCATGTACTGGTTAAATAGTAAAGGAGCAAGGATTGAGCCTTGAGGGACTCCACTTCGACATGTAATCACCTATGTTTACAAATAAACCTCTTCTTTCTAAGTATGAACTGAACCATTTTATCACAGTTCCTGAAAGTCCGACAAAGTTTTCTAGTCTATCGAGAAGGATTTTGTGGTCAACTGTGTCGAAGGCAGTTCTCAGATCGAGTAGAATTAGAATAGTCACTTTTCCTGAATCAGTGTTTAACTGGATATCATTGACTATCTTAAACCCGACTGGTAACAATTCTCGTGTTCAATTATGGTCAGGAATTCATTTAGTTGGTTTACCACAATCTTTTTCCATAATTTTACTAATGAAAGCAAGATTTGAGATGGGGATGTAGTTGCTCAGTACAAAATTAATAGGTTTTTAGGGATTTTGGGAAAATAGCCGGAGACGTCTATTAACGTTTCTTCCAGTTTATCATTCTTATATTTTAGAAGTTCTCATCACATGCAGCAAGGCCTCAGACTCTTTCCTGGATTTTCAGGTCTAGACAAAAGCATGTTGACATGTTCCTGAGAGTGATGGATTAGCAGATACAAACAACTTGATTGCGGGCTTGAGAAGCGGATGGGGATGCAGGTCACTGTTTGAGATTAGACTCATTAAACAAAGGCAAAATGCAGAGACGAAACAACAAATCCCTGGACTTCATTGTCCTGGGTATTGCATTATGTATCGGAAGGGTTCTACTACAGTAATCAAAGGGCGTCATGACTGTTGTGGCATTTACAGAAGAATGACGGGAGGAGAGGGTGGGAGATTTTTGGAATGATGAGTAGTTGTTTAACGTTGGCTTACACAAATGAGAGGACTAGAACAAGGGAGTCTCGCATGTCGAGGGCCTGCTCACAAGCTTTGAAGTGGTTACAAATATTTCAATTAATATCTTATGAGACAAGTTTAATTTCTTAAATGGTATATGTATTAGACATATACACAAGACATTCCTTTGTAAATGAACTCCTTTGTTTACTATACATACCAGAGAAACTAGAGGTTTTTAGGTTCACTGGCTAAATCTTCAAAACCGGTGCTCTCCAACAAGCACCTGGCATTTAAAAGATGTTTATATATATATATAACGTGCACAAGGCTCAAAGCTAGTTTGAGTTTCTTTATATTTGTTACAGTTGTGACTTTATGAAAGAGAGAATAATGAGTGGGAAAACATTTTGAAATAACAGTGCTTACATTTTATGCTTTTGGTTTTCAGGCAATGTGGTTTTCTCTGGTTGTTTTTCAAGCTGTGAACATTTCATGTGAAGAGAAAAAATCCTTTTGTTCTCTGCGATTGAAAGCTACCATGCTGCTCCATCATTGTGTTGAAATAAAATGCACAATTCTCTTCTTTTTGTGTTCTCAGCATCCAATTATGCTTATTTAGAGGGAAATCAGATTGATGTTATTGCTTTTGTATTCTTGTTGGCTGCAATCATGTGAATAATGCAGAATTTACTGTAGCAGTGGTTAGGAAAAGAGGAAATATGATCCAGCACTGGGAATCATTTAGCTTGAAATAGTGCCTATTATAATAATGGTGAGAAAGAAAGGTATGTCCATTGCTTTTAGATTGTTCATTACTTCCGCAAATAATTTACTGAGCAATCTATCCCTTGTCTCTGACTCCCCTGCTGTTCTTTTTTTCTAAGACCTGATTGTGCAGAGCATTTCCATTAGCTGATTTTCAAACACAAAGATGGAGAACACTCAACAGGGGTAATGTGAGTTTAAGTCTACTAATTTAAAAGAAATCAATTTTCATTCATGAGCAGAGAGCAGATTGGCATACTAAAAATTGAAAAGCTTCAGGCACTCGTTCCAGGAGCTGAATTCAGATGTTATTTATGAAAAGCGGCTTTAGGAATGCTGCACATTGTACATAAAGGGACCCAACAGTAAACGTTTAACTCCCTCCTGTGAATTGCAAGTCAAAACTGTCAGAGAATATAATCTGAAGGGATCGCTTGCTTTATAAACAATCTACGCATCCCAATTGGTGCTCTAACCACACTTTTAAGTCCCGAACCATAGTATAAATAAAAATAGTTTATTTACATTATAGTAAAAAAAGATTAAAAACAACAATATTTTTGTTTTTAACAAAAGGGAAATTAATGATTAATGCTGAATGTATTGTACTTTATTCGGCTTACTGATTCATAGATATTTGCCTTTATGTCATAATTAAACTTCCACTGAAAACATATTTTCTACCATTAAATAAAATTATTTAAATCAAGAAAGATTTTTTTATTTCAGTTTGTGTAATTTGATTTTAATAAGTATCACTTTATTGCAAGTAAGTTACTAAACAACTTCTCTTTGTGGTTGCCTGAAAATTGCCAATGTTAAGTTAAAATGTGGTTTTTATGATTAGTTAGATAGCAATATGGTTGACTGAAGTTCAACTTCTGACCTTGGTTCATCATAGCAGATATGTCATCGAATGGCAGTGGGCCATGAAGTCTTTAGAAAAGATTAAGAAAGAGGTCATTAGAGAAGATGAACGTGTAGTTAGTGGCTAATTACTGATTATTAAGGCATTCTTGAAGTCAGTTTGCAGCTCTACTTAAGAGAATTTACCCTAAGATTATTTGATAAACTAATGGTTTTAAATCAATGGTTTTTGGTTGGCATTGCTATAGAGCATTCTTGAACAAACTTTAGAACATTGACTTTTTCAATTTTTAGCCAGATGTTCACAATTATGCTTTTGATGTTATGCAAAATCAGTGAGTTTTATACTATATAGTATTGTTTTTAGTTATTTTTGTCTTGTTTCTGCCTTGAGCATCACTGCATCATCATTTGGTTCATAATCATTCACTTTTCCCACTCACAGTTCTCATTTTTGGACAGCTCAATTTTGTAACACTGACCTCATTTTGTCTTTGGACTGGGTTCAGCTCAAGCCATGAACTTGGCTCATGATAATTAGAGCACCTGTGTCTTGTTGTACTGCCTCTTGTGTCTGCATTTGTTAGTGCCATGCTCCAAACAGGGAGATGTAGCATAGTCTACTTGAGAGTTTTGTAAGTTTTCCTATTTATATGCGTATACATACATTTATAGTTTTGGATGATTTGACAAAACAATTCGACTCAGCTATTTAACTGGCCAAGTTTTCAAAAAAATAAAAAATTTAGATTTTGTTGTTCTTTTAAAGCTAGTTGTAATTATTATTTAGATTTAGATTTAATTTTATGAAACTAGCCAGCATTATGCTTTTAAAAACTTTTTGTTATTAGTAACCAACTGGCCAAGAACTTTGGGGTTTTACTCAACTCCAGCAAAGAGATTGCTTTTTATGTTACTATTAACTTGGCAAGGCAAGGCAATTTTGTTCGTATAGCACATTTTCGTACACATTGGCAATTCAAGGAGCTTTACAGAAAAATTAAACAAATCAGAGAAAAAAAACAGCAAGGTATAAGACATTAAACACATTGAAATTAGAAGTTTAAGGCAGAGTGCAGAGCTCAGTCAGTAAATGCACATTTAAATAGATGTCTGGATTAGTCTGGACTTAAATGTGACTAAAGTTTGACCTACTCTAATCTGTTATGGAAGCTGGTTCCAGCTGCGGGCAGCATAGTCACTAAAAGCAGACTCTCCGTGTTTGTAGCCAATTGTAGAATTCTAAAAATTCTGTTTTGATATGGGTGTTTGGTTTGTATACAGTTAGCAGAAATGTCAGCTTACTTTAGGATAGAGACTTCTTTAACTGAAAAGTTATCCATGTCCAGGAGATAAGGTGCTATTTCTCTACTTGTGCTCAAAAGAAAATATAGTATGCTTCGCCCACCATTGAGTGATTACCGCCTTACATACGGTCCCATGGATATGTAACATATTAATTTAAAACCCTATTTATTTTTCAATTAAGATAAAAGAAAACCTTCTAATAACACTTTGATTCTGTAGTAAAAGTTTGATTCTGAAAGAAACTACTATGGCACTATTTGCACGTATTATAGTTTTAAAGGAAACCAGAGTAGGTGATGCAATCTCCACTCGGAAAGGTTTATGACTGAGCTCATTCTGAGAACGTGTAAACAATTTATCCATCATTCTGTTAATGTCATATTTCCCTGGATTGTTAAGTTACATTTTTATGTAATTTCTACTCATTTTCTTCAATAGTCTGATTGGAGTCTTTTTCAAATCTCCCTGATTTTGATTCAGCAGATGCTCTGGATCCATTTTTGAATGAAGAGACTGAATCGAATGAAATCAGTGATGTAATTTGTGTTTTCACCATCTGCTGTAAAGATGAGCAAATCATGATTTAACACCACTTCCATCAGCATCTAGCCTTCGTGTGAACATTTGTTACCAAGGTAGTGAATCGGGATGAGATGCTTCACAAAAAAAATCCATGCTGAAAACGACCTTCGTCTAAAAGTACTGTAGGAGAAATAAATTAATTCAAAGCTACCTACTGATATCTGTTTGTTGAAAAGCACATGGCCGTCATTCTGAATAACCTGGCTTTAATTCTTAAGTCTTTTTTAGAATCTTAATGCCAAATACAGTAAAGTGCTCCAGTGTTCTTTCGAAAACATACATGAAGTAACCGTATCTTTAATGGGGTCATAAAAATGACACATTGAGAAAACACGGAAACGTATCGTGTTTGTGGTTGAACAAATAAACAAACAGTCGTAAGACTCGTGCAGCATGAAAGGGCATCAGTCACATTTTATGGCTGTGAAAGTTAAACAGGAAAGCTGGGAATTTCAGTTGCTGATTGCAGAGCAACTTGGTTGTTTGTCTTAAGGTCAGTTTTTGTTTTCTTTAATGGCATGCAGCTTTATTTTAGCTGTCTCTATCTCTGGGGACAATTTGCAATGACTTGTTTCCTAATTCTGTTTTTAGAACAATTTATGGAAGGCAATTCCCTTTATGTTCTAAAACCATTTTTTTCACAATGTGAATTTACTACATTGGTTTTCAATAACTGCCATTGTGGTTGTTTGTTTTTAAGGGGTTATTAGCAGTTTTACAAATGGCTTTTTTGAACATGTCCTTTTCATCTATTCTCTTCTCCTCTCCATTCATTTACTTCTAAAAGTTCTAATTGGTTCTGGAGAGGTTTCCAGCCCATTGCAGGGAAACTTACCAAGTTGAACATAGTTGTTGTTCAGTTGATCAGCTGAGACAGTCAGCTAAATGCATAAATGTACAAAATTTAAATTAATGAAGGATTTAAAAAAAAATAAGAGTATAACATTCAGGACAACATTATCCAAAGATAACAAAAACTTCCCAAAATAAACAACAATAAACTTTAGCACAAATTACATTTTCAATGATTGGTATGGTGAGATTAAAGTCAGGAATATATTATATCACAGCAACCATAATAACCTTCAAAAGTAAGCATTTATCATCAACAATGTCTTTGAATCACCTTAAAGGGTTGTGCTCCGCCGAATGAGTTATGCATCTTATGTTCCTCCCACTCGCTCCCGTCATCACTCCCGTCATACCCGCCTGGTGGGATTTCCTTTTTGGCACACAGAAACTCAGCCTCTTTCTGATGAATATGATAATCTATTCGGTAAACCAAAAAGCAGTTTTCGCTTTGGACATCCGAAAACACACTTTATTTTCATTCTTTATCGCTTTTGGCCCAAGACATCCAAACATTTTTTATTGTTTATAAATGCGGTTCGATTACGGTTACACCTCCCGTGTATTAATAACATTATTCAATTAACTTAAATGGTGTCTCATGATGCAATGAGAAACCGGAAAATGTTGGTGAAGATTTCAGCTAGATCGAACTTTAACTTTAATCATGTGCTACATCACATCTTGAGCCACCAGATTGTAAAAGTAGATAGCACAACATAACTGATATCTCACTATTCAGTAAATCAAGTTAAAATGGTTAAGACGTCCCAACACCACCCTAATTCAGCACAGAGCCTTCGTTCCTCAGTTTTGAAAATCCTAGGAAAATAGGGGGCGTGGCCAGCCATGAGTTAATTAGATGCTTACATGCATCATTCACTGTCAAAGTGAGCTCAAGTAAACATACTTCATGTGCCCAGATTGGGACACTCATGTGTCATGGCAACAAAAACAAGACTTTTATATTGCTGCATTTACAAAATGCAATCATCACGTATCATGTATCAACATGGAGTTCACACAGGAGTGAAATTACCGCTTGACTGCAGGTACAGGTAGACTCCCATCTCATGCACTTGTTTGTCTTATAAAATATGTCATATCTAAAATATGTTTTATATATATCTTAAAATATGTCTTGAGTATCAATCAAGTTCTGTTAAGGGAAAGTCATACTCAAATTAAGTCAATAAATACCAGGTCTTTACCCCTACCATTGATCATTTTCTGACTCTTTTTATCTTTCTGAACTCTTTCCATTAACATAAGAAATTAATTTCGCGTTGCAATGTGGTGTATTTGAAAAGTGATTCATTTCCAGCGAGCTGATTCTGTTCGCATAATTGAATTCAGGCCCTCAATCTCACTGAAGGATAAATAATTCAAAATGTCAAGATACGGAAATGACTCATTGCTACACTTTTGTCTCCAAGCATCACAATTTGCTGAAAAGAGCACACAGAGATGCTTCTCAAATTAAGAGCTGCCTGCTTCTTAAAGTTAAACATTTGATGGCTGAATTTGTACTGATGACGTCTATGATGATGCACTTATGATTTCGGCATTCACTCAGCTTTTTATTCAGTCTAGTTGGTTCCTCTTGACTGTAGATTAGACATATTTCACTCTTTTTTTATGTATCTGAATCAGGCATCGGTTTGAGATGTGCTCTGGGATGCTAATCTCGGATTGCTATGCCTGTCTGACCTTTTCTTGTCAGGAAACTCTGCATTCTTTTGTCTGGTGCATATAAGATTAGTCTTTTCTGTCTTCGCCATAGGATCGGTGAAGAGCTGCTGTTTGGCTGGGCAGAAATGGGCCGAGGAGAATCAACATTGCAACCACATGCCAGTCAAAACAGAAGACCTCAGCTCTGTGTGTGGGTAAGCTAGATGGGCAGTGCAATGATATGTTATTTTTCCAGTAAACCACAAACTCCCTTTTAATAGCTCTTATGTGCCCTCTGAGCAGAAAAGTAAATATTGGAGGCTTAAAACCGCAGACCATGGTAATTAGCAGTGTTACAGGATATGGGAACAGGAATAGGAGTCAGTCAATCCAGGAGCAAAGCTGGGCACTAAAGTCATTAGCAGGCTTTCCCGAAGAAAAGGAACTAGGAAAGGCTGTTTCTGATTGATTAATATTGTCTGAAGCTCAACGGTAACAATGTTTGATTTCATTTATAAACACCTAATTACAAAATGTAAAAAATGATACAAAAAAAATCATTGTTTATCAAGTTATAAAAATATGCTTCCTGAAATGCATATATTGTATATTGGAGTGTTCTTGCAGAAAAATGTTGTGGATACATCCTCATGCCTGTTTTGTATTAATGTTAAATGCTAATGACATTATTACAAATGTGTTGTTTTACAGAGTGGTGCAGAAGCAGTGCTGTTCAGGAGCTCTCAGAGAAAGCCGGTGTGAAGCCGGCATGAATGCAGCAAAGGCCGGACAAGATTGTGAGGGAAACCGTCCGCTCTGTGGAGAAGATTCAAGAAGTGTAAGATCACACTGTGTTTTCATTGCAGTCCTCTCGTTGAGCCATAATGAAATGTTGCAAATGCCTTTGTGGTAAAACATTTACCAAACTCAATAAAGCACATGATTAAAGTAACTCAGCGTAGGTTATTGTAATAAAGTTTTGTAATTTTTTTCAGTTGTGTTTGCATTCTGGAAGCAGATACTTAACCCTAGGATCTTCCAGAGAGACTGACTGGGAAAGTCACTCACTTATTTCTCATTTATCTTAAATGGCAGACTATGAACAAATCCTTCAAAAATATCGATTTATTGTCTGCAGTTGTGTTTTGGCAAAACTAGGGGGGGTATTTTGCTTATATTTAAACAGGTTAAAGTTGAGGCATGATACAAATAATCTCAAAATAGGGTAGACAACAACTTCAAATGGTGGACAGAATTTCTTTTAAAGACACTCAAGTGGTGAAATTCTGTTGGATTGGCTTATAGTGAGAAAACAGTAGGTGTTTTGCGTTTGTTTATTTTAAATCATAGTATGGTATCATCAATTGTGCTTAAAATGAAGCTTGATTTCATTATGTAATAATATGATAATTGTATTTTATGTCAATATGTTTTACTCTTAAAATTTTATTAAAAGTATCCTGCTTCTCTGAGCCAGTGTTGACATTTCTTATCACAAAGACTCTCCTTGACCCATTGGGCCTCTTTTCAATTTTGATCTTGCTTATTGACTTTTTTGTTGTTGTTCAGACAGGCCTCAACCTGACCAGCACTTTTATTTATCCTTTAAGGTTTTTTTTATTTTTTATTAGTCCTTTAAGAATTTTTTATTATAATTTCTGTTGTATAACATTAATTTTTTCTGCTTAAAACTTAAAGTAGTCGTTTTTATTTTCAGAGTAGGTCCAAAAATACAACGAATAATGCATAAACTGAGAAATGCATTTTACAGAGAACATGTACAGTACTATTGCATGGAAAAACATTTACTTGACAAACCTTTTAAATCAACAGTAGAGAACGTCTGCAACCTTGAATATAGTAAAATAACACAGAACAAACTTCCTGGTATCTTCCCTATTCTTCTCTCAGTTCATTCAAGTGATAGAAATCTAAACTGAAATTCACTCAAGTTTGGCCTTTTTTGTTTTAATAACTCTTCTTCCTTCTTTCTTTGTTGTGTTGGAGAACACTCTCTTGCAGCTTGTTTTGTTGCTTCAGCCCTGTCATGTTTATTGCTTTCCTTCTCTTGAATGTTGTTTCCCGCCCTCATCTTTTGAAGGTAGAAAGGGATTCAATTCAAGTTTGTGTAAAGCAGTAACATTTTTTCATAGTTATAGAAGTTAGGATAAGAAGTTTCGTAGTGCTAGTACATGTGATACAGACTCCCTGGAGCAATGACAAACCATTGTGAGTAATAATACCAGCGCATTGACTTTGAAAATAAAGCTTGAAGGGTTCCATAATTCCATTGTGAGCCCAAAACTATGAAATTCTTTACCACTCCACATCCATCAAGTAAATTCAATCTTCATTTTTTAATCCCATCTTAAAACCAATTTTTACTCTTTGACTTTTAACACTGATATTTTATTGGGTTTTTTTGTGTGAATTTTATTAGGATTAGATCTAATTTGAATTTCATGTTCTTTAATTGCATTTCTTGACTCAATCTGTTTATTTCATTGTAAAGCACTTTGTTTCCAGCTGCTGTCTTTAAATCTCTTTATAAAGTGGGTTTAGTAGGTTCAAAAAGTTATGTTGAAATATGTTGAACTATTAAGAATGGTGAAAAGTGTATGTGAAATGTATAAGATGAGTAATTGAATAGCTGATATTGTCATGTAGGATTGCTGTAACTGCTGTGCGATGGGTCTGCGTCTCCGGAGAGAAGGTAAAGGCTGTGAAGCACATCAGTTCTTGAGTTACCCATGTGGACATGTCTTCCTCACGTGCTGCGAGGACAACGAGAAAGGTCTCAATCTGCCTGTGATAAAAAAACAGCGGGCTCAACCAACTGCCCTTCCCCGGAGAGGTGAAACCCTTTTATCTGTCACAGCATGTAACATGTAGATCATGGCTGATTTCCAGTGTCTGGGAGTTTGTGTTTGACAAACACATGTAGACGGCTACCATGCCAGGAAACATGATTAAGAGACACACTGTATTGTTTTCAAACCACACAAGGTTTTGGAACGTCCCAGTTACGGTGATATTTATTACTACAGTGTCCTATTCAATTTTCTTTTTTGTGTTTGACTTTGTCTTCACTATAACAAATCAAAGTCTCCACTGTGATTTAGTTTGTTCTAGAAGCTTGGATAATTTTTCGAAGTGTCTGAAGTATGGTTGCGTCTTGACGAGTTTTAGTTTCATGATCAGGTTGGTCAGACTGCTGGCGGGGAGTTTGACGTTGATGGATCGGAGGAAAAAATGATGCCCAGAGCTGATTGGTCAGGTGTCATGTTACTGCTCAGAGTAAGGCACTACGATGCTGGCAAGCTGCACTGAATCAGAAGCAGATGGCAAGGCAGGCTGCTGCCTTTCTGCGTATGCCAACAAAGTTTCCTTCTGTCTCAAAAGTTTCAGATGAATTCTTTCACTCAATTTGGCTGGATTTGCATGGAAACATTTTCCTCTTTTTGGAGGATTGCTATTTAGACAATGAATTCTGAGAAAAATTTATATATTGATTTAAATATATTGAGAAAAAGAAGTGCTTGAAGCTTGGGGATAGAGGGTGTACTTTGGGACATGAAAAGTTTTTCTAAAGTAAAACTAATAAATATATCTGAACTCAAAATCAATCAAACTTTATTCATATAGAGCCAAGGACAACCCACAGAAGTTGACCAAGGCACTGCACTTTCATATTCATAAACCTATAACATCAGTTACAAAAAAGCAAGAATCTTGAGTATGGGAAAGAAAATCCCACAATGCATCCCGGTAAATACCTGTCAATCAGACATTTAAATAAAATACGAGTGAATTCTACTCTTATATTAGGTAGGTACTGCATTGATCAATCTAAGTACATTCTTCCATAGTATGCTGTTTTGAATGAGCCTTTGGTTTTAGCTGCACCAACAACTCTTAAAACTATACTACAGGCTTATGAAGTATGTTATGTCTGAAAGTGATTTGAAAGTTATCATAGTAGAACTTCAGCTTCTGCACCAAATTGTGAAACACTTCTTACATCTGCGTTAATATGTACTTCGTCGTATGCGTTAACATGTAATGTATGAAAAGTCTTCTCCTTTTCTTTTATTGTTGCAGAAAAATCTATATATTTGTGGGGGGTTTTATGAACCTTTTAGCATATTTGCATTAATGTATCTAATAAGGTGTGTTTAATTTGTGTTTAATTTTTTTTGTACAAAGATCTTAATCCAGGTGTTTCAGTCCAATACATGTACATGTTGAATACACCAACAGTAATTTATATAAAAACAGAAAAAGCAGGTGCATATATAATTAAACTAATTGCTTTATTTATATATATTTTTTTTATTTAAATTTTTTATTTAGTTTTATTATTTAGTCTATTTTTTATTAACAATCAGAAAATATTTCTTTTTGTTGTCTATTATGTTGTAAAAATCTTTCAAAATGTCACCAATTTTTCCACAATGCTCAAACCTTTTTTAGTTTCTTACATCTGAGCACATTTTTGACCCTGTCCTAGATTTTGTTTGATCATCCTGTGAGCTGCAGGGGCAGATCGTTGTAATAGTGGAAGCTGAATACTCAAGTTGCACTCCTGCAGTTATCAGCAAAGGGCTACTCAATAGAACCAGATCACAGTTCTTTGAATGTTACATAAAACCAAGACTTTATCTTTAGTAGCTCCTAAATGGTACATTCTTTTGGCCCTCTGCCTCAGTTCCTCCGAGGAGCCTAGCTGCTGTCCTTAGGCAAGGTGAGATTGTTGTATGTTACTGCTTCCTTTGCTCCTTTTCATAGTACAAACACAGATGATAGAGGGCCAAAATAGGTCCAATTAAATCGCTTCCATAGAGACACCCACAGAGAAGCCTTTTCTTTCTCTTTATACGGAGACGATTGCTAACCATGTAAGCCCTCTCGCTTGCATCAAAGGTTTAAGCGATTTAAAAATGCTTGAGAGGTAATTATTTCCATGAGTGATGCTTTCTCCAGCCCCCTGCCACCTCACACCCGTAACGTGATTAATTATAGCGGAAATGTTTAATCTCCTTCTCCTCCATTGCATTTACGTTCAGTTAATGATGGTGAGAAATATTTACTTTACACCCGCGTGCAGTGTAAAGTGAAGCAGAGCTTGTTTATTATGTTTAGCCAGACGCTAATTGCTAACTCAGTTGAATGCCTTGCTAAATTGGTGTGCTATGTTGGAAAGGCTGTTCATTAACTCTGACGGTTGTTGCTTTGGATACAGTGGCTGTGGATTTGGGATTGCAGAGGGCTGATTGGCAGATGGAGGGCAGGATAGGAACAGCTGGATAGAGTTCACAGGTGTTGAGCATGTAGCTTTTTTGTATGTAGGATCTTTGAGGGAAAGGATTGGATGTTGCCATGTGGTTCTGAGTGGCTTATGAGTGAATAAAAATATACACTGTAAAACCAGCTAAATGTGTGTGGGAATGAAGGTCAACCAATCAGCTTTCATTAGATGATTTAAATTAATGTTAAATTAGTCTATTGGATGTTTTCATCATTATTATTGTTATATGTTATTAAACCTGGCCTTGAAAGATGTGACTGCAAGGATAATCCTAAAATAACATTTTGACCGCAAATAAAATGGAAAAACAGTTAAAGTGGCTGTTTTGGAGTGGCTTATCAGACAGAAGTGCTTCAAAACAACTGCTTCAAAGGGCCTTTAAAAGCAAATGCTTTCTTTGACAAAAAATTCTGCAAGATGCTGGTCGAATAGTTAACAGCATGAGAGTTTTAGAAATAAAATTTATTTCAGCTTTAAAATGTATTTACAGCTAATGATGCTACTTATAAAAATTCCTAAGCTTCCTCAATTTCCTCAAATTTGTATTTAGCAAAAGAGAACTACTTTACAAAATATATTGATTAAAACATGAAATTAAGTGCATTATCTTTAAGAAGGTTTCGCAGAATTGCCCCAAAATATTATATTAAAAGTTTACATCCTCTGTAATTGTTATTAATTATCAGATTTTTAAAGTGACTTCACTAATATTAAGCAAGTTAATGTTTATGGAAAGTGAATGTTATCTTAAATCAAGTAGAGTTTAGTCTTTACACGCGTTTCCATTGACCATAAAATTGCCTTTAAAAAAAAGTTTTTGTGCTTGAATGAGGTGGTATTTCAGGCATTTCAAAATTGACATATTTCGCAAAATTGCAATGGAAAATCTTTTTTCTAATTAAACCTCACGTGACTACGTTAGGTCCACAAAGGTTCCACAGCATCACAGAACTCTTCAAAAGTTGAGCGTGTCATGCGAAATTGTAGGATGCATAGCTCTTTGTAAAGTAACCAACCAAAAATTTGATAAAATCGCTTCATCCATATGCTCCCACGTACTAGAGGTCCTACGTATCTATGACCTGAGTAAGGCACAGCGATCTTTGACACATGATAATGAGCGCTTATTCAGAGGCTGAAATGTAAATTTATCTGCTTTAAATCTGAGAATTGCTCACATCCATCGGCCAATGTTTTTGAATGACTTATCATGTAAGTTGGTTTGTGTCTCGTAATTATGATTTAATGGAAACAGTGCGAATTTAGTTTTTTCGACATGTACAAATGTGTAATTGGAAACGCAGCTAGTTTCTTTAGTTGATGTATTCAAGATATTTTAATTGATGTATTATCAATTAGCCATTATTTGTTTATTTCAAAAATACTAAATATCAATACATTCCAAATTCTGTCATTATTCACTTTGATATTGACTCTATAGTCAAGCCATTTCTGGCTGTTAACTTTAACCATTCTGTCTTCTCCCTCTCTATTTGCATTCTTAGTGTCAGACAGTCTCTTTGGGAAGCAAGCGCTGGGACTGGAGGAGTTGGATCCAGCAGTGAATTCACTAGAGGAGCCGGAGCATGAAGACAGATGCAAGATCTCTGCGGATCTCTGCCATCACACCTGCATCAACACTCACAACTCCTATCTGTGTGCATGCAACCCTGGGTACAAACTTGCTCAAGACAGCCGCACATGTGTGCCAGGTAACAGCAAAGCAATCCAAAGCCTGACAATTTCCTTGACTTAAAAAAGGTTGTATATTTGTCTTTGATAATGACACTGGATGGGGCTTAAAGCAAATATTAGATGTATTTTAAAATCCCCGGCTTTACTATTAGTTCCTCTAAGAGCAAACACCTCAGTCAAAGTCACCTTAGCCAAGTGACCAAAATTACACAAAACAGAACTTAGCAATGTTCACGCATAAAACAGTCTCTGGGAGCACCAAAAGCTACTCTAGATCAATTGTATTGCAGAAGTAACTTTTTAAATTATATTAATAGTTTTCTCATATTCAGTAGCATGATGAAGTCATCACGGGAACTACTTCTTGAACAAAACAAAGATGTTTTGCTTGCCAGTTAGCTTAACCTAAAAATATTTTACAATGTTTCCCTTCTAATGTAATAGTATGTAGTTTCACATTGTTACCTTGTGTCCACACTAAATATGATTTAACGACAGAGTGAGATTTCTGGCAATGTAGAAATAAAGATTTAACACTGATTTAAAACAGTACTGCAGTTTGCAAAATTACAACAATCAGCTGATCTGCACATGTTATTGAACACACAGAAAACGTCCGATACATCTTTATTTCATTATCACGCTATACTTTTTTTTTACAGATTTTCAGTATTTACAGATATTCACTGCTGCTGTTGCTTCACAATCACAAAATATGACATGAATTGGTTTTGCCATGCCAATTAAGTAAGGAAACAGTAGATTTATTTAACCCAGTAGTGAAAAGAACTGCGTAGGATAAACAAAAACCATCACCAGAATTTTTTTGGCTTTGTTTGATTCACAGCAGAAGTGGCTAGTTCCATTTCACTGATTGCACCACTCCTAACAACTCCACTGGATTATGGGATTGTCATCTTCTGTCAATATTGCTTTTTGTGTCCCTGTTGTCATGCAAGCGCTAACAAAGAAAGCATTGTGGAGAATTATATCCCACATCAGGAATGAAGTAGTGACAGCCTAGTGACTCTTCTGCTGAGTTTAGGAATGCAGAGATCTTTGCAAATCAAATCAAAACACTTTCTATAATTCCTCATCTGGTCATGATTAAATGAAAAGAAACTACCCATTATGTTCTGTGCTCTTCTAGGATAACACGCGTATTACAGGATACGGAGTGAAGAATGACTCATCAGTGTGAGATTTCACAAATTTCCCCTCTCTATCTTGCTCACAGGGGACCAGGAGGATGACAACAGGGTTAGAGAGGAAGATGTGCTCTCTACTCTAGCTCCAACTGCTCAACAAACCACCTCCCAAACACTGTTCTTACTCAACCCTTGTGCAGGTAAAACTGTTCAGACATGTTTAGATATTACAGTATCTGAAGCAAAACCAGTGTACAAAATATTTTAAATGAAGGCTTTTGCAAATGTGATTAAGTTTGAAAAGGTTTTTTCAGCTGTAAATAAATTAAATGTTGTGTTTAGAGTATATTTCTCTTCTTGAGAAACACTTTATTTAATCTATAAACAGCATACATCTTAATGCATGAACAGAGTTTAAGTTTCTAACAACATTAAAGTAGGTTTATTGGTAAAATCTTTAAATCTATCATCATCAGTTAGGCCTGTGTTTTATGATGGTTCAGCTAAAGTGAGTTGATGAAGTGTTTTAACTGCATTACTATATTCTGATGACATCGTATTTTGATTATAAATGTGCTTGCAACTTTCCTCTTTCAGTGCTCACAAGAAAGGCATAATTTCAATGATCTGTGACATGTTGACTAGCTCACTGGTACTTTATGTTCATTCTAAAGCACCCCATGTGCTTTTGTAATTGAAAGCTGAGGATCAATGGAGAAAGAAATGTCGTTTCCTCATAATTTTTGAGAGCAACAAGAAGATGTAATGCTTGACATAAGTCCATATGCTTTCCCAGCGATGGGTTGCGGCAGGGAAGGGCATCCGCTGCGTAAAACATATGCCAGAGAGTTGGCGGTTCATTCCGCTGTGGCGACCCCGAAAGGGAATAAAGCCGACATGAAGATGAATGAATGAATGAATGAAAGTCCATATGCCACATGATTTAATTTATTTGTGCTGAGGGATGTTGAAGGACTTAACTATTTTCTGGAAGTCCGTGTCTTGTATAGGGCACTGTTGGGCATCTGGAAGATCAATCAGTAAGGAAATGAGCTGGCTGTGCCTGGATGACTCATTATGTTGGACTGATTATTTTATGTTTAGGGTCATACAAGGCTCCTTCAGTGCAGAATGTGTTAACAATTTGTGGTGTAAACAATCATGTTAAGTGGTTTCCTACTTTATGCGATATATATATATATATATATATATATATATATATATATATATATATATATATATATATATATATATATATATATATATATATATATACACACACACAAACAATACACAATAGAATATGCAAGAAGAGAAAACCTGTTTGCAGACAAGCTGGAGGCCAATATCAAATCAACTTAGACTACGTATACTTAACAGTGAAGCTCTAGAGGTGCTTGCACACTGAAGCAGAAGGCAAGGGAGGCATGGGTGAAAATCATTTTAAGTCTATGTAAAGAATGTGAAGAATTATGTGAATTGGCACAGCATGAACGATGTCTATCAATAAGGAGCTCTCTCTCTTGTAGTCTTTTCTTGAGAGGTAAAATAAAAAAGAGCATGGAGGACAACCATCCAGTCACTTACTCTAGTCACTGACTCTCAGGACAAAAGGATCTAGAAGATTGGGTGTCAGTGAGTGAGGAAGTCAGAGAACCTGGTAAGTTAAAAGTGTCACTGCTCAATTCAATTCACCAAGCTGTATGCATGGTAGAATAAGACCGGCCATGTCGACAATGTTGTCAGCTTTCCAAAGTAACATAAATAAAGATCAAAAACCCTCTCGCATCTCACATCCACCACGTAAGTCAAGCGGAATTTCAGTTTTGGTGAGGGAATTAAACAGCCACCCAGATGCGATTTTGTTTTCTCCATTTACGTTCAGGGTGAAAGACTCATAATAAAGGCCCAACAAAGTACAGTACATTACCCAACATTTGATGAATATCCATTTTTGTTGGTATTCTAATTTACCATATATACAATGCTTGATATTGTATATATCCAATGCTTGTATATATACAATGCTTAAAAAAAGCTTGATTTTTTTAGAGTCTTTAATTCTTAATCATTCAAATCAAACAAATAAAGGTTTGAGATGTTTCACTTTGTGTGAAATTTTGCTTTAAATTGCCTTCACTTTAATAAAAAAGAATACTGTACACTACCAGTCAAAAGTGGAGATTTTATTCTAAACAAACATATACTATTATTCTCCTTGGAAACACAACATTAAATTGCCTGAATAGTAGATTCAAAATAGAATATGTGTCTGAGAGTAGATACACTGATAACACTTATAGAAAGCATGCTATGTTTCTCACACTGACTGTCTGTGGCACTTTCAGCTTGAGGGTGATTTCTTTTCTACTTAAAAGCTAGTTTCAGATTTGAAAGATTTGTTAAACCCAGGGGTATCTCTGTTGTTCTCTAAGTGATCTAATGTCAGAATGACTCTGCGTGTTCATTACTTGCCTCAGGTTTCAATGGAAAAACATGATTAAAAAATGTGAGCAGAAAATGGCTTTTTGTGTGGAGTCCTTTAAGTGATACTCCACCCCAAAAATGAAAATGTAGTCATCAATCAATTACTCCATACCGTTCCAGACCCATTAGGGCTTTGTTCCTCCTCTGAACACATTTGGAGATATTTTTGAAGTAATCCAGGAGGCCTGTGACTGCCCCATTGACACTCATGTAACACAGATTTTCACACCCTAAAACAGCATTTTAAACACCAGCAAATCTTAGATGCAAATTTAATAGAATAATTGAATTACTTTCAGAGAGCAAAAGAAACTAAATAAAGATTTAGGTATTGTCTCCTCATCTTCTCTGTCAGATAGCTTGTCCATGAGCTAAAGCATGCGTTAATGGTTGGGCTTTAAGCATGGCAGGATGTTAGCTGACACTACTGGGTGATATTCATTATCTATTGCTCGCTTTATCTGACCCTCTATATCCAAGTCGTCACTTGCATTCAGCTCTCGAAGGCCGCGGACTGCTATAAAAGGCCATCGAGATGCTTCAGTGGGAAGCATTGTAGTAAAGTGTGAGATTTAGAGCAGTGGAGACGGGAACTTTGTGGAAGTATTCTTGGAATTGTTTGTGTATGAGAGGGAACGAGAGCAAGAAAGTGACTGGTAGGTGTACTACAGTTGTGTTTAACAGGGTTTTTTATTAGTTGCAATTAAAGCTTAAACTTGAGTTGACCGATTAAAGCACTTTTGACATTTATAATTATGCAGTTAGCTGACGCTTTTATCCAAAGCAACTTACAGTAGGCAAGACACAGTATGCAGTTTGTTACACAGTCAAAGTCAGGCTGCTTTTACTATAAGCTGTACCTTTTGACCAATCAGCCATAGTAGGAGGGAAATAAAAGGGAACAAAGAAAAAAAAGTTTAAGGATCATGAGTGTTCCTTGAAGATAAAAGTTTTTAGTTGCTTTTTGAAGGTTGTAAGTGTTGCTGCTTTTCTGACTGGATCAGGAGTTTGTTCCACCAGCCAGGGATAGTGAGAGAGAAGTTTCTGCTGAGAGATTTTCTGGGACGGAACCACAAGATGATGGTCCTTCTCTGAGAGCAGGCTTCTGGAGGGCTTCTTTGCGTTTTGGTTTTGGTAGGTTTTATTATGTTTATGTTTATTAGATTTTATTTAGAAAAATAGGTCACTGGTTTGGACCCAATTTAGTTGGACTTTTGTTTTATTGGTTTGTTGATTTGTTGCACTGGCTAGTGCCACAGAATCTAAGAATCCCTCAGCCATTAGGAGTTTTTATATATATTGGAAATAGTTCAACGATATCTCTGAATACATTTTGTATATACACCAATTTTGTGTTTGCCTATGTTCAATTTGCATTCTAATTAGTACCTCAATGTCAGTGGTATGGTCCAGAGCCTATAATATCATTGGACCGTAACAAGACATTTGATTTGATTGTCAATGGGTCAGTCACTGTCCCCCTGGATGATATATATAATATCTAAAAATGTGTTCAGAGGAAGAACGAAGCCTGACATAGAGATTAGACAATTTTTCGGTTGGATTACCCCTTTAATGCTGTAAGGATTTTATATAATACAAAATTTTAAACAAAAAAACAAATGTGAAAAATACATTGGAATACAAAATATATTGAAAAATCTGTTTATTTGACATTTAAAATGTAACAATAGGTTTCATAAATGAATGTGGTACAATGCATTGCAATGTAATGTGATTCAATATCTAGTGTATAGTTCTGTATAGTTAGAACATGTTTTGTTTTTCATGTATATACGGATAGATTTAGGTAAGAGAATGGAACAGCATAGATTAACAGTATGCGGTGCAAATGTTCTGTAGTTCAAATTTATTTATTAGTGATTAGTATGAAGTGAATTTAATGTATAGATTTGTAGAAATGTAAATCAGGTTCTGTATTTTTCAGAGTAAGTTTGTCGATGTGTCTAAGTGTTTGAGCAAAAGTCCCTGTTACAAATACAACACTTTCAAGCCTTCAAGCTTAAATCTTAATTTATGCATTTGCGAACCGTGAACCGTCCAGATTTGTCCATTTCATTCAGATTATTTTATGAGTGCAGATAATTTTTTGGGTTTTCTTCCATGACTAAAAACTGAAAACACGTCAGCCAATCAGGTTGCTGTAAAGTTAGTGTCTGATAGAAGAGAAGAGTATTTACTGACATATAATCTCTTACTTTTCTGGAGTGCTTTTTGGAACACTCAAATCATGATATACAATCAAGGGAGTACCTCATCTACCTTCTTGATGTTTCTCTTCTCATTCTGCTCCAGAACACACACCACATGTCAGTGTAATAGTGTAGAGGAGACAGAGTGATGAAGCCAATTAGCAGATGAGGGTTGTTAGGAGGCTGTGATGGACAGAGACCAATGGGTAAATTTGGTCAGGATGAAGGGTCCATATATTCCGTCTCTTTTCTAAGGACAGCCAGTGATTTTTATGAACACAGATAGTCAGTACCTCCATTTAAAAGATGCCAATTTCTAAAAGTGTGATCTCCCCATAACAGTACAGGGGTACCTGGACCAAAACAGATAACATATTGAGTCCGAGTGCTTGCCTCCCAGGAGTAGTGTTCCAGAGTTTCACTGTTTTTTTTTTTTAAATCAAAACAGTAATTACAAAGTTTCCTGTAACATATCAAAAAACTAAGTTTAACTGTTTTTTGTGTAGGTAACGGGCCCTGCTCTCAGAGGTGCACTGTTGTTCAAGGCCTGGCCCAGTGTTCCTGTTTCCCAGGTTTCACTCTGATAGCTGATGGACACACCTGTGAAGGTAAGAAGCTCATAATAGAGGTAAAGCATTGATGTTCACACTGTCCTCTCCACACAACTGTCACAAAACACTGATAAAAGTGTCTGATCGCGCTTACCAAGGTCTTGCAGGAGTAAATTACTCATGTATGGCAGTTATACCCAAAGAAATATGACAGGAGATTTGTCATACCCTGAACATCATGTTCTTACCTGAGGATCTGTTTCCTTCAGCTTCGCTGATCCATGACCAATTACTCTCCTTCCTCCTGACTACAGTAATAAACAGTGACCTCGGCCCTGGGTTCAACAGATCTGGTGTCTCATGATACATCATCCTGTCTGATTTGACACCTTTACCACATCTTTATTTACTATACTGAAAGTGTCACAGATGAGCTATAAGAAGGTCTTTCCATTGCATATCCTAAACATGTCAAGGAGTGTATCAGTTAAACTCACATTTACAGTGGTTTCTATAAAACCTGTTTAGAAACACTGTATTTTACAAGAGATGTTTTCAATTTGCAATACACAGTTCAATACCGGATTGGGAACAAATGTCAACATTTTATTTAACAAAAGGCATGTCGGTCACATCAAATTGAAAATTAAATTGCAAATTGCAATTAAAAGACTTTTTAAAATCTTTACATGTAAAATGCATATAATTAACGTAAACTGAAGACAAAGAAACTATTTAAATTCAAAATATGATTGTTTATTGAATTTTTTGTTTGACTTGTAACATAGATTTTGTCAATAAACCATAAATAAACCATCTCTTTAGACCACTCTCTCTTGTTTCCCAGAACTCTCTGCCATTAACAGATTGCTTAGTAAAGCCTCGTTTCTTTCATCTTTGAGAAGAAACTTTAGGTCTTTAAACTTTGGAACAATTGCTGTTGCAATCTTCAGTAGTGTGAGATTAGTGCTGTTCTTCCTTTTAGATAGTCTGAGGTAAAATCATGTTTGAATTTAACTATAGGCTGATCGTCCTCTGTTGACTCCATAATTTTGCAAGTGGCACAAGGCTACCACTTACCACTACCACTGAGCAGGAGAAAATGTATTTTATTTACATCACATTGTTCAACACCATATTTAATTCTTCTTCAACTTTTTACACTAATCTGTTTTTGTCTTGATGTCTTGAGAGTGGACACACACATGCACACATGACACACACATGCGCATGCGCGCCCACACACACGGGGATAGTTTAAACAGACAAGAGACAGAAAAATAGTATTAGCCTATCTGCAAGGCTCTGTACTTGGTGTTCCATTAGTTTGTGAGTGACATTTGCATGAATAGAAATATGACAGTTCGGTGCAGTATGTGGGCCGTGCAGGACAGGTGTTCACATGGATGTAACGTTAGTCTCGTGGCAGCAATTATATTACGAGCACCGATTTTCCTTTCTCTCACCATATAGAGGCAATGATCCGCATATGCCTCCGCGTACTGTCGTTCCTCAGTTAGACACAGTTATCCATACTTTGTTTACACACGTCAGCCACAACAGGAAACAGAAAAAGCTACAACTGCATTAATTTTTTTATGCGTTATACATTTCAAATGAATCACATGCACTAACGCGTCAACTTTTACAGCACTACTGTCCTACCATATACAGTACAGACCAAAAGTCTGAGTCAAGAAGTCAAGAAACTTTCTCTTTCAAAATGTTTTCTTTATTTTCATGACTATGAAAATTGAAATTGGTAGATTCAGGCATCAAAACTATGAATAAACACATGTGGAATACATAACAAAAAAGTGTGAAACAGCTGAAAATATGTCATTCTAGCTTCTTCAAAGTAGCCATCTTTTGCTTTGATTACGCTTTGCACACTTTTGGCGTTCTCTTGATGATCTTCTAGAGGTAGTCTCCTGAAATGGGCTTCACTTCCCAGGTGTGCCCTGTCAGGTTTAATACATGGGATTTCTTGCCTTATAAATGGGGTCAGGACCATCAGTTGTGTTGTACAGAAGTCAGGTGGAGACACAGCTGATAGTCCCACTAAATGGATTGTTCGAATTTGTATTATAGCAAGAAAAATGCAGCTAAGTAAGAAAAACAAGTGGTCATCATTACTTTAAGAATATCAGTCCGAAAAACTTTTTGAATTATAAGGTATGTCCAAACTTTTTGTCTATACTATATATTTTACGTATCTTATTTTTCTTTATTCTTTTACGTATTTTATATTCTATATATCTTGTTTTATTGGAATGAACCCCAAAATGGCCCAGCAAATCTACAGCATGCATTCAAGGGATTGCTGCACTTTATTTCTGGTCCCATCAATTGTTCCCATATGCTGAATGCGGGTGGGCAGACTCATTGATTGGACTTTGGCAGGAACGAATCTAGCTTGACTGGCTTTGCTGAGGAGCTAATGCAACATGCTGCAAAAAACTGTATGGTGTTATAATGAAATGTTACAGGATAAGCTTTCGGGAATTTACGATGGACATTTACTCTTCCAAATGGACACTCACAATATGAGAAGCTCAGTGTATGAACATCTGTTTCTCTTCATAAACCGTATTCGCCTGGTAAAAACTGTACGGTTTATGAAATCATAAAGTCGCACATTCAGGAGATTTCTCCATGAAGAGAACCTATTTGTTTTAAAAATAAAACTGTTGATAAAATGCATAAATGCATAAAAATGCATGGTAAAATGCATGGTTGAGTGCTTGATGGTGGAAAAGAAAAAATTTGAATATGGAACACATTGTTAATACAAAAATGTGAAGGCATAATGGGGTCCAAAAAGCAAGGTGACAGATGAGTATAAATATATTTGTGTTTTGGCCTGAAGTGCTGCCTTTCACCTTTATACCAAAGAAGTCCTTTTTTAATCTTTACTCATAGCTCAGAAAGTCTATAGCTGGCACAGTCTAATCTAGATGGACCGAAATATATTTGATGCAGTACCAGAGGTTGGTAGTAACTAGTTACATTTTTAGGGTATATAGTACTTTTTGAGTACTTAATTACATTTTTGGTTAAATATCTGTACTTTTACTTTTTAGTTGCATCTTAGCTCCATTACTAATATCATGGAAATTCATAAATATTTTTTAATGCAAACTATTTTCATGAAATTAGCAAGTGTAGTTAGAAGTTGAAGGGGCTGATGTGCAATAGTTTACCAGCTCATGTCAATGGTGGCTGATCACCCATGGCCAGAGTGATGATCAAGGAATCCATGAACTCTAGCTCCAACCTTAAAAAATCATATTGTAAAGTGACAGTATTAACAAATTATATAAGAGCAAATGTTATTATGGTTACTTTTCCAATCGACTGCTTGTGGACACTGAAAATGCCTACTGCTGGAAGTAAATGCAAAAAAGTTAACATCTATTTATGAAACTACAATTTAGTAAAATGTTATTTCAAACAACTTAATAATTAGCAGTATGTGTGCAGTGTATTAGCAGTGTAGTAGCAGTGTATGACTTGAACATATACAGGTAAAGTCAATTGTAAGAGAAACTTCTTGATTTTTGTTGTTGTTGTAAATGTCAGGTTATGTGACATGTTTGTCCCCATTACTTGACTGAGATCATTTTTTACTTGAACATATTTCATAAAAACAGAAAAAGTTACTTTGTAGGAGAAATAACTAGATGCTCTTCTAGCAGTTTGATGATCAGTGTTTTTGCTTTGTATGGTTTAAATAAGAAATAACTATTAACTAACTACTTGAGTATTTTTTATTAGATTTTTTACTATCACGCAAGTCATTCAATTTGCTTGTAGTCTTAGGTGAGTATAAATAAAGTTCACACATACTTTTACTCGAGTGTATCTTTCTTAGGTACACTACCCACCTCTGAGCAGTACTGATTTTGGCCCCTAAAGTTACATGCTGCACCTTGTGCACCAAAACCATAATTTTTTTATTTCACAAGGTTCTGTAGATAAAAAAAAACACAAGGTTCCTTGTGCTATATTCTCTTCAACCAGGATGAGTCCAAATTAGAGGAAGCACAAGTCCACACAGTCCCCAGAATTTATTTGCTCTGGTAATATCATGACAGATCGAATCCTTTTCTTTCTCACCAAATCAGCCATTGTCTAAGCTTCAAGTAATTATTTTCTCCTCTCTCTGGGTTTCTTCTCTCACTCGCTTTCCAATCTTTACTCTGTTTTCAGCTTTGGTCAGAGTTATTGCTTTTAATAAATCTGGGCAACAGAAGATCATGACAACTCGGAACATGAGAAAGAAAAGCAAATTGTAAAACAGCTTGAAGAAAACTTTATTTTTCCACTTTAATATTTCTCCATTCCAGATTTCAGAAATAGAGTCATTTTTGTGCGTGTGTGTGTGCGGGTGTATGCGCGTGCGTGCGTGTGTGTGTGTGTGTGTGTGTGTGTGTGTGTGCGTGCGCGTGTGTGTGCGTGTGTACGCGTGAGGATGTGAGGAATCATTTGGAAATAGGATGATCTAACATGTTTTAATATCTTTGGACATTGCGTGATGAATTCATGCCCTTCACATGTTATATAACATTGATAACAAGAGTTTAAATATCCCAAGTTTTTATTACCAAGTGTGAGCACAACATAATGGTCGATTTACAAAGCTGTTACTCTTCTATGATCATCAAAAATAAACCAGTAGCTCTGTCAAAGACTGCTGTGATTGTGTTTTTCAGATGTGAATGAATGTGTGGCAAACACACATACTTGCAAAGCAGATGAGCGCTGTTTGAACACACTCGGGGGCTTTGTGTGTGAGAGGAAGGTCTCTTGTTCTAGTGGTTACCAATTGAGAAATGGAGTTTGTGAAGGTGGGTCATCAAATTCACACAACACACTAGTAGTAGGGCTGTAATTCAGTCAAGCAATTTAAGGACTCATACTCTTGCGTAGCCAGATCTTATATTTACTTTGAAGGATGAGGCAACCGATTGGAGTTTGTTTCTTTTAGCCTCACTTTCAACCTGATGTATAGTCAACAACAAGGCAGAATGTATTTTCATTTATGTAAAGTGTCCCTCGTAAGATTACAGGCCTTGAACATCACATGCTTTTGAAAATCCAGTGTTTAGTTGTTCCTGAGGTGTTTACCAATTTTGCATGCCTTATGTTTAGACAGTTTTCTGTGGGTTTAACATCTGATGTTTGAACATCTGTGATCAAATAAACCAATTTTAGGAAGAGGGTGGGAAACCTTAGTTTATTTAAAACAGGGCATGATCGATGAGCGGACTTAACCAGAAAAACATTAAAATGTTTGTAATCATTTTGTTTTATAAATCTGTGTTTTAGGGATGTTATTTATATAAATTAAAAACTGCGTTTTATTAAAAATATTGTTTTTAACATTAGACAGACAAATGTTATGTCTGATAGTCAATTTAGTATGTTTGGTTGGCCACAAAAAAGTCTGTGTTCCTATTTTTAAAGTTTTCTATAGCTACTTTTCACACATTCTTTTTAACCCAGGATTAGTCAAATATTCTCTTAATATTCAAGTATGCTTATTTGTGCAAGCAAGAGTTGATGCATAAAACATCTTTTATAAAATCCAAGGGAGATCTTCGGCTCCTGGAAGTGAAGAAAGACCCTCCCTTTTGAACAGTGTGTTGAGGCGGTGGAAAGGTTTTTTTGCTGTCGGTTATCAGAGAAACTGACCAATTTGATCATTTATGAAAGGAGACATAACGAGCAAAATTGAGTCCCGTTCTAATGACTTATTTTAATACTATAACAATGTTAATAAAAAAAAAGTATTTTCAGTTTACTGAAACTGTTGAAAAAGTACATAATAGACACCAAACCACCTAATCAGTGTATTGACTGGATTTAGGAAATAGGGGGAACAAACTTCAGCAAAACCTGACCAAGGCATGTGTGTTACTATCCAGCAAACACATAACATTAAAAAAAGGGTTCATATTACATTTATATGATGTTAAATGTACATCTTTTGAACTCTCGTGCTGCTTAGTCTTGAAAATTGAGGTTGAATATTGTTTCGTTTTACTGTGTGTTGTACAGTGAACGATTTTAGCTCTGTCTCATGAGAAAAATGAACCTTTCTGTCACCCTTGCACAATATCAGTCATGTGTTTTCAACACTCATTATGTGAACGCCCTTTACAGCTGCAGGTAGTGTGAGGGAGACTGATGACCAGGGTCAGATGAAATCTACGGCTGTAGATTTCAACATAATTCTGCAGACTGTAGTGAGTAGGTATGAGTTCTAATACAAGATGCTAATGTGGCTCAGTTGCCTAAACTAGAACAATTGCTGATGAGAGCAGTGCTCAGTCAGTAAATGCACATTTAAACAGATGTATTTTTAGTCTAAATATAAACGTGACAGGTTTTAGCTCCTCTTATCTCTTCTGGAAGCTGGTTCCAGCTGCGGGAAGCATAGTCACTGAAAGCATACTACCGGTTTAGAGCGAGCCTATGGTAATTCTAGCTGATGTGAACCTAATGATCTAAGAGCTCTGTTCGGTTTATATACAGTAAGCTGATCTGTGATGTATTTTGGTGCTGAGCTGTTTTGTGATTTATAGACGAGCAGCAGCACTTTCAAATCTATTCTGAATGTTATTGGCAGCCAGAGTAGATACCTGAAGACCTGTGTTATGTGATTGGGATTGGTTGGGATCCATGCAGCTGCATTCTAAACAAGCTGAAGCTGCCTAGTGATCTTTTTATGGAGACAAGTTTAGAGACCATTACAATAATCCAGCTTGTTGGTGATAAAAGCATGGACTATTTTCTATAGATCTTGACTGGAGACAACGCATCTAATCCTTCCAATGTTTCTGAGATGATTATAAGCAGATTTAGGTATGGCTCTTACATGACTGATGAAGCTCAGATTAGAATCCAGAATCACCCCGAGATTCTTAACCTGATGTTTACTTGTAGTACATTTATAGCTCAGGTGAACCTTCTTCTTGAGAACATTGGCTTTGTTCCCAAAAACAATGACTCCAGTTTTCTCTTTATTTAACAGAATGATGGTTTATGTCAATCCAGCTCGTATGTCATGAAGGCATTTACAGTTTCTGGGGCTGTAGTCATTTGGGGAAAGGACTAAATAAAAGTGTCACCGGCATAACTTTGAAAAGCAATCTGGTATGAAAAATTATGTGCGGAAATCACCAAACAATCTCTGCAGATTGCTGATGAGTAAATGATGCCCTGTGATTGTTTGGGGTGTACCCAAATCAAAATGGATGGATTAACTGCCAGTAAAAGTAAAATAATCAATTTTGAAACAGATATGATCAAAGTAAGCGCTTTATTTTCTAGTTTTAGTCCCACATGCGCTAATTTATCAGTAAGTTGTGGGAATTTGCTCTGTATGTAATGTAGCCAATTTTAATGAAGAAAAAAAATCTTCTTTTTTTTAAACTGGGGCAGAGCTAGTTTACATGTACTTTGAATATTTTAATGCTACAGCATACCATTTCAAATACAGTAATTGTCTTCATTTGGTCATGCTAGGGGCCTTAACGAAATGAAGCACTAAGCTTCCATTTTACTAAAAGTCCACAGAGAGCTTTTTTGGTTAATCCAAATATGCTGAGAGTTATGTCCATGTGGAACTTGCTTTAATGTGAGATCAAATCAGCTAAAGACTGGCAGCGTTCCAGCTCACTATCAGATCTGCGTCCAGATGCATACGGACGGAATCAATAACAACCTCTCCTCCGTCTTTGTCGTAGTCCTCTCTAGCCTCTACCCAAACCTGAAACTGGTGTCTTCATCCTCTGCATGTGCTGCAGAGAAGAACCAGAAACCAGGCATCAATCTGGGCTTTAAATGAGGGTTTTGCTGTTGGAAGGAGGCCACAGCCGACTGCCTCAGGCTCTCGCTTGCTAACTTCTAAAGCATCCCGCTCTCTGTTTTTACACAAAGCAGATGCTGAGACACTTCTAACCATCGCCTTTGAAGAGAGAAAACTTTGCAAGAGGCTTTGAATCTTGTCACGACTTGGCCTGGTGGATACTAATACTGTATGTGTTGGTGAATAGTTATCATAATAAGTGACAAAAAAATGCTTTTGTGGATTTTTTTAATAGTTCAAAGCTTTGCACAAACCATGTGCAGTGTAGCATCCTTATGTGGATTTCATGTTTTAGACAACTTCATTTTCCAGAAACCTTTAATATGAGAAACATTACCAAAAATGCCAAATACTTCAAAGGTTATCATAAATTAATTACTTCACTTTTTTATTGATTCCAAAGCATTTGGCAGCTGCACTCCAGTTAATGAATCAGGAATATGGAGGTTTATTTTCTCCAAAATAATTGGACTTATGCTTAACAAAAAAGTACATTTACAAGAAAATACTAACTAGGATTCTATTCACTTTCTGTAGTTTTACAAGATTTGTCTTAATCACTAACTGCCTGTTAAAACTGATTAAAACATTGTTTTGTTTTGTTGTTTACATTCCTCAAGCATGTGTACTAATTAAAAGAGATTCTAGCTTTTGGACATTTATAAACTGCATCCTAGTTCTCAACATCCTAGTTCTAACCCCTGCTAGGCTTGAACTTCTGACAAAGATTTTTGGCTGCCAAAAATCTTCCTGTTTTTTTTTTTTTTTTACAAATCACATATTATACTGAAGTGTTCTTTATAGGATGATGTCATTGTTCTTTTCTTTAAAATCTCCAATTTGGGAAATTTTATAAAAATGAGACAGAATTACAAATTTTCTGATATTAGCCAAACTAATGGGGATGCCCATTCTAAAAGTTTCTCTCCTTATTGCATCATATAGAGCCAGGTTAAAAAAAAAAAACATTCTATACTTCTTTCAAATGAAAGTAAAATTTCTCCATATTATTATTTTTTTTTGACAGAGCAAATAACTTTGAATGCATGAAATAGCATTGGCCAATAAAATCAATTAGTTCCACAATGCAAATTCTACAACAATACTGTCATAGATTTTGTGCACAGATGATACTTCACATGAACCGAGATGCTATCAAACAGGACTGATTTATGAAACAACAGAATAATAATGAATTAAAAGCCTATTAAAGAAACAGTTAAAATATAATTAGCTAACTAACTATATCTGAATCTACCTCATTTACCTGAGCTGCAATTTATAGTTGGTGTCAGTGGTGGAACAGCATCTTTAGCATCTTCTTTAATTCCGAGCAAGTAAAATGAGTAGAAACTGCTGTTTGATCATCATAGATCCGCTGATGGTGGAGTTTATTGAAGGCTTCTACTGTAGTCTGTTATTGAGCCACAGTGCCACCTACTGTGAGCTTCTGCCTTGTAATTGTGGACAGTTGTGATCTCTGTCCAAATATCCTCAGATTCATCGTGCTGTTTTGCATTCTAAAACCGGTGAGATTCACAGATTTTCCTGGGGGTCCTCTGATGGAATACTTTACTTGCTACAGAAATCCTTCTGTTAAGGTACCTGCTGGAGGGTGTCTGACAACCTGCTCTTTTGTGGCATGTTCTGCACTCTTTGTCTTCCAGACATCGATGAATGTGCTACAAGGACTCATAACTGTGGCATGGGCCTCCAGTGTCAGAATACTGATGGCTCATTCACATGCAAACCCAAGCAGCGCTGCCTCACAGGCTTCAATCAGGACTCACATGGCAACTGCATTGGTGAGAAAGCAGACTTCTAGAGAAACCCACTGCCCCCTAGTGGACATATCCATAAGCACACAAAGGAATAAATACAATTTTTAGTCTAACTCAAGTTTTCTCTCACATTCTCAGATGTTAATGAATGCACTAGAGAACCATGCAATTCTGGGTTCAACTGCATAAATACAGTAGGATCTTACTCTTGCCAGAGGAAGGTCATCATGTGCAGCCGAGGTTACCATTCCAGCCCAGACGGAGCACGTTGTATCGGTGAGGATGTTGATGCATGTTTTACAAATAAAATTATTGAAAATACCTTATAATGACTTGCATATAAGTTTGTAAACAAAAGTATATTGATTTTATTGAAATGTTGGTGACCAGTAAAAAATAAAAATATTTTCCATGCAGGGTCAAGTTAAATGCATTTAAACTTTTATGAAATGTTCCTGATTTAAATAGATGACTTAACGTCATGGCAAATGATGGCAAAATATGGTTGCATCTAATTGTAGAAATGTTTGATATATTTTGTCTCGCAACATCTAAATGTATTTAACAAAATATATTGAATATGATTCACAGACAGGGTCAAAGTTGAATAACCATTGGGTTTGGGTATGATCTCAGAGGATACAATTACACTGATATGTTTGGCCAATCATCAATACTTTAAAAGCAAAACGATATCTATGAATGTCTATAAAATGTAAATCTTAATAGAATTGAATGGAAAGAACATAGAGAACTTTAAAAAATAATTTATATTATTAATGTAGTTAATAATACACAACATTTCACATTTTTAAATTGTTGTACTTTTTATTGAAAAAATTGTATTTTGCTCTTTTTTTCCAAATGTTATATCATTGTTTATTAAATAATAAGGTCATTTTTATCTGGCAGTATTTGTCTTTTTAGACAAGGGCCATGTATCAATTAGAAATTTGAACACCACTTTATACTAAAACATGTACCATACTTTTACTATGTTTGGCTCACACCTTGTATATGCAGCAGAATGAAAAAAAAATATCTGTTAGATGGACCTGACAAAAAAACAAACTTGGGACAAAGTTGTTTTCTGACATGGTATGATTTCAACCAGATATAAATGTTTCTCACATGACTGCTGGGTTTATATTGCAGGTATTATCATTCCAATTATCATAGCCACTATTGGCTTTGAAAAGGACAAATTTGCGATACATGATAATAATTTATCAGCATTGGTTGTTGTTAATCTGTACTTTAAAGGTCTGGAATCACTTGTAAAATTATATAATGTTATCTGCAGATGTAGATGAGTGTCAGACAGGCAGCCATCGCTGTGGAGAGGGCCAAACCTGTCACAACCTGCCTGGGAGCTTCCGCTGTGACTGCCAACCGGGATACCAGTATGACTCTATTCGCCATCTCTGTGTGGGTATGTATAACTGTAAACACACATAAACATCAAGCTTGCACACTATTCATAGATCATTTAAAAAATGTACATTCTTAATTTTCTGAAAAACAAAACTCCTTGTGTAAAACTAATAGAGATCTAAAATATGATGCATACAGTACTACATATTTTTTACATGAATATTATTTTTTATGTTTCCTCTAGGAAATAAAATATAACTCTGCATTAAACCATGGAGTCCGTTTTTGATCATATAATGTTGAGAAAACAGGCGACTTCTTGATTGCCCTGCAGTTTTGTCAAAAGATTTCAAAGAGATTGATCTTATATGGGAGAAAACACCCTAACAATTCCTTAAAGCAGGGGCAAGCAAAGTCAGTCCTTGAAGCACACTGCATAAGCACACTAGTTTTTGTTCCAAACCTTTTCAAAAGTAGCTTCAAACAAGCAAATGATGAATAATAGATTCAGGTGTGTTGCATGAAGGTTGAAGCTAAATTGTGCTCGACTCCCACCCTCCTTGTTCACCACTGCCCTTAAGTGTGACATCTTCCCATAGCTGGTGGTTCAGAGATAAAACAGACCATACAAGCAAGATGAAGAGGAGACTAAATGTTATTTTCACAATTCGAATGGATTTATTTAAACTGTTTTCTGCTGTTCAGATATAAATGAGTGTTGGCGATACCCGGGTCGTCTGTGTGCTCAAACCTGCGATAACACACCGGGCTCATACCAGTGCTCCTGCACCACTGGCTTCTCACTAGCTTTTGATGGCAAGAACTGTGAAGGTAAGTGAATTTAATTCACCTGGTGAATTAAATCCTTAATGAGGATGAAAAAACACTTTACTTGCACTAAGCACAGGATAACAATTTGGTCAGCCGCAAGTTTAAAATCTTCAATACATGTTAAGGAAGTTTACTTATTCTATTGCGTGCGTGTGTGTGCGTGTTTGTTTGTGTGTGTGTGTGTGTGTGGTTGTGTGATTAAAGCTGGAGTCAGCTGTATCAAATTCCAAATGCAGCTTTAGTTCCAGAGTCAGAAATGTTTGCTTTAATAGTGTACAAAAGATATCATGAACATAATTAAGTTTAATCAAAGATTATTAAAAGTAATTTTATCCAGCAAAAGTGACAAAACAGGCAGCAAACAAGCTGGAATTCAATCAGTTTGTGTTTATGATAAGCTGTTAATGCAGTGTGGTTGATGAACTACAGCTGGCATGATTGCGATTGGAATCATTCCTTGTTTCTTGGCCTTGATGAGAAGATTATGGGAAATAGATTCTTGGGTGCAAGTTATCCGCTTAAAATGTTGCATCTGGTGCGGGTATTAGAGCACTGCAAAACAAAAAAGTCTACATTTGCTTTAGATTTGTATGGTGTCAGGATCTTATTAAGGTTTTTTGTAGCTTATTCTTTTAAAATGTTCATCATAACACATTTCATTTTTAATGTTAATTCATCTGTTTTACTTTAGTTTATTTATAGCAATGTTTTTTATAGCAACAGCTTTTACAAAAATTGTAAAATGTGCATAGAGTAGTTTAAACAAAAAAAAAATTCTCTGTCTGTTTTGTCTGTTCTTTGTCATAGATATTAACGAATGTGACAATAACCCCTGCAGTCAGGAGTGTGCAAACATATATGGTTCATACCAGTGTTATTGCCGAATGGGGTACCACCTGAAAGAAGACGGACACACGTGTGAAGGTGAAGTCATTTTTATACAGGAGATGTACTAAAATCTTCTCATTAAGATTTTAAAAGAAGGACACATTTAATGACACAAAATGTTTTGATGAGGAAGTGTTGTAATAATACGAAGATATCTCAAGGTACAAAATTATTTGGTTCCAGGGTGGCCTTCGTATGCTAAATTTTTTGTATGTCGAAGCAAGTTTTACATGTAAAATGCCTCATCTGTTCCAAGCCACACAGAAACAACACTGAAGATTGAAAATAACATGGAAAACCAGTCAAATAAACTAGAATTTTTCAATACTTTAAAGTACACATTATAAATATTAATAAAAGAGTGAAAACATAATAAAAATAAATGGAAAATATTAACCCTTGGCTTTCGAGTGAGGCGATGTGGCGAAGTGTCAGAGGAGCTGATTGGGGAGAAGAATGGATGGTAGCGACCATAAAAATACGCTTTGTTAATAAAGTAACATGAAAATATTAATTAATTTAGGACGCCAAAACCAAAAGTGTGGATGAAGAGAAAGAGAGCACTTCTGGGAAGACGTCATGGAGCGTCAGGCGACCAATAGGAGGGCAGGATACTACGCACGAACACGCAGCTTCAGGGCTACAACTGACCAATAGCAGAGCAGAACATTTGGTGGCGCGTTGAATGTTGCCACGTGATGCCCAGTGTTGTTTATTTGTTATTCAATAACAATTATGTTATGTTACTTTTTCAGAAATGTAAATTTTTCTGGTACTCTTGTGTTTATTACTAAAAATGAACAAATTTGTTCATTTTGGTAGATATTGATGAGTGCTCCCAGAGTATTGGAAACCTTTGTTCATTCCAGTGTGTGAATGTCCCTGGGAGCTACGACTGTGCTTGTCCTCCTTATGGTTACTCCATGTCACCTAATGGACGAACGTGTCAAGGTAAGATGAAAAGATGACTTCTCTGCAATTTTGCAAGTGCACAGTCTCTCACAATGTTTTTTTTATCACAAGGCTCTTTTTAAGATGCATTTATTTTTAATTTGCCAAAAGATGATTTTCAGAGTCTCACTGTTCAAAGCCCCTCCTCTATGTGAGACAAATCTTAAGGGATTGGTATTTTTACAAAGGCCCAAGCTTGTTGTGATTAGATATTTGCATTGTTGTAAAGTCAAATTCAATACACAGAGTAAAACACAGTTCTGTTCTTTCTTGTTCTTCCCTTTTCAGAGACTAGCATAAGTCTTTTTATAGAAAAGCACACAACAGTTCACTTGAATAACTATGGACAGTCGTCTTCATGACGCAATTTAACTCAAAACTGGTGATGAGACATCATATAGATCTCATCAAAATCTTTGAGCTGATGACAATTTTTTTTTACTGCTTTGATTTGATTTACTATTTGCTGTATATGTGTAACAGCTTTCATTTGTTTTTCTTTATTATTCTATGTTTGCTTAGTTCTGCCTCAGACGCATCATCAAAAAAATTTGAAAAATATTTCTTTTCAAAAATAACAGTAATACAACAAAACCCTTCCAACTCCTTACGTCCCAACCGTAATTACAACTATATTTAGAATGGCAACCAAAGAGTACAAGGACAAGACTAAAACTAGGTCCAAACACAAATGTTACCACTTTCTTCTTTGTCCTGCTCTATATGATGTTTTGCAGACCACTGTTCCAGAGACTTGTCAATGTCTTGAAGTGCATGGCTGATGTAGAAGATTGTAAAGTGGGCGTGGCTGAGACTTAATCTGATTTCTTAAACAAAACGCAATAAAACATTCAAGCACAAAATGACCACAAGGGTTCATAAGACTGAGTAACATTTCCTTAATTGTGTACACAGGTGTTAAAAAGAGGACTGTGAAATAGGTTTTTATATTACATGATTAAATAAATCTAAATTATAAACTACTCAATGACCTTGCTGGTTTATTATTCATCATTTCTTTCTAGATGTAAAATAGCTGTTTTAAATTTGGCCTAGAAAGAAATGGTAATGGATTCAAAATAGAATTAAACCACCGGAACACGTCTTAGTAATCTCTTTCATTTAAACTGTGGTTCATTTACAACCCATTCTCGTTTCTAAACGCAAATGTTGGAAACTCAATTCCAAGCCTTAATTTGTCTAATTGGTGCATTGAGTTGCAAGGAGCTAACCTCATGTTCGGTGCAGCGCTGTTATGTGTCCTCCATCAGTCTCTAAAAGATCACGAAATTGATGAAACTCCCTCAGGCTCTTAAGATGGAGAAGTCGATGAGAGGTGAAGAAGAGTCTGTACATGCTCCCGAGGTTAGCACTAGCCTGCAAATGAATTAGGCTGCTGCAGATTGAAGCCAGTGAGCTGTAGCAAGGACTTTGCTTTTGTAAAATGAGATGCATAATTAATTGCTTCTAGAGGGGCCAGAACTGACTCCTATAGAATGAAGCCTGGCGGTTTATTCGATACAGATATTAGCCTCTTCTTAAAACCCAGACTGTCATTGATTAATACTGGGGAAAATGTAACACGTGCTTAAAAGAGTCTTACAAAAGTCTGGTTCTATTTCACCATTAATGCTCCATTTATAAATCTGGAGGGGAACAACTGTTTCAAGTAATCTTAGAGGCGTTGTTCAATCGACCGGTTCTATATTCTATAATAGAAAGTGTTTACCTCTTATGTGTTCAGATATTGATGAATGTACCACTGGCTCCCACAACTGCTCTGGGTTCCAGACTTGTTTCAACATCCAAGGTGGCTTCCGTTGCCTGTCATTTGAATGTCCTGACAACTACAGGAGAGTGTCTGATATGTAAGTGCTATATGGGGATTTTCTTCCCAATCTCCTTTACCCCATCTTTTAAAGTGAAGTGGTCTGATAAGTGTCTTATCCCCAGCTTACAGCAGGTAAAAGAAGTCTTGAAGTGCTTATTAAATGATCATTTTTAACATAAGTGATGACCACTGAGACATTTCAAAATAGGTTTTTTAAGTGTTACTCTAGCAGTTATATTACTGACATTGAACATTTAATATAAATCTATAAGCCATAGATTATTACATATATCAAAAATCATCTCTTATTTACAGTGGAGGGTTATAAGTGGCGAAAGTCACACAATGTGTGTGTGAATGTTTCCCAGCGATGGGTTGCGGCTGGAAGGGCATCCGCCGCGTAAAACATATGCCAGAGAGTTGGCGGTTCATTCTGCTGTGGCGACCCCGAAAGGGAAGAAAGTCGACATGAAGATGAATGAATGATTCAATCCTTGAACTATTTCACTACTTAAATGTTTGCATATTTTATGGAAAAATCTGAAGTAACTTAATGAAATAAAAATCATGTTGAAAATAGAAGTTTCATTTTAAGTTTTCTTTTTTAGCCTTTTGGTCTTTTTATTGTTGTTCTTTAGTTTAGTTTAATCTAGTCTTGTTTAGTTTAGTTTAGTTTTAGTCTACTTTCTGTGACTAAATTCACATTGGGTCATTACTGATAAATGAATTATCTTTACAATCTTAATAACTCATATATTTCTTTAAATAAGAAGCAAAACACTGAGTCCATACATTGTTTATTATTAAGTAAGTTAACGTAAAATGTTTTCCGTCTCACTATGGGTTCTGATTGGTAGGAAATCCCACTGCTTCACATTCACCCTCCTGAGATTCACATTTATAGATTTGACTACATTAGTATCAGATGGAACCAAAAAACTGTATGCAAATTGTGGTTATTTTAGCTGACAGGCTATATTGGCAGGATATGCTATTCCCTCAAAATAGTGGTATGAAATGTAGAATCTTTACTTTATTTTTTCTACCATTAGCACAAAATGACAGTATTAATCAAAAACATAACACACCTCTATTTATTTTGCTGTGAGATCTTAAGTTGATTCATGAAAGAAAAATGTTCACTTTTAAATGAAATTGTGGTTTTGAATTTTTTCAAGATTTAAGCCTATTTTTGTTAGCATTTTGTCCTTTTGTCATTGTTGTTACCTTAATGCTTTTTTGTCTTGTTTTGTTTTTGAAGTCAGATAAATGTATAGAAACATATTTTTGTCTTCTTTTTTTACACAGTTTTCTTTTTTTTACACAGTTTGAAAAAAAATGCAGCATTGGTTTCTCACTTCTGTTTTAGGCGCTGTGAACGGATAAGTTGTCCCAACTTCCAACAATGCCAAACCATGCCAGTACGCATCACCTACTACCAGATGAGCTTCCAGACAAACATCGTCATCCCAGCTCAGATCTTCCGCATCAGTCCTTCTCCCGCATATTCAGGTGACAACATCATCATCAGCATCCCTCGAGGAAACGAGGAGGGCTTCTTCAGCACACGGAAGCTGAACAGCTTCACCGGAGCCGTCTACCTTCACCGACAGCTTCAAGAGACACGGGACTTCCTCATCGACGTAGAAATGAAGCTGCTGCGTCAAGGAACCTTCACCACATTTCTGGCTCGCATCTATGTGTTCATCACAGCAAACTCTATGTGATGCGAGCCACAGATTTCACTTTGCTTGGTGCTAAACTCCTCAAGCTTTCAGTGTTTTGTTTTCTGGCAGATCCTCAAGATCATTTGCTTTTAAATGGATTCTGTTCAGAGACACTTTGATGGGACTGTCCCTCTGGGATTCAACCACTTACTTTGAGGAGAATAAGAATAAACAGCAACGACTCTCAAGAACATTTGGCTTTTAAAAGTTCTTGTTTTTCTGCTTCCAAGTATTGAACGTACTCAAATTCAGATGCTATTTATATTGCAAGCAATGTAATTTGATTGCCTGAAACTGCTTTTTATAGCACTCCATTATTTTTCAAACAACTCAGTGTCTCCCGTTGGGAGTTTCAGAATTGAGACTGTCAGAAAACATCCATTAAACTACTGTACCCTTTTAAATAAGTCATATTGTCAGAGCTCTCCTGCTAACTGTATTTAAACATGTTTGGGATATTCCCAACAGTGTTTCGGTTCAATGAACAGCAGCCTGGAAAAATCTATTGTTTCAGATGAGATTTTTTCATACTGTAACTATCGGTGCTAATATACCACTTAACTATGCTTGACAACCATTCATGAAAGTGTTTGAGCTCCAATCCAGCACTGAGATTTACTGTTCAATGTTAGTTTGTACGTCTTATTACTGGAACTATTTTACTATGTTACCATCTTGAAGTCTCATCTCAGGGTAAAAGCTTGAATAATCTCTGTATACTATTGTATACTATATATTGCTCATTATTAAACCTTGCCTTCCTGCTTTATATAATCTGCCAATATAGATTCTAGTCTTCAATAAATACAATACCTTTAATAGTTGAGGTGGTCTGACCTGTTTTCTCAAAGTTGAAGATTGCCTCTTAGTGGTGAAAATAGGAACTTAATTTAGCATGTTCTTTAGAATAAACTCTGTCTACATTCTGATCTTATTTGAATTCTAAATACACATTCCTTCGTTCATTCATTGTCAAATGTTGTGTGATTGCCATTGTTACCAACATTGTTAAATGCAATTGCTAATTAAATGACATGCTGGTTAATATGTCTCATAGTTTTAATCTTCATGATAGGAACAACTACACTATAAAGTGAAACAAAAACAAACAAAGTGTTAAATTACATTTTTTACCAAGTTTACAGTGAAATTTAAACTATAAATACATTAAGCATGAAATATTGAGACCCTGGGGACTCATAGAACAGTGGAAATAATGTAGAGGAGAATTCAGGATAAAGTTATCAAAATGCAGGTGACACCAAGAAGACATGAGCACATGGCTGAGAATACCATGTACTCAAACAGTAAAAATTACGACCAGCCACCTATCGTGTGAACCACCGGACATGCATGACTGGTGAGAACCAAGCTAAGAAGAGCAAACAATCAACGTAGTATAAAAGTACACAGAGAAATTGTAAAAGTCCACTAAACCATTGTTGCAGCACCACCAATCCTCTAATTTTAGGAATCGAAATGTATGTTTTTCAAAGTCACAGAGCAGGCTCCCTAGTAGATCAAGATCTCAATGTTTCATTTAGATATCAAATTTATTTATTTGTCATTTGTGTTCTTGGTTGGTGTAGGACTATCAGGATGTCTCACCCAAAACTAGAGAAAACTAGAAAAGAATGCTACAAGAGACCTTGACAAATTGTTGCTGTATGTAGTATTTTTGGAAATGCACCTTCTAGAGCAGGGATATGTCAAATATCACAGAGGGAAAAAAAGCATATTGAAATTATTGCACATAGCCTATTGAACAAAGACCTAATATTATTATGTATATTATTTAATGATTAGATGAAGAAAGCAATATTTTCTTATGGCTCTGACAGTACTGATTACAGGCAAATAGCAAACAAGTAAATGTCCTTTCAAAACAAAATATGTTACTTTTATATCAAGATAAATGCGTAAATTATATTGAATGCTTCAAAAACTTATAATGCATTATTTTGATGCCCTATGATCTTTCAGCGAGTAGAATGAGAAAATAAAAAATCTAATCGGTTGTATTCTTTAGTTTGTGGACTACTGTTGTATTGTGGGGAATGTAGTGTTGGTGCATACAAGACATTGGTGTGCAGTTACAGCCTGCGGACCAGTTTCAATAGTATTTAAATATCATCCCAGGGGCTATATATAATTAGTTTATGGGCCAGATCTGGCCCTCAGGACATTACTTTAACATATGTGTTCTAGAGGTTCTTCTAGATAATTTTTTTGTTTGATGTTTACTATTTATTCACTTTTTAAATTGCTCGACCACTATCATTTCACTGTAATTATACAATTTAAAAATCCAGCAAAAATAAAAATGCTATTTTAATTTTACAGAATTTGTTCGAAACTTCATATTTTGAAACTCATCTTGCATTCTGATTGAACAGGTGCCATTTTATCCCAAACACCAGAAGCTCGTTATCTTCTTCTTCAGTTGGTCTGTGGAGAAGGTAAAGTTTATGGTTATTCACTGAAATGTTTTTTAAATGACTGTCTATATAGTGTCTATGTTGTTGAGTTGTGCGAGAACACATTGTTATCACATACTGAATAAAGGTTAAAACAGAGTGTTATCAAGCAATACCTTTTGGTATAGTGGATCATGTGCAGGACCAGAAAACCAAGCTGCCTAGTTTTAATCCCATTCAAGAAAGCTTCATAAGTACAATTTTTATTGTACAATAATACAATACAATAGAAATATCAGTTAAATTAATAAATATTTATTATGTATTAATAAATATGTATTAAACTTAATTACCATTTTAAAATAGAGTAAAAACAGAGTAATGGGTCTGGGTAAATATCTGTTATTGATCTCTCTGTTTTTACTGAATTGTATTTAACTTTTTTTTTTGTACTTTTTAACGGTGGATTGTTTATTAAAAATATGTGGTGTGCTATAAAAAGTACTGTCCTCACTAGAAACAGCTCTTTGCGTTAATTTTACAATTTCAGCATGAACCTCATGTTTCTCAACATTTTTGATGCTATTTTACGCAATCAACTTAGCTTCACTATAAATCTACTACACCAAATGCAGCAATATATGTATTACAAATTGAAAGTTTCAATAGAAAAAGGAACAGAGGTGCTTTGCTATTTTTCTTACAGTTCTCAGACCTCTACACTATCATTTAAAGTCGCACCCTGAGCGCTGTGTGACCCTGCCTTTCATTGTGTAGGTTTAGAAAAGCAGTGTACAAAGCCATGACCTGTGTGTCGTACACAAGTCGGATGAGTTGTACAATTGATCACCCAAGCGGCAACTTATACTTTGCTTAGTTTAAACAATACAATTTTTTCATTTTCATCTCTATTCTGTAATTTATTTATTTTCATAGATCCAATGAGTCAATAACAGTCAAAATAGCATCTTAAAGCAATCGTATTACTTGCATCTTACCTTGGAGAGGGACGTGGTGGTGAAACCATTCAGATTATTGGTTACATAAAGTCTAATTATTCTCATGGTATATGTCTAATGGGCTCAATAAGTGTAAATGAACTTAATTAGCTTTAGTTAGCATAAATAGACAATATAATTAAGCGTATTGATCAACTTGAGGGTCAGTCATTCATGAGAGATGTAACAGAAATATCGGGTACAGGAAAAACATTGTTACATATTTTTGTGAGAGAAATCTAATCGTTCAAAATGGTTTAGATAGAGTCTTGCGGGTCACCTCTTACTTGCCTGTCGACAGCTGAAGATCAAACATTTCCGACCATTGAGATGGGCTCCCACACTTAGGAGTGTGCTGCTTCAAACAGATTATCGTCTTCCTTCTTCAGGCTAATCAGCGCTGCTAAATATATATTATTGTGTGTTCTTGGAAAGCCAGTGCTCTGCCCAAGAAGGGGAAGCTGCTGATTGACTCAACGTGTATTACTATGATAAAGATGTGAACAGGAAACTATGCAGCCAAAATGGGATGATTCATTAGTGTGTGACTAGAATAACTCAGGATCATTTGGGTAGTTGTGTAATCTGCTGTTATCAGATCTATAAATTTATCCTGAGAATCAAAATTCTTAACAGACATCATAACTGACACATTCTGAGTCTGGCTGAAAGTTGCGATTTGGGCTACAAATTTCACATGATTGTTTTGTGCATTTCTTAAGTTCAGAAACGAATCTCATTGGGAGGTTAGTAGCGTTTCTGAATTCATAGTTAAAGAAATAGAAATAAACTTCATACTTCTGGCAAAAAAAAATGTAAGAAAATACTTAATAATCTTGAGTGGAAACTGAGAGCATATGTGGCCAGTTTTGTTTCGAGATTTCTTTCCCACTCTCCTCAGTCATTGTTGAAATAAACTGACATCATGTTATATTATTATGAATTTTCAAATGTGGTTTATCAAAATACATTCTGTGTTTTGTTTTGTTCATGTTTTAGTGATTTAAAGTATGTTATTTTCATTAAGAATCATTCTAACGCAACCGATTCTACTCTTGATAAGCTATCACAAATATTCAATTGCAAAAGAAAAAATATAAAGGTATAAACATAAATGATCAAATGATTACCATTCAAATGCCATTATCATTGACAAAGGGGAAAGAGGAACACAAGGGAACAGACCTTGACACATGACAAGCTTAAAAACAGAGTTGATTAAAGGATTGATTTAGTTCCAACCATTGGGGCAGGCTATTTATATGACCTCCTCCTCCTGAACATGGTTTAATAAACTCCTAATCTCACTAAAAGATAGTTATTTGTTACCACATGTGATTAATGAAATGCTACAATAATAGAAATATTCACCACTAACACAACCTTTTTATGTTAGTGAAAAAAATTTCTTGTATGATTTCCTCGTCTAAAATCCCCAAATTTTCCCTCGATACATTTAAAATTTGATATTTCAAAAATATGGATGATAACGATTATATTTCTTAAAAGTAGATTGATAGAAAATGCATAAAAGATCAGCAAGTTCAGGAATCCTTGTGCATAAAATGCACTGTAAATCACTGAAGTGAGACATTAACTGCGATTAAATTCCAGGAACCTCCAGATCTGTTTTGATTCCTTGAATCCACTTGTCTCCAACTTACATATTTAATCAACATCCTTTCAGCTACACAATTTGACTCTATTCACCCTGTTCTCAATCCTTGGCTTCAATGAAGCCAGTCCACCATCTAAGCTCAGTCGATAAGAACTCAGAAGGTAGTAATTAACTGAAATTGAATTGCACTTGCACAGAGACACGATCTGTGTGAGATGTTAAGAAAGCATGCTCTCACACAAGACCTCCCTTTAATCCAAAACAAAACAAACCTAAAGATAAAAGACAGGATCATTACCTGTTCATGGTGAGCTAGGTCAAATCCAAGACTTTCATCAGTGCTTGAATGATGGAAAGGGATGGACTTCAAACGCTGTAGTGTTTGAAATTGGTTCAACACAGATGACCATTATATGCTTCTGAGGTCAGTGAAAAAGTGGGCTCCTCAGAGACCTCTACAGTCTGAACAAGGACTGAATATCTATAGCTTCTTCAGCCTAAATTTGAGGAATATTACTGTTCAGAAACTTATACAATAAAAAAACATTATAGAAAACTCTGTTCCTTGAGTGCCACAACTTGCATGGCCCCAGATATGGTTTTTATTTGGTCGTTACTAAGTTGTTTTGCTTGCTCCAAGTACTACAATGAATTATGGTACAAGTCTGGACCAAGTTCTCACTCCAGACAGGGGCCACAAATGTATGCCATTCCAGCCAAGTTAGCCTTAAATGTAAAGTCTAGCCCTTGTCTTGTGCCACATAAAATACCATTCCACCACTTCCAGACATGGGCCATGTTTGAATGCCAGATGTGCTAGGCAAATTCCAAACTTGGCCCAACTTTTTTGCTGACTGGGATTTTCATTCATTCATTCATCTTCATGTCGGCTTTATTCCCTTTCGGGGTCGCCACAGCGGAATGAACCGCCAACTCACTGGCATATGTTTTACGCAGCGGATGCCCTTCCCTGCCGCAACCCATCGCTGGGAAACATTCACACACACATTCACACTTTAACACTATGGGCAATTGTTCTTATTCAATTCACTTATTCCGCATGTCTTTAGACTTGTGGGGAAACCGGAGCACCCGGAGAAAACCCACGCGATCACGGGGAGAACATGCAAACTCCACACAGAAATGCCACCTGCCCCAGCCGAGCCTAGAACCAGCGACCTTCTTGCTGTGAGACGACCGTGCTACCCACTGCACCACCGTGACGGGATTTTGTTTCAGTGATTACGAGCTACACCTGATCAGACTGATCTATTGATTTTGATATCTTAACTTAATTCATAGGAACTACATTTGGTTGGAAATTTGCTATTCTGCAGTTGTAATTCAAGTTTTTCTTGTATATATTTTCAGTGTCTTGATGCCTGTTTAGATAGTCATCAGTAGGTGTCTGTTCAGTAGACAGTGCTCAGTAGCGATCAAGAGGTAAAGAGGCTGATTGTCATTGGCTGTTGTATGTTGATTTAGCTCTACTTGAAATTATATGTTCCCTGAACATCTCTGTTTGTGTGAAGAATGTTCTTAGGACGTTTTGGAAAAGTCACAATGTTGAGTTTTTTAAAGGATAGGGGGACATTATTATATTACTAACATAGAACCATCTGGAGATATATGATTAAAGTTCAAAACGTTTTTGTAATGTTGACCACTGAATAACCAATACAGATCTTTCCCTATTGTCATATTTTTAACATTCTATGGCCACAATCTTGGGCCCTTCATCATACCCATACTCAATAAACTCATCCCCTTTTTTTCCTACAGTCTTTTTACTAAACATTAGATGTGAGACTTTTCAAACTGCTGAAAACAAGAGTCTAATGCAATCCTTAGAACATATGACCAACATTCAACACTCGTGTTCCTTCCAAGGAAGAATCCTTTTGCGGATGCTTTCTGACTTGCTGAACCTTCTTCTAAAATTTGACCTTCTTTCGATTTAAAGCAGGTTTTTCGTCAGTTTATTTTATTAACATAGAAGATGACAAAAAAGTAAAATTACAGAGGCCTGTCTAACTAACTGCATTTCAAAACATGTTTTCTTTTGTCCTGAAAGTTATTTGAAGTTGAGGAACTTTTGTAACTTTTAGGGGATGTTCCAAAACTTGCAGATGTTTTTCTATTTACAAATGGTAAATACCTACTTCTGTACAGCTTTAGTATTTCAGTACTTAATCTATCGAATAAATCTAAATTTTAAAATATTTTAAATAGACTCAAATGCAAACATGTGCATTGAACAGTATAGTGTTGAAGAATTTCACTAATGATTAAATAACTATTTCAAACTAATTTTGTATGTGTTTTAACTGAAAGGTCAAAGAACACTTTTGTTCTTACTAGGAATGTTTATTTTTTAAGTCCCCCTAGACAGAATTGCAATGATGTTGAGACCATAAAAAGCAGGGGATTTGCTCTAAACCCCAGTATTTTCGGTTAATTACTATCCTATGGCTAAGAAGGTATTTTCACTTGCACAACACACTTGTATAACCTGTTTTAGTGTGAGCCCATCAAACACTCACATTTTCCATTCCGGCATGTGCAAAAACACAGCAGTCAAATAAAAACATCAGAGAGCACTGAGTTCAAACCTTTGACCTGATGTGGGCTGTCATTATCTTCAAATGTAGAGATACTGAGCTATTTACAAGGTAACCCACCAGTGATTTGGTCACATTTTCCTATTGAAAACTTCCTTTCAGAAATGATTCCAAATAATAATAATTGAAAGTTTCCTTTAAAGCAGCGCGGTGGTAGGTTTGGAACCTAGATTGCAGTATGCGTTCTCGGTGTGGTTTGCATGTTCTAATTAGGCATGCATGCTGATTTACTGCAGCATCTCCAACAATCCTGTCACAGGAACTGGGGACCATAATCTACCCACAGAATGCCAAACTCCTGGAGGGCCGTAGCCCAGCACAGTGTTGCTCCAATCTTAAAGGAACACACCTGATTCCACTAATTAAGCTCCACCGGGTTTGTTTGAAGCTACTTGTGAGTCTCTCCAGACAGGGTTGGGAAAAAAATAGTAGTGCTTTAGCCTTTCAGGTATTGATTTTGATACGCCTGGTCTAGAGTGTACATTTAATTGGGTCTGGCTGCATACAATGTCAAATGCACAAGCATCGTCTAACACATGCACCCTCTGCCATGCAATCACAGACTTGGTTGTAAGAAGAATAATTCATTAGTTGGGGTAAAAGCAACTAATCATTAGTTACTAATCAAGAAAAAAATTCACACAGAAAAAGGGGAGGAGTCAGATGCCATTTGCATGTTTCAGAGAGACTCGCTTAACATTTGTGGGGTATTCCCATTTTAAAAGCAATTAAAAATCTAAATTTTACTCCATAACACATCACCATATATGCCTTATCTCAAATTAAAAAAATATAGAGAACATATCTTGAATTATTGCAACCAGTCCCTACTAGAAAAGAATACACACATTTTTATTCTTGTACAAATTAGAAACGGGTCAATTTGATCCGAAGGCCACTCAAGGGTTAAGGTAACTTGTTACTTAAGGTAACTTGTGTTGCATGTGCAGCTGAGACTGCATGTCTGCAGCTAGATCCTTCTCACCTTTTTCTAACATGATTTGGAAATAGACACCTATAGACATCTGCTGACTATAAGATTGTTAACGGGGTTAAGATGGATTAAATTGTCTTCAGTATTTAAAAGGTTGTACTTGTCCAATGCAGACATGCTCAACTAACTTAAATTGAAACCAAAATTAAACCAAAACAAAATAAGCTTTATCTTGGTTTTGCCCAATATTTTTATGCTCAGTGCTTAAATGAGGATGATTTCTCACAGAGTTGTCTTATAGTTGTTAGACTATAATTCTTTGACAAACTTCTGTGTTTTGCAAGAATCCATAGTAACTCCTCTGAAATACAGCTACACTAAAGATGTGGTCAGACACAGGCAGTACGTCACAGTTTGCATTTTATATTAATCTATTTGTAAAAAATATAATCTCACTGTTTTCTGAGGAGGTAGAGATATACTATTCTTAGCGAGGGCCAACATGAAGGTAAAAAATACCATGACTTTCCAAATGGAAACAATGTATCCATCATTTACTTACTATATTGCATACACTCACAAATTTTTTTGCTCAATTGAAATGCATGGATTTTATGGAGTGTAGTTCTTGGTTTGGAGCCATAATGTATGATGTTATGTAAAATGTATTTATTCGTTTATTTATTTATTGCACACATTTGTAAGAAGTAGCAAAACAAGTGTGTCACTTCATTAGGACATTACTCAAGGAAAAACTGAAGTTTAACCGACTGTAGTCTCAAAGGTAAATATTAGGGTTGCACCGATACAAATTTTTCAATAGTGAGTAAGAGAACCGCTGTTTTTTCCCAGGCACTTCCCAACACTGATACTAATAATGATGCGTGTTTTTTTAGATTGTAGCATTTTTAAAAATAATGGCAGTGAGACTACAAATTTTAGCAAAGCTTAATCTTAACTGATGTTGTTAACTGTACTACTAGTGGAAAATTCTTAGTTCTTTCTTGTGTGTTTCATATTTTTTATTAGTACATGTATTGTATCCAAGCCTCCTCTTGTGGTTTACGTACTTAGCAAAGGTTGCAACGCGCCTTGTTTGTGCTGTCACTAGAGCTGCAAATTTCTGTGTATTTTCAAGGCTGGAAACTGGAATATACAGGAATTAATTGCAATATATGTGAAAATATATAGGAATTAATGGAAATATATAGGAATTAACAGGAATTCATGGGGATAACAATTGCCTGTAAGAAGTGTATGTAACTAACTAACAGTAAAATAAAACAAATGCCATAACACATAATACATACTTGGTTCATATTTTAGGACCATTAATTAAAACTCCTTCTTCCAAATACAATAAATCCCTAAAATATGTAGTTTTTAACATGTATTTGTGTGTGTTCATGCCACAAAATGTTTATAGTTAAATTTGTATATAGTTTATAATTTAAATGCATTCCTGTAAGGCTTTCTTTTGTTCATATTTCCAAAACATTTCAAGTACACTAGAATCCTTAGTAAATGTAGTCAAAAAATTTGAAGGTTTTAGAAATTAATGCACCACTGGAGCACTAGAATTGGACCCAAATGAAACACTCAGAGCAGAGCTAAAAAAAAAGGTCTTTCTTTAATAAAGGAAGAACTAATAACAACAAAACTTCTTCTCAGAACGAGCTCTTAAAAATGCAAAACTGAAGTAGTACACAGGAGAACTCCACGAGGGGAGAAACAAAACACCTAAGCAACAGCAAAATGTAACCAAAATTCCCTTATTAGTAGATGAGCAAGGAGGACTACAAAATACAAAGCAGCACAACAGTGTGCAAACAAAAAAAACGAGTGAGAAGCAGAGGAACAAAGCAGCACTTAGTCAGAGGAAAAAACTGAGAAAAAAACATGAAAAACACAAAAAACCATGAAGAAGAACTAAGGCAGGGGGGGGGGGTGATACTGCATATGACAGAAAGGTGGAAATCAAAACAGTTTTTCAGTTTATCTGAAAGAGATAAAGAAGATGGATGGATGAAGGCTCCAGCTGCTGTCTGTTTGTATCATGAGTATGATAGTTATGCATCAGAGTTTCATAGAAAATACTTACATCTGTCTCATCAAAGCAGGAAAAATGCCCAGCAGTCCAGAGAGTGCCGTAGTGCCATTGTGTAGTTGAAAAAAATATATACTGAATAAGAACTGAATTATTGTCATCATTACTTTTCTTACCATTTCTCATTTTTTTATGAAACGTGTAGAATTTGTGTTTGTGTTTACAATTTCAGTATATTTTGATGCAAGATGTGTGTGTGTGTGTGTGTGTGTGTGTGTGTACGTGTGCGGGTGTGCGTGTGTGTGTGTGTGTGCTTGCGTGTGTGTGGGTGTGCGTGCGTGTGTGTGCGTGTGCATGCATGCGTGCGTGTGTGTGTGTGTGAGACCTTCATGTTTATCTGCGAGTTTGCAACACATCAGTTTAATAAATATGTTAATAAACATCCTTCGTAATTACAAAGGGAAGTACTTAACAAATTGAATTTATAGTGAATAAAAGTGTCTATATGTTTTTAGCATTCTTTAAAGGGCTAAATGGTTCATTTTAAATTGTATTTACTTATGTAAGTGCAATCACTAAGTTTAATTTCACATTTCCACTGAAAGGCTGCCAAAACAACCATTGAAACAATAAGAAATACAACAAAGCAGATATGTGAGTATTAAACCTAGACTTAAGTCATAACATTAGAGACCAGAAGAATATTAAAAGCCCCGTCATTTCACAGCCAACGTGCAACCATGGCAAGCGCCCTGTCACCCCAGAGAAAATGTAAATATTTGTAAAGTTTAAACATTTGATGATGAATAATATATTTAAAACTTCACACAAATAAATCCAAATTATGTATGAATAAATTCCTTGTGTAATGTAGAGATAATTATATTAATGTAGAGATAATAACATTACCAGCTTACCAAATTGTACCAAACAATTCTCTTTATGGGGAAATTAAAACAGCATGCATCAGCAATCTTTAAACCATCTGAGACTTCTCCTCTTTGCCATTAGAACTGTAGGTCTGAGTTTTCATTCCACAAAGACTTTGAATTAATCCCATTAGCTGCATCCCTGCACAGACGCTGTTTGAAATCCAGATCTGTTGGTGGTCTGCATCTGCAGCAAGGTCTCACAGGTCAGCGCATCAGTTCACAGAAGCTGCTCCAGCTCAGATTCTGATCAGGCCTTGATTACAGCTTTTATCATCTTATCATCCAAAACATCTTCTGATAGATGAACATTTGTGGTTTTCTCGCATGAGCAGATGCTTTCTTTGCATTCCAAACCTCAATCTTGCATTAACTAGGCAGTTTTTATTCAAAAGAATTTTACAAGAGTAAAATGATGTGAAAGTGAAAGTGACCAGTTGGCCAGATATGGAGTGACCCGTATCTGGAATTTGTTCTCTGCATTAAACTCATCGCAGTGTTCACAAACAGCAGTGAACAAACACACCATGAACACACAACTGGAGCAGTGGCAAACTGGTGCCTTGCTCGAGGGCATCCCAGCTGTGGTTGTTAAAGATGGGAGAGCAAGTGTTTCATCACTCACACCACCTTCAACTCCATAGATCTGGGGACCTTCAACCAGACCACAACCGCCCTAAAATATAAATACCATCCCAAGAAAAAGAACTGCAACAAAACACTCAAAAATTCTTGATTATAAGGATTTGTTTGAGTTTTTTTTTTGTAGAAACTACATTATATTAAATTTTACATATATGTAAGTGATAATGGTCAATCAAATATCCATCTATGCATGACAAGCTAGTTCCTGCTTGTAGCCTGTCACCGATCCATTGCCACGCTTATCTCATATTTGCTACTACAGTAAGAGAAATGTCTATAATGCATGTTTTTTGACTGTTATCCAAGCATGAGGAGTGACCGTCCAAACATCCAGCCTCCCCTGAAGCAGTAAGTCAAGGGGTTACCACGTCTGGTCCTGGAGGGCTACCACACCGCACATTTTAGTTGCAACTCTGGTCTAGTATGCATACTACACTAACTGCAGGCAAGGCAAGAGGACCATAATCAGGACCAAAATCAAATCAAAATGTGAAAAAATCCATTGATAACGTTTAATAAGTAAGTGTATTGATTACACTTCAGACTCTTGTCTGACAACAAACTACATCACATTATGATACATTTTTCATTAATTATTTCTATTTTCTATGCATGCCTTAACCCTCTAGCAAATAATGCTTATCTTTTCCTGCGTTTTGATGGAAGTTTGCAGAGTGAAATTTTTGTGCCCATAATAATCCTGCACTGGAAGAATCACAGTGTTAAATGAACATTCTAGGCTTAAATGTAACACTGCGAGTTGAACTAAAACACCAGTGTAGGTAAGTTTATTTAAGGTTTATATTTAAACAAACTAATTTATTTAAGCTTATTATGTGTCAGAATCGGTTGTATTGCCAAGTGTGTGGAAGGCATAACCATGGTGTTACATGTAACAACGGGAAAGTATCTAAATATGTCCACACCAGCAGTGTAAATTAATTCTGTGAATTTTATATTGTATTTTTCACCAATTTAATGATAAGATGTCAAATAATTAGATTGCAGGCAAAATAAAACAGCATCCTATTACCCAACTAATTCAAATTTTTATGTTAAGAAAAGTTTTTTCAACATCAGTGCCAAGCACTGAACAGTAACATAAAATAGGAGTCCTGTTTGGTCTCAAATGTTTCAATACAGTGCGACACTGTTCTAAAGAACAAAACTGACTGTAGTTTTATCTCCATGCAACTGAGAAGAGAATAGAAACGGCAGAGCTCTGAAATGGATTTGTTTAGCCTGTGAGATCTTCCACTCCCACACATTGTTTTTTGACATATATAAACGCTAATTCCTATACATGAAATTGCTTTGCAAAGAATTTATTATTGAGTAAGTATGAATATCTGTGCACAAATTTGGTATTGATTTATGGAAAATACTGCCCAGGCTTGACATGAAGACAAACAATACTGCGCTTGTTTGTGCTCTGCTTGTCATAATGAAATTTCGTTCAACCATACATTGTCATTTTGATTGATGGGTGAGTGTATGTTTATGAGTCATGTGCTGTCTGTGAGAAGTTGTGTGTTTAAAAATGTGACATGTAAAATATTAGCGAAGGCAGTTTTGTTTTCATCCCTTCATTGAGTCATATGTTGCAGACCTCTACACTGTTTATTCCTCCTTATTTAGGTGGTAAACCTAGTTTTGAGTTATGATTACTATATAAAACACATATTATAAGAGTTTTAGCATTAATTTTTGTATTAAATAAAATTTTTTGTAAAATCAGATTAAGTGTTAGAAATGAACTAAAATAGAATGTTGATTTTATATCAAACTTGATTAAAATAATTCTGTATCTGTCCTGACTGCAATTCATGACAGGAAAAGCTCTTGGCCACTAGAGAGCGCTCCACCAGCACTTAGTTGAATGAGCGGCTGAGTGCTGAAGCTACCTTCCAAGCAGCGCCAAAATATATTTGGATTCAAGTTCAAGATTTCCTCCCAACGACATTTTCTCACATGTTTTATTCACTGTCAAATCAGGTAATTGTCCGTATTTTCTGAGCAGAATAATAATGAGTTATTAATTTCTGAGGTGACCCTTGACCTAGTCTAGTTAGTTATCGAACCAAAACAAATTTAACGTTACTGATTTAACTAAACTTAACGTTATTGAAATTGCAAGTTTGCTCTCAGCTAATTACAAATTCCTCGTTAAAAATATTTTACACCATTATTTTGATTGTTTTATATTCTAAGTAAACGTTAATTAGTTTTACTTTGTTTCATCTGAATGAAGCAGCCAGCTTCCTCGTGTCTCGGGAAAAATGGCGGCGGTGTTAACCCATATGAAAATAAATCACAAATGAGCTTATCAGGGACAAATAGCTTCAAGACAGTTGTTGTATTATTTGCTTACTATTAGGGAAAAGATGTCAATTAATTTCTACATATAACGACACATGTAAAAAAGTATTTAATATAACGCTAAATATTGTGATTACACATTAAATGTGGTATGAAAAGTTATATAGATAAAAAAATTTACCTCCATTAAGACACCACAAGAAATATTTAAGATCTTTAATCTTAACATCTCTATAGCATGTATTAGTTATTTTATCAAGATTTATCTAAGTACTATAGCTCCCCCACAACAAACAATCATGAACAAAAAGGTAAATTTTTGTGACAAACTTGAATCAAAATAATGATTTAATCTGTTGAGCTCTGCATTTTTAACTTGCATAAATTCTCTTTTCTTTAAACAAAATGTCCAAGAGCTACAACGTAAATCACTGATTTAGTGGGCTAAATTAAGTGAAAATGGTGTAGAAGTTGAAAATGTAGTCAATGTTAAGTGAGTTGCAGCAACAGAAAAAAATATTTTAAATTGCAAATGTACAGTATTTTCAATCCATAAGTTACTCCATTCTTTTGCAAAGGTGTTGGTCTTCCCGTGCATTTGCTCATCTTACAGACTTGTGCTGGAAATTGTAACTTAGTTTTAAAACAAGTTGTTATTGATCCTAAGAGCTTTTAAATTGAAATATTATTATAAATTATAATATTGTCTGATCTATTTCTAAGAATATATGACAAACACTGTTGTCTTTGTATCGGTTTGTATTTCTTGTCTGGGAAAACACTCAATAGATTGACATTTTCTTATTTAATTCCTTGTTCAAGGTACTTTTTTTAATGATATACATTAGTTTTTTACATAAAATGAATGGAATTTTTTGCTCATTAAGGCATTAGGATAGTTTTGTATCACCATAGGGCTCATCATTCCAGATCTCTGTGGAATTGGTTGGAGCTGAAGGATGGAGGTCCCCTGAGAGCAGTGGGTGTTGTTATTATCTGAAACTGGGTTGTTCCCAGGAACCTGCTCTGGTGCTGTTCCAAAGCAAGTCATGGAAAATACGCCACCTGTTAGGAGTGGTACCACTGAAAGCCCACAGGACAATATCCAGGCACCAACACACCATGAGCTAATTTGGGACATCATGAGATAACTGGATACAATACCTTTTCTCTTATACAGTAAAAGACTAAAATAAGGTCTTAGTGTTTTCCTGACCCATCCTTGCCTTTGTGCATTGTCTTTTGAATTAATACATAGTGTTTAAGGACTTAAAGTGTGATTCAAAAAAGATGTAATAAAATAAATACATTGTCAATATAATGGCAAAGCAAAACAATTTTATTTGTTTAGCACCCAATTGGCAATTCAAAGTGCTTGAAAGATTAAGAATGTTAACAGATTACAGATAAATAAGACAATAAAACAGATCCAAGATTAAAAAAGGTTAAGACGTTAAAATAATAAAAATTAAAAAAGAGAGAAACGAGTTTAAAGCACATGAGCTTTTCATTTAATGGAAATTTTATAAATTTTAACATGTTACTTTATTGTATAGATTTCTGAGAAGGTTTACGAATGTATTTTTAAAGTATAGTTTGTTAAAAAAAAATTCTTGTCTTAAAACCCATTTTTGCTTTTTGGCTTTTAACTTGCCCACAGGTAGTCCAGGTTTTTTTTTTGCTGTGCTACGCATTGGGTGCTTTGCGTACTTATTACATATACCTATATATATATATATATATATATATATATATATATATATATATATATATATATATATATATATATATATATATATATATATATATATATATATATATAATATTTGAAATGCACATTGCCAAATGAATGTCGAAGTCGAATGTTTTTTTTCTATGACACAATTGTATCTTTTGACACTGTGTTGACACTGGTTTTTGGACAGGGTTTTACCAAGTCTGCTATCTGTGCATTTGACTTGATTTCCTCTTAATCTGTATTCTTGACGTCTGATGAAGACGTCCCTATTTATTAGTAAAAAAAAAAAATGCAGATTCATTGTTGCGCCACTGTCTCACCTCAGAAGACACAGGGAATGTGGCTACATGAGCCTGGCCTCTTGCATTTGTTGCTTGCAAATGCACCTTTGTCTTTGTCAATCTCTGGCTTTGTGGAGCGCTCAGCCTTTGTGCCCTCTCTATCGTCCTGATCTGTTCTCTTTGAGGGCTCTGATAAGAGAAGGGTGAGCACGTCTGATTCTCATCTCACCCAGTCAATGGCCTGCGCTCCCCGAGTACAAACACTTTCATTCATGCTCTCTTATCTCCACTTAAAGGCCCGAAATGTTGTGAGACACTGGGACTGTGTTCTTTGTTGGATGTGTGGGACAGTTTGGTTTTGTACCGTTTAGTTATTGTACAGAGCCGATGTAATGTGTTGATGTAATTTGTCAGCACACTTTATTATGAGGGAAATGTCAGGAGCGTAAATGTCAGTTCTTCAGAAAGGAAAGACATGCCGTGCATTGGAAGGGGTTTTTAGTTGAGGCATTAAGCTCTTAACTAACCTGTGTTGTTTTTGTAACTCCTTTTTGGATGTTTACAGAAGCCGATGCTTGGGGATTCAGATTCAAGTCGATGGAATTCTGGGTGACGTGGTTAGTCAGGCTCATTCATCCACCCTGTTCAAGCAAGACCTCGTCATGCATTACAGTTGATGTCACCAGGTGAACAAAACCTACACAAACGAGGAAATGTTGAGTCGATTATAATTGCAGTTTTCAATGCATTTTCATGGTTTTGTTTGTTAAATGAGCTTCATGTCATACAGGGGTTGCTTTTAAGTGATATCAAAACTAACAACATGCTATGAAGTGTGTAAAAGAAACAAGGAATTTAGGAACTGGTGCTTTATTCTAGTTTCGAGCATCATATTATTATAGCTCAAACGAAAAGGTGTTCTATGCAAAGGGCAATTCATTCCAAGGATTCTCTTAACAAGGTGGCTGAAATTGACTGTTTCTGTATTATATCCTGTTTAATTTAAACAAAGAAGCAAGGAAAGTAAACATTGTCAGAAGTCAGGGATTATCTGAGCTAAAGAATACTTTTACTTTGAAGTATTTTTTTAACAACCCTAAATTTGTAAAGCTGCTTTGAAGCACCCATTAAGCAGCACTTTGTAAGGACATTGACTTTACTTGTACTTTTTTGTGATTTTCAAAATGTTTTTCTCTTGAAGAAACTAAGTATTTTGCTATTGTTTAGCTAAGTTAAAACTTCAAGTATAATAAAATGGTTAGATAAGATTAAACTGCACAAATTAAAGGTTATTGAAAGTGGGATATAATGTAAGTGGGATGAATCACATATAATTTCTTTTAGCCCAAGAATGAAAAAAATATATATAAATTTGAGGTCAGTCTTATAGACTTTTTACATGCTTAGACCTAAGACCAAATGTAGGTTTCCTTCCAAACAGCTCTCTGTGTTTTGACACGTAAAATCAAAAGAATTCCTGAGGCGCATAGTTGCATCAAAGCATAAAGCACATTACATTCTACAGGTTCTTATCTTATGTATTTTACAGTAGATTGGCTGTGTGCTTTGTTTAGTTTATGTTTGACAACAAACTCTTCCATGAGGTTGTGTACACTTTTAGCAAACTGAAAATTAATATTTCATTCAAATAAATCATCTTGTCCAGAGCAAATCCAGTTTGATCTAAGTTTTTAAAGATCATTGGTTACACTTACAGTATGATGTACATATTTATTCTTTAACAGTTAAAAAAATACATCCTCATAGCTAATCCAGTAGGGTTTACATATGTGGCTAACAACTTCTAAAAAATTGGTATTGTACCCAATACACCTACTTACAGCGCTCAGTAGGTACAGTATGTCTATCATAAAGTTTCAACATATCAGCCACATAGAGGTGAGTGTATTATAGATTGATTTGCTGGCCAATTCAAAATACTTTTTTATCAATGTTTCACATCCTCTTACTTGACTTACTACACATTCTACATACCTAATGCCCATTTTCTTATATATTTATTTTAAAGATATGAGTTTGTTACACTCAAGCTGCCAGTAGGTGGAGCATTTAAAAAGTGAGTGATTTGCAGAGCATTTACAACTCTGTAGGAAAAATCAAGTAACTGCCTAGGGCCCCGAGCCTGAGGGGGACCCCAGACAGATGTGGTTGCATTCATTTTCGCAGTGGATTCCAGAGCACCAGTAGAAATATAAAAAATATAATGAAAACATGAATGCATCTGCCTAAAAAGGTCAAGTTGCTGAAATAGGAGCAAAATAGTTTGTTAAAAAGCAAGTTTGATGAATTTTATATACAGTTTCAATATAAATGTTTTGCACTCCATCAAACTTTGATCTTAAGTTAGTGTTAGAAATATAGCTCAATAACATATTTGGTACTCCTAGACGTTTCGCAAAAAAAGATGACAACCATATTAGTGTAATGTTCATATTTTTTGTTGTCTAAAGACAGCCAATGTTGGGGGTTTGTGTGTGTGTGTGTGTGTGCGTGTGTCCGCCTAACTGACAACCTCTTTAAAAATGAGGTTGGCCTGTTCAAACGATTCATACATTTGTTTGACTTTTTACGAATAAATTAAACACTCACTAAGATGTGAATGGTTTGTAGTATTAGATCCTCATTGTGCACAAAGTAGAATGCATTTAAAAAGCTTTTTACCCAAACTAATGGTTCAGATTGGGTTTCTCTCTCATTCTATCTCTACTACAAGCCTTGGTACCTCTAATGGTAGCAGTTTAAACCTTAGCCTACTCGGGTGATGCCCACCTTGAAATGACTGAGTTGGCTGTGCCTGAAAGACAGCATTGTGCCTGAAACAGTCCACTTTGACAGATGAGAGAACAAGCATTTAGTGGCCTGGCTTGGGGAAGTTAGAAAAACGCAGTGTGATCTAAACATTCATAAAATATACAACCAGCTTGTTTTGAAGTTATACAACCTAATTTATTCCCATAGTCTGAGGCTAAGAGTTTCGAAGAAATACTGTATGTTTTGAATGAGGTCCATCGTTTACTTCTCTTTCTGTTTACTATGTGTGAAGCACTGTACCAACCACGTACCGCATGCATTCTGTCTGAAATCAGCATGAGGATCAGTGAGCTAGCAGTTTTCCATGGTAATCTTTGCTCATGAACTCAAGGCATGAGTGGGAGATAAATATCTGCCATGGACCATCAATCCACTGAATTCTCCTCTGCAGCAACTGATTTTTGTAAATTTTTATCCTGTTTCATTGCAAAAGTCTTTTGTCTTTTCAAGTATTTGATGTAATTTACTACCCGGTACATCCACAAACTTATAATTTCTTCCGATGGCAAATAGCCGTGGAAACGGCTTTATTTTACTTGTATTTGTTTATTTTATGTTTTGGTTATGGTTAAAACAAAGGCCATGCGGGCAGGTTTCAAATAATTAATTTGTTATGAATTAATTATACAGCAACACCCCTATACCCACCCTACTAAAGATGATGCCATTGTCCATCACGATGTTTCGCGTTAGACAATGTACGATGCCAAATTGCTTGACATCACCCAAACCTAATGCCAATAAACCGTGGCTTGCATACATAAGGCACACCAGATTATAAGATGTGATTAATTAAGCAAAATGAAACCGATAAACGGGTAAGGAAACCTTATCAATCCTTTAACCCCTATAATGATACTGTAATTATAACAATTCGCCTGGTAATCTTGTCTTGTTTTTAATATTTTTGTCATAAATTGTTTTTTTGTTTTTGAATTTTTTTGCACGTTTTTCTTCTCAGATGAAATAAAACTTAAATCTGTCAGAAATTTGTTATTATTATGCTATAAATGCTCAGAATAGTGTGTAATAATAAGAAAGGTAAAAAAACAGAAATTAACCTCAAAGTATTTTACATCAACTCAAACCGTTTTGTTTGAATAGGGCTTTCAGAGGCCATTTTACAAGTTGTGGCAGTTGTGGCCAGGTGGATACGGAGTTCAGGTTTTATCCCCAGATCCACCAAGTTGAAATCAGTGGAGCGATGACATACTTGCTCTCCCATCTTCAACAACCACATCTGCAGTGCTCTTGAGGAAGCTACAAGTTTCCCGACTGATCTCCGGATGTGTGTTTACGGTGTGTTTGTTCACTGCTGTGTGTGTACACTGGATGGGTTAAATGCAGAGCACAAATTCCAGGTATGGGTCACTCCATATCTGGCCAACTGGTCACTTTCACTTTTTCACTTTTTTTATTTATATATTTACATGAGTTTTTTTTTTGTCCCTAATGCTTCAACCTCTGCCACAGACATCATCTCCACCCCTCAGGAGCAGTAATAAAGCAATGTTATATAATGTCAATTAGTAAATTACAGTATATGTTAGAAAAAATTATTGTTATAAAGCTGTGAATAAACCCTGTGTATAAAAATGTTATCACATACTGTGGTTGAGATGGTGACTCACTGCTCCCTGCTGCTGCTGTTTATCCTCTTCCACAAATCTCCCAGATACTCTGCTCACGATCTTTCAATGAAAATTTACAAACAAAAGCATATTTGACGTCAAGATCGTCTTGGCATCTTTCTCCGCTATTTACAAGTGTTTAGGCACTGAACTCTAACACCAAATGTGCCAAAAAACAGTGGAAGAGGAATAAATTAAGAAAAGACGCGCATGTAGGCGAATGCAGCAGAATCACTGACACGACAGAATCACAAACGCAAACACAGTAAAAAATGCAGTACATTCTAACGCGAATAAACCTATAACTACAACGATAACAATGCCTGTACTATTATATACAATAAAAATCTAATATTTAAAATGAAATTGCCTCTAAAACACAGCTAAAGTATTGCTAAAGTCATTCACACATAATCAATCATCCATCTGTCTCCGCTCTCCTACGCTCCACAAATTTCCCGCCCCTGGAACACAAACGATGTTGTCATTATTGTAATGAATGTCATATCAGTCGAAAGAACCGTTTCTCAGCTTTCAGAATCTGTTGAGATTCTTTTGAAAGTGCAAACATAACCAGAGCTACGGTAGTTTGAAGTGTGCAATTCACTATTTTGTCGTCGGCAGTGTTAAAGCTAAAAATAGCTAAATTACCTAAATTTCTATTTTCTTTATTCCAACAGATACACTACAAAGTAATGAACACATTTTTCAATGAATTCCTCTTTCTTTAATTCATTCCTCCTCCCTATATTCATCAAATTCAAGTAGTAACTTGACACTTTTATTATAACACATCAAATACAAAGCAATAAACAGGTTCAATTAATTCCTTTGCATAAATTAATCAAATTAAAATAATAACCGAATAACTTAATGTTTTTTTTTTCATTTAATACGTAAAATGCAAATGAATAGTCTGCGTTAAAAGTTAATTCATCATCAACAAATCTATCAAAACCATTATTCGTGTCTGAACAGTTGGACGATTTTTGCATCAAGTACATGTGTCTTTTTGCAGGTGCCATTTTAGGATGAAATTAACAGTTACATTGCTTGTCGAAGGAGAATATGGCTGAGCGATATCAATATAAGATTGATAACAAGTGCTCGCATCGCGTCACATTAGCTCCTACATCTTCTTGTCAAACATCAAATAAATTAAGCGTGTACAAGCGAAACATCAAGCTAAATTCATTAAATTAATGAATATGATTGTATCCACGGTATTACAAAATCCATGTCATGGCACAACACAATAGGAGAGTATGTATTACTCTGGAACCTGCCGAAGTGCGTTATGAATTACACAGCACCCCGTGATGTAGCAGTGATGCTACAACAATCGAATCAACTGTGAGGCTTCATAGTTGTAATAAAACAATCTGACTTATTTTAGGATTATTAGGTGCACTGATGCTTTTTAAGAAAATGTAAGGATTTTAAGTGCACCTTACATTGTGGAAATGCATGTATACATATTCATATAACAGCAATGTATTAAGATGTATTAACTGCCTGTTTACCATTACACCATCTTCATTTAGTCTCTTGAGGCTCTCTCCAATATTTTACATCCCAATCCCATTTCCAACTCACTCCTTCAATGGTAATGAATATAAGCATAAGGGTTGTTGATTATATATAATAACAAAAAAGAAAGAAAGAAAAACTGTGTATCTCTACACAGTTCCAACTAGTAGATAAAACACTGAAAATGTTTTTTTTTAAACAATGTTTTTGTTTGTCTAGCAAATAATTTTTCCTTTGTTGGTCTTAAATCGATGGAAGAAAATCTTGGTACACTTGCATTTAACCGAGGAAAAATCCACATACAATTGGCTTTTCTTTTTAAGTAAAACAATGATCTGGTTTTACAAATCTTGGCAGACATTTCAAATAAAATGCTTGACTGCTTGAGATCTGGAAGCTTAAAAGTTGATTTAGATATACCATTGTAGCTCATATTTGTTTATTTTAGAAATAATATATTTTTTTAGCTATTGCAAAATGTTCTCTTATGAGCCAAATCCTGGCAGTCAGAGTCTAAGTCAAGGTTATTGTTTTAGGGGTCATTGCAGAGTGGAATGATGGGGTGCCACCTGACCAGCCAACAAAGCCTGCCAATGCTTCCGTTCCATCAGATGTCTTTCGACACTGCCCTAAAACACTCCGCCACTGCTCCCCTTGAAGAGAAGCTTGAGGATTTTTCTCTCTTTTAACCTGAGTGGCAGGCATCTGTGCTCTTCTGTTTGGTAAATAAGTCACGGGAGCTCAAGAATCCATTTCATGTAATAGTCATCATCACATCAGGGGAAGATACTGTTTGTCTGATGTAAGATGACTCATCGTTCACACAGAGCGATGAGCTAGTCAGTGCAGGTATAATTAGGGAGGATTGAAGGATGAAGGGATTCTGGGTAGAGCTAATAACACTTCAGGTTTTTGATGCAACCTTTGATAGTGAAGTTTCATGTGCTGAATCAAAACATTCCAGGCATTTGAACCTTAGGGATCAGACAGCTCTGAATGAAAGGTCATGGACCTCCTCCTACCTGCAGGTTGATTTATGTGTTCGAGTATGTAAAGACCAAAACTTTGAGAAGCGTTTGACTTAGTCCGTCAGTCTTATCTAGACCAGTATAAATATTATAATTTTACGGCTTGAGTGAGGTTTAAAAAATGAATTTGTATAATCACAGAGTGCCAAAAAAAGTACTTGTGTGATGAATCTCATGTTGTTTGCTTTCAGAATAAGGTTTCAATCTAAATATCAGGAACTTCTTCTGTGCACACTTGCAGCATCCGTTTTTGTGCTGGTAGAAAAGTGAGTTTTTATTTTCTTTGGCTCTGAGCTTATCAGCAAAGATTGGAACTGTGTTATGAAAGACATATTTGTGGGTGGCCTTTTACATGTTTGTGGTTAATGTTCTTGTAGACATCTTTAGCCTTGATGTTCAGAAACCTGTGTTCGACAACAAAGCTTTCGCTTTGAAGCCTTGTGTGATAAGAGTGCTGGAAAGTCTAGTTCATTATTCTGCTTTGTATGCTGTTTGAGGACATGTCCTACACACAAGTTTTTTTGCAATTAGTTTCTCATTTGTTTTCTACACAGTATCTCTCTGGCACGATTTTAAACATTTATCATTCTTGCAATTATATTGCTTTCTTTCGTCCACAATTAGTGTTGAGGAGGAGACGCAGCCTGGACTGAATGTCACTGGGTCACATACATCATATTACTTCACACATACCTTCTCCCTTACAGCTGTAGTAGTCAAGTGACTATGCTTTCTCATAAAAAAAACATGGACATAAATTGATGCATAGCTTTTCCTCCCTTTCCATCTCAGTTAAACATCACACGTTGCATTCCTGCATTCCGTGTTACTAACTGAAATATATTTTTTAAACAACAAACCAACTGAAGTGTGATGAAATGTTTGACATTATTTTGGATTTCTAACATATCTGTTTCTCCTAATCTTGTGTGTCTCCACTAGGGCAGGAAATAGTTGGTTAACCCTTGATTTAATTCAGTTACTATTACCAGGGTAATGATCCAATTAGTAATCTATTTTTGATGCATCACCAGGCAGTGTTTGTTAACAATGGCACCTGCATTTAAATGTAAAAAAATGTACTACCAACTACATGCTCTGAAATATCCATTTAAACAGGAAACACAAATATACCTGGTGCACACTGAACATCATCACTGCTTTTAGTTAACAAAATATTTTGTTAACTTAATTAAATCAATTAAACAGATGTAGCTAAACAAATTTGTATTGCATGTCAGTCGGCTGAATCCACTCATTTTTATAGAAACAGCTATTTAATAGAAGTGGTATTTTTTTATTTTGTGCTGTTTTTTTGTGTGGCTTAGCTTTGTGTGTTTTTTTAAACCCTCTGTTTCTAAAAGCTTAAATGAGATCCAACTAAGCAAGCAGTCCCCCTTTTCATTTCATAAAATCTTTTTCTTAAACATTTCTTCTTGTAATTCTTACATTTTATTAATAAATTCAGATTCGGCCTGGTCCTAGGCCACATGGTGTATTGATTAAAAAAATGTCTTCCACCACGAGTTGATTTCTTTTCAGTCTTGCTGGTTTTGCCCTAGTTAAGTTGGAATTATCCAGAGACTCATAAAATATCTGAAGCTTAAATTGCAAGACTAGGTTAACATTGAATGAAATGAAACCCAGCATTGATTATATGTTTCAGCTTGGTTGCTGCATATTGGAATATAATTGCATATAATATATATATATATAAAATATATATATAAAAAGTAAACAGTCAGACTTGAAAGGGTCGTTTTGATATTGCTAAGAGGGACCTTGGGTGGAATTTCACAATTATTTATCACAAGAGATGTTACTTAATAGTCTCTGTAAACAAACTGAAAGTCCATTGAAGGAGTTCTGTTACTTCGGGCATCTAAAACAAGCTGGTGGTGTTGTGTTTTCAAATCAACAATAGCAGAAATCAGAATAGCCTAACTAAACTAAACAAAATAAAAATTTGTTGTGCTTTACAATGGTTTTATGCTCTTGTCTAATATAAAGATATAAAAAGCTATTTATAAGTAATATTCTCCAAACAATTCGCAGAAGACAAAGTAGATCACTTCTACAGGCAGGGAGAGGGCAGGGCCAGCAGCAGCGAGCGCAAAGTCTTTAAAATGGACAGACTCCAAAAGGGGGGATTTCAAACAGGGGTTTTTGAGTAATGGGTGGTGTTATTAAAATTTTCATTGTGAAGTATTGTGTTACAGTATTATTTTTGAATACAGTGTTGTCCTTTTTGCCAACCCCTTTTGAATAGTAAAGTTTAATGACTCAAGTGCAGATAACCGCCAATGCAACTATAGATCCATGTGCCATTGTATGTCAATTTTGAGCCCTAATTTTCATTCATTTTTGGAAAAAGAAGCTTTCATGAAGTCTATCTTTCTGCAGAGTGACTTTACCAAAAACTTGTTCCCATCTCAAGGTCATTGCTCTGTAATTGTTTAAGAAAAACTGACCGCTTTGTAATCGATACAAAAATATCCTTCTCTTACAGAGGCTCTATAAAAGGGAATTAATTTGGGGATTAAGGAAATTGGAGAAGGGAAGAGAACAAGCTCTTGTGAATGCGCTTTCAGCACCTGACTGGCTACAACAAAGGGTAATGGTGGTGATGATGGATTTTGCTGCTGTCTCTCTGTGTGGCGCACAGTCTGCGCCTGTCTTAGTGTCACGGTTCTCAGAGGCTCAGTCTGGCTGCTACATTACCCCCAACTTTCAATCAAAGCCCACTGTCAGACCCCAGGCAAACATAGGAGTGTGTTTTATGTGTTTGCAGCACTCTGAAAAATCAGTCGCTCATTCCAGTGGACTCTGAACTGTTCCAAAAAAACAACTGTAAGTGCACATCATGTTTCAAATTTGAGGATTGTTTTCATGGACATCCCACATCTGCATATATATGTTTTTATTTATCTGACAAGAACATTGAGACACTAAGCAGATTCTATAAGCATTTGCTTTTATTTTCATTTTTATCTTTGAAATTGAATCTTCCTCAGGGTACAGTATGTGCTTTAACGTGTCTCTTTGAATAGGCACAACTCACAACCAATTAATTTAGGAAGGGAAGGTGATTCACATCATATTCCTCAAGCAGAATAATACAGATGTTTTCCAATGTTAAATCAACATCGTGGAGTACAACAGTTCATATGATGGATGTTGTTCTAATTTATTGAGTCCTTTAAGCGGTTTTTATGCCCACAGCAAGTCACAGATACATCACTTGACAGTAATCATGAGACTGCGGTAGGTGTTGCAGGTGTAAAAAGAGTTTTCTGTGCTGAGAGTAACTGTAAGGATTCAGGCCCGTCTGTTTGGCTGTAGGGTGGAATACAATGCGCAGTGGTGGTAGCCATCATCAAGTGAGAAATGCTCTAAGCAGCTGGTGACAGATCTGTCGGGATGCATGACCACTTTACACCATGCACTTCGTGTGAATGCATGTGTGGGTCACACACTGTTTTTACTGGAGACTTCTGCACAATGCACCTGAGGAATTCCATGAGTGTCCACTGGTTAAAAGCAGCCCCACGTGATAACATCCCCTTTGCACTGTGGTCATAAAATGTAGTTTTCAGGTTTTAAACTATAATACTCTAATCTAGGTTTAAGTTCTATATTCATATAAATAAAGTGTTGTCTTGTCAATGACGTGATATTTCATTTCATGCTGAGGAACAGATTTCCAATCTAGTTGATGTTAAATGATGTTGACAGAAACGTGGCTAAATGGAGACATCCTGGAGAGCGCACTTCATTTGCCCAGTTTCCAGTTAATCAGAGCGGATCGTGACGTGGAAGCCATCGCTAAGTCGCGCAGCAGCGGCGTTTATTTCTATATTAATGAAAAATGGTGTACAATTGTAACAACGGTGAATAAGATATGCTCCCCCGATTTGGGGGCAATTTTGTTAACTGTTAAACCTTCTACTCACCACTTGAGTTCTCCTCAGCCGTGATGGCCATTGTTTACATTCCACTGCACGTGCACATCTGACTCGCTCTTTTTATTGTTCTCGGGGACTTCAATAAATGACATTTGAACCACGAATTGCCTAAATTTAAACAATGTTACATCAAGGGGGCTTATCACGCCGTGCCCTGCAGATCTGGGACTCTCCGACCATTACCTGATGCATATAAACAGCAGCTTAAAGCAGCTAAAATTGTAGTGAGAACTGTTAAAAGATGGACAGTTGAAGCAGGGTGGGTTTTACAAGCCTGCTTCGACTGCACGGACTGGAGTGTTTTTGAATCTGGTGCCTCAAACCTGGATAAGCTCGCTGTCTCATCATATGTCAGTTTCTATGAGGACATGTGTATTCCCACCCGGACTTATTTAAAATTCAATAATGATAAACCATGGTCCTGTGGAAAACTCAGACAGCTTTGCCAGGCCATAGGAGATGCCTTCAGGAGTGGAGTTTTCAGAAACACACTGAATAAGGAGGTCAGAGCAGCTAAAAGGAGCTACTCTAGGAAGCTGAAGAACCAGTTCTCGCCTAACGACCCTGCATCAGTGTGGAGAAGCCTGAAGACCATCACCAACTACAAAACACTCTCACATTTGTGGTCATGAAGACATTTGAGAGACTGGTGTTTGCTTACCTGAAGGACATCATTGGTCCTTTACTGGACCCCTTGCAGTTTGCCTACTGATCCAATCCGTCTGTGGATCAGTCAACATGGGGCTGCATAATTTGGACAAACCAGGGACTTAGGTGAGTATCCTGTTTGTGGACTTCAGCTCAGCATTCAACATTATCATCCCATCACTCTTCCGGAGTAAACTCCAGCAGCTCTCAGTTCCTGACTTTATCTGTGAGTGGATCAAGAGCTTCCTGGCTGGTAGTCAACAGCTAGTGAGGATGGGGAAATTTATTTCTGACACCCGCACCATCAGCACTGTTCTGTCCTCGCTACTGTTCTCCCTCTACGCCAGTGCTTCTCAATTATGTTCTGTCATGCCCCCCTAGAAAGAAGAAAACATCTCGCCCCCAACAGTAAAAAAAAAATCCATATAGAAAATAAAAAAAAGCATGTTCCCTCGAGGTCAAATGTGCCCCCTTGACGGAGCCTCGTGCCCCTCTGGCGCTTCCCACTATTTAAGAAGCACTACTCTACACCAACGACTGCACCTCCCAAGACTCCTCGGCAAACTCCTGAAGAGAAGAGGAGATGGTCGTGGACTTAAGGATAAGTTTAGAAAGCAGCAACACTAACCGCTTTAAAAAAGCAATTGAAAGCTCTTCTCTTCAGGGAACACTTACTATTAATAGTTTCTTCTTGCTATGGTTGATTGATCAGTTGATACAACTTCTATTATGAGCGAGCTGAGATAGACTTTGACTGTGTAAAAATTGCATATTGTCTCTCCTCTACTGTAAGTCGCTTAATGTAAATGCATAGATGTAAATGTAAAATGTAGAGTCACTGATGCAACTGTTTTTGAGGCAATGAAGTTACCAGAATTGTTCACGCCATGACTCAGACAAGCAACTTCCTCAATGGTCATAGATTTATTTATTTTTTGTAATAGTTATGAAATCTTTTTATGTCATTTAAATAAACGTGTAAAAAACAAACCATCTACTACAAGAAATTAATAATTAATTAAATAATAATCCTTGAAATTGCTTTTATTGTTGAAATGGGGGTTTCCATTGATTAATCCAGATCCAAGCTGAGATAGGCTGAAGTTACGGGTTCACCACCCCAAGGCAAATCCAAAGCCTCAGTCAGAGCATGTTTGAGAATGGCATCAATCAACTCAAATAGTTTCACAACGATAAACATGATTTTTTTTTTTTTAATTTTGACATCTCCGCAAACTACTTGAGCTTCAAAGTCTTGGCTTGTTTTTAAATCATATTTTTCACACACACAAAGCCAATTATTTCTTTATAGGTTTGTTATTTATTGGTCAAGCACAATCAGTGCTTAAGAGATACAGTAAGTCTCTTCATGAAGAGGCGAGGACAGAACAATCTTCCGCATTAATTAAAGTTAAAAACATATTAGGTAGTGGAAGTATGATAGCCCGAGGAAGGAGAGGTTGACTGTTTGCTTTGTGAAGATGGGGAAAATAAGAGGAGCCGTAGAGGTAATGAAAAGTTCAATAGCAGGTGAGACTCACCTGAGAAAGCAAGTGACCTGTAGGCCTGTCTGACAGACTGTAGTTGAGCTTGAGGAAGGGAATCTGTTGACAGACACTCCGATATCCCAGGCTGTATGGAAAAGATAAAGGCAACATTGTTGTACGGAAGGGGCTGGTCTTAATCTGGGAGAGCTGTAGATCAGTATTATAGCTAGTGGGCGTTTTAGTTCTTGCTGTTGGCTGTACAGTGAAATCCCTTTGGTGTGATGGATGGGAAAATGGGGTTGTTTTTTAATTGTGTACAATGATGAGCACACTGGTATTAAATCCTAATACAGTTCAGGACCTGAGGATCAATAGCAGCACATCCTGTATAGTCCTGTATAATTAAGTTTTAGTTCCTTTATGAGAGCCTTCTGTCCTGACGAGAGTTGTGTAGAATTGATAAAAGTGTCATTTGGAAGCCTGGAGTGAAGAGACTTGTATAGTTTATATTTTCCTCTGCCTGTCTCTTGTGTGGAAGCAATTATGTAGTCAGTACTATAAAATTGTTTAAAGTGATTTAACTGTATTGCATTTGATAACCAAAATTAAATCTTCAACAAAAAGGAAATGAAATGTTTGTTATTAAGACTTTTTTTAGGACATTTGTACTTTTGTTAAGCACATTCAATCAGGTTGCGCTGATCCAATATGATGTATGCTAACTAAATGTAAAATTTAACAACACAAAATAAGAACTTTTAAACATTACAGGCAAACTATAAAACAGTGATGGCATACGTTACAACTATAATTCAGATTAAATATGCATTAGTGATACAGAGCACAGTGACATGATGTGAAAAACAACGTTAATATTAATAATAAATGTGTAAAAGACTGTGTTGCTCATTTAGTGTGTTGTATACTGTTACAGGTGTTGACCCTAATTATTGAGCTTCCCTTTATCCACTGCAGTAAGTTTAGATCATCATTAAAGGGGTCATGATTTGAAAAACCAAAACATGTGCAGCAAGTAACAATGCTATTACTGGCAGACATTTGCACATCCTTCATCGTGACTAACTTGCCGTTAATCTCTTATTTACTACGAAGCTGAGTTGCTAGAAAGTCTGCATATTTTTGTGAATTGAACTGTCTTGAGAATAACAATAGAATGTAAACAAAGATTAAGACCTTATTCAATTGCTAGACTAACCATACTTAAAAAAATATTGATTATTAAAGATTCAGGGTTTAGGCTTGGTACTTACCCAGAGTGGAGCCATAACATTTAAATTGATCTTTTCTGTGCTGAAAAATGCAGAAGTGGGGAAAAAACACAACTCTAACTTGGACTTGTTGTCAATAAGGAGATGCTCAGTGCTGCTTCATGCTTTATCACTGGAGATATCTAGTTTCAAGACTGCAAAACCATCTAGTATCCTCAATATCATCAGATATTCAAAACTGGAGAATGCTATTAACCTCAAGGTTGGCCTAAGGGAATGTCTCTATACCTATTCTTTTCTGGTGCGTGCCACAGCATAGCAGTAATTGCCCCTTGTTCCCCTCTTCCAGAGCATCTCCTAGACTGTGGGCTTGCTGAAGCATGTCAAATCCCAGAAGAACAGAGCAATACAAACTCTGGATAGAATCCTTATAAGCACTATGGGTGAACCCATTCCGAAGAACACATCCAGGCTGGCTAACAGCTCCTTTCCAAAGTTACAAATTCACTTTAGAAGCGTTATTTACTTACTTGCTCTGAGACAAGCAAGTTTCAGATATCATTGCGCTGGTGTGTATATTTTTCATAGTGAACTTTAAAACTATGGTCCATTAAGAGAGGAGTGCTGAAGTTGCACAAATGAAAAAGGCAAACCTTACCTGGCGAAATTGCAGATATAATGTAATTTTGCTCAAAACAACATCGTTTTGATATACAAACACCTGTATCTTTTTTTATTAGACCAGACACTAAAATGAACAGTACAAATCTACTTCATGGCCCCTCGCTACGTTCAGACTGCGGTTTTTTTTTTTCTTTTTTCAAATCCGACCTAGGTCATTTTTGCATGAGATCCTGAATCTGATGCGCATCAGATTTGTTTTGCTATGCAAACTTAAATTGATCAGCCATGTCACATTTATCTGCCTCTTACTGTATTGTATGGGGACAGATATCGCATTTCTGCGCATGGGTGGGATGTTTCACATCAATCATAGCTGAGAATGGCGCTAAAAGCAGTCAGTGGAAATTAAAGTAAAATAACAGAACGCAGAAATTCATAAATATCCTCTTAATAAATAATCCATATGATTTGTTTGAAATTATGGTGCTTCTGATGAGAAATTAACTTAGTCACACAATAGCCTCAAATTGCATTCTCGTTCATGTTTACTTTGTGATGACTAAAGGCATTTTCTGTGCATGCGCCTCAAAGCAAGCTCAATTGCATCTTACACAGGACGGATACAAGTCGCATGTTGTGTGTAATTTAATAAGCACACAAACACTTTAATTTCATTAAAAAAAAAATTGAGCATTAAGATCTGCAGTCTGAACGTAGCCTAAAATAAATTCATACTAGCATTACTCAAATTTACTCAAACTACAAACATTTTTAGATATTTCCATCTAAAATAGTTTTTGTCTTGTAAATGATGTCAAATATTTACAATAAAAGTTGTTGATCTATGTTTTTGACATATGTGTTTGAAGTGTATATTTGCATTGTTTAATTTGACTTAAACAAAACAAAAACAAAGATTAAATTAAGAAATCTTTAGACTTCTTAGACTTTTAGACATAAGCTAAAGTTGATATACTTGCTGGGAAATATTGACAGCTAAAAAGCTATGCACTGCTGATGTGTAAAAGCATTAATTTGGGTTTTACATGTGGGTTGGGTTAGGTTTGTGGTTCAAAACAAGGGATTTTAGTTGGGTGGCTAGTCAGACTACAAACCAAATAGATTTGACTTGGATTTTGTAAAACATAACCTGTCTGAACAATGCACCAAAGACTGAGGATGATAAGCACTCAATAAATCAGTTCTGTTGAATGCTGAGAGAGCCAAAATGCTCAAGTAAAATATCGAAAGAGTTCACACTACTTTTATTTTGCAGTATAATTACATACCTGCAGATGAATGTGGAAACATAGAGTAATCCAAGATGTAAAGGTGTAGATGTCGATCTGATAAGCATGTATGAATGAATGAACGAATGGTCTAGAAGTGCATCCCTAGGGCCGGGACATAGACGTTATCCATCCATCAGGTGGATGGTCTGAGTTCAAAGAAACACTGCCCTGTCATTATGTAAGGGGTTAAGGTCTATAATTAAAGACGTTAAATTAATTAGAAAATTGATGCCATAATGGAATTTCGATTTGTGATTAGTCACAAGGGCCTGTGTGATGAAGACATAGTAATTGGAAGATGTGTTCACAGAAGCACACAAATACTAAAATGGGCAGAAGCAGGAGTGAATGCCATGTGAAAATGGATGACATAAACCAGGTGTTGAACTTCCTGAATATAGATATTAAACAGACCTGTCAAATACTACCCCTCTAATTACACTCAAATACTTGTCGCCCTCACACATTCAACACCATTCACCTGGTTTTGTCAGACAAGGCAGCTTTTTAGTTACAGACAAAAGAAATAGTCTATGGTGTCTTTATTTTTCCCATTTTAGACATGAATTACGTGTTGCATTGAGTATAAATTTCCCACCCACTGTCAACATCGTAACACATTTCCATCCATTCATCCATCTTCATGTCGGTTTTTTTCCCTTTCGGGGTCGCCACAGCGGAATCTGGCACAACCCCTCTGGCCAACCCCTCTGGCACATGTTTTATGCGACATGCCCTTCCAACCCATCGCTGGGAAACATTCACACACACACACACACACTCATTCACACTTTAACACTATGGACAATCGTTCTTACTCAATTCACTTATACCGCATGTCTTTGGACTTGTGGGGAAACCGGAGCACCCGGAGAAAACCCACGCAATCATGGGGAGAACATTCAAACTCCACACAGAAATGCCAACCGACCCAGGCAAGGTTCGATCCAGCGACCTTCTTGCTGTGAGACGACCGTGCTACCCACTGCGCCACTGTGATGCCATTTGCAGCGTATTAAACATAGCCCATTGTCCTGTACATTGTCCAATGTACAGCTAATGGTCTTTAATACGCTAATAATTTGATAATTATTTGAGAAGCTCATTATCTAATTCTAATATTACATTTTTAATTAATCTAATTTTTGAAAATACGTGTGAATTCTGGGTTGAAAAATGTAAACATTTCAACATTTTACAATGTAAATTATAATGCCTATCTAATAAAAAAAGCACTAGCCGCATTTAAAAGGAAGGTATTGAATAAATTTGCTCTCAAAATAAAGCGTACATATGTAATTATTTCGTGCGTAACTTCCATGTACTTGTGCATGTTATAAAAGGATTGTGTATAATTGTATACTATTTTACAAACTAGATTCCAGAAAAGACTCAAAAGTACACTCACAGGCATTACTGAGCGAGGGAAGATTAATCGATTCCCTGCGAGTGCGCAAGCAATCTGAAGTAAGGTGAATTGCAGGAGTATGAGAAATATTTATTTAGTATAAGTTTTTGTTATAAATAAAACTAGCGCAACCTGTTTAGGCGATGTTCTATACAGTCAATGGTCCTTTCACAGCGCAATTCATTTGCGTAAATTTTTGCTTTGTGCATGTGACAGAGATGCGTAAAACAATGTTTGTGTCTGTAAACAACTTTTACACAAACACAAAGAAGTCAAGTATGAAAAATGTAAAAAGTCTAAATGTATTGCGCATAGATTTTGTAATCCAATTTCTAAAATAGCACAAAATGACACACAATACTTATAAAACGCGCATGAATACAGACAAGTTACACATAAAACAATATACATTTTACTAATATGCATGAAATAATACGTACGTTTTATTTTGAAGGCAATTTTTTTATAGAAGGCAGCATAGATATAAGTCTGTGTGAAATAAAATGTAAAAGAAAACATCAATTGAAACTTTGTGCTTTGATACAAAACATGTCTTCAGCCTTTTTGTGTTTGCATTGAGATGTACGTTTTAAATCATTCATGTGTGAAAAATTTGGAATTTTTTGTTTTGTATTAATCGCCAATTGATCCAGTTTGATACATGCATGCTCATCATGACAGCAAGTTAAATATGTAGCACTTCTTATTTTTTTATTGTCACAGTAAGCCACAATAAATTTTTCATTTTCATTGTATGAAATATTTCTCTGTGTAAAAAAATACTGTCTGTTTTGAGACAGTGAAAAACTTTTACTGCTGTATGTTTCTATCTCTGTGGGTAGTGGGATAGGTACTTTGAACAAGCACAATCTCGGACATAAAGAGCAATGAGAAGAGGATGAGTTTAGAGCAGGGGTCGGCAACCCAAAATGTTGAAAGAGCCATATTGGACCAAAAAAACAAAAAACAAATAGGTCTGGAGCCGTAAAAAATTAAAAGCCTTGTATAAGCCTTATAATGAAGGCAACACATGCTTTATGTATCTATATTAGCCTACTATAAAAATTACTAAGTTTGCTACGAATACATAATGAGCCTTCATGATTAAATGTTTATTTTCCCTGCAGTGAATCCTGTAGAGAACGACGCACCACGTGACTACTCTGTTGTACGATTACAATATTAACGAATTATGTTTCATTGCTTTGATGAAATTAGAGAAATGCAATAAAGAAATCGAATTTTTGATGTCATTTTTATTTTGAGGATTCACAAATACAACATCAAAATGGAACGTGCACAACGTGCCCCTAACTGGGCAACAAACAATGCAAAAAAACGCAGCATACATTTATAAAAATAAAACAGTAGCCTTTTGAAAAGAAGTATATAAACTCACAGGCACTTTATTACTAAATACGTGCATGCCTTCCCTGGAAATGTCTTTCCACTTTACTCTTGTTATTAGACAACTTCCCAATACAGAGCAAACATTCAGGTGATCCTTCCGCATCGGCACTGAATGCCATCGATTCGGTCCAAGAACCGTTGAATCCTCTGTTCTCCTCAGTTATGTTTCTCTTTTTCTCTTTGGGATCCAGGGCCCATCACACAGTCGCTGGTTTGTTTACAGCAGCCACCTTACCTGGCATCCCGTCCCACTGATAGAAGCGTGTGTCACGGGTGATGACGCAAATCGTCGCTGACAGAAATGTTGAAATTAAATATTTATTCTACACTCTTTTACAGCATTGGAAAACGTTAAGAATGTTTGTCCTCCTATAGAAACCATATTAAACAAAAAACATATTTACCTTTTACTTTTATTTTTTCCTTTTTCAAACATTTTTGAAAAAGCTCCAGGGAGCCACTAGGGCAGCGCTAAAGAGCCACACGCGGCTCCAGAGCCACGGGTTGCCGACCCCTGGTTTAGAGGAAGTGGCAAAAAGGGCCTGTTTAGCTGTGTGAGTTGCTCTCGTGCACACGGTTACGAAATCTAATTGTGAATAACGTAAACCACATTGACTTAAGTAATGTAAATTATTTTGTAATATAAATTCTAATTAATCTAGCAAAAAAGGAGATAAAAAAATCCCAAGGCAGCTTCCACTCAATTTTGAATTTGGTTCACCTTAGAGACTTTGCCACTGAAATACACAATGCATGTTCCTGTTGTACTTTTAAAAACACATGACCTAAGTTTACAAAAAGCAACCATTGTTTACCCGACCTGAGGGGGGCCCTTTGTTACGACATAAAATGCTGGTTAAAATATAACCTAACTGCTGATGAACAATGTGAGGCATTGGATGGAACTTATTTAATTCTATTTGAGCCAACTTCTTGGTTAGCGCACCATTTAATTCAGAATGGGGGTTGCTGCATTGATTCTACCTTTTAGTTAAGGTTTAACTTTTAAACCGCATGCAAAACAATTGCCTGAACTGCACCTTTTTTCAACAAACTTGAGTCAGCAATCAAATCACTCAACTTGCCACATCCATCTTAAATGTTAGATTTTCTTTATTGTTTTTGCCTTGTTTTTTCCCGATTTTTATTATTCTGCTTTTTGAAGACGCTGATTAAATAAGACAGGATAACAAAATGTACCATTTACCATAAATATATATGGCGTTGTTTAATTTGTATTTAAAAAATTATGTATAATTTGGTTATACTATAGAAACCTATAACATAATTTGTAACGCCACCCACAGAATAGCAGATGAGAAAAAGTTTACTGCTTTTGTTAGTCTTTCAATAGTATACAGCATTTCTTATAGAGCCATTCAGAAGAAGCATATATTTTTTGATCATGACCATTGGGTCAGTTGAACCTGTCCTCTCACAAACCTTCCTATTAAATAACCCAATTCAATGCATAGCGACATGCGTAGGGGTATGTCGCTATTGGATATTATAGATAATTAAACCATAATTTTCTTTAGTTTGATATTTTTCAAATTATTTAACTGTAAGAGAACTTTCAGAGCATCCAATTGGATTTACTTACAAATTGTAAGTAAAACATTGTTACGTTCTATCATTGTATTTTTCTTTTTCTGCAAATTCTGTAGTTCTTTTAGACTTTTAGACTTAGTGAAAAACAAATATTTAATTTAATTAATTTTGAGTTATTTGTCTTAGATGATCATATTTTTACTTTATTTTTTTACAATTTTATTTTACAATTTGCATAATTGGACAGACATCTTTCATCTAGTTCTCATAAAGCATGATCCGAGAAATCAGAAAGTGACAGTTCTTTCATCAATCCCTGCAGGAAATGAATGGTATCCTAACCCCACACCTGTGCGATGAGCAACTGATCCCGCGGAGCACTGTGATGAGTTTAGACTGCTCCGTAATTTTCATGTTGTCTTTCCAACTCATTCCTGTGAAGGCATAATTAGCCTCACTCTGAGGTTACCTACAGTTTCCTTTCAGAAAACAACAAAGCTCAAGCTTCAATTTTTGTGCTTGAGGTGCATGTTTGCTGGACTCACTTGTCTGTTGAATTCCCCTGAATTCCTCTTTCACTTAGATCTGAAGCAACCAAATACTTATAAAAACATAAACCAGGGCAGATATGGAAATCAAAGGAACCCTCACTGGCTTTTTCTTCACGTTGGCCTTTAAAAGTGTGAAGCTGGACTTTAATTTCTGTGTCAACTTTGCAAATTGTCCACATGTACGCATTCGTCTGCAATAGCAGCTATAATTCTGTGTTTTGTATTCTATATACATACATCATTGCTATAGAAACACTATCTTTGTACTTATCAATATTGGTGTGATAAGAATGTGAACAAATAGCTAGCCTACCAATGCTATGATGAAATCATATCATGCAAATGCAACTAAATACATACATCTCTTGCTGCTGTAGAAACAATATCCTTTCACTTATCAATGTTCCATTGTCGTTCGACAACAATCAATACTAACTACTAGCTAGCCAAAACACAACATAGACACTAATTATCAGTTTTGATTTACTTCATTGTCATTCATTGGAACGCTAGCCAAGAAAGAAAGTGGAAGGGCTCGATCTGCACCATGTTTACACGTCACAGAGCTATTGGTCTGCGATTATTTTACATGTAGTCACACATTTTCAGAGGCGCACATTGGCCTTCGCAAGGTGCAGTTATGTAAATTCACAGTCGTTGCAGGGGCAAATCTTAGGCTTGACGCTCAATTATGGATTTTCCTTAAGCCAACTACTGTAGCCAGACTGCAAAAAGAGATGTGTTAAAAAATGACACGTGCTGAGTGAGATCAGAGACCATTTGAGTTGAATCTAACACACTTTCAGCACAAAATGTGTAAAATTTCGATGCATTCCGCTTCACAGTAACAGTGTATTGTGTGATTTTTTTTTGGAGGGAAAATGTGTTAACGTTAACTCAAATTGTGTTGTTCCTGATTACACTCAGCCCGCATCATTTTTAACACATCTCTTTTTGCAGTGCAGTCACTGTGGCAAATGATCATTGATGCTAACAACTTTAGAAATCCCAAAAAATAAATGACAATAAAATATATAGTTTATAGTAAATATATATATCAGTGGCAAGTGAAATTGCACTACAATTTCTACACAGCCATCACATTGCTTACCTCATCTTTTCCCTGTGCATCAATAGAGATAATAGTTTATTTTACGGCATGTGTTTTAATTGTTCATAAATGTGTTTTGATTGAGATCTTTCATTTCAAAAGACCACAAGACTATGGGGTAATTTACTTTGGTGATTTAATCAGCTCTGCAAACAAATGTTTGATGTATGGTATAATGACATATTAAAACTCCAGCAGGCTGCAGCAGGTTTAGAAATAGCCTGGAGTTCTTTGTAAAATGTGCAGCCAGACAAAAAGGGTGAATCATCCGATCACGTGGATAATTCACACTTGATTAAGAAGCCTTGCTTTATCACCAGTGTTCTAACAGTTGAACTTAGACACCCAGACTTTAATGTCTCGATGCAGTAGTAGATTGAGTGCAGCTCTCAGGTGTCCACTTTTCAGGCTTTTACCTCTGCTGTTGATGGACGAAGCGTACCTGCTGGGAAGTTCAAGCTTGAGCCATTAGTCTTTCAGCATTTAGGGGTTTGGCTTCAGAGCAGCCTAGATGAATGCCAGTTCTGTAGTGCTTCACGTTGACTGCTATGCTTAATTAAGTTATCCTTGTCTTTGAGCAAACATTCCATTGTCTGGTGAGTCTTTCTCTTACACTATACAACACATCTTTGCTACCCCGAGATGTTATCTTCCACCATAGAGTTGGGTGACTAATTAATGCCCTGGCTGAACTGAAAATTGATGCCTAGTTTCAGGCCTGTAATTCACACCTCTTGAGCATCAAGCTTTCCACATCTAGTTATAACACAAAATGTCAAAACTATCTGAAGAGAAAGCTCAAGTCGCATACATGTCCACAAGGCAGAAATATTTCCACTGTCAGTGCTAACATATGTCAACCATCAGACCAATATAACTGTAGTCTGCACAAAAATGTCTGCTGTATACCTGAAAAAGAATTGGCCTAAGGTAAGAGTGCTTTTCCTTGTAAACGTCAGAAGAGTTTTGAAGTCTTAAAACCCACAGAAAAAGCCTAGAGGTCTTGAAATGCAAAACACAAAGATAGCAAGCAAAAAAGGTTTAAACATTCAATATTTTAATTTGAATAAATAATTGAGAAAAAGAAAAATTATAGGGTTACCTAAACAATGGTGGTATGTGGTTCAATTGCATTTTTGCTAACTTAAAAAGGTCAAGGAGCGAGTTAACACTGAACACTCCCTTCCATCTGAGTTCCATGCTGAGTTATGGACATGTTTGATTGCAAAACCCTTTTCTGTAGGCTCTGACTTGTTAAACTAATGTTATTGATGCTTTTCCACACACTAAATGTAAGTTTCAAAATATTTTTTTCTCCTAAATATTATTGATGATTACCATTTAGTAATACAAGCATCACCTTTCCAGACTGTGCTTGATAAAATAACTGTAAATGAATGCGATCTTTGTAATATCTGAATTATGTTTGACATTGGCGTATGGTGCTAACTGCTTCTTCCCACAATGCACTCCTTATGCTGGGAATAGCAAGTCACTATGATTATTTTTTTCTAGTCAATTCATTAACCAATGCTATTGTAACGTGTAATGTAAACCAACTGTATGTAAAACTAAGTTCTAAATTTATATTTTACTGGTCATAAATAACATTAGACACTTTTGTATAAGCCTTCAAATTCTTCTAAACCCTCAGCTATCTCCATATGTCAAAAGCATCTCTATTATATTTACTTGTTTTTTTTCTTCACTTTCACAATTTACATTTAAAAATACATTTTAAACAAATATTAACCATGTTAAGAAGTGTTACATTTTTTCATAATAATCAAATCCATGCTGTGTGTTTATATTGTGAAAAGACTAATATGTGTTTTTTAGCCTCTGTTGCTGACAGAATAAAACAAACAAACAACCAACCAACCAACTAACCAAGCCTAATTTGTTTGTAAAACTATTATAGAACAAGCTAGAAAAGATATCTATAGGTAATATAGAATTATTATTATTTATTTAATGTGTTTAAAATTGAAATAAATATATACAATGTTTTATATCTAAAACTAAATTTATTGGCAAGTAAAAACTAATATGCCTTACATCCACATGGTAAAAAATTCTAAAACAAATTTTTTGGGTGATATTAAAATCATCAAGAGTTGATTTGATCTCTTCACAAATGTTTTAAATGTACTGTGGTAAAGGCCTGTATACGTGTGTGTTTCATAAAAGTGTAGGACAGGCAGGCGATGGCAGAGTTTTGACAGTTGTATACACAGCTGAGATGGGTAGTGCTGGACACTGTACCCAGGAGCAAGCTTTGAATTGAATGTCAACAAGCTCAGACCACCAAGATGGACACTTCAAAGACTTTAAAGAGCTGTTTTGACATACACTCAAACGTGTTGTCATGTGATGGGTTGACTGATTGCTTTAAATAAATAATTTATAAAAAAAAGTATAATTTTAAAATGAACACCCAAGCATTACACCATACCTATTAGAAGTGATTCATGCCAGATTTGATTATAAAGCAAATGTGCAAGATATCGTCAAATACCAGCAATGCTTGAAGTGTTGTGCTTTAAATGACTTTTCGTGCCACAATAGCTTCGATGTTGTTACAGATTTGCTTAATGCAGTTCTACCATCAGAATAATTTACGTGAAAGTCTGCCACATGCGAGAGCTGAACGTAAACAACATACAGTAAATAATTAATGCAGCGGTCTCACTGCTCACTTCCACAAGCTTAAGTAGCCCTCTCATATTCACAGACTGGCTTTGACATGCACCTAAATATGGTTTTAAATTGTATTGGCAGAATGTTGTCATGATTGTTAGAAACAGTAAGTGAATTGCAAATTCAAAGTTTGGAAACTGATCTGGAGGATGTTTTTAAACATTTAAAAAGTACTCAAAAATATTTTCAGAGTGTGGGATTAAAGATGCATGTCAATTGTTATAAAGATTTGTCAAAGCATTAAAAAAATTTCACTTTCAAAACATTGAACCATAAGAGTTATAATTAGATTACCTTTTTCTTGGTTTTAAAATCAGAAGTTGGAGACAAAACTTCGGTAATTTGAGTGTCACTGTAAAGAAAGTGTTGTAGACAATATTGTAAAGACAACCTCAATTCAAAAGTTCAAATCTTGTTTGGTATCGGTTTGCTAGTATTGTAGTAGTGTAGCATGTAGCATTTCTTATTTTCTTAGCTTCAAAGTAAAATTTGCTTGCATGTTTTAGGCGTGGTCAACTAATCAAATTCACAAAGTCAACATGTTACAGATTATCTCATTAAATACTTTTGACCTCAAATAATACAATTCTGAGATGGAGACAAATGTGTTCTAGTTAAAGGTTTGATTCCTATCCAGCAGTTTTTTTAGCTGAGCTAAAATAGCTAATTAAATTTAGATAATTGAACTTATTGAGGATATGAAATATAGATTTGTCATTGTATGTCTATATTTTGTCCCAAAAGAAGCCAGTATACTTCACCTTACTTTACTTTCATAAATAATAAATAAACTTTCAATTGATAAACTTGGAGTTGACACAACAGCCTGATTTATTTTAATGCAAAAACAATGTTAAACAGTCCTTGTTGTAAAACTAGAAATTTCCAGGACCGGAAACCAATAATATCTGCCATTGATTTTACTTGTCTCGTGTATGTTTGCTTTTCTTAAACAGATTAACTTATTGTGACCAGTGGCAAACTCAAACAGTCCATCACATTGAGTCTGTCAGTCTGCAGGAAGTGACTGGAAAGTTGTACAATAGTGACCAGAGAAAGCATGCTGTTAATATGTTTGGAAGTCTATCTGGGTATCTGCCAAAACACGTAATTGTATCAGCAGATTCATGAGATCATTAGTTAATGTGCACTACTGAGTTACAGATGTGTCAACCTTCCATTTGTCTTCCACGTGTTCTCTTTGGGGGTCGAGGGGGCAGAATGTTGTCTGTGAGAGAAATGTCTGATGGGGACTTAGCAAGGTGTTCTGTTATAGGCTTCTTTCTTGGTTGCATTTCAAAGGTCATATTTAATACTCCATAAATACTGAATACATGAATAAAATTGCCTTTTTAAAATATTTCCTTAACATTTTGATTTGGTATGTTTGTTAGCAATTCATTACTTCAGAAAGATTGAGCAGACCAACTTTTGATCTCTTTGTTTTCCCAGGTGTGTGCACAATAGTAATTAGAGTACACTACCGTCTTATCAGCCAGCACTACAGACAGACGTAAAGTTTGTATATTAGCTGGCAAAATTATGTCTTAGATGATCTACCAATATGGAACAAACTCAACTTGGTTTAATAACTCATTCATTTCAGCAGTTTATCAGGAAGTGTTTGTGATGTTTTAGAGGCTCTGGAGTTTCCTGCAGATGGCACCCTTGTTCCTGGACCTCTGAAACTGATTAAGATGTGGACAATGGGACAGCTTTAGGACATTAAGACATTTTGTGACAAGTTCATCTTACCAAGCAATGTAGAAGATTGGTTACTCTGAAATTGATTCGTTGCACTTAAAATTTTCCTCTTCTCTTGATGGACTTTCCAGCAATCAAATCATTGGCAGATCTAGGAAATCATTTTCAGAGTAGCCACAGCGGCTTAAATTTAAACCAATATTGATTGTAAAATATTTTCTAGTTTTGACTATAGCTTACTGTTTTTTTTTTTCTTCAGCTCAGAAAAGACCCATGCAACGTTTAATGAAGCATTAGTGCAAAGTGTTACATTTACAGTTATAGATCTAAAATAAGAGTGGTATCATCAACGCTCACATGAAATCGATTTTTTTTATGGTTGAAAGACTAGTAGAGAGCAATGGGGTTTTTTGGTCATAAATGTAACGCGGAAGTTGAAAAGAAAATAAGGGACTTTTTGCTTGTACACTATAAAATAGTAAAATTTTCACAAATACAAAGATTAACTGTGTTGTTTTCCATTTTACAAAAACACAAGTGTAAAATACAAAAAAAACTGTATATGAATGGTTACTCACAGCTTTGCTGCCAGATGTTTTTTTAACTGTAAAATGTAAACCACATTTTATTCTAGAAGAACGTCAATCATTCTTGTCAGTTAAGTGAGTAAACACATATACACAGGCTGTACACCACATGACATGAATGTGGCATATGTTGAAAAGGCTTGAGGCTACTTGCAGTGAAAATGCCCAATTTCAGTTTTTTTCACACCAAAATAGTCAAAACAACAGTTTAATTAGTTTATTATTACCATCATACAACAGTCCACATATAAAACAAAACACTTATCCACTTATGTTTTAACAAATAGTAGGTTTAACTTGATTTGAAATATGTCATTATAGAGTTTTACCCATCCTTGAGGTCTCCACCAAGCACTTCATTTTCTACCCAAGGTCACAAAAATGTTTGGGGTGAACATGAATTACGAGCGACAAACCAACCAAAGACTGATGACTTCCAAGATATTTTCAATATTTATGCATGTCATATGTCTGTAGTGTAGACAGCAATGAAGATAAGAAAAAAATGCAAATCTCCTTTTTTTATCGAAGAAAAAAACCTGTTGAGTGTATATACAAGCAAATGTTTAAAAAAAAACTACAAAACTTCCAATTAAGAGTTTTGACAACTTTGCTTTAACAGCACTTTCAACAATCACACCTCTGCCATGAGCCCTCTTCACTTTCCTGAGGTCTTGGCCACACTGACTTAAATAGATCTATTTCCCTCCAAAAGTAATTGGGCAAAACCATTAAAATCACCATAGGAATGATATTAATAAAAAAAATTGCTGAAAAGGCAAATATTATTTACGTTAAACAATTTAAAATAAATACTTGATGAGTTCAAATCATATTGAAATAAAACATTTATAAAGAAAATTTAATTACTCCCAAAGCTAATCCAAACTTAATGGTTTGATCCAACATCCTTCGTCATAAAAGGGATCATTGCCCCACCCCCTTTGACACACCTAGGAAAAGCGCCGATCAACATGCACAGGAAGAAGACTAAGCAGCAACAGAAACATTACAAACTCTTTGGATAATTTGAAATAAAAGGTAAACGAAATACTTTTGTCATGTGTTTCATTCATGTCATTGTAAGGATTGCTCTCGCTGTAAGGGGTTACAATATTCACAGATATGTGCACCTATCTGTGGATATACACAACCATCAACAAGGCGATCGCTCTCCTTACAATCGCATACACACATGCACCTCTGTTGTTTTAAAGGTAATAGTTGCTTGGTGACGATTATACCTTCTTCATCGTCACATCATAATAAATCTTGAAACCTGCTCTTTTGCAATTATGACTATTTATGACTCTTTTGCAATTATTTGTTTTTTGTGTGTCTGGTCTGTCTATCATGTGAACAAAGGTTAGGAGGTGTATATTTATTATATTATACAGGGCTATCAAAATATATTAAATAAAGTTGAGTTTGATCAATATTGGTGGACACATTTTGACATTAAACGTACTAGCTATGCATCAGTCAGTAGTGCATGTATATATAGGCATGTTCTTACAGTCTGATATCACTATCACTACAATATATCCAATTCTGCAGAATATCTAAAAATAAATACCCCAAGAATGAAAGTCCCCATATTTTTAAACAATTACGCGTAACAAGTGTTTACTGAGTTCTATTTATAAAACCTTTTTTGAAGCTAACATAAGTTCATGAATGTCAAACTTGTGCCAAATGGGCCATTGTAAAGTTTCTCTTGTGGACCGGTGATAGAGTTCTTTTTTATAAAAAAAAAATAATTATTATTTGGCAAACTTGACCATTTTAAAGTATATAGATGTTTATGAGAAATGCAATTTAGGATGCTGTCAGCCAATTACTTTCGAGTGGTGAGCTCTAAGAAAACCAAGCTCCAATTATTTTCTCAAAACAAGTCTGGAGAAAAAATTGTGCACAGGAAGTTCTTGCAATTCATGTATTCAGAAAGTGCAAATGATATTTGGAGCATTTAAAAAGGGAGTGTTAACTGAAAAGGAGCTTGTGTAAGGGAGTAGGGTTAGTTAAAAAGGATCAGCTTCATTATAGATTCAGCCTTAACAAGAAGCCTTTAGACAACAAGTCCCCATCACTGGCCACTTGCCATTAGGAACGATGAGAGTCTGACAGAAGCAGCAAGACTCTGCTGTTTGGCAGCAAACACTTTTCTTTCTCTGTCCTTTTCTGTGTCTCTGTCTGACTCTCCCACACCCACACAGACAAACGGACTCGCACTCTCAGTCTCACACGCCTCCTTTTCCCATCTCAGTGTCAGGATTCAGAGGGAACTCTGCTGCTTTGACCTAATCCGCTTTTCCGCCTGGCAGTGAAGGGAAAGTTACCTTTTGATTTTATCACATTTGAATGCAAAGAGGTGACTCTGTGACTCTCCTAGAGATGCTTGACGCAGGCTTGAATGGGAGCTGTTGTAGTTGAGGACAAAAATGTGACAGGCCGCTTTATCACTGTTACCAAGGCTGACCATCTCAAAATTATAGCCTTTTTAAGCTGGGTTGCTAGCATTCAGTGGGTCTAAACAAACAGAAATGGACACTGTTCGGCTGTTCAATGTCTTAAGGGTTTTAGGACTTGGGTTAGCTGAATGGGCCAAGTGTCAGAGCTTCAGTGGGAATCACTCTTCTCAGGGATGAGCTCAGATATGTTGAGTTCAAGAAATATTTTCTGATTCTTTTTTTTTTTTTTTTGCAGTGGCTGGCATGCTTAAGTGTACCATTCTTCCTAACAGTTTCAGAACTTTATATTTTTCAAAATGGTTCTTGAATTTTTCATCTTACAAGGTTTTTGCAGGGTCTTAAAAGGTCTAAAATGTAAACCTCCACATTTTAGGCTTTCAAGAGTCTTACATTTACTGATCTGTGTCTTATTTTTTTTTTCACATCTTATTTTACTGATGTCAATGCTAAGCTCATTTGAAAACTGTTTTCTTGTGGTTGCCTGGTGTTGCCAGAGATTGAGAAAATGCTTCTAAATAAATGCTTTAAATAATGTAAAAGTTATTGTTAGAATTGCCATGGTCTGAGAAAATGTGATAAGGGTTGACAGAGTTTTAGAAAACTTTCATAAATCCTACAAAACATATACTTGACATTTAGCAGTTCCATATTTTGATAAAAGGCTCATATACTCATATACATATATAAATCGTGAAAGTCGTGGTTAGGGTTGCCAGAGTTTAAGAAAATGTTCATTAACATTCTTCAATGCTCAAAATCATGAAAGTGATTTTTGGGGTTGACTGATATTGACTCATAAGACTCATAAATGTAATTTTTTTTTTCATTGTAATTTTAAAGGTTGCCAGAGATGGAGAAAATTCTCCTAAATGTAAAAAAAAAAAAAAAAAAAATTAAAATGTTTGCTAGGGTTGCCAGAGTTTGAGAAGATCCTCATAAATGTTCAACTTTATAAAGGCATGGTTAGGGTTGCCAAAGTTTGAGAAAACATTTTTAAATGCTCCAAAACATAAAAGTGATGGTTAATTTTTTGATGTTATATATTTTAAATTTGATTCTAAGCGGCCTTAAATTGTCTTACATTTGACCTAACCTGCAGAAAATTAAAACTATGAAAACCCTGTCTTAAGAACAAAAAAACTTAAGAACCCAATTTAAGCTTTTTGTGAATTGTTTCATTAGTAATTAAAAAAATTTTCATTAGTGTCTTACTTTTTGTTCATGTCTTCCATGTTTTTCCAGTCTTATATCTCATTGTAAGCAAACAACCTATCGTCTTTGAAGAGTAATTTGAAAAAGAATTCTTTATTTTAGTTGCACTTGTGTTTGTTCAGTTGGTGAATTTGTCGAGGATCTTCATTTCTTTATTTATCTTTATTTACAACTCACTGTCAGATCAAGGAAGCAGCTGCATTTATCAAAAGAGAGCGAGGAGTGAATCACATCAAAAGTGTATGCTTTAGTTCTGTTTCCAATCTGTTCATTTTCATTGCCTAACGAAGATTCATTCATTCATCTTCATGTCGGCTTTATTCCCTTTCGGGGTCGCCACAGCGGAATGAACCGCCAACTCACTGGCATATGTTTTACGCAGCGGATGCCCTTCCCTGCCGCAACCCATCGCTGGGAAACATTCACACACACATTCACACTTTAACACTATGGGCAATTGTTCTTATTCAATTCACTTATTCCGCATGTCTTTGGACTTGTGGGGAAACCGGAGCACCCGGAGTAAACCCACGCGATCACGGGGAGAACATGCAAACTCCACACAGAAATGCCACCTGCCCCAGCCGAGCCTAGAACCAGCGACCTTCTTGCTGTGAGACGACCGTGCTACCCACTGCGCCACCGTGACGCCTCCTAACGAAGATAAATTTTCTTAATAGAGTAAATACTCTTAAATTGAGATAATTTGAATCATTGTTATCAGCTTTACGAGCCACTAGCAACACACTAAAAAAACTAATTTGGTTTAATATTTTTATAGATTACCTTTATTTATAAGTGTTTATAAGTCTCTTGAAAACCACCCATGGCTTTATGAAAGAAAAAAATCCATGATATTTTATAAACAGAGGATACAACGCCTGGCTGTATCTCATTAACTTCTCTTATGACTCATTCTGCTGCTTTAAAAGCCCTATAGATTCAACTGCGTTTGAGAGACAAATATGTCAAGCAGCTGTTTAATCCCTCACCCTCTGATAGACTGAATGAAGCCCATAATGCATGCTTCACGGATCCTTAATCTGGGAATGTGACAGGCACCTAGCACAATTCCACAGCTGCTACTGGGTGTGAATTCGCATTTAAATGCAATTAGGTTCAAATTTATATTTCTTTAGGATTATTTCTCCCTGAGTAATGTTTCAATTTATTTTTAATTTTTTTGTTAAATACATAAATAAACATAAATAAATGTGCAGTACACCTGAAAAAGATGGCTCTTTATAACCAATAAGATTCTGTACATTTCATAAGTTTGTTGTGTAATAAAAATGAGTGTCTACAAAAAAAAGCTCCATACACTTTATCACAAATGTGAAGATTTTTCAGTGTAGATCAGTGTTCAAGAGGAGCTGTGAATTATTGTGGGTTTTGATCGCACAAGTATCATCTGACGGTACTTTGCAACATTTAATGTCTAAGAGCTTGATTTGACAATGGCTTCTGGGTAATAATGGTATATGTTTCCCCTCCTGGAGAGGCTGTGAATGCTATCTCCCCACACCATCTCATTCCATCGAAGCCTCACATAAACCGCTGACATATCACACAAATACCTCTTTTATTGGCTGGCAGTGATTGTTTGCTGAATGGGACTGTGGCCTCCAGAACCCCAGCAGACATTCCTGCACAGTGTTACACTTGCATGACATAAGAACAAGGTATATCTGTGAGGAACAGGTCTGTACTGGCTGCTGTTTAGTTCTCTTGCCAGGAACTGGCCTGAAGATGCTCACTACAGTTGTCATGGGAAAACTTATGGAATGTGGTTCTCTGAACTGTAGATAAAGTGTAGCTGAGCAGTATTGACAACATAAATCTGTTTGCAATTGTTGGTGTTCACTCTTAAAATAGAGATTTATGATAAATGCTAAATCAATGGAGATAACTTGAGGGTGCTTTTACACCTCTACTTTTGTTCGAACATTTGGTCCTGAACAGGTTCATAATTTTAGCAGTTGATGTCACATTAAAACCACATGAAGAAGCTGGTGCCTATGGAAGCCAACGTCAGACAGGTTAAAAAATGTTTTAATGGCTGTAAAAAGTTGAAAATTGATTAAAATTTTCCAAGTAAAAATTTAGACTTTAAAGCCTTTATTGTTTTACCTGATTGAAATGGGCTTCCATATGGACCCCTCATCATCCATCTTCATGCTGCATGCATTTTAATATTGGAATGAATGAGAACTTGGTCACTTATGACCCCACCCCCTTGCGGCCAGTGGCGGTATTGCAGTTCTGTCACTTCCCATTGCACTGGAGCAGAGAGAGCAGGGGTTTGCCTTGAAGCACACAGCATAACTAAACTTCAAAGTTTATTACATATTTGCATATGGAGGACATATCTATTTGCTGTTAGGATTATGTTAATTGTGCAGCCCTAATTAAAATCCATATTAGAAGTTGTCTAAATCTTTAAATCAATTTATAAATTAAAAGTAAATGATTGCAGTCAGTTAACACGTAACATCAATATATTGATGATTACTTCAACCTAACATGAAAATGCAACATAGTTTTTCAGTACCATGGAAACCTCAGCTCCCAATCAGCACTGTCAGCACAGCTCTCCTTAGGAACCCATGTGTATGCACATTTAAAAGGTTGGCATCTGGATCATTTGTAGATGACAAATAAATGTACATCCCTGTTCTAGTCTCATATAACATTTCATCAGGAATTTCAAATTGGATAATCTTTCCAAGTCAGCCGGTGCAAGACTTATTTAATTAGCATCTCTTGTTCTCCATCTGACATCAGCACAGGCTGGCCAGCTGTGTTTTTCAGAACAGAGAAGGGCATGTACACAGTCTCCTCTGACCCAGTACTGAACTGTGGAGGCAGCGAGTGAAGCTTCATGCTATTCAGCTAGCATGAGCATGCCGAAGTGGCTAAGAAAACGACCACATTGAAGTCGTTCACAAGGAAATACAGTAATCTTGATATCTCTGCAAACAGAGGTTATCTCTACCTAAGGTCTGTTTTGAAAAATTGAAATACAAACATTGCTCCCCCGATGCTCCATGCAGGAGTAGTTTGATGGGAGAGTGAAGCACAACATTTATCTGCAACTGCAAAACAGGTTCATAGATTTATTGATTTGTGAAAACTGGACTTATTTTCTCAATGTTCAGTGAAGCATGCATTTGAACTCGTGGCTCATCCAAATGGAGATCTGACTGTTCCAGCAAATGGTCAATTCAAAGGTTTCAATCTAAATATCTTTGTGAACTTTCTGTTCTTGAGGAGACTTCAAGCTGTCCAAACAAAAGTGTGGGATCGCAACAAGCAGTATAAGGAAACCCTGGGAATGGGGGAATGCACCACTTGTAGAGTAGCAGGTTGAATTTCATTTTCTTCAGAAAAGTGAACTTAATTCTTACATTAATTTGGTCAGGACCAGGTGCACAGATCAAGTGAACTTGGCATTTTATGAAGCCCTTCACTAGTCAGAAAATCTGTTAAAGCTCGGTTGTTATGTAAGAGAAAGTTTCATACTTTGGGTTTTGGATTCTCCAGCAACACGTCAAAGCATGTGAAAGCACTGTATTTTTTTACCTACCTGATTTACAATGATTGATTCATCCCGTCTCGACTGAATTTAACTAAATTAACTCAATGGTTAAATTAGATACTTTGCAATAGTGATGAATAGGCCTAAAATAGTTAATCTTAGCATTAAATTTAAAGCTAATTTTTAAACACTTCTTTACTGTATAGCATGATCATGCTGAAAGTTGTAATACATTAAAATTAATTAAAACCTTTAAAAACGTAATTCGGGAGATGGATACTCCGTTTTTTAACTACCCGATAATGGTTTAACCTTCACCGTGTTTATTTATTTGTTTGTCTTGGTAAATAAGTTGAAAACATTCTCTTGAAATATTAATATGTATGGAGATAGATACTAGGGCTATGTAATTATTTGAATTTTGATTACAATATCGATTTCAGTTTTTTACAATCATAGAAATTATGTAATCCAGAAAAAAATATTCATTTATTATGCGCAGAATCCCATTTAAGTAGAGCACATCTTTTGACAGCCTTAATGCTGGGATTTTCACTTATAATATTGTCCTGCAGCAGCACATCGTTGAATCTTGAACACTCGTTGTTCAGTTAGAAGTAGGGCTGAAACGATTCCTCAAGTTACTCGAATAACTCGATTATCAAAATTAGTCAAGGTAAAATCCTCCACCTCGAAGCCTCCTATTAATTTCTTTTATTACTTGGTCTGTCTGAATACTGGATTCTGATGTATCACTGTATGTATCCTTGTGCAACTTTAGTCACAAACAGTCATTCTTCATGGTTTACTCAATGCAAGCGGTAGATCACAGCTCAGTAATCTTTCACTATTTTGCTCTACTTGGAGTCTTTTAGCGACCATATTTTTTAAGTTGTAAGTTTTTTAGTTATTTATGACTGCGACCGCTTCTTTCAGAAAATTCAGATCATGGAGTGTAAAGGAGTTACAGTCTCCTTTTCTTCTGTAATTTCACATTAAATGGAAAGCAAGAGCTTCACATTGGCATTTGCCTCTTTTTTATTTATGTTAATACCTTAACTTTACATTAAAAAGTTTGTTGTAAAGTAAGACTTTGTTAGCTTTCATTTTACAACGAGTGCTTACTATGTGAAGGATGTCAGCAGTTCGAAGTAACGCTAAACACTCCATCAAGCACAAATATCTAAAATATCTTTAATATGTTAATGTTGGCCAAAGATAATGAAACAATACATGCCAAAGACTTAGACATCACACCATTAAACTTCCACAGTATTTTTGTCAGCATAGTGAAAGCAAGATGTGGGCTGACTGGAAAAAAATTCAGCAGAATTATTCCACTCATTTATTGCATTCCAGATATTACTAATAACTTAATTATGCAAATGTTGGCAAAAGACTGTGGTTTAAACAAGACAAAAAGCTGCTGCTGAAAATTTTAAGTAAAGACAACGTTGTTTCAAACAGGGTTTCTCCTCTAGCCTGCCCTCCAGAACAGCTATTCCATTGATAAATGTATTTTTTAGGAGGTTTTGACTCTAATCTTTATTATGCCACATTATTGGTAACCTACACATACTGATCTGCTTGATTTAAAGTGTCTTTGATTAAATAATATTTTCTGTCAGCATCTTCTGTCATTGAGTGTCAATGGGTGAGTGACACTGCAAAATACCGTCACACATGTTTTATCCGATTATTCAGTTACACGATAACATTTTCAGTATAATACCTGAATACTAAAATATTCGATAGCTACAGTTATAAGTTACCAAACACAATAATGGGGTAAGGAAAGCTTCAGACAGGACATACATTAAACTTTCAAGTGTAGACTGTTTTGTAACGTTGTGTGCTTGATTTTTACTTCAAAAGGCGCACACAAATCCTTCTGGTTCAGGAAACTCTTCTTACACAATACAAGTTTGTGCTGCTCAGAAATGTATATAGAAGACTGAGTGACAGGCTAGCGCTAGCTTTAGCAGGTTTTGATTCTGACTCTGAGAGCACTATAGATCATCCACTAACTGAGAAAATAAAAACTATACAACAATTATAACATTTTAACATTTTGTTTAGTGTTTTTTAACCATTTTATTTCTCTGTTGCATTTGAGTCAGAAGCTAAAAAAATGTATATAGCTTGTTAGACAAACTGATTGATTGCAGTGATTGATTTATTGGTCATCAAAATAATCCTAGTGATGAGAATGTGCAGGAGCTAAAAATGCTAATTTGTGTGAGAGAATGCAACAAATGAGACAAACCAACACTTTTTATTATATGCACTTCTTATATAGAGTAATAAAGCTTAGTTGGTTCACTGCTTTTTTCTTTTCCTCAATTACAAATTCTTGTTAATTTTAAGAAAAAAAAAACACATCACCAAATGATATCTGTACAGAAAATCTGAATCTGCTTGTTTGTGTGGGGTTTATCTGAAAACCTCTAGCTTAGTTACTGTTGATAATTACCTTGTGCAACCTAAGAAGCTTTGGTTGCTTGACACCACTTCAAAACTGGGCGTGATACCTTTCATTCTCTTTATTGTCGTGCCAAATTTGTCAAAATATCAGGCTCACAAACAAGCTCAATGTGAAATGTCACCTGCAGTTGAGATTCAGCTTGCTGGTATTGTGTTCACCAAAGAATTTTGAAGGCTACACATTGTATGTTGCATGCATCTCAGGCTTTATTTTGTTTATGCCTGCAAAGCTCTGACTGTAAAGTGTTGCCACTCCTTGTAGTCTCTCTTGGCATGCAGTTGAAGCAAACTTTTCCCTGAAGAATCTGCATCTTATTGCTTGTTCTGACTTGTTTTCTGGAAGGAGCTTGACTGATCTGGGAGCTCACTGAAACAGCACTCTGGTGTTGCCAGTTGAATTACTAAGCCACATAGTCGGAGTCATTACTCTATTCCCTTTTCTTGGGGGTGTCATAAAGGTGAACTTGTAGTGAACTGGTCTATGACAGTTTTTCCCTTTGGTTCCATTTTGTGAATCACTTAGAGATCCAAGTCTCCAAGCAGATTGCTTTGAGAAAACAAACAAAGAAAAACATTGTCCACTAATGTAAAAAACATCCAAACAGCTTGCATGATATCACTGAAGCATTATGCAACGTTGAAATTTGTCGTGTGTACTTGCTCTTGTTTTGCTGTAGACATGAGGCAAATATTTCAAGTTATGCTGGCAGAAGGACTAACTCTGAAGTTCTTCTCCTAGTGAAGAAAAAAACACTGTATAATATAAAGGTATTTATTAGGAAATCATAAAATAATTTTTTATCATAACTTGAGCTGGACTGTAGTGAATCACACAATATTGACTCATCTACTCACCATGTTTTTGTGTACCCAAGCAGTTAGTGTATAATAAAATATGGCTCTTCAGAGGTTGACTTATTGAACAGGAAATCCTCAGGAACTGGTGGGTCAGAACACTAGAATGAAAATTGCTCATGTTTCTTGAGCACTCACAAATTTCTCAGGTGTGGTGTGGAGGCGGTCCTCCAAAAAGAGTCTTTTGAAGCCCTCTGGGCCCAGGAGGATGAGGCTGGCTCTAGTAATCATACAGGATTTTGGTTAGTCTGATGCCTTTGGCACTTTATTCAAACACTTGGCCTTGAACTCTGATGAACTCGTGATTAAAATTAAGTGTGGTCTGATGCAATTTTTTCATGGTTCAATCCATTCCAAAACCAAAATTTTGAGAACTGGTCGATATCTGTTCCATAACCAGAAATATTAGTTTATTTCTCTTTAAGGCACTTACGCAACCCTTCTATTTTTTCAAATGCTAATATATCTTTAACTAACAATCAAAGTTTCCATATACATTGTTAATTACCAAGTGTAACAGAAATCAATCAATTTCTGACGTAATGACTTAAAATATGTTAACTCACTTGTTTACATTTATTTGGGACTTGGTTCTTAGATGAAATAGCAGTGTTTTAAGGGATTACTAGTAATTAACAGTTATTTACTTAAAAATGTGAACAAAGCATTATAGTGTCTACAAATTAAATCAAGTGATCTTACTTAGAACCTTTTTTTTCTTTCTTTTTTTTTTTTTTTTTTTTTTTTTTTTTTTTTTTTTACAAATTTGCTGTTTTAGAGTTATTGTTCTTCGTGTCAAAGCAAACTTAAAACTAAAACATGCAAGACACCAGCTCCATGCTTGTCCATGCTGCAGATGAAAGCATCTTTTACATACACAAGTGCAATGCGGAACACCAGCCTGAATGCTTGTTATTGTGGTATTTAAATGAGGCAAGTAATGCTACTAGATTTTGAGCAATGAGTAATGGTGTTGAGTAATGAATGTGTTTTCTCTTGAATTTGGCATTAAAAACCTTTTGCTGGTGTGGATTGTTTTAATTTAAGTGATGCAGAGTTCGTCTGTCACCAAATGTTTCAAAATACAGGTTTGCCCTGTCACTATTATCCTAATGTTTTTATTTTGCTTCTTTCAAGGAGCTCATCGGAGATCATCAAATACCTTCCTTTCAGTAACTTTGCTCTTGGAGAGGTGATGAAAAAAAGCGAGTTAATATTTGTAATCCTCTGACGGCACTGTAACAGTATGCTGAGATTCTAAAGTATTTTGCTGAATTACTTTAAAAGATTTTGTATCGGGGTTAATCTTAAAGCTAGTTACAGTTCGTTGAAGTCAGTTCAACTCCTAACAAATTATCAAATAGACACTGTAAGGTTCCAATGCTTGCTAGGAGTGCATGAAAAAGCTTGAATATAATGGTTGTGTTTTCAAGGTTTGAATAGTTGTTTTTTTTTTTTTTTAGACCTGAACATACAGACCTGAATTACCAGTTGGAAAAATGTCTGACTGACTCCTGATTGACTTTTCCAAAAATAACCCTTTTAAATGTGTAGAGAAATCTTGTTTAGAAATAAGGAGACGACAAAAAGAAAAAGTTACATTTATTAAAGTTGTCAATACTCGAACATAGTCTAACACTCTCAAATTCAGTCAATTTGAGAGATAACGCTGTTGTTGGAGATGCTTTGTTATGCTGCAAAAATTATTAAAGATTCGAAGTTTAGGAACTTTGACTTATTCAAAATCAGTTTTGAAATAATCTTTTGAACGTTTTTGGAAGAAAAAAAACATTTCATTGCGCTTGATCAGTCACTGTCGCTTGTGGATAGTATTGGATTTAACCGTCTCGGCAGTGTACTGGACCTGAGGTACAAGATCACATCACCTAAAGATATAAACATTGTTTTTCATAAACAAAAACATTTGAGTAAGAGACTTGTTGAAAAGTTTCAAAATGTTTCTTGGTTAAACGGTAGTATTTCCTTTAAGTTAACTGTTTGGCAACGTACTTTCTTAAAACGGAAAAGAAAATGTTTCTGTTTTGAGTATAGAAAAAGAGTGATAAAAATAAAATGGTGTCTTAAAAATAAAAGTAAATTGTAATAAAAAACGAAAATGTACTGGGATTAGTAAGTTCTTGTGCTCAAATGGAAGTGCTTGTACTTACATTGAAGAAATGTGGTATTACCAGTTATAACCTCATGAAGCAATATTTTATTTGAAGCTGGGAATTTGGATTACGTAAACAAGGGTCTGACCTTGCGCTATGAATTAGAAAATAAAGATATGTTCACAGTAAATTAAATTCTAAATACAGTAAAATGTCTCAACTAAGTTACACCATTTAGTTGGTAATTTCCCTTAATGTTTTTCAAAAGAGGACTATTTCAAATAAAAAATTATATCTATATATATATCTATCTATATATATATATATATATATATATATATATATATATATATATATATATATATATATATATATATATATAATAAAACATAAAATAACATACAAATCAGCTTAAATAAATTCGAACAAATCTTTAAAAGCTTTATTCTCTCCACAAAAATGTTTTTGTTTAGTGAACTAGCAACATGTTGGTTTCCCTGTCTTCAGTTTTTTGTTCTTCCAAGTGCATCAGTATTTCTATTATGCTTATTTTGTGGTACCTAAAATGTAATCTGTCTTTCATAGTAATGTATTATCATCGCCTCCATTTCTCCATTAACTTCACATTTCACAGGTAGCACTCAACACCTTCAGATCTCATCAACATATAGATAAAAGTAATTCATAGAAACCCCAATAAAAGCAAGCAACATCCTCCTCTGGTTAGAACTGGAGGCACGGAAAGAGCAACTTCACACTTATCCCTATGCTCTAGGCCACGGACATGGCTTCTTTACCGCCATAATCCTGCTATTATTTCTGTTCCTTTCTCCCAAAATTACAGTTTTCCCCACATTGCTCACATGCTGATGTATTCACAGCTCTCCCATTCATTTTGCCTCCAGTGCTCAGGTCCTCTTTGACTGCAGTTAACGCATTCTTGTAAAGAGATGAAGAGCAGCAGCTTTTTAGTATTCTAATGTAGAAAAATAGACTTCCTCCTGGGCTGATGTTCTTCTGATGTTGTTCCTATGTATTCCACAAATTGGGTTGAGTTACAAGCTGGCACAGGTCTGGGAAGACATTATGCGTTGAGTGTAATTTTAGACACATGCCACACATGATGTGGAGACCCTAACTTGAGAAGATCTGTAATTAAGAGCAGTTTGATGGCATTTCCTATAGCAACATGAGAGATCAGACTCATTGTAAGGCCTCGCAGGACCTCCTATAAGCATCAAACAACTGTCACATCAAAAGCTGAGTCCTTAGAACGTGTCAGTCCTCTCTTCCACAAAGCCTAACCTACATTAAGCACAAGTCCACATGCACAGATCCATACAATAAAGGGATTATGTGCATTTAATGGCTAGTAGTAATTTTGATGCCATAATATTCATCCATGTTCCATCATGAACTGGCTCTGTAGCTCTAACTCTCGTTTTAAACCTGAGGCCTCCAAAGTAAATTCTCCAACACAGAGGCCCAAATGTGACTTGGGATCCCCATGTATGTTTTAAGCATTAGAGTTTCATTTTTCTTTTTTAATAAAAATATGATCTAAAAACTGCATTTGAAGTGTATTTTTATTGATTTTTACTTGAATAATGTTTAGCAGGTGAAAAAAATTAGCAAACATTGGTTTTGGTGGACAATTAGTTTGATTAACAGGTAATGAGCAGAAGTGTAAAGACGGTTTATGAAGTGACAGATTTTAGAAAACGAGTAAAAAAAATTTGAACAAACAATTGACATGACGTTAATCATTAATTACCATAAGTTCGGGAGGAGCTTGGCTGATAATTGACTAATTATCACGCATCACGTGAGGTGACTGATGAGCACAGACAGGAGCGGTAAGATCATCTGTTTACTGAAATCTTTTTTATGTATTTTTTCTTCTTCTTGGGTCTTCAGCGTTCATTGGAGAAAAACCGGCAACCATTCGGACCATGTATATTTAGAGCTTTATTTTTTTTAAACATGCTACCTGTTAGGCGATGTCCATGCTGCCCTACCACCATACAGTGGCATTCGCAGCTCTTAAAACGCTATGTGATCAAAGCGTTTAGGTCTACTCACATTTAATGGAACTGAAATTTTGTCCGAATCATCGGATAGCTCCTCTCATTTCGCAAGCTAGTGTTAAAAGTGGATGCAGTGACGCTCTGGTGTGGGCAGGAACCCAGGACACATGTATAGGTACATGCCTCCTAGGATGTTACACCAGAAGGGGATTCAGACTCAGATTCTTACTATGGTGCCTTGAAAGGCTTACCAAAGCAATAATTCAACTACGGGCAGATGGTCCTCCGAAGTTTCGAAAGCTACATTTTCACATTCTAAGCCCACATCAAAGTAGCATCTCTAGTCCCACTAGTCGTAGTCCTAGTTACAAGACTAATCAGAACCTCGCTATTCCCAGCAGGGTCTCCAGCAACTAAGCAGCACTAATTGCCAGGTTAACCAGATCCTTACCCATTAGCAACCCAGCAGTATTGAGTTCCCAGCCACGCATCCCCACACCCCCTCTTCCACACATACACCTCTCTACACCAAACCATCGCCAGCCTTTCTTCCTCGTTTAGTCATATATCCTTCAATTCTACATAGACTACACTAGCTAGTTACACAGGGACACGCCAACTTTTCGGCCTATAAATGACCCGGCCAACCCATTACTAACCAGCTGTCTGGGCTTCAATTGAACCGACTCGGGTACCATGGCTTCAAATTTATACTTTTGTAAACCTTCAAGTCGGAGCTAGAGGGAGTGCCGCACAGTCTTTTTTTCTAACCCACATTCTGCTGGAAGAGTTCCCCCCACTCTGCAGGGAGGGTCCCCTTCTAACTTGCGGGGTTTCGGCATCAAGAGAGTCTCTTCGATTAGCGAGCTAAACAAGTCAGGTGCATGGGGAAGACAGGGGTGACTGCACAGCATTCTAAACCAGCGAGAAGGCCTCTGGTTCCTAGCTTGCTCAACCCCCCTTGCTTGGTTCTGATAGAATCTTCCCTCCTTTTCGATCCAGGCAAGGTGCGGGTTACTGGGTGCCTAAGGCTTCCAGCAGCAACTGCGCTAGTTGCCAGGTTAACCAAACTCCCGCTAATTCCCACAGGGGTTTTGGCAATTTTAGCCACGCTAGTTGCCAGGTTAACCAATAACACTTTTCTACCCTGTTAAGCTATAATCAAAACCCACTATCCCTGAGGGTTTTGGCAATTTTAGCTGCGTTAGTTGCCAGGTTAACCAAAAACCCTTCCACCAATATTTTTGGTGGAGTATTCTCCGGGCCCTGGTTGTTCAACGGTTCCGGACTAACACTTGGACAATTCGCCTAGGACGCGTCTCCATTTCTTGCCAACCATGCTTGCAATAATAGGCAATTATGAGCAGAGTGTACTCGTGAAATTAATTAAAAGAGTATTTGACAAGGTCCATAGTGAAGTGGAAAACTTACTGAAAGAGGGCAACATGTATTTTAGAAACTCGATTGTAAGGTGCACACAGGAGATGTACTATATTGTATGCAATATAGCTGAAACTTGAGATGTTCTGTGGTAGACACAACAGTTTGGAGAATGGAAGGATGTGAGATACAATTAATTCTGATTTGATCAGAACTCTTCTGAACGAGTTGAATTTAGCATGGATTTAGATTGTGAAGATCTTCTTGACGTGTCTTCTTTTTACCTTCTTTAAGCACACAGCAGTGTATCCAGCTCTTATGCTTGGTTGGAATGCTGTTAGTAACATAATGGTGGAAAAATTTTGCTGTTGTTTTAACTGTATTCTCCTGTGGTGTAGCAATAATATAATTGAGCTGCAACAAACATTTTCTGTTTCTTTTTAGACAAAAGCAGGAATGATATTTCTAATTAGGATAATGATCCAACACTCCACAAAATAATTGATTTTTGAATTTTCAGGGGTTCAGACTGCACCGTAGCCACCAGTCTTTGGATCTGAATTTACTAAGCTGCTTTTAGATGGGTATAGTGTAGGGTCTGGAGGAGGAGGCGATCAACCTAATACATTTGTTTGGAGATGTTCCAGGAACACTTAGTGAAATAAATAAATAAATAATGTCGGAAGGGTAACATCTGTCAAAATGCAGAAGTTTTAGGTTTGAGAAAGAAAAAAAATCTCCTTCAAACATTCTTAACAGTTTCATTGTCTTACTGTAATTACTATCCATATGCACCCATTTATCTGGGGCGAGTTCACAGCGACAACAGTCTAAGCAGACACCATTCTCTGGATCTACTGGAGGAATTCTGAGACGTTCCTAAACTAATCTGGAGACATAATCTCTCATTGAGTCCTGGATCTTCCCAGGGGACTTCTCCTGACTTCACATGCCCATAATAGAAAGCATCCAAAACAGACACCCAAGTCACCTCATCGCATTTGATGTGTAGGAGCAGTGGCTCTAATCTGAACTTCTTCGCACACCACCCAAGGGACTAATGAGATGTAATTTCTTTCGGACCCAGAGTTCATGACCATAGCAGAATACAAACATAGAATTCTTTCTTCTCCACAATAGATCGGTAGATCGCCTGTCCAATCCCTCACTTGTGAACTAAACTCCAAGATTCTTCCCATCCACTTCAGGCGGGAACAAGGCCAATTTTTTTTTTCACCTGTTAAGAACCATGGTCTGATCCTCAAACACTCGGCTATAAACTTTCCAGTAGTATCAGAGCTCGAATTTGCTTTGAAATAAACTAAATTTGTGACTGAGAACAACTTGCACTTGGGAAAAGGTCTGACTTATTACCAGCAGTGCAAACTATGCTTCTACTTTAGTGTAAAGAGACCAAACAGCCTAAAGCCCCAGACCCCTCCACAATACCCCCTAGGGACACGGTTGATCATGTTCTTGACCATATTTTCAATTGTTTTAGGCCATTCCTGGTGCTATGTGATGCTAAAGTTTCTCCAAAATTTAGACGGGTACATTAGTTCAATTAGCTCAGTTAAATTTTACATAATAAACATGGAAGTTTTCTTGCATAACCCCCATTTTCTATCCCATGTTATATTTTAAGCTTTTGTTGTTAAACACAACATTTCTTGTTGCTATTCCAAAGAAGAGCGATGGAGATTGAAGACTACATGCAAAAATTATAAAAAAAAATGAGGAAAAATGGATGAACATTGTTAGTGACTCATAACTTCAGTTATAGCATGTATAGAATTTCTTTTCGATTTGAAGGAAATCCAGATTGCTAATCTGTTTTCAAAATAAAGGTGACTTTGCGCCTCAGGCTCTGATACGAGACCACATTTGAGTAGACTGTTCAATACATCTTTTGTTAAACACTTCCTACAGATGAAAGCTGACCTGACATCTTAATTCACAGTTTTTCCTGATTATTGTCTGTAGGTATAGCTGTACAGCTGTTAATAACCCTAGATTGTTTCCTGGAGTCACGTTTTGGGGTGTTCACAAGGAATCACGAGAAGTCTTTCAAAAGCGCATCAACTATATTAGTCTCTGGAGGATTAGTGTTATGGTCAGACAAAGACACCGGAAGGCCATTGATAAGGTGCTTTGTATACCCAAACAAGAAACACTGTTGAAAGGGAATATCTGCAGGAAGTTTGACTTTTTAGTGGTCGTGAATCAAAGATTTACTGTTGAATCTCTCGTTCTTTTCATGTTTGACAGAGAAACCTGTCAAATCTTTTGTTCTGTTGATTGTGAGTTTGAGCTGTGCAATGGTTTGAATTTTAAGCTTGATTTTTGACTTCAACTATGTTATTTCAGTGAAGATTTGCTTGTTAGAGAGAGAAAGAGGAAGAAACAGAGAGTGTAAAAAAAGAGAGGAGCATACAATAAAGTGTGAACAGACAACAAGAAAGCATTATAGAACATAAGATGAGTGTACAAACAAAGATAAACCCTGACAATTTTTCAGCGTTTCTGTAAGTTTAATGGGGTCAAATTTAAGACTTTTTAAAACCGTAAAAGATTTTTTATATATGTATATAAAAAAATACATACAAACTTTTTACACAATAAACAGAAAGGTTTATCATTTTGAAAATTTTCAATAGTTTTTGCAATTTCTGGCAACCCTAACCATGCCTTCTAATAAGTTGATGAGCATTATCTGAAATTTTAGCACCCCTAACCATAATTTTTTGAGTATTTATGTGTGTGTGTGTGTGTGTTTTTATATATATATATATATATATATATATATATATATATATATATATATATATATATATATATATATATATATATGTATGTATATATTATATTTTATGTAAACGTCAAAACACAATGTGAAACATGTGAAAAAATTTAAAATTATTTAATACCTAAACAGTGAATTATAGACTTTTTAATGCATACAATATGCGCTTTTAATTTTGAGACTTTTTAGACCCCACAAAAATCCTGAATTGGTGGTGAAAACAAGGTTGCCCTCATTAGATATTGTTGAATACATTCCTTAAAGGGTCCTTAATGCATGTTTTTATAACATTTAGTCATGGGTGTGACTATTAACCAAAAGAAAAAAAAATTAATAAACATATTTATGGTGATAATATAATATACTAAACACAAAAATTTTCCAACTCCAGTGCACATTTTTCCCAAATAGAGCAGCTCTAACACAACTGGACCAGCTTTGGAAATAACGTCATTCCTGAACTTTACCTCTTGAAAAGGGAATCTCTTAGGGATAAAACTTCACTCCTTCCTCTGTTTCTATAATCGGGGTGACATTCTAAAAGTTAGTACTATTTGCACGACGCAAGTATTTTAATGGGGTAGGGGGAGTAACACCACTTTTCTGACCTGTTCCATCTTGTGAAAAGTGGTTTATTTAGGCTCACTAAAGGAATGACCTCAACACTAGCAGCTTATCTCTCTCAAAAGAAAGAAAAAGTGACCTCAGAGAAATCCCTTAAAGTGAAGATGGTCATGCTGACATTTAAAGTTAATGTAGTTACTAGGCCGGGAAAATTCTTGAGAGCACTGCCAGCCCTCTCTGGCCTGGTCTCGGCAAAGCTCCAAGAGCTGCTTCATGTAGTCAGGATGGCAGCTGTAAATCAAAGGATCTTCCGAATTCCAGGTGTGCACAGGTGTGCCCAGTGAGGCCCATAAAGTGTGTGTTAGCTGGGGAAAGGCTGGCTCACATTGATAGACAGGCCCTGATCCCCAACAGAATGAAAAACGACTCCGTTTAAAGAAAAATCTTAATGAGAATTTTAATATGGCTTTCATTGATGAGGGTTGCTGCCAGACAGTACGACCCTCCCCTATGTTCGCCTTCCAAATGTAATCTCAAGGGTGAGGATAATGGGAAAGTGTTGTGGCATGGTGCTCAACACCTGGCTGTTGGCATATAAGAGCTTCGACTTCATTCCATGCCCTCGAACAGGTGGCTATCTGCAGCACAGGAAGTTGATATTTTGATCAGTGCACATCTGAAACTAAGCTGCCTAGAGGAGATATGGTGGGGAAGACCCATTGGCACAATGAATAGAAAATGTTTTTCACTTTCTCAACTAAATGCCTTCATTGTGAAGGCAATGTGAACAGAGGCAAGAACTTGTCTCCTTTTATTGTTCATCTTACACTTCTCCATCGCTCTCCAATGCCATGCCAAAAGAGAGTAACATCCAAAAGCTTCTTCAAACCCAACATTGAGATTCAGCTCATGGTGACCGGGTGCCAATTCTACTTCAGCCTATGCTGTTTGGCCAGCTGCCTTTTCACACTGTTCCCTATTGAGGAGTTTTCTTCCGTTCTCAAAGGAGCGTTGTTTGGAGCTTATTCAAGGGGTGATGTTGAGATCTTTTAGAACTTTTGGATCGCAATTCCTCTTGACATCATCCTTCACAATGGCAGAGATTCTCTTTCGCCATCCTTCCCTCTTTTTCGCAGTTGACAAAATAAATAGCATGCAAAAGTTAGCTGGATTTTTCATGGTTAACATTTAGCTAATAAATAGGCCTGCTTCTCTGGGAGACTAAACCACATTTTTGGGGCCACAGAGGCGTTGTTGTGGCGACAGCGCTGGGAAGTGAATGAAGCAGATGTCAGTGTAATCCATCACCCCACTCCCCCCACTCTATCTAACCATTGCTGAGACACCCTCCTCGCCGCTAGTCATCAATTAAAGCCCTACACCAGCCCTAGAATTAACATGCAAGTACTTTCGTTAGCTTCCTCCATGCCCTGCAGTCATCCTTGTGCTAAAAACTGTCAAAGTCAGTATTCAGCCGTAACTTAACAGCAGTGTAGGTTTTCCAAATTGTTAGCACTAAATTAAGGGCCTGTCGAGCTTTTGATTTCTCTTTTTGGAGGTAAAATGGATGCAGGGTTCTCATGGGGTCTCCAAAAATCTAAAAGCCCAAGTTTTAATACTCTTAAATTCACTGTTCTTAGTCATAAATTTTTCACAGGCCTTTTTTTCTGATGACTTATCATATATATGTATTTATTGTTGTTGCTTGAGGTTGCCAGAGATAGAGAAAATGTTCCTAAATACTGAAAAAGTAAAAATGATTGTTAGGATTGCTAAAACGTTAATAAATCATCAAAAAAGTTACGTTAAGCAGTACAATCGATTGAGAAAATGTTTATTCATGTAGACTTGTAAAAGGGACGATTAGGATTGCCAGAGTTTTAGAAAAGCTAATGAACACTCAAAATGTTTCTGTTTGTTAGAATTTGATTGTTAGTAAATGTGATTGTAAGAGTTGCCAGAGTTTGAGGAAAATGCTCAACTGTGTAAAATGCATGGTTATGTTTGAGTTGCCAGAGTTTGAGAAAACCTTTGTAAATGCATAAAAAGGATGATTAGGGTTTCAAACAATATATTTGAAGCATACAGTTTAAAATGCAAAAATCATTTGTATGTGGTTTGACGTTATAGGTCTTAAATTTGATAAGTCTAAAAAAGTCTTAAAGTTGACCTTGAGAAATTTGCAGAAACACTGTGGAAGTGTAGTAGGAGATTTGAATATGATGAATGCGTACTTGTGCAAACATGAACATATGTTGAACATCTATAACATGTGTAAATAAAATAGCTCACGGAAACATCTGAAAGACCGGTGCAGGCCAAGGAAATATTTATTAACACTGTTCACAACATACGTTTGTTCAGATATGACACCATACAATCCATGGGAAAAGCATTAGGTTAAATGAACAATCTTAAAGTGATTATCATATCAATGATGTTGTTTTTAGGGGCTCTTTAGTACACACCTTTGTTTTTACAGTTGTACCAGGTACCAGAGAGTGGTCACAGGATTATTTCACTAGTTTCCCTTGAATGAATCCCTTATTCAGGATTTTTGTCATTAATATTACTTAGCTTAAGATTCACAATGATAGTCTCACAAAATGCAATAATTTAATCTATGTATTTGACCTACAACCACTATGATCTGCACAATCTGACAGTTTCTAGCTTATATCTAATTGATGTCCATCTTAAAGACACTGGTAGTGGGATTTTCCTTTACACATAATAAATAAAATACTAATATAAAAATAATCTCTTACAAAATATATGCCAACAAAGGAACCATCTGTCTGGACTCTGGAGACAGCATATTTGCGCTCATAAGGCACAAATGATTATTAGTACTAACTACCATTGCAGAACAGGACAACCCTAGCAGCAAAAATGTGTTAAACTAACTACAAACTGAATTTAAACTGGTTTTGAGATCGGGACAGAACTTGATGGGGTATTGTTGTGGAGGCACATTCATTCTAAAGTGAATTAATTACTAATTCTCCTTTCAACCCAAATGCTAAATGGGTATCATTAGCATAAAGCTTTGTACTTTTTGGGGTCACGAAGTTTAGTGGGAGGTAAATGGTAGGGAGAATGGTGTTTTCATATAAATAGAAATTGCACCAAAATACGTTCGGTCGATCTTTGTGATAGAGTTGAATTGTTGAAAATTAAATCAAATTAGTGATGATTTACAAGTGAACTAAGTATTAGGGAAAAGTGCCCGTAGGTTTACTGAACTAATAAACATGAAGAGAAACAATAGAAGACTTCGATTGTATTATTTCTTTTGATAATTCAAGAGTTAGTAATTATTCATCACGAACAGGCAAACTTAGACATTTTCTGCTCATGTCTCAGAAAGGACCTTCTGTTACCATTTCGGGGGGGTTGACAAATGTTGAGGATTGGTCTTTAGTTCATCTGTGTGGAGATGCTAAAGTAAAACACACAAAAAAACATGGCTTTTGAAAATTCTTTTAGCTACTAAAAACATGTAAGAAGTTGGTGTTTCACTCAACATTTTCTGAGCCAAATTTTGCAAGAAGCCTTTTTTTGACTGAAAAACTTATGTTAATTAAGCATTCAAATCTTACTATTCCAATGCCTCTTAGGAACACAATGTCAGAAAGAACCAATCTTTGGTAATCATTTGACCCCAGGAAATATTGCCTCTGGTTTTTATAGGCAAAATGTGTGTTGACCATTTTTAATGTAGAGTGGAACTATATAAAAATCTACAAAATAACAAGTGAATGTGCAAGATGTAACCATGTGTTCCATTTTTTTACTGTGAAATCACAGATGCTGTAAATATAAACATTTCCAGTGTATAACATTACAGTTAAATGTGCAAGGATTGACATTGCAGTTCATGGATGAAGGGAATCACAAAGACATACACGGATATAATAATTACAGTAGTCTTTACCTTGAGAGACTAGCAATTACACCTCGAGTGCAGTACACCTTGTAAGGTGCCTTGTTACATATTCCCTGTGCTACAGTGTAAAAGTTGGCTTTCAGTGTATTTATATGCAAACCTATCAAAAAGCGGGCAGCTAATCAAAACTAGTAAACTCAATGAGTATCAGTAGTTTTCTTATTAAATAAATTACTTTTACAAATGTCCCTAAATACAAAGTTAAATATCACTGAAGTCCATGTACAGTTTATGTTGTGAGATTTGTATGCTCGGGTACTCTGCTAAAATGTTTCTTAAAAATACCTTCTGTTTTATCTACGGAGCAGAACACCCTTTTTCTTTCAGTCCATAGATCAAGGCTTTGCAAGATGCTTCATCGCTCAGCACTGGAACAGAGGAGTGTCTACTGGTACAAAGACCACAGCCTTCAGTGGAGCTCTGCATTACTTGAAATACCTCCTTCTAGACATCAGCAGGCCAATGTTTCCAGTGCAAATGGCTTTTCCTCTCAGTACCACTCTTGGACGTAACACGCAAGATGTTCCAACACGGTAATAAATATTTCACTTGCAGGTGTACACTTCTGTTCTTTCACTGCAGGTGTTACACTTGACGTAGCAACACCAAAGAAACTTGCAGTTGCACTGCCATACACGTGAGTACTGGTGTGTGTTGTATCCTCGGCCACAGCACATGAGGTCACAGCCATTGGTTTGTTGCACAGTCTTGTTACAGATCCTCCCCTGGGTTCCCATGCTACCAGTTACCGGATCTGCCTCGCAATAGTTTGGAGACTTTTCGATGTAAACTAAATCTGTGTCCATGGGTTTCCGGTATGAGTAAGGCTTTTTAACTTTCAGAAAAGCAGGTCTCTTGTTCCGACTGGCACGGACTGGTTCCACATGAACGGCGTGGTTATACCTTTCCTTGAGGATGTAACCCAGCTGTCGGAACTTTGGGAGAGTGGTCCAACAGGTCTTGGTGGTGCAGGATCCAGATACACCATGGCATTTACACTCCAGGCGCATGTTCTTTTCTAATACCTTAAGTGGGATAGAAAAAAGGAGTTATATCTTGCTATTAATACTTTATAAAAGTAAACAGTTTAATATCTTAAAAATATTTATTTTTGTTGTACAGGTGACATTTTTGTTTGTGCTTTCTCTTTCAGTGGTGGTTGAACATGCCGTCTGCTTTCCTAAGCAAATGCAGCTTCACAGAAACCAAATTTAACCATCATGATTGATTGAAACTGCTAAAGCAGGCAAACAATTGTTTAGCATATTAAACAATTGAACCACTTGTTTTTTTATCTAAAGCTGTTTCTAAATCTCACCCCTATAGACATCACGGTAAGGCTAGGCCAACAAGGTACTCCCTGCTGCCGACAACAAGACTTAAGCTCTGAAAAGGACACTACCATCTCCAAGTTGTTATGCTTGTTCTATTAACACATCTTTACGCCAGTGTGAAACAATGTGTATCCCAGTGCTTACTTTTTCTTTCCCTGAACACTGTGCTTATATTAACTTTAGCCTGCCTTTCGTTCAAACAGTTTTTCAGTCTCTACACTCCTTTACTGCTCTCTAAGCAGGGTTTAGAGGGTTTTAAAATATATGTGAAATATATGTGTCTAGTTTATCTGTAAAATAAAATAAGCTTAATTTCAGTTGCTAATAAAGTCCAGGAAATCTCAATGTCATCAAATCCAAACAGGTGGAAATTGATCACTACATTAGCCTCTTACAGGCCAAAAGGAATGTGTGGCAATTAAAAAAAATTAACAAATTTCAGCTTGTGACAATACTAGACTTTCCCAATTGTGTTGCTGGAGTAAATTGCATGTTCACACCAGGTTATTATGGTCCTGCTTTTTTCATTTTAAGAACAGAATACAATTCTTTTCTCTGGAGATCGTGTTTTAACTTTCCCAACCAAGATAGGTTCAATGTCCTTAGCGGCCTGAGATGAACATCGGTAGTTGGAAATTTCAGTGTCTGTATAAACAAGCACTGTTCCCTGATGCTCAAGTTCTCAAAATAGCCACATAGTAACCTGCAATCATTCAAGGAAATGTTGACTATTGTTCTGCACATCAGCTCAAACAACATGTCACAACGTCAAGTCAGAGTTGCAAAAAGTGAATTCCATTACACTAGTCCACCCCAGACCAACCAAGGGAAACTGATCAATTTAATACACCTTAGAGAGTGGTGTCTGAGAGAAGTAGTTATGGTCAACAACAACTGGAAAGTCTTCTGAGAGTCCCCAAATCTCTTTAGTCCTTACATTCAAGCTAATTAGGTTTTAAACTTTTGTCCAATAACATATATAGGACCCTATTAACATCTGACTAAATATAAATAACTGTAATGTATTATGCTTAACTTATGCATAGCACAATAATAATTACTATTTTGGATTAGTTGAAAATATTGCGGCTGGAAGGGCATCCGCCGCGTAAAACATAAAACATATGCCAGAGAGTTGGCAGTTCATTCCGCTGTAACAACCCCGAAAGGGAAGAAAGCCGACATGAAGATGAATGAATGAAAATAGACTCCCAGAAAGTTGCAACAATGTATAGAAATATCCTAAATACAACCAAAAAATATACATCACTTTAAGTCTTTTGAAGTATTTATACTCATTATCCTGCTGTATCAAAACAAAGTCCAACATTCTCCTTAACATTAGTTTCTGTCCACAGGTCACTAAAACACAATACTAGTCTCCTTCTAGATTTTTCTTTAGACTTTTTGCACAGCGTTTGGTTGGAGAGGGCAAAATACTGTCAAATTAACAACTACATATATTTGTTGGCTATTGCCTCCACTGATTTGCTAAATTCATGAAGGTTGCAACAAAATGAGGCAGGTGCAAAACTACATCCTAGAACTTAGTGATATTGGTTTATTGGCACAGTGAGGACTTCTCACACCTTGTATCCTGTACTATGCAAACTGTTAATATTAGCAAGATCACTCTGTCTTTTACTATAAAGTGGTAAATATTAATGTATCGTTAGTAATCGACTTTATATTTCTCTTGTGTGCCTACAAAAATGAAAAACTTGAAAAATAGTTACCTGTAATATGACTGGTAGTCTCGCTAACCCCTTAGACACAGTAGTCCCGGTAAAATTAAAATCAGTTCGACAAACAAACTCATGCTATAATAATACAAAAGCAGCAAATTATAAAGACAAACCAGAAACTGTGAATGGAATAAATAATATATAAAAATGTTTAAAATTGCTGGAAGGAGAGCATTTCTAACTATAAAATACTAACTTCAAACGGTCATAACAAATAATTAGAAACAAACCAAAATAACTCACACCTATTTGATACTATAGCTAATCTACAAAACAGTCAAATTTCAGATTTAAATGCAACAATAAAATTAGTCAGTAATAACTTTATGAATTATTTCTCAAATAAAATCTATTAGATGCAGAATATCCAAAGCTAGTGCCCAACCTATGAAGCATGTACTTATTTAACTCATAGGCTAAAAATCTTTTATAATATTGACCTTGAAGATCTGCATAAAATGAGCAAAGCATTTAAATAGACACACTCCCTTGATCCTATATCAACATTACTAAAAGAACTGCTGAAAGTAAGCAACTCAAGCTTATAAGGATACGTCCCTATACCTGAAGATGCAGCACTTAAACCCTTAATCAAGAAAATACATCTGAATCCTACTGAGTTATCCAACAACAGGCCAATCTCTAACCTTCCATTCCCTTCAAAAATATAAGCGAACGTTGTAATAGGTAATCTCCTTTAGAAAGAAAAATGACCTTTACAAAGATCTTCAATCTGGAATCAGAGATCACGGCACAGAGACTGGACTTGTTCATTTTAAATAATCTTTTTTGAATCAGTTGAAGGAAATGTCTCTTAGTTCTGCTAGATCCAGTACTGCTTTCGATACAATATATATTCAAACTACGCTGGCACTCAGAGATGGTTTAACTGTTTTCTGTCTGTCCAGAGTCAATGTGTAAATGTTAACACGGACTTATCAGATACAAAAGCACTTATGTATGGAAGTATGGTGTTTTGCTAGGCTAACATTACTCAACTCTACTTTGATAGATTGTTGAGTTTTGCTGCTATATAAAGTAAAATATCAGAATAAATATAACTTGTAGACCCTGAAAAGCAATTGCGGCATTTTTCAATTGTAAACATGAACCTTGGAAGACATACTATAACATCCTCCCCTACAGTTAAAAAGTGTTAAGTACTATATGTTTTATGTTACTAAGACTTAGCAACATTGCTGAAGTGCTAAATTACCTGCATTACCTAGAGTTCACAAAACAAAGAAATATGATCACATTAAGCCGGTTCTGTCCTTTCTTTAGCATAGCCCCAGTCTACCAGAGCAGTCTCTTATCATGATATATTTTGGCTCAGCATATATGTTTATTCAAGAATATTTGGCTCTTATCTGGCAACTGATGCAAATAACCTGTTATTCTGACCAATTTTTCCTGTTTTAATGTTTTTCAGGTGCTGACTGCTTTGAAGTAACTTAAAAAAGCACCTAAATACATATTGACTGACTGATTGCTGATATTGGTTCACAATCTGAACAGTTTCTGATTAACATCTGATCCTTTTAAGCACTTTATATATCGGTTAACAAGTTGAGACAAACTTATATGAATGTAAGAACGCAGAGATTCTTAAACTTGCAGTTCTAAACTACCTCATTCCTATCCTCTGTTCAGAGCAGACTTACAAATGACAGCTTATGTTTGCAGGCTCCCTGACTGCAGCCGTGTTATTTGTGTACACAACACACTGGGCAAATTATTACAGTCTGTCTGCAAGAATATGTCGTTATGTACAAGCACGAGAACCGAACCTGAGAAATCTTACAACAATCAGCCTGTGTGTAGTGTACACAGATAAAGCTCAGGAGTCGGGTTTCAGGAGCCTGTGCACTTCCCGTATACATGTCAACCTTGCAGGAAAAAACAAAACATTTCAGCAGTGTAAATGAGAGGGGCTGTATCTTTTCTTGAGCTGTGGTTATTTTTCGTGCAAATGAAAGTTAAACAGAAGTGAACGGACATACTACTGCAACGCAGCAAAAAACAAGTATAGATTTGCCGTGAAGAGATGATGAGAGTAACTGTAAGCCAAACGCATCGAAACAGAGTACCTGTATAGATATGAACGATATCAGTGAGATCTGATTGGCATCAAGAGATTGTTTGAGGTGGTGTGATCGCTTAGTCTTTTCTTCCTTTCACAACTACATCGTCTGCTTCTGTTTTCTATCTTGTTTTTCAACAAAAGATGTTAAATGATATTTATTCCACTTATTTCAGTTAAGGTTTTACATGGTCTACTAATGTAATTGACTATGTGACGCTCAGTACAAACTCAACAATTTCAGATCAACAAAGATGGAGCTATGCCAGTTGCATTGAACAATATCTTTTAAATCACAATTCATTAAAAACCCTGGTGATTATCAGGGTTCACATTTAACGGTTGAAGTCCCCAAAGAAATTGTGCCAATGACTAATGGCCTTTCATATTGATAACCTAAATATATATAAAAAAAAAACTTTTTATTTTTTGTTTTCCTCATGTGTGGCCTCCTCCCGAACACCATAGTAAAATTATAGAAGAAATCCATGGTTTTTCAGAACACAAGTCATGTCAAAAAGAGTACTTAAATCCACATAGACTTTTGCTGCTGCAAACTTTAAGAGTAAACAGCTAAAGCTGGTTGTGCTGTAAACAAGAGCATTTTCTAGCAGAGTGAAGCACTGGCTCACGAAACTGATACCAACATTTTCCTTACAGCAATATCACATATCACAATATTTTCTATGACAATCACTTTGCTGTTATAAGGCCTAGATTCAATGTTTCTGTTTGAGGTCAACAATACACACATCTCCCTCATTCTGAAAGTCTTCAAGATTTTCTTCTTTTTTTTAAGAAATAATGAGAAGAGCTCTTTTACTGTGTGTGTGCGTGTGTACTATTTGTTTGTGATTGAAAACACTGATCCAAAATACATAATTTGACACCAACACTTTAGTCAAACTCCTCAGGTGTCACAACTGAAGCTTTTTACGGTTACTGGAAAGATGGTTTACATTCATTTTAAATGCATCTTTACATTTTTTTTTTTGGCTGAATATTAACCTTGGTTTCTTGCTGATGCCTTCTGCGAACAAGCTTTTATTAAAGATAGATCTGCACTATCCATTTTCACAAGATAATTGCACTCCAATCCATTATTCAATCATTAATGATGGGTATGGCATGTTGGTGCGAAAAGCATACTTTAATGCAGAGCAGTTAGATGAAAAGGTTTAAATACCATATATACTTGTAGTTGCTTTCTAGACCAAAATCTTAGAAACCTTGATGCCTTGACTTAAAAAAACAAAATAAAATAAATTTTACTCTGTCCAGAGTGCTGAATGTTCACATCCAGGGAAAACACTGATCAGAAATAATATTATACTTTTAATCTAAATTTGTACTTTTTACTACCAATGTTGTAGGTGCTATTCAAATCCAAATCAAATAACCTAAAACAGTCAAATGTTAAAGCAGCATACCTTGCGTCCTACTTCGTTGTTATGCAGGTTCATGAGTGTTCTGGCATTCTGCTTGATCTCTCGTGCATCCAGAAACACCTTGGAGAAGCTCAGACCATAGCGTAGATCAGCCGAGCACCCTCCCCACTTCCAGCCCTCGTGTTGGTTGTAGAACCCTTGCTTCTCTTTGTCACAGCCGCAGCCACTCAACGTACCCTGAGAACAGGCAGCAGTGATGGCATGGGCAATTCCAGCAGCAATGATGGCGTAGGTGAAGGCTGCCTCCTTACTGCCTGGAAGCAAAAGAACATTCTCTGTTAGATCTACTGACAACAGAATCCAGTTTTAGGCAGTTTCAAACCTACATACCTGACATATCTCAACTCCACATTAATGATACGTGTTAGTTGAGTCAGGTCAAGCTCATTTATCTTCCACGGATTAACAGTATGGCACAGTGTAGATGATTGTGGGGGCTTACTCAGAAAAATGTGATATAAAAATGATCAAGAACCAGTCAAAACAAACTAGGATCACATACCTCCACGATTGCTCAACACTGTCACAGATAATGCAAATATCTGTTTGTGCACAACTGAGCAAAGGAAGGAAGGTTCTATCGCCCAAAGGAAAAGGGTTTAATTCTGAGACAATAGAATGATGGAGATGGCGAATAGGTGTTAAGGCTCTGCTCTGGGCACTGTCCTAGCTTCTGTCAGAACAAGGGATCCACCCAGTGGAGACGAACTTCTCAGGCATACAGTGCCTCCTTTGCCAGAGTGCTGCTGTTACACAGGCAACTTCCAGGTTAAAGTATTTCATTTAGACGGTCAATGTTACAAATTTCAAGCAGCTTTTTAATTAATATTAGCAACCAAAAATTCTCTCTGGCTTGTTTTCTCTGGAATGAAACAATCACACTTTGAAACAATCTAAGGTAACTACACTTTTTAATACTTGCGTTTGGTTTGGTTAAAACCAGTTAGTGTTGCTGCATAAATAACTAGGGCTATGCTTCACCAAAACTATGGAAATAGGATCCGAAGCAATCATTATTTTCCCATACTGTAAACCAAATGGGACATGTCTCTATTTAAAGGGTCTTTAATTGAAAGCTGGTAATGTTAAGATTATGTATTATTAGTAGATGAGGTATGATTAGGTAAGATTAGTACACTCCTAGTACACCCGTCCAATCAAGCACACATCCTACTGTTGCCTCAATATTAGAACAGATTCTAGAAAATTAACACTCTTCCTTTTTCACAGACAAAAAAAACATGACCAGCTTGTCCTCCATCAGTGCACTGCCCTCTATATGAGAGTGCTCCAGGAAGCTCTTGACTGGTTGGTGCAGCTGCAAATATCTGTCGAAGTGAAAGTGGTTCATCTTCCAGTGTCATTTGTAAATTCCATATTGTCCACTCTGCAGCAGCACATTCATTTTGCAAAACCCACAATTACAGCTGATTCAAGATCGCATCTTTCCATTGACTTAACATGTAAATCAGTCCCAAACCACAGAACTTCAAGTCAATCTGTGCAGTGTCCAATGAGGCTGTCTAGACACACCAAAATTCTTTCTAAAGAACAACACGTCAAACTATTTTTTTGTATTTATAACATTACCGGAAACTTACATCTCTGTTTCTGGATTAGTCTTCATATATTGATGGATCTATTGAATAGTTTACACACTTGAAACTAAATGGTGATCGAAGACTGAATGCCATAACCCTGCTTTTTTATTCTCTTCAACCATCTCAAGTCATAGCAAAAAGCAAAGCCAGAAAAATTGTCAAGCTTCTGACAAGATGGCTTAGCAATTCAGGAATGTTCACCTGAGCAATTGAGATTGCCAGCAACAGTCTTTTCCTGAAACTTGCTAACATACCATGTGTTGACCTGCTGATGATAAACATCTTGAAACTCTGCCTGTGTAATTCAACAAAGCTGTTTAAGTAATCAATTATGTTGATATTTTTATGAGGTTTTTTTGGCTTGCAGTCAAGGGAGAAGGGATGCACCCTGAAAATACTCAAATTAAGCATTAACTCAAATCAATGAATTCTTATCAATTCAGCAGTAAAGAATGCTGACCCACGTGTAGAGGCACTGGAGCTGTACGTACTTAAATCAGAACCCCAACACAGATCAAACCGATAATGAGTGCTATAACAAATGTTTTGAGAGAAATCAGTTGCATTGCATGATTCTCCAAGACATACCTCTTGCTAAAACTGTAAATGCAAGAAGGTTAATTTATAAACCTCGTACATTGTGCTTGTCTGGACTTGAGGCATTAATGCTGTTGGAGGAAAACTATTTTTGAGCATTCCAGAGGGTGGTTAAGTCAGAAGATTTAGGAGCGTTGCGCTCAAGAAACGAAAAGCAACACAACCACAAATATGGTACACCTTTAGCATATCTCTCAAGCTGTTGCTACCCAGAAGGCCATAACTCAATCAAGTCTTCATTCACATAAATGACAAGGTGAAGGAGTCCACGCTGCAGCAGAAAGCACAGTGTACACCTACAAAAGGAATCCACTGCAGTGTGTGCCAAATGTGAACCTTTGTACCAGGCCCTGAAAATTACCGCACATTACTTCACTTTCTTTGAGCGTTCAAGTCTTTCTTCACAGGATTAGCAAACTCTTTTCATCTTGTAGCTTCTGCTACTATGAGCATGACTACCTACTGAAACCAATCACGATTGAACGGTTGTCCATCAGATTTAATCCTCCCTCTGCCGACCATAGATATGAAGATTCTGGGTAAATAAAGCAGTCGGGCTCATTCTAAAATGAAGAACACACTCTGTCACTTTAAGTCAGCATCAACTCAGATGGGAGGGCTCGCAACACAAGACCAATAGCAGCTGTCCATGCAAACAGCGTTAAACAATATCAACAGTGAACGCACTACAGATTTTGTATAAGACCCTCTAATTGCGTGAAACTTTTTTTTTTATTCTACCTAGCTCTTTGATGCAGAGGCAAAAATAAAAAAGGCTTCACCTTCAGTAGCTCATACAAGTCTCTACAGACCTAAGCATTTCCCCTGGGCTTCAAGCACATCACTAACAAATTCTAAGATCTACAGGAAAGAGAAACTTTCAGTCCCATGCAGTTCACTTCCGATCCTCGGTGACCTCTTTTACTGACAAGACGTCCTCACACCACCATTTATCAAGGTGTCATTGACTCAACAGCACTGAAGAACTTCTTACCCGACAAAAGTTTGCCTTAGGAAAATGGATAGCATTACCCAGAGTCGCATAATTACTTTTACTTTGTCTCTCTGAGGTGACATATTGTTACATTTCTTCACAATACTGTACTCTCTTTCGCTCCGACCATTCAAGCGCTGAAACTTATACCCGTGGTAAAGTGAAAACCTCGACGGCACAATCATTAAAATCTAGAGATAAGATGGGACGACTTGAAAAAGAATTCTTTTCAGAAGGGGGACTGTTAAGAGGGCTATAAATCCAGCCGAGTTGGCACTTGCTTCATGAATGCTTCTGAAACCTACCTGACAGTGTTACTTTGGCATGTGAGACACTAAACCTTAACTTGACAACAAGTGACAAATCATGTCAAGGTAGCTCTCTAAGTGAGCAAAACAAGTCATTAAGGGTTTACCAAGAAAAACATGTAAATATGCAGGTGAATTGTGCATCTAGAATAAAAACACTAACAGATGCAGATTATATTCTTTAAAAATACTCCTTTTTTTTAAACCCTCTAAAGTTCTCTTTCTACATTAAAAAAGTACTTAATATAAATGTAATAATTTGGTAACATACCCACTTTCAACTCTTTTCCAAAGACAGTTCTCTCCCCGAGGGCCGAGCAGTTCCACCTTCCATTTTTGAATTGAAACTGACACTCATTGATTCCCATTTGTGCTCCTTCTCCAATGACAATGATAGCGTCAGGCCGGCTTTGACAGATAGTCCTTTGACGAGGGGCCAAACCGGGAATTTTGTTACAGATGATACTTGCTCCTAAAGCAACCACGGAGGAAAAGCCTCTGCAAGATAAAAAAAAAATGTCTAAATGAAAATATTTCACGAGTCGACTAGTTTTAAAATAACTCATTAAGAATGAATCTCAAATGCGACATCAACCTTTGCAACTCACAACAAATGAGTTAAATCAATTTGAAAAAAGTTTTTTTTCTTCAAAAAGCTAAACCTATGTATGCAGATCATCAAAAATGTTAACAAAAACATGGACACAGGAGACAAACATCAATTAAGAATTGAACACCTGCTTTTCATTGGCCTCTATGCTTGCGGTGGTTTGTTGATTAAAATTAGCAATATTGTATTGTTTATTGCTACCTTTTTAACTGGAAACCATTTAATTTTTTATTGTAAAAACTGTCATTTGAGATATAAAAGTTTTAAGTCTATGTTTGTTAATTTATTACTCAACGTGGAAAAAAAATCACCTTTACAAACTGAATATATTTATAGCAACAAAACTTTGGGTGTTTGTATATAAATATATAATACAAGGAAAACAACACATTAAATTGTTTTGAAGAACCTGTGCAAATGTGATCACATGTATATTAATGTTTTAGTACTTATGATTTACAAATACCCAACTATTTTAAAAGAGTAAAATGTTAATAGTTAATATAAAAAACAGAACGTGCTTCCTTCAGTATTGATTTTTTTCCATCCTCTATCAGAATCAAATCAACCCACAGGTTTGTTTCTTCACCTATATAAACCATCTAAATGTTTTCAGTCAAACGCGGCGGTACAGGTTAAAACAGGTAAACACATTCCATTACAGCTACTTACCCGATCTTCAAATAAATAATCCCCAGAGAGAGGAACATGTGGAAGATCCAGCGGCGCGTTTTCCTGCTCATTTTCAGCCCTCTCGAAGCAGACTGAGGACGCGAAGCCCGAGCGGGGGACAAAAGCTTCTATCACAAGTCCTTGGAGGGATGCAGAACTCCGAGAGAAGTCGAGGTGAACACCTTAGCTGATATCCTTCGGGACGCGAGGGGACCGACGGTCTGCATATGTACGACTTCTGTCTCACGATTTACACCTTGCAAATCTTGCGTCCACAGAAAGACTTCCAGCAGACCATTTCTCTAAACACGGAGCATCAGTCAAGGTGCGCTTCCGGAGGAATCAATCCTCTCCGATACTCCTGACGCAGCCTTCTGACTTCAGTCACCGAGATTTCAAGCAAACAAGTAAGCTAAGAAGTTGCTAGGTACCATCTGATCCGAAATACTGATAACCCAATGACAAGCGATAGATGTGACAGTTTGAGAGCTCTCTTACGCGGCGGAGGTGTTCTAGAATAAAGCGAAATCTACGAAAAGAATAAACCGTTTCTGAGCGTTCTCTAGTGAAGATCATATCGCAGTGACTCCAGCTTCTTAAACAGAGCTTTTATCTATTTTCCTGCACTCGTTTGCTCCTCCCATGAGAAAAGAAAACTTGTTCGACTCCCCCTCCTTCACTTAAACGCTTAATAACGAGATGAGAGATGTTCATCCTCCAAAAATTATAATCACCGAGAAGCCCATCAAAGGCAGATACAGGTTTAAATAGCATCTTCTTTACTGACAGGTCCCAAATCAAGCTACAATAAAGCAGCAGGCTACATTTGAAAGAAAGTTTTCAAAGACGTTTGTTCTTAAACTATAAACATAAACAAAAAAAAAACTAATATATTTTAAAGTTTACAAACATCAAAATCTCATTTGATTTTAATGTTAAAATGTCTTACATTTAGCTGTGTTATGATGCCAACAGATGCCAGAATCTAATTGTATTTAATGCGTAATTTTTGGATGGATTATGTTTTCTTTTTCAGACACTACTACAATCATTCTTTAAAAAAAAGGCTAAATCATTTTTATCCAATAAAAAGTAAGTCAAGAATCAAAAGAGTATTATTTTCTTTTCTTAATGCCAGCAAACAACCCAAAATGTGCTGAAAATGAATTGATATATGAAAAAAAAACAAGCAATGTCAGAAATGTTTAAGTCAGATTTATTCAACAGCATATAAATTAGCCATTAAATAAATACTTTATAACTAGTTATCAACCATCGCTATACATGTTGTTAGAAGTCATGAAATTAGGAGCATGTCAACATTTAAATATACAAACTTCCCTTCATGCATCAGGTGCTACAGGAATCTATTCTGTTATGCAATTTTGTGTCCATTCTGAAACAATAGACCATCGAGTCAGGTTTGAAACTTCTTTAAGTTATCAGTTTATTTAATATTTGCAAGTTGATGACAATACATTACTACAACTTTCATTGAGAAAAAGTGAGTAAAAGTAACATATTAATGTTAGCGCTGAGCTAACGGATGATATTACACACTTTACTAGAACTCTAACTAAAGCTTGAAATAATTCTGTAGCTTTTCATTCTTTAAAGAAAAGAATCAATTCTGTGTTACTCTTTCGATGTCTGTTAATTTGTTACAATCAATTATTAGAGCAAATCTACTTTTATTTTTCATACAATATTGACTTTCGAATTGTGGCCATAATATAGTAACATCTATCACGTCATGAGTGCTCTAATTAAGACCTTTAAATTTCAATAAAACTTTATTTATATAGCACTTCAAAACTACTAAGTTGACAAAAAGTGCTATATACAAATAAAAGGTGCTCCGCTACATATTAACATTGATCAAGAACATAATAAACAATAAAATTATAAAACATCATGATTAAGAAAGCTAGTAATATAATAGATTTCAACTTAAAAGCCAAGGAGTAAAAAAAAGAAAAGAAAAAGAGTCTTAAGTTAAGATTTAAAAAGTGACAGTGAGCGAGTCTGACTGTCTGATGTACGACGGCAGCTCATTGCACAGTTTAGGGGCGTCTAAGCTTGTGTTTGGGACCACTGATCGTGTAAGCTCTCCTGACCTGAGAGAGTGTGAGAACATTCAGGGCTAAAGAAGTTCAGCAAGATACTGTGGGGCAAGAGCATGAAGCAAAAACGAAACAAGAGCCAGTGAAGTGATGCTAAAATAATTTCATGAGTAATATGCTCATGTTTTTTTTTTTTTACGCCAGTTGAAAGTCTAGCAGCAGCGTTTTGAATAGAAGTCGGGCAAGCAACTTCTGGCTAAACCAATCATGCCTTGGAGTAGTATAAACTTTCATCAATTTATCAAAGTGTAATCTCAGGAATAAAGAATTATTGTGGAATAATGACAAAAATGGGAATTTATCCAAAACAATGTACACTGTCTAGTAGTCTGAGAGGTTTTCTTACACAAACGTATCATTTCCTTGATTCTGCCATGTGTTCATTTGTATATATAATACAATAGCGCCCTCTAAAGGATCAGGTCCGTCAAGGACATCCTTAACACCAATGCATTTGTTTATCAAAAACAGCTCAATTATTACCAAATGTATTATTTGCATATTCGGACAATTTTTTTGATAAGCCTACAAAGCATCCACCTTAATAATAATGTTGTTGTTTTAATTGTTTAAAAGCTTTTGATACTAGGAATATTTCCACACAGTGTATTTCTGCCCCTCAGGGAAGGCAATAGATTGTATAGTTATCTTCTACACAGGATAAAACAACTATCCTACAACTATACAATCTACTACCTCGCGCTGTGCAAGCATTCCCATTTAATACTACTGACAACAAATTCCTGTCATCTTAGGCAACTTTAGCACATACCATGTAAATAGCCATGAGAGCGAAGGGGGGTCTTCAGGTGCTGAAGCTGGGTGTACACTGTGAGAAAGACAGTAGGCTGCATAGTTATCTACCAGTGTGGGTGTGACCCTAAAACTATACAACCTACTACCTCATCCCACAACGCATGTCGCTTTGTTTTACCTGCAGCTTGATGGATGCAACTAAACGGACGGACAGCTTGACCATCTGCAGAGAGCAAGGTACACTAGGTTAATTTCCAAGGTTGCAATGTTGTAATATACATACACACTGTTCAACTTTTTTTTTTAATCACATAAAAAAATTGTATTACAGTGTATCCAGCTAAGGTTGTATAAATAATCTAAAATGTATATATTGGAATAACCTTTATGAATAGTGGTTTATGAAGTTTGTTTGGCTTTTGTCGGTTCTGTGGTTCTTTTCTGCAACACACTTTTGCAATTAACACGCTTTTATGATATCATTCTGACTTTAATGTTAGGGAGCATTTAAAACCAAACCATTTAACGCATTTGTGTGTGTGTGTGTGTGTGTACATGTGCGTATCCAGATGTGTAGTAGGACTTGCAGTTGGTGTCATTTGTATTTTTGGGTCTCCCTCTCTTTCAACAAAGCAATTAAAAACAATGACAGTGTCATGCTTTAAATGTTTAAACATGAACCAAAGTTCTTTTATGGTTCCTTATAGGTGTCGTAAGTAGTTGTCTTTCAATATTGTGGTTTAGAATTATTGAAATGCAACCATTTCATGAAACTCATAAGATAAATTTGTTGTGGTTTCTCATTTCTTACTATATTACCTCATTGACTATTTTATTGGACATGTGTTAGTTATGACTATTTCTTGTAATTTTGCAGATCACACATACAATAAAACCCAATTAACTGAAACTGCACAGATCATGTAAGAGGATAAATATTATGCAAGCACCAGGAAGTAAATTGTCGTGTTGAAAAACATTTAGGTTTACAACCAGAACAAAGATCCATTTTTGTCAACATCTGTCCATAACTAATAATTTGATTAAAGATGAAAATACGAAATCTCAAAATAAATTATTTTCTTGGGTGTCAACAGTTCAGGTTCAAAGACAGACAAGAATGTCAGATTTTCGCTTGGATGCTATCGTTGCTGCAGCAGAATAGTGAACAAATTGTACTTATAATGCATAAAGTTAAGTTAAACTCATATGGTTTTAAAGTTAGCTTAAGGTGTATCGTTTAGAATCCAAAAACTTGCGTTGGTTGGTAACGTTATCTGTGACAGTTATGTTAATAACGTTACTAAGGTGGTATAAATTAACACGTGTTGCGATTAAACGGTCCAGTTTTTTAACGATTCCAACGAGTAAATATAAAAATATATACTTGACTAACGTTGACGCTACTTTTCCTCAGACTGAAACTCTGTAACGTTAGATTTTTTTGACTGTTAAAAATGGCGGTCTCTTATGGCTAGCCTGCAAATAATATAAACTTACACGCAAATTGGGTATTCATGTAAAAGAGTGGACATTTCGCTCTATCTTTGAGTGTTACAACGTAAACAATCCCCGCAAACAACACGTATATATCAGCTAACGTTAATCTCAAGTCAACATTTTAACAAACCACCAACTAGCCAGCAAGCTAACCCAGTTTGTTAAAAATGCATTTCAAATTAACGCTGTAAGCTAAATAAACTTCAAAGTTACCGAGAAGCACCAAAAAGACCTCTATGAACCCCACGTGGTCTCAGTTGTTAGGCTGTTAAATAAAGTTTATGTTGTAGCATAAAGGCGCTGTCATACCTTCACTGTCCTCAGTGGAGCAGAAGGCTAGTCGGCTAACTGCTAACAGCTCTGGACCCGCGGTTAGTCAACGCAGCAGCGGCTGAAGGACCCGGATGAACGAACGACCGCAGACGAGACCTCCACCCTTGACGTGAGCTCGCTCGCTGGATCAAATAATATTGAGTATCGGCATGTGAAGTAAATTGTTTAACGTGCAAAATATTAATCAAGTTATTAACATTTTCATTTATTTAATAATACAGACACACAATAAATCTTTGGATAGTGAAAGTCATAGGACTAACAGGTATTGTACAGGTGTTTGTATGCATATACTGAGTTTACAAATTACTGAGATCTGTAAACAATACTACAAAGAACACATTTATAGATTCAAGCAATTTAAGCCTATAAATAACGTCTTGATTTTGAATTGTACAATGTGACAAAATTGAGAATTGAGTTACACAAATGGCCATAATAAATACATAATTTTGCTACTTAAATTCAAGGTATGTAGATATAATTTTAGTTTGTTTTCCTTTGATATGAATTAAAATACGCTTCTAACGTAAATTACTTTATTAATAACTCAAATGATAGTTAGATTAGTTAGCACTTAATGGATCGCTTTATTTTAAAAGCTTGAGGTCTTCAGCACATTTTCTAATACCAACCCTGTAAAATCCCTAAACGAAGCCTCAAAATTGTTCAACATTGATCTAGCATGTAAACAAGACAGTAAGCCAACAGTTTCATTATGATTTTTTTTTTATTTTTTTATGAGGCGACTTGAAAAAGAAAAAAAAAATACAGTGCTTTAGAAAACCCTAAAAGGGTTGTATTTACGAACTGAATCACATGTTCAATCATTAATTCATGAAAATTAAAATAAAATGAAAAGGAGTGTTTCTGCTCTATACATGACATTACTCACAAAGACAGTTTAAGGAAAAAATGAGGTCAGTTTCTAGCCACAGTGTTGACTGGTTTAAAAAGAAACATGACAAATAGACTTATCTTCAAACATCTTTTTATGTTCTTTAACAGAAGCTGCACAATGATAAATAATGACAATAGGAACATGCTTTAGATAACCACATACAGTACAGGGCAGCATTTCACTTCAAATAACTGTAATTACTTCGAAACGCTCTCAAATAATCAATTTTTGATCAACTCTAAACAAGAATTGTATTTGAATGAATGCATTCAATATTTACCGATTTTAATGTAAACTATTTCAACACAAGGCCCGACAAATCTGTCTCAATCCATAAACGCTTTATAGATTGGGTGAAATAAGACATCTATCTAACACAGTGCTATTATTTGGTTTAATCAGCAAAGAATGTTATGCAATAATATGTCCTTTTCTACAATATCTCACAAAACAGAAGGAAACACAAATCACTGCATAATGTGTAATAATAAATAGGTTTTTCTGATAGCTAATAAATATTGTACCAAAAAAGTATTAAGGAAAACATAGAAAAATAGCCTGAAAAACCTTGTGGCACATTTGTATGGCAGTTATTATTGTTCTCTTCCCCCAAAGAAGACATTAAAATGTACTTCACTGAGTGAGAACCTACACCGAAGATCCTGAATACAGAAAGAAACTTTTACCTTTGGATCTCTTTTTTCTTTGCCGGAAAAACAGTGCTGAATTCTACATCATCCATTTTCTGAGATTCTTGATGCGAGTGAACAGTGACAGGTCAGACAAACTCTAGCTCCTCCAGAGCTTTCATCTTCAGATCAGCGAGCACAGGTTTAAAGACATATTTCAGAGGCTTGTAGATTAACGCAGCGCTCTCGGAGTCAGAGGAAATCTGAAAAAGGAATTATGTTATGAGAACAGCCATTATAAATATTTCAATCAAAACATCTAGATGTGCTTTTAAACTCACCCAAGTAAATGCTTCGATTAAGTGTTCAACAAAGTCGTTTTCCAGCTCTTCTGTAGTTTTAAACAAATGAGCCCAACAGTCCAGAACACAGAGAAGGGTTTGTTTCAGTCCCTGAATATAACACAATGAATATAATTGCTTACCAGAGTGACTGCAGACTGAAGCAAATATATTTTTTTTTTGCAGTAATGCCACTAGAGGTCGCTAGTACAAGAGGAAATTCAGTGTATTCAACAAAATGTTTTGTGTTCCTTAAACACTAAACGGTTATTTTACTTGTTATACCAAATAGCTTTTAAACAAGGGAACCTCAGCACTCGACAATATGAACTCTTTATTTTAAAAATACTTAAAAGCTCTCTCTCGTTACTAAAAAGGGTACATGCATACATTGCTATTAAACTGTTTGTTAATTTCTTGGTCACTAGAAGATCTCTAATCTCATGTTATATTCTACCTCAATAACACAACGCATATTTCCCCATATGTCCAACACTTTAAATGAGCAAAAAAAACAATATTGAACCAATATCTCATCAACAAGGCCGACTTCTGGTTTCAAGACTTGCTGTAAAAACACTATTGCAAACTCAAGTTTATTTATGCTGAAAATATGTGCAATTAGACAGTAACTAAACTCAAATCTAAACATCAATGAACGGAGGTCACAAGCTGTCCTGCATATAACATGGACAGAGTGTTCAAGACGTCCCCTCAAAATTCTGGCAAAGTCAAATGAAGCTCAAAATTGGCAGAGCCAGTGCTCGAAAACGCATCCTCAGAGGCGGGACATGGCCGTAGTGAAAGCATTGGATTGGCTATAAGGTTTGAAAATCTTAAACTAAAAAAACTAAAAAATATAAAATCCCCACCCTCAGTGTTCATGAAGATCAAAATTAGCAATCTGAATCCACAAACCTAATGCAGCCAAAGGTGGAAAAAAAATTTTTTCAGCTCCAAAGTTGGCCAGTTTTAACATTGGAGTGAGTGAGAATCTGCTCCATTTTAGAGTCAGCCTCAAGTGGCCGCTCAGGTAACTGCAGTTAAGTCACTTCCTCTCAAGCTTCAAGAGGAAAAGGATGAGGTTGCCCCTTGGTCACAAGACGTTGCTGACCTTTCAGTGTTTAAACAACAATATAATCAGGTTTGTGCAAGCACAAGATCCACTGGTTATGAAAAAACCTCATGTATTGTGTCAGAATGAAAAATTGCACATAATCTGCGCTGAAATAAAATAACTGTACTCCCATGCAGATCTTTGAGGTAAAGCTGAAATTACGGTCAGACTTTACAATCAGTGTTGCTTCAGAGGGACCATTTGCTAGCCTTTTTTGTCATATTTAAGCTAGTAATCTGAACCTCATAATATAATTAAACTATCAGAACTAGAATTCCTCATTTTAAAAGGATGAGTTGTCTGATCAAATGTTTATGTCCTTTAACAAAATCTAATGTGAAACCCAAATATTCCTTAATATATTCTTTGCATTTATTGAATGGATAAGGAATGCATAATGTTAAAAACTACTTTGAATTTACTGGAGAAAAAAAGTTTAACATAAGCATATGACTTTAATAAAAAAATGTATCATATTTCAAATCTACAATGTGTTTGCGAAGTATGAATGTCTGGAATCATTCAATGTCTACAACAGAGGTCTCAAACTCGATTCCTGGGGGGCCGCAGCCCTGCATAGATTTGCTCCACTAACTTAACACACTGATTCAACTGTGAGTCTCTTAAAAGAGGGTTGAAACTAAAACCTGAAGGGTCTGCAGCCCTCCAGGAATTGACTTTGAGAACCCTGGTCTACAAGGATGTTTTAAAAAAAATATTCCTTAGTTAAATAAAAAAATAAATAAATTAATAAAAAAAAACTGAACCAACCAACCAACACCCCTTTTAATGAAAACCTTAAATAGCTTCAGATAAAATCTTTAGAAAGCCATATAAAAAAATGTATAGTGTGACTGAAAACCTCTATGTGATTGCATATAAATTATATTCAAATACTCAGTCTATGAACAAAGAAGAAAAGTAAAATAACAGCAACAATGACTAGACAGGAATACAAGGTTAAACACCTTCATGCCTTTCTGCAAACTACAGGATTGAAGAACCAAAGCTTAAGGAAAAATGCTCTCCATGAGTACCTTGTTTAAAGAATTCAGTGCATGTTGTTGATCCAATCTGTTCCCAGACAAAGTCTCCACGTCCTCTTTCGTGATAGCTGGCTCCTTCAGTTGCTCCAGCCAAGACCACATCAGTGTGGAGAGCAGGACAGGATCTCTCTCTGTACACAGCCTCTCCCAGGTGCCTTCACGCAAATTCAGCTCTGTCTGTGGGGCAGCAACGATAGCAGAAACAACCAGATGTTAGCGACTGAAAGAAGACGAGACAAGCTGGGTGCATTACAGTGGACTTGCCTGCCACACTAAGACTTCACTCTTCAGAGACTCTCCATTGATCTGCATAGCAAGAGCTTTGGCAACAAGCAGATGCCGAGTCTCGGAAGAGAGTTCGCTCTGTATTGTTACAGTAGGAATGGCTTGAGCATCCACAGAATTACTATATTTCTCAAAATTGAGGAGTCTTTGATCTAATGAGAACATAGTCTTTCCTAGGAAGCCATAAGACATGCTGCGCTTTCCTTCTTTCAGAGGAACCCGTTTCACAGAAAGGGGAGAGAAGGACACTTGTAGCTGCGCTGAATTGAAACCAGTGTTGTTTTTGAGACTGTTACTTTCTGATTTTCTCTGAGATTGCAGAAGGTCAGAAGTCTGCGAAGATAATCTGCTCTGCGATGCATATAGCTCAGAATATTGAAAATGAGGTTTGACTCCAAGAGGACTTTGTAGGAATCTTAAGTCCAGTTTGTCCAAGGCTGAGTCACTGAAGCTGAGGCGTTTCCTCAAGTTGTGCTCATTCTTGAAGGAATTGTCCACCGTCGACCATCTCCAAAGCACATCATACTCCTGATCACTACAGAGCGGCCGATCATGAGGAAAGTCAAACGCTGCTCCTTTAACAACCAAACCAGGCTGCTCAGAAGATCGAAGTGAAGAGATGGGAATCCCTTTCCCCCTCATCTCCTTCCCCAACTGCTGAAGGGCTTGCAGTGAAACGGTCTTCTCCACTTCCTCAGTAAGATCTGGGATTTCTAGCACCTCCTCTTCCACCGTTTGCCGGTTCTCTGCAATGTCAAGTAAGAGCCTGCAGATCAGATGGATGATCTTTGGAATGCTCTTCATGTGCCGTGCTTCGTAACCATGTAGAAGGTGCCGCTGACGGGTTAGGTACTGTGATAATGTGACAGCATGAGCTTTGGGTTCGGCACAAGAGAACACACTCCTCAGAGGCACCAAAAACTGGGCAAACTCCCGAACGCACAATAGCTGGCCTCGAGTTTGGATGGAATTGGGACGTTTGGCTCGGACAAATAAAATGGCTTGATCTGCACTCATTCGAGACGTGAACACCAAGAAGCATGCTATTAAGACCCCTAAAAGGAAGGGAAACTAAATGTCAGACATACTCAAGTCTTCTGAAGAAATATAGTTTCGTCAATCCAACTAACCTGTTCTGCCAAGTCCCGCATGGCAGTGCACAGCTATTTTTCCCTCTTGCAAGGCAAATGACATCACCTTTACCATGTCAAGGATAGTAGTAAGAGAAGCTACTCCATAGTCCTTCCAGCCAAAATTGTAAAAATAAACTGGAAAACAGAAAAAAAAAAGTCTGAAAAGTGATTTTCTTTGAGAGTGTACAACTATTAACTCGTTAAGCCTTATTACGAGATCTGCTTAACACATTCACTGACCAAAGACTGCACAAGAGCTTTGTTGCATGATCTTTTATTTGGATTTCATCAAAAGGGCTGTGAAAGAAGTTTAGTTCCAAAAAGCGTTAATTCTGGATCACATTGGATCTTACAATGGCAAGAAGCTTTCATACCCACTGGCAAAAACCACCACACCATCAAAATTACTTAAGTTTTCTTTTTCTTAACCATACCCAGACCTGTGAAGTCGCATCTGTACAAGACGCAACATTGTTTATAAGATATTATTGCTAAGCTGTGAATAGGTTGGATTAAATTTTGAAAATTCTAAGAAAGACTTAATGATGTAATAAACTTCAACTTTTTATATGCCGTTTAATGTGTGTTGGAACTTAACTCATCATACACTCCTCTTTATGAAATATGGTCTTTTGTAATGGTCCGATTTAACTTGGATTGTAACCAACTTTTCTATGGCAAAATAAATAAATGTAGACACCCTTTTGACATTAATATGCATTAATGGTCAAAGTTCTTATATAAGAGAGTGATGCTTTAGTGCAGTTACCCACTCACACTATGGGAACAGGTCTAACTGTTGCTTGAGGTCCAATTTTATTTCAATAATAATAATAATTAATAGTTTAAGTGATCATGAATGTTTTTTCTCTTAATGGAATGGGTCAATTATATAGACCTATTTTTTGTTAAGAAAATGTAATTTTTTTTTATCTAAGGACAATAGCGGGCAAGAAGCCTTAATTTTTTTTTGTATTCTTTTAGAGATGGCTGCTTTTGCATTACGAATGAAACAAAAACAGAATGGCAGAATAACTGTGAAACTGTTTAGAAAGAAAACACATCAAGAATTAACTGACAAAGCATTAAAAAAACCTTCATATTACTGCCATGAAGCATGTTCATTATAGGCAATCCATTGTCCATTAAAACATTTTTTTCCCTAACCAGGAATCAATAGATGCACGTACAATACTTCACTGTATGCAAAGCCTGCAACCCTGGAGTAGCTCCTGAATTTCATTGGACCTTCTGTATAAGCAGACTTCTCAGTGTTATCTATATCTGTTTCACTGCGTGTTTTATACCCCAATCAGCACTTTTTGCCCTAAGGTTTATACAGAACAGTTGAAACAGCTATTAAATCAACTACATCTATGGAACTTAGTCCCTCTTCTATTCGTGTGACCAAAAATAAAAGTACACAACAAACTGAACAGCTCCCATCAGTGCTGACTCTGCCTTCTCTAAAAGAGCTGCATGTTTTGACATGCTTTGCGCTCCAGGAAAATTGCCTTCCACAGTTTTCCAGGAGGCAGCCAATGAGCACTCTCTGGAGAGCTTGTTAAGCACCAACTATCCCCATAAGCCTCAACACCTCACAGCTCCTGCCTGCACAGTAGCTACAGATTTATGAAACAAACATGGGCTTTTTAGCTCATCAAAGACACTGTTTATTTAATGTGATAAAAGTATGGATTACTGCACAATTCCCCAGCTAGCGAAGAAGAGAGCAGAGACACTCACTCCCTGCCTCCATGAAGAACTCCGGGCGATAGGTAAAACCACTCTCTGGCTCCAGAGTGCTGCCACAGCTTGCATGTTCCCCTGGGCGCTGCAGGTTAACAATGGTCTTTAAGCCACATCTAGAGAGGTGGAAGATTAGCAATCAGCAAAGCACCTGCATAGAATCTTCATGATCATGAGTTTTTCCACTGAGTTGAACATACACATGAAACTGTTCAATGATGCTGAATTGTTCTACAATTTCAGTTGAAGGTCTTGCCATGGCTAACAGGTGATCAGTTATCCTGTGAACAGAGAATTTGGTTATTTTAAACCAAATGACAAAAAAAATCTATTCAGATAATGAGTAGAACAGTTCATCAGAATAAGAATCAATAAGTCATGTTAAATATATATTTTTCATCCATCAAACCAATCTGTGTATTGTTTATTAAATCCCCATCAAACATTTTTCATTTTAATTTTAAATATTGTGTTATTCTAATTTGGCTTTTTACAAAATGAGCTTTTTTTTGTGGTGTGTAAAATGGCTTAGTTTAAGTTTTAAAAGAGCTGACTGAGTTACTCAAACAAATCGCCATTTAATCAATTTTGTTTTGAATGATGTTACACACAAACTTCTCCATTTAAAGCTAATCACTAAAAACCCAGAACACCCTGTAAATAATATCCTGCCGAAGATTCTGCAGTCAAGATTTCTTTTTCAAGTGAGCAACGTGTCACAATTGAGCCGATATTTAGATATGATCAAGATATTTAGATTGATCAAGCTTTGACTGGCTTGTCCCTATCCACACTGTGTGCATCACCCAATCACAACAGAGTTTGGGCTAACTACTGATCGATACAGGTAGTTTGACAAAGGAGACTCATGGCACTAATTTCAGGGTCAATAAGAAGAAGAATATTACTCCCTAAACAATGACAATGAAAGATTTTTTGGGGAGTAAACCTATTGTTGGGTCTATTGTTGGGTTGATTTTATAAATATGCCATCATTTTAATTATTCTTTACATCATAATTATTTTCTTTAATTGAGTGTGTTTTAATAGTAGTTATATTGTGTTAGTTAATGGATGTCTTTCTGTAAATCTTGAATTGTGGTTTTAGAGGCTTCTTTGTGCAGTTAAGAGCAAAGAGTCGACCATTAAGAAAATAAGAGGCTGCAGGAAGATTTCCAACAGATAGGAGGATGCTAGAAGAGGGTAAAGACCAGAAGCAAGAATGTTACGTACGCATGACCAGAGTTGGAATCTTAAAAGATCCAGAATTCTGTAAAATGTATTATTCACAAATGCTTGAGTTAAGTCAATTCGATTAGAAATCAGCTCCTGTCATTTCTGTGATTACATGAGTACATATTATAACACTGTGACCATTTAAAATCATAATAGGTGATCTTTAACATAAAAATAATAATTCTTCTAGAAAAAAACTGCTTTGTAGAAATTAAGAGTTGAATTTGAAATGCATGTTTTTAGTGTATTCATAGACATGAGAATTTAACAAAAGTGACAAATTTTAAGACTGTAAAATACATTTTAGAATACTTATTATTAAACTCTACAATCTGTTCAATAAATAACTATATCAATATAAGATTTTAGATCAAATTTTATGTGGGTAAAAAAATTTACATTGACTCAACCACATTAAAATACAATGTAGCAGAGCCTTACCAGGAGGAGTACAGTCCTTTGATGGCTTGCTCTTTGTCACTCCAGCGAGACGGGTTTTCATATTTACATGCTCTCCCGCCACACGCCATGGAGCATTGCATGTGTCCCGGGATGACATGCCTCAGTGTCTCACCCACCTTCGTGTACTTTGCAGTGGGCACTTGGAAATTAGCTGGCAATACAAATATTGTATTCATTTTTGGATTAATATCTCCTTTGTTACACAAAACACATAAAACATATACATTATGTATTACACTCAGAACCTGCAGATGGGAATATGTGAGCCTCAGAAGCACCAAGAGCCCAAACGAGCCTCGGTGAAGAAGTTAATTCTTCCAGAACTGAGCTTCTTCCCTTCTTCTTCAAGATTTTCAACAGACTCTGTAGCAGAGTATCTATGCAGTTTTCCAAAATGTAATAAAGAGCAAGCCCGCCTCGGCATGTCTCTCATCTACAAGCCTGAACAAATTGAGAACTGCTCTCGAAACTGTAAAACCCACTGTACAATCACAAAAGACACATGAGGACCAATTCAACCTCAGCTTCATTGCAAAGAGGTCGCTATGGTGACCAAGTCTAAAGTCAGTGGGAGGTTGTGCTCAGTGTATGTGTATGTGTGTGTGTGTGTGTATGTGTGTGGTCTCAGGTGGAGTGGAAACAAGACGATGTGTTTAATGAAAGTGAAAAAGACAGCTCTGGTTGTGCATCTCTGCATATTGTTCAATTGAGGTGCTACATCTGCAATGCTTAATCCTAATGGTTATGGAGTTATATGATCGTAAAAGCTTGGAAAAGACAAATGCTAATTTATTTTAGAACTTGTTAAATAGTTTACATGAATTTATACTAGTTCATTTATTGTCCATCATCATCTATGCCATCTGATATCAGCCATAATTAAAACAAAAGAACTTATCTTGGTTTGTGAAGATGGAAGGAGCTTTTTTTAATGGTTGGGAATAATTGTACTTAAACCTCTTAAATGTTCACTAATATAAGGCTTGGCTAACCTACTCATATTTTGAAATTATGAACAACACGTGATTAGTTGTGTATATCAGCACAAGTTAATTATGCAACTAGTATAGAAACTATAGCATGTAGTAACCAATGGGCTATTTTGACTCTCATTCCAAAGAAGTATATATACAATGATCAAAAAACTGTGGACAGATCTAAATTTAAGCCCCAAAAAAGATAAGGTTTATATGTCAAAATCTTTTTAACCAATCAAATAAAGTTTACCAGGCACATCTATAGAATACAACATAAAACAATTGCTATTTAATAACCCAAATTACTTTATGAGTCAAGTGTAAAGCTGACTTCAAATATAATTGGCATTTTACATTCATAAAATAATAAGCATTTTTCACATTAGACTTTTTTGTATTATGCAAACATTAAACTGATATCCTTTCATTCTACCTTTACAAAAACCACGCCCATCCACAAACATCAAGCTAGTTCTCCCTTCACTGGTAGTACAACAACACTTAAATACCTGTTTCCATGTCAGTATGGGACCCTCGTGCGTCCACTGGACTCTCTCCGGTGGGGTATGAAAGGTCTGTCAGTAAACTCACACCCGCAGCCATGACTCGCACTAAGAGGAGGAGCAAACATGGCATGAAAAAACCCTGACACAAAACAATGGCAAGGTAAGCAGTCAAGCCACAACAGAAATAGGAAGCTGGTTGCCAGATACTTTCCCTCCTGGGATGAAAAAGTGGATCGATGTCTTGCAAGTCATCTCTGAAGTATTGTTTCTGGAGGTGGCACATGATTTAAGAAGTTTACCACCCACTTAAATTACCTCATGATTGAGGAATGGACCCAGAAGGCACCCTTTCAGTGATTTTGGTTTAGATAGTAATGTTCGGAAGCCTCTCTGTCTCTTCATCATCTAAGGTCGAATCGCTCTTCGTTCTCACCTTTAAATTCAAATGCAATGCTTTCACACAAGCATATAAAACATAGAAGATAGTGTGCACCTTTAACAACTCTGAACAGTTGGTGGATTTTCTTCCCTATAGCTATTCACTCAGGTTATTTACCAGCTCTAAATGGTGTTCTTTACTCCTTTATACAGCAGATGGCTTCAACAGTTAGGAAAAAGCTTCTCTTGTACTTTTGTCCATTAACATACACTTGAACTTGATGTCTAAAATATGCACAGTTTTTGGAAGTGGATACGATACGAGGATCAACCTTGTTTTCCTAGTTTACTGGCACCATACTGTAAGCATGTTATTTCTAATATTCATTTTGTCTTTTTTTAAAGGCCACCTACTATGCCTTTTTGACATTTTAGAAAATTTGGCACTTGTCTTGCTTTTTTTTAGTAATGATGAAAGGTCTTGTGTACATCTTGAAATAGAGTAGCAGTGATGCTTTTCTGGGAGATAGCGGGTTATACACATATAAATCAACATTAGTGGGCTGGAGCTGCACATCATAAAACCATCCATCCATCCATCTTCATGTCGGCTTTACTCCCTTTCGGGGTCGCCACAGCGGAATGAACCGCCAACTCACTGGCATATGTTTTTACGCAGCGGATGCCCTTCCCTGCCGCAACCCATCGCTGGGAAAATTCCTTGTACCGTGCATTGTAATGCCTTTTTAATGTTAATAATTTAAGAAACAACTTGATTAATTTTTAACAACTTGTGTATTCACCTTTCATGCACAGACTTCTTTCCAAGCACCTTACAAAAGCTGACTTTTAAAAATAAGAATGATAGAAGACTTAAACAAGAATGATGCATAACTAACCTCTTTTGAGACTAACTTGAGGAAGTAAATAATAAAGCAAAAGCACTTATGTTGGTTTTTGAAGAAAAAGTGAAGATGGAATGAGTATTTTCTTAAATAGTTAGGAGCGATTTAAAATAATTCATATTTTATTTGTTTTTGTTGTTTTTTTTACTTATGCAAGTATTCTTTACTTTCTGAAATCAACAAAAAAAAATTATAATTTTGGAAAACAATTTAATTGTGATTATGTTTAACAAATATTGCAATAGCGATTATTTTTCTTAAGTTTAGATTTGTAAAAATCAAGTATGTAACTTCCCTATATTTTAGAAAATCAAAGCTGTTGTCACGTACATGTAAATCAGCGGATTGCACTTTATAATGCCTAATTAATGTCAGACAGACTTGATGTAAATAAAAAGTAAAATTGCAATTTCTTGTTTATTATTATTGTGATTTTGAATGCAAGTGCGATTAATTTTTCTACCTCAGACACAGTACGAGTTTCCAAAACTAAACCTAACTAAGAGAACTTGAGTCTGCTTAACCCTACTCTCTCAACAACAAATCAACTGTCAAGGGTTACTCCTGAAATTACCATTGTGACGTTACTGTAATCACAGGAGGAAGTGATTGACTAAAACGGTCAGGCTTTAAACAAAAAGAAAAACACGATTAGCATAATGATTCTTAAGTAAATGCAACCAGTTGTATTTTCGGGTGGCTTTCCTGTAGCTGAAGAACAGAATCATGCATATTTAATCTAAAGTTTCCATTCACTAAAAACAGAAACAGATAAGAAAGGTATGAAAAGTTTGCATCTTTTGATGGATCACAATTCATTTCTCTTTCGTAACATTATTAGGTGCAGTCAAACAGTTCAGCGTGAAATGTCATCTTTATTTCACCATCTGTGGAACATTCAGGGGTTGTTTGCAGTCATTTGATGCACCATGATTAATGCACAGGGTAAAACGAGACGATGCAGGACAGTGGAGAGCCATTAAGAGACTCGTCCAAACTGTAACTCACACTTCTGATCTGATAGAATGATACTTCACTTACACCATCCAAAAACATCAATCTGGCTCTGGTGAATCAGTGAATGGGGTTCTAACAGCGGAGGTGATAGTCACATTGATTGAATGTTAAACACTAATAGTTTTAACTCTAGGTACGGTGCATGAGTTAATTCTGTTTCTAAACTCAGTCCTGCAATTAGAATTTATAAAATGTCATCTAACATTTAAATAAATTACCATCAAGAATATGCAAGCAGACGTTAATCGCCCTTTCAATAGCTGTTTGGTGAATCCTTGAACGTTGCCTACCACATTTAATCAAAGACCGGCAATCACTTTCATCCCAACTTTGAACTGATTTTCAAAAACAAGTAAGAGTTATAAAGAAACGTGTAGATAGATACATGTAACCTCAAATTAGATTCCCACTGAAAATGCACAATAATACCATTTTGGGAAATCGTCAACTGTACAGCAAAAAAACATATTTCGATTTTTGATATCATCCAAATTAGCGTCGACAAACTTGCAGTCTACACTTTTGCTTCCATTACATTTTTCTCTGAGCCTAATCGTTAACGTTTCTGCTTTTACTTGATGTTTATCAGTCAGTGATTGGAGCAAATGAGAAGAATTAAACATGAAAGAAGAGCCAGACTTTTGTGCTGTGTTTGTCTACAGAAGAGCAAATGAATCATAAACTTTATCCAACTGCTAAGCTTTTTCTTACTTTCCTTTCTTCTCTTCAGATTTAAGATCTTACATTGAGGATAATGATATACAGGAATAATGATCGCCCAAGCCAATAACTGGAGCTAAAGATACAAATACATTACATCAGAAGTCACATGACCATGACGATGGCCAGAAATTTATCATGACAATAGCTGAGATCTTATTTCTTTAAACTTCTCAGTTTAAAAAAACCTGCAATTAATACATTTATTTTTAAGAAATTGAGTTTGAAAAAAGACATATCTCGTAATTAACTATAAATACACAATGTGGAGGCATTCAACATCTGCGTGGATGAAAGAAGAGTAATTTACATAACGTTTGTGTTTTGCATTTGTATTCTATTGTAAAAGTTGCCCTCAATATTCAAAAATGTTTGATTTTTTATTAGAGCTTGATCGTTTAGTTCAGAGAAATTGTATCTACTAAAATTACTTTTACTTTGATGAACGTTATATTTTAATAATATGATCAATTGACGGAAAACGGGTATTTCGTTAAAGACGTCCAAGAACGTAAAGACGTTCAAGATTTAAACATTTTCTTAAAAACACAACAACAATTTTCCCGAAACCCCTCTTTGTAAACTTTCTTTGTCTCACAAATAACCGCCTACGTAAATTCCCTTCAGAATAGTAGGTGGTCATTAAAGAGAAAAGCAGCTTTTGTTATCATAACATTACTGGAATAAAAAAAGCCAACCAGAACCACGATATATAAAAACGTAAACCGCAAACTGGGAAAAGCCCATGTCCGAATCTTAAATCAACTGTAAGGTCACAATATGTTATTCTAGGCTAGCTATCGTGCTAACACATGGCTAACGTTTCATGCTCGAATTCGGTTGTAACAAACCTCGTTTGCTGGAAGCTTGGAGAGCTACGGTCTAGTTTCCAGCGAGCCCATAGCAAAGACATATAAGGACGAGCCGCTAGCAGCGAGCAGTCGCTAGCGCTAGCATCTCTGCTGCTCGCGGCAGCGCTCACGGTACAAGGAAACAGGTTGGAGGAAACAAATAAGGATCGTCATTGGCTTATTCGGGGCACGTGGTGTACGAGAGTCCATAAACCGCGGATACAAAAACATGAATAGCCAAACGCTTACAGAAAAAGCAAAGTAAATATTTGAAAACGTGAAATATTAACTACAAATCACATATAAGTATTCTTTTATGAACTAAATACAGCCAGACGGTTCAAATTTGTCCTCCACAAAAAAAGTGGTGATTTCCAAAAACGTTTAAGGTTTTTAATGACAATAAATATACGTTTCTTGGTAGGTTACAACGCGATGCATTCCTCAGGGGTGACTTATAAGACGCATGGTTAAGCACATAGTAGATTAACGCTCTAAGCCGAGTTAAGGGCATGGTCCCACTTCACACAGTATTAATCAATTGTTATTGTCTCGTAGAACTTAAGTTATGGACCAAGCGCCTCAAAGTGCATCTTTTTGGAATTCGAGCAACATTAAAAATTTAAATAATTCAAGTTAAACTCACATTCAACACTACACATATAGACAGAGTATTAGTTTCATTTTCAAGATTTGGTATACCTTCGATGGGACTTATTGTCTGCATGCAAGCGTTTTATTGATCTTTTTAATTTTTATTGGCTGTACGCATAATTATAAAAAAAAAACATGAAACAGAAATTTCAAGAAGTGGTGGCATGAACTATATTGTTTATTGCACACATGTCCTTATATTCTGGAATAAATGACCTAATTGTATTACAGACAACTGTATGTCCAGTAAGAATATCTGTTCTAAAGAAAGAAATCTACATGTTAGATTAGGTGACCACTAAAAAGAATCTTTAGAATTCAATTATTTGTGATTTGAACAACACCTATACGGGTCAAGCGGAATAGCAATTCCTATACTGCCATCTAGCGATGAAGGCGAAGAAGTGCTCCCAAAGAGATCTGATTTAAAGAAAGGTGTCCGGTTTATTGTTTTGAATTTCGCTAGTTTTGTCAACACGGTCGTTGAACGGCAAAACAACAATTATGGCATTATTTAAGGACGGACACAAGTCATAAAGTCACATTGTCATTGTTCGTCAATCTAACAAAGAGGCCTTGTTCAAAAAACGTATCATCACTCGGACAAAAAAATTAAAAAGTTTATAGTCCAATTAAAGTAGACTGTTAATATATTAACTTTTGTAGCTTGATTTTAATAACAAATTAGTGACGCAACGAAGCGCTTTTAAAGTGGTTGCATACAGCTAAAGGTTCCTTCAAAATCAGATTTCAAATCAAAACCTATTCTTAGAAAATAAGCTCAAAGAACTTTACCTAAGATTACCACGCATAACCACATCTGCGTTATATTTATTTTTACATCACTTATTTGTTGTCATTTACCAAGGTTAACGACTGATTTGCATATATTAGCGGATTACTTCATCACTTTCGACTGAAATTGTTTATTCAGAAGCGAAAACAAATCGTAAGACAAGTGAGATCCAACATGGTTTTACTTTTATTACTTATTTCCACATTTTTTGTATAAAACGACTCCCTTCTGAAGCATTGTGACGCAACATGTAAATACTCAAAAGTTAGAAACAGACGCACGACCTGCTAAATGGAGTTGAGGAGGAGGAGGAGGAGGAGGAGGAGGAGGAGCCGTGCACCTCCTTAAACTCTGAAGAGTGTGTCACTTCTTCAGAATGAACTCCGCGAGGGCTCGTGCTACGCTCCCTGTGCGGATCACACCCGTTTCTCCATCTGGGTTCACGGGACCACACATCTGGAACTCGCCGCAAGAATTGATCTCGATTCCGAAGTTTCCGAGAACGCAAGGATGCTTTTCATGAATGATCGTCGCATCTAAGACTTGAAGTAAAGTTCAAACTTCGGACCTGCACCATCGATGTGTCCTCAAGCTATCTGCGGGCGTTCAGGAGCCTCGGATAGCATCTACTCAGATTAAACTTTAATCATGCAGCATCCGTTGGAGATTGGGGCGCACTTTTACCCTCCGGAAGTCCATCCGGACCAAAGGTCTCACAGGTACCGGAGTTTCATGATCGAAGAGATTCTCACAGATCATCCGGATCACAAGATCTCGAGTCCTGCTGGAGACCTGCTGAAGTTTGGGGTCCATGCCCTGCTGTCCGCCAGACCATACCACAACCACTTAGGTAAGGACCGCGACCTTTCCATCAGAGGATGCCCTGAGAGCCGACAGGGGCCTCTCATATACGGGAACCACTTTTCAAACCAATTTAATTGTGTTTAGAAACAGATTCATTAAAATGAATTCGCATGCAGCAATGCAAAAATGCACCTCGCCCAAAAATCTATAATTCTTTGTATATTTGTAAATACAGCTGTACATGTAACAGAAATAAAAAAAATTTACATTCTCGCTAGTGTTGCGCTATAACGGCTGATTAAAAAAATGTTTAAATCACAAACACTGTTGAAAAGTACCGTTAAACTTGCTTGTTTTATTTTTTTACTTTGAGTGATAAAGAAAAGCAGAGCCCCATCATTCCTAAACGTTTTAGACATATAATATATTTTTCATTTGTAAAATTAACTATACACTCTCAAAAAAAAGTATGAAACGGTACCTGAAGGGTTCCATTTTGATCCTATATTTAGACTTTTGTACCATTATAGGGGCAATTTTGTAACCCCAAAGAAACAAATTGTTCTGCGCGGTATATTTTTTACGCGGTACCTAAAATTATTTTATGACTTAAGTTTGTACCTTAAATGTTAAGTCCAATTTTGTTCCTTGGGGTATTAATATCCCCTTTAACGGTGCATAAGTCTAAATGTAGCAACAAATTTGAACCCTTTAGGGTACCCCCCCAGTGACGGCCATTGCAGCTTAAAAGGTACAGTTTCATACCTTTTTTTCTGAGAGTGTACAGAGTAAATGTTAAAACTGATTATATAGAAGTATACTAAAACCAATAACGTGTGTGCATCATGTTCTTTGGTATTGAAGTCGGAACATCATTTTTGCTAAATAAGAAACGCAAAGAAGCCCCTTTTAGAATAGTTTTAGAGCGGTTTGTTAAAAACACAAAATTAATGCAAAAGTTAATTTGCCACAAGAGTAACGAATAGCAACAAGTAAACAAGACTAAACTCTTTAACTTTACATCTTTTACTCAAACCTCTGCTGTCAGTTAACGAAGTTTAAGTGAACCCGAGAGAAGCTAATGCAGATCAGTGTGAAGCATCTTGAGGCTCTGTTCTGAAGCTCGTGTTCTGCTCGCGGTTCCTCGCAGTGCTGAAGGCCGAGCCGAACGCGCTGCTCAAGTTCCCGGTGTCTCCTCTGTCCTGCTCGCTCGGGCCCCCGCTGGGCTCCGCGCTGCTCACCGGCGCCACCGCGGCTCTGCAGCTGGGCTCCTCATCCCACCACCTACCGCTCGATCTCCACCTGCGTAACAAACTCGAGGGTGGAACCGACACCGGGAGCAAGACGAAGAAAGGTCGGAGGAGCAGGACCGTGTTCACGGAGCTGCAGCTGATGGGCTTGGAGAAACGATTCGAGAAGCAGAAGTACCTCTCAACTCCGGACAGGTATTTGAAACGCGTTTCGTTTGTCACGTGGTGGTTCCAAACGTTGGATTCGGTTCGTTCTCAAACTTAATAACTGGGCTGATATTGCTCGATTTTTAAGAAATGTGTTCTTTGTTAACAAATGAGAAGTCGGTTTCGAAAAAGAAGACACATTCGTGTAAAATGAATTGAATGAGTTGCGGTTGTTTGTGCGCGACAAAACTAAGAATTTAAATTATTTCTACCTAAATAGAGGGCGAAACGGAACACAAAAATGATTAAGAAAATGTGCTTGTTATTTTTTCCAGAATAGATTTGGCTGAGTCTTTAGGCCTGAGTCAGCTTCAAGTGAAAACATGGTATCAAAACAGACGGATGAAGTGGAAGAAAATCGTAAGTGTACCTCCAGAAGCTTTCCGTTTCGAACCGGAGAGGGTTTAAGCTGATGTGTGTCGTCGCTTTGAAGGTGTTGCAGGGAGGAGGACTGGAATCCCCGACCAAACCCAAAGGGCGGCCGAAGAAGAACTCGATCCCCAGCAGCGAGCAGCTGTCCGAGCAGGAGAGGACGCGGGGAGGGGACCGCGCTTCCGACGGTAGCGCTTCCTCTCTTTCCGACGCGAATCAAGAGGAATAATCACAAACTTTCGCCTTTGAGCGGGACGAATTCTCGGGACGCACACGGACGCGACGGCGGCACTTACTCACTCAGAACGAACCACTCGAGGTTAATTGGCCTGTGAGTTAATAGTTTTATTTCAGGCCTAAAAGGTTTTGGGAACGTTTTCATTTTCACGGAGACCAAGGACAGACGTGGAGCTACATTTCTGGGCTTTTTCTCTTTTCATCCGGATTTTTTTCGCGACGCGCGTATTTTGTGTTTGTTGTGCGAATTGTTGCATTGAATACTCTTTTAAAAGAAAACTTTTCTAATTAAACATGGACTCACAAATGACAACGACTCAACATCTCGAATGTTATTATTAATGTTTTATTATTATGAAACGCTCTTTCATATTTTGTTGCGGTTCAACATTTTGTTTATGCGTCTGCTGGCGCAACATTTTTCACGTGAGCCGATTAATTTATATATTTATATATATATATATATATATATATATATATATATATATATATATATATATATATATATATATATATATATAAAATTATATATTTATTTATGTTGTTCATTAAAGGGATTGAAATAAATCAAATATATAGTGTAGTCCAGAAAAATAGCGTGAGCCTGAAGCTAAGCGCTGGAAATAAAACCCAGAATCTTAACTTGTGAGATTTAGTTAAAATTTCCGAATTAAATTGTTTTACTCGTTGTGGAATTTGAAAAGGGAGACGGGCGTTAAGCCTTGTTACACATGCTTACACAAAAGAAAACATAAGTTACAAATAATTAAATATAATAATTTAAATTCAAAGCATACGGTTTTACACATTTTTTTCAACAGATTCTTAAATAGTATTAGTACAAACTATATATTTTTAAAGATGTAAAAGCCTAACTTCAAACAAATTAATACATCTTCTTCATCTTTCAGGACATCGACGCATGTGTGAGCAAATATCAACGTTTTATAATTTATTAACTTAATAATTAATGTTTTGACAAAAAGCTCACTGAAGCAAATACATTTTGAATGTCTAAATGTATAACCCTCTTTTAATGGACAATTAATATAAATCATATAAAATAGCTTTAAACCATTTGAAGCTACCGAATTCCTGAAATAATGCAGTTAATCTATAACATGTTGCACAGCGAGCTCCAGACGATCAAATTAAACCAGTAACCACGTAATAATGCTGATCTACAGGAAACAATTGTAAATGTAAAGATGAATTGTTTTAGATTTTTTAGAACCAGTTGAATATCAAGAGCGACAAAAAAAAGCGATGTTCGCCGGAACTAAAATATTAAGATGGATTTATTTACGCGCGTCGTCTGCTTTAAATAAGATACAGGTCACAAATTTATAAAAGCAAATCGATCCCTCCACATGTAAAACATCGACTTTTAAATTATTCATGAAACCTTAGCAAATATTGAAAAATAAAGCACGTTTAGAGGCGAATCTGGCGTCAAAGATGCGAACTTTAGCACATTTTCAGATATGATTTATTTATTTTAATACAGCTTCCACAGCAGGTGGCCCTTATTGTTTGTTTGTTTTATATTATTTTCGAAACATTTTAGATGTGGAAGTGTTGATATTATGGTGTTAAACATTTATTTAAAATAAAATAGAATAAAGGAGATTACCATGTAAAAGACATAAATTCGTAATTCCATACATTTCACTTAACCTAAAAGCAATGCTAAATGATAAAAGTGCTTTACTCGAAATCATTTATCCACAATTAAGACATGGAAAAGTTAAAACAGAAAGAAATATAGGCTATTTTTAAAAACAGAATAAATTACAAATTTAATATGATCTTAATAATCACTTTTAGCTTGCTTCTTAAAGGAATTACAATCATTTATTTTAAAAATAATTTACATGTTTTTTACAGGCTTTGTAAAGTGATATTTCTGTAGATTTTCAGTATTGCTTGGTGCCGCATCTTCACGCAGCTGTGACAAATCATTCAGTTTATTCAGAAAATTATAGCTATACAAACAACTGTTCTAAAGGAAAAACAGCAGATTTACTTTATACTCAGGCCCGAGCGATCATAACTTTTAGTTTTAATGACCTTTTCCATTAGAGGTAAATGTTGTATTGCATTCTGTGGGCATTTCGCTACTAAGGTTTTCCTTAAAAGAGGTCACACATTGCAAAATTATTGTTTACAGAAAGGGACGGGCCAGGGAGACAATCAAGTGCTCTGATCCACATGTTCAAGATAGTGTCTAGGAAAAGGAGCATTTAGCAACTGATCAGCATTTAGTAATAAAAAAATCATCAACTTCTTTTCATTCAAGCTTTTGTTCCAAAGGAAAATGTACACTATCTTGCATAACAACACATTTTCTTATTTCATGGATTTCATCCTGACAACATGTTGTAGTCATATATATAAAAAAAAAATACCAGTTTCAACCTCAGTTTGGAAACTTCAAGGTATTTTAAAAAAAACGTTCTAAAATATCTTAGTAAGCTGTAAGTTTATTTGAAGTCAAAGACAGAGTGAGAATGAGCGCGCTCCTATAACTGACTCTCTTCACAGCCTTGCCTTTGTGTTTAAATGAGACTGCTAGTGGAGTAGCAATTGCTAATAAAGGTTAGAGCAAATTTTACCTCTGTTTGTGCTACCATTAGTTCACCTAAGAAAAGTAATTGTCTACTTTTAATGTCCTCAACTATTTGCACTCCAGATTTACTGTTCCACAATGATCACAGTAGCACATAAGCATTAGTTCAAGAGACACTCTTTCACTTTCCTGCCCATATAAACTAAAACAACAAAACATTTTTTGCTTTTTTCAAAATGTTTGCATTCCCTCACTATGTGTTGAATTCTCTTGCATTCTGTCACTATCGTTTTGTGGGGTTTTTTTTTTTTTTGCAAATATTTGCAGAAAAAATTAATTTGTTCTGTAAGCACAATACCATGATATCACCCTACCATAATACTGTAGCTTAAGGTTATTATATAATCAAAATCTCATTCCAGTCCCTGCCTATAGTTTAAACAGTGCTTTACGAAGGCAGGTGCTGAAATTTTTCTCTAACTTGACGGCATGTGGAAAATAAACGCTGCGGATTGAAGAGAATCCACTGTGAATGAAGTCATGTGCAAGAATGCCTAATGCACACAAGTTAGCGAAAAAAAAGTTGCTGGAAAAAATTAAGTTTTAGATTTTAAACCATCTTTCATAGCTGGAAAAAAATTCAGTTCTAGAATGTAAGTGATCTCACATAGCTGAAAAAAAATTATGTTCTAGATTTTAAATGATCTCACAAAGCTGGAAAAAAATAAGTTCTAGATTTTAAATGTTCTAACAACGCTGCAAAAAATGCAGTTCTAGATATTAAATGAACTTGCATAGCTACAAAAATTCAGTTCTACATTTTAAATGATCTGAAATGAACTAGATTTTAAACTAGATTTTAAAGGATCTCACAAACGTTGTTAAACCACTCTGATTTAAGAGCTCATCAATCTTGACGAGAAAATTCACATTTTCATTCACCATGCATTTTTTCTACTTTTGTTTTGAAAGACTGGCAAACACATATTGTTTATACTTTTAAAGCCCTAATTACCTTTAAATTGGTTAAATAGTTGGATTTTATTAATCAGTCATGAACTGAGCTAAACTGTGCATTGCATGAGCAGCAGCTTTGTCGGCAGCGAGGACTGAGGACACTTACATTAGCTCTCATCATGGGAAAGACCACATGACAGATAATGCCATGACAAACGTGATTTATTGTGTGTAGGGCAGAGCAGTTTTGAAAAATAATCTCTAATAATATCTGCAAATTAATTTAATTTTACTGAAATTACAATTTCCAATGTGATTATTTCTATTTTTACATATTTTTTTCTTCTGCCTTTTCTGTTCTGTATTTTTTTTACATTATGAGCACAAACAAAATATTATTAATAATTGTAGACCAAGCCTATACATTACAATGAAATCCTGTGATGTTTAAATCGATGACTAAAATCCCTACAATCAATTATGACTGATTTGTTGAACTTCCAGCCTTTTGTCCTCTTACTAATAGTTCCATAGAGTGGACAAACTTGCTTCTTTGTGACACTTAAGCACATTCAAACATGTCAGATTCTTTGCCTTTGAGTGTTCTCTGTGACAGTGTAATTGCAGGTTCTGCATTTTAAAATGCAATTAATTGTGCTACATGTGAATTTTTGTGTTTCAGTTGAGAAGTGCTTCTCTATTAAAAACTGACGTGGGACAGACAATCTACAATAGCCTAAACAAAGCACACCAGTGCAATTGCAGGACCTAAATGTTACACCTATTTTCATGTATGTGTATTCAGAAGATTACCTAAATTCTTACACACATTCAAATCCTGATGTTTGGGGGTTGATCTGTCCCCTTAAATGCTCCACATGTCTTTTCTTTCCTGTCTGGGCCTCGTGTTGGACAGCAATGACTTCCGACATAAATTGCAATCAGCAGGAAGAGTCAGCTCAGAGGAATCTGGTGATTTGGGACTTCCATACGAGGTGCAATTTAATCATTAAGTAGACCCTGTTGCAGTGGCCTGTTCTGAGACGAGTGGCTGCGAAATGGAAGACTCCCAGTTTCTGAGATGGGTGTTTATGGAGTCAAAAGGTGCACACTTAAACAGACCTCAACTTAGGGGCCCAGAGTTGTCCCTCTTTACACAGACACACAGGAGAGTTCTTCAACATAAAAGCCTCTCTGATTAATCGAATGTATGTGCCAAAACTGCACATGTGGCATGTGATTCCAATTACTATGCAACTTGATTCAGAATAGTGTGCTTCAACACTATTGCCCTGTGTTTCACTGGACTGTGCTTCAACACTGTCAATACGAGAACATTTTCAATCCATTAAAACACATTTTCAAACAACATTTTGGCTTAGAAAATAGAATATAAAGTCACGTTTTTGCTGTCCACATGAGACTGATATTGCGTTTCTGGTTTTTTAATCACTTTTTGACATGTTTTCAACATTCTGTGATTTTTCCAGAAGTAAATTGAACTTGTCTCTTTTAGCTAGATTAGACTGTCAAAGACAGATGGAGATGCGATTGATTTTAGGCTGATTGGAAACACTTTATTGTCTCAATTATTTCAAGAAACATATAAACATGATTTATTCAGTCTTTACTTTTAACCAGAGTGGCAGATATACAGAGTGGCGCCACTGTTAATTCTAAACAAGCCCTTTGCGCCATTGCTCTTCATTGGTTTTCAATGGAACAGATTCACCACCATTGCGATAAATAAATATTAAAATAATTACAGGACAAAGCTTTCAATCTATTATCGTAGTTTGTGTTAAAAGTGGTGAATAGACTAAACACTGTTTTATCATTAAATTAAATGTATTGGGGTTTTTGGGTGTTTTATGTCTTAAATTCCAAAAACATTGTAATAGATCTTTGAGATTTTTTGTGCAAAATATCAGTGGTGAAAAATATAATTCTATTAATTTATTTATAATATTGTTTTCTACATTTTAAAAAAGTAAAAAAAAAAAAAAACCCTTAACACACCCACAACACTTGCAGGACTCGAATGTTTTTAAAAACAAAACAAAAATAAATGAATAATATCTTTGCTTCAGTGTGGATATCCAAAATCAAGTCACTCATCAAAACTTGCCAAAAAGTAAAGTATAAAAACACTATAACAGTAAAGTTCTTTATTGTTTATATGTTCTCTATTATCTCCTCTAACCCTGTTTGGCTAGTGTTAGCTATAGTTACACAGATCTAAGATTCATTAGCGCACAGGCATCTTCTTCAGAATAGGGAAATTTAGTGTTCTTTCTAAGCTCAGTGAGCTCACACAGAACTCTAATAGTAGATCCTCTACAGGTTGCACATTTGTTAAATAAAAAAGCTAAATGATTTAAACAGCTTCACAATGATATAGTAACCCTGGCTCAATAGAAATTCTCAATAGGGATTCAGCACTCAGCTGACCAATGTTCGGAACTAATTTATTATTTATGACTAAACATTAACGCCATTTTTTTTTCTTTTGCAACTTATGCTTATGACACCACTCTGGTATATCTACTTCTCTGGTTTAAACAATAGAATGAAACTATATATACATATAATATTTGCCTCTTTTTTAAACAGCAGAAACAGACACAATTTTCTATAATGGTTTTTACCATAGTAAAATGTTTTTCCTCTATTTAAGCCATATACTGAAAAGGCATTCCAGCATTATGTAACTTCATTGTTGCGAAACCCCACCAATTAAATAACACACTAATAAAAATATTGCATGATATCTATTGATGAGAGGAAGTTGTAAATAATAGAGAATGGTTTAAGACTCTCTTTGCCTCACTACTACACATATTATGAGCCTTTCCCCGAGCTGAACGTGTAAGCGGTGGCATGAACAGACTTTCCACTGTTTCTGTGTCTAGCCAGGGAAAGGGCATGCTCTCATAGCTCAGCTTTAAAATAAATACTATTTGCAAGTGTCTCAAAACTTAACGGCCACAATTTGTAATTCCTAATGACCAAAATGTGCATGTTATTCACCGTAATGCTCAAAAGAAGTCTTTCTTACATCATTGCACAAACAAAACCAGATCACGTGACGTCTTCCTCTTTCCATTGGCCACACATTATGCCTCATTTCCAGCTCCATGTTTCTCTGCAAAACAGCAAAAGAAAATCTGTTTTGACTGAAAGAGCTATGGGGAACCATGCTGGGAATGAAATGAGGAGTTGTAAAAATAATAATAATAATAATAATAATAATTCATTAAGGATAGAGTAGTTCATTTAATCTTAATAAACACAGATTAAATGTAATGATCTTCTTCACGAGTGCTAAAACTCTCTCAAAAACATTCTCAAAGACATCAGGCTAATGGGAGAAGGCATTAAAGTGCATAAACAAGCAATAATCCCAGCCATTCCTTTGCCAATTTGATGTTCCTTTTTAGCCGTATAAGCTCTGTCTTCTCATCCCAAACCCTTCCATTTATCCAATGAGCAAAGCTTTCTGGAAACGTCAAGCTGCGGTGATTGATCTGAGATGGGCGATTCCCTGACTTCATGGCAGTTTAAAGTAAGACAGCTGTTGAAGGAAATCAAAAGACTTTTTTTCCTTCTCTTTAACAGAGATATTGGCTCTGACTAGACAAGTAAATAAAAGTAAAATAAGACCGTAAAGTGACAGGGGGTGACCAAAGTGCTCATTATACTGCCATTACTACATTAAAAAGATGTTCTCCTCAAAATCAACTTAAAAGTAAATCCCACGTTTAAAAAAAGTATTTTTTCAGACTGCTTGAAAAGCTGAAAGGGGCAATGGTTTTCTCTGAACACTTTAGACTATTAAGGATTTGTGTGCAGCAGACACATGTGAGCCAAAGTTCTTGCATATTTTTTTGTGAGGGTCTTAGAATGCTGATCGTTTACAAACTACAAAAGAAAATGGATGTGATGCTTTCTGTGTAAGAATCTTACTAAGAAATATTTCCTCAAAACTAAAGCCTTGCTGCATTTAATATTAAACATTTTTGTTGGACTAATTAGGATAATAGTTAGAAAAAAAATTAATTGGAAATTATTTATCCACTCAGAAGAAACCTTTTTAAGTTTGTTTAAGGAATCATAAGGCAGGTCAGGTTTTCTGCAGGTGTTATAACGTTAAATTTAAGACCTTTTAGTAGGATGGTAAAAAAGTTTAGTTTGTGTTTTTAACGTTATGATAAAAGTGTTATATTTTATTCTTATGTTTTTGAGCAAATCTATAAAAGGCATGGTTAGGGTTGCCAAAGTTTAACATTTATGAGCAAACTCAATGGGCAATCCTAACTATCATTTAAAAAATAATTTTGCATTAAGGAGCATTTCCACAATCTTTGGCAATCACTTTTACGACTTTTGATTATACAATCAGCCTTGTCTCAAACTATGGAACCTCTAAACATCACAGTTTTTGAGGATTTAATGAAGTTTTCTCAAACTCTGCCAACCCTAATCATGACAGAAGATTTTTAAGCGTTTATGCACATTCTCAGACTATGGCAACCCTACCGCATCAAGCGCCAAACACACGAGCAAAACGCTTCTCGCGCCTATCTGACCAGTTTAAGCACGTTGTTCACTCATGCGAAGACGTCCGCTCCATGAATAGCGAGGATTTTGGCACAAGCTTGTCAGGAGAGGCACGAGAATGATGAGACCGGAGCATACCTTCTGCTGACCCACTCTTTCTCTTCTATTCCTTTCTCCTCTCCTTCAAAAAGTGTCCCTCAACCTGCTCAATTTGTTCCTGCACTCTTGCTCTAATAAATAAATTAACTAGCATGCTTAGCTTTAGCTAACTTCAGTATATTTCAAGTTGATTACTTACCAAAAATGATAACTTACAAGATTCAGTGACCTCCTCACCCGCTTAATTCCAAGCAAGGCCCTTTTTATTTGCATATGGATAATAATACAAGTCATTCAGTTCTGGCTGACCATAAACTGCAATATTTGTCTCCTCCATTGTAATTGCAATGTTGGTGTGTTGCTTGGTGTGTACGTGGAAGGTCCATAGTTTGTACTTTTTTACTTTTTGCATTTAGAAGCATTTTCTCAATCTCAATAAAATCACATATCAGATTAGCATTGCATGGATATGAGAAAAATAAGACCTATGAAAAAACGATTTAAGACCTAGAATAGTGAGATAAAAACTTTTAATGGTCTAACATTTGGCCTTTTCCATTTTAGACCTTTTATGAAACCCTGCAGATATAGTGTCAGGCTTCTCTCATTGAATGAACTTTCAACTGAGTTTTATAGTATATATATATAGTATTCTTCCTAAATAAAATAACTCATATAATTACAGTAGATATCTAGATAAAATTTCAAGCAGAAGTGGATGTCTACAATATTTCTACAAAAAATTAACATACATATTACTAATAAATGACTGGTATTTTATACTGAACAATGTTTTAAACTATCTGCAACAATGTCAATTTTGGTAGACAGAATAAGTCTCCTTTTATGTTCAACGTCACACAAAGACCTGGTGAAATCAGTACACACCTTCAGTTTCTACCATGCATCATATTGTCAGTGACTGACTGTGAGAATGTGGTTTACAGTTGAGAACTTGAGACTAAGCACGGTGTAACTCCTGTAATAGTCTCTAAAAGGAACATAGGGATCAATCAATTCTTTTCATGTACTGACAGTTGGCCTCTGAATAAACATTTGAAACAATAAAGTTCCACATAAGAGCGCCCAAACCAGCAATGAGTGCTCTGCACCACACTTCTGTTCACTTTCATCAATTTATAGCCCCATCATATTAGCTATGATTGATGTCTTTTCCTGCCTTTAAAGCCTTGGATCACATGATGCATTGCTCTGTTCCCGGTTCTTAAACCACAAGCATCTTGAGGTAAGAAATGATCATCAAGGAAAGTGTTATTTAGGGGTTTTTCCCCGTTCTAAATAAAGTATCGAGTGCTTTTCCTGTGGGTACCCCAAGTCTGTAGTTGTGGTTGACTGAACGGCAGTCATTAGGAGGATGAAATAATGCAATATTGTTGCAATCTCTATTCTTCAGATTCTTGCTAGAGATGTTATCACATGTTTTTGAATACCTGCAGAACTTCCGGTCGTTTTCATAGAGTGAATTCAATACATGATGCCAATGGTCTGGAACATAGCACTCAGTCGCTAACACTTGGTTATTTTTTTCCTCTTTGTTTGTCTTTTAAGATGACACTGTAATCACTTGATTTTGTCTTCATATACAGGCCAAATAATCACTGGTTAGGAGTCTATTGTGGTAGGCAAAAGAAAGGAGTACTATTTTAGCTTTTAGATGGGATTGCTTGAACAAAATACAATCATGACATCATGAATCACTGAGCAAATTTCCTTAGAAGCAGAGAAATTATGTCACTAATTGTTTAAATGACTAAAATTGAAAATGTCCTGTATAAAGTATTGGGTTTATTTAAATAAATACATTTAAATGGCACATGGTTTGATTTCCGGCCTTATAATTCTAACCTGTTTTTTCTTTGAGCGTTTAATTTTTTTGAATAATAAACTATTTTTACAATTATTACCCGTGTTATTCATGAGACGTCAAGTTTAACGTTGTGATATGTAATGTTATAAGAAGGCTAAACAGTCTGATTCCTGTCAAAACCCAAGCACACTGGTAGCCAATCAACATAAGCTTTGGATTCTTGATATTGGAAAGGAGAGCCATGTTTGTTTTGGTATTTTCAAATGCTATCTCCTTAAAATCACAATACTATAAGCATAAACAACTTTGTTTCTACTGTGGATTAAGTACCAACCATGTAATTCTACCTGTGTTCTAACTAGTAGGTAGCACATTATATCGTAACCTTGTACAACGCACACAAAAAGCCTTGCACTATCAAAAAAAGAACATTTTAAAATTGTGTATCAAAGTATAGGAAATGTGACGGTGAAACCAAGTCAGACATACAAATGAATTCTTCGTTCTCTGTGTTTGAATGCAAGATGTTAAGTTGAGTAAAACAACATAGCAACATGGCCCAGAAAGTATTTGAATGATTAACATAAGTATTATAAGTTATATATATATATTTGAATATATAGATTTTTTTTATTTTGATTAAAGTAAAAAGAAACATCTATTAGTCAGTACCATTGCAATCAAACTTATCCCAACATGTTTAAATTTTAATTTTACAGGTGATCAATGGGTGAATGGGGTCCATGCCATGAACTAGCAACCTATAATGATAAAATACTAAATTTCACCCAATGTGAACTGGAATAGACATCAAATCCCTGTGATACTAAGTAGGATTAATAATTATAAAGGAGTAAACAAGTTGTGAATAAACTACTAAGAATTGATATTATTGAAACAAATAAAGAGCAATTTGAAGACAAAAATTAAAACGGGAAAAAGAACATTAGTAAGGGTGGATTATTAAAATAAAGTATGCATAGATGTGTACACACAGATTTACTCTATACATGAACATAGAGTAAGCTTTGATAGATGTTAAAAGTTAAAGCTGGCAGCTGACTATACTTAGCCTAATATGTGAGCTAAAGCAGCACTCAAATATTTTATATAATAAAGCTAATAATTTTGCCAACTCATAGCTATTTGGTAAATCTTTCTCTCTAAAAGAGAAACTCGCCCATGTCAACATTTATCAAACTGTCAAACAGCGATTGTGATTGGTATATGAAGCTGCAGCGTTAAACTACAAACAGAGATGAAACCCGAAAACAGTCGTTTTGCATGGGGTTCATCCTTTAACCAAATGATAAGATGCAACCTCAGCCCGATGACCTATTCGCCAAAAATTTGTTTTCAAACCTCAATTTTTTACTCATGCAGGAAGCATGAATGAGTGGGAATCCAAAAATAATACCAAGCCCGCTTTCAAGTACGAGTCAAAAATTGGGGGAGAAGTTTATAAAGCCCACCCAGCATATACCCCTTACATTCATCCTTTTAGGACTCATTCAGTGACGGTTAATTGGGCATTAATGTGCCAAAAAAATCTAAACGTAAAAACACAGTATTTGCCAAGAAATCCTAAGAGGACCACGTCTAGCAAAATCTGGCAAGAGATTGATGGCAACCTAAAAAAGTCGATGACAGGGGCAGCTCGTGCCAGGCCATCCCGCTGCCCATGCATTAAGAGGCTGACTCTCTTAAACACACTGATCAAAATATTAATGCTAGAAGTAAACACAGGTCCTTTATCTGACAGCGATTTACATTACAAAGACTTTAATCCAGTGCCTTGCTCATTAGGCGCCAGCTTTACCTCACACTTCTCACTCAGGTGGATGCACTACTCCGCTGAACCCATGTTTATGTTATCTTTTCATAAGCTCCGCTTCAAATTAGTCAAACTGCATCACTGTTTAAGTATGTGCCAGTCAAAAGCAGCCATGCCAGATGCTCGCCCCTCCCCTGACCTTGCCCTTGGCACATTCAGTCAAACCTAATTTCAAGAGAGTAGTCTGGCTCTACTAGATGGTTTTTCACACTCCCTGTTCATTGGCTCCTGTCAGGGTCTACCCATGGAAAGGTGCATCCACTTTCACCCAATTTGACAGGAAAACTCATTTGAAACGGACAGATAGAAAAAAGCCTGCACGAAAAATATATACATACGTTACAACTGAGCAACCACTGAAATGTTTAACTCATCAGGTTCAAAGTTACGAAAAATGTTAATGACATATTACAGGGAAACCGAGACCAAGGAAAGTCAGAGAAATTTGTCACGAGTACTTTACAACGGTTTTTTTTAACCTACCCGCAGTTTTGTGTACTTTTTAAGGTTATATATATATATATATATATATATATATATATATATATATATATATATATATATATATATTATGCCAACTTCTTATAGCTAGGACAAAATTCAACAAGACTTTATTTTGAAAGACCCTTTTGACATTGTGTTGAAAAGTAAAAAAATGTTAAGATGTTCCAATTATGAGCAGCAAGAGTCAAGAATTTTTTTACACACTCTGTAAACTAACAAATTAATTAAGAAACAGTAACAATTAAAAACAGCATGTGTGTCAATAATAGTTATTGTGTAAGGGCTAAATGAAGTTTTTTGAGTGGAGTTTTAACTTCTTTTACTTTGTTACAAATGGTGTTTTTTCAGGTTGTGTGTTGGTGCACAACATGGACAGCGATTGGATGTCAGAAGTGAAGCTCCAGATGTTCCTATCAGAGTCTCTGCTTCAAATCTAAACAGGTTGACATTCTGCAGGTGCTGGAAAACACTAGGATCAAGCGCAACTTCCTCCGTTGTTTATAAAAGGAGACAAGGGTCAAGGTCTAGCAATACTAGGTCTGATGAGTGCCATCATTCTCAGAGAGTTCTCGGATTCTTAGGAGCGGCTTGAGAATGAGCAGCTCCAGCTTGACTCTGATTGATCATGGACTTGAAAAGCTCTTTTGTGTATAATTTCATCCCAAGGGTTTTAAGAGTGAGCAGTGATCACAGAATTCATATAAGTAGTTAAATTTAAGTTAAACATATTACAAAAATATAAGTTTTCATAAATTGAACAACCCAATATTTAGCTACAGCTCTTTAAAAAAAATTAAATGATTTAAAACCTTTGTTAAAATTCAATCATTTTGAGCATAAAAAAATTCATTCAAATCAAAACATTTTCACGTGACAAGATCAGACTTTAACAGAATATTTTTCTCTGGGCCACATTTTTAGATGCAAGAAGGTTATCATCAAGTTGTCAAAATTGATGTTGCACTAACATATCAGTTATCTTTTTTTGTTATGAACATATTCATGTAAAATACAATAAATGTGGGGTTTACAAAGATACTCGGTGAAATTCAGTTGGAATCCGTAAGAGAACATTTATTAAAAAATCGATATCTATGTATAAAAGAAATGTGCATTTACAGTGTAATATAAATTAAGAGAAACATTTACAGTGCAACAAATCCAAATAGATACTAAAGTGGTGTAGAAAAAAAATTACATAAAACAACCTTGTAATTTCTGCAGCTTGTCTACTCAAAGATAGAGAGATGAAGTAAGAGCGAGTGCTGAAAGCCTCAACCTCTGCACCCTTTATCTGTCACGCTTAAATTAATAACCCTTGATTTGTATTTAATGCTCAATTTCCTTTCTATTATTACAGGCAGTGCAGCAGCAGGGCTGCCTTGAGCTGTTCTTTTTTTCCTCCCTCTTTTTTCTCCAGCCCTCCACATGTTGCATGCATGTCAAACAACATCTCATTACCAAGTCAGTTTCAGGGCTGTTAGTGCGTGCATGGAAAAACGGAACAGTGTGTTTGGAGTTTTGCATTCATGAATGAAATATGCACTTTATACAGCTCAAAATACTCTGACGACGTGGGGTTGAAAGAAGCGTGAATATTTTGGATGATTTCTTTGGCTTCATGCCAAAAGTGCTAGGGAAGTTACAGGCAGAAAAAAAGAAGAGAATTATTTAGCCATTACAATAGACGACTAAAAATAAAGCCAGGTTGTTTCAGGGAGATTAATGTCCTAATTTATTCATCAAATGTTCACAGAGGTGATGTTTATTCAAATTGGGTGAAACACCACTCGTGTAACTATTAAAGGGCCATTCAAGGTTTGTTCTGCATCATATACTTCACTTGCGTTTTTATGAGGTCATTTGTCAAACTTCCGACCTTTCACTAACACATTTGTCTAAATTTATCAAAGTCAAAAGGAAAAAATGTAATCCAAACAAAAGCAGATTCAGAGCTCGTTCTAAAGAAAACACAGAGGAATGACACAATGTTTAATCAGGCGTGAATTACTTAAGTGATTCGATTTTTGGATCTTTTAGCATTTTCAGATTAATCGAGTTAAAACCTCAACTGATTATTAAAACATATTCTATTACAATTTGAGCTGACCATCTTGGTTAATGATTTAACAGAGTTCATACTATTCTAAAGAAATAAGTGACTTTTATGACAAAACTTTAGAAAGCAGTCTTGACCTGTCCTCATCATAGCATACTGTCAAAATTCTCTGTTATAGCTGGGGAATTTTTTTGTAACAAACTAAGTTAGTGCTTGAAAGTAGCAAAACATTACAAGATTTCTGATGCATAACTTGATGCATAAAATGTTCTTTTTAAAGTGCATTTTTTCCATCAGATAAGTTAATTTATACCAACTTAAGAGTTTATGGGATTATTTGCATAAAAACAGTTCTTCATTAAATGTTTTGTATCATGTAAATCAACTTTTCAGACATCTCTTGCATGTCTTAATATTGTTCCCTCATCAAAAACATGCCTCGAGTCATATTCAGATTAGTTCATGCCAGTTTGTGTAATTCTGTTTAGAGAACCGTATCGGACAAACATGTAAAAAAAAGTGTGATTTTGCATGTCACAAGAGAAAAGTGTTTTTTGGTTTATCAAAAGATGAATGAATTTGTTAGAAATGGATTCCAACAAGCAAAACAAAGCATGGAGCATGGCAGTGCGAAAAAGAAGGGGAGAAATATTTATTATAAATGATTTAAAAGACACAATATTGTTTATGCAGTTTTTTTCTTTTCTTTTTTTTTTACAAAGACTATTGTATTGCAGTGAAATTAGCTAGGTAAAGGTTCTTCTTTTGTTGCAAAAAAACTTTAAATGTAGATCAGACCAAAATTATGTGTTAAACTGGAAACATTTAAACCTTACATTGAAGCAAGAATCTGCACAATAGAAATGCAAATGAGTTCACTCAAACATAGCAGCACACCTTCTATCAATAACAAATGATTTGTTTCTCCTTGTGTACTCCTCTGTTTGCACTGAATGACATCTACGTGAGAAAGTCAAATCACTTTTTACCTGACTCAGATTTAAAGTCCATTTCATTTTCTATCGGACTGTAAACAGCTCACCAGTTGTGTGGCCCAAAGAAGGGCATATACTGTTAATCTTATACAACTTTTATAAGTTGTATGAATTTTAAAGGTTTTTGTCAGAAGACGCAAGTGGTGAAGTCATTTAGAAAGTTTTGATAAAAAAGCAATATTTCAGTCTAGGGGTAAATTTTTTACAAGTAAAACATAGTTCTTGTGGATAGCATGGTCTTTAATATTGTAATCAAATGAACAAATTACTGCACATTAGATACATGTGAGCAGAGGCAGGATCTGTTTTTTAAACATTCGAAAATTACATCAAACACGGTTATAAAAAAGTAAAAAAAAGTTAAAAAAAAAGGAATTCTCACTCTCAACATATTTTGCATTTTATATGTAACAAGAACAGTATAAATATTTTTATATTGGAGCAAAGCTGTTTTAAGTTCTCTTTTAATTGGATTTTAAATCATAAAAGGCAAAAAAAAGTTAATTAATTAATTAAAATACATCAAACTCATTTATTCTCTCTTTGATCACCCCATACATTTCTAAGTAACTCACAAACACTAACCTTATCTTTAGCTGAATGACAGTATAAGCAGAATACACAAATAATGAGAAGCTTGAATGATATGTTATAATGATAGTTGAGTCATTATTAGATGTCAGTATCTGATCCCTTTCATTCTCACAGCCTTGTAAACCCATCTGCCCTCATCCTCAACTCAAGCTCTTTAACAGCCTTTCTCTCAAGGGTATTTAAACAGGCTTTCTGCATACACAGTACCTGTTAACACCTGAATCATTATACCAATTCCCTAAAGCCTATTACTCTCTCATCTTGTAACCTGACTGTTTCAATTACACTACAAACAAATGGTTTGTTTGTCTTTCATTAACAACACATCAGTCATCTAGCCAATAAACCCCAAGTCCGAAAGCGTGTTCCATCTTATTTCTTACTGTTATCGAAAAAAACTCCAACAGAATTCCAAACTGACAGGCTTTTGGGACACAGATTGTGATCGTCATTCTTCCTCATGTCAGGTTTTCCACCTGTGGCAGTCACAAAGGCATCTAAACTTCCTCTATCTTTCCTGACAAAATGTTGCGGCATGTTTTGACAGACGATCCTCCAAACAGCTGCTGCGAGCATGAGTTAACAGCAGTGAGGAAGAAAAACAGACAAGCCAAAGCTCACTCATAAAGCCTGTTGAGAAACTGACTGGCACAGTTATAGCATAATCCATTACGAGTTCAGAAACAAAAGGTGATGCAAGTCGGTTTGTCAGCGGGTCTCTAAATGGCCTGTGCTGAACGCTGATGTAATTGTATAAGCTGCTTGTGTGAGTGATTGAGCAATGCCTTGACTTGTACTTCTGGAACAGTTTGCATTGAAAAATGTTTCATTTAAAATATATGGCAAACACAATTGTTATGCCCAGTCTATGCCATATCTCATCAACAAAAGTCAACTCATGACTTTCAAAATCAACATTTAAGCTGACAAAAGTTGCAGACAGTCTTAAAGGTATCCTACAAAGGTAGACATTTTACTTGAATGACTCATGGCCATTCTAAAATAGCAAGATTAAAACAAGTAAAATGATATCAGTTTCTGAGGAGCAAACCAGGAAATCAAAAGTTATCTCTGCTACATTCAACTAATAATGTAGCTGCTAACTAGTTTGTGTAAGCAGATCTAGGTATACTTTTTTCCAGTCAATCATTAAGCCAGATACTGATGTATCTCAATCACATCATTTAAAATATTTTTATAACACTTTTATGCAATTGATCCAAAGCTATATCACAAATAAGAACCTAATGTGGATTAACATAACAGAAATAAAAATATATGTTGGCAAATTATTTGGGGCAATAATATATTTATTTTATGTAGTTAACAAACCCATAGAGTTCTTTTTGAAATCAGGAAATATAATAGTGTTTAATCAACGATGGACAGGTTAATATGAAGACGAAGGATTTGTAATCATTAAAGTGAAACATAAGCTTAATTTGTAGGAAGTGAAGAGTATCTAATTAAATTAGCTGCATGTTTTCATTTTGTGGCAGGAAAAAAAAGGAGCACCCAGAATTAAAATAACAAGAATAACAACAACAACAACAACAACAACAAAAACACTAAAACTCCCTCAAAAGAGGTGATTTCAATTATGGTTTAATTTTTTATTCAAATGCATTATATTTTTGCTTGATAGAAATATCATATTCTATGTCAATATACAATATTCTTTAATCCCTCCAGTTAATAACGAATTAAGGGTCCAGTTAGAGAACACAGCAAACAGCAGCATTTATTAGAGATACTCAAACAATTTAAAAACAAATTAGACCATGCTAAGAGAAGCTAGTCACAGCGCGTGTGAGGGGACAGAAAAAGCAGTGAGTAGGAACTAAAATTTCCCTTCCGCAGCTTTTATGTCCCAGGAAAAAGGGGATATTCTTTCACTCGCCCACTCAAATGCACACGTAACTGCCTATACACATTCACTCGATCTTTAAAAGCTCTGTTACTAATATTAAATATAATAATTGAAATGATCTGATCACACATTTGTTTGCTTTAAAATTACAGTTTTAACAAAGCTACACAATAAACATCAACATTTAATATAATAACTATAGTTCATTCAGAACAAGGGAAACCTGTGCATTTCAAGATAATTCTGAGTCCTACAGTTCAGCTTTAGCCTTAATGTAGCACACCTCTTCCAAGCAATTAACCTCCTCTTGGTTGTTTAAAGCAATGGGAAATAAAAACTGAATAAAAATCTGAAGGGTATCAGCCCTCCAGGAATGTCTCATCCCTATCCCTGATTTAAGCCATACTACTGATCGCTAAAAAGAGTTTCTAAAAAGGCTATTTAAAATATTGCAGAGCTTTAGTTCCAGGACTGAGGTGAAGCTAAAGTAACACAGCTTTCCCTTGAAGGGTTCACTCCTCGTTGTGAACTTTATGATGACTCTAATAGCAGGGATATTGTAATATTAAAACACATCTGGAGAGAACATTGTTCAACAAATCAGCTTACTCCCAAGAGCTCAGGAGCTTTTCTAGTTTGAAGTATAATTCAGAGTGCTCTCTACGATGATGTGTTCCATTACACAGCAATGGAACTAAACACTTCTTTTTAAAAAGTGTGGCATAGCATTTTTTTCCCTTTATGAATGGTGCTAATAGCAATTTCTACCTTTGATCACATAGAGCGAAGGGTCTATGAAGTATAAAAAGATACATTATTTGCCAAAAAATGTCAATCTGCTTGAGTCGGAATCAAAAAATCCAAATAAAGGGATTCATAGCTTTACAAAACTCCTTAATCATTTAAATTCAAATTCAAAGTCATTTCAGTGCAAACTGTAAAAATAAAAATACAAAATACATGGAGAATGAATGAGATACATTCCTAGAGTTAGTGCTATACATTATCTAATAAAGTGGGCTGACATATTTAGCAATTAAAAATATTTCAGGAACGCATTTTAAAATCATTATGTCAACATATTGAATATTACAAACAAAAGGCTTTAGGTAAAACATTGTTTTTCTACATTTAAAACACGACAATGTTTTCATTTCAATATAAGTTGATGAAACTATTGCATGAGGTTAAAAATGAGGAGGAAGAGCTTCTCTCCTTGATGTTAGATATTAAGATGATGCTAGATAAGAAATTCAAGGCACTATGAGTCCTTTTTGAGTAAAACACTAATTGTAACAGTAGCAGAAAATATATTTGAGTTCACCTGTTGAGAAAGAGTTCTCTGCTTATGATGTTTTAACATAAAGTAAAAAAAATAAAAATAAAGTGAGCCCCTGCCAAAGGCCAATGTTGGACGCTACTAGAATAAACTACATTTCTCAGTAGCCTGGTGGTTGCATAACTGCTTTTTAAGTCAAGCAGTTTTTCATTAGCAAAGCTATTTTATTGATCAAGTAGTCCGGTAGCGTCCATAAAAAGCTAATGTTACATTTCCCCAAGTATTTCTGAAGCTGAAGAAAAAACAGAAATGCCAAAGTTGTGGATCGCTGATCCTACATCAGTATATCCACAAAAACTTCTTCCTGCGGTTGGCTCTGAGCTTTTTTTGGTGAATTCGCTCCACCTTCTGTCATTGAGCGAACACGCGATAAATTAATTAATGTTGCTTGATCTGAACTTGGCAGAGAGCGACCACAATGTGGCCGTATCTCAATGAAAAACATTAACTGTAACTACAGGGAAAAAATATGTCTTCAGACACTTTCTCTGCAACCCAAAGAAGAAGACACAGTCAAACAAAAATCTAAGAATACATATTCAGATGAATCCCAACACAGTCACAATTCAGTAGAGTGTGCAAACATGAGCTACTTGTCAACACCTTATACTGAGATACTCAACAAGCAGTCACATCATGCTGAGAAAATATTTAATTTATATAGGCAGTGAGTTTTTTGTTGCTGGATATCTGCACGCGCTGTGTATTGGAGATTGGAGCTGCTTTGTATTTGAATAACACCCCAAACGTGGCCAAAAAGGATCATTTAATACCATAATTTTACTATACAGAAGTCGATTGCACATTTATGTCTGCCTATCTGATTTTTTTTTACTCTGACGAAAAAATGTATCTGAAATATAAAAAATACATTAGATGTAGTGAACTACTTTTACCATGTTTCTGTAGCTTAGCTTGCTACATTTCTCAGTGTTGTAACTTTAGTGTAGCGAAGCTACATTTAATGAAGAGTAACTATTAGTTTAGCTTACTACATTTTCCAAGTAGCTTACCCAACACTGCTAAAGGCTGTGTCCATGTAGAGACCATGTATGGTGTTTTCCATTACACAGCATGGCACAGTACGACACAGTTCAGTTCGGTGCAGTACGGTCAGCTTTGCTTTCCCGTTGTTGATAGAGTCGCAATGTTAAACGTCACTCCGTGCTAGCGCCACCCCCACAGCATCCTGTCGGTTTTCGACCATGCTAGATGAAAGATAAAATCATTGTTCATAGACTGAGACAAAACACGTGTAACGTCATTTGCAGCTAGAATAAATCATGAATGCTTTTGTGTCAACTATGCTTTTGTATAGTTGTATACAAATCTGTATTTTTTTGTTGAGATATTTTTAAACAATCTTTTTTGGTGTGTTAGATTTCTAAAGTTTCACTTAAGAATGTAAATGTTTTATGTACACACATGATGAGAAAAGCTAAATATATCTGTATATATTTTTTATCACAAAAAATGTTTCGATCTGCAAAAATCATTGAGTAGTGAAACACACATTACTAACCGAAAATTCATAAAAAAGTATGTTAGATGCACAACTTCTAAAAAAAATTCACTTTATTTGTACTGCCCTGTCAAATCGAAGAATCTCTTAAGCCCTTAAGGCTCTCAAGAGCCACTTCATATTTGTTTAGTCACAGTCTAGGATGAGATTTGTAGGGGACTGAACTGCAGATCCACAAAGAGCAACAATGAATGGAACAGTCATTTATATATAAAAAAATCATATATAAAAAACCTAAAAAGTAAGCAAGTCAAATTAAACAGCAATTGTGAATGGAACAATTCCAATGAGTACATTCACCAGACTACAAACAACTTTTACAAGGATCTTAAATGAGTCAGATGAGTCAATCTATGAAAACAAATGTGCCGCTCCTTCAGTCCCTGGCATATACTGTTGTTCAGAGGACACATTGAGCTTTGTTGGATGACTGACGTGACCTTTTGTTGCCCCTTCCTCGCAGAGGATACAGTGATTAAGTAATCACCTGTGTACACAACCTTTCCTCACCTTTCCTTCCAGGCACTCTGTCAGAGCTGAAGGGATGCTTTCACACACACGTCTTCATAGGAAAGAGATTAACACCAGCACCTATATGCTGATGGCAAAATGTCTTTAACGCTTTTAGACCTAGTGAGCGTTTCACAATGGTGCCTGCAGGAAATGCTGAAGAGTTAAGCTTTTAATGCACACCGGTACATCACTGTGATTAAAATTAATGCCTTACCGTACTTTAGTGCTGCATGCTTTGTCTCCCATAGTACGGGTAGTGAAAATTCCACATTAAATTTCATGACAAACTGATCCATGTGTTTTTAGAAAACAGATTTATGGACAAGCGCAAGAACTCGACAAATTATGAACGTTTTCTGTTTCAACGCTGAACTTAATTAGGAATAGACACACATGCTGTGCACTTTATCTTATTTTAAGTCTATTTTTGTACATTTAATTTTTTTGTACTTTTTTATTTTTTAATTTCCAAACTTACACTGGATTAGGGGGCCTTTATATGGTAACAGGATATTTATATTGTTCTAGTAAAAACTTCTTCTATGGGTACTTGAATAAATTTTATTTTGTGACAAATTAGTTGTTTTCAAAATTTGTGTTGCATTTATGCCAATTTATGCTAATTTGCGCTAAAAGGCCTCTTTATCAGGATATTTGCTTAGTTCAAAGACTTATATTGATATAAGATGTATATTTAAGATTAATTATTATTTAGGAAATAATAGTGGATGAACCTAACTGTGGAAAATTTTGGGGGAAATATCTTAATTTTTCTTTACATAGGATAACTGTTGGTTTTTGTTGTCCCAGAATAAAAACTTGAATAACTGTACAACCATAAACTGGGACAAATTTAAAAACCATTATATTATTGAGCACTTCTGCCTTTCTGCATGAGAAAAGAAAAAACTTCAACATTATTTGAGCCAGCTCTTTCTGAAAGATGAAGCAAGCAATACGTATTAAAGTTGCTCAAATTCTCAGCTTTTCAAATGACTAAGAGCACTCGCACTGTAATTCAAGAGCCTGCAGTTGGGTGTATTTCACACAATAGTCTTATTTTTAAGAAATTTCAAACACAGATTGAAGTTTTTTTGGTACTTTTATTTAACCCTTTAACACCTATAATGATACTCTAATTATAACAGTTCGCCTGGTATTCTTGTCTTGTGTGTTTATCTTTTTGTCATAAAAATTTCTTTGCATAATTATTTTTGCACGTTTGCACGTTCAGATGAAATAAAACTTTCAAAGTCTAGAAAATATATGTTATTATTACGTTATAAATGCTCAGAACAGTGTGTAATACTGTAAGGATTCCCCTTCATCAGGGGAATCTCAATAAATATAAAGACATTACATAAGATTATATAACATTTAAGACTTACAAAGAAAAGCAACTTTGATGTCAAGGTCGTCTTGACATCTTTCTCCACTATGTACAATTGTTTTGGCACTGAAATCTAAAACCAAGTGTGTCAAAAAACAGAGGAAGAAGGCGAGAAACATATGAAGAAAAGACGCAGTTTAGCACGAATGCGGCAGACGCAAACACAGTAAAAAAAACAGCACAATCTAATGGTAATAAACCTATAACTACAATGAAAACAATGCCTGCACGATTCTATACAATACAAATATAATATATAAAATTAAATCGACTCTGGGGTCACGGTGGCGCAGTGGCTAGCACGGTCGTCTCACAGCAAGAAGGTCGCTGGTTCTAGGCTCGGCTGGGGCAGGTGGCATTTCTGTGAGGAGTTTGCATGTTCTCCCCCTGATCGCGTGGGTTTTCTCCGGGTGCTCCGGTTTCCCCACAAGTCCAAAGACATGCGGAATAAGTGAATTGAATAAGAACGATTGCCCATAGTGTTAAAGTGTGAATGTGTGTGTGAATGTTTCCGGATGGGAAGGGCATCCGCTGCGTAAAACATATGCCAGTGAGTTGGCGGTTCATTCCGCTGTGGCGACCCTGAAAGGGAAGAAAGCCGACATGAAGATGAATGAATGAATGAATAAATCGACTCTAAAACAGCTAAAGTATTGCTAAAGTCATTCACACGTAATCAATCACTGTCACTGCTCTCCTACGCTCCTCAAAGTTCCTGTCCCTGGAACACAAGCGATGTTGTCATTACTGTAATAAATGTCATATCAGTCAAAAGAACCGTTTCTCAGCTTTCAAAATCAGACTTTTTCAATAGTGTGAAAATAACCAGAGCTACGGTAGTTTGAAGTGCGCAAGTCACTATTGTGTCGCTGGCGACAGTTACGATATTTAAAGGACAAAGGTGCAGTTTTTCAAGAAATGTAACAAAATGAATGCTAAAATTACCTTTATGTGTAAAGACACATTAAGGAATCCTGGTCAAACACTGATTTCACTGAAAGTAGTAGTCCAGCCAGAACATTCACAATATGAGTTCCAGTCCTGACCTAATTGTTATGCTTACGTTTAGTGTTTTGGCCTGAAGTGCTACCTCTCACCTTTCAGTCGAACAAGTATTTTTTCAGTCTTTACAAATATTTTAGAAAGCCTATGGCTGTAAACCTTTAGTCTGGAAGAGGGGAGGGAGAATCCATGATCCAAAATCATGTGTATATTTCTGCAGTACAAACTCTGGTACTAAAATACATAATGCATTTTTAAGGCTTTTAACACATTTTCAGGGCCAGGTGGCTTGTAAAAGCAAACAATTCAATTTTAGGAAAAAAAAGTTTGGATAAACTGTTTTCCTTATTTGAAATCTGAAATATCACAATTTAAGTATATTATTGCAAAATAATAATAATGCAACAAGCATTGATTGGAAAATGTTTAGGTATTTTAACCTTTTCGTAGGGGTTTAACATTCTATGTATCACATTAGGAAAGCTAAACATTTTCCAGCAGAAAAAATGGTAATGAACATATACTTTCCAATTGTTGGGTAATTTTGTACCCAATGTATTCTACATTTGGCAGTCAGTCTTCATTACATCAGCAGTAACTAACATATCCTTGTCGATTTTTTTGATCGGCGGTGTCTAGGGAGGTCATTACAGTCATGCTCCTATATTCGTGGACTCTTGTCACATTTTGCACACTGTAAATCCAGCATTACCAGCTTGCTCCATTAAGTCATATTTAGAAAATTTAAGTCAGGTTTATAGTATGCCATGGTCAATCAGTCTTTGTAGCACTTCAAACTGTGTGACTGGCTTCATTTCCTGACCGTATTTTACTATTATCCCTAAAATAAGCTATGTTTTATAGAAAAATCTCCTGTACGCTGAACTGTATTTTAGATTTTATTGCAATAAGCACTTTGATGGATGCTGGTAGAAATTTCTTTAACACAGGTAAAGTGGGATTGCGTCATTCGAAAAGTCAGTATCTCCAGGCCAAAAGAAAACATTATCACAGCACGCTTGCTGGTTCACCTTTACTGAACCTCTAATTCCTACCTCCCAACTAGCTGCCAAAATAATGCAAAGAGTTCAGCTCTGCGACAGGTCTGCCTCTGTAGTCTGATACGGCACAGACTTGGTTGAGCCTTACCAATTGATTCAGTGGCACGTTCCTTGTTTGAAAAGGAGCAAGAAGTTGGGGGTTTACAAAGTCTTTTAGTTCATTCATTAATCACAGAAGTAAACAGTCCATCCAGTGACACCTGGTGAGGTTAATGCCTGAGACCCTGAAGTAATCACCACATCCCCCGCACCGACTCACCCAACCACTCACATGAAAGCTTGTGATTATAGAGGAAATGGGAATTAGCAGAAACATTTTGGAAAGCCACTCTACAGGTTTTGTAGCCAGGGATAAATCGGCAGGGAAAAAATGGAGAGGCTGTGGGCTGATTGGACCGTTCCCTTGAGGGAGCCAAGCTGGGATAGGCAAGGGGCCAAAGGTCGAGCCTACACCAAATTAGTAGTGTCTGTTATTTGAAACCAAAATAAAGCAGGAGTAGAAGCAAGAGATTCCCCTCCTTTCGACGCTGGAGAGATCTCTGGGCCCTTTCTTGAAAATTACCAAGAGGCCACATCGCAATTAGTGGTTTGTTTCTTTTAGACTGAAATATGGCCATAATTCATAGCTTCCAATTCATTTCATTTGAAAAGATGTATAGGTTTGCTGGACTGAAGAATGAATGGTTACACATGATATGGCAGTTGGTTACCCAGAAAGCAAGTACACAGGGAATTAGCACTGAATGTGGAAGAGCATACAATTGCTTTCCATTACTATGTTCAATAGCGAATGTTGTTGAACCTCTATCATTAAAGAAGTATGAGAAACTAAACTCAGCTGTACAGCGTGGTTTGTAATGGCTCCAGTTAGTGTCTCAAATGTCAAAATATTCTTGGACTCACAGTTCATTTCCATTTTTTCCCCTGTACTTAACACAAATGTGACTGCTAGCCAGCTGAAAGTCAAGAGACCTCCATATTTTGCTTGAATATACAAACATGATCGGCTGTTTAGAGCCTGTTTAGGACATTGATCGTGAAAAATGGCTCTCATGTGTAACTGATAAATCCTGAAAAGCAAAGCGTGCCAGGGATTTGTTTAACTGAGATTTTAAAAACTAAACCATTTGATACGAATCAGTAGGCTCTCAATTCAGTCATTACAACATACATGGAGGGTTCCAAAAGCACATTTCGATTTATAACCACCTCTCCTTTCCAAGATTGTTGCCCTCTCAAACGTTTGCCAATAGGAAACTGTTGCTTGGACTTCCCAAAGCATGAAGCAGGATTCCTGTTCCTCATTACTACATTTTTGAATGACTCTGGGATCAAATTGAGGTCTTTCCATTTTAAAATACACAAAGACTTTTAAAGAAAAAAATTTGGAAAGTAAAGGCACAACATTCTTTCTCAGGTCAAATCATAAATAAAAAAATGGTGCTTCTCAAAATCTCTCTTCTTCATAAAGCTTAAATCATAGTAACCAACTGAAAATAGTATGGAGGTAGGGTTGTGCGGAGGTTACCAAAGCTGTCTCTCAGTCACAAGTTATCAGGCTTGAAATGCCTTAATATTTACTGCTCTGTTGGGGTTTTGGAGGCTTTGTATTTCCAATAGGACTGAAAAGGACTAGGACACCTGGTCACTCAGTAAGAGCAGAGCTTGGTATACCTCTATCTTAGGATACCTCCGAACTAGGATGAATCAATTGGCATAAAAGTAGAACTAACTAGTTTATTAAGCAAAGTTTAAAAGTAAATCAGGTAATTGTATGATAATTAAAGTTTAGTTGTTGTTGTTGTTGTTTTTTTTAACAAAAAAGCAAAATTTTAACAAAAATTATTTTTTAAAATCTCTTCAATTGCCTTCAAAAACATTTCAAGCTGGACTTGCAAAAAAAAAAAGTAGAAAATATGTTGGTCTTTATTAAAGTAGTCTCTGAAAGTTTTAGCATCTTTTTCTACACTGCACATCTGCATGGCTGTATCGCAAGTGGTGATAGATTGCAAACTTCTCTTAAAGTCCTCAACAGAGGTTCACTGAAGGTTTCATGTGAACGTTTACAAGTGCTCTGCAATAAATGAACCACAAGAGCACTTTAAATGACAGAAGACGTGGATTTAAACATCCGCAGTCAAAGAATGGAATGAGATGAAGGCTGCTAGCTCATCCAAAGCACTCAATTCTAATAGCTATACAGTTAAAAAATATAAAAATACTTTCCAAAAACAGAGAAAATAACTTTTATTTCCATACATTTGCAGAACTTTTATTAATTCCACAGGTACTTCTTATTTGTAAAAAGTTAAAATAAAATGTAAAAATCACATAATCTCATGGGTGGATTTCAAATTCTGACTCTGACTCGAACCCACTACACCAAACAATAATAATGATAGCCATCCATTTTAATGTTACTCTAAGACACAAATAGAATATGTCAGACTTGCATAAGCAAGTTTGTTGACTCAGTGCCATTAAGAAAGAAACATGTCATTTACCCATGTATTTTAGTAAATAAGAGCAATCTTTATCTTCTCTGCAGGCCAACTGAATACAAAAAGGATAACCAGCAGGTGTTTGGCACTTGTTTATACAGCAGATTATCCCCAAAATAAGAATTAAACCCTGTAACTCAGGAACACGTACAGATTCCACAACATTAACATTTGTTTTGTATTTTTACTGAATTGGACAATACATTTTTACAGTGAAGACAAGCAACACTCTGTGAGACTCCACATAAAAGTACTTTAAACCGTGTTTGGCAGCTAGGTTAAATGTTTGCAGAAGTAAGGCTTCGCCAAGAGCTCCTGGCAAAAATAACTTCACTCTGAAATCATTTTAAAATATTAAACAGCACACTGAAAATATGTACAGCTCTGCAAATAAACTACATGGTAATTGCAAATGTATGAATATAAACAGACATTAATGTAAATAAACCCATTTAAAAACTTGACGAGGGAATTTAGAATGTTGCCACATTAATAAACACTTTAACAGCTTACATGAACATATATTATAGTAATTTATCTCATTTGTTAAACACAAATGATTTCTATCAATAACCCCCCCCCCCCCCCCCCCCAGAATATTGATATTAATTCAGTCACTTGAGCATGATTAATGAAGAATCAGAGATTAACGTTGATCACTGCATATATGCAGTATATAAAGTATATAAACTAGAATATATTGTAATGGTAAAAACATTTTATTAATTAAATCATTTTGCTGACTTGATAAAAAGTGTATTTAATATTCCTAACAGGATTTATTATCCAAAACTCAAATATCTTAAAATGCTATCTCTCTCAGAAACAATGATTATTTAAATTATTAAATTAAATGGTCACACATTTGCTTCACATCAAATGTAAAAATTATATTGTTAACATTGACTGAATTAAAATTAGTTAGAGATAGATATGATTTTTTTTCAATGGAAGCTATAAACTCAAGCAATCTTAAACTAAGGAAATATGACAAGTACATGTTTTAAATCAGCAAACAAAAAGGTAAACTTGTGTTTCTATGACCTATATCATGCATGTTGAGCTTTGATGATTCCTTCAACTGTAATGAGACTTTAAAAAAGACTTTATTTTTCATTCAATAGCTTGCTGAATCCTGTTGAGAGAATGTTGACAAAGAGAATCACTAAATCAAAACTTAATCACTAATCACAAAATCAAACATGGCTATTTTAAAACAAAAACTTGATAAAAAAACTTGCTAAAAACAAACTGAAAGAATACTCTCAGAGAACGAATCACAAAACAACAACTAACTTAAATTATACTTGTTTTGTCTAAAGTGGCAGAAAAAAAATTTGCTCTTAAAGGGGCCCTGTTATACAAACTTAAGAGTAGATAGGACATTTGCAGAAACTAAAAGGTTAACGAAGAAAACTGCATTTTAAAAATAATATAAAAGGTGTTGTGCTAGTATCCGACGAAGAAGACGGGAGTTACATAGCCAGATAATCTAACAAGAAATTACTTTATAACATTTGAAACAATTTAATCCATAACAAAAAATAATATTTATTAACATTTTTGACAATCAAATCTTCGTTTATTAAAAATATCAGCTTCCGGTCATAAAATCTACTTCTGCATTCATCTGCATTGTTTTGATGAAAAGCTACAAGTCTCTACCCCAACTTGTTTTCTAAACCTGTACTCTCTCATTATTCCTCTGAATAAATAGTCCACTATATCACTTACTAGTTGTATAGTCTATGGTTTGCAATAGCAAGATCTACCCAGACTCCTGTGCATCCTAAAAATGAGATTATAGCCCTTACCTGTTCTCCTTCGTCTCCTCGCTCCTTGTCTTGATTGTGTCAGTTACTCTGGTGTTTGTTCTTGATCTGGTTATCCCTGTAAAAAAATCATTAGAAACGTTAAATCAGTAAATACATGACTTTTGGGGTGTTGTCCTCAATGCTTCAGTTGATTTACAACCAATTTACAATTCACTTACTCCTTTCTCTCTCTCACTCTCTTAGCAAGTGACACTTACCTACACAAAGAAAAGTTAAATCTACTTCTTAATTGCTCCTTCACCAATGTAATTATCTCTAATGTGGTTCTTAAGAGCACTGTTGATCAATCACTGGTTAAATATAGTGAAATACATCTTTTACATGGTGGAAATAATACTGGTGTTTGTATCTTCGTTCACTGAACATACTGAATTGGTAGTAGGGTGATTTTGTTTGACTCCTTGCCATTTCAAAATGGCACCTTTCTTAACCTCAGCCATTTATTTATTTGTATTCAATGACATCACCGATGGCGTCTCTGCTCAAAGATGAGGTTAAAACAGTTAGCCAGCTATCTGCCAGCTTCACTGAAGAAAGTATACTAACCTCATACGCTGAATTAGTAGAGGGTTTCTGCATCGATAATCATCAATCTTCCATGGCAGCGGGTGCCTTCGGTGCAGGTCAGAGGCTGCCATGTGCAATCAGGAATGAGCTGGAAATCTCTGGGGTGCTTGGAGAGACTGTTACCAATCCCAGATGAGAGCTTTCCAATCAGCTCAAGACTGTGTTTGAAGAGAACAGCACACACCTGCAGGGACAAAAGAAAAACCACAAGTGTCTTTAAAAGCTTTCGTATGAAACAGAGCAGAACCCAGTGGATAGAAAGCAAATGAAGACACCATGAAGCCAACAAAAAGCTTAATCACCATCAGCACAGACAAGAGCTCGCCTAACTCTGAGATAAAGACGGAATAAAAGACGTTAAGCTTCAGAAAATGTACAGTGAGCTAAATAAATAGAAAGTGTTGAAACTAATGAGGTGGTTGAAAACTAAAAATAAGCACGAGGTATCACGACGTACTAGTGCAAAAATTCTTAGTAGATCTCAAACTTTGATGGAAATTTTGTAAAACCTTCAGTCATGGTAAATTAAGTATTCTGACAATCATAAAAGAGTTCAGGTCTGACTTGAAACATCTGCATGCTCCGTGGCTCAGGTTTTCTCACGTGTTTAAACAGATAAGTCAGAACTTGTTAGATGTTATGACAAAATGAACAAAGAAAATAAACTAATTATGGTGTTTTTGTAGTACCTTCAGCTCAGTGAACAATGCTTCACTGATGACACTTAATTGCTTGTTTACTTTTGATAAAATTCTATCAATGTAATGTTGCGGTGAGCCTTGATTTGATTTTGTTTTGGCAGTTCAATTTGTTCCAGACATCGAATGTGACTACGTGACCTGTAGCAGTTCCATTGTTTAAAATTATTAGCATTTCTCTTTGTTAATAACTGTATGCAAATATATAATAACTGTATGCAAATAAATATATAATAATAACTGGGCAAAAACAAAAAAAATTAAGAAGTGACTGGCAAAGTGAACGGCACTCCTTTTTTTCCCCAAACAAGCACTTTTGCTCATAACGATGGTAACATTGGCTTTTTCCAGAAACTTTACAGTTGATAAATTATAAAAACTTGCAAACCTGGCTTGCCAAAGAAATTTGGCGCATTTGTTAGCTCAGTTAGTTGCAGAATATTTGGTGAAAAAGGCTCAGAAAACCTAGAAAACAACCTTTTTTTACATTATAAAATCTGTATTTTCAAATGTTTATTTTGTATTGCAAAATCAGTTCAATTGTTTCAGATGAATTGTGCCAATATCATTCTATTAGTTGAATTGGTCTCAAAAGTACATTAATATTGCTTTTCACAATTATTTCCGAGTTTGTCCAGACATTATTTATTAATTTTTTTTTTTAGCAAATACAGGTAAAATACAGAACATCTGTAATTAAAAAAAAAAAATTCAGTAATGAATTTTGTAAGTTATCTTTATGAGTGTTTTACATTATTGTGATTTATTTTTTACCAATTGTAAATGCACTCGTGGATATCATGCAAGATTCATGTAAAAACAAAAACAAAAATGTTCTTACTTTTTCAATCAAAGAGCCATAACATTTGGCATACCATACCATTTGGAATTCCCCTAAAATGACTAATTGACGACTTTAATGAGACATTTTAAATTTCAAAAGTGCTTCAAGGTTACATAATGTTGGATAATTCCGTGATCTTATTATCCCGAATTAACTTTGGATGTATAAATTCAAGATGTCTTTGGTTCTTTTGATAAACACAATCGCTCTCTTTGTAATGGGATCTTTTGTATTTTGCATTTAAACCTCACTAGGCCAATGGATTGGTAAGGCTAAAAAAAAAAGTTTGTTTAGGGTTTGATCATTTCGGCATGTAAAGACCAACAGAGCAAAACCTGTGACCCCTTAACCTCTGAAACAACATACAATAAAAGTCATTTTGGTAGGAAATGAATAGCTGAAAGATAATTAGATCATTATACATCATCCGCAGTGCAGGTTTATCTTAAGGGAGGACAAGGCCTTTGAACAGCACTCTTGCAGTGGAAATGTCCTCCACGAGCTGACACCATGCAGGCAAACGAAGAAAGATGGTGCTTGTGTTAAACAAATGGCCCGTGACCAAGCTTAAACACCAACTGTGGTGTAAAATGAGTTGACAAATGTGTCATAAATCTCTATGACAAAAAAACAGCAATGCTTAATTCTTATTTCATCCTTAAAAACACATCATTCTACTAGATTTTTCTTTAACAAACTCTCATGAGTTGCCATATTTAACTATATTTCCTACATATCATTCAAAAGCTTTAGGGGCATGGGGTAACCCAAAGGGAATGAAAGGCAAACATGCAATTAGGGGGCAGCGACGGAACCCAGAATGAAACAACCCACTTACAAAAAAAAAGAAACAAAACTGACTAAACGCAACAATGCCAGAGGTTATGGATTTCCCAGGCACACACTATTTCGATAGCTAGTTTATGATTTGTGGGTTAACTTTCATTTGTGGTTTCTTACAGCATTTTGTCTGTGCTTTAGTCTCATCATGCTTAAGAAAGGAAAGTGATTCACAATCACCCAAGGCTAAGGCACTTGTAAAAGTCCCATCATATTTGCAGAAAGTTAAACTGAATCACACCATGCAGGCCTGCCAAGTCGGACTTTCTTCATGGGTGGTCCGTCCCCTTCTTGATGTGGAAACTGAATTAGCAAATTTGCCCTCGATCTGGAAACATTTTCTACCTTCCAGAGCTTGCTTAATATAGAGACGTAATAAAACACCTTCGACCTCTGGCGTGTTGTTTTACCAAATAACATCTAACTGGCCATTACTTCCCATTAAGCCTAATGGTTAGCCTAATTATGATAATTCCATAAAAGGCGCTGTGTTTAGCTCAAACTGTGGATGGACGTTAAGTTAATGACCGGCCTCTCTTGAAAGCTGCTAGGGTGTGTGTCTCTCATCAGCTATTAGCCACTAGCGTTGTACATTATTCGGTTTATGTAAGTAAATCATCTACACTTCATCAGTCATGATCATGATTGTTGACCGTCTCTGTTACAAAGTATAAATGAGATTGATTAGCACATATAGCGATCTTTAACAAGAGATATTTACACTGTTTTAGCTTACGTGTTGTAAATGGCAGACTAAATAGGCATTAGATAAGCCCTTTTTCTTTGTGTTCTTCAACAGAAATCCCCTTCACACCCTTAGAGTGGAGCAAAGGAATGTCTAAGTCGTGGATGAACTAGCTTCTGAAGAGACAACCGTCAGATTCCACAGGGTATGTTTTGTCTTATTGCCGAGGCATTAGACACACTGTGGCTTATACAAGAGCACATTAGGGCTGCTTAAATATTTTTCTTTGCCACTTTTCAAGGAAATTCTTCGAAATCCTTTCGGTAATCAGGAGGACTTTCTTTAAAAATGTTTAAAGCTTGGAACTTGTGGTATTCGGTTTTCAAAAAGGCATTGACTGTTAAAAGTCAGGCCACAGTATTAATTTTATATATGAGACGCTGGCAGGCAGGCATCGCTGCTGATTAACACTGGGTCTGGAACTAAAGCTGTTGTCCCAGGTGCACTGTGTTTAGAAAGGGACCACATCCAAAATGAAATAGTTTGCAGAGGAAGTCCATCACAGCCCATATGTGCTGGAGAGCCAGACCACATTTAAACACTTTGTGCGCCTTCGCTTCCTCAATTGTATTGTTAAAAGAGGATTTTTTTAAAGAATGATCAAGGCCAAGTAAAAATTATGCCATATTTTGTACAAGAAGTTTTCCTGTCTTGATTTAGTACAACGTTACACGTAATGCCAGCCAGAACGGGACTGTTTTAGGATTTTTAAGATTATACACATGTTATGAGCAGTTTTTTATTGCAAAGCACAATCAGGTTTTATTTGAATCAGTATTCTTTGTTTGAAGTTTTCAGAACTTCCCTGAACTGAGTGATTATTTCTGTATTTTTTGTTCTTTATTTAACTCACCATAAAATGCCATTTTGTTTTTTGCTTTTGCTTACATTGAAGGAATTTGGCTCTGTTGACAAACATTGGTGGAGAGTACTTTTACATTTAGTGAATACTATTTTTTTTATTTTACAATTCTCTGAGTATCATCTTGCTGAGGTTTGCCCTCTGTAACGTGTACATTATTTCAGAAAAAGCCTCTCATGGCGTTGATAATTTCTTTACAAAGACTTAACCATTCTAAGCTGACAATTTGGGTTTGTCAAATTTCAGCATTTTGAAAAAACAACAAAAAAACTAAACAAATGACAACCATTATGGCTGTGCTAATTTTGCCTTGTAAATACTTTGTCTGCCATTGTAATTTATTTTTATAAAAAAATAAAAAAAATTTTATTAAAATTTACAATTCATGTATTTAAAATAACTGCCATTAACTGAATAAACCCTTGTGTGGACCATAAAGTTCCTGTATTGTTACCATTTTAAATAACTTTATTTTTCTTGGCTATATATAGACTACAGTAGATTAATTTTGGGATGTAAAGGAACAATCATACACAATGGAACAAGGTTGCCAGCAAGTGAAAATGACCAGTTGACCAGATATGGAGTGACCCATACCCGGAATGTGTGCTCTGCAACTCATCCCAGTGTACACATACAGCAGTGAACAAACACACCGTGAACACTCACCCGAAGCGGTGGGAGCCATGGCCGTGGTGCCCAGGAAGCAGTCGGGGAACTGGTGCCTTGCTCCACAGTTGTGGTTGTTGATGATGGGAGAGTAAGTATTTCATCACTCACACCAACTTGAACTCGGTGGATCTGGGGATCGAACCGACGACCTTCAGATCACCAGTCTATCTCCTTATCCACCAGACCACAACTGCCCTTTACTGTTACAGACTTTACTTAAACTGTTACTTAAACACTTTGTTTTAATATATACACATACATACATACACACATAATAATCATTTATAACACTTTGCAGCAAGTCTAATTTGCACAAGGAGGAGAGAATGCTAAAATAATGCAATGTTGCTTATTAACTTTTAAGCTTGAAACAATTCATTTTCATAATATACACTGTATAACCAAGTATTGTCTTCACTTAAACAGTCAAACTGTCTTACCTAGTCACTCTTTTTTCTTTCAAAACTGAGAAATCAATATTTTAAAGTACAATATTTGTCAAGAATCTTATTGGGTGAGTTTTAAAAGCATTTAACATTTTATTTTTTCACATGTTTTCCTCTTCAACTGATGTGTAAATAGAATACAAGATAAATACACTAGCTTTAGTATAACTATAACCTCAAAACTCAATTCAAATGAGTTAGAACACATTTACAAAATCCATTAACTTCTTTCACAATTACTGTGAATCTGCTTTTGAAAAATTCATAACTCATCATCTCTTAAGTAATTCTGGAATACAGTTGGAATATAGTTGGAGGAGAAGCGGGACCCCTAACATAACAAGCATTATTGCTAATGAGTGAGGCTTTCAGGCTGCCGTTGTGTGCTGTCTCTGCCTTCACGGAGCTGAAAGCAGGGAAAATTGTGTTGATTAGGGCAACGGCTTCTCTGAGCCAAAGCAGCTGCTTCAATTCTAACTGATTGCTGGACATGAGGGAATTTAATAGTTTTCTTTTGTCCAAAATTATTTGGTTCCATTTGCTTACAATTAATTTTTCAAACACGTAATATATTTCAAAGTAATTCTGTCTATACAAGGATGAAATGTGGGAGCTGACTTGACAAGCCTTCTTACATTTACAATTTAAAGCGCTATTTAATTAGTTGTTTTACATACAAAAGGCACAAACATACATGTATCTATTACATATATACAAATAAATGAAGAAATATATAACACCCAACAAAATATAATACTGTACTTAAATTGGTCACTGTAAAAATAGTCAACTTTCAATGTTTTCCATTTCATTATAATTAGAAGATTAAAAGAACTCCTTTTCATTAAAGGAAAATGATGAGTGTTAAAAAAGAAGAGATAAACAAGGAACTTTCTAAGAAAAGTAAACGGCTGGTGACATCTGTATTGCCATGGGTTCTTAAGGGTTTTGAATAAATATACAATTGATTTCCTGCAAATAAATTGCAAGTTAATTAAAAACAAAAAAGGGGGATAAGTCAAACAGAATATTTACTCTTACTAAAATGTAGATTTTCACTTATTTCTAGAGTATGGGATGAAATTTGTAGTTTTTCTTTCTACAATATTTAATTTAGTAATTTTCACGGTAATATAGGATGTACTCAAACCATAAAATGTTTCAATTCCTGTTTCCATTATTACCAAAGTCATAAAGTAAATTCTGTAGTGCATAGACGCATGCACATTTACATTACGTTATTTGGATATAGATTTTTTAAAGTACAATAGAAAAATAAAACTTTAAATTAAAAATGTGACTTTTGCTGTGTAACTAAATTTCCTGTAAGAATCTGTATCCCACTTTTGGTACCCCCAGAAGGCTGGAATAAACAAAATAGCCTATTAATGACCACAAAAATAACACATTTTGGACTGTTCAGTGCAATATGGATGTAAACTGTGCACATTGGCTGAAAACCTGACCCACATGTCCCAACAAACACCCTATCCTTAGAATTCTATCCCACAGCCTAATACTGGACTAGTAGAGAATTTATTAAATATTAACCTTTAAAAAAACTTTCTAAATAATATTTAGAACTAAGTCAGGTTTACCTCTACCGCTATTTGACCCAGATTTAGAGACTAAAAATAAGGCAGAGATACAAATCAGAAGTTTAAAAGATGTAGTCATTGCACTCTACAGATTTGGGTTCTGTTTCCCCTGGTTCTAAAAATATTTATTGTAAAGGTGTTTCAGACTCTCCACGGTCTGAAACATCCACAAAACCATGAACTGGTGAGTTAATGAACACAACCTTTGGTTAATGAGTTTGCATTCTTATATCTGACTTCATTAGCCCATAAAGAAGTGCATTTGCAGCTTTTTCCAATCAAGCAGAGTGTATATTCAGTGTTGGGTTGCTTGATGAAGTGCCAGGCAGTTCTGGCTGTCAGTCTGTGAACTGCAGAACATTATTACTTCAGCAGTACCACACATCTAGTAATTAATGTCTATACATGCTCCTGTTTCCTCCCGTCTACTGGCCTCACGCTCCACTGTTGAAACATGAATGGCTTTCCAAAAGGTCACAGAGCGAGATTTTATAAACTACTCTTTCTCTCTTGTCACAGTTTAATTTTCATGTCATCTGAGGTGGACACCACGAAAACATAAACATACATCGACACAACAGCTCTTGATGATCCAGCGACGATTCGATTAGGAACAGATCTCCACCACAATAGAGAATGTAGTAAAGCTCATCAGGGATTACCATTAAAAGTTGAATTAGATCTAAAAATATAGTTTCACAGTTGCAGTGCTTTCATAATATTCAAACTGTGACTTAAAAACTTGTTTTTGATGTCTTAACACAAAAAACAATAATGTATGTGCAGTATAACTATTCATCAGCACACTCAATACAATGTAGTTGTCAACACAGAAAATATTATTCATTCTTGTAATTTGTTAAAAAAAAATCAAAGCGTCACATTCAATCACCATGAACGTATGCTAGCAATGTACATAAACATAGTTTAAAAATAATATAACATAGAGACAACCTGGAGAATTCACTTAGAGGCTGATTGACAGGCAGTGAGACCTTTACCGTTAAGAATATTTTGCATCTAAAAGACATTTTAACACCACCATTTTCAAACTAAAATGCTGAGTACCAATTAATTGTTTACCAAACAGTTTTGTATAACAGCTGATAAAACAACAATCATTTGGTGGAAGAGGATGGAAGAACACCCCAAACCTCTTAGAATCATGGATAAGTTACTGCCACTGTAATTTAGGCAGAACATTAGTCATTGAAATATAGAGCAAGTGAATAAAATGAATGGTTATGGAACTGAAAGTCATGTCATGGCTTAAACTGACTAGAAAAAAAAGTGTGTGAAGTAACCCGAGCATACTTGTATTATATGTGTGTGTGAGCATGGGGGAAGGAGCACATCTGAGAGCAATCCCCTTATGTGACACAACACAGACATAACAGTCTGCACGGACACTTGTTACCAGCGCATAAACACTTGCCTTAGAGAGCTTGGGTTGAGAGCAGCTGAATGGGCCTGGAGCAGATCTGCTATTTATCAAACCCTAATTAACTGTTAATTTGCCAACCTTTAGGTTCAAGCATGCGATCAATTCATCACACCCAGAAAACACAGTCTTCAGCCCTCCCCAGGGGTGGCCAGCCTTAACGCTTTCTACATCCGAGCTTACTATATAGTCCTAAAAGAAGATATATTTATCTCAAGTTTAAAAGCAGACACCAAATAAATTATTGTTTACATAAAATTTCAATGGTTGTTTCATTATACCATCCAAACTTGGCCACAACAAATATGACAACAAACGTTTCCAATTATTTTCTTTAAAAATGCTAATTGTTATTTAAACAATAAGAGTCTTGGTAAATGACAATTTTCTATTATTTAAATAGTGTAAAAGTATTTTTACAGTAAAAATGCTAAACCATTGCCGTTATTCTGATTGTACAACAATTTCACAATTAAATGCATTGAAAACAGTACAGTTCTGTTATTTTATTGGTTTCTTACATATGATGAACAGCTTCTTTTTTTAAAAAGGACAAATATTGATTTACCCAGGTCATAAAAATAAATATTATAATGCTAAAAGCTATAACATTTTGGGTTACCATATTGTTGAGTGTCAACAAAAAATAAAAAAAAATTGTTAAATGCATCTCCCTCATATTTTGTGATTATGTTCTCACATAAACGAATACAACCTTACATTTTTACAAGGTACTTTTATTTTTTAATAGCTTGTTTGTATATTTAAATTATAGCACACCAGGAAGTTAGGAAACATTTACTAAATAAGTAAAATAATCACCCTGAGATGACAATGATGAACAAATGCTATCATGCTCTGTAAACTGACAAAATTGACAGACCTAAAAAAACATATTGAATAAATGATCCCTCGAACAAATCTGAATGACTTCTCTTCATCCACCAAACACCTAACACTAGAGATTATTCTTTAAACTAAAATAATTTAAATAAAAAAGAAATAGATATTTGGAACAAAACCTTTTCTGCTTTTAGCTCAATGAAAACGATGAGTAAAACTATACTTTTGAAAAAGCATGGGAGAAGCCTGGGAGTGTAATTTTGCCTGATGCTTAACCTTGCTGTTATACTAACTTACAAAAAAAATCTTACACAATCTAGTATATATATATATATATATATATATATATATATATATATATATATATATATATATATATATATATATATATAAATCCTAGCACTTTAAATTTAAAACAGCATAAATACGAGAGATTTAGTACTGAACAACATCTTTACATAAGGTATGAAAAAACCCACACAAATTATTTATTTAACTTGAGGATACAGCAAATTGTAGGTTCGATTTATAATACCCAACAAACGCTGTCTCCGCCTTTCCCTGTGGACAGTGGAGGTGACTTATCATGTGTTAAAGAAGACATCACAGGCATATGGAGCTCTTTATAACAAGATGGTGACAGCAGCTTTCAACAAAATGGTGGAAGTGCATACAAAAAAACATTGCTGAAAGACGTGTTATTCTATCCTTGTGTTTAAATAGGTTTTGTCTATTAAGGCAGACATAACTGACAACTCGCAGACAAATCATGCTATTATCACGTCATGTTGAGTGTCTTTACTCACATGGGAATCAATTTGTTGTGTGCTCACCAACAGCTTTCTGGTGATTCTAATCAGGCACAACTCACAAGGTTTTTCCTTAATTGTGATTTACCTTCAATTCACAGTAAATGTTACCCTCTAGACTATTTCATTAAGGTGAACAGTACAATGAATGATTATAACTGCCTGATTTCAAATAAACGTAACAATTACTCAAAGATAACTGAATAATAGTGACTGAATTTTTTTCTCTATATGTTACTACAGAATTTAAAGGACACCCATTATGATAAATCCACATTTGCAAGTACATCGGACATAAACGTGTTCTTGAACAGTGCGCACACAACACACTTCTGTTACTATGGTTTGGATTCATAAAGTTTTTTTTTGTTCATTTACAAAAAGTAAAATTGCATTAAAAATTCTGTGTCGTTTTGTGACCAAGAGGCAAAAGATATCTTCAAAAGGGCCCGTCCACTACTAATGATTGACAGGTGCATTGGCTTTCCAAGCAACAGCTAAATAATTATTTGCTTTGTATATTCTCAAAACATATGGATAACTTTAAAAAAGCATTATTTTAACTAATATGTATATATATATATATATATATATATATATATATATATATATATATATATATATATATATATATATATATATATATATATATATATATATACATACACACATATCAGTAAATGATTTGCTTATAAAACTCACATTTAAAACAGGACATTTTAAAGCATAGATTTTAATTGGGTGCAGAACAAGCAGTTTTAGCTCATTGGTTCATACAGATATCTATAATAAATGCTGCTTTTCTTGTTTGAATTTGTTCAGTCAACAACTGACCATTTTTTGTAAAAACTGTTTGTTTTGGGTTTTTTTGTTGTTTTTTTAAATATAGTATAAAGTTTAAGATTTTCACCATTTGACATATATATCTTTTTAAAATTTCATAAGAAAAACCTGTTAAAATCTGTAATTTTACATATTTTAATTATGCACAGCCTTGTTGTTTTGAAACCGCTTTTAAATATTGAAATATCACACAGTTAAGTAAAGAAAAACATAACACAGGGTTACTAACTAATGAGACTAAATATAGAGGAAGAAACTAAATATTTTTACCGTAAAATATAATTTGGTAGTTTATCGCAAATTGCGTTACTTACTGTTTGGCAAATGTGCTGCCAATCTTTTTTTTACAGTATTCCATTTCCTGCTGTTGCTTTTTTTTAGAGTGAATTCAATAAAAGACTATTCTCAACATCAGGTACGGAACCAATTTAGAGGCTAAATGGGTACTAAGAGAGCATTCTGTGTACAGACACTTTACAGAGGATGTTAGACTGGGTCTACTAATGACTTGTTCAAAGCTGAAATGAGCTAATTTGTTCAGGCATGTTTCTGGTTGCCAGTATAAAAATTGGATTTGTGTTATAATATGCCAGCAATAACTACCCTGCGTAAGTGAACTTGACTGAAGTCGTCCAAGACAGCAATTAACAGCAAACCTGTAAATATCCTACAGACCACTCGTTCTCGCATATGCTGGGATTAAAGGCAGGTATTTAGGTTTGATGAAATACTGCTGCAGTGTGTTCCATGGGCAGCTGGCTTTCTCCCAGGCTGCTCTTGGTCAGTCTAATGCGCTCTGATGGTCCCACCAGAGTATTTCCTTACACACTCCGTTGGTTGGCAAGCTCTTGATCAGAAGCAGAGCTTCTCTGTGGCCATTCATTCAACCCCAAACTTGGTGCACGTGTGTCCGCGTGTGGGGCTCAGTGTGTGAGAGCCTTGGGGAATGACATCCCAAAGAGGAAAAAAAAAGGGATCATCGTGTGCAATCAGGCGTTCGCCACCGTGTCATTGCTGTGCTTTCACTGTTTTCTAAACTGCAATTAAATTATCATTTACTTTTGCAAGACACACATCAGTCAAACTACATTTAACAGCTAAAAATGCGTAATGCAACAAACACTTCTTTGTGGTCATGAGTTAGCGTCACTGCAGGCACAATACTTTTCTTTACCAAGTGAAGCACAAAATAATGTCGATTGTTTGTTTTTGTATTGCAGCCTCTAGTGGTGAAGGTTTTTTTTTTTGTAAAACTTCAAAACAGCTGAAAATATTTGGTCTACAAAAGAAAAGAACTGTTTTGGTCCAATTTCAGATAACCCACATCTTCAGTTTTTTAAATAGTAATTATTATTTTTTCCCAATAGTGTTTTTCTACTGGAGTCATTGATGAGTTCCCAAAATCTACGATACAAAAATTGTTCAAAAGAAATACACACATTAATAAAATATGTATTGTTAAAAACAAATCAAGTATTTTTGAGTCTAACATAGATACACTATTTAAATACTTATGTAGATAAAAGTAATACTTCTCTATCTGATGTTAGACTCAAAGATACTTGCTTTGTTTTTAAACACTCTTTTGAACAGGACTTGTCCTCCATACCTCTCTGAGCTTTTCATCCTATTCTTTCTATCCAGATGCCTCAGCCCAGCTGTTCATCTTCTCCCGGAGGCACAAAGGTTCAGGAGGAATTGAGCCTTTTCTATTATCCCATGAAGCTTTGGAAGAAATAATTACTGTACATTAGACACAACATTGTTACCTATTAAAAATGTGTCCTCCTTGCATGGTACTAAACCCAGCTGGGAACTCAGCTCTGTCCTTTTCTTCATATTCGTTGTATTATTTTATGTTATTTATTTTGTTATTAGCTTGTTTTTTCACCAGACTGACTAACAGTGCTTTTTTTCAGTGTTTTATGCATAAAGATGATATGATGCAAATTTGGTGCCAAATTCAAATTCAAATAGAGTCAATCTTCCAAAAAAAATTTTTTGCTACCATACATTACAATCCACTTGAATCCACATTTATATTTGCAAACTGCTTTGTTGTGTTTGCATAAACAGATTCTGCTTCTTTAAAGAACGCTCTATTTGAACATGAATTTGGCACACATTTCACTCCATAAGACTAATTTAGACTAACTGAACGATCAAACTAAATGTAAAAAGCTGCTTTCCATATATTATTTTCCATATATTAAAAAAATATATAGTTATTAAATGCATTTCTGACTTGAATAGTCTAGCAAACACTTTAATGATGGAGCCTCAAAAAGACCAGAAGCCCGATTACAGCAGCAACAGCAAAAATGTAAATGGTTTGTGCCAGATGCAAGAAAAACAGTGTTCAATCAAAGCTCTTAGATTTAAATGATCCTAGTTTCCTCTGCAGTCTGGAACACACACTTAGAAACAAAAGAAACAACATAAACATGCTTCCCAGGTAGAAAAACATGGCACTAAGTTTTCCCACTTTGTCTTTCTGACACCTAACACACACAAAAGCACGCACATAGAGAGGTTGGCGCTTGTGTGTTCTGCGAGGTGTTGTGTTATGAACCAGACCACAGCGCTGTGCAAGTAGGTTTCGGGGTTCTAGTGGACACTGTGCAGGCTCCGCTGGGTGCTATTATCACAGCTGCGAGTTTGCCAGGGAAATTTGTCTGCAATTCACCTGAATTAGAATCACTCATGCGCTTTGTTCTAGTTGCTTCAGCTCCCCTCAGAACATAGGCCTAATGGTTTGTTTATTTTAAAAGTTTTGCTTCTAGCAAATCATTCCTTATCCGTCACTGCCTTTTTGTCCCACTGGGTCGCCCAAAAGAAGAGCTGGAAGAGGTGGGTTGTTAGACGCTCATAAAGCTGTTGCTTTATTTTTAATCCTTTAATTGATTTTTACATTCAATTCACCAATGGTTTGAGTCTCATCATTCATGACGCTTTGATAACATCTGAACTATAATAAATTATACAGGGGCTGATTTTAAAAATAAAAGTAACTTTGTTGTATACATTTATAACATTAAAATTCTATTGGGGAAAAGCAATGGGTGGGTGCGTGCAATTCTAAAACAATTTTAATGCAATAAAATACAAAATAATTATTAGGCAGAAACTATGCCAAATGAAATTTATTGATACATTTGATATATAATATATATGGTATTTTAAAAGAAAAAACTAATATAATAAAATATGGGTAACTTTCAAACTGTTTTTTTTATCCCAATGTTTGGACAAGAGCGTTTTTTAACATTTCCAAAACTATAAAAAAAGTCCCTTTTTTTAAGACATTTGAACTTTACAAAGTAAGCCTTTCCTGTAAACCATTAAAAATATATGTTGTTTACATATGATAAAAAACTGTTTGATTAAAGTGGGCTACAAAATATTACAGTTTTAAAGTGGTTTGTCCAAATAAGAGCAGAGCAAATGGTCCTTGAAATCATAATTGTTGAGCTTAATGGCCACCGCAGATGTCTGTCATCTCACTCTTTGCAGTAAAAGCAGCTGGAATGTGAGTGGAGAGGCTGTTTTGTTCTCTGCTGATGTTCCTGAGAGCAGATCTTATGAAATTCCCACTGAAAATCTATCTGTCACAGCCCAGTGCTTCTGTGTCCTATCTGCTACCACTTACTTAGCCATGCAACAAATTTGCTTTTAATTGCATGAATTGCGCTTGAGTGTAAATAGTTTTGCTTTGACAGTTCATTTATATTGTGCAATTGCTGGGATCTATTTATATTTCAGGGAAAATCCATAGCATATGACTGTGTCATCATGTACTCTGCTCAAAGACAAAAAGCTTGAATGATTATCGGCTGGTAAGGATTGTTTATTTCTTTATAAACTCCACAATTTCTTCATCCACGCTTGGCAAAGCAGATGGCATTTCCTATAGACTGCGTGGGTCTGATGAATGAATTGGTGGAGCATAATTGCTGTGAATTATTGTAAATGCAGACTTTTCCAGAACACTGTTATTCTTTCCATTGTAGTGCAGCAATTATGTCCAAAGGACTTTTAACGATATTTATTTAGAGAAATGTATGCAGCTATCAAAAACAAGATTTGAATTTGAACTTTTTTTTAAGATTTAATGAGATTTTAACCAAAATTGCATTAACGGATTCAGTAAGAACATACAAGTCTTTCTTTTTACACTCATACAAATTTTAAACAAACATAAACAATAAGTTATTTATCATTATCATAATTACTAATGCATTTTACAATAAATTGTTAATTTTTTAATAACAGAGTTTAGGTGGTGTTAAAAAAAAAATTTAAACCAAACCCTGGTTCTGACTTGCACTTGGCTTAGAATAAAACCGTAATATATGTTATAAATGTGTAAAATTGCGTTATAAAGTAAAAAAAAAAATTAAAAAAAAAAGATATAGACGCCAAAATTTGTGCTCGCTATAGATATAGTATATATTTACAATATTTATTAAATTATCGATTAAAACGTAAAAACGTGAAAACAATGTGATAAAAAAAATAAGTGTAAGTTATTTTCACTCGCTAGCTGACATTCTGCTGATTGGTTGGGTAACTTATGTTATTTACGACATTAGGCTAACCAAGAGCATCGCTATGAATTGTGGGAATTGTATGATTAAACGATCAATGAGAGCTGATAATAACAGTTACATTTAAATGTGCATAGTTTATACATTAACTTTAGGGACATTTGTAAAATAAGCCTACCTTTGTGATAACATAGTGTTAACCTGCAGGCTCTCGAGCTGCAGTTGTTTATTTGACAGAGAAAGAGCACCGCATGGTCACCAGACTCGCCACCGATGCCCTTCGTACGACACAGTCCCGTTTACTCGACTCTGGCGGGACTTTATTGTTTGACGGATCTATTGACGACTTTTGATAAACTCAGCGGGAAATTACCTGTTAAGCCCTCCGCGCAGGCCGTGATAACATCAATGTTTGACGATATGTTCTTCTCCATCTTCCCGCCATCAGTGTCACGGTCCATTTCCGCTTCACAATCACCTGGGGATGTTTTCTTGATCGCAGCGGGAGATAGAGCGCGTGTGTGGGCGGGATGAGCCGAGTCAAGTACCTCGTCACTGTGATGCGGGGTGAGTGTTGAAATAAAGGATCTGATTGACAAAGCAACTGAATTAATGTTGGACTTAGAGTTTCTAGTTGAGAGGAAAAAAATAAATTCCTGCAAAATAACTCATTTTGATCCATGATGTCAAATCCAATGATAAAGCAATGTAAAACATTTGTATATATATATATATATATATATATATATATATATATATATATATATATATATATATATATATATATATATATATTCGCTTTGTGTAAAGGTCCGGAAATAAAGTGTAAATGTGGCCCAAGTGGGTACAGCAAAAACATTAAAAGACCTTTGAAGCGTGGATTCACCTTCCTCCCATCTAGATTAAAATATTCCAGTTATAATTTATATATGATATATTTATAACAAAATATATTGACTTTCTAAACTATGAGTAAAGACACAGAAGACTCATTTGATTGAAAAGAGAGAGGTAGGCCAAAACACAAAATGTAAGCATAAACATTATTTCAGGGCTGTAACTTAGCTTTTTAAATATAAAGTAAATATTCTGTGTTGATGACTAATATCAGTGATATATGTTATTCAAATTTACATTGTTCAAGTGTCTTTAATACATTACACATTTTTATGCACCATAAATGTTGTAAAACTTAAATGTTTTTTTTTTTCAAAATATCACAACTCAGATCTCCCCAACAGATTCAAGTTCTCCAATGCAGATGCTTGTCTTTGTAAAAAGATCAAAACTCATCTGAAACAGAGCAGCTGTCAAACCTCTCATAATTATTTAGATATGCTGCATACTTGTGGTGTAAGCCGGCTGAAACGCTCCCTATTAAACGCTCCACTTTAAACTGACCAAAATTAAGCGAAGAATAATCCCTGTCAGTTGTAGTGGTCTGCATCACATCAGCCTGGAAAAGCTTTAATACATCTATGCCACATTCGTTTCTGTAACGTAAACCAACTCGATTCATTCTCCCATGGCCAAAACGTGCAACCCGGGCAAATTCTATTGAGGCATTACAGCCGGCAGGCATGTGACCACATAATTTCTCCCCAAAATGCCCCACATTTCCTCTCTGTGTTATCATTATGCCTCTCAATGAGACACTTGAAAGCCCCAGCCCTTGTGAAGCCAGAGAGTTGAAGGTCTAGCTCTGATTGGGCTTTTTTCCAAATGAGGCCATGGTCTATATCAAGCCCGGTCTGACGACATAACAAGCCTGTTAATATTCAGAGGAAATGCTGAAGGTCAGAGGGCTCAGAACTTTTTGACCTTTAGGGTTCAGAGGGCAGAGAACCAAGGGGTGGCACATGGCAGAACGAGAGCCCTAATGATTTAGATATCTGTTACACACTCAGCAGAAAGCCAATCTCCTCTTATTAACCATCTGCACTGAACGAGTCGAGTCTGTCTGCTAAATAATAAACCAACTTTGTGGAGAGCAGGGCTCATTTTAAAAGCTTCATCGCCTAAATGATGTATAATGAAAGAGAGTTGACCACCACTGCTGTGTGGAATGGGGATTTATATTTGTGCCTATACTTGGCATCCAGTAGGTGGCGGATGGAATGTCAACTGTTATGGAAGATTATAGAGTCTTTTCGGGACATTTATTTATTCTGTTTGTGCTCAAAGAACTAGTGCTCGGACTCTGTGGGTTTGGACAATGAGGAAAACAATCAGTAATGCACTACGCAGTTTCCTCTAAATCATTTCGTCCACACAACTCTTACAAAACCATGTCTCTGGAAAACACTTTCAAAAGTAATTTCCGTCTCATACCACTGCATGTAAACAGAGTAATTGTATTTCGGAAACTCCCTGCACCAGCTGAACCCAATCCTTACACAATATTTTTCCCTTTTTGCAGGGGCTGGAAGGAATAACCATTTCAACGATTATGATGGCATCAAACATGATAAGCAAACAACTTTATTTGAGAGCTATGCTAAAATAAGTACTTTTTGGACAATCTACGAAATTTCTAAAAGTTTAAAATCAACTGTTGATTTTTGGGGATGCCAACTCCTCTCTTATGTTACAGCCCAAGTGTTTCCTTATGGTCACTGGGGTTGCTTACACAGAAAATGGCCGGTTTCATATATATGGTAAAAGACCAGATGTTTGCGTTTGCAAGCCTCAACCTTAAATTTGTTGCATCTGGCTCTGGGCTTCTCTGTTTACTTCGGACTGAAAGCTTGCGATTATGGATGTTTATTCACGTCACAAGGATTTGATCACACTACAGTGTGAAACACTTCACAAATGCTCATGTGAATGGGGGTCACTGAGAGTTTAAAGACTTGATGGGAAAAGCTTATTGGCTAATGGACGCATTCATAATGTTTTGGCATAAACTTTCAACATTTTTTACTCCGCAACTCCTTGCTGCATACTGCAGGTGGAGTACAGCACTGTATGTGAGCCACTTACTTGATAAGTGCTGGAATCACTTTTTTTTATCCAATTTTTTTTTAATTATTCAGTTAATCTGGTTTCCATGCTCATGCTGTTGGTGAAATTTACAATTATTATTTAAAAAATTGTATCCAAAAAATATCTTTAAAGAGCATGGTTGGTACAAACATCATGAACAGCTAAATCTTGAGAGTAAAATTAACTCTATTCAGAGTGTGAATAGAGTACAAATTGAGAACAGAACACTCAAATTGAGTTCAAATATCTAAACAAACACAATAAATTAAATACAATCAATAAAATGCATTTATAATAACTATAGTAATAACTATACAAAATTCAAGAGTTTATTTGTTGTTTCTTTCTCAATGTAACAAAAAAGATTTGAATGTGAATCAATTTGAATTTGACTATATATAAAGAAAGACCAAAAAGATTGAAGTAAATAATTAACAGAGTAAATTCAACTCTCAAAATCCTACTGTGTGGGCACTAGACAGCAGCCTGGGCTTTAACGGTGGGTGTAAACGTTATAAAATGCTAGAGATAAAAATTTGAGACATTTCAGATATAATCCTGGATGCTTGTGACTGTCCCATTAACTAATTTCACACAGATTTTCCCACCTTAAAACAGCATTTTAAACACCATCAAATATCTCCATCTTTCATCGAAGATTAGGCACAAATTTATTACCATGAAAGGAACACTTTCTGATTGCAAAATAAAGACTTAAATCCACATTATCGTCTCCCCATATTCTCTGTCAGAAAGCCAATACCGACTAAAATACATGAACGTGTAAAATGTTTGTTTTTGTGTATAGTATCTCTTTAAGATGGCGTTAGAGTTAAATAACCATATCCTGTTCAAAAGTTACATTTTCATATAACCATTTCAACAGTTCTTGGCACAAATTATGTCATTAATGATGTTTAACAGTTAATAACCTGACAGAAATAAATTAGGAAATTATGTAATTACAACCATGTGTTTAAGCATTGTTTCCCAGCGATGGGTTGCGGCTGGAAGGGCATCCGCTGCGTAAAACATATGCCAGAGAGTTGGCGGTTCATTCCGCTGTGGCGACCCCGAAAGGGAAGAAAGTCGACATGAAGATGAATGAATGAATGTTTAAGCATTTGAGTTAGACAGGTTGCCAGATCATCCCATATCCACGTAAACTTTCTATTTGTAGTACCCACTACTTTGGCCAACATGGAGTCACACTAACCCTCACAAGGGCAGTTGTGGTCTGGTGGATAAGGATATTGACTTGTGATCGGAAGGTCGCAGGTTCGATCCCCAGATCCACAGAGTTGAAAGGTGGTGAGGGTGATGAAACACTTGCTCTCCCATCATCAACAACCACAACTGTGGTGCCCTCAAGCAAGGCACCAGTTCCCCGACTGCCTCCCGGGTGCCGCAGCCATAACTGCCCACTGCTCCGGGAGTGTGTTCTCGCTGTGTTTGTGTGCTGTGTGTACACTGTGGTGGGTTAAATGCAGAGCACAAATTCCAGGTATGAGTAACACAATAGTTTTTTTGGACTGAGAAAACCGGAGAACAAACCTCATCCTCTCCAAGAGACAGCAGACCTTTTATTTCAGCAATGCATTCTGTTTTGATTTTCTCACATGCTCAAAAACAGAAAGTCCTTAAAGAATTTCTCTGGTCTTATCAAGGAATATCAGGAACTTGAACCACGTATCATCTCATGCTCTAAACAGTGATGCTGGAGACCACCTCTAATACTGCATCACTGTTAGGCCACACACACAGAGTCAGGGTTTCCTCCAGCATTCCATCACAATTAAAGAATCCTCTGCATGGCACGTTTCGCAGGCCCGCTGGGGCCTGTTATTAAGAACACAAGTGTTTCAGTGAAATCCCATCTGTGACTCGACCGTGTGCTGTACACTGCTTATGATCAGCATGAGATAAGCTCAGAGCTGACACTCAGCAGATCCCACCTGACTCCCAGAGCACTGTAATTATGAAAGCACTTGCCCTCCGAGAGGAAGCCATAATTAATTCCTAATGGAGTCAGAAATGATTTAAACCCTGGTCAGTGACAGTGCTGGAAAACGAGGTTAAAAGCAACCAGTTTAAAAGAAAAATGTATTAAGGCATATGTTGCGTTAATATCCCTGCTTTATTTTAATTTTTTGGCAAAGCCACACAGGAAAGCTTTCCTGATCCTCCATCTATAATCAACAATCTAAACAGTAACAATTACTCTGAGGAAGTTGAGTACATCTAATTTCAGTACTAAACCGTTGTTTTGTTTTGTTAAATGCTAGGTAAACTATTAAACTATTGTTTCCATAAAAACGACAAGCACAAGTATATGTGTAAAAAAAACCTTCACAAACAAGTTGCCAGATCTGTTTCATTCATGAATGTATGTATGCAGTATTATTATAATCTAGTGTGTTTTATCAAATCTGTTCTAAGTTTATTTAGTCTTAATCTACACAGAGTTAAAATAACACTGTTAAAAATATAGTTACTACTATGTTTTAACTACTATGTTTCTACATTGTGATGATACTTGTACTTTGTGAAAAGGTGAAATACAAATATTTATTACAAAGTACAAAGTGTTCGGTGAAGAATCTAAGTGGTTTAGAAGATAACTTAAAAGATATTTTAACTCTGAGTGCTACTTGTAGTCTTTTCAGAGAGTATTTCATCATACTCTGGCGAGTCAATTTTCCTCTCAGGATTTTACTGTGTAGAATAGAGGCAGAAACATACATTTTTAAAGCTTTTTTTATTAAAAAAACATATTTCATTTTTTTGTCAATACCATTTATTTAGGAAATGTTTTCTTGCAGGCCATTTTATCAATGATTTATAGAAGCCATACATTTTTAGGTGCTAAAAATCATAAGAAAAAACTGATTGCAAATGGATTCGCTAATAATTGAATCAGCTAATACAATTACATGTAAATTTAACAAAGTAAATTATTTGAGATACGATCATATAAACATAGGTTCACATATGTTTAATAGTGTTTAACTTTTAAATAAACTAATTAGATTCCACAATGATGAACACGTTTATAATTAAATAAAAGAAAACTGATTAGGAACCCACAAACACTTAAAGAGTAAACATCACTTGTTTTTTTTTTTGTTAATGAAAATCATTTTGTAATCTAATCAGCACATCTCTGAGCATCGTGTTTTTAAAAGACAAACTATAAGAACAACATTCAAAAAACAGTAAATTGTTGGTTCTGGTGGGGGATCTTTTGGATATGCAAATAAATAAAATTGTTTTATATTCTCAATGACAATCACACTTCGGGTCTTGTCTACAGATAGCAGGGCTGTGAAAAATCACTTTTACTTTTATTTAATTCATTCCTTTTCAAACCTTTCTTTCGTTTCTGTAGTGACATCACATGCCCTTTGTTTTTCCAAAATTGCTCTCTCAAATTGCTCTATAAACTTGTCCTGCAAACTTCTGTAATGCATTTATACAAAATATTTAATTATAGAGGGCAAGGACACTCGGTTCAATCACTTAATGATAAAAGTTTTCAAGCATTATTTTGGGGAAGAAAGAAATCGTCTACTCTAGTGTCTGCCTCTGATCCCAATTTTGAGCAATAATGCGTATATAAAACTACAAAAGCTACAAGCACAAAATTTTTCTATTTTAACATTTAAATTAAGGACATGCTCATAATCTACAAACAGCTTTTAAAATTGATCAGTGAAATCAGAAATATGAAGTCATGTTTCCAAACTTCTTTAAATAGATGCATCCTTTCTTAAAAAAAAGATTCCATTTCTAAAAGTGTTCAGAGTCCTTTTTTCAGAATTCATTTGCTTCTTGATGTCAGTGTTAAGATTCGAGAGCTTTGTTTTCTCTCAGATCAGTCATTCTCCGTTTTCTGATGTTAATGAGCTGCTAAAGCAATGTTTGCTAAACACTGCTGTGCGCAGACAAACAAACTGGTGGCAGAAACACAGAGGGTCTGATATACGGTTCCTCTTGGAGATAAACATCATTAATACGCTGCTAAGTGCTTAATGTGGACATGGCTGCTGCTTCAGCAAGCTTTTTATTATCAAGACCCATTAAGTTGTGGTCATTTCTGATCCATCCGTGATAAGAAACAAAACCACTTACTCCTTAAAAAACAAAAACCTCAAAGGTTCTTCTCAATGGTATTTGAGATGATTTGGTAACTTGCATCATGAAGTTATAACTACTTTAGGAAAAACAAAGTAAAACTGGTATTAGCAAGTTAGCAAATGGAGGCTCCAAAGTCCTGCATTTTCAGTATTTTCTATGTTAAAACCATATCTTTAAGCATAAATGACAGCAAAAAAATGGAGAAAGTGGATCCACTGACCTTCACATTGAGGAACTATGGATTTATTGTTTCTGGGATTTTTATCTCCACCTGGTGGCATGCTGCGTTATCCTCTTGGCTCTTTGAAAAGGAGGTCAAAGCATTAGCTGTGATGGTTAGAACCGGACTTTCCTCAAGAGCAAAAGCTGACATACACACACACACAAAACATTAAAATATGTATTACTATGCATACACAACAAAATTTACATTTTTTTTTGACCACCAAATTAACACCAGAGATTGAACTGAACTCCTTCAGAGCATGAATTTGGGTTCATTCTGGAGAGTGAATCATTGATATCTTACCACTTTAATTCAAATGTTTCTAGAGTTGAACAAAAACTGACAATGCCTGGCAGCTCAATAAATTTTATATACATTTTTTATACACACCACTATTAAATAAAAAAAAAAAAAAAAAAAAAAAATATATATATATATATATATATATATATATATATATATATATATACACACACACACATACAAAATGCTTGTTTATTGTGGGCCTATAATTTCATCCATTTTTTATAAACTGAAAACTTGTTTTAAAATGTTTTAGAAATTCATTGCACAACACAAACTTATTGTGCAAAAAAATATATATTAATAATTTAGTCTTTTTTTTTTTACATTGAACCACTGATTCAACTGCAATCAAAATACCTTATATTTTCAAACTTAATGGAAAGATTGAAATTCCTTGGTATAAAATAACTCACTGTTCTTTTTGGATAACTTTAAAGTCCCGTATCAATCCGGTGATTTAGATTTGTTGAACGAGGAGAACAAGCAAGCTTAAATCAAAGCGAAATACTAGCTGTGGCTTGAACCCAGAATGCTTACTTTGTGTAGTACTAAAGTATACATTTTGCATAGTTAACTTACAAATTTACATTCCTCTTTTTTGCAAAACTAAACAAAACCAATAAACCAAGTATTTTTTACTCCTCTTAAACACAATCACAAGCCCACAATGCCCCACAACTGGCAGAATCAAAATTTGCAAAGACATTCAGAAAAACAAATCTAAAACTTTCAAAAACAAGGTTAATCTAGACATCTCAAAGGAATAGAAGATATATAATACATACGTCAGATTCTGTCAGCTCATGACCTGAGCGTGTGCAGTGTTGAGCTTGGCTCGGTTCAGGTTCATGAGGTGCTTTGGCTTTAAGCTCTGTGCTGTAGTAATGAACGAAAGCTAAAAGTGCAGCTGGGCTCCCGGTGGACAGTGTGGTTGTAAATGAGGGGATTGTATGCGAGTAGAGAGTTTCTCCAGGGCATCGGAGCTGAATGGTACAGTAGCATGAGCCCATTTAAAAGTAATTAGCGCAGCAGGTTCCCAGGATCCTATGAAGCCCTGCCATTCCACATGAACACTGCAAGGACATGTTTCTGAACTGACTGTCCATTACTATGAATGTTAAACAATATTGAGAAACAACATTCAACTATAGCTTTAGAAAATAGACTTCGGAGCAGTCTGGGAGAGCACCTGGTGGCCAGCACCTTGCGCATCAATTCCAAACAATCTATGTTAGTTGTGCAAGCCAGACCTGTGTGATTTTAATCCAGATTTCAATATTTCTGTTTGGAAGATTCAGAAAGTCTGGTAAATTTGTGTCTAAACTCTGCAAAGATAATATTTTTATTCTCAACATTTTTTTTTAATTAAGGAATTCAGATGATAAGGAGATTATGCCATCATTGAAGATATCTAAAATCTACTTGGAAGTTTGTATCATCAATGGTTGATTTTAGTGAATACCAGAAAACGGTGAGAGTCTTTTACTAATACATATTATATCAAGTCAACATAAGCACAACGAATCTAAAACATAAGCCAGGTATAAACTTCCTGCTTAGCAGATGTGGAGGTGAGCAGAGTAAAATATTATAATTTTATTTTATTAGGGTTTTAAGTGACATTTTGGCTTGTTAATGGCATTATATTTAATAAAATAGTCACAGCAGTGTGTTTGAAATTCCTTAAATAAGAAAACCTTCAGGTTTCATTAGATATTAATAGTATACTAAACCATTGTGTTTCATTTCTTGGATACAATTCCTTGCCATTCTTTTTCACCTAATCATGAGCAATCTGTTTGAGGGTTAAAAAAAATGTAAGCAAATTTAGCATCGTCGATGCCTTCTCTCTGATTTTGGATTTCGGGTGCTGGACATCAAAATGAACATTTCCACAAAAATCCCAAAAAAAAAAAATTCCAACCACCCCTAAATACACCATTTTATAAGCTTTTAAAGAACATTCATAAATGCTGGTTTATTCTTAGAAAAAAAAGCAATAATAGATAATCCTAATGAAAACAAATGCTCATGGGGAGTCAGAAAATCAGAGAGCACTACTACAAAAGTATCATTCACTGCCATGAAACAGTGGATGCATTTAATTAAACATATAAAAATAAACCACAACAAAGTAACACACATTTTTTACAAATTAAAAACCTGAAATAGTTCCAATGAGAGTTTCGGTTCGGAAAAAAAAATAGATAACAAACACTGCATTTGATGAGCACAGTAAACCTGGTTAAGAATGTACAAACTCTATTACCAAAAATAAAACTCATGGCATGAGAAAATAGCTGCTTATTGTTGTTAGAATCATAATCGTGTAACATTTTGTATGCGTGAGCAATTGTTTTCATGAAAACAAGAGATGGTCGTTTTTTTGCAGACGGATAAAGGGACTATTGACGTAAGAAGTGTCCTAAGGGGATCACAGACTGATAAAATATTTCAAACGAAACCTCTTGAGAATTATACAAGTATAAAAGGCTACAAACATTAATAAATTACATCACTGACACAGAAAACACTTCACAAGGTGCTAGTAAAATAACTTTAAAATCCATCAGGGGTGTCTTAGCTCAAAACGTCAGGCTGGTCGTAGAAATATCATAGATTTGTTTTCCTTCTCCCCACAATCTTAGAAACGAATCATAATACGCATGGTTTTCTGCATGTAAGGCCATATGAGAATAAATGTTCCACCGTTTCCATTTGTTCTCCAGGCAACACCTCTTGTCTAACGTAACAGATTGAACAAAAAGTAAAAATACAAATAAAAAGTAATGGCTATTTCTACATCTTTATATATATATATATATTGTTTGTAATTAGCAAAAACTAGTAAAAATGTATAATGAAGTATTAAGGGAAAAAAAGGATACAAAAGGTAGTCGTTAAAAAAAGCTATTTACAGGCTACATTCTACATACTGTACTGTGAAGCAATAGAAATGCATATTTCCTCCGAGGGTAACTGGTGCTGCCTGTGAAACAAACAGAAGAAAGAAAGTATCCCGGGGTAGTGAAATGTCCTGGATGAGGCTTATCATCAGTGCGCAGCATCCCATTCATGTAGTGTTTCCTTGGTTTTGGCAAGTGTTTTAAACTGAATCACAGCATAAGAGCTACATTGTCCGACAATAAAGACACAAAAATATAATCCCATACACCAGATTGTAACAAACACATAGAAAGAATGACATAAATAATATCCTAAGCTTGAGCGAGTACATCATAATAAACGCGGGAGAGAGAATTCTCAAAGATAACTTTGTGGAAATATATGGAGGACAGAAAGTGTCAATAGTTTCTATTCAGTGCCAATGAGATTGACTTGGGATGGGATTTTGTTTTGAATTCATATTTAAATATGATTAAATATGTTTCGGATAGCACTCACTCAGCTTAGTGAATGCATAGTTACTTAATTGTAGTATTTCAAGAAACTAATTTTGAAAATGTGGACCTGATATTACGCAACAAACTAAAATCCTTGTGAATTGCTTGTGTTTGTCTGTTTTATTATTAAAATATTTAAAAACAAATGACTAAAAATGAATACACTGTGTTAATAATTGGAAACTAGCAGATTGTACACCGATATCTTCATCTACACCTATGCTGTGTGTGCTAGAGCTGAAGATCTTCGTCTGGACTCGGGTTTAATATAAATTATTGTACACAGGATCGGATGTGATGCCCTTAGATTGCTGCGCGAGACACAAAAATAGATTATTAGTAGGTGAAACATAGGCTTGTCTCTGTGTTTGCATGTGTTCATTTGAATGATCTTGAGATTGGGTTGAGTTCAGGTTTATAAATATGACCGTAAACAAAATCTTGTTCGGGTTTGGTTAAATTCTCTGTGGATCAGGCCGGGACGAACTTTGTTGGCCCGATTGCAGCTCTAGTGTGTGCATGTCTGCTCAGGCTCTCTTTTTTTCTCAAAGTTTAGGAGCTTTCTTCTGGTTTAACTATTCTTTTCTGTTTGTGCATGCTTGTGTTATTTCACATCTTTAAATTCTTGCTAGGTTGAATCACAAGGTTTTTGGCAGAATCCCAAAAAATAAACAAATACAGAAAATTTACAGAATACAGAAAATCAATATTATCATAATTGTATAAATTAAACTAAACGGGTATTGCAATCCCACAATAAAATACAGTGGTGTGTGGTCCATTGCAATACAGTCTAAAGGAAATGGCAACCTGGATGACAAAACACTGTGGTGTCTTGATTGGAGGAAATGAGAGGGGTTGAAATCAGGCCAAGAAAATAAAAACAACTGTTATTTCTGGTAGATATGTGACTTCAAATATGCTTGAAATAAACTTGACTGTTTCACTCCTCATGACATAAAAGGACGATTTAATCAATACGTGTTAAATTTCTTGCATCCTGCGCCTTTAATATAGTTTCAAACAAAAAGCATATTAGGTTAATAAATGGGTTAAATGAATGAATTGGGTAAATAAATAAATGAGTTGCTAAAAATGTTATTATGATAATTTACTGGAGTGTTTGAAATGTTATCTGCCAATCTCAAAAGTCAATAAAAAGGCTTTAAAATAAAAGAGCTAATATTTTTCGATTAATCATTTAGCAATTGTGGCACTTTCTGTTCTCCATAGAAGTCTAACGTGTTATTGACAATCTTGTTTCATGTTTTTTCTATAAACAGTCACATTTTCCTCTAAATTTCCTATGTTTGTAAAACAACAAAATAAAAACGCTGTGCTTCACTGTTTTTGTAAGTGCCCTCTGCCCTCAAACTACCTAAAACGTATAGTTAGGTATATAAAGTAAATAAATAAGATCTGTGATAGTGCTTAGCAAACAGAAAAGTACTTTTAAGTTGTCCATGTAGATCGTTTTGCTTAATTAAACAAAAATCCAAAAAGAATAGGGTTAGCTTTAACCCTAACCGCCCAGGCAGTTATGGTGAAAAATGTTGATACTTGTATAAAAAAAATATAATAAAAAAAAAGATAATGATAAGCCACATCCCAAAAGCATTAATGAACTTCTTGTGTGCAAGCTTCTAGCATCTCTCCCCTTCTTCAGAATAACGCATGCAACTGGAACACATGCATGGGATACTTTCTTAATCTTGGAATGACTGCTATGTATCTCCTCATATTAGCAACCCCTGATAAACTGAGAGCCATAGTAAAACAAGACAAATTCCTCTTACAAAATATTAATAGCAGGTATTCTGTACACTTTTCATATCTGAAAGTTATAAAGTAAAAGAGGCAAAAACCTATCAATGTTCTTCTTAGAAACTGAGCACGTTCCGTCCATGTCGGTTTGTGGGTCCATAACCTTCAGGAGAACGTCCAAATCGCCCCATTGTCCAAGTTAGAGGAGAAGCTTGCCGTTACGATGAATCTTTAAGATTTTTCCAAGTCTCTGTTTGGCAGTCGCCATTCCTTTCTTTAGCCGCTTGGCTGTGGGTGAAACAAAGCTAAATGGTTAGCATGTGCAACAACAGCATCGCACATTAATATATTATTAAATCCCAGCTGTGTCAATACATTACGACATAAAACACGAAGCTCGATATCACCTTTGGCATCGGTCGAGTTCCCCCGTTCCACTTTCGCTGGAGGGGCTGACGAGGTGTTGTGAGACGAGGATGACGATGAAGGCCGCCTGTGGCTGAGGAAAACTCCGGGGGCCATGGCTTGCGAGCTGCCTGCGCTTTTGCCCGTTCCCGCACTGAAATCGTCAGCCATGTTGCTTTCAGAGTCTGGAGTGGCGTCTGGAGAGCTGCTGCTAGGAGAGAGTTTGTGAGGCTCCTCGACAGCCATAGGCATCTTTTTGATGATCTTTTTCTTCTTCTTGATCTTCTGCTCCTCCTGACAAACAAACACATTAGTAAAGTTCTTCACCCTTTCAGATGTTTCAACAGAATTGAAAGGCATTAGAAAGGATTCAGAATTCCTTGGTTTAATGGCTGCATGACCTTTGTGATTTGTTCAAAAGCAGATAATCGTGTTCTGCAGGAAGAATTGAAACTGATCCAGGAACATCACGTACTTTAGGGTTTGAGTTCAAATGGTCAGTGCTTCAAAAAAAAGACCTTAAATAATGTAGGGTTAAATTTGATAGAGTCCTGATTCAATGCAAGACATCGCTACATCGAAAAGATGAAAACTTTTTTGATCTAGCTAAAAAAAAAGGTAAAAAAAATTGATGATTGAAAGATAAACACAGTCGGAAATGTATTGGTGGCAAAAGAAAATTATTGAACTGTAAGAAACATTATGACTGATAAATGTTAAACAGTGCATAATTGCAAATTATGGGTGATCCATAACTGTATTTTTTGCTGGTTTTAATTAGAAAAATGGCCAAATTTGTGAAGACACCTAAAATGTAGTATTATTAATAATATTGTATTTAAGTTGAAATAAAAGAATAATATGTATTGATATAAATATTGTTCTCTTATAATGTCAAAGTTAACACTTGTCACAAGTTGCACTGGCGTTGGACCCAAATGCAACACTCCAAGCAGAGCTCGGATTAAGTTTTTTTTTTTTTAATAAAGGAAAAGCACCAATAATAACAACAGAACTTTCCTCTTAATAATAACAATGAGCTCTTTCCTACAGTTAAATGCAAAAAATAAAGTAGGAAAAATAAACTTTACGAGGGGAGAAAACAAAACAGCATTGCAATAGGATCAAGATAATAATACAAACTGTAGAAAAAAATTATGTGGTTCAGTGTACCTATCTAACCTCTCCCCATCATTTATCACTCATCCTGTAGCTGATGCTGATCACCTGTTTGTTGTCTGTTACATTTTTCTAACAATTGTTTTTTGTTCGTTAGTTTCTGTTTTGTCTTTGTTTGTTTTGTTTTTTCAGGTGCTGTCGGGTGAACTTTTCGTTGATGAATCTTAAGCTTGTATATTCTTTATGCTGGGGAGGTGACTTGCACCTGCCTCAGTCACCTCCCAGGGACCTTCATCTTCATGTCAGCTTTATTCCCTTTTTTGGGGTCGCCACAGCGGAATGAACCGCCAACTCACTGGCATATGTTTTACGCAGCGGATGCCCTTCCCTGCCGCAACCCATCACTGGGAACTCCCAGGGACCTCATAGAGGGAACTCCTGTTTACATCCTATACATTTATTTACAAATTATTCATTTACCTCTCAGACAAATACTCATGTTTTATTTTTTTTTAAACTTACGAGGCTAATATAAACCCAATAACATAAAAATTATAAAAACTCTGTGATGATAGATTGGGGAACAAATAAACAAACAATAGTTAAAAATCTCTTAACAATTTCAACAGCGTTCAAAAACGTTCTTCTAAATCTACTAGTGTTTAGCTTGGGGTTTCATGACCCTTTAAATAGTGGTTTAGACTAAATGAGAGGCTTTATCCCTTAAACATGAAGGAAAGGTGGAAAAAAATGAAGGAAAGGTGGATGGAAGTTGGGTCAATCTGGGCCAGATTATTTTTGAACAAATCCTAATTATTTGTATTGTTTTACCATTTTTTTACAATAATTTGTGCTCAATATTCCTCACATAAGTTGTTTGTCTCACCTCAGACTGCCAGCTCAAGCACCAACTAGACAAAATGTCTAGGATTGGTGAATTTTTTGTCCCTTAGAAACATTCAATGTGTACAGATATTTCAAAAGCCAGCGAACAAACTGCTGAAATAGTTTTACCCAGAAATCATTAAAAATGTATACAAACTTTAGAACTAGATCTAATGACATCTTCTGGTGCTAGAGAAGACTGCAGGAAAAGAAAAGTGAATTAATAGCAATAGCCAAACCTTTTAATTGAATCCCTCAATTACTTTCTCAACATCTGAATGTGACTCTAATTTATTCTGTAGGCATACATAGACGATAAACAATGATAATAATAGTAAAACATTTAAGCTTTCCTTGTTCTTCTGTCCATTTCAGTTTAGATCTATCCTAAACTTCTCACATTATACACCAACATGAAACTAGAAATAAAATAGCAAACCTTTTGGTGAATGGTTATTTATAATAATTTTTAGCTTTTTGTCACGTTAGTGCACTGACTGATGTCATTGAAACAGGCTTTAAAGTGAAAGAAATTGTCCGGGAGCCAAACAAAATGCTGAAATGTGACAATGGATCTGATGGGGTTAAAAAAAAGTGAGATCCCTTTAGCTCACCTCAGCAAATGGAACAAAACAAGAAAAAACTCTACATGATCCTTTTAAAGCCTGATGTAATTAGGAATGAAGCACAAAACATTTACCTGATGAGACAGTTTAGCTGCAGCAGCTGCCAGGCCTGTCTCTATGGAAGCCACTCTTGCACCCTCGCGAGCCGGCCTCTCATGTCTCGGCACAGTAGGCCCAACGCGTGCTGCACAGATATGAATCCATATGATCTCATTTACATGCTCATCTATTGCCTCTAGTAATTGCTGGCTCTGTATACCTGTTGGGCTATACGGTGTGTCATCAGTATTTTTCCTTTTTTTCGACCTTGACTTAAAAACCGGGTTGTCCTCTTCTGACTCCAGAGATGGATAAACTATAAACAAATAGAAAAAATATTTTAAAAATCAGGATTAAGCAAACGTGTTTGTTGTGTTAAAAACAATTCTCATTGGACGGAATGTTAGCGTGACACAGATGCACGGCAGCTGTTCAGTCACCAAGCACCTAGCTTCTTTCAACTGGCCCTCTCCAGAACACGCCAACAATTAAAAGATCAAGCCCACGACAAAAATGTTAACAAAAAGAAAGTATTCTCCGTGTGGCTGATCTTATTGCGAGTCTGAACAGGAATGTGCGTGCTGGTAATGACTAATTAGAATATCAGATCAAAAAGCATTTAAAACAACAGTTTAAAACTCATGCTAATGGATTATTAACAGTCTTCTAATGGCCTTGCTGTTCTTGGAAGGGGTTCACATAAGCTATAAAAGGGACCACTCAGAAAGGAGGGCTTGGAAAGCTCTAGCTGAGTGTAAACACGCCTGTCACTTTATCGTGAATGAGAACCCTGAAGTTAAAATCAAACTCTAATCAGAACGTTGCTAGCGCAGATTTAAACTGTTTTACTTTGCTCTAAAGGCACCTGGGTAATTTCAAGTCATCATGAAACATCCTTGACGAATAGTCTCAGAGGAACTAATTGGTCTTGATAATAGGGCAAACAATCTATTCAAGATGAGTGCGTGAGGGAATTAAATCTGTTCTCCAAATGGTTTCTGAAAGTACGTTAGAGTCCCAAAAGAAAAGCTGTTTTCATCATTTACCTTCATCTCATTCTAAACCTGTAAGGCTTTATTTCACTTGAGTTCTGAGTATCAACAATAGAGAATCAAGAATATTTTGTGTGCCATTTAGAACTTTTTTCTTTTCTTAGCTTTGCCAATTCATCACATAGGGCTCTGGACTGAGCATACACAGACGCAATCATCATATGAATAAAACATTAACCAGTATAAAAAAGATAAAAAATAGTAACAGTGATCTATTAAATGGATCACTGGCAGCTCTGGCTCTCCCCACCCGGAATCCAGTCTTAAGTTTGGTTTTAAAATAGCCAATTCTGTGATGAACTTAAGGTCCACAGGTAGTGAGTTTGTTTTGGTGACAACTTTTCATAGAAACATTTTTCACAGACTTCTTTATACTTCATTCAACTGATATTTGCTTACTATTTTAACATTAAAAATGCTGCTTATTATAGTTGTTTGCTGTTAATGACCTAAACAATAAATCCTTTTCCATTTTCGTCAGTGTAAAAACATCACAATTTAAAGTTTCTGAATCTATTCTGCTGTTAGCATAGCTTAGCATAGATCACTTAATCAGATTAGACCAGTAGCATTTCTGTACCAGTAAAAGAATGATCAAAGTGTTTCTATATATATATATTTACATATAAATGATGCCTTTATGAATACAGACAATTTTAAGCACTTTTATACCATATAGTAGTGATATATCTAAAATTTTACAGCCAAGGGCATCTGAACTGGTTGTCTGAAAGATTAATTCTCAAAAAAACTATTATTAAGTTTTTATAAATTATTGCCTTGTGAAAAAGACCTGCCTTAAAATGTAAGATCTGCAGAGGCTTGTTACCCTAAAAATAAAAGCTATATTATGATCATCGAAATGCTAAATATGACTCAAATATTATATCCAGTTTACATAGAAATAGTTTTCAAGGTAAACTAAAACTGTGTTAGTTTATGTGTGGCAGTCTGAATTTACTTAGACCTTCAGTAATCTAAAGAAGGGTGTCTTTAAGTTAATGACGCTAATATACCCTTGTTGCAATTAAACATTTGCAGCAAATGAATCCAGATATGGACAAACTTAAATATCCCGATAAAGTCTTAATTTTGATCATGATAACAATTGATCAAACTAGATGATCTATCACTACACTGTACACAGAATCCATATCTTTAAATGATCAAACATTGGGATTTGCTTAACACCCGGATAAACATCACAAATACTTTCAGAAGAAGGCAAATATTATTTTAGGGAAAAATCAACAATTCCACTTCAGACACTCACCGTAGTCAGAATCCTTGAAGCAAGCGTCCATGTGGTCCTGGTCATCATCGAACATGTCGGAACTGTCGACGCTGCTGCTCTTTTGCGTTTTTTTGGGCAATCGTTTGGCCGGTCGTTTGCTGTTGCCTCCTGATCCAGTTGGTCCGCCGGGCTTTTTGCTGGATGAGCTGCTGTGCATGTTGTTTTTCGATTGGCTGTTGCTCCAGAACGGTTGCAGGCAAGATTCGGAGGACTGCAAGTTAGCCATGGACAGCATGCCCTGGATAGCTTCCTGTGTGCTGGGGGATGCAGGTGGCTGACTGTAAGTCCATCAATAAGAAATACACAACACACATATACATTACTCCGAGCGTCAGTGGGAATAAGAGGCGACTCGAGATTTAGGAAGTGAGTTGATAGACAGCTACTAGGACGGAGTGCACCTTGCTTTCTGGAGAAAATGTTCTAAGGATTGGCTGTGTGGAGTCTAGCTGGGTTTAAATTGAAAATGTTGAGATATATTTAAAAAAATATATTATATGATTACTTATTAGAAGGAAACATAAAGCAGCAGGGCGAATTGTTTGATCTCTCAGAAGTTTAGCACAGAATTTATTTCGTACACCTTCCAAGTGAAAACTTGACTTTATTTCAACAAATAAAACAGAAAAGATGTTTCAATTGGTTCGATCGTTCTTCAACAAGAACAAAGATAACATTTCCATGATCACATGTACCATAATGTACCAATGATTATATAAGAATGAAATATTACTGTTCTGAAGAGAATAAATCTTCTTTTATGTAAAGATGACTGAATTTTTGTTGTTTCTCCCACTGACCCATCTAAAATATGGTTTGGTTATATGTAGTACAAGGGGTAGGTTTTCCTGAGAAAAACTTTGTGTTATGCCTTCATAGAGCTACATTAATCATCAAATAATATATCTCTTCTCTAATCCTCACCCTAAATGCAAATTTTATTCCAATTAAAATTACCTTTGCTGCAATGACATGCACTACATGCCACAGAAAAGAAACTTTTTCTCCCAGATTTTGGAAGAAGACCATAAGAGTTCAGAAACAAAAGTCGCTTGCCAATGTGCTGGTCATAGCACCTTTTGTAAATGACTGTGTAAGCAACTGCAAAGTTTAAAGATACTGACAAAGTGTTCATGTGAATAAATAAAAAATTAGACTGGACATCTCTAATATTGTAAAACAAATTACAAAAATTACAGGATTGGACAACATTCATAGTGAAATACATGGTTTAGACAGTGAAAGTGAAAGGCTTGTGAACTGGACAATTTAAGAACATATAATTACCAATTACCATTTCTTTCTTTTTTAAAGAAAATAATGATTTTTCCAGTTTTCCACTGTTTTTTTTTTTTTTTTTTGCTTGAATAAAAACTGTATATAGATTGAAAATACCTAAGTGAAAGTCTTTTTTTTCTTATTTTTTTCTACACACTAAACAGATTAACTTTAGTTTGTGGTTTAGTCAAAGAATGAGTTAATTAACATTTGCATTTCACTACAAACATTATGATCTTAGTTTTAGTTGTCAGGTCATAAAAAAAGAGATTGGTTTATTTAATAAGCAAAATTATTATTTCCTTTGTTTTTAACGTAATATCTGTTAAATAACCAAAAAATATATATATACAACTCTACGAAACAAAAGAAATGTTTGTTATTTCATCTCATTTAACCCTAACTCTACTCAAGAGTGTCTGAAAACTCCACCCTTCCTCATACGTATCTAAAAACATACAAATGTTTTTACAAAATGTTCAACAACTGACGTAACTAATTTGTCCAAATTTTAGTTTTATTACAAATTTGGAAGTTACAATTTGAGATGTTGGATTAGGCTTGAAAGAATTTGCACACACTCGCCATGGATTCAGCTAAACGTTGGTAGGTTTGGTCAAAAATAACATTAACACAATGTATATGTTGAATTCGAAAGCGAAAAGACAGCTAAATGAATGCTGTACTCTCATTTAACCAAAAGTAACGAGCACACAGACAAACTACCATTTCTTCCAAAAGCCATTAACTAAGCTAATCAAACATACTCATGCAATAAGTCAACAAACTTCCTTTTATAGCTTCCAGTACCTCTCACTTTAAGTTCTTTCACCATAAAGCTCATTTCCAGATTGTGTAAAAAATTACAGATCATTACAGTAAGACGATGAATCTACCATGTGAATATTGCATCCACATCTGCTTTCAAGCTTCCAACAGAAAAATATAGATTTAGTCCGTGCAGATTACCACCTATTAGGTAATTAACTAGTGAGGTGGAACAATGAGTCAAAAACTCCTTTAATGTGGTTGCAACTGACAGAAGGTATTTCCTCTCCTCCTCGCAATTCTCGCAATGTCAGTTTAAAACTCACCGGAAAAAAATATTTGCGAAATTAACATATTCAAGTCATGTTTTCAATCTAATTTTGTGTGCGAGTTGATTTGCAGCTTTCAGCCCAGTGGAAACAGACCATCAACAATTGTGCCCAAAACAGCAAACAGTAAAAATGAAGAGAAATGGCCTAAAGCTTTCTCTGCATTTGACAAATTAATAGTGCAGGGGATTAAACAAATAATGTAAACCGGTTCCAGACAACTGTGCTAACTGTTACTACAGCGATAATTCAAAATCTACAGAAGTAGTTTAAGGTTAGAAATATTAAGAAGTTTGAAATATTTAAAGGCGAGAAGCATTTTTCAGTATGTACAGTGTATGTTAATATGAAAAATATGATAATTCCTAATCAGGAATTCCTAAAAGGGATTCCTTTTCTAAAATGTGAAACTGCTTAGTGATTTGAAGAGGAAACAAGTTCCCTTTATCTGACAATGTGAAAATTTAGCTTCTAGTCATTATTCTACACTTACGACAAATTCTTTTGTTCGAACACATTCGGATGAAATGTAATAGTTCGAAAAGAATGGAAGGGCTCATGTTGTGTTTTTGATCAAGTTAAGCTTATAAACACAGGTGTGCCACAGAGATCTGAGAGGTATGCCACAATGAAACATAAAAAAAGAGGGCACAGCAATAAAAATAGTATTTAATCAAATAAAGAATTATCTTTTTTTAGTTGATGTCATGCCAACACAACATGCCGTTTTTGCCAAAATTGAACTTTCTTTAAACTCTAGTACATACAGTTGACATATATTGTATTACATGGAAAGGCCAAAAAAGGGTTTAAGCTATTTAATAGGTTTAATAAGTGTAATAGGTTGGCTATTGTTGACTGAGGCTTCATTGTAAACAAACATTTTAACAACTTAAATGCTTTAAAACATGAAATATTCAAAATCCTGTTATTTTAGTCTCGCATTAGCAATATAACATCGATGCCTTCACCATCTTGTCAGCATTTGCTGCTAAAAGTCCCTATTATCAGCATCTCGAAAAGAGCCACGATTCACACAAAGGACCTGAAAATAATATAATCTGAGAGGAATTGAGTGTACCTGTTGTTGCTGTAGTCGATGCTGCCCACTTGTTTGCTGGCCTGCAGCAGGTCCAGGATACCCGCGGAGCTGCCTCCTTTCTTTTTTGACACCTTAGAGTTTCGCCCTTTGTTGTCGTTCTTGGGCTCGGTGTCTATGTGGAGCGATTCCTCGTCTGACGTATCTGAACTCTGAAAAATAGATGACGTCTCCTTAAGTTGAATAATATGAATAAGTACTTGATTTGGCAAAATAAATCCTTATAGACTTTATGGCAACTTCTTCTTCTTCTTCTTTTGGCTGTTCCCAGTTTAGGGGTCACCACAGCAAATCATCTGTTTCCACCTAACTCTGGCCTCAGTATCCTCTACTCTTGCACCAATTACCTTCATGTCCTCCTTCAGCACACCCATATAACTTGTCTTTGGCCTTCCTCTCGCCCTCTTGCCTGGCAGCTCCATCTCCAACATCCTTCTACCAATATAACTACTATCCCTTCTCTGCACATGTCCAAACCATCTCAATCTGGCTTCTCTGACTTTGTCTCCAAAACAACCAACCTGATCCTCTGATGTGCTCGTTCCTAATCTTGTCCATCCTTGTCACTCCTAAACTGAACCTCAACATCCTCATCTCTGCTACTTCCATCTCTGCCTCGTGTCTCTTCCTCACTGCTACAGTCTCTAACCCATACATCATAGCTGGTCTCACTACTGTTCTGTACACCTTTCCTTTGATTCTTGCTGACACTCTTCTGTCACACAACACCCCTGACACTTTTCTCCACCCACTCCAACCTGCCTGCACTCGCCTCTTCACCTCTTTTCCACACTCCCCGTCGCACTGGACCCCAAATACCTAAACTCCTCCACCTTCTTGACCTCAGCCCCCTGTAACCTCACTGTTCTACTTCCCTCCCTCTCGTTCAAACACATGTATTCTGTCTTACTACGACTGACTTTCATTCCTCTTCTTTCTAGAGCAGACCTCCAACTTTCTAGGTGTCCCTCCACCTACTCTCTACTCTCACTACAGATTATCTGATCATCTGCAAACATCATTGTCCATGGAGATTCCTGTCTACATTATAGACTTTATGGCAACAATAGCCGTTTAACCTAAATACTGAAGTTGTTAAGAACTTGTAAAACACTAAAATTAAAATAATTATAAAATATAATGTCATACTCTTTACTCATTGCACTTTGTAACTTTAAACAGCACTATATGAGAAATCTTTTCCTTTTAATTGTGTAAAATATAATTGTTTTGAATGCTAAACCAAGGTTGTCAAAAGTATTTAAGATTTCTTTTTGTTTAATATCCTATATGCACTTCTCATGATCGCTTCCTCATTCTCGAGTGATTCATTCCTTCAGCACTGAGATGATACTTGGCCACGTCCTGCAGCATCTTCTATTTGATTTCATCTTTATGTCCATTTATGTCCAAATTACCAACATTAAGCCTGAGTTGTTGCAAGAGGAGAATAAGAGCTACACAATGACCTAAATGGATCCAGAAGGAATTAATCTGCTACTTCATAAAATCAAGATTGGATATTTGAACGTGGCCCAAATTTCTTTATGTTTACTGTCAGTCAGCCTTACAATGGTGTCACCACTGTGTGATGAAAGAATTATTGTGGATGTTCTGTTAAATAAAATGTGATTGGAGTTATAAGTGGAGTTGATGCCTACCTTCAAGTCTGACGGCGGGAGCTTTGGCTTTTTCGAAGGCTGGAGGGGCTCTTTGATGTTTGATAAAACTGTAAATAATGTCAGATGTTGTGAATTATTTTCACAAAGCATGAAATGAAAGGTTTACTATTAATCAGTCACAAAACAAGTGCATCTCATAGAGCCAGACATGAAACCAATCAGTTGGTGCTTATATAAACACATAACCTGAACACCTGTCACTCTTATGTTTAAAAAAAGACCACACAGGAACTACAATAACAAATAAAAAGGTAATTCAATGACACTAGACACATGTTAACTTTCAAAGTTACAGTAAAATAATTAGTTAACTGTAATTGGGAAACATTTTAAGTAGTAAAATCTTCATGTTTAGGGAAATTGCGAAAAGTTGACACAGTTGCACAAATAAGTAACGTGCAGGCTGTAGCTTATTTAATACTTGCACACGTGAGTTCTACACTTAGTTTGTTTGATTCCTGCAAATACTCTGAGAGTGGTTCAGCTATTATATGCCATACTTAGTAAGGTTGTGCTAGCTACACAGTTAAGAGAACAAAAAATTACAATATCTTTTGAATCTGCTATATAATGAAAACTAAAGGAATGCCATCACTTTCATTTGGTTCAAAGTTATGTTTAAATTGCAGTCAACATATATATGGTTCTTATATAAACAATCAAAAAGTAAAGCTATTTAAGAAACATTTTGGGTCATGTTTCTAAAAACTGTGAGGTGGCATAACTGCATATATAGGTGAAATCATGGTTTTCCCAAAATAATAATTAAAATATTGTTTTTAATTTGCATCACAAATCTGGATTGACTGCAGATGAGCTGTGTTCTATTGCAGCTGGTGCCAATCTTTACACTAGTGAGTTGGAACTTCACAATTTATTTTTAGACATATTTGTGTCATCTTGTTTAAATTTGTTATGATTCATTTTTGAAGAAAAAAAAACTACTAAACGTTCTAAACAAAAGTTTTATTATTTGTTAGATTCAAACATTTCACTGTTAGGCTCATTTCGTAGTGCACATGAATCCTGGTAGAGAACTGAGTCTTGGTAGGCTTGTAAAAAATTAAACTTGTCAAACTCTATTCCAGATTAAAAAAATGAGAGTGCATTGTAACTTTGCTTGATAAATTGCTAAAAAAAAATAACTAAAAAAACTGTGAATTTATTTAAAATGGTTCAAAATTCAATATAATATTAGGGCAAAGTAATCAAGAATTTTAAGTAGTAAAATCTTCAGGTTTTGGGTAATTGAGAAAAGGTGACACAGTTGTTCAAATGAGTAACCTGCAGGCTGTAGCTTATTTATTTGTCATAGACTATACAAAACAGTAATATATTTCTCAAGAAACCTTACAGGAGAATTCTCTCTTGACTGCATTCTTTTTTCTTCTGATTGGGAATTCTTCAATCTTCAGTTCGCCTTCATCGGACACGTACTCATACTCATCTCTAACAGGCTTGGACTTTTCTTCTTTAATGTTTTGTATTGAGCCAAAAACACTTGAGTTGCTCTGAGTCTTGAGCAGCTTTGATCTGGAAAAGTAAAGCAGAGAATGGGTGTGAAGATTCACTGAACCATCAACAAATAATAGACACACAGAAATACGCCTAAAGCTTTTTCGTTTTCTTTTTTTAAGAATTAAAGTTGAAGTACAAATAATAAAACTCCATACACTACACACTACATTTATTTTAACGTATTAAAGCTTACGTTTCAATATGTAAAACATAAACATTTATCATTATAATCAGTACTTATATGTATTAACTACTAACTCTGAACAGAGAGCTGAAAACAACCCCTGGTATAGTAGTCACAAAGTAGATAAATCAGAAGCTTTACTTCCGGTATCCGGTAATTTCACAATTCCTGCCCCGGGGAATAATCTTTAAAAATAGATTGAAAACTTTTAATGGGGAACTAAAATTGTTTTTTTTCTGTGCGCAACTAAATGTAAAAAGAAACAAACATAACAAGCACTGTCATTATAGCACTTCTTTGTTTGGTCGATTACCTGCAATCTAAATCAAGCTAATGGCTGCTCACACTAAAACAATTCCATTCTCTTAAATGGAATGACATGAGTTGTCAGACTGTTCAGAGGTGCCCTGTGTAAGTCCCGATTACGCCTCGATACATTTTTAAGCAGGATTTAACTTTGGCCTGCCATGTTGCATCATGTGACGTAACTACCAGCACCCGACTGGAGAGATGAGAGGTTTTATGTTTTTAGGACAGTTTAGCTGTGAAGGAGGAAAGAGTATTGCATTTTTTAAATATGCTGCCTTGGAGAGTCTTCAAGACCACCGTGACCGAGACCGTGACAAGACAGAGACCAAGGCCAAAAAAAAATTGGTCTCGAGACCAGTCTCGAGCACTACAACAATAGTGGTGCCAGTGTCACATGCCCATGACTGTACTTTTGCAACAAATTGCTCACTTTGGCTGCAGCTATATCACCCTGCAACTCATGAGTGGTTCTCCAAAGAAGTGAAGCAGGTCTGAGTCTTGTTAATACCTGGAAGGGAGATCTCAAATGAAAACCAGACTGCTGTGGAAAGTAGTTCTAATGAGACCAGCAGCTCTCTGTGGGTCCTAGCATCCCAGTGCAGTGATAGGGACACTTTATTGTAAAGTAGCACCACCTTTCGGACGAGATGTTAAACTAAGATCCCCGATTCTCTGTGGTCATTAAAAATTCTGGGATGTTTCACCGAAAAGATAGGAGTGTAACCCTGGCATACTAGACTAAATTTGACGTCTCCTAATAAATCCTGCATTCAAATTACAATTACAAGCTACATTGTTGTGAGTGTTCTGGCACAGTATGGCAGCCATCACATCTGCGCTCAGAGAAGGAACCGCATCTTGTGCTTCCATCCCGGAAAGACAGAAAATCTCTCAACAGAACTTTCTCCATCGCTGGCTGGTGGAACAAACTCCCTGATCGAGTCAAGAATGCAGCAACACTAACATCTTTAAAAACTAAACTTACAATCTAAAAAAAGCTTTATTTCTTTACTTTTTTCCCTTCCTTTTATGGTAGATTGTTCAGCTGATACAACTTCTATTGTGAGAGAATCTAATGCTAAATCAAATGCCCCTATACCAATTACAGGTGATCATACTGCACAAAAGTGTTCTAGTAATAAGGGTCTTTCCATTGAGTTTTAAAAGTTAAAGCATTACATGCTTGTAATAGAATCTTTGTAATCTCTACTTACCCTGACAACTTCTTATTCGACAACGAAAAAGCAAATTTGTTGTCTCTATGGCTGAGTAGGCTTTTGTCAAATTTGTGCTCTTCTTCCATTTTTAATAAAGAATCAGGTTTGCTGTTCTGCAAGATGAAAAGAAAAAACAAACAAATGATCAGTCAGTACACTCTTCATAGATCCTCTCTGTCATATCAGACATCAAAAATCTTGAAGGGCATCAAACTGAGACTCCTCTCCATCTGCAAATGTTTGGTGGATTGTAAAGCAGCCTTTGAATCAGGAGACTTGGAGCAACTACAAACATTCCAAGGCCACCTGGCATCAAATTCAGCCGTAATGCCTTCCGTTCCCCTGAAGAAAATCCATCCAAAACGTTTTCCAACAATGACACCATGTTCGTTTTTACAGAAGAAATAGGGCCATGTGTAAATAGTTAACTGAGATTTCATGGATATGACATTGCATTGTAGCATTAGATAAACTCTGGTGCTTTGAAGAGAGCAGAACAGGACCTGACTGATCCGCAGAACTCTTTCTAATGACTGCTTTGATCTCAAACGTGTAAATCACTCCTGGATCCCCAAGGTCTTAGTGCTACTTTTCAAGCTGTCAGGACTTGATATCATTTGTTTGGACCTTCAAAGCCCCGCTCAAGCAGTGGAAATCATTTCCCAAAGTCCCAGAGATACTCATTCAAAACCATAGTCGGACAAACATACCTTATATTTCCATTTGGACTCTGTCTTGTTCTTATTGTGCTCCCGCATCATCTCAAACCTCTTCAAATCATTTGGTTTATTCATCTCTTTCTCCATAATACTCAGACCGGTCTTTAACAGCTTTTAGAAGCAAGAAACAACAACAATTTTACCAAATGGAAAAAAAATATTTTAAATAAGGTGATTTTTATTGGTTTTAGGAAATAAGCTTTACTTTTTTGGGCTGGTCCATCTTGTTCAGGATGTCTTTTGCATGAGATTCCAGAGCTGCCAGACTCGAGGGCTTTTTCTCGGGTATAACACTTTCCTTTAGTTTCTTCGCTTTCTTTTTGCCTCCTTCTTTTATTTTGGGTTCTTTTGGGGGTTTGGGCGCTTTGGGCATTTTAGGTGGCTTCATGACTTTCTTCCTGGCTGGTTTGTCTGGTGAAGGGGAGGAGATGTTGGCTGGGGACATAGGCTCGTCAGAATCTGAAAGAGCAGACGGAGGTTCCTCTACTGGGGGCTTTGAGTTGCTGGGTTCACTCTTTATGGCTTTATTTGCATTCTGGATGAAAGACATTGTGTAGAGATATTGTTTGTTTAATACTTCTTGTAAAACTCAATCAATGTTAGAAGACACCCTTCTCCAATAAGCTCATTCACCTCTGAAATCCGAATCTCTTTGGCAAGGTCTTTAATGAGCTGTGCTGGCTTCATATTTTCTGGAAGCTCATCTTCATGCTCTAAAAGAGCCTTTGGAAAATACAAACAAAATGAGTTATGGCAAGCAGGTTTATTTATAAAACACATTTCAATCACAAAAGTTGATATCCACCATGGTTTTAGTCCAACTCTGCATCGGACAAGTCTTTCCTAACATTACAAGTAAAAGTTCCCCAAAAATATATCTTGTAAGAAAAAAACAGACAGGAAATCATGATATAAATATAAAAATAAGTTACGCCCTCTCTACTAGAAATTAGTTCTAGTTGAAAGTAAACTACATTTTTATGGCTAACACTAACACACACTGTAATATTTCAAACTAATTTGATTGGAACATGGAACATTTATTTAGTTGTGATGCCATTCATTTGTTTATAGACTAGTATTGGTATGCACGAAAAGACTTCTTTGAATGAGAGATTACTAGTTGCATGCATAGATTTCATCCATATTATTTCTCTTGTTTCTTACATATTGAATTATATTTGAGAAATTGAGAATTTTTTCACATTCATTACTGGTTATAATTAAGTTTCATCATTTAAACAGCAAAAAAATAAAAATTGCAGCTATGTGTACCTGTTTCTTAGTCCACGATCTGAAAGCTCCATTGACAATTTTGGCACCTTGTACCAAGTAAGAAGGTGGCTGCCTGTTAGCCCTGTGTAAACCTGCAAAACACGAATGAAACCTTGCATTAAAATCCATTATCACTAGAATAGAAACACTCAACTTGTGTTGTTTTATTAAAGTAAGAGACTCTCTATAACTAGTATTTCATCAAACATGGCTATCTTTTCTTAAATCGTTAGAAACACTGCTCAGAAACATGGGCAAAGCAACAAAAAAAAATGGCACAGAGAAATAAATCACTGGCGCATATTCAACCGAACACATTACTATTCAATAACAAAGGCCATTCATATATCAGCCTAACGACTTCAATCCAGAGGGACCTAAAAAAAGACATGTGCCTCTTTGGAGTGCTGACCTGAACACTGATTACATTGGACTGGATACACAGCCACTACAGGAAATATATTCCACACTGCATTTAAATTAACAACATGAACATAAAGTGAAAGCTCAAACAAGCAGGAGAAGCTGGCGGTGGCCCAGTCGGCCTGCTGGGATGAAGGCCAAGGTCTTTTTTTTTCTTTCAAAAAGTCACAAAAGAGAGTTGAACCCCTTAAAAAAGATGCCCTTGAAAGTAGATTCCCTCCACTGAACAGCTTGGAGACCAACTGCGGTCCTTTTTGAAATGTGTGCACTATATCAATCTGGAAAAATCAAGTACCATACAGGGGTAAATGGTGGAAATATAAACATGCAGTCCAAGGCCAGATGAGGGGAGTTTAAACACCAACTTGTAATGGAGCAAGTGATTCTGCTTTTGAAGCTAATCATCTGTGAACTCCGTGATGCACCCTTCTAATGACTGCAATAACACGCTGGCTATCCACAGCCTCCTCATCTGCTCAGCAGGCCCCTTTCGGAATCACACACGAAGCCATTTGAGTCCACCTCACAGTTTGAAATGAGATCTTTTTTAGAGTTAGAGTTCATCATTATGAGGATATCAAGCGCAGTGCAGGAGAGAAAGCTTTTGATGCACTTTAGAGAAATAATAAAAGGGATTTTTCCTAAACATGATTGCAGTGAAATTGTTGCTTGGCTCATATTTTCAACATAAAAAATTTTAGAAGCTGAGCGTTTTCTAAAAACAAAATGACCCACTTTAAAGCAAGCTTCATTTAAACTAATTTCAAATCTGAATTGATTAAAAACTAGTTTTGCTCCACAACACAATAAAAATAATAATAATAATATAAAAAAACTGAACGGTGTTGGAACCGATTTTCTTATCTTAACATTCTATGAATTAATCCCTCAAAATGTCTCATTTGCGCAAAATGACAAAACATTAGCATTAAGAAAATATTTGAAATACTCATGCTCACTTTAAAATAAAAGAGAGATAATTTCTGTTACTTTTATTTGACCACTGACTTTCTGCTATTTGGTTGTGTATGTTAGATTTAATGTGTGAGGCTTGTGAGGCTCAGCTCAAACGCAATAAAATTTTGCTCAAGAAAAAGTCAATGGAGAACAATTTCAACAATAACAGGTTAAATATTCATAACTTGATGATGAATAAACATATAAGTATTTTCTCCAGAGTTTTCAAAAATTAGTTTAAACAGCTAAAGTTGATAATAGCCTGGCAGGGATTTTATATAACAAATAATAACTAAGTAGATTTATTTCAACACATACCATTATTGCAATATAATAATACTAATAATAATTCCATAAATTTATAAAGCACTTTTCTAGACGGTATTTTACTGAATAAAAAAAAAATACCTTCTTCAAAAATAGATAACACTTTGTTTCTATGTCAATCAATATGCACAGGAAGTTTAGTTGTTTTTTTAGTTGTTTTTTCTTAAACCCGTGTAGGATAAACCATATGGAAGTTCGGAAAAACGACTTCAGAGTGGTTAAAGGTCACTGCAGAATGATTCAACATACTTTGATATTTAAAACTGAAGTGAATACACTTCTTATCAATTGCCTTTACTCACTGCTGTTGAAACATTTTATATGTTAGAATGAATAGTTTTTTCACAAAAAAATTATTTATTTTTTGCTTTCACCCATTTCAGCCATTGCTGAAGCAAAATGAAAAATTCCAGGTTCACTACAATCCTCTCATTTTAATGCAGACACATATGACCTGGTTGCATTATAATTTGAAATAAGAATTAAAATATCACTTTATTCTAACTAAAGTAGAAGACAATTCAAATATTATTTGTTAAAGCATATTTCCATGCATGTTATAAACAACCTGAGATTTACAGATTGTGTTTGCAGCTAATGATGTTAGAAAGTGCACTTCTGCACAAATTACAATGGATCTAAAAAAGCCCAAAATGCTTCTTGAAACATTGTGTTTACATGCACAGAATTTCCTCACACCTTTCCTGGCTTCTCACAGGAAGTGTTGTCACAGCATAGAGTTAACAGCTCATGTGCAAATCTATCAAAAGCTAGACTTGTAGACCATATTTCTTTACAGTAGCAGTCTATCATGATACTTATATAACCTGTGTTACTGTGCAACTGTGTAATGGGTGTAACGGTACCTGTGTTACTGTGCAATGTTATTGTGTAATTTTTTTGTACCAACACTGGAGAGTACCCTGTACCACAACAAATTCCTTGAGAGTGTGAACATGCGCACTTGGCAATAAAGATCTTTCTGATTCTGATGATAGTGCATACACTGCATAACTCAATGAGGCACGTTTTAAAGGTGTTGGAGGGAATTGGAAATACCTCCCGCACCCTTGAACAGAAGTGCCTTGTGAAGGGATGGCAGCACTGACATTCAATATATTTCATGTTTCATCCTTTTTCATCCATTGCTTTACCCAGGAGTAAGACAAGACATTCAAGAAAATGATGTTGTAAATTACTAAAAAGGAGGTTTATTAAATAAACCCTTTCATGCTGTAGATGAAGCCCAAATAGATAATCTTGCACTCACTAATCGCTCACCTTTAAACTGCTCCAGGTAGAATTTCCCCACATACCAACACGCGGTTTCAAAGTTTGAAAAAGGAGTGAGACTGGCGACTTTGAGTCTTTTTTCCACCTCGTACGCTCTGAGTGGAGAAGCAGAGGGTTACTGAGAAAAGTGGTTGATGTCAAATGTACTTCAGAAAGGAACAAAACCTAGCTCTTAACTATCTCTCTTGTTTTTCATCGCTTAGAAGCAGGGCTGGGTGTTATACCAGTATGAAAGTGAATACCGGTATTGTGTTGTGCCATGATATGGGTTTTGATGAGGAGATGCATCGTCACCGAGAGGAGAGGAGGAGGCTAGTCAGGTAGAGATTGTGTCAGTGATTCTCTAAAATTTGTGTCAGCCAGAACAAACAAAGATGTTAAAAGTCGCCAGGAAAAGCAGAAAATGTGGCTAGATTTGTCACTTTCTGCTGAATTATAAATAAAAAAAATCGCTAGGCGGTCTGAAGAGTCACTAAATCCAGTGACAAAGACACTAAGTTGGCAACACTTGACAGTTAAGGAGGACGGCAGCCTCTCCCTCTCCCTCTCATCAAGACTCGGGTTATCGGTAAGAATGTTTAAATAAAGATGTACAGTCTGTATTGCAAGTGTTCGGGTCCAGAAACTCAGAGAGTGAGAAATGAAATAGACAACGACATGGACAGTAAATAAAAAACACGAGAGGAAAGCAATAACATGTATTGTTTAAAACATGATGGAGAAAGTGTTTAGCAGTCACATTTGCAGTTAAGTAAAAACTCTTACTGAGGGTTCATCATGAAAATATTCTAGCAGGCTCTAGATAGCAGACTTCACAACTAATCTACATGAGAACCCCCTCAGAATTAAACACAGAGTGCAGTTTGAGGTGAAACGTCAGCAAGACACCTGGTAGAAATGAACAAAACTATTTCTCAAATTAAACAATGGCAAAAACAGTTTTCAGTTCTCTTTCTAATCTCGCACTTTAAATAAGGGTAAAAAGCTCTACTAAAAGTCTACTAAAATACCATGTTCATTTTTTCCCGTCATTTCGTGATAAAATACCGATACCGTCTGGACAGTGGAAAATATCTCCCACCCCTACCCCTACTTGGAAGGTTTCCAATGAAAGAATTGAACAGCAAGGTTTTAATCTCAAAATCTATTTATAAAATCTACTAACTGTAATTAGATGCGAAACATATTTTAAATACAATGGTTCCCAACAAAGCACAATAGACTTTTAATTACACATTTAATAGATGTTACACAGCAAAATGTAGAGAATTAAATCAACACTCCTGCTGTAAAAATGTTGGACCTAACAAATCATTATTCATGTTGGGAAAAATTATGTAAAGAAAGGACATTCAGAGCTGCCTAAGAAAGATGGAAATGGAATTACTTGACACACTGGAAGGCTCAAAATGTAGTGTTTCATTAGTGGTCTGCAACCCACCCTGCAGATGTCACCATTGAATGAGAATTATCTGACCTCCCCAAGAAATGATTAGGATCAATAATTGGATAACATGCAAAGGCACCGGGACATCTCAGTGGCCACACCACCACCGAAAGAGGATAGCCACACCATCTCAATGGCTACACCACCACCAAATGAGGATAGCCATACCATCTCAACCCTGGAGGACATATCAACACTATCCACATCTTAAGGATCCCCCCATCTTGGCTTCCTAGCTCAGCATAAAAAAACTAGTTTCTGCAGGAACTAAGCTGTACCACTCGTTCACTGTAAGCCCCAGACCATCACCCCCAAAAAGGCGGGCATCTCCCCCTCCTACAGCAGTTCTGCGATCAAACCGCCTGTGGCAAAATATCCCCCCAACCCACCCTTACTCCCCCAAACCAGTAGTGAGATATACAGGACATTCTGCCTCAAGACGGCGACCTTGAGCAGTGTTTTCAGAACAGGCAGATGTCCTCAGCCCCTTTAGCTCTTACTTCAGCGATATAGACAAGGCCTGCTAGAGACAGAAAAAACAAGTGGAAGAAAAGGTCTAATAGAAATAAAAAAAAGTAATCATGCAGACCAAATCTGATTAAAATAAACCGGAATAGCTGCACCTACAGTAAACAGGGTTAAAATAGCACCTCTAAACATAACTTAGAAACAAGGCACACCTTGTAATTGATTTTATTTTAACACATAACTTATATTTTATGTTGCTAACTGAAACATTGTTTGTTAATTCAAAACAACTTTCTTCAAATAAACAAAGAAGTCATTGCATTCGGAAGCAAAATCTCACTGCACTGTATCTCACTGCCGAAGGCCTAATAACTACAAATCAGGTCAGGAATCTTGGGATGATTCTGGACTCTGATCTTAGTTTCAATAGCCACGTCAAAGCAATGATCAAATCAGCTTATAACCATCTTAGAAACATTGCAAGAATTAGATGTTTCCAGATTTAGAGAAACTGATTCATGCTTTCATCTCAAGCATGCTGGATAACTCAACAGTCTTCCCAAAAAGACCATCAAACAGCTACAGCTCGTACAGAATGCAGCGGCTAGAATTCTAACCAAAACTAGAGAGTCAGAACACATTTCTCCAGTTCTTAAGTCTTTACACTGGCTGCCGGTCTCCTTCAGAATAGATTTTAAAGTTCTGCTGCTCGTATATAAGTCCAAACATAATTTTGCAACTAAATACCTAACAGAGATGATCAGTGAATACACACCAAACAGGGAGCTGAGATCCCTCAGATGAATAAATTAGATCTACCCCAGGTGAATTCCAAACAGGGAAAATACTCCTTTAGTTAGCATGCGGCTCACAGATGGAACCAGCTTCCAGAGGAGATAAAGGGTGCCAACACTTTAGCCACGTTTAAAACCAGACTAAAGACTCACCTGTTTAGTTGCGCTATTGTCGACTGAGTATCAACGTTCAAACAACTATTTTATCTCTGCACTTCACTATCTTAATCTATGTCTTAATATACAGTTTTTAATCATTATGTTTGATTTTATTAAATTTACATTCTTTTTTTATTCTTTGTTTCCAATGTAAAGCACTTTGAATTACCCTGTGTACGAAATGTGCTATACAAATAAACTTGCATTGCCTTGCCTTGCCAATCGGAACACTGCTGAAATGTTCAATTGACTACTATGAGAGTTATATTATTACTATGAGAGTTATATTACTTCCCCAGCCATGCTAAAATTGACTTGGGTTTGGAATCACATCTCACACTGTTACTCTAACTCTTCTAGTGTTAATATAACTCTCACAGTGTTACGTTTACACTTTTTAGGTATTTAATTAGGTCCAACATTTTACACCTGGAGTGAGGATTTTATACTCACTATTTTGCAATGTAAAGACATGTTTCAATCACAATTCATCTCATTAAGCCATACAAATTCCACGCTTCTGATTATTAGTTACAGTGCAGAAGATAAACCAACAAATGCAAGATACGAACTGGAAGGCACCTTACCTCATTTGCATTTCTACACTTAAACTGTGAACAAAATGTCCAGAGAAGGCTAAGCAGTCGACAGGAGTGAGTATTGCATTAATCCATCCTGTCGTTAAATAAGAAAGACCAGTCAGTATTTTCTCTTGAGGACTTTTGAAAGATTTCAAACAAACGCTGCCCCCTTGAGACCTCACCTGATGGAATGAAAAGGGTTTGCCCTTGTTTGAGTGTGCACTTGTAACATTTGTCCACTTGGTCAGCAAAAAACATCTCGCTGTGGTTGGACGAAGACCTCCAGCGCTCGAACAAAGAGAGATTGGCAGAGGTGGGCTTAATCAGGAAGAAGATTTTTTCTCCCTAAACAAAGCAAGTGTTCACAGTATGACAAACCGCAAGGAGCAGTGGAAATATCTACAGCTATAAGATAATAAAATAACAATTGTAAATGCTATAAAGTAAACTAAACAATCAATAACATTCATAAAAATGAAAACATATTATACATCAGATATTATCTGAAAAAAAAGGTCACCTTTAGAACGTGATACCAGACAGAAGCTCCTCCGCACTCGATGTGGAAGTCTGTGTAGCTGTCTTTGACGCAGATCAGACAGTATTTGGACACTTTGGGCTTCCCCAACAGAGCATCATCTGGCCAGTAGTTTTCCACCCAGGATAACTTTCGTACTATCTGTGGACTGTCGACTATGTTGTCCATTCTTTAGAGACAAAGAGAAGAACAAAACACTAAAAGCTTTTTGTTTTGAGTATTTAAATACTCTCATTGACTATTTGATAGCTATTTACACCAATTTATAGAACAGTAACAATAACAGGGGAAATAAGAAAACAAAATGAAGCTTTTTATAATAGAACTTGAAAATCAAATGACATAACCTGAAAAACGTAATGAAAAAATTAAAAGAAAACTAAATCAACTAATGAAATGAAAATAAATAGCAAACAGTAAACAGAAATTATATATCAAAATAAATGTAATCTATTTAAATTAACGACAACTTAAATAACTTGCAATCAACCTAAAATTAATTGCTTTAAAATGTAAATGTATGTAATAAAAATAAAACTTCTGAATAAATGTAATTGAAATGAATAAAAAATTTGTGAACTTTATGCAATTAATAAAAATAACAACGTAATAAAAATTGAAGTTAATAAAGCAAAGCAAAATTTACAAACAATAATTCATTTAAGTAGCTAAAAAAATAACAGGTAAATTAATGCATTAAATACAAAATAAATAATTGCTAAATAAAAAAAGACCAAATATAGTTTTAATAAAAGACAACAAAACCTAATTCATACTAATTTACAAAAAAAAATGCTATACATTAACTATTTTCTTGATTATGTTTCCTTTAACTATTTTAAAGGGATGTTGTGTATGAGGAGTCTGGGAGTTCTGTATTTAACACTCAACACTGTCAGTGTCAGCACATTAACAAGCTCTTCACGAATTGAATTCTTAGACTTTTTTACATCTATATTCAAAATGAAAAAACAAAAACAAAAAAACTGAAATTCAAGCACTTTTTACACTTCAATCTTTTGAAAAGATTCAAGAACCTGAAAGAACCCTGAATAAATTAGTCTTAGTCTACTTAAATTCATAATTTAGTTAAAGCTCAATTCCTGTTGTTGATGTTTTTGGTCCAACCCTGTTTCAAGAAACACACCAGTTGCTTAAAACGAGCCAGTGAAGCTTAATTAGTGGAATCAGTTGTGCTCGGTTAAAGTTGGAGCAAAACCGTGCAGGGTAGCAACCCTCCAGGATTAGAGTTTGTGACCCCTGATTTAGTTTTGAAAAATATTAGACCTCTTATATATTAAATATTAGTTTTTTCTGAAAACCGTGCAAGAATGATCCAATTATTCCTAGTTTATTCTGAGGAAACTAAGATTCAAGGAGTTTATCTCCACTGAAGTGTATGTTGTAAAAAAACTCTGTCAGGAATCGTTTTCTTACCTTGTATCTGAAAACTCTAGGTTGATGACATTTAATACTTTCTTTCTATTTGTGCTGTAGTAATAATCAACAAACTCTTTTAACTTCATCTTGCTGTCTGTCTGTTTGATGATATCCACAACATCCACAAGAACATCAGGACCTGAGATCAAACACAGTAGAAAGCAGGAAAATCAGCATTTGATTGAACTCAACCCAAAAAAAAACTTCAAAAAAACTCACCAACGTAGTTTTCCACATCACTGATATAGAATGTCGGTGCAGGCATGGCCATCCCCAAACCCTCTTTCTTGTTGATGAGAATAGGCTCGTTGAAGCCATTTTCCTCAAGGTAGTCTAACGTCAGCTGACTTCCTGACAGTTTGACCACAATGTCTTCGGAGCTGCAGTCAAAAATACACACAATCTCTCAATTAAATCCCAAAGATTTGTTTCACTGGTCATGGAGCGCCCTCTTTTGGTTGCTGAATGAAATGAACAAGAGTGCTGGCCCTTTAAAAGCTTTGAAAAGTTGAAGTGTGTTGTACCTGGGGAATGTTCTGCTGCGCAGCTCTTTAATGAAAACCTGACTGCCGTTCTGAACCGGTCGGACGTCTCCACTCTGCCCCGTGTCATGCTTATTCCAGCTCTTTTTCTTTTTCACTATTTGGAACAGAAGACTTTGCGTTAAGTATGTTAGACCTAACATACAGATATTTTCAGACATTGTAAACATGTTTCAGTATTGTTCCCTAACAAAAAACATGCCTTGAGCCATATTTAAATTGGTTCATTCATGATTGTGTAATCCTATTTTATTTTCCTGGGAGCTCAAAGCGACTCGATGGCCATTGCCATACCCACTGGCCATAGCACTGCCCACTAACCAATCAGCTGCTGAGTAATGCATCTCCTCTCAATGAAGAACGTACGCTGACTGAAGTGTAAGAGTAGCAGAACTGGATCGATTAACAATGAAAAGGAAGAGTGTATTTGGATGTCCAGGGCCAAAAGTGTTTTTAGTTTACCAAAAATGAATGTGTCAGAAATAGGTAGATGTTCTGTGTGCCAACAAGAAAAACCCAGGTGACACAAAGACATTGTTCACATACTGCCTTTTAAAGGTTATGAAGGGTGCAAATACTTATCAATTATTTAAAAGTAGCATGATATGGCACCTTTCACAAAAAAATCGAATGGCATTTTTACAAAATATTTCTGCAAACATGTGATTAAATAGTTCTTAAATATTGTTTTTACATTCTTCGATGTACGTTATCTTTTATGTATAACATTAAAATTCAAATAATCGCTGTATATGAAAGCAAAAGCAAAAAATTTTGAACACAGAGTCTGTGACTGTTAGAGGAAGCGAACTTAGGTAAACTGATCTATTTATGTAAGTAAGTAGTAAGTAAGTAGACTTTTATTGTCATTTCAACCATATACAGTGCAGTATACAATAAGGTGCTACATAAAACAACATAAATTAACATTACAACACAGAATTATCATTAAACTAAGCTAAGCTGTCAAAGTGCACTTGTGTAACATTTAGTGCTAGGTTACAAAAATCAATAATCATTCAAAGATTTACTTTGTCAGGAATCCAGGATGTGAATACTAATTTATTGACTCGAAGCCTAAACTGACATTCCTTTAAGGCAGTGCTTCTCAAATAGTGGGGTTTCCGCGTTTGACCTTAGGGAACATGCTTTTTATTTTTCTTTTTTTTTATGTTCTAAAATAAATTGCAATACCACTCCACTACATTAGGGGGTAGCGGCGCTCTCATTGGCAGTGTGCGCAGGGAGCATTCCCATGGTGGTGTAAGGGTTTTGTTTGCACTGAGCAGGCGCTTTGCACACAGTACAGAGTATGAGTATTGAAGTGTTGATAAGTGTTGAAGTGTAGCAGACCCTCAAGACATCTCAAAAAATATTTAACATTTAAACGTCAATAAGGATATAGTGTTATGCAGAGGTGTTCTTATAACAATGTAATAGACAAAATATACTATTTATAGTCGCGCGGGAAGGCTTGAAGGCTTAACAGAAGCTGAGAAGGTGCACCAAGACCCCTGACGTGACCACTTGGTGAAGAGGGAAGCAAATGGGAGTTGATATACAGCGAAACACAGGAACAGAGAGATGAGCACAGACCAGGAGGTAATGAACGATGAACACACCAGCGACGGTCCCCTACTGTTGGGAAGTGGAGTCTTTTACATGGAGACAGGACACCAGTGATTGGTTAACAACACATGTTTAGTGATGGTGAGGAGCAGTGACCCAAATGAGTGGTGTAAATTGATGTAGAAGCAAGAGAACACAATGAACTAGATATAAAGACAAATTTGAACTATAAAGGCACATAAACAAAATTTAATCCATCCCTGATTCTGAGTATCATACTGAGGAAAACAACTAAACAGTGATAAGGTTAGTATAAAAACGTTTTTGTACCCAGGCTCAATCTCCATCTCTACCAGACCTATTAAGCTCTGAATAAACATTTTGGAATTGGTTCAGCCATTCACCTGATCTAGCAACAGCATTTTAGATTTAGTAGAATCATGTATTTTAAATCGTACAATTTGGAATGGAAGCAATTTGGTAGTAAGAGCACAACTATCTACATTTGTTTATTTTAAACATGATCTTCTAAAGTTATACTATATACCAAAACCAGAGGAAAAGAAAAGTTGGCATTTTCTAGACTGAAAAAAACCGACAAACAGATTCTGTCAAGTATTAAAAATCAAAACATCTAAACGAATTGATCATTTTGCAACTGCTACAAAAAAAATGCTACTGGTCTAATCTAATTTAACTATCTATGTTTTAAATTATGATTTTACCTATATATCAGATTGTGTTTCTGTCATTCAAATATGGATGAATGAGAACTTCCTTTGCCTAAACTTTGGCAAAACTGAAGTCATGCTAATTGGTTTCTGACATCAGATAGGGCAGTTGAAAACTGGGGCCTTAAATTTGTCTCTTGATGGTTCACTGTTCAAGACGAAGAGCAGAATAAAGAACCTTGGTGTAACGTTTGTAGCTAGACTTCTGCTGAAAGACTGATCAATGCATTTGTCGCGTCTTGTCTGAATTACTGTAATGCTCTCCTGGCCAGGGTTCTAGGTCTACTCTAGACAGGTTGCTTAGTGTTCAGAATGCTGCTGTTTGTGTAGTGACCGGGACCAGAAAACACAATCACATCACACCCGTTCTTAAATCACTGCACTGGCTACCGTGTAGTCCGCTTCTGTGTAGATTAAAAAATTTTAACCCTCACATATAAAGCTCTCCATGGTCTGGCCCCTGAATACTTATCGTCTCTTTTAATCACTTACACCCCGAGTCGTACGCTCCGCTCCTCACAGTTTAAGCTTCTGTCTGTTCCACGCTCTCGCACTAAAACTATGGGAAACAGGGGCTTTTCTCTCTATGCACAGACACTGTGGAACTCTCTCCTGGTTGAGCTCAGAGAAGCACAAAGCTACACCATTTTTAAATCTCATCTTAAAACTCACTTTTTTTGAAACTGGCTTATGATTGTTGACACTATATACTTTATGCTTTTAACTAGCCCTGGATTTAAATTTCCTTGTTTGACTATCTATTTAGTTTTTATCTTGTTTTCTTAATTTTATCTCTGTTGCTAATGTTCTTTTTTGTACTCGTTTACTGTTGTTCTCTGTACAGCGCTTTGGGAAGCCAGCTTTAAAGGCGCTTTATAAAATAAAGACTGTCATTATTATTATGTTAAGCTAAGCTGAATTCTATGTACAGATCAGGGGGAAAGCTGAACAGTATCCAAAATAATAAAACATGCATGTTATTCATAAACGTAAAATTGAGATCGAGCTTAAGTCCACAAAAGTAGAGTGTTTCTTTAATTAATCTAAAAAAAACATGTTTTATCTCAAGACTTTAAAGGAAAGTTACTTACATGTGGATTTGCCGTGGGTTTTTTCACAGTTGGGACAGTGATAGATATCAATATCAGGTGCTTCATCTTCATCCACTCCCACACAGCTGCAACAGTACATGGACAAATATAGTTAGGATCATTAGGATCTCTCCAGTCTGTGATTAGGGTAGAGGTTTAAAACCAACCCAGATCTTAACTTCAGTAAACTTTGTAATGCACAATTGTAAAATTAACAGGAAATGAAGCAGATGGCTTTCTCTAAATAGATTGCATACTCCCAGTTTAGCACATCTGGCCAATTTTTATTTCCTTCCTAAGGTTGTCACTTCATTGGGTCTTTATTTGGTCAATTTTGTTTCTATCCAGCCATGTCCTGAGAATTTGGAAGACCCTGGCAGGACAAAGCTTCGAGGAATGCATCCCACTCCAGTTCATCGGTGGAGATGGCATCTTTCAAATGTTGCAGATGAAAAATACGGCCTCTATTCTGACAGCCAAGCTTAAGCATCTTCCAGCTGGCTCAAGCCTTCTGGCATATCTAAAAACGTAGACATCATGTGATACTATTGAGGATGACTTTCTGTTCCATAAAGCTGTTCAATCATCCAGGCAACAGTGTCTGCATCACAGCCTCCTGAGCTCACACTGTTAGTTACTATCTCTAAAGCCTCCATTAGGAGCTTGTGATGTTGACGAAAATCAGCATCTTTTTAAAAAGTGAACATGGCTTTGATAAATTTAAACGCCTAGGTGTGTTAGGTTTTGCGCTAGTAATTAAATGCGTTATTATCTCAATGAGTGATTAAATTTATTAAGTGGTTGACTGTAAAGCCAATCTCATCAAGAATTGCTATCCGACGAGACTGTTGCATTCAATAATGTGCTATTTAAATTAGTGTTTTGATTGCAAAAAGAATTTAACGAAATACAGAATCATTGAAAAATCTTGAATAACAAGCATCATTTAGTGTTTTAAAAAATAATAACTTTCATATATTTTAGGAAAGATAATTGTCATCTTCAAAATATGAAGTACCAAGTTATGTTTCCGCATGATGCATCCAATAACATCAGCGCAGGCATCATTAAACATTTTCATCATTCTAAATATTGTGCATAACTTCGTTAAAACTCTAATCGTCTTTCATTAACATTATGATAGCCTTTGGTTTACAAGGGTCCTATGGCCAGCGGAAAAGTCCTCTGAACAAAGCCTAAGACATGTTATTGTTATTTCTTACATTTTAATACATAAATATGATAAAGGTTTGCTTGGAGATCAAGTTAAGAGTTTTAGTGGTTAAATTAATAATAAGGAACAAACTAAGGTTTTAGAGTCCTTTTAACACACTTTTGCTAATTAAATGATCATAATAAAGTAATATTCAGGACAAAAATATATTGACATGACTATTTATATTAAATTAATAAAATAAATCTAATTCTATTTACAATATGTTTAATTTACATCATATGCCATTTTCTGGTACAGGCGAATCTGGCCCCTGTTTAAGGTAAAGAAATCTTCATGTGGCCCTTGCAGTGAAATATTTGTGGACAGTAACAATAAGAAATCCAGACTGGGGGCCCCTCACTTCTGACATGAGAATGAATGAGATGAATAAATTTGATGACAAAACTATATACTTAAAGTACAGTTAAATCAAAAGTATTCAAAGCATCAGTGTAAACAATGCTTTCTATCGAAGAAAATTAGCTAAACATTGCTTACCAATCAAATTACTTCTACACATATAAAACACCAAGTGAGAAGGAGATTAGGAGGATCAACAGACTCATGGTGGCTGCCACAAGCTGTCAAATGCAGCTTTAGCTAGATCAGTGACTCTGCTCGAGCTGATATATCAGCCACTAGCCAAGCATATACTTCTCTCCAAAGCAAAAAAAAAAAAATAAAAAAAAAATTATTTTGTATGAATTTTTTTAGTTTTTTTTTTTACTTTAGTCTGTGCTAGTTTTCTAAATTTTCAGTGTCAGTTTCATGCTGTGGTCACATTCATTGACTGTATATAACATGGACATACCATGCGTGACATCACCCATGGGTTTCATATGAAGGGTAAACGAGGCTCAGAATGGGCGTAGCCAGCCATCACCATCATGGAAGTACATCCAAAAATGGAACCATGGAGGTGGGACTTAGGCGTAGCAAAGACATCTGCTTGGCTGAAGGTTTAAATCTTAATATATCTTAAACACACATTTTAAATGAATTGTAAATTATTTAATAATTTAACATTTAGAAATGGTTAAGTTGCTCTAATTGATTAATGCTTAAATTTATGCATACTATGCTGAGTTTTATTAACAATGGCACTTTCATTTAAATAAAAAAAACATGAAGTGGTAATATTTACACTGAAATATTCATTATACTAATTTCTCAATAATAAAAAAATATGCATAGTTATAATTAAAAACAGCAGATTTATTTACTTTAATTCACTTTTTTAAACAGATGTAGCTGTTGTCAGTTGTCTGATTGCACTCATTTAAATGAAAATGGTTGAAGTGGTTTACTTTTGGTGTTTTGTTCTTCCATGGTTTCTTTATTTTTTTTGGCGGCATAACAACTTGCACTAGGTGTGGATTTTGTCTGGTTCGACCTTGAAAGAGTATGTGAGACCAGGAGCAAGGAGCTGGTTAAATCTCACAGCGTGCCATATCCTAGTTGGTTTATGCTTTCAGTAAATGACAAAACACAACAAATTAAAAGTCCCCCATTTTGTTCTATTACATTTTAATCATCAATGCTTAGCTTTTAATAATCAATTCAGAATCAGCCATATAATCAATTTTGTCCACTGCCTCTATGTGCACCTATAACCAAATTATTACACTGAATCGAAGAGCAGGTTAACAGAAACCTCAGATTTTATTAATAAACTTAAATGGAAAGTTGAATGCCAATGAGTGGCAGGGCCTTTAGCTGTGTGGCTCTTACCCTCTGAAACATTTACAAACTTTGGAACAAACTTTAAAACAAATCTGAAGACTGATTTCTTCAGACAAGTCTACTCTCTCTGAATGCTTTGTGTTTAAACGGCTGTATGGTGTTCTTGAGTGCTCTGAAAGGTGCCTTAAATATAATGTCCTATTATTATTATTATTATTATTAAATAAGAACACAATATAACCCTTATGCTTAGAGATGCTCCAGTCGAAGAAATAGTCATTGTCTCAAAAACGATTCTAAATGACTGTCAAAACCTCCAAAACAGAACTAGGAATGAAAAGAAAATGGAATGTTCAAGGAGGAAATTCAATAAATATGTTCAAGAAGAACTTATGCTACACATAAATGAGAGTTTCTGCCTGTTGCCAAGGGCTCAGCTAAAGCAACAGATGAAGCACACAAAGAACTGTAAGATACAGCTCACCATCATCTGAACGCAGAAAGCTGATGTAAAAACACTGAATTGCTCTCTAAGCAGCCAGGTTTAGAGACAGGTAGAGCCATACTCACAGTCCTTTGATAGAAATGATCTATCCTCTACGATGGAAAATTAATTAATCTAGTCTCTTTACATCTACCTTAATTAGCTCACTTAAATCGCATACTTTTGGTATCTTTTTTTGGATGAGTTATAATGCATTTAAAAAAAACACCAAAAAGTACCTCAGTAAACAAACTTTTTTTATATGTTTGTTGGTGAAATCAAACCGATTTAGATACAAAAACAAGCATTTTGAACCAAACCTTGTTAGCTGCTTGGCATTCAATAACTAGTCTGATGATCGTATTGTTTTGCAATTTTTTTTAAACTTACAAGAACATGACATTTTTGCATTATTTAGCAAACAAGTGTGTTGTCTGTGGGATTTTTATTCTTCCGTTGACTATCTCCGGAAGCTCCGTTCTTTTTTGCAAACTGATTCTGAACAGCCACGAAGTGTATAACTTAAACACATTACCAAAACATCAGCAGTTAAGCACCACAGAATTGTACTGAAGACCAGTTCAAGTAATATGAAATTTAACCAACTTCATGTATATTGTAATATGAATGGATGGATGGATGGAGAGAGAGCTTCAGATGAATGGAGTAACTGGTTGAAAAGAATCACAGTAAATAAGAGTCACAATTATTGAAGTCTCTAATAATATTTAGTAATTCACAAAAAAAAGCAGACCATAAAACCCAAAACAAAACTATTCAGAATTCATAGTTATTCAATCAAACATGACTATTTGTAAATAGAACGGTGTTGTTCTACTGCCACGACATGACCATAGTTTTCCCCATTTCCACTGCAAATGCTCCTCTAGCAGCAGTTCTGAGTTCAAAGAATGCATTCCTGCCATAAGGAGGAGCTGTTGAGAGGTCAGGAACATTTGTAGAATTGGGAGTGTCCATTATGGGCTCTCCTCCAGTGTTGTGTTTCTACCACAAACACAGCTTTATGATTATCACACAAACAGAGCTCATCCACTCAGAGGGTGAATGGTTTCATCACTCTAGAGTCACGGCGAATGAGAATGAAGCCAAACCTCACTGAGCCTGAGGACAACAGAGAGCGAGAGCATGAGGGTGTGAAGGGTCAAACCGCCCCCTTGCACATCAGGATTACCAGACAAACACACTCGTCTTGTGTTTCACAAACCTTGTTTCCCCTCCCAAAACAAGTCACGAGTCTATTACTCTGCTGTCTATGTGGTCATGAAGGTGGCAAAACTGGTCATTTAAGGCAGCAATCATATTTGCATATTTACTAGGATATGAGCAGATTTTACGGCTTCAAATAAATACACTGGGTGCTTTCGTTAAAAGATACACAATGTTAGAACATAAAATGCCCAGAAACTAATATTTTTTTTAATTGTGTGCTTGTATTAAGTTAAGATGTTAAATTATGACTTTAATGTGTTTTGATATTTTGTCTACATTTTCACAACTATAGTTGTTTGTAAAAGCAATTTTAACATTATTTCCCATGCTACAGAATCTTGGAAGTACTTTTATTTATAACTATCGAGGAGGTGCTTCTTAATCTATTTCTTCAAGTGTTTGTCCACTGAGTTTTTTTGTAGAAAACAACTTTTCTTCCTTATAGAATATAGAAACCTATTGTATAATTGCTGCTGTATTGAACCACCAAATTCATAAATGAATTCTAATAATAAACAAACGTAAACTATTGTTTTAATTATAGTTGGGGTGTGCGGTCTTTGGCATTCAATGTCCCCCAAAACAAATGCTCCCTTAGGACCAATGGCGCTTTTTATTGTTACAATCAATATTTTGTAATCTCCTGCTGATTGGCTACTAGGTGGCTATGGTGTCGACCGCTCAAGGATAAAAAAAAAAAAAAAAAAAAAAAAACATTTTTAATAACATTTTTAAATGCAAGAGGCTCGTATTATAAATGTTATCTACTTATATCTGGCAACTACCATAGAAAAGAAGAGGAACATAAAAAAAGGTGGAGACAGGAGTAAAATTTATTTTGTTAGCTTGTTAATAAAAACGTTTTTTTTCCCCTAAAATTTTTGCTTTTGGGGATGCAGACTTTGCATACACTCCCTTTAGCTGTGAGAGGGAATGCTTTACATTGAATGATGTGCAACATATAACACATACTTTATTTGTGATGTAATAGCAGAAATATTAATGAATTAATTTTTCTTTGGGAGGCACGTACCAGTCTTAAAGGGGACCATTGAATAGTAGGGGGAACATTTCCTCTCATGTAGTAGCATTACTATAACTACCTTGTATGCAGTCATGCTTGCATTATATAAGAATGTTTTCTTTAATTCAACATTAAACTTTAAGAAAACAAAGAAAAAGATTGACCTTGTTTGTAAATTAGCTTGAGAATACAATTATGTAAAACAAAATTAAAAAGCATAATTTAAAAAGGCCACTAGCTTTGAAATCATATTCTGTGTACATTGATCTTAAACCTAAAATTATTTTATTATTACTAAGATGAAACATTGCGGCCATAATTGATTGATTTCCCATATAAAATATGTTAATATTACATCACTATAAATTAACAGAAGCAGTAGGTTTAAAATTATTTATTAATTATATATTTAAAAAAATTAACAGACACATAATTTTTGTTGAGGAATAGTTAGAGATTTTGGCATTTAATTCTTTCTGTTTGTCAGTCAGTGAGGTTGCTGATATCATTAGGTAGGGGAATATTTTAAGTGAGGATTACACATTTATTAACATGTGTCTAAGTAGTTTGTGATTAGTGGTCTGGGAGTATGACAGATTTTAATATTGCGAATTAGCTTGAAAGCAGTTTGAGGGTAAAGAATCCACATCTGGATTGTGGCCTATATGTGCTGATGTTGCTATGGAATGAAAAAGAGGTTATTGGGTTCATGCTTCCTAGAACATGCTGTGTAAACGTGGAGGCTTCCCACATTTCTAACCTGTATGTTATTCAGCTTTTATAAACCTTTGTGTTCATTTGTGATTAAGAATTTGGCATACTGTGTGATATAGGTCAATTGAACAGATGCAACCAGCTTTTTAAAATGGAAAGTTTACTTCTCTTCAACACAAGCCAGTCATGAACACTGAATCTTTCCTCTTAAATGTTTTATTAAATGTGTATTCAACAGATTAAAACTTTCTAATGCTACATACCTCCTCAAAAGTTCGGTGTTTTCCACCATGACTGTGAGAACCCTGATCTAAAAGTTGCTTATGGAGGAGGCCTTCTGTCAGTGACCAGCTGGAGGTCTCATCAGTCCAAACAAAAGAACAAACAGTAGAAAAATATCACCTAGCTTAAGGAATGTAAGATCATCAGTATTTTGAAAAGGTCAACATTTATGTAGCTGAGCATACTATAATCTTTCAGCAGCTGACAGCAAAAGAAAAAAAAACATATTTATTTATTAAACAATTAAGTTAAGGCTGCATGATGATTAGATGTGTTAAGTCATTGACGTTCTAGGAATATTTGTGGAGCATTTTTATTTTTACAGTACAGATAAACTTCACAAATTGGAATAATGGAGCCGTTTTACATCTAGGGATTTCCATTCGAGAAAACTGCTGTTAGTAATGCTTTATAATTTTTCAAATACGTCCTTAAATTTCTAATTCTGGTAGTAGTACTGCTAATCATCAAAAACAAACTTCAGATAAATTATGTTTCATGTGAGGCTCAATTTTATGTAATTTAAGTAGATTTTAAAGCTACTAGGTGAATTTTGCAAACACATGGGCCCAGGCCAAGATGTCAGGTGTGTCCGATTGAAATAAGAAATAATTTCAGACATGATCAAAAACAGGATGATTTGTCACAATGTGCAAACCGCTGTGATGTCTCATGCATCGACAGTATATAACATGGACGTAGCATTCGTGACACCACCCATAAGTTTTAGCAGAAAGCAAATTAGTTTTGGAGAGCGTGGGCAGCCATGGCCACGGGAAGCCTTGCTGTACAGTGTTTCATCACTCACCCACCTTCAACAATCTGCAGATCGAACCAGTGACCTTTTGATCTCCAGTCGACCTCCTTATCCACCAGGCCATAACAGCCAGGAGGTGCATTCAGGTCTAGCTGTTAGCGTTAGCTGTTTTTGGAACCCAGAAGTTGTATAGCAAAAGAATGCATCAACTTTGTATTTGATCCAAAGCCAACTTTAAGTGTGAAGTGAACACAACCTTGATATCCTTAAATCCCAATTGATATCCAAGCATAGAGTAACCACTTAAGATTGGAACTGTTTGTAGAATTGTTCAGCTGATACAACTTCTATTGTGTGCAACCTGAGTGACACCATCACAGATTGCAGTGTCTCTCACTCTGTAATAGTGATGGGAAGTTATGTTCATTTTGGTGAATCAGTTCTTTTCACTCTTGTTAACTAAAAAGAACTACTCTACTATTCGATCTTTTATTCGTAAATAATGATTTCCTTAATTCCCTAACATGATTACTTGCAAACAATTATGAGAAAGACGCCAAAAACAAGCGAAATAAAATAAGAGAAATGAAACTAGCTAACCTGAGTCTTTTGATTATCAACAAACTAGTAAAACCTCTTCTGATACTTCCAAAATCCATAATGTGCCTGCCATGTGAGGTGGAAAAAATTTGCTTTAGTATTAATTTTGTCAAAACATGACAAATGTCACCATAACACTGCACGAAATACCAACACATGTGAATGGAATGATTCAAATAAATTAAAATTCTCTATTTTACTAGAGAATCCCGGTTCTGCATCTTTTGGAAATGATTGAGAACAATAAGAACGAGTTGAAGAACAATTCATATGAACTGTTCTTTTCTATATCTGGCTCTGGGTCCATTTGGAAGCAATGGTGGGATTGAATGAGATGGAGAGAATGAATCGTTCACTAGGAAGAGTAGTTCCTCACGACTCGCTATAAAGACTTGTTCTTTAGAACAAATCCTTCATGAACAACACATCACTACTCTGTAAGCAGCATTGGCCAAAAGTGTCTGCCAAATGCAAAAATGTAAATGTATGTGTGAGAGGAACCTAAAAATGTGTACTCAATTTGAATCTATTTAACCTCGCCAGAGAACATTATTTGAACATTTACAGAAAACGTACACAACTATGACTATGTTTATGTGCGTATATGACCAACGGTGTAAGGAAGTGTGCCTCTAACAGCCTATTACACTAACAATGTCATAACACTTTTGTAATCGATTCATGTTAACGTTGTTCATTATGCTACGCAGAGCTGATCTCAGGACAGAGAATGAGTCGTCATAGACTTCCAACAGAGGTCAGAGAGGTTTAAAATCACGGAGGGCGGCAAAGATCAGCCACCAACGGAAACAAACACATCAGTGTCAATGAACACAACGTGTTACGAGTGTTAAAACACTTTCACTCGAGCTAAACGACACTTCATTGATAGCGGCCGTCGTGTACATCGAAAAAATGCTTTTAAAGGGGGTCTAGAAACGAAGTGCAACTATTACAGCGCTCAGTAAAGGGTTAAAATTAAACGCGCGTAAATGTATCAGTCAGTGAAGTGGAACGCTTGTTCTTTGTTTACATTCACAAAACCCACCATTGCAGCTTTTGTGAGGTAAATTCCGCTCGTAAACAAGCGAAGAATGAGGGATTTAAGACTAGATTGACTAAAACAGACAACATAACTACAGCCTTTGTTGTAACTGGTTCAACTAATTTGTTCAGACTTGTGCTTGATGACAGATAAATATTTTATTTAAAACAATAATGTTTTAAATTCTGTACACGAATGGTTCGGAATACGTTGTGTTGGATGGTAAACATGAGTACAGTGAGAATGACCAGACAGAAACAGCTTAAAATGTGCATAGCAGCTTGTCTGGCTCATAAGCAGGCTATTATTCTCCCAGGACACACTAGCAAGGACAAGGGCTGTGTGTGCAATTCCAGCAGAGTTTTAAGAGCTAACCATAACCCAATAAAGGGAGGAATATTGCATTTAAAAGAACAGCCTGTGGGGTTAGTGGACGCCAACTGCTCGCCACCGCTACGACAGCGTCCAGTCCGAGACGCCACCGTAGCGCGCGATGCATGCATTTCGACCTCACCTCGGATAAAATACATCGAAATGGCTTTAGAAATAAGCAAATCTTTTTGTATCGTTCAAAAAAATGTGTCAAGAGAGCCAGCTAAATATAACTCCGCCTTCTTCTTCAAGCGGCCTCGCTGTACAGAGCGACACAAAATGTGCGCACGCGAGCTAAACGCTTCCATCCAAAGCCCGAGTTAAATAAGCGAGGTAAATATTGCGCTTACCTGCCGTGAAACCAGTCTTTGCAGGCGTCGCACTCGATCATAAACTGGTTTACGTCGTAAGGTAATCTGCAGATGCAATACACGGGTACAGTCGCCATGTTAGATCAATTCACAACAACAGCCGGAGAGATGGATGGGGGCAGCAGGAACCTCCCGTAACACAAACTACAGCGAGATGAAGAGCCGCGGAGCTGCTCCTGCGTCCATTCGACCGTTCTCCGGACCCGCGACGTTACAATGTTACGGTGTTAAAATGTTTCCCGCGCTGCATTGACGTGTGCATGCCCCCTGGTGACTACACGAGCGCCGAGTCTCTCGGAAAGCCCAAGAAAATGCATCCTTTCATTGTAATATTGTTACGTCAGTCGACAAGACGGGAGAAATCGCCTCGGTCATGCTGCTCCAGATGAATGGAGCTCATTAACGGAAGGCTGCTGCTGCTGCGGCGGCGGCGGCTGCTGCTGCTGCTGCTGCTTAGGGTTTCCCAGGACGGGAGAAAGACGGGAAAAGGGTTTTGACTGCAGCCAACAGTCGACGAGAAAGAGCCGCGAAGCCTGTGACACGTTACCAAGAGCTCGAGCAGTTTCCCGTGGATCCCGGAGGAGGGATAGAGTGGCGGAAATGTCAGAAAGAATAAAAGAAAATCTAAACATTTGAAACAAGACATATAAGTGACTTTAAACAGTGTAGACAATAAACTGTTTCACTAACAATTTAGTCATTTGTATAAAAAAATACATCAAAATATTATATATTTAATGAATAACAGACCTTTTGGCTTGCTTACTTGTTAAATATTACATTTCATTTTTAAGTTCATTTAAACTTTTTTTGTGTCGATTTTCACTTTTTCCATATAACAATGTTTGATTTTAAAATAAAGCCAGTTACATTCAAGCACTTTTTCTGCAAACAGTTAAAATCTCCAAACTGACAAAGGGAACAAAATGAATCCCAAATTGAAAACAAAAACTCTTGAGGTTGAAATGGTGTACTTCAGCACTTTATGAACGCAAAAAACAACAAAGGCATTAATAAAAAAATGGTAACCATTTACACTATCCCCAAACTTGCAGAATTTATTTTGACAATAACATATGATGCCTTTTTTGAAGAGTTACATCCTAATTAGAAAGGTAAATGATGTCTTGCATGACTCCTGTTTTAGTTCATTCTTAAAACCTTCTCGTCAATGTCAATAAGGTGAAATAATTTTTTGTTGACCAAAGGAAGAAGTCATTTGATGAGAGCTTGCTCTTTGGTTTGTGAGAAATAGGAAGACATGACCTTATAAGGAAGTCTAGTTAAGCAGATTTTGATGGCATGATTGAATTTGATAATATTAACTAAGAGAGCATAAACTCTGCGTGAAATGCATGGGGGAGAATTCAGTGATCATTTTTCCTTTAAAAAGTCTAATATGACACTATAGCTGTTAAAAATACAATATCCATCGATCAATCCATCCACATAAAAAAACACCTTAAAATGGGAATTTCCTCTCAACTCAATTTCATTCCCAATTACTCTTATTCGTCATATTTTGATCACTGGTTTTTATAAAAATGGGAAATTTTGCTTCTGAACCATTGTTGACGTAATAAAAGTGAATTCAATTTCAGTATTTGTGAGGAAAATCACTCAAAACAGTAATTAAGTAAAAAAAAAAAAAAAGTAAGTCTGACATGCAATATAATCATCATTTATTCAAAAGGTAAACTAATAATAATTAGTAAATTATTAATAAATGTATTATTAATAAAAAAAAAACATAAAAACAATCTTGGTATATTTTTTCTTCCGCAAAGGGCACAAAAACAATGCCCACCTTTCTTTAAATTATTAAACTGTAACTAGAAAACGTCATCCACCTGTGAATGAGTAACGACACACACCCAGTGAATTATTCTAAAAGAATAAAGACTTTTATTAAGCATTGTAAGTTGCGTTCGATTTCCTTCAAACACATCACACAACAAGCCATCAACAACCAGTCAAACCCAACAGTAGTTCATTCTTTAACAACCCGTGAGTTAGGAAGAAACTCCACTCAACTTACATCAAGGTAACCTACTGAGACTCGCGGCAGGGCACTCAGGGGAATACACCATATTTCTGATCACTAATGTGCAATGAAAAGCATCAGGAGGATTAGATGGAGAGAAGTGATGATTCTCATTTAAAATTACGCTTAAAACTTTGCAAAACACTAAAGAAAACACCCAAATTTGTACTTGCTGAGGCTAAACTCTCAAGTGGGAGTATCAGACGTTGATTTCAAGCTAAGAAAAGGGAGAGATTTAAAGAATAAAGCCTCTTTCTCAGAGATTTAGGTTTTTTTTAGAGATGGTCTGCTAATATGAATGCGGAAAACAGCAACAGAGAACGCTAATGCATACAGTGATGAGTACACCAGGCTTACCATTGTTAAAAATGGCTAGATAATGTTGGAGTAAATACAACAGAGGTCAATAAATCAACAAGGTTAGCGCAAATCAGTCACTGACTAACAGTTAACACCAATCATAAGCTTTTTTTTTCCATTTTGCAGATGGGCACTGTATTTGTAATGAAGGAAGAAACAGGACAACATGCATTACTTCTTACTAGACACAATTTAGTTTGTTTTCTTTTAATCGTGAGCCATGCAGAAAGTTTAGCTGAGACGTTGGCACCTGCGTGCTAAAGAGGATTCAAGAAATGTGAATCGTTGGCCACCTTTGGATGGCAATTTTCTGACACGGAGAGAGACACTGGTGCTTTTTAACAGATCGACTCAAAAGTTTTCGAACCATTTCTTGATATATTACCTATAGTTGCTAATGCATGACATTGAAATCATCCAAAGGTACGATGCAGTAGTAGTAATACTCGTTACTCTGTCAAAACAACCGCATATTTGAAACACGAGCAAACTCACAGCAATGACACGTTAGGAATATGTCCTCTTTTTTTTTAATTGTGAGTTTTACGTTTCCAAACAATAACAAAAAGCGTTTACTGTGACAATACGAACTCAGTTACTATGGCAAATATATAAATGCATCTGAATCTCTTGCTAAAACTAAAAGACTGGCAATCGAAGGTTCGTTTTAGTTTCTTCATTTCATTTAGAAAGTGAAATTTAGAACATAACCACTATTTAAAATCGTCGAGAACGCGCCTTTAATCACAAAACTGCAAAGATTTTTGTTTATTGACTTGTATCCATGTTTAATCGAGAGGTTTCCTCATGACCATTTGTGATTTGAACTCGATGACATCGAAGAGGGATTTCAACATTTCCAATCCTAATTATCGCTTTCGGAGAGCAAAAAATGTACACCAACTGTAGGCCTTCCATCCTTTCAGATATCCCTAAACGCTTCATCTTTCATCACCCTTCACCCTCTCTATAAAAATAGAATTACTCTTCAGTTTGTAAGACGGCGACGCTTAGAGCTTCATCTCCGCGGCCTTCGCAGTCTTCATTTAGTGCATTTAAGAGAGGATCAGTATTGCACATCTTCAACTGGTTGCTAAAGGCACTTTCTGGTTGAATGGAGGCCATGCTCTCCTCATGGTTTGGCTCTTCACCCTCCAGGAGGCCATTCTCAGATGCTGTGGACACTTCTGAGGGCACATGTGCTGTGGTGCTCACCAGCTTGGGCTTCTTTCGGTCTTTAACCACTTCATTGGTTGAGGCAGCATATGCAGGCTTGATCTGTTCAAAAATTTTTATCCATATTAATAAAGTCATTCCTTATTCTAGTCACCAGAAATGAAGAATAGAGCACTGAATAATCTTGAAAAAATGATAGGAAATCAAGGCTTGGCAATAGATTTTATTTTATTCTACTTGCAGCAAAATAACTCTACTACAGAGCCCATAAAAGGACAGGGCCAAGATGAGATGACTTTTTTTTTTTTTTTAAATGTGCTGCGCTTAAAATAGTTTTGCGCATTCCAAGAATAGTTTCGCGTACGCTAAGATTTGTTTTGCGTATGCTATAAGTGATAGTTTTGCTTAAGCTAAGAATAGTTTTGCCTACGCTAGCAATAGTTTAGCTTTGCATACGCTTGTAACTGTTGTTTGTACTCTAGCAAGAGTTTTGCGTACACTAGGAAAGGTTTAGCTTTGCATACGCTTGTAAAAGTTTTGTGTACTCTAGCAAGAGTTTTATATACTCTAGCAATGGTTTAGCAATCTGTAAATATTTAGCAAGGTAATGCAAAAATAGCTTTGAACAAAGTGCAAAGCTTTCCAAGACAACATAAAACTATTTGGAGAAAATTTTTGAGGGAACAAACTAAAAATAACCTTTTCCCCTGTAGGGACTCTGTATAGTATGTATTAAACTGCAGTTAACTGAAAAGGTCATGATCAAAGTAAAATACACCAGAACCTTTTAATAGTCTTGAGTATTTAATAGCAATAGGGGGGTTTTTCGGGATATACATACATACCCTCTAAGCTTTTATGGTCTTGAAATAGCATTTTCAAGAGAGAAACAGTAATATAGTGAATATTTGCTTAAAAAAACTGGTTATAAAATCATAAAAATAAGCTGAAAGATTCTCCTTCGTTTAAATTTTAATACATAACTATATATAAGACATTTAAATCCCAACTAATATTTCATTTGGTATGGGGTAAATTTGATATTGGTTATTTGTGATTTGCTCAAACGATCCCCCCAAAACAATAAAAAACATTTAGGGTTTATAGAATGGCTATGGTTTGTAAGGTTATTTTATACCATGGTTATCTCAATTGAAATCTTTAGAAGCATATTTCTGTTTACTGACAAGATGTTAACAATGTTTATTAACCTCACATACCTTACACACTTGCACTAAATGGTGTTCATAACCAATTTTTAAAGAGCGGCATTGTGATTTACCTGGTATGATCCCTGATTCTTGAAACCTCTACTGTGAAATTTAGTTCCCCGACCAAAGGTCCTTATCAGAGGGGTGGAAATCACTCCTCTTGGATGACTGTTCAAAGAAAAGTAATTCAATGTTTTAAAATCTGATAAATAAGCTATGAAATACCAAATAGAAATGTATTTTATGAACTGGAATTTTGAGATTGAGAAATACTTAAGCTTACCCTCTGGATGGTCCACCAACTGACACCACTTGTATGGGGAAAGTGGCTCTTCCTCTTCCACGGCGACTCCCAGCCCACTGACCCACCACTGTGCCAGCAATCTCAAGCTTCCCTCCAGGTGACGGTATGGTTTGGATGCCTACTTAAGAAGAATTAAATAAGAAAGATTAAAATGAAAGCCCAGGGGCCTGATGTATAAATGTTGCGTATGCACAAAATGGGCATAGAAATATGCGTACGCATTTTTCCACGCACATATCGGGATTTATAAAAAATAAACTTGGCGTAAATAAGTGCGCACCGTACGGATGCTCTTGACCGTGCGTACGCACTCTTTTAGAAGAGTATGTGTTTTGGCGACACCAACTGTCCCAAATAGCAATAGCTATTTAAAATGAAAAACTTCTAAATGATCCTATTACATCACCCAATAAATCAAATTGTATATACCTGAATTATCATTATTAGCATTCTTAACCAGGTGCAAATGCTTCGAATTTACTCATTTGTTTTAATGAATGGGCTATAAAAAGGTATGTGCGTATATAACTTATCATCATAATGGATTCTCTAGCGCTGTTAGAAGACATTGCTAACGACGCTCTACGGAGGGAGCGTGTTTTCAGAGACCGTGAAGATTTCCTTGCTCATGATGATGATTGGCTCATGAGCCGATTTCGATTTCCAAGAGCCATCCTCTTGGAATTGTGTTCTGAATTACGGCCAGTATTGGAAAGACCCTCGCGGAGAAACCATGCGCTGTGTGTTCCTGTGCAAGTATTGACCACATTAGGCCACTTGGCCACTGGTACTTTCCAGCGAGAGTTGGCAGACCGATCGGGTATGTCGCAGTCATCCCTGAGCCTGTCATGCCATAAGTACGGGATGCCATAGTGGGGATGGCACCCCGATACATCCGTTTTCCTTACACGCAAGCTGAACAGGCCAACATCAAAATGCAATTTGCAGCAATCGCCGGTTTTCCCAATGTACTCGGTGCTGTTGACTGCACTCATGTTGCAATAAAGGCACCATCTGAGAATTAATTTGCTTTTGTTAACCGAATTATTGGTGGTGTTAATATGCAGGGATATCATACATATTCAAAATGGGTGGTCTTAACCTCCAAATATGGTTATTTCGGGAGGAGATTGGGGTAAGCAATACACACGTGCACCTGCGCACAATATTCAGATCATTTTGATTTATAAAGCGAACCTTGCGCAGGTTCTGACGTACGTACGGTTTTATGAATCTGAAAACTTTTGTGCGTACGCAAATTCTGCCTTATGTGCGTACGCACACTTTAAGGATTACATCTACGCAAAGTTTTATACATGAGGCCCCAGGAGTTTCAATTAACACTATTTTTCCTTGTGCATTATTATTACTATTAAGCATTAACTTCCTAAATTTTGCAATTACCAGCTTTAAGATACATATTTTTATGTTAATGAACTTGTTAATATGAGTATAGGTATCAACAGACTGTTAGTTTGGGACTGTACCAAGATGTTTGAGGTCAGTTTCTTTGGTTAAACAAGTTGCTTCCGGGTTTGTGAGTGAAGGTGACCAAGTGTGCACTGGGTTGTGTTACAGAAGGTGAAGTTAACTTAACATCTTCTTAAACCTGACCTAATGGTAGATCAACTCTAAACCTGTTACTCATGTGTTCCAAAACTCTTGAGAGTAGTTGGTTAAATCAATCCACGCTTTAATCGAGAGTTAACAAATACAAACACAGAGCATAAATAAAGACAGTGTCATAGGATTGCAGAATGAATGATTTTTCATGGAAAGCCTATGAGAAATGAAGAGAGCGGTGTATTTGGAGGTGGAGGCTTTGATGTTGGCTTACAAAGATATGAAGCCAATTTTTCAGAAAAAAGCAATACAGCTGCCTCAGCCAAAGCAAGAGAGTGAAAATGATCAACCGAGTAAACATCCAAGTTCATAATAATAATAATATTAACCGACTCAGTTTTTGTTATAAAGTAAAGTATTTTATTTAGCATTATTAACTTGTTATAGTTAAAAATCATATGGTACATTAACAAATAACATGTATTATATTTGGCCATGTTCAATGGTACCCCCCAAACAAACTTACTCTGTTAGGCTACGTTCAGACTGCAGGTGTTAATGCTCAATTCCCATTTTTTTATGAAATCAGATTTTTTTTTTAATACTTTCACATTAAACACAACATGCAACTTGTACACGTCACAACAACATATTACACAAAACTGCTTGCTGTGAGGCTTGCATGTGCAAGAGCATTGATCAAAAAGAAAGTAAACATGGACAAGAATGCATTTCAAGGTGATTGTTTGGCTTTATTTCTGATCTGAACTGACAGCATTTCAACCAAATCATATCAAGCAGAAAACAAATAACTATAAAAACAAAAGAAAAAAATGATTAAGAATTAAACTGTTCAGACTGTCCTGAAAATATCAGGTAAAATCAGGGCAAAAAAAATATGATTTGGAGTAGGCTATGTTTAGAGAGAATGTTGTTATGGTTACTTAAATAGAAAAAAATACCTTTGCATTTGGAACTGAAAACTGGTGTTATCCATTAACTTTTCTAAAATATTTCCGGTTATGTGAAAAATCCCTAACCCTGAACCAATCTCAAAGATCACCCTGTAAACTGACCCCCAGAAACACAGATCCATGAGAGACAATAGTTAATAAAAGTGTTATTAAGTGTAAACATGTAGAAGACTTTCTTACCAGCCATGCCTCTGCCTCTGCCATGCAGAGGGGGCATAGGTGGAGGGTAGAAGTGGCTGTTGGGAGGAAAGAATGGGATTGCATGTGGGGGTGGAGGGGGGAAGGCGATTGGCTGTGGAGGGCGAGAAAAGTTCAGACCCTCCAAGATACTCTGACGCATCTTCTCCACTTTGGCCACGAGCTCCGACTGGAGAAAATGAGGAAAGAAGTGTCAAATCTGCACCTAAAAGCAATTTTACGCTTTACAATTTTAGAGTATTAATCATTCACTCCCCATTAATACCTCATACCTTGGAAGCCATCAGCTGCTTTGGTGCAGTCTGACAGAATGTGGACTACAGCCTCCTGACCACCACCAAACACACCCCACCAGTTACACACATCCATACAGAGCAATGCAGGTGAAGTTGCCTGGCCAAGGCCACAACAGCAGAATGGACCTGGTCTTCTATTTCTACCATGTTGTAGAGTTGTTCCTCACCAAATACATACCTGATGTTGTTTGTATTATTCATATCGGTGTAACCCTATATTCATTTAAAACCTGCCACTGACTCATTCAGTTAAACGTATCAATGTAGAGCTAAATGATATAATAAATAAACAAGCTTTTAAATTGACATTGTGGGAGCCATTGTTGCCATATTTTCTTGTAGCCACTAGAGAGTGCAGAGGCCTGTCTAGGTATGTGTATTAAGAAGACTTTCTGTTTAATAAAACGAAAAAATTATGTTGGTTTAATGCATGTTCAATAAAAGGACAATAAAGATATATATATATATTTTGTCCAAGTTGGACAACGTATTTTCAACAAATCAAAAAGCCTAGGATGCATCCCCCAAATAAAATTTTAAACTAAATGTAAATAAAAGCACTTTCCAATGATCTTAAGGCCACCAAAACCTATGCATGTTATCAGTGTGAATTTATACATGTGTATGGGCATGGATGGGAGCTTGCACATCTGACCGACGAATCGGTGAAAGCAAAAAAAAAAAAAAAAAAAAAAGATCTGCTCTGTCATGTCGCCCTGCTTTGTTGTAGTGTGTGACCAAGCTTGACCAATGAAAGCTGACTTTTGATCACGTGTTCAGATTACTTGAGACAGAAAAGAGTGACAGGAAATTGTGAAGAACGATGAATATTGAAAAGCGCATCATGCTGGTGTCTGACCATCAAAAGTTGCTCAATAAGACGAACAAGCATATGAAGACAGTTAAAAGGGAGGAAGTATGATCGATGGAGAAATCGGAGGTAGGCGGAGTTTAATTTCTTGGAATTTTGTTGAACATTTAGAGCCACCCAAGAGCAAGGAGTGTCAATAGAGGTGTTAACCTTGGGTTAAAGCACCACGAAAAGAAGCCGGTGCAGAACTACAGTCACATAGGTATGTATGTAGTGTCCTTTAAACTATCTTTAAACCAATTTAAAAACCAAGTGATGCAATGCCACTTATACCTGACCATCGCAGAGGTCAATGAGTGGGGCCTTGTCGCGGCAGGCCCGGATGAGTTTACTTTGTAGCAGCTTCCCATCAAAATACATCCAGGGGCAGCAGTGTTCCCAGGGAATTGGCTGCCCGCACACGTCGTTGGCAAACAGTGCCATATCCACACCGCTCATGAAGAGAGCAGCCAGCTGAACACCACGAGGATCCAGGTTATCAATCTGGAGGCCACACATAGAGGGACTGTTAGAATTCTTTCACTCAGAACATCTGACTAATTACACTTTCATTCATTCTCAGATAGATCTTAACGATATAGGAAGCAACAATGACACATTGCATGCCGTAATCGTTATACTTGAATTCTGATTCAGATGTTTACTAATAATGTCGAAATAATTGGGATTCTAGAACATGAGGATGAGCGATTAACAAATGACTGATGATGCAAGAAGCAGATTACTAAACCCCCCTGCCCTTCCCACCCCGTGGCCGCTAATGTACAAAGCAAGCTGAAGCAAATCATAATCTGTCCTTACATGTGGACTTATGTATATACCAGCACGCTAGACAATTCACAAGCAGCAATGGCAGGGCAAAGCAGAAAGGGCGAACAGAACTGACACACAACAAGCGGCAACACAGTAAAACTCATGTGGATGGATCCCGAGTTTTGTCAACACATTTACAGTCACAGAGGCTGAACCGAGCAGGGCAAACAGAAACGCAGCAACGCAATTGAAGCAGGTGGAGGAAAAGAACATTCCTTGCACTTAAGTTGCTAAAATGCCCCCCTTCCAAAAAAAAAAACAACTAGTGTTGATGCCAAGCAGTCTAGCAAGCCTTATTTGAAACAAGCAATGTCCAGAAAATAACACAGAATCACATTAAAACTTCAAGTTTAAATCAAACATTATTTTGATATTATATATATATATATTGTTATTCTATAAAATCATACTGTAGAAGCCATACTGACCAATAGGAGCAGTAGGGCACCCTATACATGCGCATAAATTAGAGAGCATGCTGGTTCATAGAGAAAGTTAAGATAATTTTCACTATATGGCACCCATAAGTTATGGTTTTAATTTGTGTTTTGGGGATATGCCATTTTATTTCGTTCAAGGAATCCTGATATTCAGTTTGCTATTTTTATTTAAATCTGAACATTATTTTAAAATTTATATCTCTCTGTTTCACATCAATCTGAAAGATAATTCCAAATACATCAGTTAATGTGAATAAAACAACTGAAATATAGTGTGAATAATACAGAACACTTGTTTGGCCTGCTCACCAACTATATTTTTAATGGGCATCTGGTCACTTGACAAGAAATCAACTCCTTAAATTAAAAGCGATTTAAAGTAATTTTGAATTAATATTCATGAAAGACAAAGCTCACCCAATAATTCATCTTCAATAACCCCCATAACTTTGCTATTGAATTAAATGTTCTGAATAAGTATTTAATTGCAGACTAGTAGCAAATAGCCAATCAACACTTTATGGCCCAGTGTTTGGTAAATTTTGGTTTGGATAATGTAAAGGAGTTATGCAAGTTTCCCACAAGAGAGCATTTTTGACTCTAAAGCAACGGTCACAAGGACATCCAGGCACATCGATGCGCCTTTTTATGACACCACCCAAAAGGCAGCTTGTTTTTTCTTATTTAAATATATAATTCAGAACATGCTCATTTTATCATTATTCATTAATTTGTTTTTGCAAACTCTTTGGACTGAGAGCTCAAAATGTACTGTACACATGAGCATCTATAGAAAATTTCTCTAGATTTACAAATCTGCTTTCAGGAAATTAAGATGTTCAAAACTAAAAGAAATGTATAATAATCATGAGTTAAATATGGATGGCACATAACCACATCCTTATTTTTTTAAAGCAAAAAAAAAGCATGGTACTGACTTGAATTGGTAGACAGAACTGAGCTTTGCCTGAAAGTGCTCATTGCAATCACAATCATTTTTTTTATTTATTTTTTGCAAAAGTAACAACAAGACCTACTGTACTTAAAAAAAAAAAAAAAAAAAAAAAAAAAAAAGTTGCTCTTGCTTATTACTTAAATGTTTGTTTTGATACCTAGCTGGTTGAAATGTCAAAGCTCTCCAAAAGCATTTTTGGAAAATCTCAATTCACCTTTAAACCTATTCAGAACTAAACAGCACAAACAAAACCTGAATGTTGGCACTAATGTGAAATGCCTTTTTTGTGTTTGTGAGTATTTTCTGGACACTACTTATGCAGCATTCTCTCCATGAATCACCTTCAGGTCCTGGAGCTGCTCAGGCTCATAAAGTTTGGGAGAAATTGCTTGAGCTAGGAAAGCATCAAGTTCACTACGACGCAAAATTCGTATTCCGGGCCATTGTAACATAAACCTGAAGTAAAACAGAAAGGAGTGAAAATTACAACAAATAAAGTAAACAGATAGATCACTTAAAATTCACCTATACCCTGTTCAAAACAAATTAGTTTGTTTGATGCAATTTATAACAAGGAAGTTACATTTACAAACATTTACTTTCAGGGATATTCTGTTTTGAATTAAGCTAAAAACAAACATTAACAGAACCTGACAAAAAAAAACCTTCAATTATTCTTTACACAAACAAGATTTGAAGAACGTTTAAAAAAAACGTTTTTAAGAAACATTTTTCTGTTACTAAAGCGCTCAATCAGTACTCTTACTTTAAATCAAATTTTCAGCAAAAAATAAATCTAAAAGTACAGATCTGAACAGAAGTACAGAAGTACAATCATGCATAACTTTATATTTTGATGTAAACACTTTAAGCTGTTGCTTATGTATAAGAATACAATATGGGGTTTTCTCTGGTCATTATTTAAAATAATTTTAAATACTTATATAAAAATACATTTCAAGAATGGGTAAATTTTTATTTTTTTTTTGCAACAGTTTGCAACTAACTGTTTGTCCCTCATGAGAAATACTGTATGGAACTACTTAATTGTGATAAAAAAAAAAAAGTTAGAATTTTCACATCAAGACAGCCAATAGCGATGATCAAAAATTGGTGAACAATCTGAAATATCGACCAAATAAACGGTCTCCCGGTACAGTATATGAAATATCATTTAGCATGATCTTACAAAGTCTTCCAAGCCCTGAGAAGAGGTCTCTGTGTGTGAAAGCTTACCGCAGCACACAGCACAGCACCATGAGCGGTGTGGGTACATTAGCAGGGTTGAGCATGGCTGGAGTGTCGGAGCGCATGCAGGCAAGGAAAGCCCTCATCCTCCGGTTCTTGTCCTCCACGGCTTTACCTAGCCAGAGTTTCTTCAGGTTTGGGCATGTCCATTCATGGAAGGGCAGAGCTTCCACCAGCTCAGGGGTGTGTGGAGATTTTCCTTTGTATGCGGCCCATTCTTTTATGATCACAGCTGGGTCTATTATTTCAAAGGAAAATGTTCAAGATTGAAGGACTGAACTGCAAACATTTGAAAGTTTCAAAAATTTTCAAAAAAGTTGTTAAAACACATTTTTAGTTGTTAAATGCACTTGGAGTTTCTACAAACGCAAGCGAGTTTCTACAAACGCAAGCGAGTTTAACGGCATTAGCATATTCTACTGTTGCAGCAACGGACAAAAACAGGAGGATACAATTTTAACTGAATTTTTGATTTTCAAAATACAATTTATTAGAAATGACAGTATCAGCTGAATTGCTGCATTTAATTTGACAAAAAAAAAGTCCAATCAGATCTTTGAAAATCTGAATTTGAAAGCCTAGTTAATATGATCTAATTAATCATATTAGTGTCTGAAGTGTTTGTATAACCTTCAGTTGTAGTTTCATACATTGTTTATCATTGTCACTGAGCTAACAAATGTCAAGTTGAAGAGAGCCACTGTTTACTTTCAATGAGGATAATTACGAAAATTAATTTGCATGATTAGAGGCTGAAATTACAAGCTGATGTCAGCACTCAAGAGCTCTTACAGCATAAATACATCAAAATGACCCAAGAGAGACTTATGGAAGTAAAACATTATGGTAGAATTATATGAGTAAACATAAACATATGACACATAAAATCTCAAACTCTCTTGCTGTCTTTTCCAGCTCTCCTCTCGTCTGGCTCTAATTAACTTTTAAATAAAAGCTCTGGGTGGAAACAATATGCTGAAAGTAACTCAATCTCGATTATTGTTTTATATTAATTCACAATATTTTTCTCAAACCCTTGGAACCCTAAATGTCATTTCAACATTTTCTTTTACATTTAGGAGCCTTTTCACAATCACTTTTAAACTTATAACTTTTTATAACAATTACTTCAACCAGATTATCTGTAATTTAGACTTCATAGCCAAAGAATATCCCAGAACAGCCTTCTTAAAAATAAAATTCTGTTAATATGAACCCTTCTTAAATGTTAAAAAAATTCTTTACTCTAGTACAAAATAAGATAATTAGTTAGATTTATGTGAGAGTTAAGCTACTATTTAACATGAAACAAAAGAATTTGAAGGAATTTAATTTATAATTAAAGCTGCAAGCAGCGATGGAAGGGGTCTCGCACGACGCGTCCGCCGGAGCGAAGGCACCGCCTCCCGGCCTTTTTCGAGTTTTTTCACTCGTCGTTGTCGAGAGCTCGAAACGAGTTGAAAAGGCACTTTACCTAGTATCCAACGTTACAAATCTTTAAACTTGAAGACGATCCTTATTGTTACACAAACAACACGTATAAAAACAAGAGTCAGTGTCATAAGATTAGCATAACATTAGCATATCAATCTGTTCAGAATCACAAGATTTTCACGCTTCAGTTTTTTCACGTACGTTGGATGAAGTATGTGGGAGATACAGCCACAAATATACACAGGCAGTAGGTGACGCTATAACCGTATCGTCACTTAAGCATAGCAACTTGGTCAGAAGGGTAAGCTCGTAATTTCATAATTTTTTCATACTGTTTGGATAAAGTACGCGAGTGCTAGAGTAACAAATCCATTTAGCCCTACACGTTTAAAAAAGGTCAAGTTCGTTAAAGTGCTATAGCAAGACCGTGCGACGAACTTCTAAGTTTTTGATAACATTTGGTCCCAAATGCCTTAAGAGTCACCAGATCAAAAATCAGCTCGATATGTAAATTTTCCTTGGAGGAGTTTGTTAAATTCTGTGTTAAGCTTTTTTTTCCGTTCAAGCGGGCGCTGCAGAGCTGTCGTCCAAGATACGATTTCAGTGACAGTGTTCAATTATTATACTTATTGAACATGACCTTCGAACAAATTTTGGTTGGCTTTCTAACATGTTCAATGGGTCAAAACAGCTAAAACGAAGATTTTGGTCACATTTAAGGGGGCAGTAAAGAGGCGCTGTAGAGCCAATTTTTCACAGTGATGCATATGCTTTTGTTGAGCCTGTTAAGGATATTCATACCAGGCTGTTTTTGTTGATAGTGGATTATCTTGAAAAGAGATACAGACCAAAATATGTAAAAAATTTTCCACAATTTTGAAGGGTGAACTTTGCTGTGGCAACACCCCAAGACCATTTGACGTACTTCTTAGCTTTTGATAACTTTTTTTCCCTAATGTGTTATGAGTAACCACACCAATTTTCAGCTCGATTAGATATTTCGTCTAGGAGGAGTTTGTCAAAGTTTAAAACGAGCAAAAACGCACACTTTTTGAGGTTTTTGCAAAATATCTGTCTTCCCGTCAATTTTGGAAAATGGGTTTTTATTAGTAAAAGTTGCAGCTTGGTCATTTACATATGTGTACCAAATTTCATTCGCCTACGATAACCTGGTTGCGCAACAGCTACAAAACCGCTTCAGGTGGCGCTATAAAGCGCCATCCAAAGGCCGTTTGACGAACTGCTGCGTTTTTGATAACTTTTCATCCCAAATGCCTTACGACAACCACACCAATTATCAGCTGGATCGGACATTTCACCTAGGAGGAGTTCGTCAAAGTATGAAGTCTGTGTTTTTTACATAAAACCTAAAATATCCGGTTTTTCCGTTCGGTTTCAAAACTCGACCCAATTTACTTTTTTGTAGGTCTTAAGGTCCTACACGTATGCGACAAGTTCTAAGTGTGTATGCAATACAGTGCCTGAAATAGAAGCGTAAAACTATCAAAAACACGCTTTTAATGCTCGCCACTAGGTGGCGCTATGACGGATGATGTTCGTTGTCATACGCCTGTTCTCGGGCTTGGACTACGATGAGAATGAGACACGTTTGAGACAGATCGGATATTCTATGCCGAGTTATAACAACTTTCTGTTTCAAATCGAAATTTTGACCTTGGCTGCGACCACGCCCACATACTTGATGATAGCTGAAAAAAAGTTATAATTTTAAGGTTCCGTATGCCGTATGATGATACTCAAGAAGTTTGGAGATGTTTAGATAAAATCTGTGGGAGGAGTTCGTCAAAGTGTGGAACGAGCAAAACGCCCATTTTTAGAGGTTTTTGCGAAATAACTCAATTCCGGTTGATTTTAGAAAAAGGGATTATATTAGTAAAAGTTGCAGCTTGGTACTTTACACATGTGTACCAAATTTCATTCGCTTACGACAAACTGCTTGAGCAACAGCTTTAAAAAACAGCTAAAGCGATGTTTTTGGTCACATATAAGGGGGTGCTGTACAGCCAATTTTTGGAGCGCAGTCACAGTGACGCATATCCTTATGTTCAACCTGACAAGGTTAATCATGGCAGGCTGTTTTTGTTGATAGTGGATAACCTAGAACGGAGATAAAGTCCAAAATATGTAAATTGTTTTTGCACAATTTTGAAGGTTGAACTTTGCTGTGGCGCCACCCAAAGACCATTTGACGTACTTCTTAGCTTTTGATAACTTTTTTTCCCTAATGTGTTATGAGTAACAACACCAATTTTCAGCTTCATCGGACATTTCGCCTAGGAGGAGTTCGTCAAAGTTTGAAATGAGCGAAAATGCACACTTTTTGAGGTTTTTTGCGAAATATTCGTCTTCCTGTAGATTTTGGAAACAGGGTTTTTATTAGTAAAAGTTGCAGCTTGGTCGTTTACATATGTGTACCAAATTTCATTCGCCTACGATAACCTGGTTGCGCAACAGCTACAAAACCGCTTCAGGTGGCGCTATAGAGCGCCACGCAAAGGCCGTTTGACGAACTGCTGCGTTTTTGATAACTTTTCATTCCAAATGCCTTACGACTAACTACACCAATTATCAGCTGGATCGGACATTTCGCCTAGGAGGAGTTCGTCAAAGTATGAAGTCTGTGTTTTTTACATAAAACCTAAAATATCCGGTTTTCCGTCCAGTTTTGAAACTCGACCCAATGAACTTTTTTGTAGGTCTTAAGGTCCTACACGCATGCGACAAGTTTTAAGTGTGCATGCAATACACTGGCTGAAATAGAAGGGTAAAACTATGAAAAACAGGCTTTTAATGCTCGCCACTAGGTGGCGCTATGGCGGATGTCGTTCGTCGTCATACGCCTGTTCTCAGGCTTGGACTACGATTAGAATGAAACAAGTTTGAGCCGGATCGGATATTCTATGCCCGAGTTATAACAACTTCCTGTTTCGAGTCGAAATTTGGACATTGGCCCGCCGCCACGACCACATACTTTATGATAGTCGAACAAGCTTCTCAATATCAATTGCCGTATGCCTTATGATGATACTCAAGAAGTTTGGAGATGTTTGGATAAAGTCTGTGAGAGTAGTTTGTCAAAAAGTAGAGCGAGCAAAAACACCCTTTTTTAGAGGTTTTTGCGAAATAACTGACTTCCTGTCTATTTTGGAAATAGACTTTCAATTAGTAAAAGTTACACCTTGGTACTTTACACATGTGTACCAAATTTCATCCGCCTACGACAAACTGGATGATCAAAAGCTGTAAAAACGCGTTAGGTGGCGCTATAGAGCCATTTTTTAGAAATCAGTTTTGGGACCAAAATTTTACGAAATTTTTCACCGGGTCTGATGCGTGTGCAAAAATCGGTGACTTTTCATATATGTTCAGGTACCGAAAAGTGCCCGCAATGATTCCCGGAATAATAATAAAAAAAAAAAAAAAAAAAAAAAAAAAAAAAAAAAAAAAAAAAGTCTCGAGGAAAAACAATAGGGTTCTTGCACCTTCGGTGCTCGACCCCTAATAATATATCAGGACATTTATACAGTTCTTTTCTAGACAACTAAGTACTTTACACCTTAAGGGTGCTGTTTCAGAACCCACCACCAGTGTGCACCACGGATGGAGAACCTGGATGATGTGCACCCACTGCCAGCCTCACTAGAACCACTTCCCACAGCAACCTGGTTTCCCCTTTAGGTCTCCCATCTAGGTAATAAGCAGGCTCAGACCTGCTTCACTTCACTGGGGAACCAGTCATGAGTTGCAGGGTGATATAGCTGGGGAACGCTATATAGACTATATAACTTACTTACAAAAGTACACCGAAATAATTGAAAGGATTTTTTCTTGACAATACTCTCAAAGGTTTGGTTCTCGATTTTTGCTGATTCAATACATCACATTTATTAGATTCCTATGAATATATTTGATTACAGAGTTCAGTGACCAATCAGCTTCTTAAGCAATGACCTTTGTTCCTCAACAGATTAAATTTCTGTAAGCCCAACAACTCAACCTGCCATGATTTAAAGGCTTTGAATATGAGTGTAATTAATTAACAAAATAGATTGATATAACCTTCTGAAAAGAGAGATAACACCGGTCAATTTCTACCTTTTGATATTTACATATGCACAAGTAAATAAATACAATAACGCATGTCAAGCAAATCTGCCTTTCTAGCCAACATCTGCAAAATAGTTAAACTTTAAAAACAATAAAACTCACACTCAGGGAAATGATTTCTTCTCATGGCAAATCTCTCGGCCTTCTTCCTAGTCTCTGCCAAACCGAAGAGCAGGCCATAAGCATACTGACGGATGGGCCGGTATAGCTGCACTGCAGATGGCAGTTCTTTGTTCCCATCATCCTCAATGGTGACCGATAACTTTATCTCACCCTGCAAAAACCAAAACATCAGAATCCACAAAGCACAGCATTTAAATGAGGATTCTCAGTATCCTGTTAGTGAAAGCAGACCTTGGTGAGGATGTGGTAGATGTAGGGGTACATGAGGCCCTTCTTATGTCTGTGCTCAGCAACTCTCAGAACCTCAGGGGACACCTCTGGTACTGGAGGAATGGTGATGTCCATGTGACTTCTGGTTGGCATTGAAAGGAGAGAAGGAATTTGAGCATTGACCCCTACATGACCTTTGCCCTCCAGGCCTTGGATCAGAGTGGAGGTGTCAGATGGATCAGACTGCCAAAAAAAAACAAATATTTACTTAACAATACATCAATACACCACAATAAAAGTTAGGTCAGCAAAGAGTAAAAACCAGACAAACTTTGCTTTGGTCCCCATGGCCTCCCTCTAGAATGTCCTTCTTGTTTTTCCGCTTGTCCCAATCCTTATGGTCACTTACGTGGCTATGTTTAAAAATGAAATAAATGTGTTAATATCTATTATCCCCAAAAATTCAATGCATCACAAAACTAGTGACAATGTCAACAGGACTCTTATTGTGCACAAGTTACAGGTTGTTTTGAGGTGACTTGAATTTTGAAAGAGAATATTTTAGTTTGGAGAATAATGGTAATGTGATCATTTTTGCAGTATTTTATAAACAAAGGTTAATGAAAAAATCCTCAAATCCTTTGTTTTTAAACCAGTAATGCAGTGAGACATTGGGGTATATGTATAAACGTCAATGTAAAGCTAACCCAGCATCTCTGTTGTATCAATGTAGGTTAGGTATTACACAATTTCTGTTTAAAATGTTTATAGCAAAAGCCAAAAATGTTAAACCCTGGCTTGGCACTGCAGCGATAATCGATCATTTATCAAATTGTGACTTCCATATTCAACAAAAGGCAGGACCCGTTTACTGAGAAAATTAATGTCCCAGTTTTAGGCACTGTGTACATTGCCTAGGCATTCTATAAAACGGCACCGATCACACAGCAACATACACGTAATATATATTTAATGAATCAAACGTGAATGATTCTAACACAATTAAAGGAAGTATGACTCTAACAAACCAAAAACCAAACGTAAACTGTCTATGACGCTCAGATGCAGGTAAGAGTCGTCCAACACGGTTGGTAGGGTACATCTTTTGGTTTCTATGGTGTTCAGCAGTTATATTAACTCATAAGAGCCCACTCATATTTGGTTAAAGGAAAATTATGAATGCCAAAATAAAAAAAAGAATGGAGCTAAATAAAGAACTTGCTAGAACACTTAAATGACTGCTGACACCTGTGCCCCATGGGTTCTTATGGGTTAACTGAATCCTATTGTTAGGTGTTAAATATACATATAAAGAACTAATTATTCTGCTGTCAAACTAAAATACAGCAAACATTAAATATAAAAAGAATTACACTTGAATGGATTTTTCCAGAGATTACAAAATCCCAAACATTTTGTCAAGTTGTCAATATGGACAATTAATTAACAAAGAAACTTTCAAAATGTTCCAACATTAACATTTACCTTCTAATGAGTTTATATTTCAGATTATTTTATGCTAACTCACTTGGCAGTGGAGCCGGAGTTTTCCTCATTATCTGATGATGAAGATGTGGAAGAAGGGTTGTAGAAGGCTGGCGCTGTGTGGTTGGCATTGCCACTGTGAGATGGGTGGTTGGGCGAAAGTCTCTCGTAAAGTGGTGTATGTTGTTTCCCATCATTAGGAATGTTACTGTAGCAATTTTTTTCTAGGACCCCTTTAACTGATGGGTCGATCTTGTGGACAGGTTCAGCCAGTGGAGAGCTGGAAAAACTCTGCTGAGCCAATGAGAGTGAAAAGAACATGAGTTTCTCAACCTGAATGCTGAGAGTGAGAGTCTTTTACAGTGAGAAAGGACTGACCCCAGCTTTGCCTGGAATGTGAAGCATCTGTGTGGCTGGCATTCCCATCAGATTTGGCTTAACTGTGAATATGTATTAAAAAACAAATTTTAATTAAAAAAACATACAAAACTTTCAAACGAGCAACCTTGAAATAAAATATCCTGTTCTAAAGAAGAATTCTAACTGAAATTGTCCTACCACACATCTACCCACTGCAGAAGAAGTTCTTTCTATTTAAGTTGGAAATGGAGTGTGAAATAAGAGTCTGTTCTTGTGATCACTCCTTCAATACTATACTAAACCAACACTTGTTTGCTCTTAAAAAGTTAAAAACATCTATCATCAACCTGAGAGCCTAAGAATTCTAAAAGTACACACAGTAACGTAAAATCACACAAAAAACTAGTTTCTAAAACGTTTTTATAAATAATTTCATATATAATAACTACAATACTAAATAGTAGGCAACCTTAAATAATTAATTATTTAGAAACGACAAAGTGTGATAAAATAAACATACGACAAAAACCTGATTCCTCATAATTCCATTACAGTCTTTTTATGTGAGCTTTACATTATTTTTTGTATTAATCTTTAACAACTAATAGAACACAAAGCATGCAATTTCGAATTAAGCGACACGTGTGGGGTTAGCAAACAATTAACAAAAACACCTTCATCTCCAATGTATAAAATATAACAACCGAATTTCTTAAAAGGTTTGTATTTAAGTGAAAATGAAAAGTGAAGTGAAAGTGACCAGTTGACCAGATATGGAGTGACCCGTAATTGGAATTTGTGCTCTGCATTAAACTCATTTCAGTGTACACACACAGCAGTGAACAAACACACCGTGAACACACACCCGGAGCAGTGGGGAGCCATGGCTGCGGTGACCGGGGAGCAGTCTGGGAACTGGTGCCTTGCTTAAGGGCTTCACAGCTGTGGTTGTTGAAGATGGGAGAGCAAATGTTCATTACTCTCACCACCTTCAACTCAGTGGATATGGGAATCAAACCTGCAACCTACTGATCACAAGTTCTTATTCAGACGATATTATGCATAATAAGGTCCATTATTAAAAAGATTGCAGTGATGTTTTCATTTTCACAAGTTCGCTTACATATAATTAGCCCAGTATGTGTAATTGCGAAGGATAAAGAAGCATATCGCAGAAAGGCGACCTCCCAACAAGTCTTCATGAGAAATGAAGAGGTGAAAGGAATGGTGGTGTCCTTTTTTATATCCTGGAAAGTAGGCAAATGAACCTGAAACAACTTGAACTGAATAATCACTTATACTTGAAACTCCTTCAGAAATCAATTCCACAAAATTGCATTTTCCCAAAATTCCATTTCTAAAACATTCTAAACTCAAAATTTATACATTCAGACTTTCAGTAAATGATATGCGTTTAATAACATTTTACATAAAAGTTTGTTTTTGCCAATTTTTTACTTGAGTGACAAAAACTATTATTAGAAAAAAAAATTAGAAAAGCAAATCTTTCTTTAATAACCAACTAATATAATTTGACAACCATTTACATTAAAATAAATAATTTAGAGTCAAACATATATTTAACGTTTTCATGCAAGTACACCAGCCAGCCAGGCCACAGTCCAGGAGTCCTTTCAATACAAGTCCATTTGTATGCAAAAAGCACACCGGCCATGCTAAGAGAACCAAGATCCAAAGCAAGAGAAGAAAATATCTCGCATTACTGGAAGGCCTGAGCACTGGAAACCAAGTGCAACCTCAGACAATAGAATCTAACAATCACATTCTAACAACAGACACCACTACAGAGAAGGAAACTCAAACATATGGACAATCTTACCTAAAAAGGGGGAGAAGTGAAGAGGCCTGCTGGCTGTAGCATAATAATCCACTGCTTTCTTGAAACGGAGAACTTTGTCATCGTTTCGGGACTAGAATGAAAACAGAAAATAAACCTTTGCATGAAAAATGATTGAATGATTAAAACGTTTCTCAATGAAGTGTTAACTATCAACGTTGTGCATAAAAAGTAGTTTTTGACAGTGTGATCTGAATAAGCTGTCCTCTCCTCAATATAGACAAAATTGCCCCTAAGAATGATGTTAAAAACAAAAAAAACCATAATCAAATATTGAATGAGATCGGTCTGCTAGACTTGCTAATTCAATTTAAAGACCATTTAAGATTTTCTTATGAACAATCCTTCTCAAGATGATCCTGTAGTGCTGACCTGGGAATTCTTGAATATGTCCTTAGCAATAGCTTCCAGGTCATGGATATCTTGCAGGTTGCGCACATAGTCTGCCACAGCTCTGATGACGACATCACAAGGAGGAAGAACAAGCTGGTGGGCACGAACCTACGGCAGAAAAACAAGCCATCACATCTTCAGCAAAAGCTCCTTCTGCTTCAATAGTGATGAGTATGACAAGTGTATGCACACAGTTTCTCTCCATAAAAATTAACTTGTATACCTATACAACTTGAACTCCAAACTAAGTTATGGAGTGATACAGGCACAAACAGATTAGATGCTTTACCATGGGACAGCAAAGATGAGAAAACATGAAAATGCATAAATAAGCGCCCACAGAGCGTGACAGGTTTACACAAGACACTCTTGCAAACCTCTGCTCTGAGTCACAATCACAGCTTCAACTGTCAGGTTTAATACCACTATGAAATGACGACTTGAGTAAACCTTTGAGGTGAAATCTGAGATAACAAATAACTGATCATCACGATGCAAAATCACAACTCATCCTAATCTGGTTGTCAAGGAAACTGCTCACAGCAGCTCAGAGCTGAGCAAAATCTTATTTGTCAGAAGCTACAAAACAGCATTTTTCAATTTAGAAAACCTTGACAAACAAAAAGTATTTTTATCCCTTACATTAATCATGGATTTTACCACCAATAGAATGGACGGATAAAGGCATATAATACAACTGAAAGGCAAGCAATGCAAAAGAAATCCAAGCTCAAATTACCTTCAATGAAGCTAAAGGGTGCTCAGGACCAAGTAAACGCCAGTGGAAGGCAGCCAAGTCTTCATCAGGCAGTATGTGATTACCTTTACAGAAATATCACCGTTATTTCGTTTGTTTCTGAAACATGTGAATCGGCCTGTTGTTTAGCTTAGTAATTGGTGATGAAGTTGCAATGATGTGTATGCATTTTGGCAAGTGAAGTACATCTGGAATTACCAGCTTGTCAAGTGTCTATTAATTGCTTTATATGTTGAAGTGATGGTCAGCTGGCTTAGCAACAGTTCTACTTCTGGGTGCAGGTGGCAACTCTCAGCTATTCATCTTTTCAGTCACGATTCATCTCGAACATGACAAGTCAGGGTTCCCCAAATCCGGCTCTGGAGGGCTAAAGCCCCTGCACATTTTTGTTGCAACCTTGCTCTAGTATGCATACTACTCTAGCTCCAGACAATCAGAGAGGGCCTTAAAGAATGCAACAGGTATGTTTCATGACGGCTGAACCAAAAATGTGCAGGCTTACAGCCTTTGAGGACCAGATTTGGAGACCCCTGTCGCAAATGATTAAATTGACTAAATATTTAAAAATGTAATAATAGGCTGCAAACTTTAGGTATAATGGGTATAATAGATAGTAAATTTTGTTCTGCGAATATCATGAATATAAAAACATCTGAAACTTCAGCATTGAGATTTTGCTGCTAGTGCTACAGTTAACAACCGACAGTGACATGATTTTTAAATAATTACAGATTCATTATGTTTTGTTGTTAATATTTTTTAATTATTATAACACTGGTGGGTTTGCTGGTGGGAATTATTTAATACTGTTAAAATGTATTGACAATTTAGTGATAAGCAGACAAAAAAAATTTTAAGTTAAAGTTGTTCATAACAGATGTGCTAGAATGTAGTCTTGTCATGTCTTTATTTGTAAAAAATGTTACCCCCCCCAACCACAAAAAAACAACAACAATATCTGTACCATTACCATGTCTTTTAAAAAAATTGCCTTGGTGCAACCTTAGTGACAATATTGATTTATATCAACAAGTGAAATTCCAAATAAAAGCAAGATTATACAAACATACCTAATAGCGAGGCAAAAAGGACAAATCGATTTGGATTGAGATCCAGTTGCTTGGCGACTTCGTGCATCAGGTATTGGCTGGTAGTGAGGCTTTTCCCATTGCGACTAAGCTTGAGAACTTGGGCGTTGAAGTAGTATGGAATATTGCACAGAGCATAATCTGAATCATAGGCTACCAGGCCATGGAAACAATTCTCTCGAAATAAGGCAATCACTTCCTGGTGGTGATCTTCAATGGTCTGGACAACCTGAGAGAGAGAGGAGAGAACAACTTACAGGAGGCTCATTAGCAGAACCAGAGCTCTTGCATATTGATGAGATTGACTAAACTGCAGAGTGTAGTGGATGTTGTTTAGAGTGTTTCTCTGACAAATGCTTTAATCAATAAGGCCATTTTGTGATGAGATTATTCTAGGCTGTTATGGGAATTGAATTTAGACATAAATGTATTATATGAAAATCTGAAAGATTCATGCTTGCTAACAACCTATTCAATAGCACAGGGAAGAACACAAAACCCACACCCAAAATGAAACCAGAAGTGCCTCGTATGCAGCTTCTTTGAGCTGCAATCCCATAAGTCATGTCTCTGTGCTTAGAACGGTCACATAAACTTGGCCACATAAATGCCCTTAATATCAGTGGTGATAAAACGAGCAGAATTTAGCCAATAACAAGATAGTATCTACTGTTCCTGTGTCACATGAGCAAGGTGCAATAGCCAATCACAGAGAATAAGGGAGGCACTTCATTTTGCCTGCACCAACCATAACAAGATTTCATTTGTGTATTTTAAATCTATGTTTCTTCTTTCTATTTTTAGACATTTGTGTAGCTGAGAATAAGATTAAGCCCAGTAAAAAAGAAAGATGCGCACTTTTGATTTACAGGATGTATGAATGTTTGATTTTAAATAGTCTTTTAACAAACAAAGTCTTAAAAACTACATTAAATAAACACATAGAAAAGTAAATGACTTGAGGCATTTGTTATAAATCACTTGACACATTCATTTAAATGTTAAAAATAAAACCACAATTTAATAAAAAAATATTACATTTTTAGCTTCAGTCTAATTTAGCCCTCACATCTCCTCATTTTTGTTGGCTTTTTCTAATCTAATGAACAAATACAAAAGACTTCAGCCATTTGTTATAAATCACTTCACGCATTTCATTAAATTCTAAATATAAAACCACGTTCTTCTAAAATATGTTTAGCATTTTAAATTGAAGTCTAATTTTTCCCTCACATCACTATATATATATATATATATATATTTTGCTTACTTTTTTCTAATTTAATAACTTTTACTGCTCAATAACTTTTACTACCATCTGTAAATCTATGTTTCAACTGTTAATATAGATAAATAAAAATTCAAACAACAGTGGATTCTGTATATTATTTGAATAACTTTATTTTAAAATGTATTATAATTGAATTACAATGAAACCCTACCATTAGATAGACTTTAAGATATCCTAAATTCGCAAAGATCACTTGAGTTAAACACATTTATATCCATTAGTTAATCAAGAAATCAAGCAGGAAAAACAATACATTCACATTTAAATCGCAAGGTCTCCCTACACGTCTCCCTAAACTGACCCTAAGGTTTTAAACTTAAACGTTTCCACTTTGTGAAATAAAGCATGAGAACAGTCTTTGTTGACATGACAAGAAACTAGCCAGCAGCTAGCTGTCAAGCCCTCGTAAAGAGAAGCGTTTGAGTACTCTGCTTCAGCTAAGCTAACGGCTGCACATGTCAAAAACAGGGCCAGCGTCTGCCGCTACTCACCCCGATATGGAACCGGAGAAGCGCCAGGCGGATGCAGTGGACCATACACACCGGGGGCAGGAACCAGACCTTAGGTGGCGGGGTACCCTTGTTTTGAACGTGGCTGACGATCTGTTGAGCGGTCTGCCTCTCGTTCACCTGCTGCTTGACCCACTCGTGGAGGCGGCCTTTCTCCAGGGCGCCATTGAAGCAGACTAGCAGCTCGATGTTTCCGTTGAAGCAGGCTTTAGCGAGGGCGGCGAGGTACCCAAGCATGTGGTTCCACTGGCCTCCGCTCACCCAGTCGGTGTAGAAGCCGCCGTAGAGCCGGTGGAGGCAGTTCTCAGCATCCACCAGCAGTCGGAGTGGAGTTTGAGGGGGTCTCTGTCGGCCACCACCGACCAGACTCCCGCGAGCTAGCTTCTGGAGCTCCACTGGCACCACGGCGCTGGGGCAGTGCTTTTCAATGTATTCCTGGAAACCCTGCACTCCCATGCTTGTTATTATTAAGATGAGGTTTGCTTTTCTGGATTCAATTAGAAAGTAATTTTTTTCTGGAAAATGCAGCAGCCTGCTCTCCCGAATGCTGAAAACCGGATTGAAGGATATTGCAGAGGATGTGGAAGTTGATCTGTCGAAAATAAATCACCTCAGAGAAGCATCTGTAATTTTTGGGGAGTTGTTTTTTGGTTCATGGCTGCTGGCCGCCATGTGCACTTTCACTGAGCCATGTCTGTGGTCTGGATGTGTCTGGCGTGTAGTGGAAAAGGGAGAGAGAGAGAGCGGAGAGGAAAGCAGCGACGCAAGGCACGTACAGTGACAGTGGAGGGGGCGGAGTCGACATTGCAGACTTGTTGCATGTGGAGCAAAGAAACTGCCACAAATACACTATTACGCAACTAAACAAGTAGCTGCACCATCCATTCAGGACAATTCCAAATATTTTAAATAAGAAATAAAATATGAAATGTGTTCTTAAAGCTGTGGAAAACGAAATTTCACTATATACCACTACTTGGGTTGGTATCGAAACAGGCTCACAAACTCATAACCAATCAGCAGGCGGTATAAAAAAATCCAAATAGGTCTCCGGCGTCTTTGTTTTTTGTTTTTGCAATATCAAATGTCTTCACTGATTCCTAAAAACCCTACTCATAATAAGTAAATTAAAGTCCCACTAATATGATTTTGAAAGGTTCCTTATTTGGTTTTGGAGGTCTCCCACATCAGGTTGACACGCAAGGTCGAAAAAATGTTTTCTTAAAATATGCATTAAATTTGTTTGCGATTCCCTAATGATTTGTTTAGAGACTTGTTAATACTAAACCCCGGAACCGGAGCAGTTTATGGAGTTCTATCTATAATCCTGCTTGCCCAGATTTGACTGTATTCCACAATGGAGAGCTGTTACATTGAGGTTTGAGGGAGGAGTTTGGTTTCCCGGTATGAATGAATGACACAGATGGGAGGGGCATAGTACACTCTTACATCAGATTGTACTGCGCATTGATGGTATAAAACATGGACAGAGTGTTAGTGACGTCAGAAACAGGATTCTGGCAAAGACAAATGAAGCTCAAAATGGGCGAAAACGTGTTCTCAGAGGCGGGACATGGCCGTAGTGAAGGCATCTGATTGACAAACAAATGTAAAAATAATTCACCCATTGGTACAGCGACACTGAATAAACTCTTTCTTAATAGACATCCAGTAGATAGAAAAACACTTTCAGATTAAAAAAATTAAAATCGGGTGTTCCTCATATGTAACTATGGTTTATCCCTAAGTCATTTAACCCCAAAATATTTCATTTAAATGATTAATTCTTTAATATTTAACTAATTATTAATTATAGTATTACTTACTACCTTCTGTAAGAATTTGAAATGCAATCTACAGTATTAATTTAATGAGTGTAACATGAGAAATTCTGATGAAAAATGTAGCACAGATGACAAAGGTTGCTCACATGTTGCAGACAAAATGCTCAACACTATTGAACAAAACTCACTTAATGTATTCATAATGTTGATTCCTATTGAAAAATAGGCACACTTGGCAGGTATGGTGTGAAGTAATGGCATCTTAAGCCATAGGGAATACTTTCTGATAAAAAAAAAGCTTTATTTTACTGCCATACACGTTTCTAACACTTCTACTTTAATTTTATCCGATTGAAGAAGTCTGCTAGTCCTACATCTTTTTTTTCAAGACCTGTAAGATTTATGTTTTTTTTTTCATTTGTAATGAGCAATGAATTTGATCAAGGAAAGCTGCTGAGACAGAAGTTTGAACACAAAACAGAGGCCATCGGAGAACCTTGAAAATGCAAATCTAGACCCCAGCGTTAATACCGTCACCCAGTGGCGAAGAATATGTTCACTGATTCAATATAAATTCATTTTCTGAAATCTTTTGCCTTAATGTGATGAACAATGTAACTTCAATGTTTCTTTGGTGTCATAATTATTGATACTAACACTGCAATAATTTAATTGAAAAAAATCCACATTTTACACATTTAATAAATTTTTTTCTCAGTTGACTTTTTAAATTAAAATTTTTTTTTTAATTTTGTCACTTTCTGTTCTCCATAGTTGCATGCACATTATAAGCTCTGGTGATAAATTTCAGAAAAAAGCAGAAACTTACCAAGATGTCCCACTCTATAATATTAACGTAGTGGAGCCTAATATTAATAAAAAATAATGTGAAGGTGTGAAAAATTTATAACGCATTCATGCTGTTAAATGCTGAAAGTCATTTATCTGATCAAAATACATTATTTGCTTAGAGTCAAAATATTTCACAACACCTTGTTTCAGATAACAACAATTGATGTGGCTGAACTACTTACCTTTTCATCCAACCTGCTGTGGGTTGATGCTGTGGCTGTAATGACCACACAGTTGTTGCAGTAATTGGTTATTAAAAAAACATTTGTCTTTCAAATGAGTAATTATAATTACAATGTGCAGTTATATAAATATTTAGATCACATGATTAAATTTATTGACTAATTTATTCCAATTTTGAGACTGTGAAAGTTTTGTCAGCCCAGGTTTGTATTTTCAACTTTGAAACATAGAGGGCGCCCTTGCAATAGCTGTAATTGAAGGATTTAGATGCTTTGAAGGATTCAAAAGCTTTTTCTGTAAATTCCCTGCTATAATGTCTTCTAAATGAGGAGTTTTCTGTCTCAAAGTGTCGGTCTAGCAATTGAACATTTAAGACGATAACCAGATTATTTTCATTGCTTTTAAATGGAAATATCTGTGCATAAATATAAAAGGCTAAGCAAAATAATCCTGGAAAAATTCAGATGTCACCTTTTGCATCCAACCTCTTCAAGTTAAAAACTATAGCTAAAAGTTCTAAATTAAACTAACTTTATTTTCATCTTCAGATTTAGAAAAAAAAACATGTTTTTGTCATTTTCTAGATTTTCTAATCACCCATAAAATGTGGCATTCTCAGAACAGCTACCTTCTTTTTAAAAAGGATTTGCTTGTTTCATAGAAGCAAATGGTAAAGCTTTAGAACAGGGAACAAACGGCAGAATGAGTAAATAACTTTGTTAAATTTATTTTCATTGGATTTTAAAGACATAAAAAATGAAAAATGTAAATAATGAAAAAATAATTTACAAATACTAAAAGTACTATAACACAAAATATATAGATTTGTTAAAATAAAATGGCACTAGTTCTCCACGGAAATTTTAATGACCAAAAGTGCATTTTTAAAGAAGATTGGCTGAACAAGAACGCACAAAAAAAGTTGCTTTGGTCAACTTAAGACTGTTGATTTTTTTTTTGCCTCTGAAGACTCATAAGTCTATGCAATTTAATGAAGATTTTGTTCGTCATCGTTTTAGTCATTTTAGTCATCTCCAAACTAAAACATGTTGTGTTCTGTGTGAGTACTCATCAAAACTAACACCAGTCCACAAAAGATACCATAATATAGCGGCCAAACAACTTAGACATCCAGTGTCATTCTGAAGTGCTGGGCCCTCTGTGCTAACTCTCTCGCCGTCTCTTGTGCCTCCTGAACAGTCTGTTTGTCAGGAAAGTTAAGAGCTGCCTTCTTAGTCACCATAGCTAGCTGTTTCATTTGAGCACACAGCTGATTGCTCATAGAGAGCATTTCCTGACTGGCCTCTCGACTTTTAGCTTCGCTGCACAGAGTGCTGACCAGTCTTTGGCCGACCATGATGATCAGCTTGCTGTCGGAGATGAACTTCTCTGGTGGCTTGTCTTCATTGAGGCTGTTGAGAAACACACCGATGGCCTTCTGAATGGCTCCGAAGTAAAGGCGACAGTGGTCAGAGATGGATGGGCTCCCAGGGATCCGAATGGTACTGCAAGTTAGCTGCAATTTACACAATCAACAATTGTTCAGAAATAGAAAAACGGGTCAAAATAAATAGGTTTATGTATTGAGTACCTGTTTTTTTAAGGAGTCACCATTCCTCTTTGATTTGAAACTGCTCCTGGTTGGTCTTGTTTCCAGATTCAGCTTTGGTTTTGTCTGATAAAACAAAATTAATAGATAAAGTATTAATACGTTTTAATACAGGTCACATGTTTAAAAGTGACATATGCACTTGTCATGGGTGTCTTTTTTTAGATTGTTAGATAAGAATACATCGCTTCCGTCTCAACAGAAAGAAGGAAAAGACCCGTACAGTGTGCACCAAGTCACAAGTCAAATGTATTTTTCACAATTTTTGTTTTAAAAAAAATTATGTGTGTAATATAATTGCACCTTACTATTAAAAATGTGAATATGTTGATTAAGTTTAAAACACAATTATGTATGAAAGGGAATAATTTACTGATAGAAATATCAAATTGCTGGGGAAATAAAGAAATTAATTAATAACAACTGATTCATGAAAAAATGATATTTGTTCAGACGTCCCGATTTGCTGAATCTTTTTGTAATGTGGGTTGTTTTAACAATAGTAATGGTTTTTAAATAGTAATATTTTTTTTTAACATCTAAATAGGTTGAACAGGAACCCCACAAGCTTCCTTATTTCCTCAATTTACAGCTTTATTGATTGGTCAGAAAATGTTGTATTTAATTTTCCAAGAAAATTACAAGAAGGAACGACCTTTCTTTTAAGATTCAAATATTGGTTCACAATTTTCATCATATATGTGAGTTAAAGGATGTAGTTCACAAGATGGCAACTAGAGATGTTTAATAATACTATTTAAAAAAAACAAATACAACTGTCTTTGATCATAATACGCAATGTAAATAAGTAATAAAGTTAAAGCCAGGAATTGAGTGAAGCAGAGGTAAGAAAAAATAAATAAATAAAAATTTTTTAAAACCTTATGTACAATATATAAGACCATAAAATTGATATATAAGGCTATACATGATCGACGGCTGTCAATCAAGTGGTTGCATCTCTAATTGAGCACTGGACTGGAAGGGTGAAAGCAAGAGTGAAATCTCTCTTTAAAGAAAAATGTGATTTTTGGATTTTCAGTGATGCAAATTACATTAGAAGGAAACCTGTTGCTGTTTGGATTATTTAAATTTAGAGGTTGTTTTTTTAAAGCATGCTGCCTAATAGATAGGGTCTTCACTGCCGCACAGCTATGTGATGACCCTCAGAGCTCTATAAACTAGTATGAATGGCGCTTGAGTCAGTAAATAAACTAATAAAAATGTTTTTTCAAAAGTCCCCGCTTGACAGCTGTCACATAGTCAAAATGAACAATAATAATGAAACTACTTGTTGGGAGCAGACTTTAATCATCTTCTTTGTTCTCTTGTGGCCAGTTAATGAATTGTAGTAACAGTATCTGTATATTGGCTTTACATAAGGGAGCGAGAGGTTTTCTCTTAGTTTTGGCAGACATTCAATGCATTTAGTTGTAGTGCTGGTAGCATTGACATAAGAATGAACCTACCTGAAGTTGCACATGGTCACTCTCGTCTATCCCTGAGTCGACCGTTGCTTCAGATTGTTTATTGCTTTTCTGTTTAGTTGAGCCCACGTTCTCCACCACATCTCGTTCTTTAGTTGGCACTCTAAAAAGAAGCTTTCCATTTGCATTGAGGATGGACACCAGTCTCTTCACATCTTCCGGCACAGTCCGAGCCACCATCACAAATCTCTCAAGGTGATCAGGCATCTGCATCTGCCCATCATCCAGAGCTAGCATATCCAGGCGCCAGCCTAGATCCTGCAGAGCACTGGAAGCCTGCTGAAGGATCAACCCAGAGTCCTCCACAATTGTGAGCTGTTTCAAGAGCCTAGTCTGTAGGTTTAAGTCTGTCAACCGTTGTGCATTTCCTCTAACATCCAGAGCAAAATTCAAGAAGCAGTTGAGCGAGTCTGTCACATTTTCAGTAGCGGTGTGAATCTGATCAAGGTGCTGAGACAGATGATCTTTCCTTCTCCAAAGGCTGCTGACAAATAGCATAAGTTTTGGCACAGATTGGCAAACTGCTTCCTGCAACTTAAGCAACCTCTTTCCAGCTTCCTCCTGGGACAGAGTGAGCTCACGTAAGTGTTCGGGTTCAGGAGAACTGAGCATGAAAGAGTCACAGGAACTCCTGGAAGAACTGGAGGCTGTGGAGGAGGTGGACACTGTTGAACTTCTTTGGTGGTCTTTGCCATCATTGTCCCTTCTTATCATGCCATCCATAGGCTGCCTGGAAATTGTCCTAGCTCTTGCTGGCCAACAATGTTGGTTATTGTAATAAGGTCCAGGTTTGCAACAGTACTCAAGGGATTCTTGACTGTTAGAGTCACTTTTGAGACTTTGACTTCTGGAAAGCTTAATAGTCTCAGTTTGTTTATGGCAAGGCAGGATATTGTAGATGCATGAATATGATGACTTATCATTGCCTGTACAAGTCTGTACAGCTTGACTGCTGGGTTTTGGGAAGTCGTAGAGTGGCTGGGACATGCTCTTCTTTCTTTCAGGCAAAATGTCATAAAGATTTTCAGATTCTTTCACAGTTTTTGATGGCAAGGTCTCATTGAAACCAGGCTCGGGTTTGTGTTTTTGTTTGAAGACAGGCACATCATAAATCCATTCAGTTTTTGAGAAATTAGTTAAGGTACTATGATCACATAGAGTACTTTTAATATCGTCACTGGTGGAAGTCAATGGGATGTCATGGTTTGGGTATTGTGAAGCAAGCAGGGGTAGAGTTGCAACCTAAAAAAGAAGAATGTGTTTCAATAGAAAAATGAAGTGAATGCTTCCTATTTGTTTATTAATGTTGTGGGAAGCTATTGAAGCGACATACTTACTTTTTTACTGGCTGTAGTGCAGCATCGTGCATTTTGTTGCCTTTCATATCCTGTCTGAAACTTTGTGTTTAAAACGGGTGATGTGTGCAAAGTGTACACTGTGGATGGCTTGAAAAAAAAAGAGTTAAACTACATTTATTGGAATACCTTCAAAATGTTGTGTTTCTGAAAACCTCATGAGGACGTACCTTTAATATACTGGATTTCCTTACTAAGTTTGGAACATCATATATTTCTGCACCAGTTCTGGGTGGAGAAGATAATTTCTGAAAAGAGTAGAACTGTAAGTTTAAAGAACTCTTTGTAGCCAAGCATAGAGGGCAAACACACATGAACATGCACCTTTTGAACTTGTATCATCTTTGTGACTAGCTAGATATGTTTTCTAATTGAAACCATTCAACATTTAAGCTGTGAACCCAGTTGCCTCCCTTATAACACCTCAACTCTCTCTCTTTTGGTATTTTCTCTGTTTTACTCTCAGTAAGGTCTCAGCTCTAAATCTTCTGGTTGTAGTTAATGCTGTCTGAATTCTGCCCTTACTCCTCTTTTACAGCCCCATAAAGCCTCTGTGCTACATACCTGTCCCCGCAGAGGGGCCCCTGGTTCTCATCTGTGAACTCTTTGCCAGCAGGGGTTTCCGAAACATTGCTTGTTATTAGCCTCAGTTTGGCATATAATCTACTAAATCATCAGCTACATCAGCTACTAAATTATCCAGAGCCCCAGTTCTGCCCAAGAATTTTTTTTTTTAACTTCTGATTGACTTTCAATACCAGCCAAAAGTTTGAAATCACTTTGACAACACACAAATCCTATAAAATAAATCTCTAATGAACCAATGAAAATTAATCTAAAAACTAAAATGTTACACTAATAAATTAATTTTAATTTATCTGAAATTATAATTCTAAATTATAATGATAATTAAAATATCTCTTTAAGCTCAAAACAATTTTATAATATTAAGCTTGAAAGGCTTTTCCTCTGTACATTGTCCCCAATACTTTCAAAGAATAAAACAATAAAGAGCAGATCCAGACAGTAAATATTCAGATGTAATAAGCAAATGAGCAATTTTCGGTTAATATTATATTGAAGTCAATAATGTATATTGTAAGACACAGCTCGTAATTGGTAAAACAAATCTACAACTAACATCTGCTTCGTAATCCGTAATCTAGCCATCTAAAGTAATATTCAAAATAAATGTAAAAATTAAAAAAGAACTTAAATTTGCTTAGAAACTGTTTTAAAGAAGAGCTTTGATGGTTTTCCATCAAGATTTCAAGATACACATCGATAAGAGTGTGTTAAAACAGTATAATAACCACAATACAGTTTGCTATGAACAAAAAAGAAGGCAGCTGAGCAAGAACAATGGTTAAAAGCCTAAAGAGCTTTATTAAAGTTGTCAATGATCATGAAGATATCTTGTTATGAAAATTTAAATCTTGTTTAAGCAAGTCAAAAGGTTGCAGTGGTATCTATTAAATATGTAGAACAGACTCTTAGCTTCTTTTGTTTCTACCAACAAACAGCTAAATGTTATTTTAGATTTTACACACTAAAATACTATCTAGGATATACATTGCTTATCACAAAGTTTTCTCCGATATTCATGTTTGTCCGGGCCATTAAAGCATCCACTAAAGGCTAACAGCTAAAGGCTAACAGTCTTAGCAAGCACACTACTATGCTTTCAATTATCAAGGAACTCTTCTGTTGCCTTTAATAATACAGTTAAAACTTAGTTTAAAATATGCTGCTTATGAATAACAGCAAAATGTGTTTTTGACTTTCCGTTTACTATTCGATGAAGAGCTAAAAACATCAGCTAGCAACATTTAGCTATTTAGCAATAACTAACGCTAGCAATTCTCTAACAAACTTGTTGGCACATTTTAATTATACATGATATCAAAATATTACTTCTACAGAAGTTTATACTCAGGTGGGTTGACTGGCATGCTTTAAAGGCCTGAAATGAGTAAATTTATTGAGAAACAAACAAGTATTTCTATTGCCTAATTTTCAAAACGTTATAAGATGTTCAACTTTGTCAGGTTAGTGAAACTTAATCTATCATGTAGTTTACCTTTAGGCCACTTTAAACCTGTAATCCTTACTAGAAGGTTGTTAAACTCATGTAGCTTTATTCCCCTTAAGACCAAAGAGACCTGTCAAGACAATTGTCAGGCTAAATTTAAACAAATGAACAATTCTTAACTGCTAAAGAACAATAATTTACCCTATGCATGCATACATTTCAAGTTCCCCGTTGAGAGTATTTAAATTCCATTCACCAAAATGTAAGAGTAAATATTTTAAAGACTAAAATGGTCTTCAACCCACATTTACATGTTTGTAACATGTTTATTTTTTTATGAGTTACTTAAAACAACTCCCACTAATCCTTAATAGGACATTGTAAATAAAGAGCAAAAGCATTTATCAAGTGGAAGACTTACATCACATAGAGATCCCGTTCTTTCAGCATTCTCTTGTTTTTCTGATGATGTGAAGGCTTGGAAAGGTACCATATAAAGTGTATTCATGTCTTCGTAGATGTCTATATCTGATGTTATGTGTCCTTTGGGAGCCTGGTAAATGTTCTCAATGCTATGGTTGTGGTTGTAGATTATCTCTGCAGTTTTGCAGCATTTCTCTTCTGCAGTTTTGCAGAATTTCTCTTCCTCCGCTGGAAGAAGTGGGCCCAGCCGGTTGGCAGGTGCCAGACCTTGATGCCCAAGAAGAGAACACTTCCACCAGCCTGTGCTTCCTGCAATGTTTTTCTCCAGCACCCTAATGATGTCACCTTTGTGAAAGGCCAGCTCATCTTCAGTTTCTGCAGTGTTGTCATAGAGAGCTCTAGCAAACAGGCTCTGAAGGAAACAGAAGACAGAAGATATGACAGAGTGCTCTTCTCAGACTAGTAATGACGATGACACAATGAAGGACCACCGGAGCTGTTCTGAAATTGGATTTGAGGAAACAATGGCTTTTTGAGACATGGATAATGGGACTTTGGTAACTAGGCACAAGTTGGTAGCCCTCTTGAAAGAATTCCAGTGACCTTTTCCTTTGGCCTGCTCTGCTCAGTTAAACCAACACAAAGACGTTTGAGTCTCACGTGGCAAACACGACGGTAAAAAAAAATCGAATCACGTCTATAAGATGTTTTTAGGTACCAAAGTAGTTTATTTGTGTTCAGTGTTTGTAGTCTTTTTCTGTATCTCATAGGAATAAACAACAAAATAATTGAAATAGTCATCAGAAAAGCGAGAGAAAAAGCGATATTACAAGATGTTTACAAATACGATGGAAATCAATAGGAACAAAATGTTACCACATAGGTCACCTGCTCTATGCGCCAGGTCTAACTGGCCTATTTTTATCAGAGCATAGGAACACCACCCAATGTTTTGATATAAAGTGTTTTCGAGTATGTTGCACACCTTGGATGATGCTGTCTTTATGTAACATTTTAAAGTGTTAATAAACTATAAGACACAAATTGGTTTGAAGAATTTAAATAGTGCATCAATTGTATTTCCGATCATTGTTGTGCATAACTTGTTGAACTAACTGATCACTTGCTGTTCTAGTCTGTTTCCAGCAGATGTCCAGTGACCTGTTCTTTAAAGCATTTTCATGTTAAAACCTGCAGCTTGACAGCCAGCAGGCTAGCACCAAACTGCCTTTCCTGATTGCCTACAATGACGCAGCATGGCCTACTCATGGCCTACACATGTTTTTTTCCTCCACATGAAAAACAACATGAACATTTGTGATTCATGTTGATCAAAATTCAATCCATAAACATGGTAATGATTAAAAACAATCATTTCCTCATTTTAATATGGCCCCATAACAAAATTAAACAATGACAATTTCCTAATCTCAAATTTGGGATATTGTATAAAAGAAACACGAGCGGCTGACATAGTTATAATTTATTCACATGCTATTATTTACTTGATTCAACTTTAAAACAACATCATTAGGTGTACTGATTTACATGTTTGAAACAAAGCACAGGTTTTACAAAGTTTTAAGAAAATTTACCAAGCTAAAGGGGATTATAAATAAAAATGTATAATCCAGACTCTGGCTCTGAATGGCAAAATGAACCACAGCAGCCACGGACACAGCAGGATGTATTTGTTGCTACTGTACTCGTTTGTTCAGTTTTTAAAGCTAAACTTTTGTCACATTCTTGATTTCCTATATATGAGCGTGTTAAAAGATTAAAGTTAAAACTCATTTGGTCATGAGAAAATTTTGAAATATTAACCTTTTTTATTGATTGGTTATTAAAACTAAATAGCCTCATGTTCTTTGGATAATGCTTTTTATTTGAGGAGCTACTGTCTTCAGATCTCAAGCTGGCAGTTTGAACTATGGCCAAAATACATTATGCATTGGATTCTATAAAGGAAGTTAAAAATGAGTGTACCTACTGGTAAACAACTTGGTCAAATGTAATTTCTGGATAAAACGAAAAACCTTAGAAACTCACTTCAGTGCTTAATATACTCACCCAAGCTTAATACAGCAAAAAAAAAAAGAGAGTCGAAAATGTACTCCCTCAGTTATCATAAATAGTAAAATGAGCTGTGTAAGCAAAAATAAGAGTTTTAACATCTTTTCTGCTGCAATAAGAATCACCTCAACATTGATCTTCTATAGCATTGATTCACTTTTGAAGCTAGTCTCCGAATTGCAGTTTTAATAATTTTCTGAGCAAAACTACTAGTTCAATGATGCCGAATTCTCTGACCATCTTCAAATACGTGCTATATCTACCCATATTGAAAAGTCTGAAACGTCACATTAACACCATAACTTGATGAACTGCATAGTTAATAACATATACTTCATTACATTTTCATGCAGTTTCTCCCACAATATTGAGGTTTATAACAGTGTACAGATAAAAGATGAAATTCTTCCAATTCACTTGCATTTCCCTTCCTTTAAGGGTAATATTTACCAGAAACCTTTTCCAGATTTTTTTACTCCGCTGGTCAAGACTGTTTAGTGGTTTGAACAATAAATGCATTCAATTTATTAATAGCAGAACTGTCTGAAAATTCAGCTCCATTTCCTCTGTTTGATTCTCAGGTACTTCAATCGCATGCGAGCTGAGATATTAATAAACTTATCTGCAGCTGTGAATCAGAGAATAAACAAGAGGTTTGATGGAGATGACATCTGGACTGCCACTCACTCAACACACACAAGCACACGCTTTTAGTATGCGCAGACGTCCCTTTAAATCCACCCCATGTGCTCTGAAATTCCTCAGGAGCAACAGCGCACATGCTTAAAATTAGACATCCTAATACAGGGTCATCGGAGTACATGACGCGGGGATAACTTCATGAATGCCAAATGTCTCAGTTTCTTTTTTTGTTGTGTTTGGAAATTTGGTGCACATAAAGCTTTAATAGTTACGTTTTCTTCACCAAAAGATGATTTCTCTAGTCTGTAAACTCTCATGCTCTACGTCTATTTGTGTGTTTTCAGTGGCTGCACGCTGTTCATCTTCTCCACCTCACATCCTCCTCCTCCTCCTTCCTTCCTCACATCTTTTCTGGACTCACTGTGCATGCGCTTTTACAAGAATCAAGGAGGAATTGGAGTGACAAAGCCTCTATTCAGCCCAGAGATCTGACACACTCTTACACATAGCCACAAACATGAGAACACCTGTTTCACATGCAAGCCCTGCTGTCTGGTTAGAGCACGCTGACCACAACACACACCGCAGCACTCCTACTAACATCCACACAAACACTCTGGCCTGTCCCTGCATGCTCGGGGTGTGCATGAGAGCAGTTTTGCAGGTTTACAAAGTTGAGTTAACCTTTACATAGACTCCTGCTATGATGTTATGTTGATAACTAAACAATAGAAGACGTTTTTGGCTTGTGTTGAAGGGCATTTAGTTTCAGATTGAGTTAGACAAGAATTTGTGTGTTTTTTGTGTAAAGTGTGCAAAACATTTGACATATTTTAGATTTTACTTAATCTGTTTAATCCTGATATCCAAACTTCTGTGATTTTTTTTATAGTTCTTTGTTAAAAAAAAACACATTTTATTTATTTTTATGTCTGTTATTTTGCTGTAAGGTTTCCTTGAGAGCCATGAAAGCTGCATTAAGTAAAGGGGCGTAATGTGTATTTTTATGCTTAAATTAGCTGAAGTGTGTAGGCTGTTTTGAGTTTGTTTGTTTGAACTTAAGGAAGGAATGAAATACACAGCTTTCTTAACATATTTTTGGACCACTCCAAGAACGCAAAATAAATCAATGCAAGATAAATCAAAGATGGAACCCATTTTTGTTATCTTTCACACCTGATGCCAGTGGAAGTTTTTGCACAACTGTGAAAGTAAATGAGTGAAGAAGTCATCAATCTTATACAATCAGAACTCATACTAAGGGGTCATGAACTGAGATATCCAAAAGGTCCACTATATTCACATGCAAGAGCTTATGCAACATTAAAAACAGACTAAGTTTCAGAACCTAAAAAGTTTTGTTACCTTTTTTATTCTCACAGTCAGCTGCGAAACCTCAGAATCTAGTATAATATATGATAGTATGATATAACATCTTTCTCTATTTTCTCCCAGAAGTAACAAGGTATTCACAACGTTCCTCCTTCTCTTGCTTTGAACTAGCTAGCCCATGATTAATAGAATTTAAGAAGGGGGGTTCAGCTTCATTTCTTGAGGGAGCTTTGGCAAATTGTTCCATCGCTGCGTAAATACATTGATTCTCCTACCATAACACAAGTGGAGTTTCGACAGTGAATGTTGGTAGTACAAAATGACCTGTTTCAAAATGTATACTAGTTATAAATTATACATATAAATGCATTTTCACTATGGCTTGTACACTCTGATTGCACACTCACAGTCGCTGGCAAGGCACTGGAAAAAAAGAATTATTCAAAACCTTACAACAGCACAATAAGAGAGAATTTACAAGGAAACCTGAATTGAAGCACCACACCCCTAGTAATGCTGCACTTCAAACCAAAAATTGATGTGGTTTTATTCAAAACAACAGTTTTAGGATATAAAAATGGCCTCAAGTAAACAATTTATCCATGAATAGAACAAAGTAAAGAAAATGTGACCACTTTAAATGAGAAATATAATGACTGGGAGGTCTCCAAACAACAGTTGTACACATGCAAGGTTAAAAAAACTTTCCTTTTCTTAAAATGTGCATTAAAATTATTATTGTTTATGATTCCCAAAGGATTCGTTTAGTGACTCGATCGTAATAAACCCCTCCTCTACATGATGCAACCGAAGAAGCTTACATTAAAACTACCGGGCCCGGTTTTGACTGCGCTTAAATACATTGCTTTGACAGAAGTGACAACCAATAAACAGAATACAATCAACACAACAACAAATTACCTGTGATTGACAAAGGTCTAGGTTTGAGTCCAGTTCACCTGAGAAGCTCAAGACTGGTCTTCAAAGTGTTTAGTGTTTAGTCTGGGTGAATATGGTTCCAGTTCCTTACTCCACAGAAAATAAATTAATTCTCAAATTAAACTACAACATTTCTTCTTCCTTCATGCTAATCTCCATTAAAGGCTTGTATAACCATGCTTCCCACGAGCCGTTAACTCAGTGTTCGGAGGCTGAGTTTTTTCCCCCAGTTCAGTATTAATTCTTGGTATAAATGAATGACGTGTGAGCTAGCAAGCTAAAAGATTTCCTTTCAACTATGAATCGTTTCAGTCGACTCTTTCTTGTTAAAGGCAATATTTTGATGCACAAAGCTCTCAAAAAAGTTTTAAAAATCCAGCAGGGTGTTCCATAAACCTAAAGCTAGGCTTTACACCAGATGAGGTCATTTTTAAAAACCCATAATAGCGGCTCTTTAAGGAAGAAGGAGGCAGTGTTTTCAGTTTGCCTAAAAAAAACACTGGAAGAAAATACAAAAAATAGAATTAACAAAAAAAAAGCCTGGTAGCTCTGTGAGACTTCAAAAATGAAATAGTACAAGCAGCACATTCTGCTACTAAAACGATGCAACTGTTTACTCGCTGCCCCCCTGGAGTTTATTACAGTACACACGTCTTTAAAGGGCAGATTGCTGAGTGTGTACAATTTTCAAGAGTGTGTTTGGGGTCTCCGTGATTTGTGCGTGTGGACAGTGAGAAAGCAGGTCAGATTCAGAAGGGATTCCTGAAACGCCTGCTGCTGTGGATCAGAAGGAGACAGCTGAACTCAGCTCTCTATAGCAGCTGTCTCTCTCCCTCCCTCTGAGGGTCTCGCTACACTTAAACTTAAAAAGGGCAGCATGTGAGTACCTCTGCTAAATATCAAATCATTGGATATTTCATAGTACAATAATTTGTTGAGGCAATAAAATTTTTTATAAAATTGTATTTTGGCAACATGTTGTTATGTGTGAAAATTTTTGTTTCAGTAGTTGTTCTTTTACTTTCAAAATTAATTAAGTTAGAATGTATTCAATTTAATGAAGAAGACTGGAGAATTGTTAAATTGTTAAGAGATCCTTCTTGTTTCGAACTTTTGCATCAAAAGTTTTTTTAATTGAATGGTTTTCACAAAATGAAAATGAAAAAAAAAAATGTGTTAAATGTATCTTGTTGACAATTTTGAGCAGATTTTTCCTGCTCTAATTCAAAAGGGCCCCGTTTCTAGGTTGGCTTAAACTAGAAAGACACATTCTCATTTTTTTCAAGTCACTTTGGCATTTTGAAAATAGCAGACAAATATGCAAAAATACTAAATTTCCTCAATGAGAGCACAAGTACAACCAAGTACCAGATGGAGAACTTTTTCTTCTTTGAAAAAAATTATTGCATATAATTATCTAAAACAATCCTTAACTTGAAGCATCATGAATAGCTGTTATGTTTTAGTATTAAAATTCATATTTCTTTCAAGGAAACACTTTATATAGATGAATTCCCTTTTAAAGGCCTAACTGAATGGTGTAGACCCTGTTGTCACATTGACTCACAGGCCATATCATGACACCAACATTACACCTACTACACCATCCAAAACTATGCAAGACACATAATATTTAAACCCAAGTATTAATTGTATTTAATAAAAGCTTTCAACTCTGCTAAGAATTTAGATAGATGGTCAAAATATTCCCTCAAAACCATGACATTTATATCCACAATCTCATCATTTCAGCAACATTTATGATAAAACCACATATATTTTTTAAATAAAAAGCATCTTCTCTGCATCAGCTGCTGGTTGTCTGTTAGTCATGATTCACCTGTCTCTCTTTAACAGAGCGTGGGACTGCTCTCTGTTGTGGTGTATCAGAAACACTTATGAGAATGAATACAGGAACAAAGAATAAAACCAACACCCCACTCTGGTATCAATGCATCCCTAAACCTACAATTCAAAGCTTTTAATTTTGCTGTGAGCATTGTCTGTGCAACAAAAATCCTGTTTTTAACTTTCTTAAAGATTCAGATTTAAGAATTTGCGAACAGTTTATTTGAATTCTGCTTCATGGGCTCACAAGAAACACACTCAAATTTTAGTAAAGGCTCTGAGGTATTCAGGGATGTAACCTCAGGTAGTTTACATCTAATCTAAGGATTTCTATTTAGCAAAAAAGTTTTTATGCTTGGCGATGTTCAATAGGTAAAGTTTTTTTTTTTTTTTCAAAAAAGCCCTTAAAAGCTATGATCAAACCCAAATTTCCCAACTATATATACCCAAAAATTTGACACTTTCTGCCTCAAAATAACAAGTAGTTATCTTCTATAACATCACTTCAACTTTCTTTCAGCAACATCAGTGACATCGCTACTTTGTGTACACTTCTGCACTTGCTTTAGGTTTAAACTTCCATCTCTAGTTCACGTTCATAATATTTAATTGAATAAGAAAAGCTCTTGCAAATATGCTTTTGTCAGTTTAATTTAACTAACTAATAATTGGTAATGTGGCAAACTTTTAAAGGAAAAAAAATGCAATCATATGACTGAGATCTAAATAAAGCTTGCGCTTAAAAATTATGATCATCAAGTTTTGTATATTTGGATATCATAAGATGAAGCACCTTCACAAAGATCACACATCAAAATGAAGTAACTATTTGATAAATCTATGCCATTTGAATTAACTTGTAAAAATGGCACCCCCCCTTCCCCTAACTTTAGTTAGCTGGTTGGAGATATAGACTGGTCTCCCCTTTTAAATAAAACATAACTTTTTTTAACTGATCTTGCTATTGAACTCTAACAATAGTATGTTGGATTACATTTTGATACATTACAAACATAGCCCAAGACTAGGTAAAGTTGATGATGCGAAAGGCCAATATTTCCAACGAAAGAATGCTTGTCCTTCTTTGCTCAGCCATAAATATTTATAGAGTTCAGGTCACTGGCTCAAGCAGAAGCATCTCTCATTACTGGGACAGGAAGCTGCCTTGTTAAGCTGATATATTAGACTTTCCCACAACGAGCAAGAGAAAAAGTGTACGTAAAAGGAGAGCATTTGAGAGCATCTTCATGTTAATCTCACCCTCAAGAAAGTTCCACGTAGCTGTCTGGTTCAGATTCTTCTCTTATTTCATGTAATGAGGATAAACTATGACTAAAAATGACAATTGAAATCGAACTCACTGAACATGGTAATAAAAAGTTTAAAACAGAAAAAAGTAAACATTAAAGAGCAGTTTCTTTTTTCTAGAAGAACATTTAGATTTATGGAAGTCTACCCCAAGTAAAGGAAACAGTCAGTGACTACACGCTCCTATTAGAAATGACATTCAGATGAGAACTTTATGTTGCTTTATTCCTTTCAGACCCTTTCTTATATTGATATTTTTTTGCACATTGGTTGAACATAAAGTGGTTTTATTTTTAAAAACTTAATTACCTGTAGTTAGATCTGATCTTATGGACAAAAGGAAAGTTTCACATTAACTAAAGAGTTTAACATTGAAGATTCTAATATTTCTTGAAAACTAACATTTTTTTTATTTTTTATTTGTTGAGACCTAAAAATAATCCAGGTCTTGAGTGGTTGAGATGTTATAGTTGTTTGCTGAAGAAAGAATGTGAGTAATTCATGTTTATTTAACAAACAAAATAACTCTCAGGAGACACGAGCAGCTACTGCCTGCATGCCGTGGCATCATGTATCAAATATCTAAGAGTCAGTGACGTTTACATTTTTAAGTGGTTGGAGTACTTGCCAAAATATTTCACCTTTTTTTTCCGAGATAATCAAAGTTGATTCTGGAGAGCCACTGACTTGCAGGGATTAGCTTCAAGCCAAAAAACAGACAAAAGCTATTTTGACAGACCACGAAGAGGTAATATGTAAGCAATTTATTTTTCATGACGTTGACTATATGCTACTGGTCTGTAACTAATATTTTAACTGGTCTACAGTGACAGACTTTTTAGTGGGCACCTACTGTGGTTTGACACGCATCCCTTGAAATACAGAATTGTATAATATTAATTAAATTGCTTTTTTTATCCAGTTACATTAGTTAAGTTATGCCTAACTTTCTGCACATAAATAGAATCAAAACTACAATACATTATAATCCATAGCATTTAACCTGAAAATGAACACAAAACTTCAGGGCTTCAGGGCCCTCTATTTTTTACCATTTAAATCACCAAAAGTATGCTTTAATTCAAACATTTTTGACCATTGTCCAGGAAAGACAATTTAACTTTTTTGCACCTTTAAAAACTCACAATGTTTATCTTTACATGGGAAAATAAGCAAACATGCATTACAGTTTCTTTATAAGCCCCCCTAAAAAGTTCTGGCTATTCTATTAGACTCAGAGAGCCATTGCTGGACCCTGGTACAACTATTTAGGAGCCATGCGGTATTATTGTCTGAAAAGCAGCTTTGTGTGAACCTGAACAAGCCTTAGGCATTGAGCTTGGAACATGATAATGAAGCTTGAAACATGCTTGTCTAATTACATTACAGACGTTGTCTTTAGCAAAAAGTGCTGCAGAGACTTGGCTAGCTTAAGGTTAATGGTTTGTCAATGTTTTAGATAGAGTTTGATGACAGGCAAAAAAAACAAACGTTATTATTTCTGGTAGACATTTCCAGTGAAATTACACATAAAATATAACAGGTGCCTCCTGGTTGTCTTCTCGCAGACTTTGCTTTTTACTCTTTTTACTCTTCTTTCAAAGGAAGACTGGAGAGTTAATAAACCCTCACTGATACAATGCTCAATATGACAAGTTTTTTTTTAGGGATTGCGAGTCATGAATCACAGGAAATGATGAACACATCTTCTTTGAAAAAACAAAAACAGTAGTTTAACGTAAAAAAGCAGATAGTTTGAGCAATTAAACGTAAGGAGCATAAGGCGTGAGAGATGATGACATTGCGTGAGTGGCCTTCTTTCCTCTATTCATCAGAAGCTGGTTTCCTTCCTTCTGCTTTTTTCTATAAATATTGAACGCCACATTTTGACATCTTTCTTAATGCTGAAGCAACAACAGAGAAACATATTTTAAGATGAATTTTCTGATCTGTTTTTGTACTCCAGTTTTGTATTTTAAGTTTATTAACTAAATCTTAACATTAGTTTAAAGGTATAATTTTTTTGTTTTATAATAACCTACCATGGGATGCAAACAAAGTGCTCATTTACAGAATGAATTAAACTGTAGGGTCATATCAAACGTTTCTTGTTCTTGTCCCATTATTGAATTGTATTGCTTAGGAGGTGAAACAAGCTATTCAAAGTAAAGAAATAGTAAGAGAACACATTCTGTCTTCGTAAATGCTTGACCAAAAACACAGAAGACAGAGCATGGTATGAATTCACACATTTTAATCTCATTATTTTGACTTTTTATCCAAAAATGTCTGCTCTCTAAGTCAAAATATTGACTTCCTAAATCGAAACTGACTTTTTATGTCAAAATATTGACTTTTTAAAGCCATTATAATTTTTTTTTACATTCGGGAAATTGGCTTTTATATAAAAGGGAAAAAACATATTAAAAACAAACATATGTTAAATGAACATCACAAACACATAACAAATAAAAAAATGCACGCAGCCAATAAATAAATGTCAAACTTTTTTACGTATTGACCCATGTGAAGACCCCCTTAATTAGTAATTAAGCCTCTCCTAATAAGTACAACTTGTTCCTAATTCTTAAAATGAAACTAAATCTACAGTCATTTTAAAATTCACCTGCTAAACATGAAGATTTCTCTAAGCATAAATGCAAGACCTCTGGAAAGAGACACCATTATTATATTTTCCAGCCTAGTATCACTCCATAATAAGTTTTACATTTTTTTAATCAGTTCAAATACTTATTTTGTGAAAACAGTAACCTCTAGCTCATTTGGTTCAATTTATAGGTTGATATTGTGATGTTAAGAAAATGGGAAACATCTAACATGTCTTTTTTTAACATCTAATCCACCATAAATTAAGTTCAAATTTATAAAAACTCTAAATTTCATTTATCATTTAGGTAGAATTATGATTTGAACTTTACTATTTTTATAGTAATGACAAAATAGATTTTTTTAATCAATCCAATAACTCAAAATCATATACTTACATTGCATTTTGATGCAAAGAACTATTAAGAAAAACTATCATTAGAAGATCTAAAAATAAACATAACAAATGTAAATTACAAGTTCAGACAACATCCATGAACAAAATCACTCAAATATGGATATTCTATTGACAAAATAAATGTGAAGCTGGGAAAAGGTTAGCTATTAGTTGATGTAGATAAGACAACATTTGATTGGACTGGTTTAGAGCAGCTTGTCCTATTTAAAAAAAAAAAGTGACAAATAAAAAATAGACCTTAACATTTTTAAATATCAAAAATAGAATGCAATTGCCACGAACAAATAGCTTCCCTTGATGGGACTTTCTCATATTGTAGCAGGAAAGAGCAGACAATCCCCTTCAATAAGACACTTCAACCCCTTCAGCCAAAGCTAAAAGCCCCATAACTCAACCCGACCCTACTTTCAAAAACCTGTTAATGACAGCCATAAAGTGCCATTCTCTTCCTTTCACTGATGGAGCTTCACAGCATCACATTTCACAGAAAACTGAGGGGTGTAGCAGGGCTTGAGGCAACAAGGGCAAGGGTTACTGGCTGACACCAAAACTCCACGGTTAAATTCAAACAGTTGTTCATGGCGAGAAAAAAAAAGCACTGAAAGCATGCTTAGAAACTTCCCTCAAGATCTAGATGTGTACGAAACATACTTTATGATAAAGTGAAGATTAAACAGAACAAACAGACCTCCATGTTTCTGAATTGATGGTTCCTGAATTAGGATGTTCATAAATCCTGTTCAATAGCGCATGTAGAAGTGGAAGGCTCGTCTGCCAGCATCTGAATCTGTCTGTGTGATGACTCTATGGTCTAGTCTAAGCACTGATCTCTCTCTCGCTCTCTCTCTCTCTCTCTCTCTCTCTCTCTCTCTCTCTCTCTCACACACACACTCAAACAAACCCAGAGTTCAGATTCTTCACAATGATAGGAGACTGAAGAACTCACTCATGACATGTGTCTAGCTTTCATTCTCCACAGCCAATCAGAGCATTGCCTAACAACTGCTGATGCCCCTCCCCTCACTTCTAGAGGACATTTGTGTGTCTGAATTTGAGAAGTTGGTCATAATTGAATGAATGCATCTTTTCCAATAGAAACACAACTCTGGGAGTTTTACTATTACGCCCACTATTTGTTGTATTTTCCCTTTTCCTGTGTATGATAATGAGGATGTGTTGTAATAGTGGGAAGGGCTCTTCAGGGAGCTTTCCTAAGGGGTCAAACACAGTTTCTTGTTTGGGTGGGGGTGACAGTAGTGATGTATGGAGCTAAAACACTAACCAGCATTCCAAACACTAGCCAACATTAAACATAATTATACAAACATGATACTGAGAACGCAACGCCAAAATGTGTACTTTTTTTCATTTCACTTCTATGGCTATATTAAGAATAAAACAATCATAGTGAATTAAAATAGGCTTAAAATAGCACATGAAGTCACATTCCAGAAATTATAATTGGTGAGTGAGTATGTTCAATTCTGCAAAACGTGTAATAAAGTAACATAAGAAAAAAACTTCAGAGAAAAAATGCACTTCCCTCCCTCCCAGACTAAAGGTTTCCAGCTAAAGGCTTTCAAAAACATGTGTAAATAGCAAAAGAGGATTTGTATGGCCAAAAAGAGAGAAGAGGCATATCATGTAGAAAAACTAAATGTAAACCTAAACATAAAGTCTCTTGTAAAAAGCAAACTTTTCTTTGATGAATATTCTTGTTGGTCTACTACTTCCCGGGCCTATTAATTATTGAACCGAATTACATTTTGAAGACAGTTTACAGATTCTGCTTTCCTGAAATTTGCTTTTATGTTCACTAAAATGTTGTAGTCAATGTTTGGATTTGACACTGTTAGAAATAGGTTTATGTTAGCTGCTTAAAGTAAACAAGTGTAGAAAAACAGTACAAAAAACAGTACTATATTTCTGTTTGTGTTGAGAAAAACCTTATTATGACAAGCTGATACACTTATCCAATTTCCACATTCAAATTAACGTAAAACTTTGCTCAACCATCATTTACTACTGTACAAATGTTTTTTTTAACAGAAGCTGGTGAGCTCATTTGTCCTTCCCTAAAAACCAAACATGTAAACATGTAATGTAAACACAGATTTGTCACACAAGTAGTGTGTGACACAATGAGTTGGAGCTTTGTGGTAGAATTACGAAGACGCTTAGTCACAAGAAAAAAAAAAAGAGGAACTTAAAGACATTAGAAAAATTACCCATCAACATCAAGAATTCAACAAGAATAACTACCTAGGTAACACTGTATTAGTCTGAGTAGTAAATGCAGCAAAACTATGCAACTAATAAATTTTTTTTGCAAAGCTTTGATGGAAGTCTCCGTCACGGCGGTGGTCTGTAGACTAGCTCATATTGACATTATGAGATAAACTACAATATTAGCATCTGCTTTTAATTTAGGGAAAATATTTAATCTGACAACATGTTTCCTTTAGAAATGGCTGATACCAATGTGAATGTAGTCTTTTTAACCATCAGTGCGAGAGTTCTAGCGTTGCATGCAGCAGTTCACGCAACGTAAAAACATTACATTAGCACAAGATTACCAACTTCTTGTGTGACACTGCCCTTACAAATGAGTTTGATGGAAAGGTAAACTGTTAAAATTTAGCTTTACAGCCACAGCGACAAAATTCATAGCTACTCTTTGCAGCAAGTACTGTTGGAGAGAATAAAGGCCCTTAAAGTACCTTAAGGCCGCTACACATCAATCCGAACAGATATTCGCACGAATCTTCTGTGGGGTGCATTTCACATGAGTGTTAAAAATGGAAGCAGTAATGCTTCTTGCCATTGGTTGGCGCTCATGTGTAATGATGTGTTGTTCATGAAAAGAACGAATGTGACTCTTTAGTAATAACTTGGTTGAAGTGCAGATTGCACTGTTAATAATCAGAAAACAACCATAAGCAAGTTTATTTATGCAGATTAGTGTTTCAGTTTGCTCTATTTTTGGGTATTTGTCGTAACGTTTTGCAATTAGTTACATTTTTTTCCAAAATGAATGATCCAAATTAATCATTCAAATGAATCCTTCTCAAAAAGAACAAAGCACGAAGATAAACACAACTTTCCATTACTGAGGAACAGCAGGCACATGTTAGTTATAATCTTTGAGAGCTTTATTGAACAGCTCTGATGGTAGGACACCAGCAATACAAACTTCTGGATGTTTATACTCTCCTTTTTGGCAGTCTCTTCTTTGGCTGTTCATCTAGTACTTCTTTGGTGTCATTTTCTGTTGTGAGATTGAAGCGGGAGTTTTTATCGAGTGTGGTTCTTTCATGTCCTATTTACATCATCAAAACAGCCAACTCTCATTTGTTGTTCTTTTACGAAAACCCGATCTGCTATGGCAGAGCTGAACTCTTGTTCGTTTGCACCAATCGCTTGAACAGATGTGGGATGAGCCGTTGGCACCCATGCTTTTCCGATCAAGGTATGTTCATGCACGTAACCGAATATTCAGATAGATGTGTTTTGTCATTTACACACCTAACGTAGGCTCATGGTGTTCCAGACACTCGACTTTAATGTCAATTCTAGAAATAAATGGTAACATATCAAAGCTCTCAAAAGTATTTGCTGGTTTTTCATTTGAAAATATAGTTCATTTAAAGTGCATGAGCGCTAAAATTACGTCACAAACCTGTCAGAAAAATGCAGTGCATCGGCATTATTTTTCAAAAAACATATTCAAGATCATTTTTACGCAGTGCATCAAACTGCTGTCATTGGTTTCTTTGTTTATGTGACTGAAGTTGGCCAACTTGCCACTAGATGGCACCAACAACACACAATGCCCCTTGAGATGAAACGGAGAGAAAATAGTCAAAGACTAGAAGAGATCCTATCAATGGCAGTATAATCTCACAAATACACTTTCTACTTTTTTCTTGTGTTTTCATGTTTCATTAAATTTTAAAGACATTTTTTTACACTCAAAGGAGTGCTTTAACAAAGTTTGACTTTGCAAGCCAAGAAAGAAATGGCAAGCAATTGCTCTGCACCTCGTTGACTAATCAAAGAGCTTATTGTCTGCAAGGCTTTGATACATAGTTACTATTTTTCAGCTGGTTCGCAAAGCCTCTTTGCCTGGATTTGGGGAACCCTGGCTTAGGTTATAATAAATACACAGTCATCACAGAGGGCAATCTGTTGGCTTGGCACGGAATTATAGATTGACCAGACTAAGTCTGATAGATAATTCATAAGAAATGTAAATCAGTGTTTTAGAATCTCCCTCAAGATCGATTTGCTTGATTTACTCGTTTGATATTTTCTTGTTTTACTGATCTATTTCAGTCAAAACTATACTTTGCAAGTGTAAAGAATATAACTGGGAAAACACATTCTTAAAACAGAAAACCAAGCAAATCTCGATTTTTGAAAGACTAACTTGAAAATATCTTGACAATGATCAGAAAAGAAACGTATCTATTTAACAATTGTCACATGCTTAAACTGATAGCAGTGGTTTGATGCTTCAGTAAATTACTAATAACTAATTTCGACAGAACGGTGTGTGGTGACTGTGGTCAAATACTCAATTGCTCTCTGCTAGTGCTTTGCTTCAACCTTTAGGCAAGGCTTTTAAAAAATTGTACTGCACATTTGGAAAAATCAAACATTTTGGAAAATCTAAATAATTTTGATCAGAATTGATTAAAATGACTTATAAATCAGATATGGATGACTGCAAACTTCCTTTGCCTGAATAGTGGCAATACTAAAGTAATGCTGATAATGCTAATGTTTATTGGCTGATTGATACATCAGATCTCCTGTCCAGTGCTTTGTGAAGCATTGCGTTGAAGGCGCTTTATAAAATTAAGTTTATTTTTATAAAACTCATAGAACAAAAGAAAAGAGTTAATGAGCACAGTGATGTTCGAAAAGCAGTGTCAGTCATAGCAGGATAGTAACTGAAAGCAGACTCTCCCTTGCAGTTCTAACTGATTTGTAGTTTTAATCTGCTTTGTTGGTGATGTGGTTCCAATGTGGGAGGACGTGTATCCCAATTCAGTGCAGGAATTTATCCATTTTATCAGCTATTAAATGTAACAATACGAATTGAATGTACATAAAACAGCTCCTTGATTTAATATCACTATCTATCTTTATTGCTTCTGTTATTAGTGGTGTGTAATGAAAACATACATCACAATGTTTGCTCACACCTCTCACTTTCTACCTAGCCACGCCACACCACACCCCTCCTTACTCTTCACAGCTCAGCTGTACATGCTCATTTCAGTTGCATTTAAAAAAAATATTTCAGGGAGAAGAGCTCTGAAATAGGTGGTGCTTATAGTCTTTTACAGGTTTTCTGTAGGTTTCATGAGGTGAAGTGTATGACTTTTTAAGAAAAATAAATAAATAAGGCACATGTAAAATCTATACACATGTAGGACCACGCGGAAACTCTGCTTTAAAACAATGAAACTCAAGAGAGGATTTTTTTCTAATTTTTTTATTGACATGGACAGTAAAAATGGAACTGCAAAGCTTGTTACAAAAGACTCAAACTAAACTCTAATCAAAACCAAGCTACATTAGCAAAAGATTTTTTCAACACCATTCTCATAAGACTTACAAACATTATGGCATACATTTTCCCAAAGTATTCGAATATTAAACAATGAGCATGGTACAAAACAACTCAATAAAACCAAACCTGCTAACTACACAAATACCAAAAACAATTTTAACTAGTTCTAAATAAAGAATGTTTTATTGTATTCAGGGTTCCAGTATTCCTCGTGTTTAGAAAAAAAGTGATGTTCTAAAAATCTCTTGTAAAACACCACCCTCTGGCTGTCACCTTAAACTACAGCGGTGTTTACTGTTGTGAGCTTTTTGGTTGTTTATATTTATGGTACTTCTGTGATTAAAAACAATCGCTCTGACTCTTCCCAACTATTGTCTCAGTCAGTGGTGGTGCGGCGGTACCAGAATCGAGCCCTGAAGTCGTCGCTGCAGGTCATGAAGCCAGGATTGGTGGGTGAGTGGACAATGCATCGCACAATGTTGTTATGGCCCAGGGAGAGTAGGTTCTTCCTCTCTGCAGTGCGCGAGTCCCAGCAGCAAAGGCTGATGGTTCGCTCGTCAGGAAGCAGCACATAGTCCTCCGTGTGGTTGAAGACACCCTGTGTGCGGTGTGTTTGGCGCCCACTCAGACCCGCGCCTGGCACACAGGAAACAAGGGAGGGTGAGCAGAGTGTGTTATGACAGTTGGTGCTTTTCCAGTTTGTATGTGTAAGGTTTCTTTAAAGTCAAGGTGACCAAAGAAACCAAAATAATTTTAATGCCGTCAAAAACAATGACATTTTTACTTAGTAAACAAACATTATAATGCTTACATGTGCCTATTTTACAGAGAGAAAGAAAGAATGAAAGAGAGAGAGAGAAAGAGGAAGGAGAGCGGGAGAAAGAGGAGGAAGAGAGAGAGAGGGAGAAAGAGCAAAGTTAAAAAGCATTTCAATCAAACTTGAATCTTTAAAAGAAACTAATCATCACACTCCTAATGTTCAGGCTGTATACTGCTGCGAAGTAAATAATTTATTACCAATAATATTCTTTTTTGAACTGTACTTAACTGTAGCTGAATAGGAGGCCTTTACGCTGTGGCTGTACTGTACTCGTTTATTTTGATGTTGCTCATTATGGTGGTACTTGGAGCACCACATTTTTCTGAGGTGGTACTTGGTGAAAAAAAGTTCGAGAATCAGTGCTCTAGTAATCTCAGCCTTAGATATCATGCCAGCGGAACACTAGCTTGTTATTTGATGTGTTTGATTTGGAAAGCTGGAAACACTGCAAGAATCCTGAGGTCGTGGTCTGATTGTTGGAATTTGTCCAGATATTTGGGAAAAGCGAGTGTCGTATTTGTTTTCGTTCTGCTCAGAAACTAAGTTCAGCTGTACGATCGAGAAAAGATGATTTTAATAGCGGTGTGCTACCTCGATTCCAGTATAGAAGATTGTTATTCTATTCTTGTAACTTTGCATTATCTCTCGATTTCTGTGATATTTTTTTCAATGACTATCAACTTGCTGCATATGTCAGACAGTCGATGTGGGGACATTTTCACAATCCGAAACATAACACTCAGTGAAACGACATGGAATTGGTTGTTTGTCATGTCTTAGCCAAAACTTAAACATGCACGACTATATCTCCAGTAATGACATATGTATTAAGTTCAGTATCCATTGTTAAAATATTACATTATGTTGGGTTCTCTCCCCATTTACCTGTGTACTTGACCAGAGTCCGGCCTGTGGAGATCTCCCAGAGCCTGGCCACTGAGTCCTTCCCGGTTGACAGGATGTACTTTGAGTTCTTGGAAAAGATGGCTGAGCATACTTCAGCACCATCGTGAGCTTTCTCAAAGGTGGTCACACAACGGTTGGAGACGCCATCCCACAGTTTGATGCTACCATCTTTACTGCATGTCACATAGCTGTTGGCACTGGGATTGTAGCACACTCCACTGATGCTGTCCGTGTGCTGATCGAGGGGGTTGCAGGACACAAAACACTGGAACGTGTTGACATCATAAAGGCGCAAGGTTGGGTGCTGCGTACCAACAAGCAAGAAATCTCCAGATGGGTGAAAAGAGATGGAGCGGAGAATTTCTGCTTCCTTGAGACAAATAAAACAAGATGACCATTTGAAACGTACGATATAGTTGCTCAAACGTTGACCTTATACCTGTACATGCTTGAAGGCTCTTTTCGCAGAAGGCTTTGAATAATCGAAAAGCTTGAGAGTGTAATCTCGAGAACCAGAAGCCAGAATCTGTTCTGTTGGATGAAAAGACAGACACGTGACCTCGTCCACATGATCATATAAGGTTCTGATCACAGGGTGGTTCTCCATGTTCTGCTGGGCCGTTTCGTTCATCATAATCTACAAAAAGCACACGATTATTAAACTAGGTTTAAACAGACCAAACTTTACTTTTAAGAGACTTCATTTAAGTTTCTTAAATTATTCCTAGTATTTTCCAGAACAAGAACAGTAGGGGTTCTGTTTGTTAATTGGTACACTGTGGCTTTCTTTAAATAAGTTTTAAACTTAATTTTTGCTAAATCACTGCTCTTTCATTTTGTTCAACTGACATTTCATGCACATTTTGCATGTTTTATCATGTGTTTTAAAAGCTTTTATCCCAACTGGCAGGTAATGTTGCTCATTTGCAATCATGTTTGTCATCCTATAAAAAAAGATAACCTTTCATAAAAAGATGTCTTAAAGTATAAGGGTTTACAATGTTATGTGTAGTGGAAGTCGACAGTGGCTAGACCAGCTGGTCACTTGACACAACAGTGGCTGGTTTAGGATTGAAACCCCTATCAACAAAAATCATAAAACCAGATTCATTTAAAAATCAGCACTCACTTCCAAAGGCATGGCACTTTTGGCCAACATGCGCTCTGTATCCAGGATCTTAATGGAGGCATCTGCAGAACCCGTGGCAATGAGCTGGCCATCTCGGCTGTAGGTAGCAACACGGCAGGGACCCTTATGAGACGTCACATAGCAGGTTTCATACTCTGAAGCTTCAGGAGACATCGTCTGCACATCTGCATCAAACTCGAGGTCGATGCCCACTCCAGGAGCTACGTTATCTGAGCGGCCAATGGCATACTGTACAGCACTGTCATCACTCTCCATACCTAAACAATTAGACCAGTTGTCCTTTAATGTCATCATTAAAATTCAGATCAACAATTTCCCCCATCAAGTCCACAGTAAAATTTATTTCAAGATACTCATTGCATCTTTTGGTGTTGTATTTTTCAGGTACATGAGCAGCACTGTTTCAATCACTACACAAGGGTCAGATATTGTTGTGTACCAATCTTGGCGAGCTGCATGAGCTGTTCCGATGGAGACACGACGTTCTGGGGCTTGACCTCGTTGACCAGGCTGTTGGCGATGGAGGTGTAGCCATCATACAGCAATTGGCTGATGATCAGCTTGTAAAGATGCTGTCGGTCCTTTAGTGTGGGCTTGGGTCGGTACATCCTGAATATTTGCTGTCTGCAAATATATGGAGAGTTATTGTGAGAAAGAAAACGTTAGTTGGTTATTTTGGGGCTTAGTCAACTCTGGTGAGCAGCCTAACTCGCTCAAGTTCGCAATATAGTTTAAGTAACGTTTGAAAACTCGCATGGAAAACAGCCATTGTTACGTTACACTTAAGAGCAACATTCACAAGTTGTACGTGTCGCGGCGTAACGTTTTGAACGTAACGTATGAAAATAAACCTTCGTTATACTTGAAAGGGCCTTTAATAATAATATAAAACAATTTTCATTCATTTGAAGAAGCAAAGATTTCAACGACTTACTGCTTGGACTTGAGAAGCACACGCACTGCCTGTACCTCTGACGTCAAGACGTACGCTCGAGACAAATTAAAAGTCCCCACTTCCAGATTACTCTCCACCCGTTTTCAAAACAAATGCCACTATTTATCAACAAATAAAAAAAACAAAACAATACATTCTTACTATAGGCAAATGATAATTATATGCATAGTATGTTCGAGTTAATTTTTATACACAAAACGCAGAAGACTTTTTAAATATGTAATATGTATAGGAGTCCCAAACACAGCTCGAAACTTAAAGCACATACATGTACTGTATTTGGAAATTAATATATTTTTCAGGACTTAATTTTATTTTTCACACATAATTTACAATAATATGCTTTAAATCCTTCTTGAAATTTCACTGTTATGTTTGGCACTAAACAAGTAGCTGTAATAAAATACTCAAAATGTTAAGAGCATTTGGACTTTTCCATAAATTATTTAGAAATAGACATTCCCTAATTTTTTTCAAGATGAAAAATGATTGTTACCCCTGTGCTTTTGTTTAATGACACACATAAACAATTAACATCAACCTTTACTATTTTTATTCAATGTTTTTAAAACAATCTTATGAATAACAAACAGACTTCAGGTTGGTCATGGAGAATGCAAATAAAGACAGCACACTATGAATGATTTTAAATCATTTTTCTTTATTGTATTTACAGACTGTACATGTTTTCTGCAGGTCTTCATTTCAAGAGCATTAAGCAATTTCGACAATGTTCCCACTCGCACATCACCGTAAATGCAATCAGCTAGTAAATGTTGAAGTAGGGATTATTTTCTTGGAATTCTTTTTTTTATTGTATTTATATTTGAAGTCGCTTTTGGAAAGTCTGTTGAGCAAGAAGCTGAAGAACTGGGAAGGGTTATTTTTCCAAACGGAATATTGGTAAACCTTTTTTTTTGTCAGCATTGCTTTCATAATTAGAAAAACAGCTTATTTATTTCAGGAGAAACATTTACCCTGTTTTAAAGTGAAACACATGACTCCAGGGAGGCTGCTGACCACACACCTATTGTTGTGATGCTTGTTGAACTTCTATCAGTGTTCTTTAGCCTGCAAATGTTAAATAGAACTGCAAAGTTTGCTGTCTCTTAAAAAAAATAATAAATTAAAAAGTTCAGAACCTATTTTAAGTATCTTATTTAAAAGTAACAAAAGGAAAAAAGTTGAACTTTAAAACAAAAATATTTTCTATTTATATATAATACAAGTATTTAGTGTTTCCTCAGTCTCATAGAGATTTCCAGCTCTGTTGACCAGCATTCCAAACTCAAAGTTGTTGTGTGTCCATGACTTGGCTTATAGAGTCTGAATAAATGCATCATTTGTGTCAATTATGGACAGTTCTGTCAATTGCCCTCTGACTCCTCCTCTGCTTCACGTAACCAGGTGAAGAAAGCGGTCACAGACTTCAACGCAACTCCCTTCCCTTGCTGCTCTGCTGGGTCTTTACTGCTCTCCCACTGATAGAAAGCATCCTCCGAGATGACATCCTCGTCGTAGAGAAAATCAAAAAACATCCGGAGTAGATCTGAGGAGAAAAACAGCGTTATGTCTCATTGGGTATTAGGAGTTTTTCATCCTGACAAATGTAACAATGTAAAACAAAAGCCCATTTAATCCAGGCTGTAGACAATAATAAAATACTGTAATAAATTAGTGAAACAATAAAACTGACTTATTGTAAACCTTCAGCTCATGTCTTCCAATTAATCCACAGGGAACCGTAGTGTTGGTGTTTGTGAAACTTGGATGTTAAGGCCTTTGCACATTGAGAGCAATGTGAATTAATGATATGAAAACACTAATATTTCCATTAGTGAATTAAACCCACCGTAATATACATCACGGTACAAACGTGTAACAAGGTGTGTGTAAAAACACGCCAAATTCTCAGATTCCTTGTCAAAAAATAATCACAGTCTGCAGTAACAGCAAAAGAAAAAGAATAAATTTGAGTATATTGTTTATTAAAACTTGAGGAATTTGGAGAGTTTCAGAGGATTTTGTTTGAGTTGAAGCTCTACTATGTCTCCGGACCTAATGTACTTTTAAACGTCTGTGGAACAATTGTTGGTGCTGCTGAAACCTGGTCTGAAGAGGCAGACCTGGCTGTGTGAATGAGGAGGTTCGTATTTTCATTTACAAGCACAATAGTGTGGTCTTTCTTTTCTCATCCTTTGTTTACAAGCATGTAAATGTTACTCTACATTATTCAGACATTACTCTAACATGCCAAATAGTTTGAAAATATGAATAAATAAAGTGCTATGCTGTTCCCAGTCACAAAGCCGTCGGACCGCCATGTAGAATGTTTTGAGTGACATGGTAACAACATTGTTTTATTCTGTCCTATGTCATTTTTTCAGACCACCAATCACCAACATTGCATGATTCGATGTGAAAAGGGTCACTGCGATGTTATTGCTTCGAATAATATTATTGTTTTGCAAATAAATCTCACATCTAATGTGTAATGTTCACCCTGCTGTTTATGCCATTTTCATTCACATCTAGATATTTGGGCTGCGCTACATGACTGGAGCGATAAATAGGTGTTTTTTGTCAGTTCTCCTGAACAGACAGTTGAAATCTGTCTTAGAAAAGAGATTCAGGACATTAAGGCTACAACTGAGCATAGTTCAGATCGTTTTTCTCAGGAAACATCTGGAAATTATAAACGTCAAGCATGTTAGTGTGGCTTTATTGTTTTCCATTCATCCATCTTCTTGTCAGCTTGTGGCAGTAACCGGAGCACCCGAAGTAAACCATGCGATCACGAGAACCTGCAAACTCCTCACAGAAATGCCAACTGACCCAGTCGAGGCTCGAACCAGTGACCTTGCTGTGAGACGACTGTGCTACCCATGTGCCGCCGTGAGGACAACAAAATGCTAATTTAAAGTGCCAAAAAAACCCTCTATTGTACATGTAATCTCCAAAAACTGTTCGTTCTAAAGACTGTAAATTGAACCATTACATACATTTTTAAAAGAAAATGGTTAATTAAATGCTTTTGCTATCATTTTTGCACTTGAGGTTTAAAAGAACGTGTCAACTGAGATGACAATGCGGTGTTCTCTTAACATTGTGACATCGGGAGTTTCTGTTAATATCTGCAACAAAGGCCTGTGAACTATCCAATCAGCGAACATTTACAGTGAATGAAAAATTAATAAATGAATAAATACAAGCTATAGGAAACCTACTTCCATCTGCAGAGGGTGTGGAATCTGTGTGAAGTTAGTTTGATGCTACTTGACATGACTCCTGTATTTAATAAAAAACATGCAGCAATACACAGAAAACTCTTTCACTTCTACACTGCTCTCGAATGCACTCTCCTTATGCTCCATCTCGTTCTCGGTGCAGCATGACACATCTATGCAAATGAGCAGCAAATATGCATGTTACCTACTCTTTTTATGTAAGTCCTGACCACCGCTATCTCAATGAAAGCATGGCAGATCACTTCCACTTCCCCAAGCTTTTACAAAACTGTAGTGTGAAAGCACCCTGCACAGTCAGCTGGGTCTTGTGGCACTTTAAGTAAACAATTTCTCAAAAGAACCCATTATTGAGCAAATCAGGAAATTATTTGGTTGATCTAGCACAAATGCGTGAACAACCTGTGCGGTTATTCTAAATTAATAACACCTGCCAGCCAATGAAAATCAAGTACCTGGACAGACCATGGTATATTGTCTTCTAAACAACAGGTTTAAGAAACAAGATTTCATGGTGGTTTAGCCAATAAAACTCCTGCAGAGTGAGCCTAGTTTTGAGGTAATGTTCTACATACTGGGTGGTTGATCCAGAGTGACGATCAGAGACTGAAGAGCATAAAGCGCTTGCAGCTGTCGCTCTGTGTCCAAGTTAAAGTACTTGTGTAATATCGGTAGGCGTTTCTGAATGATGCCAGTGTCCACTCGAAAGGATTGGCTTTCATCTGCAGAAGAAAGACATGAAAGGGTAAAAACAAGACGAGATGAAGCAGCTTCACAGAAATGGTTGAAGAATCAGAGGCTTTCTTACCTACGACTGCTGCTTTACAGACAGTGGTCATTAAAGCTCTCAAAAAAACGGAGGAACTCATTTGTGAATCATCCAGATTAGCCTGAAAAAGAAAAAAGAACATGGTGTTTAAAAGGTTTGCTGTAATTAAAGTTAAATTTATGGTAAAGAAAACAGCAGAATACAGATCCTGAAGTTGTTTTGTTAAAACAATACAGTCCCTGAACGGCCAATGCAGGCTCCTCTTAAAGAAGAACACAATGTCTGTCTGTCCCGAGAGTCTAACAGTAGCAGACCCACATTGTATAAACATTATGAAAAAACTGTATTTTACAAGTCAAAACTGTTTTTGGTTAAGCAAAAGATCAATGTCTTTATTTTATTATTATTTGTAAGCTGTGTTTTTTTTTTAAACGAGCCAGACTTCGATAGAAGAGCGGTAACAAGGCTTGTTTTTAAAATGGACGTCTTTCCGAGCATCATCCTGAATATTGCTAAGGAGCCCCAAGGAGGAAGTCATTCTTCAGTGGTTAAACTTCAATTAAACATTTCAAATATAAACTTAATTTGGTAAATCTTTAAAAAGTAATTCAGTGTAGTTACTAATTCAGGATATAATAACTGGACTAGATAGCATCTCAGGGCCAGACTTTGAATCAAATATTACCAATACTATGTCAAAGAATGTGTTTTCTTCTAAACAATACCAAGTGCTCAAAGTGCTAAAGAACTGAACTGCTAAACTGAAGATTAGAAGTGAAATTAAGGCCATTATCACTTAATTTTATTTTGCTCTGGGTTGTAAGCAAAGTCCTGCAAACTCTATCTTTTAATGACATTTGGAGCAGAAGATGGAGCTGGTATAGTGGAGGTGACAAAGTTATTGAAAAAGTAAAAAAAAACTTTACGCTTCCGCATAAAATACATTAAAAATATATACAATCATAACTATCTGTACAATATATGCATAAACACAATGTAGAAAACAATAGAATTAGAAATTGCCTAATGAGTGTATTGTAGCAGTACATTTAGCAGTCAGTCTTGAGGATTTGTGTAAAAGGAGAAGCTATCCAAGTTATCAAAATATGATACAGGAATGCTGCACTTGACAACAAAGCCAAACAATGCGGCACTTCGTCATGAATTTCAAATAGTGTTGCTTTAAGACAGAGCAGGAAAGTAATGAATATTCATGTAAACCCGCCCACTATCTCACATTTTCACGGTCGCAGGATATTTTGAGACAGCAGAGTCTAAATAATAAGGAGCAAGAGCTTTCTTATTGCTGCTGGCATACAGCATCCATTTATTTTTGAGTCCTTTGTACATTGGTAGGACATGATCGCCAGGTTTTATAAACTTGCGCTACATTTTTTTTTCTCCGACAATGCCAATGTGAAACTGACTTATGGGTGTCAATCATACGGTGTTGCAAGGACCCGCCTTTCTCTGCTACTGATAGGCTTGTAACATTAGTTGAAGGTGTGTTCCTCTCATATGATTGGTTGTTGAAATAAATTTGATGGAAAATATTCAGACCGCAGGATCTAATATATGCATATTTTTTCCCTCACAGTTGCACAGTGGAGATCTGGCACAGTGCCGGAATACTTTAAGCACTGTATTACGTATAGCCTTTTCTCTATAGCATAATTTTCATACTGCAAAGCAGTTATTATCATAACTGAAAGTGTTGTTGAAAGTTGGTTTCGTCTAAGAAATTCAGTGAGCATGGGAGTGAGAGCAACAGAGGGTTCATGGCTTGTTTTGCAGAACACATTCATCTGATTTTATTCAAAGAGATTGTTTATGATGAATACTGCCTTTGAAGGTTTTTAAGGGTGCAGTTATAGTCTAGAGGGGTCAAATATTTATTATCAATGATTTAAAAGTGACATAATAGGGCTTTGCACAGCAGTCAGACTCTACAATCATCAATGGAAGATCTTGGTGAAAAAATTATAACAGCACCGCATGGAAATAAATCTTTTGACATTGCAGAAGCTTATCAGAAGAATGCCACAGCGGACTGATGCTGTTAACAAAGCTAAATTGGGTCAAACTAAATAGTTTGTGACCTATTATTTGGTGGCAACTTTTTTTGTGGCCAGGCATCAATCCATCCATCCTATATCTTGTCGGGTTTTTCCCTTTCGAGGTCGCCACAGCGGAATGAACCGCCAACTATTTCGGCATATGTTTTACGTGGCAGATGCCCTTCCAGCCGCAACCCATTGCTGGAAAACATTCACACACACACAAACACACTCATTCACACTCATACTCTATGGACAATTGTTTTTTCTCAATTCACTTATATCGCATGTCTTTGGACTTGTGGGGGCAACTAGAACAGCTGGGGTAAACCCATGTGATCATGAGGAGAACATGCCAACAGACCCAGCCGAGGCTCGAACCAGCGACCTTCTTGCTGTGAGACAATTGTGCTACCCACTGCGCCATGTACATCTAATATTGAGATTTTTCTGCTCCAGAACAACTTTGCGCCAAAACAAACCTAAACAAATTTGCGCCTCACCTCAACCCAGTCGAAAATCTGTTCGTCAGTGGTCGTGTCTTCTAGGAGGAGCTTCTCCAGAGCTATAGAGAGCTCCTCAGGACTCAGACTAGACTTTTCTGAGGCCTCGGTGGCGGCGGGCACTTCGGTCATTGTGAACTCCAATTTCTGATGGAAATAAATTATTTAATCAAATTAAACAATTAAGTGAATTTCAAAATGTCCAACAAGGCTATTTTCTCACATGCTGCGCGATGAAGGCCTGAAAGGGCTCTCCCTCAGGAAGGAAGTCTTCCCAAGTCAACCCAGATTCTCTCCATAAGTCCCCAACTTTTCTATGGCTCTTTAACACAGGAGAACAAATGCAACTATGAGTATGCTCACTATCCACGACAACATTGTCAAAAGCATGTCACTTCATAGCACAGGATATGAAATAATGTAGGTTAATCAGACTGCAAATGGTGAAAATGGTGCAAAACTCACAAAAATGGTGTTTAAAAAAACACCTTGACGAAACCATGTAGAAAAATCTCAGTTCTTAAAAAATCTAGGCTTGTGTCGAGGGGATCTAAAACACCATGTTTATTAATGCTCTACTTACCATTTGTTTGCATAGTAGGTGCAGTATTTCAGAAAATAAGATGGCAGCTCTTCCCACAGGGAGTAATGGTTTACTTAGCTCGCTGCAGAGACAAAACAAATCTCCATTAGCTATTTAACTCCTCCAACAGCTGAAATATACAGGAAGCACCAAACATCCAACAACTGCTAAAGCCCAAAAAGCCATTCAAATCAATGCTGTGAGCCCTCAAAGAGCTATGAGCACTGAGCAGATTTGTACAGAAAAGTACAAAATGTACAGAAACAGACATTTGCATACAGACATTATTTCTTAACACTTCTCGTTCTGGTTATGGTTTTGAAACGGGCTGATTTCTGTTTCTTTTAATTCGCAAGATTAAACTGTGAGCTATCTAATCAGCGTGTGGTTCCGTTAATGTGTTAAAACTGCAGTCACATGGTGGTTTCTCTCCTCCTGTGTGAAGTTAGTTTGTTGATACAAGACCTGCAAGTGTGCATGCTGTAAATATGGTAATACAAAAGTATTCTTTTCTTTCTGATCCCACCTGACTCGACCACAGACGTTGGGTTAATCTCGCAGACTTCGGCAGTGAATGACATGTCTAAGCAAATGAGGAGAAGTGCTTATGCACTGCCACGCCTCTTTTTATGCAAGTGCAACTCCCTGGTATCTAATAAACTCTACTCTACCATCTCTATTCCATACGGAAGCTCATTACATTCACAAAAATAATTTTTTTAGACAGGGTTTCTCATAATTATGAGATATGTATCTCGTAATTATGACTTAATAAGTCGTATTTATGCGATATTGAGTCATAAATCAGACTCACTAAGTCATAATTATGAGATACTAAGTCATAATTATGAGATACATGTTTTAATGTATCTCTACATGTAATGTTTTAACTCTCTCTTTTTGTGATTTATGGTCATTTTTCTCCAGACTTATAACGTTACAGTTAAAACACAAAAAGAGATATTGACAAAATTCTTCCTGTAGTAACTTTTTCTGTCCTGTAGCTAAGTTCTATATACATTTTTTTAGGTGATTTACAGTAATATTTTCAAAGCCATTCAGTAAAACAGGTCCTCTATGGTTACTATGGCCACTAAGCATTTAATGAAACCTTTTTGTTAAATTCTGTCAATACATGTCGGTAGTATTGTTTTATAGTACGTCATAAGTATGACTTAATATCTCATAATTATGAGATAAGCATGGTAAAAAAAAAATATGAGCTTCCGTAACTCTACAATCTCAGAGTAACTTCATGTCTTAGTTTTGAAAAGCCCTGAGTAATGTTAAGGAACTCTCCTCAGGGGGACGTTGTGATGCTTTAATGAAATGTTTCAAAAAGTCTCATTACATATTAAAAAAAAAACAACGGTTCTGTTTTAAAACCAAACAAAATAAATAATGTTACGGTAAATGCAAGATGTTCCAAATAAAGTAAAGTAATTGAAATGCATATATTTCAGCTAAATAGTAAACATAATCAATTTAAATCAAAGCATCATCTTATTGCCATGCCTTTATTAGTTAAAAAACTTCTTCAATGGGAGTAGATGACATGAGACAAGATCGTTTCAAGATGCTCTGAACACTTAGGAACAAGATTGAATAAATTATGATTCAAATTGGGACAGAACAGTCTGAAAGTAACTTTTGATTGATTTAGCAACACACAGGAAATAAATTCAAAGATCAATTGTGATAGAACCACTTTTTATATACTTCCTGATCGTCCAACCACACAACTTCCAACTTTCCACAGTTGTCTTGTATTAATTAATTATACATATTTTGGAGACTGATGCAATAAACTGATAACCACAATCCTAAAGATGTCAGGTATTAAAAGTACACAATTCACATGTTTGTTTTTTTGAGATAAATTTAGGGAAAAAAACTAAACAGGTGACAACTAAGCCCAAATGCGCCACTGAAACCTGTCAAAGTGTTTTGAAATATTCAGCAGTTAGACAGATTTCTCTTTTTTTTTTAAATATAATTTTACCTCCATAATTTTAGCTCGGGTTGCCAAATATACTAGCTAATTATACCAGCAAGCAAAATTAGCATAGTTCTCTTCTTGAGGTGGAACGAAATAAAAGGTTGCATGGGTTTTGGGGTCAATTTTCCTTTTCATTCAAAAACAAATGACACAAATTCACAAGCAGACGCATTTCGTTCATGACCGTTCTGAAACGATCAGTTTGATCTCTGACCTGAAGAGCTCCCTCATGCTGATCCCTCCCTCTCTCAGCAGAGGACTGAGCAGCTCAGCCAAGTACAGCCAAATAAAGGGAATATCGATAGCCATATCATCAGCCTGCTCCAGGATCTCTGCAAACCTGTAGAGCCATGAAAGAAATCAACGTTTCTGGAAAAAAGGCAAGCTGACTACATATGAGCATAAAAATGTTTTTGCTTACCCTTTATAGAGTTGTGAGTAGGGTAAAACGCCCCTCTGAACGAGCTGATAGAAGAGCAGGCCTACATGCTCTCTGGCTTTCTGACTACGCTCTAGTGTGCTCTCCAGACCCGTGCGCACAAACACATACATCAAAGCCGGCTGCTCCATCTCCATCACACACTGCAATGCCTCCTGCAAAAACATACACACGCATTAGGACAACTTACAGGGCTGAAAACGAATCATTCACATTAAAAGTGTAGATTTAAGGGACACTGATGGAAGACACAGACATGATGAATATGGTCTCTTTTTCCCATAAGAGCTCACCCTCATTTTCCACCATAAAAATGTGCAAGTTCTAAAAATGTATAAAAAAAAGAATGGCTTTAAATAAGGAAATTTCAACCTGCCCCACCATGGGATCTTAGGGGTTAAACAAATCTCTTTTGGGTGTACCAAAACACAACGGAAAGGAATTGATAGTTTGAGTAAAATTAGTGGTGTCAAAAATAACAATTTAACACAGTTAACTTAATGTTTCATTAAAACATTTGGATTCAATGTATTAACACATTAAGGTAAGGCCAGATTGGGGCAAATTATATTTGTACCACCTCACACATAAACAAAAGATTTACTGTCAATGTGGTGAGTGGAGCTTCATATTTTCTTTCAAATTTGGACTATAGTTCAGACATTTCTAATCTTAACTACATATTTATATTTAAAAATGTCCTCGATGTATAAATGTAAATGTAAGACATTGAAATGTGCTTCTTTCAATGATACCCACACACAGAGGACACATTTTCAGAAGCAATTGGAAAGTGTATTTTTAGTATAACTATCCGTATTTAGCCGAAAGTAATAATATTGGAAAGTTTATAGGGACTTTTTGCCATGTCTAGTAACGCTGTGTGTTTTTTGTGATATGTTTATATTATAAAAATTATTTTATGAAATTATTTTAATGTTACATCAAATGACAGATATGCCAGAAATGTTCAAAAGTGACAATTTACCATCCTTAACCTTAAAAGTTCAAGGGGCATGCGAACTACACTAATCAATTGACATGTTTGACCTGTTTCCTGGAATGCACGCTTCACAGAAATCACTTTTTACACTAAAGGACTTTTTGTTACCTTGTTATCATTAATGTGTAGAAATTCATCAATGATTGCTTTTGATTTCCGCTCAATCTCCTCTTCAGACAAAGCAGGTTTCTCTGAAGCTCCAGTGTCTTCTGGTTTCACTGAAAGTAAAGAAGAAAGTATCCTGTGTTAAAAAAAAGAAAATACAATTTACAACACCACAATGCTCATACATTATTCTGATTGTGACATGGAAAACCCCTTCCAGACAATGCAAAGCAACATCTCATCCCTAAACTTCCCATAAATTATCTATTATACTTTAATAACAAAGCAAGAAAAGTGATTTATCGTTATTGTACCTAAGCAACTGGTGTTCATTTCTTTTATTTTGTTTTATTTAATTTCTATGTGAAAACAATATGTTTCAAGTTACTCTGGATATGCGTATATGTAAACCTTGTTTTTTAATATTGAATCAATATCATAATAATGAGGCCCTTCTTAACTGAGCACACAACTCAACTCCTGGTTCAGGCCCAGGTCCTCTCACATCTGGACTACTGCAATGCTCTCCTAGCAGGACTTCCAGCAAACGCACTCAAACCTCTGCAGATGATCCAGAACTCTGCAGCTCGTCTTATCAACAAGGAACTAACAGCTAGCTCATGTTACTCCCCTCTTCATCACTCTTCACTGGCTCCCCATTGCAGCTCGTGTTAACCTCAAATCACTGATGCTGTCATACAAAACTACCTCTAGATCAGCCCCTGTTTACCTGCACGAGCTCATACACTCTTACATGCCCTCCAGAAGCCTGCGCTCAGAGAAGGAACAGTGCATTGTGTTTCCGTCTCACAAAGGCAGAAGATCTCTCAGCAGAACCTTCTCTCTCACTGTCCCTGGCTGGTGGAACAAACTCCCTGATCCAGTCAGGAAAGCAGCAACACTAACAGCTTTCAAAAAGCAACTGAAAACTCTTCTCTTCAGGGAACTTTTACTACAATAATAATAATAGTTATTATTATTTTTTCCTCTTCACACTTTATTTTACTCCTGCTATACTTGATTGATCAGTTGATACAACTTCTGTTATGAGCGAGCTGAGTCGTTTAGGACAAAAGTGTCTGTTAAATGCATGAATATAAATGTAATTAAAAATGCACCAGAAACCAAATGCCACTCAATAACAGTCTTCGAGAGTCCATTCAAGGCAGGTATACATGCTTGGATCAATAATTTTGCATGATTTGTCTTTAGAATTAAAGTTGCTTATGTATGAGAGAGAGAGAGAGAGAGAGAGAGAGAGAGAGACAGAGAGAGAGAGAGGTAGAGATAGAGATAGAGGGAGCCCCCAGTGGATAATGTATAAATTAGAAGTTAGAAGACTGATAAAAAAGTGGCTAATAGTCAGAAATGCTTCATACTGAAATTTTTCTGAAAATCTGGCCACCCTAACAATTACTTTTTTGAGCATTTATGCACATTTTGCAGACTACGGTAACCATAAACATAATATTTACATCATTTTTTAGCACTTAGGAACATTGTCTCAATCTCTGGCAACCCCAAGCAACAACCAAAAACACATTTCAAACAAGCTTCACATGGACGTCAGAAAAATAAGACCTTTGAAAAATTATTTAAGACCTAGAACAGAGAACTTTAGGCTTTTTAAGGGCTAACATTTGGGCTTTTAAATGTTACACTTATTAAGACCCTGCAGAAACCCTGTATCTGCCCACTTCTGCATGTGAAGGTGAATTTTCTCAAATTTGATTAAGTTATTACACTAAAACTATGCTTGGTTTGGCACTTACTTACTGTACCATACTTCTCTTGAGTGAAGAGGACCTTTAACACGAGGCAGGAGCCAGTTTTCCTTATGTTTACTTCATCAAAGGAGTAAAGAAAGTTATTTTTATACATATGTATAAACTGTATATAAATATACTTCTATTCATGTAGTACTCTTGTAGTGTTTATCTCTGTAAGCTTGATTTCAGAACAACAATGACCAGTTTTTACCAGGTAGAGCCAGAACATAAATGTGTTGATGCAATAATTTCACCTGTCTCACTGCCTCTGCTGTTCTCCATCTCACATTTCTCCTCTGAGAGGCTGGATTTGCGAGGTGTGAAGCCTGTGTCTTGTCCCTCTCTCCGTGCTTCTTCTGGGATCAAGTTAACACCATCTATTAGCTCCTTAGCACTGACGCCTCTGCTATAGGTTCCTGGCCGTGGCGGCCCCAAACTTGACACCTTTTCACTTCTCTCCCGACCGCTGCCGCCTCGGCTGAGAAGCACGTGTTAAATACAGTATTTGAAATTGTAACTGATATGTTGTCAGATGTTGCTTACCTCCCAAAAGGGCGTCTGGTGTCTGGCTCAGAGTTTTGGGGTGAAGGCGGACTGGGCTGAGACGTGGCTGACTGAAGTGCTGAATAACGGTTCAAACTGTTTCCTGTAGCGCGGGTTAGCTCTGAAAAAACAACGAGACATCAATGAACTGAATAGGTTACCGGTGTGTGATTATAACTGTAATTGAACTGTCTAATTTCCATTTTATTTGAGGATGTGTCTGACCTGAGTCACTGGCTTTTGCTCCTCCACTGCTGCCTTTTACCCAGATTATCTGAGCACGAGGACCAAGCTGGATCTTTTCATCGATTTGAGGTTGCTAAGGGAGATGGATAAATTACATTTATTTCCTGATGACTAAAAAAAATAATCGGAGGGGTGTGGTCTACAAAAGGACCGACCGCCCATTCCTTCCAGAGTACCGAACTTCAGGACAAACCACTTTTAAAAGAATGAAATTTGGGAAACATTTTGTTTTACATCGTTCAATGATGTATTGTTAGCTCTTTCTTTAAAGACCTAGGGCTTATTGGATTTTTTAATAATTATATGAAGTTTTAATAAGTATATTTTACATAGTGTACAAGATGACAATTTAGTTTAAGGAACATAGTTTGTTTGCCTCATTTTAGCTTTTAAAAAGTTTAAAACTGCAAACAAACTAATGTTATCTAACCCCACTCTCACAAACCATCAACTTGTAAAACACATTATTCAACAATGTAAACTAAAAAAGACAACCCCCCAAAACCACTAGCCTATATTTAGTCTATATTTAGTAGATAAGAATTAGGTCTGCAATGCCAGGATCAAACAATTATGAGCCCTGTTCCATAAAGTTTGTCACCAGCAGATGGCAGGATCATGCCCATATTGGGCAGTTTCATTGTTTCCTCAAGTGTTTGTTGAAGGACAGAATACCTTGGAGATCTTGGGGATCTTTGTGGGGTCGATGGTCCTGCTGTTTTTGTTGGTTGGGACAGTGTTCCATGTCTCCTCCCTCAACGGACGCTGCTGATCTCTAGGTTCTGCAACCACAACCAAAAGTAATATTTGTTACACATAGAAATAAAAATCAATTTAAAGCTCTTTGACAGTGAATCATTAAAATGTGAGTTTTTTTTTTAAGAATAATTGATTTCTCAAATCTTTCAAAAAGTAAGTACAAAGATTTAAAGTAAAGAAACTCCATGGACCTTTTACGCAACAAACACAGACACGTGTGACTGCCTGTCCCCATAACTAACCTCCAAACCTCAGCATGGTGAGTGATACATCAGTTTTCACAATGATCATTGGAAATGTAGTGAGCAGTTATAACATTCAAGAGGCTGCATCTCTTCATAAGAACTGGGGTCATGAATAATTATGACCCACCAATGCACAATGGTTACTCGTCTAAAATAATTAAATCACATCACTGTCAGCAGAGTAGATTTTGAAACCTCTATTGACATGCTTCTGATGGACAGAGGGGGTTCTAGAGAGCAACACATTAACTTGGCATAAACTGTGCATGCACCTAGACAAGGGACAGAAGCCATAGCAGAGACTATTGAACATTGAACTAGTAAGCAGAACATCATAAGGGGTATAATAGATGAAGACACACAGGTAGAGACGAGGGGAAATGCTTTGAGCGGAGAAAAGAATTGTGCTTTCACAGCCAAAAACAAACTTTATTCTACTATGGTTCACTGTAATGTACTATACTGACTGTGCTATACTGTTTTACTTCTGCTGCATAATATGTTTTGTAATATATGTAAACTCCATTTTTACAAATCTATTTGGTGAACTCCATTTTTCATCTTAAAATGTCTTCATATATTTCAGGTATAAAATATATTCAACAAAAAAAAGTTTATTTTGTAGAATTTTTAAAGTAAATAAATACTGTTGCTAAGCTCTTAACCATACCATAAAAAACTGCAGAGAAAATGCAATTACTAAAGTAACAGGTTATTTACTACTGCTTCGGGTTTATTATTCTGGAAGTGTTCCTCCAACTTGTCTGTGGTTTTCACAAGCTACCATAGTGACTATTTAAAGCAGGCAATTCACCAAAAACTCTCCAGTTCAAGCACTAATGTGTTAATGGCCTGTTCTACACATGTTGGATAGCCTGCTTCATGAACTGCATGTTCCCCTGATGTTAACCATGAGTCTCACACACTGCAGTCTTACCTGGCCTCCTCTTCATGTCCTTTGAGAGAAGCTGCTGATGGACCTTCCTCTGCTCTTCCTGTTCTTCCAGCTTGGCCTCTTTATGGATCTGTTCAATGGTTTTAGGGCCCTGATCGGCTCTCCGTGAGACCCAGTTATGCTGGGTAGAAAAATATGAGATTTTGATTCATTATCATCTTTGAAAAATGGTAATCAAAAAAAAAAATTAGCTGACTAAACACATGCTGGACCTTTAAGTCTTTAAAAGTCACATGACCCTTCAGAAATCCTTCTCTTATTCACAAACGTTTCATTTAAGAATAGATAAGACACAAAGCTAAAAATGCAAAGCTACCCGCAATGACAACAAGTTTCTGACATTCTTTCTGAATGTGAAACAGGGACAAAATGCTAATTGCTCACATTTTTCCACAGCATACTGGACATGTAGGACACACTTCATGTGTCACTACAAATTTAAGAAAGCTCTGAAGTTTGAGCAAACTTCAGAGCTTCAGAACCCCCCCCCCCCACAATGTACTCTTCACATTGAATAATTTCACCAGGTTCCATCTTGTGTCTTTAATTAAACACATATTTTCAAAGTTGCGGCAATCACCCCGTATTCCTGCAATGATTTGTTTTACATTTTAGTTTGATATTAACATCAGAAATCATGTTTGAAAGAGAGAGGATTTCAGTATTATTTTAGAGGCTATTTTTACTTTTATTAATACAGGATAGTGAAAGAAGTGACAGGAAGGGGAGTGGGAGAGAGAGAGACAGAGAGAAAGAGGTGGACCGGGACTCACTACTCACTGACTCATCATCATTTATTTTCTAATTAACACAGAAAAAACTCCCTGTAATAAAAATTGCACAGACAAAACAAAGCAGCACTCATGCATGCAAGACATAGAGAGAAGACTTTTTGCAGAAGACTTACACAACCAAGCGTTAAATTAAATACAACAACTAGCAGAGCAAACTCACTGTCCAGATGTTATTTTATTGAGATCAAAGTCAGGCTCTTCTAAAAGCCATTTTCTATTAGTACCCTCTCTCAACACGCAAACATATCCAAAGCAACATAAGCAGGTCCCAACCCCCACGGCACTCACCAGTCTTAGATCTATTACATCCTGTAGCATGAAGCGTATCCGTGACGATGTTTTGCGCTCTTTCACGATTTTCTCCATCTGGTTGAAGTACTGGTCCATGCGAGGCTGCACAAGGACACAGGGAAGAAGGAATAAAGAACACAAACGGATCGATATAAAACGCTGAGTTCATATGTCCACGCATCCTTGTCAATCACAACAAGGTTATTGATTCTAAATTGTAGCTGTTCTAGGCTATATTGAACTGGTCTTGGCTGCCAAGTGTATAAAATCCCTATAAACAAGCAAAAAGGAACCAAAACCATTGAACATTAACTGATTCAGAATCTTTTAAATTTGGAGTATTTTTTTAGCATCACAATACAAGGCAAATCTGTACCCATCCTTTATAAGGGATTACACAGCAAACTTTAAAATTAGATTTGATTTAACTGCATTAAAATAACATAGAGGTTAATAAATGCAGAACTGATTGCCCAATCTCCCTCCTGGTGAGCTGAACAGAAAACAAAAACTCTCTGCCGCAAGGTCAGAGAGAAAGAAAAGATGGATCCGGAAAACATTTACCCTATTGCCTAACATATTTAACTACAGGGCCTCAGCTGCAACACATTTAGATCCAGCATTTCAATATAATCAACTTCATGCCTGATTATTCCTTATTCTTTAACTTTTCATTTGAAAGGCTTTAAAGATTAATCCTGTGTCAAGACATTTCAATTAGGGAGCTCAAATAATAATGCTTCAAAACTGCTGTTTTCAGATAAAAACTTTACACATGATGTGAGGAGATAATGACACACTAAGGCTCTTTAGTAAAACAAAAAGTTCTCCCAGACTTCTGAAAAACTCCTCAAGAAAAAAAGGATCTCTCATGAGAAAATGCGAAAATTGCATGTCTGTAGTCTATACTTAACCCTTTCAGACTCTACTCAACACTCAAACAGTCTAATAGGAATTGTTAATGTTCATTAAAAGACACCTATTGTTAAAACCCAAAGATGTTTAGACTACATTACAAATAACATGTGTCTGCTATCCTCCTGTGTGAATGAAATGCGGCTCCAACTCATGCACAGAAGAGGAAACTACGCCCCCCAGAATGCACCGATAACAGATGTAAACGCTGAAGTGCCTGTTCTCAGGCACGTTTGAGGCTTTGTGTGGGTAAGTTTTGGTCTGGTGGACAAGGAGATCGACTTGTGGTTGGAAGGTCGCCAGTTCAATCCCCAGATCCACCGAGTTGAAGGTGGCATGAGTGATGAAACACTTGCTCTCCCATCTTCAACAACCACAGCTGTGGTGGCAGTTTCCTGACTGCTCCCCGAGTGTCACCCCCATGGCTGTCCACTGCTCCGGTTGTGTGTTCATGGTGTGTTTGTTCACTGCTGTGTGTACACTGGGATGAGTTTAATGCAGAGCACAAATTCCGGGTATAACTGGTCACTTTCAATTTCAGGTTACTTTAGAAATATCTTGTAGGAGTTATAAAGTGATCTTGACCACTAGGGGCAGTAGGGTACAATAAAAGTGCTTAATCCACTAGACAGTAGGCAGTAGTGATGGGAAGTTCGGATCATTTCCCCGACTCGGATCTTTGAGTCCCATTCAGCAAAATGAACGAATCCTTTTTCGAATAATTTCGTTCATTTCATTCATTTTAGTAAAATACAAACAAAATGTTGTGTGTTTTTTCCCTAACACATTTTGTATATATACAAACCCGAATCACACTACAAATAAGACAAATCTATAATGCTAGAAGACAAAAACATATTTTAATCAAGCCTACCTGGGTTTTTTTAGTCTGATTCAGCTCAGCTCTGATCTGTCTTTAGGTTAAAGTCTCATTCGTTCCTCACATTTAACGAGTGGTAACGATGGTAACGAGTGCAGTCCGGCCCCGGGGCCTTTTGTCACGTGACCCTCCCTAATATTTACCAACACAATATGAGCCGGAAACCTACAAGATTCGTTCTTTCCCCGAGTCCTCCTGCTCCTTACGTCCTTCTGTCACGTGACGCTCCCTAATATTAACTAAATGCAGTTTGAGCCGGAAACAGAAAAGATTTGTTCTTTCCCCGAGTCCTCCGGCCCCTTTTGTTCTTCTGTCATGTGACGCTCCCTAATATTAACCAAATGCAGTTTGAGCCGGAAACAGAAAAGATTCGTTCTTTCCCCGAGTCCTCCGGGTCCTTTCGTTCTCTTGTCATTAATGATGAGCACGTTACGCTCGGAAAACCAGAAGAATGTTGCGCATGCGCCACTGAACGAATCCCTCTCCGACAAGATTCGTTCCTACGGAGTCACAATAAAGAGTTGTTCAAAAAGAACGAATCGTTCATGAACGACACATCACTAGTAGGCAGGTTGGTAGTGGAAGCTACACAGTTTTGACCGCATGGCACTCATGAGCATTTGCATTGTATTTTCTGTTTGTGGATATTTTTTGATCACTTATTTTACTTTTAAGTGAGTCTGCAATTCAGATTTCTGAGCTATTTTCTGACCAAGCATTTTATAACATGCCAAACCGTGCCCCTCCCAGCCCTGCCCACCACAACTGTTTGAATGATGACTTCCATTGGTAACTAATGTGAATTAAATCCACAAAACAAGAAAAACTGCTAAATACTGCTAAACCAGTAAACTATTTTCTCATAAGATTCTTATTTATAAGTTTATTCAGGTGCACTTTTTATTCATGGGAGATTTTGGGACTTGAACCAGGAAGTAAGGGGAAATTTCCTAAACTTAAAAAAGTTTTTTTAAATTTATATTACTTGCGAGGCTTTTTATTTTATAACAAAAATATTGATAAATTGGAAAAAGGTGCTTGAATCAGCATAGTTTTGTGAGGACGACAAAAGACTCTAGCCGTCAAAATATCTTTTTATTCCGCTTTACTCCAAGGGATAAGTTTTACATTTAATACTCTCATTATGCAAGTGTTCTAAAAAGAAATGTGACTCGGAATGTGTTGGATTCATGTGACAATTATGGTCCATTAAAAAAAAAAATTATAATAATCGGACCCTCCCCCCCAAAAATCTCCCCTTTTAAAAATTTTTGTAAAATATCTGATGTGTATTTTGAACTGAAACATAACTTGGACTGTTCAGAAGATCCTTAACAATTATATTCCATCATGTTGAAAAGTTATTATAGGTGACCTTTAAATATGCATCAAGCCTCTGAAAGTCTTGTAAAGCTACTTTGAAGCTACCAAAAAATTGTAAATATACACATTTTAAATGGTTTATTGACAGCTCACACCCAAATGAGCATCTTCATGTGAATTCCCAATTTACCCGATTTAAAAATCTGTATTATACTTCAATATGTTGAACCCCACTAATTAATTTAATTAAAATGAGCTTTGGTATTACAATAAATGGTTAAATATTAGACATTATTACCAGCTTGAGTTTCCTGCTCAAATTGATTTAAACTCTAATGTAGGATCAGTGCTCAATGAGTTACCTTGGCTTTCTCAAAGTCTAGATCTTTGCCGATGGTGGTAAGGAGTCTGCAAAGGCACTCTAAGCTCTCATCATCATGGTTTTTGAGCAGCTTCACCACACAGTCATGCATGATGGGCTCGGTCAGCATCTTCAGCTTGAACAGCTCCCCGATGAACTTGATATTTCCTGTGGAGCGACGCCGGGCCTTGTCTTTATCTTCCTCCAGCTCCTCCTGCAATCGCTCTTTTTCTGTGGGCTGAGAAAGGGAGATTGCTATCAATCCTACACTGCAAATTAATGTGTTAGCAGAACAATCCAAACAAAACAGCTGGACAAAAAAGAAAATACGGACACCAGTAAGAAACATGGTGTTAAGAAAAAAGAATAAAACAAAGAGGGCAAGAAAAGATTTTCTTTCGCAAAGTTTAGCTTTCTCTTGCAATTTTTTAGTGTTTCCTTAGAAAGAAATATTTGTGGTATTTCTGAAATTAAAATATTTAGCAAAGTAATGCAAATATTGTTCATGAGGGAATGCAAAACTATTGCAAGGGAATACAAAACTTGAAACAAAAATGTAAATATCCCTTTAAGGACTCAGATACAATAATGATTTTGCACAATTTTAAGCTGTGGTATAGACTGTAGAAAAAATATAAATTTATATAGTTACTGATGTGGCAGAGTCCAGCTCTTTTTGTTTCTTTTCTAGCACCACGTCATCGACTTTATCCCTCTCAAATTCCTTCTGGCAGCGGTTCAGCAGAAGCTTCCGGAAGTTTACGGTAGTGTGCGGTTTGTCTGCTGTGGGAACTTTTAGCTAGACGGATACAAAAGTCAAAAACCTCTTTAAGAGATCACATTTAAAGAAAGTCAGAATCTAAATTATGAATCTGCACAGAACCCACCGTAGCCAGACAGCGACACATGTTGGCGTAGGCCACAGAGAAGCTGGGTTCATCAATGGCCTTCTCAAACACAAGGTCAATGACTCCTTTGAGCCTCTCCTCTGTGTTGATTGTCAGGTCGGTCACCTGCTTCATCAGCTGATTGAACATCTGTGGCGTCAGCTTGTTTAAAATGCTTCGAACTTTCCGGAACAGCTCCTGAATGGACACAAGCAACACATTGCACCCACCAAGTTAAAAGAACAAAAACACAAAAAAGACAGATTTGAAGACTTGACTTTTTAAAGTAGAGCATGTCTCACCTGCGTTTTGATGTTCTCTGGGTCCTCTGTGACACTCTCTCTCTTCAGTCCCGGTTTCCATGCATTCTCTGCCTTCGTAAGTTGAACATCATCATTAACAGAGACGTTTACGATGATCTTGCGTGGCGGTAGACGCCGTACGTTTAGAAGCTTTGAAAATAAGATTTCACAAGTAAAAATCAATCACTTTTTAAAATAAAAAATATAGTTTAACATGTAAAAACCTCTAATTGTTTCTCAACAGCTTTTTGGATGTGTCAAATATTGAACTCCTCAAAACAATTTTTATATAATTCTTAAAATATTTGTTTTTCAAAGATGTTTCTAGTAACTATACCATGTAATAAAATTAAATTTTTTTTAAAATTGGAAACAGTTTGGAAGCACTTTAAGTACCATGCATGAAAATACAAACAAATATTATTTAGAATGATTACTGACTGCTAAAAAAATCATTTTCCTCAACCTTAAGTCATTATTTAAAAGATGGATGGCAGAGAGAAAAAGAGCCACCAAAAAGTGCAGGAGAGAGATCGATTGAGAGCAGAGTTCACTTCAATATTTCTGCCCATTCAGTGAGCTCAGCGATTGACCAATCACCGATCAACAGGATGTCACTTCATGCCTTTCTTGCCAATCAGAGAAAAGTCAACAAAGCAATTTGGCTCGACTCATTATAGAATGAGTGAAAGATCCTTCAAAATGACAAAGTGCCGACCCATTACAGCTTGGTGAAAAAACCGGCATAAGGATGTCCACGACATCACTCATCTGAGAACAATTTGGAAGCTAAATGTGAGAATAGGAGGCAGTTTTCTTGTTGTCAGTTAGATAGAAGTTGAAAACGTACATAAAGGCTGAATATATGTAGAGTTGATATGAGAAAAATAAGAAATATTAAGGTTGTTGGTTCAGCTTATCCCTTTGGCTTTCAATCATGTAGCCATGAGTTTAATTATAAGCAGTCAAAAAATGTTTTAAAGATGATTTTTGGGCCAAATTTTGGAATTCTAGTCAAATAGAAAGTACGCTGGCAGTGTTATGGAAATAAATACTCAAGAGACATGCATACGGTAAACTAAAGAAAACTAAGGAAGTCATACATATGTTGCATTGTACAAGTGGACCCATTGGCGAGCGGGCTCCCAGAGGGGGAGAGTAAAGAAGTGAAAATGGCCGATCTCCTGCTTGACCCACAATACAAATCCCTAGTGGGCTGAACCCAATGTCACTTCCTGTCTATATCTCTCTCTCTCTCTCTCTCTCTCTCTCTCTCTCTCTCTCTTCCAAAGCACCACCCACGTAAGTAAATATCAGTTAACCAGTCTTAAAAGGATAAACATTAATATCTATTTAAATGATAAAATTTTTCGCATTACAGCAGTGAAAAAAATGGCGGGGTGTGTAGGGGACGTTTGAGCTTTTGGGTCATACCATGCAAAGCTGCACTGTGTCCTGATCTCTCACCCCAAAGCAGTGAGCTGGGTGGGATTCATTTGACAAATGACTAAATAATTAAAAAAATCAACTCCCTCAAAATAGCCACGAGGCTGATGAGAAGAAAAAAATAGAGTCATGAAAAATAAATATTTTTACCAGTATTAAATGTGTATTATTACTGCAATGTTGGGCACTTTAACAAAGGATGTCTATGGGATCCTCAAAGGATTTGCAGTTTAAGTTAATTATTATTAGAAGAGTGGGATATGACTGCTTGAGACAAACAGATATCAATGAATCAAGTACTCCGAACCCAGCACAACCCAGCACATTCATTTTGGCTCGATGCACTTTCTACATCGATTCGAGTGCTTGCTAACTTGACTCTTTAGTGCTGTATGTATGGGGCTTAAATCATCTCAATGGTAGGCGTGAGCATTTAAATTAAAGGTTTAAATTACAAAATTAAACGTACAAAATTAAAACACGGTTGCATGGTGATGCAAACGCTTGTACTGGTGTCCTTTGCAAGGTGATGAACATTGATGGAAAATTGACAGCTATCTATGAATTTTAATAAAGCTTGGTTTCATTAAAAACTTACAGGTACTCCGCGTCCTCCTGCCATCTGCCTGCTGAAGTCAGCAAACGCTGGAGTGAAATCCAACAGAGAGCCTCTGGAAATCAACCTGGGCTCCACAGATCGCAGTGGCAGTTTGTTTTGGTTTATCTGAAAAACAAAAGATTGTTTTCGTTGTGAATCCAGCAGGGGGCGCAGTGAGCAACAGAGCAGTGACAAATGAAAACGCAGAACTCCCTCCTTTGAGATCAGGCTGATCTTGGACCAGCTGCACCAAACTGCACCTTCAACAACATCAGTATGAGATCAGCCTCTCGCACTTCAGAAAACTGAGCGGAAACAAAAGCTGCCATGGAAACCCACTTGGTTTCTTATTTATACATAAACAACATGTTCAGCGCTTTACGGTTCACTACAGTTGTGATAAAGGGACCAAGATTAGGCAGAAACAGATGTGAGGCTGTGTGTACGAGCTGGAACGAGAAACAAAAAGAACATAGCAAAGGCCAAAACAAAAACCTTCAAATGAAAATGTTCTTTCTGTACGCTTTGATTAGGGTACAGTAAAGCACCATGCATTGAGCTGGGCGGGGCATTTGTTTTCTATCATCTGTAGGCTACATGATCTCAACTGCCAACAATGACATAAATGCAAAGCAATTTTAATTCAAACAGGATGTCTTGGGAGTTACATAGCTGAAGAGTGCAGCTCGGATAGAGTTAACATGCTTGAAGTGTTACTGCACTTTACATGTTTCAAGAACACCAGGAGGAAAATATTTTAACTTTAGAATTCCTGTTTGTTTTTATTCTGTTGAAAACGAAAGAGGATGTTTTGACGATGTAAAAGACTGAAGGACAATCCATAGTGGGGAAAACATACTTTGGGGAAACAATTTCAAGGATCCTTTGTTTTTTGCGAGTTTTGTAAAGTAGCTTGAAGAGACATTTTAGATTTAATTTTAGATCACTGTTACTCTGGCTGGATGCTTCTTGAATATTATTTCACAACTTACAAAACATAGATTTCCATCTGACACAGAAAAACAAATAACTATTTCGTGTGAAAAGCACCTTGTCCAGCACCACATCGCTGATTTGGGGCAATCCCTCTGGCTTCTGCACACAGGCTGGCATGAACTGAAAGCCTAAGAGGAAGTCCCGGTCATACTGTCGCTTTCCATCAGCCTGTACAAGACCTAGAGGGGTACAAAACAATTAATTTTCATTGTAAAAAAATATTCAAAAGAAGGGCCAGCATAAAATGGAACAGAAAGTGATTCAACACTTTTCAAAAAGCTTATTGCCGGAACTATTTATAAAGGAGGATTGTAAACGATTAAACAAGCACAAGCAAAAGGATTTACACCTCAAAAATATATTATGGTATATGACACTCAACAATCTGGCAAAGCTACACAATTTGCCAACGCATGTACGAAAAATACATGCTAGTTTTTTTACGCTCTTATCACTTCACAAAATTTTTTAAATCATGTTCTTTTGGATGAATTGAGAAAAGAAGTTAGACTAGCCTTGTAAAAATTTACATTTATCAATGAAAAGAAGCACAACATTAAACATTATATCCCTTAACTCAATCTCAATGTATTGTATTGTTCCGAAGAAAGGTCTAACTTAACAATGGTCTTCTTTATGTTTTGAAAGAACATGATAAACATATTAAAAAAAAAAGGATTCAGGTTTAGCAGACTGTGGAGTGAGATTACACACTGTTAAAAATACATTTTACCAGCAGAATGGATGCTGCTAAATTTTAAATAGCAGCTTTATTGTGTTGCTTTATTATTAATTAATGGAGATCCCTTTTATTTTTAGAATTTGAGAAGATGTAAACGATCTGCAAAGCTTGCTAACCCAGTTTGAAGAAATTATTATTATAAAATATACTTTCAAATGACTAAAAAGATTTTCAATGTCAAAATCAAAGAGTATGACTGCCTCCTACAGACACGTACTCCTCCTGAATAACTTCCCAGAAGGATACTTTAGTTGAAGGTGAGCTAAAAAGAGATGCCTGCCATTGTTCATTATTTCAATTTCCTTTTTACAAAGATCAGAATTTGATAAACATGTATGTGAATACATTTTAAGTTATATTTTACTTTTCTAAGATCATCTTTTCAAAAAACATATTGAAGATGTAAATTGTTAGCATCTTCTAGGGATGCAACCATTCTTAATACAAAGATCGGAAACCTTTAAAGGTTCATTTCTTTAAAAGGCCAATATTATTGAAACGTTTGGATGGAGTTAGCGCAAAGGTGTATGTTAATGTTGTGTACACTATATAAGTGGTTTCATTTCATTGAATCTTTTCTGCAAAATTAGTAAAAAGCTAAAGGGGTGCAAATCACAAGCTACTTTTAACTGATCGCTGTATTGTGTCACACAATACATACATGTGATTTCTCCATCTTTGACAGCAAGCTTCACAGTGAACTTACATCTTCAGTAACACATCTCTAAAAGAGTATGAATCATTGACTCCCCCAAATTTGGAGTTATTAACTCATAAATATAACAAATCTGGTTCATTATTTAAACTAAAATTTAGCTTGCCATGTTCAGGAGAGCCAGAAGATCAATACCACCTCTTATCATATTCAAATAATATCAGTTTTTTAAATTGAATTAAATCAATGTTCTTTTTAATTTCATTCAATCAATTAATGGCTCGTATGCTTCCCAAACCAGAGAAACACCTCTTTCAGGGCAAAAACACAATCCGTGAACACCCCCAATGCTGTAAACATCCATTGCTAAAGTGGAGAGCACCTATGGTGGCGCTGTTCAGCTACACGTCTGAAACACAAGAGATGAAATTGTACTGAATCAAAGTCTTACCTTCCTGAATTAGTGGAGTAGGGGAACACATGGAACCCCTGCTGTCTCCAAGTGTGACACCACTGTCTGTGCTTTCCGTCTCCACACCGTTCCTCAAGGGCTCAGTTTCCACCTCACCGTTCTCCTCCGGGAGCTCCTCCTGCTGCTCAAGCACTGTGAAGGGGCTGCTGTAGGTCCCTAAGCTTGGTTGTGAGAGCACCTGATCTCTAGCAGAGCAATCCTTCGAGATCTCCTCCTGAGAAGAATATTGAAGCAAAGGAACATTACACAAGTGCCGCAAGGTGGTTGTGTCAGATGAACTACTGTGTGACTTTAAGCTGCTGCTTTTTCCTTGCAGCTTATTTATTATTTTTTTCTCAGAATGACAGCCACATGTGGGTGCTCTCTCTAGAAGAGGGAGAGCCAGAAGTTGACTGGCACTGCACTGAGGAAATTTGAGTTTTGAACAGTCATGTAGGACAACATGCACGTGCCATCATAACAAAAAACACAAGTAGAAATTCCTAAGCTGCACATTTGAAATGAAAGCAATGGGCCTGGTTGTCGTCAAAGAAAATCAAGTGACAATGAAAGAGAAAGAGAGTGTGTTTAATAGCCAACATTAACTTTGAGCTTGGATGAGTTCCACTTGCCAGGTATTGTAAGGGGGTGTTTGAGTTTCCTCCTTACTCTGTGCTAGGGCTGGGCGATATGAACTAAAAGTCAAATCTCTATATTTTTTTTGCTGAATGGCGATACATATATAAAGAGATATTTTTTTTGCCATTATTTAGGTTCCCCCAAACTCATTACTGCGTATTAGTGTTCAAATTAGACTGTTTTTAAGTGGTTTACCACTGAAAAAACAAAACAGTGTACACCTTATGATACTGTGGTACTATGGACACATTTTGCTTTCTATAAATCTGACATCTTCAAGCCAAACCACCTCCAAATTAAAGAGCCATTTTTTTGTATGCTCAACACCTTCTCTTCACTAGTCCAAACTTCTCTGTCTCCATGCTGTCTCTGAATGGAAGTGAGACTGAGGCGGGGGGAGGGTTTGTGGTCACAGAGGAGGCACATGTACTGACAGTTTAACACAAAATAAACTATATTATTTTGATACAAGCGCTACTGTTCCATTTTATGTATCATTTAAACATATAGCGATATACATCAAAATATCGAGATATCACACAGCCCTACTCTGAGTATGCGTCAATGATGCACGGGTCAATGTATAAACAACCCGAACCTGACTAAAGTTTTCAACTAACTCAGACTGAAAAAAAAAGAAGAAAATATCGTATCCGACCGTGTAATTTAAAATATCAGTCTTAAAATATGCTTAATATTTTAATATGCAATATTTTATGAAATAACACATGTTTTAACACTCACCTTATCTTCCTTTTTCCCTGTTTCCATCATAAGACCTTCATCGTTTGGTTTCCTCCAAGATTTTGGTGCAGCTTCTGCTGATAAAGAAATGAGAAACAATTGATCACCAGTTAACTCAACATTTTGTTAAGGCTGTTTTTAATAACAACAATAATATGAATACCTGTTAGGAACTTTCTAGTGTTATTCTGAGCTTGTGATTCTGTATTTTTCATAAGTTCTTCCACAACGCACTTGTTTTCCTCGAGTAGCACAAGTGACTGTGCTAGTGGAGCTAGGCCAGGTGGTGGAGCGAGGACAGATGTGTTTCTGGAGGGGACTGAAGGACCCTGAACAGCCGGGGTCAATGATACATGTGCTCCTAGAGAAGGAAGGAGTTCAGCCTGGAGTTTCTCCAAGACCGCTGGAACTTCCTGACACATCTCCTCCTTGAACAGCGTACCCTGAATCTCACAAGATAACAGCATCTTGCTAGCTTCCTCCACCTCAGGTTCCTCAAAGCTAGAAGTTCCTGCAATGCCGTTTACTTCATTGAGAGAGGGGGAAGGTGAAGCAGAAGATCTGGAAGAAGTTTCCGGAAGCGATTCCTCACTAGACCTGACCTGATACATCTTAGCATTGATGGTTGATGGAGAAATAAATTCAGGTTCTCCTGCAGCAGTTGCTTTGACGCAGCTATTTGAAGTATTTGAGGGAAAATCCACCTCGGAGGAAGAAGAGTTTAGTAATGGAAGACTTCTCTCCAAACAAGGTTCTGTGGGTCTAGGTCCAGGAGAAATAGATGTTGTTGGAAGGGACTCCATTTTTGGCCTGTCATCTTTAAGATTAAAAGGGTGATGATGTTAAAAGAATGATTAAAAATGTTAATGAAAAATGAAAGCTTACGTGCAGGGTAGTTATACCTAAGCTGGGTTTACCATCCGTGAGTGCAGGGCTGTCTGAAAGTCTTGGAGGTGGGGTGATGTATACGCTCTCTTCAGGGGTTTGACAATTACTTGGATGCTATGGGGGGAAAAATTATGAAAAATGTCATAAATATATAATTAGCATTCAATTTATGGCTAATCTAAATAAGAATTTGCTCTGGGCCTGATTCACCCACATAAATAATACAGATTAAGGGATTAAATGAAGATTGATGTATGCGTCATATATTTTAGACATTTTTTTTTCATTCAAATGCAAAATTATGTCCCATTACAACAACATGTTGGGATAAGAATGATGTTTTCTGTAATTGTATGAATATCTAAACAAAAACCAAGAGACATTACTGAAGACTAGGCTAAAGACTACCCCAACCAACAACCCCACCCCCTCCGCATTATTTCTGATGATTAAAAAAAAAAATCACCATGTTTACCATGTCTAAGCTACACACAAAAAAATTTGATAAAATATTTAATTCTGTTTTATTGCATGCCTATAAAATATAGCAATCTGTCACAGAATTTGTTTAGCCTTGAACTTTGTAAATAGTTACTAAATTCACCAGTCGATTGGTCACTCCTTGTCAGCCAAGAGAGCAATTTTATCCTGAAAAAATATCTTTTTTAAAACAGTGTTTTACATAGATATTTTAAACTAGGTAAAATTTACAGATTTGCAGAATCATGGCAATATAATAGTTTTTTGTTTCTGTTTACTAACATATTGTAATACCTTTATTTAAGTAAAATAATTAATTTGGACTTATTTTAAAATGTTATTAGTAACGGAAGATTCTCACAAGCTAATTAGTTGGTGTAAATAAAATATTTTCAGTGATATTGGCGCAGCGGATCACATTTTGGAGTGTGGCCCCTTTAAATGATCCTTAGCTGCTGCTGCCCCACCCATTATGCAGACGTTGTCTGAAAATGGTCCATGGCTGAAGTCACATATCTTCTCCGTCTCTGGTGAAAAGAGGCAGTGAAAGAAATATATTTCAGCCATGGAACTCTATGAACAGGCTATAATAATGACCCCTTTTTTCCTTCTCTTTCTGAAAATCTTGTAGTTATTTAGAATATTTGGAATCTGTTCAACCATTCTTCAGATATGGCCATAAGACCATCTAGCATAGCTTAACATAGATCATTGATTTCCGCTGGTGTTAATTCAAAATGCAAAGGCAGAAGAGTCTAGGTTTAAATAGGGAAAGAATCATAACACTTCAGTTATTCTTTTACTATTTCTGGGAGTACATTGTTACTGGTCACATTTGGAATCAATAATCTATGCTAAGCTTTGCTAGAAAGTTCATATCTGGAGAATGACTGAACATATTTCAAAATGATACTACTGTACACTACTAATTAACTCGAAGAAGATATAAAATTTGAAAATGTGAGCCAATGAGAGTTTATGCACAAGCAATGCCTGTTGCTATTGCACACGTGAACTCAAATCAGATTTGGGTCACCATTGAAAGAATGTGTGACCAGAAAGTGAAAAAATTTAATATGCAGTAGGGATGAGATTAGTTAGTTTAAGAGGGTATTCCACTATTGTGGTAATTATCAAAAAACCTGGATGGACTTTGTGTAAGCACATTAAGGCTGGTTTCACCTAATTCTTTGAACAACCATAAACTAAAGCATCTAAAAGAATAAATTTAGACTTGTAGAGTTTAAATGCTTTGACCTTTTAAGGGACCCTACAATTACGATCAATGCTGCAACCACACCAAATCTGACCTACAAATCCCTATGTACAGCTTTTGCGCTGCAGCAGTATCACTTACACTCTGATCATGAGGGTTAGACCACATTTCTGTTCGAAATTTTCACTTTTCATCTGCAGTTTGATGTGAAGTGATATAGTATTTTGCACATAAACAATAGCAATAACATATCATTCATGTTCAAGTACCATCGTGCACCACAAAATGCAATAGTGCATGACTAATCTTTGTTTCATGTCATGCTAAAGTATTAAGCACTTAATGAGCATCTTTGCAAAAAACTTTTTTAGGACAGCATGCTTTTACTTGAAATATATATCTGTAAATTGATATGATTGATCAATTGATATTTGTAATGACTGTCGGCAGACAACATTTAAATAAGCATATAATGGTGTAGTCAACAGCCAAACACTCTCAGTGTGTTCATAGGGATTAGATTGGGGGCAGACTGTGTGAGCTGGAACTAATCCATAAGGAAAGGAGAGAGAGAGAGAGAGAGAGAGAGAGAGAGAAGAGAGAGAGAGAGAGAGAGAGGAGAGAGAGAGAGAGAGAGAGAGAGAGAGAGAGAGAGAGAGAGAGAGAGAGGAGAGGAGGAGAGGAGAGAGAGAGAAAGAGAAGAAAGAAAGAGAGAGAGAGAGAGAGAGAGAGAAGGTGGGGGGCTGTACATGTCTGGGAAATAGTATTAGACAGGTAAGCTTAAAACAGCTGAGCAAAGGACACAAGTAGTGAGAGCTAAAGTGTGGCTAATTTTTAAAGACATGTTAAATACACACATCAGACAGAAACTTTCGTTCAATGAAAAATAACTAGAATTAATGCTTATAAACATTTCAAGTGTAAACCCGCCAAGCAATTGAAAATCTGATGGCAATTAAATAGTCTTGCCTGTGGAGGAGTGGGTGTGGCAGACAGGCGTCCAGTGGGAGGGGTTGGGGTTGAGGAGAGGCGTCCTGAAGGTGGGGTAGGGGTGGAGGCTGGGTGCCCACCAGGAGGAGTAGGAGTGTGGCTTCCAAACATGATTTCCTCTGTGATGTCCTTCCCGCCCTGGTTGGGGTCTCGGATACGGATCTGGGAGGACAAAAGCACAAAAAAACAGACTCACTAAAGCAATCTGTTCAATTACCAAGATCAGTGTATTAATAAATAAAGGGCACATATCAAAAATGGCCAATGAACCTTTTAAAAGCTTGCAAAAGAATATAAAATGCAAGTACGTTTTAGCATTTAAGCACTATTCTAACAAATCCTTGTCTGAAAACAACAATTGGTGAGGGAAATGTATGGATGCTGAAAAAAGTGGCTGTCAAACAAGAGTGCTTTGTTCAGAAGACATTTGAATGTTTATAATTAAGTATTTGGATAAATTAACTGTGGATAAATATCTTTGAAAAGTGCACGGAAGTAGGTTTTACTGGAATTTAGTGGTGATAGGGTTTTAAATATTTTTATCTAATCAAAAATCAAACAAATATTTAAACTAAATTACGACTTGATTTAAACTAAAAAATCTATTTACTATTATTATTATTATTTTTATTTACAAAAATACAGTTGATGTTTTTAAGGAACAGATCAGCAATTGAAGAGATCAATTTAAATGTCAAACAAAACGAAAAAAAAAATAAATGAAGAAAAGATACATATACCAAAAATGTTCATTAAATATATTGTTTATAAAAATTTCAAAAGTTACATATAAACTAAATGATTGTAGAAAATATTTGACAGAATATGTGCAGTACACACAATTTATTTAAACTAAATTAACCAAACTAAACTAAAACGTTTGCACTTTTTTTATACCTAGACATACATAAATATGATCTCCAGATTGTTTAGAGTTAATTTCACAATCATTTCACTATTTCTTCCCAGGCTTCATCATTCAAACCTTGACTCTGAAGAATTAGGCTACTTACCCATCAAGTTAATTAATTAAGAGCTGATTTAAATGAATCTGTCAGCTTGTTGAAGCCTGGATTAACTTCTTGCTAAGCTTAATGCTCACTTTGGCTTTCCATTAAGCACTTGGTTTAAAAATTGCTATTCCCAACTCCCAGCATGCAATCAAACCTCCGCATCATGCTACTCCAAATATGCCAGCAGTTGAACTGATGTAACTCTGCGACTAATCCAAAACTTACGCTCCATTAGAAAAAAGAAAAAGGAGCTGGCTAGCATGACATAACTACACAATACCCAAAGTCTGATACAGAGCTACAACCTGACAAAAACACTTGTTGAATATTCCTTCAACAGAATATTCCTTTTTTTTTTTACATTTAATATGGTTACTAAAGTCATGATCTCTCAAAGCCTTATCAATGAAGTGAAATCTAAGTACATTGTAATGTGTGTGTAAAGCAATTGTTTTGTTTCCATGAACCGTTTTCGAAAGCACTTCAAGAGGTAGTCTCGGATACAGTTCACGCGGTCTAGCGGAGATATGGGTGGGACATATGAATCAAAAGAGGAAGTTGTCTGCACCTGACGTAATGTAAAACTCATCGACTCATTCCATTCGCTGTTTATACACAGATCAAAATGGCTGGAAAAAGGATGTTTATGGAGGAGTGAAATCCAATGTTTGATCGAAATTTGGGTAGACAAGAGCATAGTCTCCAAAAGGGATCAGAAAAATAGGGTGTGAACGTAAAACTGTGGGGGATTGAGAAGGGGGACCGAACGTTGTCTTGAGGCGGAGTGCTGTAAATACTCACTGGTTTCTTTTCACGCTTGGTTGGTAGAGGTAGCATTGGTGCGGGCACTATGATGGGTGGAGAGGGTGGGTACACGGTCTGCCCGGTGTAATATTGTGGTCCTGCAGCTATTGTTGGAAAAGAGATAAAAAGTGAGTCATGTCACAGTGTGAAGCGATTTAAGATCAGATCTAAACTGCCTCAAGAGATAGTTGCTTTCTGGAAAGGAGGTCATTTCTCAGTTTGTTAATCATAAGAACGATGAAACTACCTGGAGCTAACATGAGCCAGCTGGAGAGATATAAAGTGTTCTACTAGACAGGGATACTTGCCATAAGGAGCAGGGTACTCCCCAGGGCCCGGCCCAGGGTAGAAGGTTCCAGTCCCTGGCGCTTGCACTGCATACTGCTGAGGAGGTCCCACATATGGTGAACTATGACGATACTGAAAGAAAATAGTAGTTGTGGAATCTTTATTTATATTATTGCAAATTTGATGAGAAAAGCAAATTCTAAAAGAAAATGAATTCAGTAAGTAAAAAGTAAAGTAAAAATCAATGCCAATGTAAAACATACACTTGCAAGGTGTGATGGAAGTCAATTAGTAAAATATAGACACAATGGGTAATAGTTTAAAGTATTAAAATTCAAAATAACATTTAACTCTTTTTGTTACCATAAAGATCATGCAAAATGGTATGTAATTATGAAGCATCAACCACACCAGTTCTTTGCTTATGACAGACACATTTTTGTCTTCACAAACCACTTCCTAAACAATAGTGATTATCTGGGAAAGATGAGCTCTGGTAGCAAATATTACAGTATATACCTTTAGTATTTGTTATGTAACCGTAATTTTGTTTAGAAATAATATCCAGAATTAATATGTTTGAGTATTGTAATACTTGGAAACTTGAGCAACCAAATTTAAAAAATAAGGGAACAAGAATTACAAACTTATATTTGAAATACAACACTACACTCTTTTAGCCACTTTTTGTGGTTCTAAATCTTTAGTGAAAATGGTAAATTCCACTGAAATAATACATCAAACGTTGTAAAGATATTTTGTATATATATTTATTATATATATTCACTATCGCTTAAACTTTTAAAACATGTAGGATTTTTATCGAAACCATGATCCTTCAAAATAAAAAACTATTACGTTTTAGTATTAAGCTGAATAAATTACTAGAAGAACTATAGTATTATATTAATATAATAGTTATTATTAATATTATAGCTCTGTAAGTTACTGATCAACTCCTGTAAAAAAGCACCAGCATTTCGTGCGCTTTTGATTTATCAATCCAAATGTCTCAAACAAACAAAGCTTTTTGAAAACTGATGACCAATTGGAGCAGTGAACAATTAATGTTAAGGCTATAAGCCTAGGGTTTCTTAGAAAAAAAAAGCTTGAGTTACAAAAAAACTCTCATTGTATAAAATTTCCTTGAAAAACCATTAACACTACATCGAAAAAAACCCATCTGCTTTATCTGCTTCAGGCCTCAAGTCTTTTACCTGTGGAATATAATACTGGTGTGTCTGGGCAGGGAATGCCATGGGTGTCATGGTCATCATGATGGGCTGAGTGGGGGAATAAACTGTAGCCGTCGGGGTCTGTGAGCCTGGTCGAATTGAGTGGTTGTTTGTTGGGAGAGTAGGTCTTGCTGCTTGCATCTGAGTCCTGTGAAGGAACTGTGAAAAAAGCCGAAGAAATAGGAGATGAAAGAGGAGTGTGGACGTGAGGTGGTTCACCTCAGGACAGCACTCCAGGGTCACATTTAAAATCATCGAGCATCTGCATTTGCATTTAACCAACGATCTGATATCCAGCCACTGGAGTAGCAGTGATCACACATGGTGGAACAATTCCATCAATTCAGCTCATCAGTCACACACAAAGAAACAATCCTAAACACACACACACACACACACACACACACGCACACACACACACACACACACACGTGCACGTACACACGCACGCATGCACGCTTTCATTCTGGACTGTACAACAGGGCAGTGGCAGAGCTCTGGCACAACGGTTTATTCATCAGGAGAATACTGCATGCTTGCTGGAGGAGTCATCCCCTCCCCCATCACTTCCTCCCCCGCTTTCTCATTTCTCTCCCTCACTCCGCACAGCAAATATTACCTCAGCAAAACCTGTCAGTGGACGCCAGCAGCCAGGCAGCAACAGAGTAAGAGGTCAACTCGCTCTTTCGCTACATATTACATTTACGAATAGAAACTTGGCAGGTTCTCTCTTGTGTTTAATTAACCCTAAAAGTCTCATTTTAAATTATTATGAAGAGTTTTTAACAGCTGTAAATAACTAAACTGCAGTGTAGTTAGGGATGCCACAGACATGGCTTTTAATTTGGTTTTGATGGCTTAGTAAATGCAAGTGATTTAAATTTTTTTCATTAGAGAAAAAATACCCTTCAGCATTTTTCTTTCCCCCTCCTTCTTTCCTGTGTCACTCACTCACAGCTGGCAGCTGTACTGTTAGAGATAATAACTCTTGTGAAACATCCGTGATTAACATATTTGTTTAATCTGCATCACAGACAAAAAAAGTATTAAATATTTTATTTGTAAGACTGCTGCTCTTTCTTGGACATATGCTTATCTAATTACCTGTTTTTAACAATAAGGCTCGAAACAGCATGATTTATCACTGCGTTATGTACATTGTATCCTAAAGCTAGACAATATGGCCTAAAAATTTATATCAGGATGTTTTTTTTCATAGTCTATATCGATAATTATCACAATACTATCAAATCATTATTTTTAGTACAAATAAAAACATGTTTTTCTTCTGCCGTGAAAGTTCAAAATAGATGTCGCCACCGTTGTTCCCAACAGTTTCTAATAGTCTCCACACTGTTCCATTCTGAGCGTATGAGCATGTGTCTCCATAAGTTAAAAAAGAAGACAATCAACAGGCTAAACCAATCCGAAGCAAGAGTTTAACGCCTCCTTTAAAAGCCCGGCGTCCAATTAGTCTCCCAGTGGTTTATGTCATGTAACTACATCCACAGGAAGTGTTTGGACACAAGAAGACTACAAACAAAAAGACAAAATTGAGCTTTGTGACAGTTTAATCTTCAAGCATGAATAGTCCAAATGTTTAATCCCACGCGACCCTGGAGCTTATATAAACACAGAAGCACGATCCCTATCTGCGATACACAGTAGTTCCAGTATCAATGCTTAATTCAGGCAGCTATAGAGCTCTCTATTGATATCTCTGTATGAACTGATTGAGAAAACGTATATCGTGACATTTATCGATATTGAATTATCGCCCATCCCAAACGGTACCCACACTTTTTTCAAATCATAAGAGAGTTGAGCCAAAGTAATACTTCGCTCCGATTGGAAATGTAAGCATGACGTGAAATCACGTTGATCACTGATTGGTCAATCTGTGAGCTTGCTGATTGTCCAGAAAGTGGAACTAGAGTAACACGTCTAATACAAGTCCTTTCAGAACTGGTACTGAAAGTTGACACGTTGTTTTGAAAATCCAGCAGGAAAACTGTAATAGTTGCAGTGAAATCTGATACCTGCACCTCAAGTGCTCCCAACTTAGCAATCACTGTAATGACATTCAAATGCTTGAACGAGGACGTTTACTTTTAACTCCTTTCTTTCTAACTCTTTGCAGATATAGTGTTTCCCCTACATTTCACCAAAAATATTCCTGCTGATATTTTGGTGCAAAAGTCCAACATGTCTTTCCAACATGTACATGGTCACAGAACCCCTTACAAAAAATGTCACCTAAAGGTTTGTTTAAAAAAATAATGGGTTGGGTTGAGATTCTGCTTAATTTCTGCGTAGGCAAAAATCATAATAGAGTGGAAGAATTGCCAAACTAATCAGGGCAGAGTGTGTGAACACTGGACAGAGACATTGCATAAAAAAAGCTGCATTAGAGATAAAATAAAATCTGAGCTGTTTGATTTGAAAGAATGCGCTTTTCTTTAGTATTTACCATTGCAGTGAAGTCTTACACTGACACCTCAAAAATCTTAAGTCACCAGACACAGATGCAGACCGAGAACATGGGTAAACTCAAGCATAGAAAATCATTAGCTGTCAGCAAGCTTTTTTTTTTTTTTAATTGTTGATCTGTTGTCAAGTCCGGACCTTGCTGTTGTAGAAAACAACAAAGGTTAAAAAGTATATGATCTTTTTAAAAGGTTAGTAAGTATATGATCTATTGTAGCTCCTGCAGGTTGCATTATATTAATTCATCTTCTGGAAATGTAAACATTATCTAATGCATATCCAAACTTTCAGTTGTGTGCATCCCAGCTTTCCAACTAAACTAACTGGGGGCGGAGCTAGCATAGCCTCTGAGACTATATCAGGTATGCTCAGTTGCAATCTTGGTTACATGGAATAAAAAGATTGTTTCTTTGATGTTCGTCATTATTAAAACCATTTGATTTGAATACCAAGATATTGTTCAAAACATTAGAGATAAGTGTGATAGTCAGTAAAGCAGATGCACATTTTGAGACCCCGGTCTTAACATGTAGAAATTTAAACCAGCTGTGAACTGAAGCGGGTGTCTAAAATGCTGGTTTAGTTGAGAAAAGTTGCTGTGAGAAAAACAACTGTGTTTTCTAAAGTCTGCTGATGTTGCTGTGCCACCTGCTACGAGGTGTCTATCTAAAACAACAGATGAGTGCCTTACAGAGTGAAAAATCCCAGCAGAAAAACATTCAACAAAATGCTGGATATCTTCAACACCACATCAGATTCACACGAACGAGCTGTTACATTTTCGCAATCAGCCAACACTTTCCTTTTTTGTTCCCTTTAAAAAGATGCAAGCTAATTGTACTGCTCAGAAACATGTAACCCAGCTCTGAAAAACTCAAGCCCATTATCGAACAAGATTTCCTGAAGCCATGAGAGTGTTTGAGAGAAGAAAAACAAATTCCTCATGACAGCCGCTTGAAAGTGATTGAACGCCAAAGAAACAGAGCAGAGGTCATGCGTAGCTATCAGTGCTCTGAATTTCAGTCGTTAAATAAGCAAGCTGTTGAGAGAACATATTCACTCATGTGGTTATTACAAAAATTCTTACTCAGACTTGAACACATTTTTTTATTTAGTCCGTTAACCTTCTATTATTTAGCTTCTGTAGCAGGTTCCTCACCCTGATATTCATGCTACAATTGGTACGGTGACAATGTTAAGTATTTTAAATCTGTTGTCTGACTGAACTCCTTAAAAAAACGGCGGTTGTGATATCATTCTCTAATAATAAAGAGTGTTAATTTGACCATTCTCAGCAGCCCATCAAACACAGCGTGTCAATTTTTTTGGTTAGAAAGAAATCTATTTTATTTCTACAGCAGCAAAAGAAACATAATGATTCAATCACTATCTAACCTACCAAAAAACTTTTAGAACAATAAAACAAACTTAGTGTCACAAGATATAAAATCAACTGGCATTGAAAATTGTAATACTGATGCATATGAAAAAAGGTGCTATTTAAAAGTAAAAATGGATTTTTAAATTACTGAATTATATTGAAACCTACACTACAAGAAAAAAAGGTGAATATGATTTAATTTACTTGAATAGATGATTCATGTAACTAACTGTAACTAACTGAGCTAACTGTACTGACTCTCCCATTTGCAGAAAACAGCACAAACAACAAACAAAGAAGTTCATGTCTGTGTCTTACCAATGCCAAAGTTCAAGTTTTATCTTTCATTTAATAATAAACAACATCACAAATTCACAATACGGAAGAGCAGTCTTGTGGCGCTACGGCATTTGAAAGTTGACACACAGCCCCTCACGTACGCATCTCCTTTATCATGGTGTTACGCTGAGGCTGTTTACATACGGTTTACATTCATTACATTTACTAACTTATAGGATACACACTTATCTATATCTATATCTATATCTATATATATGTGTGTGTGTGTGTGTGTAAGCTTTAATTATGTTGATGCTTAAAAAGGAAAATGAATGAGGAGAAGGATATATATTTAGCAATAATGATGAGAGCTACTAAATGCTGTACAAAAATACAATATTCCTGAATAAAGACCAATAATCTCATTTCTACACAAACAGTGGTCATTGACAGCAATTTGGCAGTTAGAATGAGCATAAAAAAAAGGAAGGGGACCACCACAGGAGAACAAACATTGCCTGTGTGTTTGCGAAGAGTGATTTCCTCTCACCGCGACTCACACAGCAGCAGGGGACCCGGCACAGCCTGGGGCCAAGCTAAGCTACTGTCACAATGCTCAATAGAGAGAGAGAGAGAGAGAGAGAGAGAGAGAGAGAGAGAGAGGAGAGAGAGGAGGGGGTGGATACAGAAAGAGGGACGGAAAGAGAAAGAGAGAAAATGCTGTGCATACTAGGAAGGAAGTAGGTCTGTATGATTGTCAGGGATTGAGATAAGAACGTGTGTATGAATCTTGAAAGGGCAAGAGGGGACGAAAGAGCAGTAATATGATGAAAGGGCATAAACTGTGAGAAAATAAGTATGACAGTCACAGAGGGGAATAACATGTTTGGTACCCTGAGTAGAACAAACAGATGCATCATTTCATATCAAGAGAATTCAGCATCAGTCATGGTTCCACATTAAAATGCTGTAATATCTGTCCTTGCTTGAATCATAATTTGACTAGTGATATATACTCTTAGTAAAATTGCTACTTTCATACTAAAATTTTCTTTATGATTCTGGATAAAACCTCAACATGAAATTGCTTTGGGCATTTTGTGCGATGGATAGTTTTTTTTGTTGTTGTTCATAATAAATCTAAAATACATATTTAACTACATTTCATTTGAAATATTCAAAGTCAAACATAGCATTGGAATTTTCAAATGTGAACTCTTACAAAAATAAACATTTGAAGAGTTTTGTGAGAATAAAAATAACGAATCTTAAATATCTTGGGTTGAACTGTTTATATTGGTTTAACTTTGAGATGTATTATAAAAGTTTAGAATAGATCACAAGGGTTGTTCTCAAACCTCTTCCTTGATTAAAAAAATATAATCTGAAAGTATTTCTAATCTTTTGGAAACAACCTCTTTATGAAGGGAGTATTAAGCAAGTGGTTCAAATATTTCATTAAAATCAATATACACAGAGTAACTCATCATAAAGAATAAATCAACACGAGTCTCTGACCTAAATGTTCTTCATTCCACTGTCTCTGACCAACATTTTCATGGTCTCATTCTCTGGGGGAGTGTGTGCGCGTGCGTGCGTGCGAGAGAGAGAGAGAGAGGAGAGAGATAGAGAGAGGAGAGAGAGAGAGAGAGAGAGAGAGAGAGAGAGAGAGAGAGAGAGAGAGACACTTCCTCTGTTTTCTCTCTAATTTCTGTTTGTTTTAAAATGGCCTGTGGGCATAAGTTTTGTGCAGCCTATAGTGGATGCGAGCTGGGACATGCCGCAGCCACAGGGGACAAATGAAACCCTAAACTCAGCTCCTTTAACACCAGCCCAGATGTCAATGCTTCTCTCATAGACTTATGTTAAACAGTCAAACTCTCTTCCAAGAGGAACTACTGCTTTTACTTAGATTCTGAGTGGGTCTACTAGGAGATTAGAATCTGGTAAATTGTGCACCAAAACCAACCAAATCTGGTCCCTCTTCTTTCAATCGCAAACTTAGATTATCTGTTAAAGATCCCTTAGAGTAAAAGCTTAATAACAAATAAACATTTTCAGCTGTTTTGAATATAGTGCTACTACAAAACAAAATACCTTTAAGAAAATTATAAACTGCCTTTTTCAACAAAGTCCTACTTTCATGCACGATGACCCACCAGTACACTTCAGTATAATAAAATTTACATTTATGCATTTGGCAGACACTTTTGTCCAAAGTGACTTACAGTAGGGGAGAGACAATATGCAATTTGTTACAGAGTCAAAGTCTATCTCAGCATGCTCATAATAGAAGTTGTATCAGTTCATCAATAAACCATAGCAGGAAAAAAATAAAGACTGGATCAGGGATTTTGTTCCACCAGCCAGGGTAAAAAGAATTCGAAATTACAAAGAAATAGAAAAGTACACAAACAACTGCATACTTTCATTAGCACTATTGACTGTTCAAAACATATGTCGCATGCCCAACTTTTCGTATGAGAGGTAATGGAGGCAAAGAACAGGCATAGCTAGCCATCGTCATAACGGAAGTGTGTCACTTTCCAGTAACCAAAAATGGGTCCAGAGAGGCGGGACATAGGCTTAGCATAGACGTCTAATTGGTTGACAGTTTAATATAGTAAAATTTTTTTTACATTTTATCGGCTTAGTAACTACAGTTCACTCACTTTCTATTTCTCACTGGCAGGCAGAGTAACAGGTTGCCCCTTGCTTAGCATATCCCCTATCATGGTTAGCTTGGATTTTAAAACAAAAAAACTGTTATAAAGCTTGGTTGAAAATATGATCAGTTACTCAATCCAATATTTAGCAGTTAAAAATTCAATATTTCTTATTTCATAAAGAATCTTAAATTCCTAACAAGTATGAAATGAAACGATCCTCATGAAACGAAAGACTTCCTCGGGCTATTGCATTTATCAAGACACGAAAGTTTTATTTTGCTTTTTAAGTTAGCACTTTTGTGATTATTAACAAAAACTTGTTCTGTTCTGTGGCTGGAGCCCTTCTTTCAAAATGGCGATGGATGGAAGAGTTAGCTCCCACAGTTTAGAATAAGCCTCCTAACTGGGTCTAAACTGGCTTTAGTTTAATCCCTAAGTAATTTAAAAACCATTCTGAACACGCCTCTTACTTAAAAAGGTGGCGCATAATATAAACTCTTCAAATGTTTTTGCATGTTTTAGTATTGTTCATGCCTCAAGTGATATTCAAAATGTTTCATGCTTATTTGTGTAATCCTATTTTCTTTTTCTGGGAAACAGCTCGATAGCCATAGCCACGGCCATCAGCCATAGCCCCACCCTCTAATCACTAAGACAAACGACATCTCATTTCAATGAAAAATGTGTGTGATGACTGGCCTGGAAGTGTAACCTTAACGGTAGCGCTTCGGATAAACAATGAAAAGAAGTCTATTTTTGTATGTTCTGTATCAAAAGTGTGATTTAGCTTATGAAAATGTAATATATTAAAGCAGAAATAGGTTGATTATCTGTGCGCCAACAAGCAAAACCCCAACTGGGGGGCGTAGCATGGCAGGGGATACATAAGTCGTTTAGTGGAGCACAACCATCTGAGGTGAATCAAAGTAAAAAAAAAAATACTACATTTTGAAGGTTATGAAGAATACAGCGATAGTCTAGAGTGATAGAATACTTATTATAAATGAATTAAAAGACGCATGACATGGCACTTTTAAGTGTTTTGAATGGCTGATTCATTTACTATCTTCAGTTTACTAAATATCCCTGTTATTTTTGTATTATTTTCTAACCATCTTCCTAGACATGAAATTCTAATTCATCTTCCTGTACGTCATCACCGAGTGGATCGAAATGTGTTTTAAGAAAAATATGTCTCATTACATTTTGGTGATGTGTTGAAGATCCTGAAACAATCTATTTCAATGGAAAGCCAATTTAGGCTTGCAAAGCTGTTAAAGACTAAAATAGAAATAGAAAGAACTTTTAATTCATTGCTTTCACGATGAATACAACCATTAAAAGGTTTGCGGCATGTTGCAGCAGAACTGTTTTAAAAGGTCAGACGCACAAGTACACACTTACCTGGACTTGTGAAAACAGACATAAACAACTCATTAGCAACAAATGAAAAACATGTTTTTCCTCTTAAAAAAACACCCAACCACTGCAGATAGCGTTTCGGCCTGGAACACACACAAACCCATGTCCCCACCCACACAACATGCATTCTAATGGTGCTCTGGAAGTATTTGACTGAGAAAAAAAAACACTTGTACAAAAGCTCATGTCGATTGAACACTTGCAACAATGATTCTACTTTGGGAAAGTAGCAGATTGAAGTATTTCATCTAATTAAAGGCCCTCTAACAGCCTGCCAAGCATTTGCAATCAGCATCATTCTTCCTCCAGCACATCTGCTCATCAGATAACGTACAACACAGCATCGTTTAGATGCTGCTTTAGAAAAGACAAGAATGGGATGAGTCAGTGGAGACGCTTCTAATTTCTGCTTCTCAAGGACATGAAGATTGTTACAGAGTCCAGTGTATAAAGTGTATCCAGTAAATGAACTCATCTCTAGTCAAAACAGTTCATTAGACTGAGCAGTGTTTTGACACAAGCATCAAGACATTGAGCCATTATTATAGGGTTCCTTCCAACAAGTTTCTTAAGACTAAAATGTAAGTTTAGTTAAATTTAAGACTTTTTAGGACCTTTTTACAACCATATATTTCAAAAAACGCAATCCACTGCAATAATTGACTTTATCAAAGAAAAATCGAGATGATTGATGAAGTTTTATCTTTTCCTCTCACGTTTTTCAAGTGTTTTGTGGATATAGCATGGGAGTCTAATGCCTTCTACAAAAATTCATACAGTCGAATTTCAACTTATTTTTATAGGGTTCAAAAAGTTTGCTGGCATCGGCTTTAACTAACTCTGATAACACACTTTTTTCATCCACACCTTGTTATTATTGCCATAACAATTGTGATCAAGAAATTAAACTTTAAACCAGTAATGTCATACTGAAAACGTTTTAAATATAAAAATGTAAGACTTTCTTAAATGCTTTTGAAGGCCTTATTTCTAAATTTCCAATTTAAGATTTTTACAACTTTTTAAGACCCTGCAGAATATTAGTTAGCAAATTGTTGCAAGTTTATAAAATATTTGGGAGTATTAATATATTATCACTAAAAGCAAAACACCAACAAAAAAAGTGTACCAAAAAGTAAAAAATTGTATATAGCACATACAAAGCGTTAAAGCAGGGGAAAAGGGGGAAAACAAAATTAGAATAGTGTGGTATTTACTCAGTTACTGTATAATGCCAAAAAAACTTCCACAGTCCCCAATTCCTAAAAAAATAAGCTGTATTTTACCATTTTGAAATATGTTCAACTGTTTTCCTGATTTAGTGAAAAATATTTTACCATTTTTAAAAGCTTTTTTTAACCATTAAAAAACCCTTAATATCATATGGCTAAATCCAAATGGCTAAATCATATAGTACATGCATATGGCTAAAACTGGTTATTAAAGACCTGTGAATGTTAACCACTTGGAGTTCTGGCATAAAATATATTGGGCTGAGTAAGACTATAAAAAAAGCACACGGTGTGCATGTTAACGATGAAGGGGTACCCATGGGTAACAGGATTGCCAAGATAAAGTTTCCAATTAAGTCCACTTTTTAACTATCGTTTAATGTTTTATCCTTTTTTAATCTCTGACCCTTTTTTCTTCTGTTTTTATTCTTCTCTTCAGCAATTTGATTGGCTAATATGTATGAAAATGTGCTATACAAATTAAATTTACCTGCAAATACTAATAATTCATTCAAAGCATTTCATGAACTTTTAAAATAAACACACTGTCTCTCATTGACATTCAAGTGTTGCAAGTTAGACAAAAACTAATACTTACATTTGTAAACTTTTCAAAGAATTAAAAAACAAGTTTACAATGTGTTTATTTTTTTGTGTTTGATATTTGAACTAAAAGTAAAATGCTCTATTTGATTTATTAGTTTCTTCTGGTTAATTCTGTGAGATTATTTTGCACACACTTAGCAACACCAGTACCTCCTCTTAAAAAATGCGGTAATCAAACATTGTTCAACATTATTACAACATTGTTGTAAAAAAAAAAGACTGCAGGGTACCTGATGGTGCGTCGGTCGAGGACCCGTCACAAACTGATGAACACAGCGTGGTACAAGGTCATTGTGAAAGAGAAATGCAAAGAAAGAAAGAACAGTAAGGAATGTTGTATTTTTGTTATAAAGAAAACAAGAGTAAGACATACCTACACCTGGAAGTTTTCTGTTCATGCTTTTCGCTAATATTTACAGAAGCAGTTTTAGTATTCAAACTAAAGTACTGGTAGTGTTGATACTGTGCACTTGAAGAATCCCTTCATAATATAAATAACTATACTCCAAACATTAAAACAATCAATGAGACAAAGACAATGCAGTCATTGTCCATTTAATTTTACAGGGGTCACCACAGCGGAATGAACGTCTGGCATGTGATTTATGCAGCGGATGCCCTTCCAGCAGTAACCCACCTCTAGGAAACATCCACACACTCATTCACATTCATACACTATGGACAATTGTGTTTACCCAATTTACTTATACTTCATGCCTTTGGACTTGTGGGGGAAACCGAAGCACCCAGAGTAAACCCATGTGATCACAGGGAGAACATACAAACTCCACAAAGAAATTGCAGCCGAGGCTCGAACCAGTGACCTTCTTGCTGTGAGATGACTGTGCTACCCGCTGTTCCACTGTGACGCCTGCTGCTAATCCAATAAAATTTTGTTTTCAGTTACGTTTAATTGTTGGGGAAACTGGGAAATTATATCTTTGCTTTACAAAGTGTGATTTCCTGGTTAAAAATCTACTTCTTTAGCTGTGACGTATTCCTGTGTAATTGTTTGTAAGCGACATGTCGGTACCGGTAACTATTCATGAGCGTGAGCTCTTTCATCCTATGAGAAGACATATTGTTTTAATCAATAGTGACTCTTGACATGCCAAACTGAAAGACGCTATCTGCCAGCAACAGCCAATATGTCGAACTTCTTTATGTGTAGCAAGAGAAAAAGAGCTACAGTATGAGAAATGGAGAATAAGGGACCTGGTCATAGATAATGTTTTTGTTTGTCAGATGACGTGGCACAAAATTCTGTCCACTTAAGACCAGGTTAGTGTGTAGGTTATTTTATTGACTATTAAATGAAATACTACTATATGCAAGTAAATTTTGTATCATCCATGATATTACTGGTATAACATTTTCATGTGTTCACGTCATGGCATCATGTGTTTTACGTGCACACGTCCCACAACTCAGATAAGGATACTAAACAGCACTGGAAGGCAAGCATGGCTTTAGGATGTTCCCCTTCAGTGGACTTCAGTGGTGTGGAAGTGGTTTAGGTACAAAAGAACACATACAGAAGAGCATTTGTGGGAAAATAATGCAAATTCAATGAAAAGCGTGCTAGACTACATATAGTGGGAGCTATTGTTATCAAAGCTGACAAACTGAAGGACTGTAGAAGACCATCCTGCTTCGAGTATCTCACACTGCCATCGTGGAGTTTATATTGATTTATATTGTATATTTATATTGATCTATTGATCCCATGCTTGTATATTTATGATTCGCCAAATCTAGGACTGGAATCAAGCACCAACAACATGAACTATCATGAACACTAAGCATTCTGGGTATTATAGTACCTACACTGTGACATTTTCAGAGAACATGCTTTGTAAACTACAAAAACAAAACTGTAAAACATTGATAATATCGCTGTAGCAAGATTATTTGTTAGTTCAATAATAATTTGTTAAGGAACACTTATTTTAAATTATGTGATATGTAGAATTTGTAAATGGTTACAACATTTTTTATGTAACATTTTGTGATGTAAATATTGTGTTAACGAAATATTGTGATATTTAAGAGCTATATTAAACATCCCTACTCGAATAAAAAAATTAAAGGATAGGAATCTTTTAGCATTCAGCTAATTATTTGTGAACATGTCTTTAAACTTTATGCCTTTTTAACCTTAATCTTTTTAAATTTGTTGAATTGTTTAGCTTGTTTTATAATTTGGTGTCAGACAAGACATTTTTAGCAATTAATTTTCTCATTATGTTAGCCTCAAGTTAGTCAAAAGTCTTATGAGCTTGCATCGGGACTCTTTGTAGCGTGATGAGGCTTTAAACATAAGCAGACAATGTGCTATTGTGTTTAGGTCTGTATTAACCGTCTTAAAACAGAGCTGTAGCCGGCGATAGAACAGTGACATGCGCGGATCAAACTATTGTAGCTCTGGTTAATTTTGCATCGAAAAATCTCAACAGATTCTGAAAGCTGAGAAAAAGCTTTTGGACTGATATTGTTTAGCGTAGGAGAGCAGTGACAGATGAGTGATTGTTTACTTACTAGCTGTGTTTTAGCAGAGATTTGATTGTAAATATTACATTTATATTGTATATAATAGTACAGACATTGTTGTCGTTGTAGTTATTGTTTATTCGCGTTAGATTGTACTCTTTTTTTATACCGTGTTTGCATCCGTGATTCTGCTGTCTTCCCGCTAAAGAGCATCTTTTCTTCATATTTTCCTCATCTTCTTCCGCCTTTTTTTGGCACACTTGGTATTAGATTTCAATGCCAAAACATTTGTAAATAGACAATCTTGACACCAAAGTTGCTTTTGTTGGTGAGTTTGTGTTCAAAGTTTGTGAGGACAGTCTCTGGGAGATTTATGGAAGAGGATAAACAGCAGCAGGCAGGGGGCGTTTCACCATCTCAACCACAGTATGTGATAGTTTTTATACACAGGGTTTACTGACAGCTTTATAACAATAATATTTTTCATTATATACTGTCATTTTTCCATTGCTTTATTACTGCTCATGCTTATAAATTCAACAAGATATTGCTTTATTCATTTTTTTTTCTAATCATTGTATTTTTTATTTTATCCTTTGCTATTTTTTGTGTAGAAATACAAGTTTTATTGGACAAATCTTATCTGATCTTATGTAATGTCTTTATATTTATAGATTGTTCTGATGAAGGAGAATCCTCCTGAGGGTTGGAAATTATGTCTGTGGCAGAGGCCGAAGCATTAGGGACCTATTCAATAAAAAATGTTGGAGTCAATGTAAAAAAGTTTGACTTTCCTTTATGTAATCTCAAAAGTCTTGTTGCTCTACATTTGTAGCTGTTTACAAATAGAAACTTGATGAAAAATCTAATCCGTTTTTGTACTTTTCTTGTTATTACACACTGTTCTAAGCCTTTATAAAATAATAATAACAGATACTTGCCAGATTTGGAAAGTTTTATTTATTTTCTGAAAAGGAAAACTGGAAAAAATTATCATAAAAACAATATTTTCTAACACAATGATTAAAAACAAGACAAAATACCAGGGCAAAGGGTATAATTACAGTATAATTATAGGGGTAATAGGGTTAAAGAATGTTAGTTGAGCAAGTACTATGTTTATTTGTCTTCATGTCAATATCAATAAATTCATGCCTGGTTTTAACTGATGAAACATTTCAGTAGAAAGGCATACCTGTTCATATCAGCTGCACTTTTTTTAATAATGGCAAAAAATTTAGATTCAAGATTTTTAGGTCATCGCAATTTTGTCAACATTTGTGTTTGCATTTGGAATTAAGTGTTTACCGGTCGAGTTTGTGGCTGAACGTTCATTGGCTGCGTCTGAGGTGAAAACACAAGGGGGGCGGAGCCTGCACTCTGCACTGCATTGTATGGAGGCTGTAGAAATAAAAAACAATGAATGGGTTAGACCATAGAACACAATATTGCTTTGGAGAAAAAAAATCCAGATGGCTGCTGTTGTTTGAGGCTGTTGCTGACTCATTTCACTGATCGATGTTCTTAAGTCATTTTTAACATCATGAATGATATAACTGATCAACTGACTGAGAGCAAAGAACCAGCTGATGTTAAGTACTTGAAGTTTAATTGCACTGCCTCTCCTCTATTCCATTTCCTAACAAGCCACATTAATCATATCAACATCCTTTCATGATGAAAAGAGGTGCTCACTCACCCCTCCTGTCTCCCAGCCCTTGATGAAACGGTACGAGGGGGCAGCCGGGACGGATACCTGAGATAGAGCCGGGGATGTGGCATGGCCAGGAGGGGTGCCAGCCAGATTTGGATGAGTTTTGCTGAGATCATGGCCTGGGTATGGAGGGCCAGGATGTCTGGAGACCTGTGGAATAACCAATCAGACATAACATGAACACGTCCTATAGTTTTGAACCCCAATATTCCTATAACCACATTTTCAAAATAAGCATGAACATGTCTCATCGTTAAGAACTAATAATAAAGATGTATTTATATTGCTCCTATTACATCTAGTGTATTTATATTACTAGATGTATTTATATTGCTCCTTTTACAATTGCTTCAAATCACCTTCTGTCATTGATTTGGGAAAATAAATTATGTTTCAATGAAAATCTGCAAATACTAACATTGCTGAAACTATTGTCAGGAAAATTCCTTCAAACGCGTTACAAAAAAAATTACTTGGCATATACATTTTAAATAATATTTTAAGTAGTATGTAATATATAGAGAGGTAGATTTCCAAACAAGCACCATGGGTAACATGACTGATGGGACAGTCCCAAGAGAGCAACTTATGTGTCATCAGCCAATAACTGGTGCTATGACATCACACATCAGATGATAGTGATTCCAGCAAGGTTGTAGGCTTTTATGATCCTATTAATTGCTAAAAAAAACTTTTCATTTAACACAAAAATAGTAGTAGTGTGAACGTTGGGTCCTAAATTAACAACTGACTACAATTTTCAGATCTGAAAAGACGCCTTGAAATGCATAATCGATCAATTTCAATGGTGATGTGAAAACTCACATTTCACGATTGCAATTCATCTATTTTTATAAAGTTAAGTTTCACGTAATAGACTATGTTAACTTATACTGAGTTTATGGTAAAATGTTTAAAACAATCCGGATGTTTTAATTCAGATTTATTTAGTTATATTCAAATTAAAAATTATGACAACTTTGAGATATATGAAAATACAAATTCACAGTTTAATCTTCTAACTAATTAAATGACAATCTGAAACTGTCCATGCTTTCTAAACCTCATACTATGTTCTCTAAGTGAACAACAAATCTGTAAAAATACAGGACAAATGATGTATTTATTTGACAGAATCTGTAAATATTCATGATTTACACGATTGCATTGCATTCTGGGATAGTCTGATGATTAAACAGGTGGTTAAATGGTTACAGGATACATAGTTTCTTAAAAATAGCACTTGTGTTAAGTTAGTTAACTTGCTGATGCGTGTCATGTATTGAATTAAAGATAAAATTTACTGTTAGAAGGCACAAACACAAATGGTGTAGTGAGTAATGTGCAGGGCTTGAAAACTCAGATGCTCCTGGTTTCAGAATTCCATCCTACTTTTATTGCACTATTACAAAAAAAATCTCTATAACATTAGTAATGGTTCTGTAAAACTACTAAAAATTCTTAATTTTCAGCCAGTTACTCATATTTTTATGTATTTGTTACATTGGAGACCATAAATTAGTACACTTTAACATCCGTGTACAAGTTTTAAATAAAGTTAAAGATCCAATTTTGTATGCACAGATTTTGCCACAAAATAAAACATGCATTTTTTGTTCCTGAAATCAAACTCATAGCTTATATACAGTAGGTAAAATGTAAAAGGCTGCATCAATAACCAGTCGGTAGCAATAACTGTTTCCAGGGTATAATTATTTTCTTTTACTTTAGTTAATAAAAGCCATTTTCCATACATTATTTTTTACTCAAGTAAAAAATCTGCTTTACTTTAAATCCGCTGTATTTTACTTCAAATAAAATCTATTCTACTTTTTAAGTTAATGGTGTCATTTTAGTTTAAGTACACAAAATACGGATTAATTACAATAGTATGATTAAATGTTAATCTCTAACCACAAACTAGGGTATTTTTTTAGCCTTAGGGGTCGACAGTGTAAACACATTAGTGTGATGTGTAATGACCGTAAATGTGTGCGAGTACTCACGCTATAGACTGCGGTCACCCCCGAATGAGCAGAAAACATCCTTTCCTCCAGTGACAGAGCTGCCCGGGGAAGCCTGGGAGTTGCAACGTTAAGAGAAAATATCTCTAACTGGTTTAAAATAATAAGACCCCAGAAACTAAAATCACAAAGTATGAACTACCGTCCTTTAAAAATCCCATAAAACACGCCCAGACAAATTTCAGATCATTCTGGCTTAATGGGTCAGAATCTTTCACACCAAATAAAAATACTGTTAACTTCCTCCAGTGACTTAATTTTGAGGAAGAGAAAGTTTAAAAACACATTTTCTGCCTATTTCTCCCAATTCACGTCCCCCTTTCAGTGCACCCCGAAGTTACACCAGCCAGAAATCTTGAAATGGAATTCCAAATATGAGAAAAATGAACGAGTGCACGGTTGGTAGCTGTGTGTTGCAACTTGCTAAACAAACAGAAAACTGTTACAATGAAACTACACAGTAGTCAACAACAATTCTAAATAATGTTATCACCATGAAAAATATTCTTCATAATCTTCATTTTGATTTAATCTTAACAAGTGCTGCATTTGCTTATTAAAAAAAAATATCCCAGCTCTCAAACAGTTATAATTGCCATACACGGGTTCACTACAAACAGAGTCTGTCTTCTTTTATCATGCTGCCCGCAGGTTGAACCAGCTGTTAGGTTTAAATGTGGTTATTGTTTCTGCTCCTCTAATCTTTAGCTCTAAGCCAACAACATCTAACTGTTTGTGTTACCTGACTTCACACCGCTGTACCAAGAGTGAACATCCGTGACTCTGAACTTCAGTTTTGAACTTTTTTTTTTCCTACTTTAAGCACTACTTTAATGTCTATGCTATACAAATACCTACCCCCCAACCAATGGCTTTCTTTATTCATATGACTATTTTTTATAATTACCAACTTCATCTAAAACTGACCACACTTTAGGGTTTTGCCTTTTGATTGAAAACCATAGATCAGTGCTGAGAGAATCATTACAGCTTTTGCCAACAGCCTGTTTAATTTTGAGATTTTTGTATCCATATTTTAATACTTGTGTTAAATTCTGGGATAGCCAACATAGTCTGAAGCTTGAAAAGGTGCCATTATACCCCCAAACACCTGGCTATTGTAGTCTTCCTTTTTTGGTGAGTTGAGGATCTTAAGTTTGTAAATTCTTTATGCAGGGGAGGTGATTAGCACCTGCCTCAGTCAGCAAGGCTCCCAGGGACCTCACAGAGGGAATTCCTACCTACTCCACCTGATCCTCACTAGGAATTTGAGAAGCTGCTTTGAAAGCAACTGCTAAATTACATAAATTAATATACTGTTGATATCCCCGAAAATTCAAGTGTAGTTTTATATGAAAAATATATAACAGACTATATATTGTGCACTGATCTCAACAATCACCTTAACAGCAAAGCGTTTCAAAATAAATAAAGCCTTTTAATTTAACAAAACAGTCCCACTCTTCCAGTATTACTGTCACTGTCATGTCTATATGTGATCTAGTTGGTAGCTCAAACAGATAATTATACATTTCTCTGTTGAGATAGCGCTAGTGCAAACCCTCCCATCTAAATGAAACTGAAAATGTTCTATAACAAAATTCATTGAAACAAAAAAATTGTGACAATCATGATTTTTTTAAAGCAATAAAAAACATTGGAACACTTAGAACAGCTGGTCTCCTCATCATGTTTTTTATGAATGTTGCACTCTCATACTTCTCCGGTACTTCATTCCTAGAATCAAACCACACATGCAGACACTGATAAAGATAATTAAAGTGTAAGGAAAAAGTAAAGAACCGGCTCTGGCAGTTAAACTATTTCTACAGGAACAGAAGAGCACATCACATGGTTTAAGAGAACGCAAAGGAAGTCTGGCTTTCCTCCTTCATGCAGCTAAAGACACTTTTTAGGTTTTCTCTGCAACCCTGTCTTTTGATTTGGGCTCTTTCCCATTCCCCCCACCTCTACCTCTCTGGCTCTCCTCCAAACTAAACTTTGAAAGAAAAAGAGGGGGAAGGGGACATAAATGCAGTAGAAAAAAACAGAAGAGGTCAAATCTATGACGAGAGGCTTTCTTCACCCAAAATGAGTGCAGACTTCATATGTGCACCCGCCTATTTACGCCTTAGGGTCAACGGGGACAGTGCGTGTTCCTGACATGAGTTCAGAGGGGTGCAGCTGAGGAATGCAGTACAGGGGAAAGCCTACAAGCTATTTGATCAGGTTAAAACTGACAGCTGACACTCGCAAGGCTCTGTCAGGACACAAAGCACGACTTACTGGAATTACAGGCTGATCTGATCCTTCCACAGTTTCAACCAATGCACAACAAACTATCAAATACATCACAGATGAGAGGACTGTCAATTTTCCTCAAAAAAAAAGTTTTCAATGAACAGAAACATACAAAAAAAAACCTGATTTTTATCAGGACATGAAATTTGTGGCTCTTAACCTCATCAGACAAAGCTTTTAGGCTTCTTGGTCTTTTAATTACTAGATATTGGCCATTTTCATGTCAGTCGAACAAAGCATGAGATGGCATAACTGTGTAGCCTTAACCTTTCATAGTAGCGTATTGTTAATCCAATTAGGTACCATATGGCAAAATAAAGAGAGAGAGAGAGAGAGAGAGAGAGAGGGAGGATGTGCTGATATGAATAAGAAGTTACTAACTATAATAAAATTATAATACTGTGACAGAACAGTTGAAGTAGTGAGGCTGTTCCTGACTTACAGAAAATAAGAAGAAAATAGGAAAGGTCAAAATTTCAATGTCATCGAAAAGACAATTAATTATGGAATATAATAAGATGAGATATTGATCTTCTTGCTCTCCTGCACATGTCAAGCTAAATTTTTGTTTTAAAGTTAAAGTGCGACTGTTAATAAACATTCAGACGTGAGAAAAATCACAATACTGGGATCAGTTGAAAACAGCTTGTGATTTGCAACCCATTTACCTTTTTACAAGTTTTGCAGAAAATCATTAAATGAAACTACTCAATAATAGTTGTGTAATTATTACTGTAATTTATTATTTATTATTTGTAATTACTGCAAACATTTACTTCTGAACAACTTCCGAAAGTTGTGTTGCTATAATATTGGCCCTTTAAGGAATTAAATGGTAAAACATATGTTGATTGTCATTATGATAGAGTACTAAATCGCTTGGGAAGAGAAAGAGAGCTAGGAAAAAAAAAGAAAGAATAAAAGCCAAAAAAGATTTATTTTCCTTCTATGTGGGCCTCAGGTCAGACTGAGTCATGTCTCATATTATGGCCAAGATACCAAGATGATTTTTTTTTACAGCAAGCACTGGTCACCTATGGCCCCAACTTCTTTTTTTCTCTGTCTCAAAAACACACAACAAATAGAGTCGGTACATAAATGCAAGTCCTGAAATCCAGTCCAAATAAACTGTGATATGTGAAACTGTGAAATAAACCACAACTTTTTTACCGCTGAGAGATTCACAGCAGCACAAGTACTGAATAATGTTTTCACCTGGAATAATATGACATTTATACCAGAAACTGATGATGTGAGTTGTCTTATTGTTTGAATAACAGTATCTAGAGGGTAATGATAATGATTTGTTAAAAAAAATGTGTGTTATATACAGTGTTATATAAAATAGGTGGTATATACAGTGTTATATAAAATAGGTGTTAGGAAAGTAAGTTTCCCTGTAAAATAAAATTCTTACTTTGACTGTCAAAGTGAAAACATAGGCAGAATTGAAAAAATATACATACAATAACAGGATTTAAAATAGTAGAACTATACATACACTATGTAGGATTTACAACACTGAATACACATTCAAAATGTGGCAGGAATATCTATGAACGGGAATAGACTATGAGTATTGAGCTTAGTTCAAATTTAAAACAATTTACCATCGTGCTTTCTTCAATGTAAACAGTAAGAAATTCTTTATTATTTTTGCATTAACAAGACCTTGAATTTAACCGGGATGGCTTAGGATGGATTGGCTACAGTGAAACTCTCAGCTTGTTTCGCTGTGTTTTTGGGACGAGGCTTAACAATAGTTCAACTATATTGCTTTCAGTACTAACACATATTAATGCATCATTCACAATTTTTTTTGCCCTAAAGGTACATTTAGACTTTTATACTTGTATTTTGTTTCTTCTATACAGCATTTCACCTACCATTCAATTGGTATATTCATTTCAAAATTATTTTTTCACTATTTTTATATCGTGAATTAACAATGTATATGCTGTCCAAAAGCTTGCACTCACTAAGAGGTGCCCCCTCCTCTTTACTATTCTAATTTGTAACTTCTACTTCCTTTTTAATATCAGAACGGTCTCTATCACTCATTCATCTCATCAAATTAGGAGAAAAAGCTATTTATTTAGTAATCCACACAATTATACTTGAAATTTCTTTTTTTAACCCTGTGTCTACACAGTACCAGGACACTACAATTGGGTTTTATGAAGTAATTTAAACACAAAAAAAGAAAAGAAATGTCCATTCATTACAATTGAAAGAGTTAAGTTCTATGTTTAATGTATATTGAAATAAATAAGAATTTTTATATAAATAAAATAAATAAATTATCCTTCACCAAGTGGCTTTTATGTAACTATTTTTAGTTCACCCACCCACTCGTCCATCCTTCTTTTTTGTTCCACAACAGGTCATAAGGACCTAATTTGAAGCAGGGAAGCCCAGACATCCTTCTACATGAACACTTCTACTGGGGGAATATAAAAAGGGATTCCCTCCCTGCCCAGTGTTGGGTCTTCCCCAGGACATCCTCTCGACTGAACATGCCTGAAAACCCTCTTAGGAAGGCATCCAAAACAGCAGCCCAAGCTACCTGAGGAAAAGTATTTCTGAACTCTAAGTGTGCATCCAATCACTCTTGAAAGATTGTGTGTGAATTAAAAGCGAGAGGTAGATTTCTTGAAGTGTATTTGTGGCCTACATCCATTCAGTGGGAGATTTCCATTTCCATTACTCCTTTAATTCGAGAGTGTCAACTATAAAAAAATGTCTATCAATAAAAAAATCTAACAAAATAAACACATTTGAGTCACAGTGTTGGCATCATACCGAGCCTAAATTTAGTTGTGAATCAGAACATGAGGCTTAATAGAAACCGCTGACAATTTTCCCATAAGTCTAAATATTTTAAATTTTTTCAAACCTTTGACTAATCCTGCCAAATAATAACCTAATTATAAAACATCCTTTGGATTATTATTATTTTCTTATCTCCATGTTCAATGATTTAAACTCAATACCAAATAAAACTAATATTACCAAATATTCTCTAAATTATGTTTAGCACGTGTAAAGTATAACATTTTCATTAAGATCAAATGATTTTTTCTGAGATTTTGATCAATTGGTCTTGACTCAAATGTGAAGGTTGATTTGTTTCTATTAATTTTTGATAGTAGTTAGTTTTTGCAGTTTTTAATGCTAGTATATATTTAGACATACTCTGGCATGGTTAAAAAGAACAAAAAATGAGTTTAAGCCAACTCAAAATATTCTATTGTGGGAGCCATTTTAATGCAAATGTTCATTTTAATTGGGAAAGCAGTGCATTTTACTATCTTTGTACCATTTGAAATGATATCTAATTTTTTATATAAAAAGGTTTAAAATACCAGAAATTGCAACTTTCAATGACTAAATTATGGTACAACCAAATTACTAGTTAAAAAATTTTTTTTCAAATGTTTACACCAAGTTTTAAATGTGTACATGGCTAAAAGTTTGACAAATCAATCATTACAGGACTCCTATGACGGTAAATATCGATTGTTGCAAGACAGAATTTCATTGTATTTATGTTTAGCCAATTTAAATATTGTTTTATTAGTAATTCAATGACTTATTATATGTTATTGTTGGAAAATTATAAAACAGAAAAAGCTTTGGAAGATATAATCATATTGTATATTGCTAATGCAATATTGTTTAAAAATAACCACAATTAAATTATTTTTCTAAATCGTTCAGCCCTACTTGGTACCCACACTTGTTTTAAGCTACATACAAACATGTTTGCATATAGTTTTCCCAAATGCAGAACAAAAAAAGATCAGATGTGAGAAAATTACCTTTAAACTCAAGCTTTTTTGCTAAAGATTTAGATCTTACTGTATAGTGTGATAGGGATGTAAAAAAAAGAAAAGAAAAGCAGAAAGCAGGTGTTGAGACATGCTTAAAGTAGTTCTGAGCTGAAAGGTTTTGGGTTGTGGCAGACGGTGTGTTTGAGACTCTATGTGACCTAGGCAATTGTTGGCAGGCGGTGGGAAGCCTCACACTCGGAATGCTAAGCAGCGCTGCTATTGTTCGAGGGCTGTAGCGCCAGTCACATATGTTACCCGTCGCTCTAGCAACCACTCCCTCCAAAATCCCAACCCCCTTCTACCTTATAGACAAGCTCCGGACGCAGCATCATGATCAACAACACTTCCTCAAGAAGGAGTCCCGTTGAGTAGAACGATTTCCTCTGCCATCAGGAATCAAAGACTCGAGAACACAGGAAGAGGTCAGCGTTGCAATTCATGCAATTGGAAAACATGGATTTGCATACAGTGATGCAACCAACCATCACTTTTAAACAACATGACCAGTAAATGATTTCAGTGCCTTAAGGAGTTATCATTATTTGATCGAGACAACTGACGCCATCAATTTGTCACTGCATACACTACAACCAAATCTGCACTGTTAAGTCAGACATCAGCTTAAAAACTCTAATGACAGGAAGTCAAGCAAACTGCATTTATAGAGCACTTAACCATACAGGTACAAGACAGTGTATGGTTTGGAAAGCATACTAAAATATAAAAACCTCAAAATAGTCATGAATCAATAGTCACAAATAACGCAGTAACAGTAAAATGCTATTTAAAATGTACTGTGATACAATAAAAAAACAATAATCATTGACCAGCACTCAAACTGGGTTAAGAGGGTGTTAAAAGATTACTTAAAATTATGAATAAAATGATCAATTCAATTTAATATTAATACCGTTGTAAAATGTCTGGTTGATAAGATGGCTATTGTTGAAATTGTTTAATTGAATTTAATTCAATTAATTGAATAAGTGAGACTAGACACTCAACTGCAGCACTAAATTGGGGTACACTGAATAAAAATTGGATGATAGTTTATTTGTATTTAACAGAAGAAATAACACTGACCTTGATGTTGCATGTTTTTTAGTATATTTTTATCAACAACAACTTATTCAGCTGCACTCCATTGTTGTCTATAGGTGTTTGTCATTTTAAGGCAGGTTCATTTTTAAGTGTTTTAATAACCTAGCACTGCTTACTGAGCAGAAAATAAATGGAGCCAACATGTTTCCACCCCTGGCTCCATTAGGTTTGTTGATTCAGTTCACTTGTTTTGAGTTCAATGAGCACTCTGAAGGGAAGGAATTATTTTAAATTTGTTTGCTTAAGATATACTAAAACATAAAAATTACGCTAATCCTACGGCCATGTCCTGCCTCTGTGAACACATTTTCGATTACTGGCTACACCCAATCTGAGCCTCTTTACAGAGCTACAGGTGATGTCACGGACACTAGGTCCATGTTATATACAGTAAATGCAGGGACATCATTAAAAGGGGAGTTACAGACTTTATTCATGGATGAGCTAAGAGGGAATTAAGCAAATATTGTAAATCTAAAAATTTTTTAGAATTTACACAATTCATTGTAGGAAATATAGTGTGGCAGGTAATCCTGCAGATCTATGAGGGAACTAGGTGCAGCTGGAGTAACAAATTGTTAATACAACATCATAGCCACATCTATTTGAAAAAAAGTTAAAATATTTAGAAAAGGTCAAAGCCACATCTCAGAATGCACAACCTTTGGATTTAAGTTTTGTTCATCATATTGACTTAACATGTCAATCACACAGCTTGCATTCTTGGTTTGAACCATAGACTATAAAACATGGACGTAGTATCTGTGAGGTCACCCAGGTTCTGATGAAGGTAAAATGAATGAAGGTAACCACAGAGAGCTACTTATCAAAGAACCACACCATTAATTGCATAAATTTAAGGCTTAACAAACGTACAAAAAAATTATTCACCCCGCTTAGAGTTCATAAAGGTCAAAATTAGAGATTTGAATCAACAAACCTTATCAAGCCAGGGAGGAAATATGTTTTTTTTTTTCAGCTCAGAAGCTGAGAGAATGAGAACCTGCTCACTACTGTAGTCAGCCTCAAGTGGTCAAGGAACTTCCTAATACACATCAAGAAGGTGTGAAGTGTTTTTCTGACTTAACCAAATTAATCATTCTAAATGGAAAGATTTAGAATGATCCCTTTTGCCCCTTTCCCTTCAATGGTAAGAAAATTGGGGAGAGGACAAGAAGCGGGGGAGAAAAAAGGACCAAGGCCAGAAATGGACCACAAGATTGGGATTCAAACTTGGGTTGTCTAATGCAATGCTAAATTTTAAGGACCTACTTACCGACCAACCTACATACCGATTCAAACTGTACATTACATTAATCTAACCCGAGTATCTAATAAAATGCCATATTCAAATTTTCAAAATCGCTTGAAATATATCATAAAATGATCAGAAATGTGCAATAAAATAGCTATGCAAAACTGTTGACTTTCCCAGGAATTTCTGAGACCTGTAATTTTATTGACCCATTCTATTCAAATAGGATGAATGTTCATAGTCTATATGAACATATAAGTCACCATGGTCTATTACGTTTATCAAGTTGGTGAAAATGCACAGCATAAGCACTCTATGACTTAAGTGTTTTGGCATATGTGCATAGATAAGGCTTAAAGGGTTTACTTGTTGTTTACGAAGTTGTTAGTTTAAAATGAAAATTATGTTTAATACTTTTACCACAGAAATAAAAGACATGGAGAACAGCAGAAATGCTCCAAGAGCTCAAGAGGGTGACCCAGATTTTCAGTCAGCCTATTGCTCAATTACCGAGCTTGACTGTTTCTAAACAGTCTTTGCTTGACTGATTACTTAACATCAAATCAAATCAAGCAGATTCCAATCATACATTTGGCCTAAATCACACTACTGAGTTTCATGTGACGGAATTTTTACCCAAAATCAGATCGGAGGGATGTGTCATAAATCTGCTGATGTTGTCTCTTCTTTTCAGGGAAACCAAATGTCTCAGGAACAGATGACTGTAACTCAGGTAGTAATGCAACATTCTTGGAGTTCCCATACGATGAGTTACTGTGCGTGTATATGAAACATAACACAAATGCTCAAGACTTCATAAGATTTGCAAGTTTAAATACCATGACTAAAATGTCCTCTTTTCCAGACCTGTTCCTTATTTTAAATTGTAAAACCATACAATTTTGTAACAATAATAATGATAATAATAATACTACAAAAATAGTTTGATTACATTTTGGTCTTAGTAACTAATATTGAGGTCCTGGATTGCTGATTAATGACATTTCAACATAAAAACTATATAGATAAAGATTATAATAATGTAATACAGTCTCTTGATGTTACACCTGTTGTGATGTATGCACTCGGGTACCTTCAAGATCCTGTAGGTCCCTTAGCCAAGTCACCATGGTCATGAATTTGGTATTATAAATAAATCTTCAAAATAATCATATTAACTTGGACTGAAAAGGTATCATGTCTATAAATATTTTAGAGTCTTGAATTAGTTTATTTAGCTCAGTTCCCAAAAGGAACATTTAATCAAATAGCTTCACTTATGCCATGCCTTATTCAGAAATAAACCATAGTGACTATAACGTTTTTCTTCATCTCACTTGACATTATAAAATGTATTTGATTACAAAATCAAAAACTACAAAATAAAACTAAAATTAGTTTAAAACCCAAATAATTTCATCCATATATCAATAATAAAATTTTATTTGGTTATATATACAATCAAATTACCACCCCAGAGCATGCCCTAGCAAACAGAAAAACAGCAGAGCAACTCAAATCTTAATTGATCATGTGCATCAAGATATAATTAAGGTTGTTTATCGCAAATTATCAGAGGTGATCATTTGAAGCAGCAAAAACAAAAGACAAACCGAAGTGGAAAAAGTTCAGCAACCAACTAACAAAAGCACATCCTATTGATCACAGATGAAAAAATGTTTTTACTAAAGCACTTGGTCATGCGGACAGGGGGTGAAATAGGTAGCATGCAAATGTAAACAAATATGTCATGCTGTATCATCCAATCTCCAAATATTCAATCAAATTATCGCAGCAACTTCATAGGCACACCCTAGCAAAGCAACCAGAAAAATCACCTTAGCAACGAGTGTATACCTTAATCTGCTTGCTCTTAAGCATTTAAGCCTTCTAAAATGTTTTCAATCACAAAATGCAGCAGACCACAATTTAAAAAACCTTGAACCTTCAACAACAGAAAGCGGCCATCATAATGCGTAGCGTACAAATAGATTATTCCTGCAGCACGGCAAAAGTCCTGACAGCCATTACCTTTGACTTAAATTGTTCCTATTTACAATTTCTCTATTAAAAATTGTTATTTCTCTATTTAATTGGTTTTGTCCCAAAGAACCATTCGATCACATTGTCACTTCTTTTTAAGTCTTAACACTCTAGCAACCCTGCTTGACAGTTTGGTCACTGCATAGGCCTCTCACATGCTCTTCTTCAAAATCAATTCAAATTTCAATTTTGTCTTCTTCTACAAAAATTGTAGATGACGAGTTTAAAACATGAACCTGCAACAACAAAAAAGCTGTCATCATAATGCAAAGTCTACAAACAGATCATGCATGCTGCACGATAAAATCCTGACAAGCATTAGCTGATGGTTATGGTTCATATCTACAAAGCATTTACAATTTCTTGTTTTGGCCCCTAAAGAATCCTCCAAACGTACACATCAGTCACACCCTAGCAACCTGACAAACACCCTAGCAACCCTGCTTGGATGTTTTGGTCCTGAGCATCTAGGCCTTTCACGTGCTCTTTCCAAAATCTATTGGATCACAAAATATCAGACGACAATTCTAAAACGCAAAACTGCAACAACAAAAAGCGTAGAATGAAGTGGAAAAGGAGCACCACCAAACAACAGCACATCCCAACAAGTGAATCTGCGACGTGATCAATACCCACCCTGATCACTCTGGAAACCGTTGATGTATTTAATCGCGCTAACGCATCATGAACATCATCGTCATGATTAGTGAGGGATGGATGTAAACATGATAAGTAGTCACGCAGCGTGATAGCGAGGCTCAATCCAGAGACCGGTATCTCCCCGTTGAACTGCGTTGTGGGACACAAGGGGCTTTGTTATTAGGAAAGGATACTGGGTAGGCGGCACAGCTGACGGTGGAGGAGCGCTTTGAGCTCCCGGTGGTAACGACACCGAGGTCAGGGCTCTGAGCTGCGTTGGCGGGGCTGGTCCGGTAACATGTCCAGTAACACCCACTGCGGCCGGCTTCGATACCACTTTAGGTGGCAAACTCATGGCAGAAATTTAAAGACACAAACAATACGCAGCTGAAAACGGTCGCACGTTCCACCGATATCTGGCCGTTTCTTCTCTCTACGAAGGCCGGAACATATCCTTATGCCATTGGGTTTTTACTCAAAAATGACTCTTAGCTACAAAATGTCATTTTATCTTTGAAGTCGGAATTGTAGCTGCTCTATGCATGGGGACGGTTGGGGGGTTGTGTCCCCTCCAGCCTCCCTGGATCTACCCGGTTGAATTGTTGTTCTCCGCCTCGTCAGACGACCGTCTCCCGAGGTATTTTCTTCGTTTCGCGTTGTACCATCACATTAACGAGTCGCATTATAAAACAATATCTTGAAGATGCGAGACTTCACTCAACATGGCGTTGTTGCGGCTGCTTCCAGCAGTCCGGCTGGACGGACGACTCGGTATATTTCGGGTGTTTTCGGAGATGCTCGGCTTCACCTTACGCCACTCTGCTGTGTGTGCTGTGATGCGAAGTGATTCATTTCGATGACTCGGTTCCTTTGTGACGTAATTTAATTTCCGTTTATAATTTAACGTTTAAAATCTACATTAATACGCAAATAAAAAAAGTTAAATATTAAATTATTATCTAAAATATTTACTTACTGAATATCGAATTGATCCCTTTAATTAATGTCTTTTTAAATTCAAACAACTGGAGTTCCAAGAAAGTATATTTATTTATTTATTTAACCCCTTCTTTGTTTACATTCCATATTCGTTTATTTCTGTGTCCGCATGCTCTTTATTTATACTTTAAAAAGTTCTACCAAAAAATATGTGAGAATGTATTTTAATGATAATGTGATACTTTCTTAATCTGAATTTAAGGCATAATACCCACTTCATCATTTGAATCAAAACCCAGTTTTGTTCGTTTTACACAATTATTTTAAATCAGCAGATTTTAATGAAGAATTTCAAGAATCAGTGTAAAAGATTCGCTTGGATTTTAATCTCTCGGTTCAAATCATTTTGCTAATCGGTTCGTTGAAATGAACTGAAAGAGCGAATCGTTCGTCGTATTCGAAACTGAAAGAGACGTCATTAAAGAGGGTGGCCAAACGATTGAATGGCATTTCTGTATCGGTTCATTAATAAAAACATTTGAAAAATATATGAATACAGTATGTTATGCTTCCAATTGCAATAATAGATCGAAATATATAAGACGTAAACAGTTGAGTAATAAAAGCACGTTACTTCGCGTCAATTCGGTGAATTTTGTCGGTTGCGAAATTATTATATGACCATAGCGCCCTCTATTGTTATTTTTACACAGCGCAAGGAACAGAACATTCAAAATCATCATATGTCCTGTTATATAAATATCAATAAAATAACAATTTGAATAACTAAAAGGAGATATTAGATAAAAACGAACATTATAACAAATATTATTGGAATAAATGTGAATATTTGTCTAGCTATAATAAAACTAAATTCATTAGAAAAAGTGGTTACAATTTTCCAAATTTCTTAGGGGCAAGTTCCTTCAAATCTCAGTTGTAAGTTAAATAATATCAGGCATGTGGAAGCTCGGTTAGGACAAAACTTGATTTAAACACACATATCCATGGCCTTTAAACACACGTTGGATTTCATTATCATACCGGTTACAATCACGTGACTGCTACATTTTTGAAAACAATGGTTCGCCAACATAGCACTTTTTGTAATGATTTGAAATACACAATCCCTTAAAAGTTGACGATTGTTCAGCCCTGCACAGTTTAGCTTTATAATATACTTACAGTATTCCACAACAGTGAATTGTTTACAAACAATAGCATTTTATGCTTTTAAAAATGTTTTCCATCATAGACAATTTTAACTAAAATATTTTACAGAACATTAGTTTACAAGTAAAGCTTCAAATGATTACAGCAACCAATTTTAAAAAAGGAATTTGACTTTTATTATGAAGATTTCATCCCAGAGCACTCCTCATAATTACAATTACTTAAAGGCACTTATAGTAAAACCCAACACATTATATTCACACAAGAGTAAATTACTCGCTTCTCTTACTTGTCTTCATGTTCTTACACAAACAACTTTATCATGAGAAACATTGGAAGAGGACTATATAATACATGTTCCCATTAAAAGTGTAAGCAATGATATTTTACAATATTGCACAACGTCTCATAAAAACGGAAAAGCATTACAGACAAAAAATACCTCAATCGAGTAAAAAGAGAACAAATATTCCTTCTTGCTAGAAAAATAAAAGTTTTTGCTAAAAAGTCATAAATTCAAAGAAAATATTTGGAAAAAGGAGAACCCCTTTCTCCCAAACATATATATAAAAAAAGTCCAGTGTTTAGAATGTTTCTAATGAAACATCCATGACATCCCAATCTGTTTAATGTCCACCAGCATTCTAACAGTCTGGATTGGGCGACCTGAGATGAAGGTTTGGTACATTTAAAACAGCTCCAGATTCCATATCCCCAGGAGTCACAGTCACCACAGCTCACACTTCTGTCTGGGGTTCATGGGTGAATCTGTGGAGCAGCCAAAGTGTTCCGAAAACTCATGCGAGTTTGAGACGGTACCAATGACCCTGAAGCGTGAAGGACTGTGAGGGTCAGTAATGACTCCTTCATGAGAGCTTTCAGGAGTCCGAACTGAGCACCACACCTACAAACAAATAAGAGTTTTATTACAACAAATAAACCTTTTTCCACTCGGCAAAGTTAAATCTCCTCTTTATCACTCTTCACTGGCTCCCCATTGCAGCAAAAACTCTCAAAATCAGACCCCGTTTCCCTCCATGAGCTCTTACACTCCTATATGCCCTTCAGAAGCCTGCGCTCAGAGAAGGAACAGACTCTTGTGGTTCCATCCCACAAAGGCAGAAAATCTCTCAGCAGAACCTTCTCGCTCACTGTTCCTATTTGGTGGAACAAACTCCCTGATCCAGTCAGGAAAGCAACACTAATAGCTTTCAAAAAGCAAATGGAAACTCTTCTCTTCAGGGAACACCTATAAAAAAATTTCTTTCCTCTTGTATTTTCTTATTGCAATGGTTTATTGATCAGTTGATACAACATCTATTATGAGCAAGCTGAGATAGACTGACTGTGTAACAAATTGTATTATTGTCTCTCCCCTTTTATAAGTTGCTTTGGACTAAAGTATCTGCCAAATGCATAAATGTAAATGTAAAGCAAAAAAAAAAAAAAAAAAAAAAAAAACCTTCTGTACGCTTTATAAAAAGTCTGGCTTTATCAAAATGGATTAGGAAACAAAAAACAATTGTATTAAAAGTAAACTACTAAACACATCAGGTGATCATGTAAATATAAAATCACAAATTTGAAGCACAAACCTGAGCAAACCCCACAAAAAACAGCTGATGATTGGTCATGCCAAGGGCAGGGAGGAAGGCCTCCTCACCGTTCTTCTCAATCCAGTTGACATAAGCCTGGAAAGCAAATGTGATAATATTAGCACACTAATGCTTCTGAAAGCTATGCAGCATGCGGAGAGAAAGCTGAACAGAGGCTCGTCTCAATGATTATTTTCCTCTCCATCCAAGAGGTTAACGCTGGGTCTTCTACAGCCGTATGCCTTACACATCTGCTCTGTAACCTCTGACTTTTCAGCCGACGGAAAGAATGTGAATGTGTGTGTAAGAGAGCCACCTGTTACTCAGCACTACTGCCATCAATGAGAGAAATATAGCAATCGTAAGGCCTTCGTATCAGATTCTCCCACGTCAGAGCTCAGAGCTGTTTTCATGTAATGGAAAGTAACCATTGGTGGCTCATTCTTACATAACCTGACATGTCTCAAATATGCTGAATGAATTAGATCGATTTCAGTACTAGTTTAATTTCCACAGCAGGATCTTTCTTGCCAAACCTTGTAAGCTGCTCTCAGACCTCCGTTGTCTGCGATGTTTTCTCCCAGAGTGTGTTTTCCATTCAAAGGCTCGTTGTTTATGCTGTAGTTGTTGTACTGCTCCACCATGCACTGGGTTTGGTGTTTAAATGCATCTACTGAAGAATTCTGCCACCATTCGGCCAAGTTTCCTTCCTTGTCATACTTTCTTCCTGTAGAATTTGTTTAAAATAAGAAAGAGACGTGTTGATCACACATTCAGACCATTTAAAAGAAATCTGGCATAATTTTTATAACTCTTTCTGTAGTCAATTTAAGGAAGTTTCATTTGGTTGACAAAAAGCTTTGCCAAGTACTTTTTACATTGATTATTAACAAGGTTCCATCATGTTTCTTATGACCAAATACAGATTTTAACACGTGTGGTATTCTTTTTGAATCACTCTGTATAATTAAATTTGCTCATAATGTTTAAAAACCACAATAGGTTCCACAAGCTTTACTTTTTTGGTTTATTGGAGTTAAAATTTCCTATTTCATATCAATAAGGATATTATGTTTATTTGGTTATGAAGACCCTTTCACAATGAACAAATGCTGCTATTGATTTTATGAAATGCTTCCATCAAGCATTGTTTCAACTAATACACTACAAATGCAACTACAGTTATAATACCGTTTTTGTATTGATCAACATATATTGTGAAGTATTTTTACAATCAAACATTTGGATTACTTCAGGTTTGGATAAAGCTACTTCCTTGTTGCAGTAATGGTCATGTGATCACTAATGGGATTGCAATTATAGCATCAGTCATTAGTTGACGACACACAATAATTCTTGGCCTGGTCACAGAATCAAACAATCTTTTACATAATACAGTATTTCGTGTCAAATTAACAAAACAGCGATCACTGACAAACAATTAAGATGAAAAGAAATCAGGTCAAGTAGAGTGTAAGGTAGGGATGTATGGAGGTGTCAGCAGTAGCTCAGGATCATTTAAAGGGCCAGATTCAAAAACCAGTCATTTGTAAGAGATTTTTTTAGTGAACCACTATGCATTTCATAAAATACACATTTATAATGTGATAAATTATTACAATATTTTATATATAAAAAATTGTACTGTTTCCATAAAGTTTCTACCCAATTTCTGAATAATTTCCCTCTGATGTTTTAATCAACAAATACTTGTTGCTTAAATAGTTTTGCTTAAACACAACACTACTGAAATATTACAACGTACCGAGTCATGTTTGCTGCAGTATATTTTATCTGCTTAATTATTTAATATTATCAAGGAATTCTACCTACCTTGATCATCAAAAGCATGTGTGAGCTCATGTCCCATAACAACACCAATACCACCAAAGTTCATCGCCCTGGAAAACAAACAAAACAAAAAAAAAAAAAAAAAAAAAAAAAAAAAAAGAGTAAGCAATAAAATGGTAAGTTTAATTGAAATGATAACAAGAGTAAACTTTTACTTTGGCCAAACTTGGTTGTAAAAAGGAGCCTGGAAAATGCCTGCTGGAAGAACCATCTCATTCTTGGTGGGGTTGTAATATGCATTCACAGTAGGTGGAGTCATACTCCATCTAAACTCGAAAAAGAAAAAAAAACAAAAATATGTTGGCATTTTTGGTGACTTATGAATGCTTTTATTAGACAAGACAGTGGAGATGAAAAACAAGTGGGGAGGGGAGATAGAGGAGATCAATATTAACATCAAAACCCTTTTCATATCAGGGCACATGGCCATTAGATCTTTGGTGCTAATAATATTTTTTTCAAGACTAATAGTCAATTCTGTAACATGTACAGTACATACACAGATAATTTAAATGTTCTTTCCCTCGAACCCCTAGAGCATACATGCAACATGACTCAACAAAAACCACCACAACACAACACCTAGAATATAAATACGATTAAGATAAAACAAACAAAAAAGGAGGGAAGGGCCAAGAATAATCAATGACAGCCCCTTTTCATATTGTCATTATCTCATATGTTGCAAGTATTAGTGATTTTGAAGAGTCTAGAATACATTTATTCAATATTATACAGTATATTGTAAAAATACCAATAAATTATTAAACAAACTGAACTGTTTAAATGTATAGTAAGTGAAGTTGTTTTGTATTATGGCAACATACATTAAATGTTAATATATCAAATTATGCAAAGCCATATAAACATTGCAGAGCCTCTAATCCTTTTAGTGAGAGTTTATGGGTTTGTCTAGTGCAGGGTAGTCAAACTCAATTCCTGGATGGCCGTAGACCCTGCAGGTTTTTGTTCCAACCCTGTTTCAGGAGACACACTAGTACCTTCAAACAAACCCAGAGGAGCTTAAATCAGTGGAATCAGGTGTGTTCAGTTAAGGTTGGAGCAAAACTGTGCAGGACTGTGGCCCTCTAGGAATTGAGTTTGACACCCCTGGTCTAGTGTGACCAATCTAACATCTTGTGTAGATCACTTGGTCTGGTCTTGATCTAGAAGAGGCTAATTTAGTTCCAACCACAGAATTGGCTACACACAGTTTATTTTCCTGACAGTTTTTTCCAGTTCTCTTTCCATATGTTTAAAATGAGTTATCTTTATTTTGGGTTTCATATCCGAGAGCGGTATTTGAACTTCAAGGAGTTTAAATGTATAATAAAGAAAATTAATTGCTCCATATAAACTGTTACAGAGAACAGACTCCAAATTTAAACTGAAATTAAAATAACTAACATATGTTATTATAGACTATATTTATATTTACAGTGCTTCAGTGTGTTCAGCTGGATTGACACTCACTGGTCTCTGTTTGGAGCTTTTCTCAGCTGGTCAGCAGTCACCCGCGCAGAGAAGTTGTAATAATTCATAACATTTTGAAAATAAAGATCTGAAACCACATCAAACTGACAAAGAAGTTATTTACTTCAGTTACAATACCAGACATTTATTCAAGCAAAAAAATGCAATTATAATGTTTACCTACATCATTAAAAACCTTGTCCAGCTCTTTGGGATTCATTATAAACTTTGGGTAACCAACCATGTTATAAATGGCATCTGCCTAGATGAAGATAAAAATGAACTATCAACATGCTGAATGTTGCAGTACACTTTAACAGCAGGTGGCATTACAGAGTGAAATTACTAGCAGAAAAAATTAAAATAAAGCAGTAACAGTAAAACGTAAGCGGTTCCCTCAAAACTCGGCAATTTCCATTTACTCAAATTGAACAAATACTCTTTTAATCTTATTTAGAAGCAGATAGCTACTGGTAAAAAGGAATTGAGGCAGTTCAACTGAAAAATAATCAACCTCAAAAAAGAAAATGAAAAGACTTGCAATTAAACAAATAAATAAAAACCTTAAATGTGCTTAAGTTATAATTGCACAACAAAACACTCCAAACCCCAACATGTTAGCGCAGCATTCAATCAAGCAGTGATGTTAGAGAGAATCACCCAACAGGTCATGCTGTTTCTTCACCTTTTCTTTTGCTGCTTTTTTAGTCTGGGGATCCATCCAGCTGACGGTCTTCAAGCTGTCTTCAAAGGCCCATTTGATCTCAGAAACCATCTCTTCAACCTGACAAACACATCAGGGGAGCGATTAAAACGTATTGACCTGGAGGAAACGATGGGGATTACGTGCAAAACATCACAGAGATCCTCACAAAAGCTTTGCTGTCTTCAGAAAAAGTTGCTTTGACAAAGAGTGCTCCCAGAGCAAAGCCCAGAGCACTGTCCGTGTCGCTGACGCAAAGTTTCCAGCGTGGTATGCAGCTCTGGGAAAAAACAAATGATACTTGAATCATAACCAGCACTGTGTAACTTTCACTGCGACAGATCAAAAGAACTCATCCACCCAAAAAATATACCTCAAGAAAAAAATACATACATTTTTGTTAATGCAGATGTCTAATCAAGCTGCTTTGCTACAAAACAAACCATTCTTCATTATTGTGAAGGTGACTGACTTAACATATACATACTTAACTTTTGGGAGAACTAATTATTTCCAGTACCCATGCTTTAAAAAAAAAAAAAAAAAAAAAAAAAACCCTCGGGTTTCTGACGTTACATTCAATACATTTTAAAAGTAAACACGATACTAAATAAATCCATTGATTGAAAAGAGGAAAGTGGTAATTGAACAAAGGTCTTCAAAGACAAAATGTTGAAAAAAAGGATAATGTTTTAATAAAACGTTGCTCAATCTGAAGTATTCTTTTCATTTACTTGTACAGTAACAGAAAGAATAAATAAATGTTTTAATAACTATGATGCCAATGCAAAGAGTCGAGAAAACACACATTGTTGAAAATAACACTTACATTAGAAGAAATTTTAAAACTCAAAAAAAGTGTTTGTTTTTTCTTTTTATTTCATAATTAATACCCTACTTACTCCAGCTTTGCTTTATGTACCTAGTGGTTTATAATCCTCATTAAATGTGAAAGCTATAGACAGCTTTTAATTTCCATTAGGACGAAATCCTACAAGCTTGTGAAAAATTTGAAACTTGTTTTACAAAAGAATAAAATAAAATAAAAAATAGAAAACTGCCGACATCCTTAAAATTTCTTATCACAACCACTGACAAAAACACTTTCTGCAGCCAAGGCTCTGTCTTTGCTTTGTTATTTCGTCCTGACCTTGGTGGAAAGTGAGGCCAGCGCAACAGGATCTCCTTTTGATAAGATTTTGAATAACCTGGCGCCCTGCAGAACACTAGCGGAGCTCCAAACACACAAACATCACTGACATCAGTGTGTAAAGAGATGTAACAGAGGAACGGAGTGCTTTCATACTGTTCGTTCTCTCAGCTACAATGTTATTCTAAAACTACATCCACAGTGTGCAACATGTTCCAGGTTCACTATATTGCAAAAAGAATTCGCTCATCCACCCAAATAAATCAGTTTTAGGTATTCCAATTACATCCATGAATGCAGTTATGTAAAATTAAGCACTTAGGCATGCAGACTGTAAAAGAATGGATCGCTCTCAGACCAGGGAGTTAAATTGTGGAGCTATGATTGGATTGGTTACACTGGTCGCATCCAGTCATGAAATTTCCTCGTCCGTAAATGTTCCAGTCAATTATATAAAATTTAAGTGTTTGGGAATGACTGCGTCACTAAGTGGTAGGCCACGTAAACTAATGGAGGAGGGTTATCGAACGATTAGGGGCTTTGAGCAAAAAAAAAGTCAACAATATTCTGCAGTAAATTGCTACAGACCTCCAAACTACAAGCAATAGGTCAAAAACAGTGCACATAGAGCTTTGTGGAATGAATTTACATGGCCAAGTAGCTGCACCCAAACCATACGGAGTGTAATGCAAAGCACTGAATTCTAGAGCAGCGAAAACACTTTCTCTGGAGTGACAAACCACACCATAATAAATACTTTTTAATATGTAAATGCTATATTTTCTCCAATTGAAATTCTGTAAATTTTATACAAATTATTAGCATTTCCTACTCAATACAATATGGAAAAAATGAGTAAATAAAACCATGAAGAGTTCAACATAAAAATGTTCATGATAAATATACATAAATTAAAAATACATTTAAGTAAATAAATGGACAGCTTTAGATTACTTTTAACCAGAGGAACAGTTAAATTATAAGAATATCTTATTATAAAGAGACAAAAACTGAAATAATTAAATCAACATAAATTATGTAGTCTTAAACCCTTAAAAACTACTTCTACAAAGAAGTTTATGTTTGGGCCTTTAAATCATTAGTTTCATAATGAACAGTATACAAATTTAGACATAAGTGTTTTATTTTTTATAACTGTAAATGCGTGGTTATATTATTTTCGATCCTGGGAAATGATGCATTCCATCAAAGGAAATCATTGAGCTTGCTGGAATAATAAAAACAATTGCTAAATAGATATGGTTCTTTTCATAGTTGAAATAGTTTAATCACTATTTAAAATTCAACCATTCAAACCAGCTGTTCAAGTAAATATAAAATCATTCACTTACTGTTTTGGTACCATACATAACTTCAAGGAAGCGGTGCTCTGCATCCTGGAACCTCTGGTCTAAGATGGACACCATTTTCCGCACCACTTTCATGATCATGTAGTTGTTTAAGACACTAAGGGAAAACATCTTTACTCCAAGCTTTGACAAAAAGAATCTAACTTGCTACAGCTCAAACAACTACTTGAAGACATTGAGGAAATGTTTACCTTTTATTTGTGCTGCTGATGAGCTCTGAAACTTTCTGAAGGTATTCTTTGGCGTACACAACCACAGGTTCAGAGTCATTTAGCTCAACAGGGGCAAAGATATCAGAGAGGAAAGGCATCCAGTCCACCGCAGGAGCCAATGTCTGCAGCGAAGACCCGAACATGAATAATGTCTCCACTCAGAACCAACAAACACTTTGAATGAACACTGAAAGATTCATGTCTCAAGCAACCAAGATGTAACTTTTTAAAACGGGGACCATGAATTAAAAAAATTAATATACAATTATGCAACTCAACTTCACTAATTTATAAACCTGGGAAATTCAAGGAGAAAAGTGAAATAGGAGACAGTAATGCTCAAAGAGTAGAATCTTAAAAAAAAATGAAAATGCCTAAAATCCCTGTTACAAGTGCTTCGAAAACAGATCTGTGACTTCATCTAGCAGTTCCTGGTCCTTCCTGGTTTAAACAGTTGTTTATCTATATAGCTATAGATCTCACATCTATCGCTGTACATCTATATAGCAATACATTATGTTATTAAAATATGTGAAACATGAGTAAATATCAAGTTGATTTATTTGTGTAAGATCAATTGCAAAAATCTAATCTCCCAAATAATTTTGCTTATGATGAACCTGGCCTGATGCTATTGGTGAGGTATAATGTTTACCTGATCAAGACCCACTACATTTAGATCTTGAGTGATTATAGAATACTTGCCGCTAAATCTTTGGCTTGGATTTTATGGTATATTTTCTCCTCATCTCGACGCTCTACTTGTGGGACTGTGATGTTTGCCAGGGCTGTTTCAAAGTCTACAATCTCCAGCATCATTTTACGAGAAGTTTCATCAGAACCACCGAGGAGGACACCCAGTTCCACCAGAAAGTTGAAGTAACCGTTTAAATACTGAGGAAAGAATGACTAGCATTAATAATTCTGTAAAGGATCTTGTTTGACGTAAAACACTCCTGGTAAATTTCAAAGTCTACCTTTTCATTGGCGGTTTTATTGAGATAGTATTCCCTCGAGGGAAGTCCCAATCCAGATTGATCCACCTACAGAAAAACAAGTCAGCAGAAAGCCATAAAATTAAACATCTGTAAAAGACACCATAAAATCTCTACACATAAATGGATGTCACTAAGATGAAGTGCTTTCACCTGTATAATGTTGCTGTTAGAGCTTTTGGAGTCTGTGCTGACAAAAACTGTGAAAAAAGGGGAGGTTCGAAAGTTGGCCGACACTGTGCGTAAAACCTCCTGGAAGTTATCTTTCTCCCATGGGCCTTTCAATCCCCAGCCTCCTGTCTGGAAAACCAATGTTCCTTTGATGAGCTAAGTCTCAAAAGTGAAGAGAGTCCAAGTTTTCATTTGGGCTGATTCAACCATTGTTGAATAACAAAATAACACCTGATTGATGAGCTCCAGCAGTGGTTTAGCTCCAAGCGCTTCTATTTTGCTCTCGTTCATACAACCTTGGTAATACCACTGGGCTTTCTGTTCAGCTTTGCTCAGACCCTTCATGCTGGTATTTTCTAAGAAAACACACAAAATTAATTCAAAACCTAAAATAAAAATGCAACAAAACATTCACAGACGGAAAAGTTCAACCAAATAGACCGCATCTGAATGAATACCTAATTAAATTTTTAGATGACCAACAACAGGATTGTTCGCACTAATATTGGAAGCAGCTGCTCATTGACAGAGCTACACAAAGACCAAGTATATGGTCAGGGTCGTAATCCTTCTTGATATTCTGTGTGAGGTTTCAACAGTTGGATGTTTTCAGCAGTGGCATTGGTACATACTGTACTTATTTAAATACCAAGGAATTCCACCATTTAAGTCTCATTATTCCTTCTGCTGTCCAGTATTTTGAAATTCGGATTTCTATTTCTGATAGTAATATTCACTTGACCAGGTAGTGTGCTTGACAGGCTAGCTAACTTTCTATCTCTAAACCACAGTGCTAATCTTTGTGTTCCTAACACAAAACAGAAAAGCAGATAAATTGCTAATACTGTGCTAGGTTGGCCAACAAAACGTCCAAATTTCATCTGCTCCAAAAAATCTACTCAGACCGTGCACAGAAGAGGGGCTTCAGTCTCTGTTGTCCTCAATATCTTTCAATTCTTTCTGCACACTTCAACTACAAATATAATAGATCTCCTCTGTGATACAGTGTTAGCGACTAAAGCTAACAGTCATGTAATGAGGGTAGAAATTAGGAAAATAGCCAGATTCCCTTACCTATTCACTGCCTATCCTCAAAGCAAGATCTGTTTCAGTCTTGTGTCTGTAAAAGGCTTGATTTCTCTGCCTTTCCCACAACATCACATTATCTCTGCTACCGCTAGAATGTGTGCTCCCCCCCTCAGGAAATCAATATCTGCTCTGCTATTTTGCTTTAACACATGAGTGAGTCTTCTAATCAACTCAACATGTAAACATCTCTCATTCTCACACATCTGCTTGTTGGCGTGTACAGACCTTATAAGGTACTGTATAGAGGACAATGAAACAAGACCCCCAAAAATACAGACAAGAATATTTTTGCTAATTTAAACCGGTGCTTTTATACCACCCCTGCAGTGCAGCAAACGGACCATCTCCATGTCAATCTGGATTGAGGCAAGCAAATGAAGCAAAAGGAGCCTTCTATCAAGCATCAAGTGGATGTGGAAGAACATGAACAAACTTTCCTAAAGACCAAATATGATCTTAAAATGTTTTATTGGCCCAATGAAGAATTCACATTTTGTGAATGTTAATTGGAGAGATATTTCTCAACGTTTACACAATTGACTTAACTAAGGATTAAAGTTAATTCAGTCTCAAAGCAGTATATTTATTTTTTTATACAATTGTTTGACTTCAAGTGAAGTTATTACTGAAATAAATGCACAAAATATTAAATAGAATTCTAGCTGCACTCAAAATAAGATGATCAGAAATAAGGCAATATGCAACTGAACAAATTATACAGAATACTTAATTGTTTTCATTTACTATTTAATCATTTAAATAATAGTTTCAGATATGCACACTTACCTAAAATGCAAAAAATCCAGGCTATTCTTCCTTCATACAAAAAAAGTCACTATGGTCCTTACCCAGTAAGTTCTTCATGACAGCCATGTTGTGTTCCCATAGGTTGCTGAACGGCCCCCAGCGGGATTTGCCCTCCGGAAGCGGGTTTTTCCTCATCCACCCCCCACATGCAAAGCCATAAAAATCCTGACAGGGGTCGACCGAGCGATCCAGAGCTTCTAGAACTGTACTTGCCACACTCACACAGGGCTCTGACAAACACATCCCTGGATGAGCTGAGGAAAAAAAACATGATTTAGTTTGTTCTTCAGAACCCTGAATGAGATATGGATGTTAACCAACAAACTTAAAGAGCAGCACAAGCTCTACCCATAAAGCGGATGAATTCATCCCCAAAGCAGTTCATCTTCTTTATAGCATAAAATCTAAACCTACACAGCTGTGATTGTGGCTTTGGATTTCAGTAAGCTACACATTCAGTGACGCACTCAAGCAGCACATCATAAATATGTTCTCCAAGAGCAAGATCCCAGGACATGAAGCCATCTGGAACTGTTCAAGAAGCCTATTCCAAAAACTCAGAGTAAAGGACATTTCTTTAAAGAGGGATTAACACAAATGTACATTTAAATGTTGGGACTGGCAGGTTGGGGGGGGGGGGGACAATTTCAAACTGATAATGTTTTTATTTGTTTCAGGTGTTTCCTTCATAAAGATCCATAGGATAATGTGTTTTGTAAAAAAAACTGAATGCGAAACAGATCTTTTTCATTAATGACCCACTTCACCACTATCAGGAAGCCAACTTAAATTATGCATAGCTTTTTTTCTTTTCTGTAAACTGCACATTCACACAAAGACTTGGATTTGCACTATTTGCAAGTCATTTAAATGTCAATGGCAAAACAGCAAGTATTGATAGTTTTACAGATGGGGTGCTGAAAATGCAATGCAGCTTGCCGAAGTTCAAATATTTAAACCTTCTCAAATATTCACAGCCATGTAAACAATTCAGAAGCTTCCTCTAGAGTAGTGTTTCTCAATTATTTTCTGCAATATTATCTTGCCATCATATTTATTGGCCCGTTGCCCCTCCTTTTTAGCACAAATAGAGGTTGATTAAGGTTTTTGACATTACAATTATTCATAGACTTTCAAATTCAACAATGATACATTTCATAATAAAAACAGATGTGATATGAAGTACTAAAGAGATGTGATATGAAGTACTAAACAAAAAAGATTTTTTTTTTAAAACCATACCATTAACTTTCATTTTGTTAAATAATATTCATTAACATTTGAAAACAAACAATGCCAGTCTTGGGAAAAACAAACAAATTCTTCTGTGTTTTACTTTTTTTTTAAGATGTAATGTGATTTACAGACATGCACTACTTTTTTGTAGTTTGACTTTAGTCTTGGGCATGAGAAAGCTGGATAAGAGTCTGCTGGAAGAGGTTATGCAAGCATTACATTTAATTTAAAAAGTAATTGGAGTGAAAGGGCACTGTTTGTACTTGGCTTATGAACAGATTCCAGTTAAGCTCTGCTAAGAAAAACATTTAGCCTTTAAACATATACCCCTTACTCAGAATCAGAAAAGAAGGCCAAAATACTAAGGGCTATGAAAACTAAACAGCCACAAAAGCATGCATAACACATGTTTTTAAACAGTAATCGGACTTGCATGAGGAACTGTAGACTGTTGAATTGTATGACGTGATATTCCAGTCAATTCTATAACTCTGAAGTGTTTAATCATTTTCTTAAAGCTCAGAAGCAGAACATTGAATATGCATGTTGAAATAGTGGTAGTTACTCAAAAGTAATAAGATTTTAGTTTACATACTGCATCTTTATTCATTACTTTTCTTTAGAACCTTAACAGCAACATGGCCAATTCATGGCAACAAACAATTCATTGTAACAAATTCAAAACAATGTTAACTTCACAAATTCAGTTTATCCAGTTTCGTTGTCATAAAACCCACCATACGTTGATTTTGAATAATAATTCTTTATTCTTTCTGGGTGGTTGTATATTAATTTAAGCTCTCATCCTGTAAAGCATCTCCTCCTCATGGATACATAACTAGAGTGTGTTTAACAGATATTCAGCCTTAATGTTCTATCCTCCATCATTTTGCTAGATATTGTATCGTGCCAATCCTAAAAAAAAAACTCTGGTTTGGTTCTACTACTTTGTACATGTCATACAGTTTGTTTTGTAATTGATGTTCCCATTCTTTTAGTACATAGTTTTATAATTTGCCTTAAATATGTTGGTGGTTATAAAATATATATCTGGGATTGACCCATTAGCCAAATTCACGTACAATTTAAGGTGGAAATTATAAGATTAACTTCAAAATGTAGAAAAATAAATACATAAAAGTTTCAAGAAAAACATGATGCATCTTTAATTTTAAATAGAGTGCAACGTCAACCCAGGGTGAGTTCTTTAATCGGCTATTTAACTTGCATTTGAAAGCTTGAATAATAAAAGCTTACAACATAATTTACAGAAAACTGGCAGTTAATTGATATCCAACCATGAAGAGTAATACCTATCCAAACAGAGAATAGTGAGTGCTGAATAAAAATTATACGAGATGATTGTGGCGTCAACAGAAAAGTTAGTCACTTACATTCTCTATAGTGTAACCCCAGTGATACGAAGCAGATAAACAGAGCCAATGACAGAGCGCAGACGAGAAGCACCAGCTTTCTCTCAGTGTTTGTTTTCTCTGTCCAGCACCGGAGAATCTGACCACGCTGAAAACTCACCTGACAGAAAAAAAAAAAAAACAATCACATACATTACAGTTAGACGACGATAAAACTCACTCAAGAAAAGAAAATTCTAATGCTTGTGAGATGTTTGAAGAAACATCATTTAATATTTCACCACCAGAATGCATTTCCAAAAGCATTGCTTAAGTTTACAGCAGAACAGGGTCAAGAATGTGAATCAATAGTAGATGATGGTCCCTTGACATCGCCTCACTTCACATGATCATGAAAACAACAAAGTGTTTATATATATATATATATATATATATATATATATATATATATATATATATATGTTGTCCAGCAGTAAAGACCGACTTACTCTACTCTATGGAAGGACTAGCTTCTGTATTGTTTACCAACATTCTATTACAAAACAATGGAAATAAGATTTATTTGAGTAGTTTGTTTTAATTATGCTGTAAGGCATGATTTATATTTCTAAGTCTTGGTTGAGACCAAAAACCAACATTTATCAGCTTTGGATTAAATAGAAAATATTTTTCACCAGCGATGAGTGCAAACATGTTTTTTACATCAAATCTTCACAGTGAAGCATAGGGCCTATTGGTCTTTAATTTAACAAAATATGCCATTATACTTCTGCCAACAAACAGTTTTTGTCCTGTTTATGATTTGCTGACAAAGTAGTTTAATCACAGATTCTGGTCATTAACATTAAATACTTGAGTAGTCGTTAAGCCACAGTTTTGGCATTAAATTTTTAGGCTAAACAACATCAGCACAGCCACAAAAAAAACCCTCCTAGTTTCAGGATATGTTGTTCTCTAAAAACGTATCTAACAGAAGTCTCTTTTCAATATAAACATCCCTAAATATCATTCCAACAATAAAACAATAAAAAGGTTCAGAGACAATGCACATAAAATAGACATTGTGAAAGAAAATTTAATCAGAACGACATTAAAGATGTAAAAGCTTTCTCCAAGAAACTGCTTCAGCAGCTGCAGCTATTTGTCCAACAATAAAGCAATGAAAAGGTTCAGAAACAACGCACATAAAATAGACATTGTGACAGAAAATTTTATCAGAACGACATTAAAGATGTAAAAGCTTTCTCCAAGAAACTGCTTCAGCAGCTGCAGCTATTAGCATTGTGAATTTTAAGAACATTTATTTTTAGGATTTGAAGATGCTGCAAATGCAATATAATAGATCCAAACAAAGAAATGTTTTTTCATCTTGAATCAATTCTCCTTATATAAAAGCTTATCGGGTGACGACTAAAACATTTATATCTGATTAACTCTCAGTATTTAAGTAGTTATTGATGCTTCCTTTTTATCCAACAAGCACTGCTTCAACTGAAAACTTGTTTAATCTTCTTAAAATCTGTCTAAACCTCCAAAATAAAAAAGGTTGACCTGTTAATCCCTTTTTTCCCCCTCAATAGTCAAAGTACTGTTTATTTACTTGATCAGATCTTTAAGGAATGGGTAAAAAACAGAAAAATTACATTTGCAACACAAACGACATTTAAGACACTCTACGCGCTTCTAATGGCAAGATGTCTAGCTTGTATTTGGTTATTGAGAAGTTTTCCAAAAGATTTAAAGATATGTGGGGTTAAAAACTTAAAAACATGTAAAAAAAATATTGTAAAATTCTTGGGTTCAAATGTTTCAGCGTAAAACACAGGAACAACTTATAAAACATTTAAAATAAATAATTTTGCATGACATAATGAAGCAAATTGAACAACCTGGAGATATATGGAAATCAGTAATGAGCAACACAAAAGGTTGAATTAAAATATGTTGCCGTATAAACATAACAAAGCCAAACTATAGAAAATGTGCAAAATTATTATAACTGAAATTCCAACATCTGCAAAATAGTATACTTTTGAGTTGTTATTCATTACAACCATTTAATTTTTAATTATTATGTTTCACCAAAAGAAAAAAAAATGTATCAATTCCCTTTTCCCATTTCATTCCATTCTTCTCATTGTGGTTACTGAAGTTACTGGGTTGTATTTGTTTCCACCTGTAGCTAATACAGGGCAAAAGGCCGACTACAAAGTGGAGAGGTCACGGTCACACTTTACTTCAAAGGGCAATCAACAGTCTTTAATTTATCTTTAACACATAATTGAAAATACAAAATGGGTGCCAATCTCAAGAATAAAAGAATAGTAAAAACATATCAAATTTACTCTTAAAAATGCTTCGTTTTAACATTTCTCAAACAAATGAAGCATTTGTGAGTAAAAAAGGCAATGTTATGTTTTACTTGAGATCCTCTAGAGCTCAATTTTGGGGGTTGCCAAGGTATCCACTCAACATCATAGATCACTACTCTATTTAAAATGTATTTGCTTATTTCTCTTCATTTTCATTTCGATTTTTGTTTTGAAGTTCTGTTTCATAAACCACTAACAGTGCTATTTATACATGTAAAAATCTAGTGATTGTGGCTTTGGATGAATCAGATGACTAAAAAGAACTTGTGAACCAACACATGACAGATGTTAGAAAGCCAGAGGAAGTGTCTTGGGGCAGTTTCCTTGAACCTGGCATTTTCTGTAAATCAGAACAACTCTTCCCAACTGACCTCCACCTCGATAGATTCTGTCAGTACATAGCCATCCACAAAGTACAGACAAACTCACCTGTGTGGTTGAAGTATGGTAGATCCCATCTGCCCCAGTATCCAACAGCTCCTCTTCCTCCAGAGTGGCTCGCTTATAAGCAGACATCTGTAAAGTCAAATGAAGAATGGTTTCCCTCAGTGACTCCATAACTGACCCGAACCTCTGCTTCCAAACATATTTCAGCAGATTCAGAAAAAAACTTGCCCCTCGGAGTTCTCAAAAAAAAAAAAAAAAAACGCAAAGCAAGATCTCCCCAACACTTGGTGGGTTTCAGTGCTGGGTGATCTGTAGTTGTGTGTCAGTTAGGTTTCCCCTTTCGCCTCCTTCCAAGCCAATCTGTCACCCCCTCAAACGTCAGCTACACCTAGGAAATAAGTTGCATGGTAGCCTCTGTCTTCACAACAAACATGTGGTCGTCTCAGCTTTCAATAGCACAGCCTCTGGTCTCCTTGTTAGGAATCCAAATAAGATATTCCTGGGAAGTTTGAACTGCTTCAAGTCGCAGGGAACACTAGCGTCAGTAAAAGCAGGAACTTGTGAAAAACAGGAAGGAGAGGGAACCTGGTGAACATACGTCAGGGGAGTGTGTGTGTGCATGACGGAGAGAATGTGCGCATTCCACAATAGATTTTCGGTTAGAAGTAGGAGGGGACTGTTAGAGGTGAGTTACCACCCACCCTCAACAGTACTTTCTGGGGCAGAGTGTTGGGCTTGAGCAAGGGCGCTCCCATTATATGCTTTTTCAGATACTTAGAATAGTCACCATAGACAGATATAGATAGACTGAACTGTAACAAATCATTGTTTTATTAATTCAAAATTCAACTAAAGAATGTTAGGATTAGCGCATATTTTAAGCTACATTAGTGATTTGATTGAATGAGTTTCACCCATGAATCTTAGGCTAATTAGCTTAAGAACTCCTCCATAACTTTGCAAAATAAGTTTTTTTTTAGTGCAGCCAATCTACAATGATCATAATCGATTAAGGAGATAAATTTATCACCACATAGCTTTAAACTAGCACACTAAAAACCAGCCAATAACAGATGACCTCAAAGGCCTTTCGGTTTTGGCCACAATTCTAGACAGAATAGCATAGTTATATCTATACGTAATTAACATGAGAAAAAGTCAGCAATCACCCATGAAAGTGTGCAAGCTCATCTAATAATTATGATTTCTAGTTCTGGTTGTCAATACATTTTATATTCTACAGATTTTTTTTGTTGCCATGTTTATCTTTCCGTCGCTCTTGGTTCGTGTCTGTCATACACTGAACACTGTCTCCAGAACATGACTAAACGACCACTTATGGTTACTTGCAAGAGGTTTGTATCGGTATTTTGTGTGCATGTTAGCAAAAGGTTACTTCTATTCGGCTCTAGTTCTGTTAAAATCCTAATTTCTGACTCAAAAACCTGTGAACATGAGAATACCTAAAGTTCAGCGGCATTTTTAAAGCAAACTGCCAATCAAGAGGCCTCCATGGCAATTGAACAGTTCCTGCCAGCTGGGGCTCTCAGATAGCTGACAAACACATCTACTACCAGATAACACACAGTTCATATACCAGGCCTGGTGAAACATTAACTACAGACCAAACACAGTCCCTCCATGAGCAGCGTCTAGTGCCACCTGATGACCCTGAAAAGGCAGGAGGAGCAACTTGAAGGCACTCGCAGAATGTCCAAACTACAATCAACTTGGGAGGGCTGAAATATCTTGAGATTAATGACTGCCAGACAAACCTGAAGGATTTAATTCCTACATACAAAGAGCATGCCTTGGGATAGAGGAAGTTTGAACTGAGCTTGTGTGTAAATAATAAGACAATGCAAAATGCAAAAATTCCTGGACTGAGTCGAACACGCTGGCTTTGCAAACCACGACCATGAGCCAAAAATGTGCAACTGATCCCATAAACATAAACCATTCAATTGTTCAACGCAGGAAAGCATTTCTCTGGGATGGCTGAAGCATTTGTTTGGCATTGCAGTATTGAATGTCAATGCACAATATTCGCAAGTATGTGTGTGGACTCGAGAGCATTTAATTTCAAACCCTTCACAAAAACTGGGATATAGACTGTGCAAGATATAGTGCAATTAAATTTAATATACTTTATATTTCAAGTGTATTTTTAAATAGTGAACTTTTTTTTTAATTAACACTTTTATATGTGGAACCATTTAAAGTATGTTTCACATACTTAAACGTATATGGCTTTAAATGAGGATGAATAACATCATTATTAGACTCAAATGTAATTTGACAAATTAAAACGTAACACATCGATTCTAAACTTAAAAAATATGCTTTCAGTGTATGTTAGTGTAAAACGAACATGCATCTTTCACTTAAGCTACATATTAGTATATGTGTTACAATTATTTCAATGCATCTTAAGTGTGAACGTGTGCAAGCGTAATTAAATGTTTACTATATATATATATATATATATTAAATGTATACTATATATATATATATATATATATATATATATATATATATATATATATATATATATATATATATATATATATATAGTATACACATACATATACATATACATACATATACATACTTTTTTTCTGCTTGGTATACAATCGGTAGGACTACATGGGTTAAAATGTAAAAAAAAATTTTGGTGTATTTTAATTGTCTACTTCAGTTTCTAGCCTTCTAATGTCCACTAAACAAGTAATCAAGATAAATGTGACAACTAGCTGATTTTGTAAAAGGAAATAAGATCACCCGGTAAAGACAATTAATTGTATGTGTGTGTTTGTATATTTGTGTGTGTATATATATATATATATATATATATATATATATATATATATATATAGCAAAGAGATGCTCAACAACTTGTTTATTTCCACTCTAGAGCTCATGTCAACAGAAGTGAACAGAACATGAAGTCTGATGATAAAGGTCACAACTTTTGGTGTCAGATATTTCCATCCATTCCTCCTCTCTAACATAACACCAGAGGAAAACTGTAATGTCTGCGGGAAGTTAACTAAGACATGATGTCTGTACATCTTGCAAACTTGTGTCGGGATCAAGTTCTTGCTGGTACAACTTTTAACTGCGTTCTACTATTACTGCTTGATCACACAAATACTAAATAGTATTAGCATAAAATATGGGCAATGTTTCTTATAATAGCAAAAGAGTTATTTCAATAATGAAAAGTCAAGTTAAATCAATACCTTCCTGTAACAATTCTTACAGTAAGAGAGAACGCATTTAAAAGTTAGTTCATACTGAAGTGAAACATTTAACAAACTTGAAGCTAACCGTCAAGATTGCAACCTTGCACAGCTCTGAAAGCTAGCTGCCTCAAGGCTCAGTGAAACGAGGCGAAAAGTAACTTAGTTAAGGGATAAACAAACTTTATGTAGCGTTACATAAAATATCCGCTTTAGTAACGCCTCAGCGTAATTATACTACACAGATATAAAGGCATTATAGAAATAAGGTTAATATTTGATATGGCGATAGGTTAGTGCATTGTGCTAAGTGTTACGTTTTCATAACTAATAATTTTAACAGCGTGCCAGCAGCTGCGCGCTATTCTGACAAAGTAGAAGTTAATTGTTACTTTTCCATTTTAGGACTTACTAGTGTCTGTAGAGAAAGCAGTCGAGCCAGTTCCCCAGTAATCTTGTCGAGACGTCAAATAGTTTGTGAACCACTGGACACAGCCCTTTAACCGCAAAACACTTGTAGATGATATTCATTATTTTTTTAACCAATCATATTTACAAAACTGATTCATACGTCCATCTCTCGGCCAATAGGATTGCAGTAGAGGGCGGATCTTGCTGTCTTAATGACGTTAATTTAGCCTTCAAGGAACAACCATCTCGATAATAATAAAAATGGCAAAAAACAATGATAAAACAGTATTATACGTGGTATATAGTAGTAATAGTAGTAGTAGTAGTAGTAATAATAATAATAACAAATATTGTTATACACGGAATACAAAAATATCTAGGCAAAATCTTTAAATTTTGTCTATATAAAGAATAAATACCTGGATGAGTTGGAAAGTATTTCGATTCTTTCTTCAATTTGCTGTAGACTGCTTCAATGAACCCATAAAGTCAGTGAATATCATTAAAATTACTTTCAAATCAGCTTTCTCGTCATTAAGCTATTATTAGTAACTATTTGACGTAAAAATCTTTCCGAAAATAACCTAATTCTTCACGTGAGAGCATGATGTCAGCATGCAAGCATTTTCTCACAAAATGTTTTGTGAAAGGTATAAGGAGGATTATGAGGATTATTGAAAGGCTTTGAGCTTTTCACAGCTGGAAATCACAGGGAGGTAAATGCTCACAGAGGGGTCAATGGGCGATCACCAGCCAAGCTCTGTGCCAGCCAGACTTTAATGAGAGAGAGATTGTTTTCTAATGGGCAATAAAAGGCTTTGTTATGCTGACACCTTGTGGCAGAAGATAAGCAATGCTGGTCTCAAAGCACATCATTAGCGCCTGAGAACTGAAATCAGAGAGTGATGGGTTTTAATTAGAAGAAATCTCATGTGACTTCTTGTTGCAACGTGCAACTTGGGTAGCCCTAGAGAAACACTTTTAATTAATTCCAGGTAACATCAAGAAGAAATACACGATGACATGTTGCTCATGTGTATGGGGGAGTGCAAGTGTCAAAAAAAAAACCACCACCACCAACAACAAAAGCAAAACTAAAGAAACAAAATCCACAATTAAATAGTTAATTAAATGGTTTAGTAACTTACAAAATGTAGCCCTTTTACAGTTTATGTTGTTATTACATACAAGACTTTGATTAAACATGTAAAGTTTGGTAGCGTTTCATTAATTAATTAATGTTACGAATAAAAATAATTCAAATGAAAGTACAAATTTGTGAATTACCGTCGTAAATTCTAGAATTTTTCGACCCATAACCCAAAACCATAGAAGGTGAAAGAGGATCTGTTACGGATCTCTGAAGATGAGGTCGCCTGAGTGACTGCCAAAATTATTGTTGAAGAGCGCCATCTTAGACTGTCGTCTCATTATTTTATCTCATCCAGCCTCTTTGATCATTTTTGAATAGTTTCCTTGCCTTGTTTCCTTTTCTCGTTCTGAACAGCTAGCCATACATAGTACAACGTTATGACATAAAACATATAAACTATGCATAGTGTTTATGACGAAACTGTAGCTTTTTAAAGTTGAAGGCTTATAGTTGGTATTGTCAGGCAGTTACATGTAGGCCGTTCATCACTTCCAACGCAGAAAAATTGGTAAAATGTGGGATATGACTTATTTCTCAAAAAAAAAATTTCACAGATTTTGGTGCCTAGCGATGAATATTAATTTAAAAGACTAATAAGGCTCAGGTGCTGCAGTGAAAAGAATTCGAGTTTTGATCAACTTTAACACTCAGATCTACGATAAGGCCTCGAATTTCATCATTTAAACATCACAAATCCTTTAAACGATGCAGATTCTGTTTATGCCCTAGATATGGCTAACCAAAAACCTCAGTTTCCTCCTGATGCTGGATTCTAAAGATCTAATAATGTGCCTTGACGGGCAGAGTAACAGTTAGGATCTGATTGGGATATGTTAACTCAGTTGGGTTGTTTCCATAAAAACAGTTTTTATGGAGTACATTTGATCAACACAATTTTTATTAATGTGCCATAACATTCCCCTATTTAATATTTTATAGTACATATTTGACCCCTCTAGACATTAAAAATGCAATTTTAATCAGACAGTTTAAATCACATCAAATGGTTGTGCTACGCCAAACGAGCGGTGTTCCTCCCACTACCGTGCTTCCACCATGGCCCCTACTGCTTTTTGTCTTTTTTTAGTTGGCAGACAAACTTTTCATTATTCATCTGATGTGGTTTTATTACTGATACACTTCCTGATCAGTCAGCATGTACGTCAATCATTGAGATGAGCTGCATTAGCGGTTCTTCAGATTGGATGGTGGGCTGTCCTAATGCCAATGGCCATCGTTATGGCCAGCCGGCTGTGAGTTTCCATAAAAAGAAAATGTAATTACACACACATGCACAAACCTGAATCTGAACACGACTTGAGGCATGTTTTTGATGAGGGCGCAATACTAAAAAAAAATTTCTGAAGTGAACATGATACAGCATATTTAATTACAATTGGTTTTAAAAGAAGTAATGGCACAGTAAAGAAAACTCTACCCTTTAGTCAAATCATAGCAAGTTAACACATTTATTTCATAATTTTAAAAGCGTAGCTTATATTTGTCACTTTTATTCATCCATAGTTTGGTGCGCTTCTATCCATCAATACGTGTGAACCCGTTTTTTGGCCTTTTTATCCATTTAATAATTAGAAGCACGTTAACTTTACAGCAAACACATTGTTCTATGGGGGTTTAAAAACTTCCTCAGGCAAGTATTGAACAGAATTAATCGTTTTAACAACGAATTCTGTCGTAGACTGTTCGTCTCAAACACCACAACAGGAGGAGCTCGCGCTTCAGAAAGCGTTGTTCTCAACAGTGGACTCCGAACCGGTGGTCTCCCTCCCTCTCCCTCTCTCTCCCTCCTTCTAATGTCGGTATAAAAGCTCGATTTAAGTGGAAAGAGCAGCACGTGAAAGCGAGTAGCTGTGTCTCTGGAACAGCAGAGCTCCACGCTCACGGCTCTCTCTGGGTGAGTAGCATTCTTTATACCGCTGCTTCTGCTCAATGACTCTGTTCATGCCTCACTTCGTGTGACTGGGGTTCTAATGGCTGGAGTTGGAGAGAATGCTCGATTTCATTTAGTTTTATTCAACAACTTGCTTGGTTTCATCGGAATATAGCGGGAAGCCACTCTTTCAACTTGGAGATGAATGAGTCGCTTCAGCGATGTGAGAAATACTGATGGCTTTCTTGTTCTGTGAAGCGCCAAGCACGTTCTGGCAGCAGATAGTGAATAATCGGAGAAGATGAGAGGATGCATTTGAAGAAAATGTCTTGGGGCAGTCACTGTACAGAAGCTGCAAAGGTTTGAAAAAAAAAAAGCTGTAACCAATTATTTTTTGGTTCCTTTTACAAGTTGTTAAAGTTGTAAACTGTCCTTTTATAAAGGAAAATTGGTATCAATGAACAACTGAACTATTTAAGAAAATCTGAACTAAATATGTCAAGACCTGTCCTTGACTTTGTCCTGAAGGGGTCCTCTTTTGATTTGTGATGCCCTCACAGCATGACAGCAAAATGGCTTCCAATAGGAACGTGTGCATGGTTGGTGTTAGCAGATTTAAATATAATTTAGAGGACACTATTGTAGCTTAAGTGTGTGTTCAAAAGTTTTAAATAAAACAGTCATTACAGGCTCATTTCAATTAAAACAATCATCGCCAGAATAACACTTCATCAGTATTTTACTCTATCAACATTTAAGTAGTTTCAATGTTTTATTAAAGAGGTTTATTTTCCTTCAAAAGAGCCCATCTTTTTTATTGGAGAGAATGAGAAAAAAACATGATAGAATAGCACATAAAACCTTTTGCATCCAAGTTCACTTCAATTTTAAAACAAAAGGACATTTTCATTGGCGTTTACACTTCTTTGTTGTGTAAGCTTTGCTATTCTCGAAGTCTCTCTGATTTTCTATTCACACTCAAATAAATACCCATGCCAAATTGGACGATTGGTGACAGTAAATTGATGATGAGTGTGAATGGCAAGCGTGTGTGTTGTCTGGGTGGGATATACTAGCAGTATTTTGTTTGAGAGACCTGTGACTATACTCAGGGAACACAAGTGGGGAAAAAAGTTATGCAACAAACATCCTTTAAAAGGAAATTAAATATAGGTTTAAACAAAACAAGCTACCGACTCAAGTGCAATGCGGACATGTTAATTGCTTCCAAATTAAGATAAAAGCATTGCAATAATTTCACTAGTTTAAAACGCATACAACTTTTTTCATCACACTACTCTTGAGGCGAACAAAGACCTTTCCCAAACTACAGAACAATCAACAAGCTGCCAGATATATTCCTCTAACTTAATGCATGTTTATGAGCTTTTCATCTACCATGAGACAGAGACTGATGTCCATGGGGTGATAACATAGCTGCAAGACAATCACACCTTGATTTTAAAGTTATAAGAACATATTATTTACTTTTCAGCACCTCCTTAAAACATTTATAATTCAGCGAGCCTTGAAATCAGATTATGTTTGTTCATCTTCTTGTGTTGGGGTGTTTTGTTCCCAAGCTTATTAAAGATTGTGTGTTAATGTTTGATGTTGAGCGATTGAATGGCCTCCAGGATGTTAGTGGGAGGTTAATATAACTCAATTTTATGTGATGAGATCCTAATGTTCCTGTTTATTAGAGCCGCAAAGTTACTGTCATGCCTCCAGGGATTTACTCCCATTATAAAAGCACAACAGGTCCTGATAAAACAACACATCTGATTAACTGTGGAAAATAAGATGAGAGTACATTGAACCTGACGCTCCCTGAGGCATCGAGGGGAAAATCTTGAGCGCTTTGTTTTAATGTTGCTTTGAAAGTTTGGAGAGACTTGTGGAAAGATTTTCTCCTCGCGTAATAATCCTAATCCTGCTCATCCTGACCTGTGCACAATTCTGCAGCTCTCAAACATATTGTAGCTCACTCAGTGCTTTGAAAACAACAAAGGTGGCTACTCCACCTACTTTTTTTCGATAGAGATTGGAAACTTGACATTTTGAGGCTATGAATCGTGAAGGAGTTTGGATTTTGGTAACTACTTTTTTCTCCGGTTTGTTGCTCCTTTGTGTTTTTGCGCTCCTGTGTTTCTTTACCTGCAGACTGGCTTCAAGGATTCTGCCTGTGGGAGCTCCACTGCGTTTTTAACAGACCTTGTGAATGAGCCTCAACCATGGTAAAAGTCTGAGTTTGAGAACTAAGATGGAAAATGCTTAAATGGCATCTGCCTGCATTCATGACTATTGATGGATTTAACAGGTTTTGGCATCTGTTCACGAGAGAATCCTCTGACATATCAAGGTCTATAACAGAATCAAATTGATTACAAAGTCACAAAGCTTTTAAAAATGTAATTTAGTCCAGCGATGGTAAAGCAGAATCCATTACTTCAATCTCAGTAATATGGTTATGTAACATTGAATCATCTTTAATCGTCAGTTTTTATTCATGGCGTTGTCTGTCAAGATAGCAACTAAAAATAATGTGTACATGTTATATAGTTTTAAAAGGACTTTTATATCAACATTTAGTCTGTAATAATGTTAAATACTGTATTTTTAAAACATTAGGTGAAATACTGTATCTTAAAAACGACTGGTTATAATTATGTCTAATACGTTCTGTTCGTAATGCTGAATTTGCAACTCTAGCTTTTCAAATTCTTATATGTATTTAAAAAAAACGTATTAGCAAATCTTAGAAAAAAAAACTAAATTAAATTGTGTTATGAAAAACATATTCAGTTTTTAACAGCGCACATTCATGAAAAGCTCTCAACAACTAAAGAAAACAGGCTTTTAGCATGTCTATAGATGTCCTTAGAGTCTATGGTTCTTATATATTTGGAAAATAGGCTTTTATGGGCAGCTTCAATGCTTGTATGATTGGTAATGCACCAAAGTGGTGCAAAATACTATTAAAGACTTTACATGAAGAAAATTCATTTATTGAGACTTTCCCTCAATGTTTGTATTAGGCAATACATTGTTTTTTTAGAAAGTGCTAAAAAAAACAAGCATATTTGGATTTATGCACTTTTTTGTGCTTAAGAATGTTGTAGGTCATTTTCACTTCAAATTTCGGTTTAAAAGTGTTTTCAAAATATTGTCACAATTAAAGTGGGGTGATGTTCCTTTCATTGTGCTTCTCCTTCCAACTACATAAAACAGATTATGTGTTGTATTAAATATCTGAAACATTCTCCAATGATTTAAGCATAATAATCTAAAATATACTTATGTTGCATTGTTTTTCAACTGTTTATCAAACCATAGCAATATGTGCTTTGTCAATATTTCCACTTGCTTCCACCTTTAACGGAGAGAAACTTACAATACGAGTAATTGTGTTGGAGTAAAACAAATATTCATAGCTTACCTGCAATGCAAGATCACCTACATTTTCAGAAGCTTTTGTTTGGGGTTGCAATTTTTTTGACTGTTTGGATTCCATTTTTATTATGAGAGGTGAATATACGTTGTGTTTAGATCACCTCTTAATAAAACATCTTTACATTCACACTTAGGAAGTCACTTGTAACCCACATCACAATCTATAACGTCAATGAAGTCAAACCGGCAAATGGAACAGAGCATGCGGTTAATACATAGTGAAACAAAGGAAACTATATTGGAAACAGGTTGAAGTAATTTGTTACCGGGAAAATAATTAGACCAAAGGAATTAGCAGAATTAGCACCCATTTTAGCTTCTGAAATTTCTATGTGATCTGTTGTGCACCGGGTTGATCTCTACCACCTGGAACTCGTTCATGCTCATTCCTGCTTCACTCAATCATTGCCTGCACCTATCAGCCTCATGTCTCCAGACATATTTAGATCTCCATTTTCTTCACACTCCTATGCAATCATTACATTAAAAGATTGTATTCCATTGGATTGGATTGCGCTTCTGTCTTCTTTATTACCACTGAGTATTGCTAGCTGCTAAAGCTAACGTCTCAATTATACCTTATGGTTTCTTCAGAACTCACGTTTGGATTACTTACTACTATTAAAACTGTGTTCAAATGTTTGTGTGTTGAAATGGATTGATGTTGCTGTAGATAAGTTGTGAATTTTGGGACTTTTTTTTTTTTAATTAAATGTTAAAAAGTGATATTGTGTTTCTCTGCTTTGTTCAACATGCATATTTTCTCTGAAATTAAGAACCTTGTTACAGAAAATTGTTTCGTTGGAATAATCTTGGACGAGTACAATGGCTCGTTTCCTGTTTGGAAATTATTGTAAACAATGCCAAAGCTTTTGCAACTAATATGTATAATTTACTACACTCTTCACGTCGCTGGTGATTGATGCTTCCTGTGCACTGATTAAAGAACTTGTATCCGAGATGTGAAGTGAATTGGGGAAGTGTACTTTGTAATCGAAATCTTGCAGTCTGATGCTTCAGAACAGAAGTGTCCAGTTAATCAGCTTTGTCATGCCTATTAAAGCACCGTGTGCGGTGGTACTCAATCCCATTAAAGTGACCTTGACTAAAGAGTGGGAGATGGTGTTTCATATTAATGTAGCTTCATTTTCAGGTGGGAACACAGTCTTTGGTAGATGGATCTGAGATTGATGATTTTTTTAGTATTTAAAAATTCACATTTCTATCCGAGCCATTTCTATCCCTACAAAAAGGAGCCAAACTATTTACCAATAAACAAGAAATACAATTATAATTTCATGTATAGTTCTCTGTTAGAGGCTGATGAATGCACCAGAATCACATATTGAAAGCAGAACATTAATGTTTCAGATACAGCTATCGCTGAGTACTAAATTTAAAATGACATTTTTCAACTTTTTGTTACAGATCTGAGTGTTCTTGAGTTATTCAGCTCACACACCCGGAAAGAAGATGAAGGCCTTGATTCTCCTTGTCCTTGGTTGCTTGTTTTGGGGAGGAAAGACAAAGCTGCCATTTCCAGGTCAGTTTACTGTACATATCTATGTTGCTTTGGATCAGTTATATGATATATACATTGGGTTTCAACATTATTTACTTCTACTGAAGATACGTTTTGGAAAATTTGACTACAAACTGTTTTCAAATGCTCTCATAACTAATCAAGACCTTTATGAACTTTTGGGATTATTGTAAAGATTTCGGATGAATCAGGGTTTCACAGACTGATGGAGGGAAAAACCTGGAATGGTAATTCAACCAATTTAATAGTTTTATACTTTCAGTGTAAGGGTAAGTTCTATAGCTTACACAAGCAGCTATAACATAAATGTCTGTCAGTTACATTAATTTATTCTTACCTGTTTTCTGTGTTTACCTCCGAGAAGAGTGTAGATTATATTTACTTTGCTCTACCAAATCTAGAACAGATAAACCAGTTGGAAATTAGAGGGTTAAAAAAAATAATATTAAGACAAAGGATGCAACATTGAATAATTTAAAAGAATTAAAATTGATTACTAAACAAGTCAGCAATGAATTTCTTAATGAATTCGTTGTGTTGCAAACTTCAGGTTGAGATAAAAAAATCTCATTAAGATTATTGTTCTTACCCCATTTATAGATAATTTTTAGCAAACATTCACTAATATATGTATCTTCATTTTTACAATTTTAGACTGATAAGATAAAACAACAAAGTTATTAATTTTATTTACATTTATTAAAAAATAATAGTAATCTGATTATTCGATTATTAAAATAATCATTAGTTGCAGCCCTAATTAAGACACAATTAAAAGCAATATGAACTGTTCTGTGCATTTCTAAATCATATTTCAAGAGAGGTTTCATGCACATTTTCTGTTGCATTGGGGAATTACTAAAAGCAAAAATAAATATTTGTCTGTTAGTATTTAATCCTTGGTACCCTTACTTGGAGACTTAAATATAAAATTACAAAGAAAGTTACGCAGAGCCAGAGAATTTAGAGTCTAAATGCTCCATTTGGAGAGGTCAAGTTATAAAAGAAAATTCTATTCTCTTGACTGGGATAGCATGTAATAAAACGGAAGTTCAGGAGTTGTTGTTGTATGTTGATTTTATACATCACTCTGATGAAAAGTTTAGCTGTATTCACCTTAGACCTGCAATATTATATCACGTGAAGCAGCAACAACAACCAGATTGGAGAGATGAGAGAATGTGTTCTCTAAAATCTTGTTGAAAGCAAGTTAAACGTTTAATGGGTCTGAAACTGAGCAATTGAGCTTTGTTTTCTCCAGTAAGATTGTTACCAGGTCAATCAGTGAACAGTGGGCTGTGAGAAAAGATGTCATTTTCGTCCTTATGTTAAATTTGTTGTCAGATATGGCTAGACAAAAATATAGCGTCTTCTTGCACTATTGAAAGACCAAGTTAAGGAGATTTGTGCTGGTCAACTCCATGTGCATGATGACTGATATTGATATTAGTGATGGTCGCTTCAATTTGGTGTTTGGTAGCCTCGAGGCATTTCAGTAACGTTAAGCTCAGATATTAAGATTATTTATTGTTGGCTCAATAACTTGAGTTATAAGTGCTGAAATTAAAGTTTGAGAATGTTTTATAATTGTATATAGCAAGAAACCTGTTTTAGTCTAAATATTCCTATTTCTACATTTGCGGAAATGCGTAATAGGAAGTGACTGAACTGTAGTCAGATATCAGATCTCCGCAGATATCTGTGCTACGCCTATGTCCCACTTCTCTGGACCCATATTTGGTTACCAGGAAATGATGGTTGCCTATGCTCATTTTTAGCTTGTTTCACAGCTCATACAAAATGTTGTGCATGCTACAGCCATGTTATATAATGTCAATGGTATTGACGGGTATGCCCAAGCAGCAAATAGGAGACGGGCAAGGGAGCGCCTACAAAGAACCACCAAAAGCTTAACTCTAAAATACTCTACTAACACAAGAATATATTTATTTTTTGTGCTTAAAAATGGAGAATAATGGGCACTTTCTTTGGCATAAGATACACATACATATTCTTTGTATGTTTATCATAAGACTCTCTACACTCACCTACACTCACTTTGGCTCAAAAATGTATGTTCTGCTACCAAACTAATTTTGAGATCATTATGTGGTAGGGACTGGTTTTAAACAGGCTGGAAGTAGAGTATCCCTTTTTGCCATCTGAATGATTTTGAGTTTTGTAATTTTTCATATATGCTACCTCATGAGCAAAGAATTACCAGTTGCAGTACTATGCAGAGAGCGTCACGGTGGCGCAGTGGGTAGCATGGTCGTCTCACAGCAAGAAGGTCGCTGGTTCTAGGCTCGGCTGGGGCAGGTGGCATTTCTGTGTGGAGTTTGCATGTTCTCCCTGTGATCGCGAGGGTTTTCTCCGGGTGCTCCGGTTTCCCCACAAGTCCAAAGATATAAGTGAATTGAGTAAGAACAATTGCCCATAGTGTTAAAGTGTGAATGTGTGTGTGAATGTTTCCCAACGATGGGTTGTGGCTGGAAGGGCATCCGCTGTGTAAAACATATGCCAGAGAGTTGGCGGTTCCTTCCGCTGTGGCAACCCCAAAAGGGAAGAAAGCCGACATGAAGATGAATGAATACTATGCAGAGACTGCTAGAGCTCTCAAACGGCAGTGTGACTGGCCAATTCGAGAGGCTTCTTCAAGTTCTTTCTGTCTTTTATATAAAATGATGACTGATCTGGTTCTCCCATTTTCATTGAGAAAGAATATAAATTATAGACGTCTTCCTCCCTAATGCTGAATAACAAACAGTGTCCCATGCTAATTATATCACCAATGTAACTGAACCGTGTTGTTTTTTTAGCATCACAGCTTTAATAGAAAAAACATTAATTACAGTTTTTACGACCGAATTGAATAATTGTTAATATTTCAGAATGTTTGACAGTTCAGAAGTTTATAATTTCATGAAGATTTTAATATCATGGTCACAACATCAAGAAATCAAAGTTAATCGTCACACTTATAATATCTGCTTTTAATGATTACCTATAGGTCAGTCAGTATATTTTATAATCTGTTAGAAATAAAAGTCCTCTGTAAGATATCTGCTTCATTAACAATGCAACATTGTAGGCCATTGCTTTAAAACTTTAGGTTGACCTTGTATCAAATATAAACACAGGAAAAACTCATTTCAGCCACTCATTATCTTCAATAAGACGATTGGACCTTCGGGGCAAAAACTCCCTGATATGTTCATTGACATGACTTCGGGTTTAAGAAGCTTATGCAGACTGAAGGAAAAATGCATTAAGTAGAAGTTCACAGAAGTCCACAATTTGTTAGTCAGCTCTGTTTAGTTTAGCACAGCAAATTCATAATCTCAAAATGGAGACTTCCATCGCAGGGGATAATCATTATCTTGTTTTGCAGGAGCCTTTTTGCTGCTTGTCTGTTATAATTTGTGGGTAAAAGTGTAAACATGTTTACTTATGGCTTATAGAGCAAGAACAGAATCCTGATTTCTGGAAGGACTGGGCCCAGCGTTCACTTAAAAATGCTTTGAAGCTTCAAGAACTCAACAAAAACATTGCAAAGAACATCATCCTTTTCCTTGGTGATGGTAAGTTACACCAGACATACACTTTCAGATTTATTGTTAGCATGTTAATGTTTATGTTGTCTTAAAAATTGCTGTATAAGAGTTCAAATGTGCTTTTATATTATGCATTAACTCTGGTCAGCATGTCCCGTTAAGGAGTAACAAGGAAATTAACCATTGTCAATTTTGGGCTTGGACTTCAGTACAGTGCAGGTTTTTTGTGACCAAGAGCAATTGGTTTCAAGATGTCAAGACGACATCGGCCAACAATAGCAAGGAAGGGAGGAAGATGCAGTCTGCTTGCTACAAAGATAGAAATCATGCAATTTCATGAGAAGAATGTGGTTTATTGTTCACTGCATCCGTGTAAAGGTAGAAGACAAATCTTCAGAATCCTCTGCTTGACTCGTGTCAAGTAGATTTATTTCACTGCTCACTGTCCACAAAACAATAAAGCGCACACACCAGATGATTTTACATCCAGGATTATCTATAGAGCTGAAAGAGGAAGATTTGGATCAGCTGACTGCTTGTTTCATCCATTATGATTATGAAAACTCAAATGGATTTCTTAGCTAGTCTGGAAACAGAAACAATATGAGAGAAAATCATGATGCTTAAACGTTAGAAATGTAAAAAAACAAACAAACAAATCTAATGCTACTACTGAAAAAAGACAAAAGCATTCCTATATATTGTTTATAAGCAACAAAAACAGTACTTCACTAATAGTCATTGTATGTGCACAGAAATTAGGATATTCTTATCATTTGTGAACTTGAAGAGCTCATAAAATGTGTGAAGGTTTAAAACAGTGCCAAGAACGCCTCCATCCACCCCCTCAAGCTCCCTCCACGCACAAGTGCCTGAAAGTAAATGCATGGTTGTTTCTATGTTGAGCAGCAATGCAAAGACACAAATCTTTCAGCGGTCTGTTGTTTTAATGTGAGCCTACCCGGACCGTATCTTCTTTTTGATGGTGTGCTTTTGTTTTTAGTTAAGAGGCAGATTGTGTGAAACTCTCTTATAGAGTGATTGCCCCAGAGTTCGATTCAATCCAAACCTACCAAGTGTGAACATCCCAGCAGTATCCACTCTGTCAGTTCATCCAAAGATTGAGTTCAAAGAAGCAATGAACTGTTTCAAATAGGAAGTCCTGAGTTGAATTGTGAGATGCATTAAAAAGACTTCAGAGAGATGTGTGACGGTAATCTTTGGTTTAGTGTTTACACGCTACAGTTAGCAAGTCAAAAGTAAGTTTTTGCATGAGTCTGATAAACAATGTGACAACACATTTATTGAGTGCGAGCACTGTAAAGCAACCCAACTAATTACAGTTTGTTGAATAAATGTTTTCTGAAAAACATAATTCAGTCAATTAGTCATTTTTGTTGGGTTTTTGTTGAATAGTTGTTGACTTTTTTTTTAAATGAGTTCATAATCTCAGTGGCTGTTGTTGACTGGATTAAATAAGTATAATCAATCAATAAATCAACCGATCAATTAATAAATCAATCAACAATTGAATCAATCAATCAAAATGTTTTATAGAGCATTTTCAGCAGTTGCTTCAAAGCAGCTACAAAAAGACCTAGTGGGGATTAAGAGTTAACTAGGAATTCTTGTTGGATAACTCTTTCTGTTAGAAATAGAATTAGAACCATATAATGCTAACTTAAAGGTAAGGTGAAGTAAACTGTACCAGTAATCTCTGACTCTTTTTTTGTATTTTATAAAATCCTGGTTTAAACTAATTTTGGAGTGAAATAAAGCAACCAAAACACGTATTTTGTATCGATTGGGGAAAAACAAAGAACCCGAGGCAAAAATCCACACATATGCAGAGAAAGATTGTCCTCGGTGAAGAACCCCTCAGAGGCAGCCTCGCTGACTGGGTCTGGTGCTAATCACCTCCCCAGCATAAAGCCTAAACTTAAGATCCATCAATGAACAGATCAGCTGTTAAATCTGTCATTGTTGTTAAATCAACAAATAAACAGTGCTTTGAACAGCGTAACACAAACAAAAACAGGTGATTTGGATCAGCTGCAGTATGTGTGATAAATGATGGAGATAGGTTAGATGTGTTGAGTAAATAAAAAAATGTTCATTGAGTCAGTTTTGGGGAAGGCTTAATTAACAATTATATGTTGATTCAAGTGCATTTCAAGAGATTGCAGGAAATGCTGCCAGCAGTAGCAGCTCAGTTTAGTAGTTCTTGTCACGATTTTAATCTCACATTCAGTTCTGGCTATCTCTTAAAGACTAACAGTTGTTTAACATTTTTTTATTTAGATTTTGGTTTGATTTAAAATAACTGGGATGAGATTCCATTTCAGTTTTAGATTATCAGAATCAGATTTTAGATATCAGATTATCTAATACCTTTATAACTTTTACTTCTTTTATAACTTTTACAAGCTACTTCTCAATGTTTAGAGGGATGTTGTTTATGAATTATTGTGCTTGTTTTAGACAATTTCAGTGTATGGATGCAAGTAGTGTGGAGAATAAAAGCAAAACAAAAAGTGAGGAGGGTTTGTAATATGTTTTAATACAATTTCAGCCTTGAAGAGACAGTGAAATCTATCTAAAAACAGTTTGTCACTATTGTTATGGTTGTAATATTTTTTTATGAATTGAAGTCGGATCCCCAGATTATATGAAATTACAGCAAAAATCAAATTCAACATTTTCTGATTTAGAATCATGTATTTTCAAGCTTTAGAGTTTTAATTGGACTCTTATCATTCTTCGCTGAGCTCCATCTTCCTCAAGTGAAAGAACATGAAGGAAAAATCTCTTGTTAAATGTAGTCCATCATGTCTCTTTTGTTGTGTGTAGGGATGGGTGTTTCTACGGTCACTGCTGCCCGGATTTTAAAGGGTCAGATGAGTGGACAATACGGAGAGGAAACTCAACTGGAGATGGACAAATTTCCATATATAGCTCTCTCTAAGGTACTCCGTACACAATGTTATCCAATCAACTCATACGTTTGAGTTTATAATCACCTTTAATAATAACCCACAAAAGAGCTACAAATGATACCCTCTGAAACTATGACAATAAACTTTTTTCAGCTACATTATTTGTCTGTTCATGTAAATGTTACTTGCATATAAAATCAAAAGTTCAATTTGAAATCATTTTAAGTTAACTACTCACTTTTTCCCAAGCCTTGAATGAAACATCCCCTGGGTTAAAAGTACAAAGCTTCTTCTAAAATTTGCACCTCATTATTCCGGCAGAGGAGGGATGGACTTTTCCCAGTAAATCACAGTGATCCATTAAACTCCTACTTCCGGAATTGCTGCATGGTCTTCAGAATTGAAGTCAAAGTGCCACAGCAGATTCAAACACATAGAAGGAAGAGAGCACTTTCTATATAAGGTTAGAGATGTTAAACATTATTGCTTCTAATTAAACTGCAAAACTGCAGCATTTCACAAACAAGATGCCTCAGGTGGACAACACCCCTCCTTAGGCTCAGAGAGAAAAAAAGATCCAGATTGCTGTGCAGCCATTTGTGTGACCATCTCCGAAATTATCTTTTTTGGCAATGTTAAGTGTCTTAAATCTCTGGTTTTATCATTGGTTTCACATACATACCATATGAGGACACATACTGCATTGCAAGTTATACATAACTTCTTATGCTTCCTATCCTACTTCTATTAAAAGTCACAAGTTATTGCAAAAAAAAAAAAAAAAAAAAAAAGCTTTTATGCTCTGGAATTAGTTTTTTTTTCTCACCAAATTTGTGTGTTATAACTGAAAATGTCATCTGTAGACATTTATTCAAAAACACACTGGCCCTGATACTGTATGTCATTTACCCCACCCTTATATGACACCTATTATTTACCAACACAAAGGGGGCAAAACTTTTACATAAACAATTATATACACCATCATGCTTTTACTCAGCTGCTTCAAACAGAGGTCAAATAAGTACATTCATAACATTGATAGTAACTCATGGAAAAATGTAAATGCTATTAAGGGAAAATGTTCAACTCATGAATTAAACTCTATTGTTGTCTATAAGATTTAGAAGTGTGATTTGTCCTTAAAAGTCCTGAAATAAGTAGTCAGTATTCTAATCGCTCTTCCTGAATAAACCTTTTTTGAAACAGAATTGCATAATGCATTTGTGTGGTCCTCAGTGAGTGCACTTGTATTCACAACCATAACCCAGCATTTTGTTAAATAGCGACTGTTGAAATGGTAATTAACCTGTTTCTGTCAATTTAATGAAGAGCTCATGAAGTGATGTGATGGGGTTATTGTTTGCATTCAGTCATGCTCACTAAAATGACCTCAGAACTGAACATTTAGAGTGACCATGGAGCTCGCTGGTCAATTAATGTCTGTCTGTCCGTCCATCCATCCATCCATCCATCCCTCCCTCCCAGTGAGACAGGGAAAGAGAACATTGTGAAGAAAAATTGTCTGCCTTTTTGTCAATTTCTTCTAGATGTGATGTAGTATTGTATGTGGTTGGAAAGTTCGGGAGGATAAAATTGACTTTAAAAAATAGATTTTTAGGCCCATATGCGATCTGTATCTGATATTTTCATGACAGTCTGAACAGCTCAATTCAGATTTTTTTCTAATCCGATCCAGGTCACTTCCATATGTGGTAGCTGATTTTTTTTTTACACAATGCAACTTCAGTCTGAACAGCCAGGGCACATTTATTCGACTTTTGATTCATTGTAAAGGGACAGACGTTGTTTTTCTGGGCGTGGCAGGAATTAATCATGGCTGAGGGTGGAGCTGAACGAAATCAGTGAAAGGAAAGTGAAGTGACAGTACTAATAAATTTTTCTTCTTTGTCTTCTTCTTGATATGATTTGGTTGAAAAGCTGGTGACTTCAATCAGAAACGAATTTCAATACAACCACTCAATTGCCACAAAACTCATTCTCGTATATGTTTACTTTCATTTTGTTCAAAGCCATTGTCTGTGCATGCACACTTTACTGCGAGTTGAATTGAGTTCATGCACAAGACTGATACAAGTAGCATATTGAACAGAGTAATGTGAACAAGCACACACATTTTTTCAGTTAATAAAAAAAACTGACCTGCAGTCTAAACGTAGCCATAGACTCTCTTGGTTTTCTTTAAAATCAGCCAAAAATCCAAATCAGTTTTGAATCATTTTGTACAGGAGTCAGGAAGATTTAATATGTAATATTTTTGTATATATTAAATAGTAAGTAACAATCCCAAGTTATTAATTTCTTAATGAGCATTCCTATCATCAGAGCACTTCTTTGTTCGGGTGGTCATCTGAGAGGACCTTTTGATTGCCTTTGTATTGTCTCACAATCTAATGTTGGTTGCTTTGAATAAAATCATCTGCTATATGTAAATCATCAAACATACATGCACATGAAGCCATGATCAGAAAATCTGAAAAATATCAACACATGGACACTTATGGTTCTATGTATTTTTCTCCAGACATATAACACCAATGCTCAGGTACCAGACAGTGCAGGGACAGCCACGGCGTACCTCTGTGGTGTCAAAGCCAACGAGGGTACGGTTGGAGTGAGCGCAGCTGCTGTGAGATCCCAATGCAACAGCACTCGGGGGAACGAGGTCACCTCCATTCTTAAATGGGCCAAAGACGCAGGTGAGATGCTTTGCTTGCCTCTCTCACACATGATGCCTGTGGCCATTTTCTTTTGCAATTACAAAACAGATGAGGTGTTTGTTCTAGGCTTGTTTTTCTGCCAGCGATCCATTAACTTATTTTTACATGAGAGAAACAAAGGTGACACCAGCTCGAAAACCAGGTTGAGAAGATAAAGCCTGAGGAAAGCGGAAAAATCATGTCTTTATCTGAGGTGAAGGAATAAATGAGAAGAATGACAGTTTGACTGATGAGCGCAATACGCAGGCGGCTTGCTCATACTTTATTCTCGAGTTGAAAATAAAAACAAATGAAGCGTTTTATAAGATGGAAGTCCTCCGCTGAAGGTAGAGGTGAACGAATTTAGGTGAGTGGAATTTTTATGACATGAGCAGAATAAACAGTTTAAACTCCAGAAGAGGAGCAGTCTAATGTGTTTAAAACTGATAACTTCTAAAGGTTCTGTCTTGAGTGCTACATCAAGAAACTGTGACTATAGCCAAACATGTAAAAATTATTTTTAAAAAGTTGAAAAATAAAACCCTGATTATTTTGAAGAGTTTTAAAACGCTCTGAATTTAGTTGCCATTTACCAAATAAGATTATGCTTATGAGTTTCAAAAAAAGTTTTTTTTTAATCAAGTTTGTATTTCAAGCAGATTTGGTTAAATGTGTGGCTTACATTCATCAAATTACTTTACAATGTCTGTGTTTTGTGGGTGAGAGGTAGAATTAGCCATAGTTATCTTATTTAAACAGACAAGAGTAAACTTCCAAAAACTTTCTGGTTTATTCTTGATGAGTATTTGAAGAGAAACAGCATTGGGAAGCAACTCCGGACCGACCAATTCTGAACACACATATTTTTGGTAATAAAAAGACAGGATATTTAAACTCTTGTTATCAGTGTTACACACGTGTGATGAGCTTGAATTCAACATGTGAGGTCTACTCATTTGATAATAATGCCACGTATGCCCAGTGCGTCACTTTTTCTGCATATGTCATGCTGAGGTGTAGAGATTTTCAATAACCTTTGAGATAGTAATGTTTGTGAGTCATGTTAACATTTTTCATAATCGGTACAAAACTAAAGTGAATTAAATAAAACATGCTCGATAATTTAATTTCCTTCAGTTTCAGTAGTTAGTAGTAATTTCCTTCGGTAGTTCGCTCGTACTTATTTACTTAATTGCCTGGTATCACGAGTGAAGGTGGCGAACAATGGTGAAACATATCAGGCTAGGCAACCAGGGTCTTTTACTCCCCAAGAAGAGTAACGAAGGGGTGGAAGGGGTTATAGCTTGCAAACATTTTGAAAATAGCTTATTTACTTTATGCTTTTATGGTTTTATGGTTTTTATACAGTTTTTATAATGAAGGGAACCACTTGAGTAGTGGCCAATTTAAAAACAAGCTACAACTGAACTTATGTTAAATGGCTAATTATCCTCATTAGTTGAAACAATTCTGAACTAATAGGAATGACAAGCAAAAAACAAATAGTAAAATCTTCAAAATCAGATAATTGCACAAATGTTTTAGTGGTAAATCGTACAAATCGATAAACCAGCTTCTGATAAAATCATTATGTTCATAAGAGCAATATACTTTCAGAAGGTTTTAATTAGGTATGGAAATGACACCTTCACTACTTAATGGGGTTTCAGAGCGGATGGCCCATTTGAACATTTGTTATGTTTTTATGATATTGAAAAACTGATTGAAACAACACATGGTTTGAATGTTTTTAAGAAGACTAAATGATTGTAATGTAATAACCAATCTAACTTACAATCAAACTGTCCTGCTTCTTTACATAACATTTTCTAACCTCCCCTGGCTTAAAACAACACGAATTGGGTTGCCTGTTGAACTTTGCTTGTCTAGGAGACCCATAATAATGAAATCACTTCATGTGAAAAGTATAAAGTAGGTGCCCTTTAAGTGACAGAAATTTACACAATTTAACATGTTGGGTTAAGTATGTCTAACCTTTAATGTTTTTTTTTTATTATTAATTCCTAAATGTTCCTTACAGTAGGTTATGCTCACTCTCTACTCAAAATCATGTTCACTCTTTTGGCTACAGCTTAGCATCATCACTCCCCCTGGGATGTTTTTGGACTGTTTGAGGGATCAAAAATCAAGCAAATGCAAACACATAGAACATGCAGAAATGTTTTGTTACTCAAACCAAGAGCCTTCTGGCAGGAGCCTTTTGTCAACTACGCATGTAGAAAAACAGTTTATTTGTCTATTTTGTGAAAGAGTCCTACACACAGACATCTCCCTAACAGTTGTTTGTCCCCACCAGGCAAATCTGTGGGAATCGTGACAACAACTCGGGTGAACCATGCGACACCAAGTGCAGCGTATGCCCACTGTGTAGACCGAGATTGGTACTCAGATGCAGATATGCCCACGGAAGCACTGCAGAGTGGATGCAAAGATATTGCAAGACAACTCCTTGAAAACATCCCTGATATCAATGTAAGATTTGATTTTTTTTATTTTAAATCAAAGCATTCGTTCATTCTCTGTATTACTTTAATATAGTGTTTAAAATGACTTCAGATGTAACAATTGAAAAAGCGACATTTTTAAAATACGAATTTCTTATAAATAATAAAATAATAACATTTCTTTTTATAAGCTGATCAATATCTGTCTCAAATCTGTGAGCTATTACAAAATATCTTCTATCTTTACTGCTACAATACAAATGTTGTTCTAAATGTTATGGCTATCATATGTTATAAATTGCATAGAATTAACAATTAAAAAATTGTGTCTAAAGGGGTTTATTCAGAAAAGTGTTTAACCGTTCTGCATATTTTTTTTATTTTTATTTGATTGGCAGGTGATCATGGGGGGTGGGCGGCGAAGTATGTTTCCCAAAAACACAGCAGATATAGAATACCCTGGAGACAAGAAACACAACGGTACACGCAAGGATGGAAGGAACCTTGTGGGCGAGTGGAGTGACAGAGTGAAGGAGAAGGTGAAGGATGAAACCAGAGAAACAGAGGGCGCTCCCTTCCATCTTTTCATTTACTATGTCATGTTCAATTCAGTTGTGGGAAGAAGAAAAAACGATTTCTTTCAATAGCTCTGCAGACAAATCTCTTTCTGGTTTCCTGCCCTACTCTGCTAGTGCATTTCTGCTCTCTTGATGATCTCCTCTTTTTTGACTTCCCTGAATTTGAAGAGATGCTCTTGAGCGCTGTAAAGCAGGCTTTAGTGCTCTGCACATAATAACCTCCTCATAGAATGCATTAGAGATTCTGCTCCAAGATTTGAGATGATACCTGCAAGCTATCTAACCTTTAAAGTATTTGGTTATATGATTGTATGTTTTTCTTTCTAATTTAATTGTTGTTTTTTTCTGAAGAGAGGTCACTATGTTTGGAACAAAAGGGACCTTCTTTCCCTCAATCCAAATAATGTGGATTACCTGTTGGGTGAGTATTTTTAAGTAAAAGAGTAGTCTGATGTGTTTTTTTCTGAGCTTCCATGTGCTTTGCAGGTCTATTTGAACCAGGGGACTTGGCCTATGAACTGGAGAGAAACACAGACACTGATCCATCTCTCACTGAGATGGTGGACGTGGCCATTAAGATTCTCAACAAAAATCAGAATGGGTTCTACCTGTTAGTAGAAGGTAAAAACAAAATAGCACAAAACTGTTACATTTATGTTGGCTTATCTACACAGTACAGCTAATTAAATCATTTAATTACAAATTATTTTGGCAATATAATCATTTCAGTCGAGGTTTCCACTTACTCTCAGTCTATACACATATATGCATCTTGATTAGAGTTATTTGTTTTTTACTGTTTACTCAGCATATAATGGCATACATGCTCCTAGAGAGAATCAAGTCAACAGTCTACAAAGAAAAACATGAGGGAAAAAAACCCATGAGAAGAACATACTAACTCAACTCAGAGCAAGCTAACCATAATTCTCTTCAAAAAACAGATATCTTGTAGTCAAAGTTAGTACTGTAGTATGTTTACAAAATAATGTTAGTAGAAATTTCTCAAAATCTCTAAAAGGAGCAGCCGGATTCTTGCTGTTTAAGTCCATTACGATCACTTTTGTGTCTTAAAAAAATAACAAATCATGTTGATTCAAGGTTTTTGCAAAATCACCAACATGAAATGTGTGCAAAGGAGTGGACTCTGCATCTGACCTCCTATTACTTGACGAATACAAATGACCAAAACTGTGTTTCTTCTTTTGTCGTGTACGAATATATTTCCACTTAATTGAATTCAAAGATTAGATGTAAATAAAAGAATGTCAGCACACATTCTCTGAGATCTTAATGGTGACTGCTTGCTGGCAGGTGGGCGCATCGACCATGGACACCATGAGGGAAAAGCCAAGCAGGCCTTACATGAGGCAGTGGAAATGGACCGGGCCATTACTCGCGCCGGTCTACTGACCAGTGAATTCGACACATTAACTGTGGTTACAGCCGATCACTCACACGTTTTCAGCTTTGGAGGATACACACTACGAGGGAATTCCATCTTTGGTAGGTCACAAGGAGAACTCTGGGAGTCACTTTAATTACAAGGCAGTCTGTGATTTATTAGTTCACAATCTGAGCCTCAAATGGTTTTTCGGCAGGTTTGGCTCCCATAGTGAGTGATGTCGACCAGAAACCTTTTACATCCATCCTGTATGGAAATGGCCCTGGGTTTAAATTGGTTAATGGTGGTAGAGAAAATGTTTCAACTGTGGATTATGGTGAGTACTTTAATTACATGGTTGACTCTTTCTAGGATGCTTGCGATGCCAGCTGTTAGGTTTAATTGCTCCCAATTGGCTCTTTTCTGTTTTAATGGGATATAACTTAACCTTTCTATGGAGGGTGTACAGTAAAGGTGGGTACACTGATTTGATCCTCACAGAAAACTTTGAGGACATGGAGAGTTCTAGAAGAAAATATTTCAAATATTATTAAGTGCATTGGCACTTTTTTGGGCTCTTCAAAATGTTCAACATACAATCAGATTGCTTCTGTGTATTGACAAATCTTGTATTATTTTCATCCAAATGCACTTTAAAATACCTTAAAAGTTCACACAACCTGCTACAATCAATTTTTGAGGATCAAGGCATTTTTTAATGTTTCATTTCACTAAAACTTTTATTGCAACATTATATTTAATAGAACATTTAGTAAAAGCTAGCAAAATTAAAATGAGACCCAAGGCTGTGATATTTTTATGTTAAACATGTGCACAAATTAAACCGAGGGTAGTGTAGGAAAATCTCACAGGGTTGAAGAAATATTGTTAGAAAACCAGCACTAATTAGTTTTCTCCTCTTCACTCAATCCTTGTACAGTCACCATTACAATTACATAAATCCTGTTAGAAACTCTCTTTAGCCCTATTACATGTAGTAACTTTGACTTTAGCTATCAAGTACTAGCTACTAGCTACCTGGCCAAGCAATCGGCTACCAGTTACAAATCATCCACCACCCCAGGGATCGCGGATAATTGTTTTACTCCTGCAGAACTCCTGTATTCATTTAAGGTTTTGGAACTCTTAGTTTAGAAGATTTTGTCCTGTAGTTAATAAACTTTGCTGAAAAATACTGTGTTTATAGTATTTATATTGTTGTTGTGGATACTGTTTGGTACAGTACTCTTCACCTCCTTCCACAAGTCATCCCTGTGCCAAAGCCAACCCCTTTAACGTCACCAATGTTAGTTTGAAGAACCCTCCAAAGTTAATTTACCACTATTTGTAATATTTGCCCGTTTTTTGTTTTTAAGTAAATATTCAACCTAAAGCATGTTTAGAAATGCTGTTCAACATTTAAAAAAAATATATTTTAAAATGTCAACATATAAAAAAAACATTGTATCATTGAATAGAATTTGACTATTAATAACAAACAAAAACTAAGTTTAAATGCAGGAAGAGCACTTTCGACAGAAGAGCTAAATCTAACATCCTTGGAGTCTTGAGAGTTACACTTATTTGGCATATCAACATATACGCCAGTTTGTTGTTGGTCACAAATGACAAATTTGAGACTCTAATCCAAAAAAAACTTTGATCACATTTAAGGGAATCTTCCCCTTGTATCTTATACGGTGCCTGGAATACTAGTGACTCGTCAGATCCAGTCTCTTCAGCTTTTTCAGTTATAAATATTCATTTATTCTGTATCGACCAGTAATCCGTATCGATAATCAACCCCATTTTAAATTGTCTTGGAAGTGAAGAAATAATTTCTTCATTATTTAATATAAACACACACACACACACGCACACACACAGTATATATTCTCCTTTTCTATCTTTGCCTTTCTGTCAATTCTGCCAATTCTTACTTCAGTACTTGCCACTCTCATCAAAAATGCATAGTACTAAATACTAATTATGTTTTAAATGTTTTTTTTTTTTTTACGCAGAGCAAAACAACTACCAAGCTCAGTCGGCTGTTCCACTGCGTATGGAGACTCATGGCGGTGAAGACGTGGCAATCTTCTCCAAAGGACCCATGGCTCATCTTCTCCACGGTGTCCAGGAGCAGCACTACATTCCTCACGTCATGGCCTTCGCTGCCTGCATAGGCCAAAACAAAGAGCACTGTCGTATTAACTCTGGCTCGCCATCACTCAGCCACATCTCCCCAATGCTGGCCTTTCTCGTGTCTGTTAAATGGTTTCTTTGTTGACCCCACTTTTCATCATCTTCTCCTCTCCAACAACTCACTCACTCAACTGGAGATTTTTTTACTATAAAGCAATTTAAGCTTTTTTAACATCGGGACCAATTTGTGAGCATCATGGAGAGGCCTATTTAAGGATTTTTTTTTGTTAATGCGAAAAATGAAACTTTTGTTCATATTTTATACTTTTATTCAAAGTTTCCAATTTATTTCTCAGTCCTGTCGACTGTTGATTAAAACGTGGCATTGCAGCGAAACGAACTGTAATATTGGCACAACCATGGCATGACCAAAAGCTCTCACATGCCTGTGGTCAGAAATATCAGATTATAGACATTAAATTATGACTCCCATTTGAATTTTATTATAAGGAGAAAACAAATGAACATAATGAATGGATAAGAAATTATTATCAAAGAGGAACTAATGTTTTTAAAACAGTTATAGTAGAACAAACACATGCTTAAATGACAATCTCTAGAGATTAAGGGATTAATCAGAGGACACATCCTTTAATGTATTATATTTTTTTCTTTTAAAATTAATATTAAGAAATTGCTTCTTGCGAAAGAAGAATCTAATTCTTAAAATTGATTCTAGCTAACAGCGCTTAGGGACTTTTGTCAGAATTTTCCATCCATTTATGAGACTTCTTTTAAAAAATATATATTTCAGAAGGATTATATGATGCAAAACTTGCCTCATAGCAATTTTTTCAATGCGTCATTGGTTAAGCATAAAAATATTAGAAATCACTTGAGCTTTTGAGATTTGATTCAATAGCCTAGAATATAACTATTTTAATGTGCTTCATAGAAAAAAAAACAATTGAGTTGTATAGAACGAGGCTTGAAATGTTACTTATAACGTTATAACAATATTCAAAGCGAATGTTGTGCTTTCAGCTGTTTAACATCAAGGAAATGGTTTCAGAATACTCATTATTATCTCTTTGCTTCATTTTTAACATCTGAAATCAAATACAGTCTACCTCACTGCTGTGTGGTGCAACATGGGCACAACATTCCCCTGTGAAGACCAGTTCAAAGTCCTTATGAGCAACTACTGTACTAAGTTTTTCATCTCATATTTCTGTTATTGTTCAGTTTTATTATCTCTCTCTCTCTCTCTCTTTTTTTTTCCTCTGGAATCTGAACAGTAAACTAATCTATAACAATGTCAACATTCAAAGTGCTTGATTTGGAAACAGAAGTTGGGCTTAATGTCCTGTATGTATTTTATGTGATTGTACCTCCATCTTCACATAATTGTACATCGTTTTTTATTAGACTGCGAGTCTCTTTATGAATGTAGACAGTCTGTGTGCATATCGACAAAAGTATAGATTTGAAGTAAATGCCAAAGTGTTTATCTTCAGTGGCTTTTTGCACTCAAAATCAAAACATAATAAATTAAAATATGTGGGGAGAAAGGCTTGTGTATTTGTCGTTTTGCTCTAAGTGGTTTCATCACTGTCTCAGCTTGAGTTAAGATAAGGAAAGGTCTTTTCTGAGCAATACGAGAAAAGACTATGAATCATGTTTGAACAGCAATCAAAATTCTAGAAAAGCACATCTTGGACAATTTGTTCAGACTTTAAGGACTTTAAATATATTCAATCTCCAAAAGCACTGATTAGGTAAAAGTACAGCTCTGGAGATCAGAAAAGTTATACATTTATATTTAACATACATTTCTGCTATTCACTGCTGAAGGGGATCCAAAAATGAATTTTTTTCCAATAAATTCAGTTCAATGTCTAGTGAATTTGGGATTGTAAAAGACAACTTTTATCTATTGTTAAAATTAAAAAGGCTTCTTGCATAGACCTCTTTTTGGTGCGCTTGTTTCGGACTGTCTGATCTTTTGAATGTTTAGCTCAAACCCAAATGATCAAATAGTGTGTTTACATTTATGATGATAAACATGAACATAATATAAATGAACATAAATACAGACTGTGTGAACAAAATTCAATCTGCTGATTCCTATGCTTCTGTTAAATCCAATTAAAATCAGTTATAATCTAGAGTTAAATCGACTCTATTCCCAGTCTATTTGGTCTTTTGGAATTAAATTATTACAAAGCCTATCAACTTGTAATTTAAACATGTAATATGTTACATTTTGTTTAGTTTTTTGTTTATAGGAAAAAAAACATTTGTGATTTTGTATACAAAAATAAAAACAATTATTAAAAAGTACAGTTTTAGTGAAGAATTGGTTTTTTAGCTGATGCAGGAGGCTCAGATATTTTAGCTCGTTTTGAGTGTTATTTATTCTCATAGTTTATTTGGTCCTACTCCGGACAGAATTAAAATGATTTTTTAAAAATAATTTGTTTGTAAAGTTTACACCTGATAATCATTGGAGTTCATAAAATACAATTGACTGATATTGTAAATCAACACTCTTTAAACAAACACAAAGTGATACCTCAAATTTTTTGGATGAAGACCTGCTTGGTGTATGTTTTTTTTTTATAGCGTTTTGACAGTATCCTCTAGTTGCCTATAAATATGAGAAATGGAACATTATAAGACGTTTAATATGCCAAATATGTATAATTTAATTATCTAATTATATCTATAAACTGAGAATAGATACATTTATAAATATATACATTTGGCTAGTTTTTGATATTGCAAACTTGTCAACGTTAAGATTGCTGAAATCAAAGTTTTCTTTGGTCGAAAGAAAATCCTTAGTCACAGCTTGACCCTGAGTAGTCGACTCTTTTAGTTTGTCTGCTGCTTTAATAAGGGACTGTGATGCCTGTGACTCAACCTATGCAAATGAGCAGATATGCTTCTAACTCATCTCCTTTTAGCTTCTCTGACCTCTGTCTGAGTCCCAGTCGAGTTGCTTTTATCATCATCTTCTCATTTGGTATTACGTGACAGCTTGCCAGAACTTCCGATTCTGGCAGCAGCAGTCTTGTATCGGCCATCTAGCTTACCCTAAATCATCCTGACATTCAAATGGCACCGCTATTGATTTGCATAGGCTGAGCATGGTGTCCTTCTGGCCTTCACAAACCTATGATGAGCTTTAAAGAGGAGGCCTGCTGAACCCTAACCGCAGAAGTTGGAGGGTAGGGTTCAGTTATAATAAATCCTAAACACAAGGATCTAGACATTGGTTTACATAATTAAAATACCAATTGGTCAGAAAAAATGATGACTATCAAATGCCGACAATCCCAAAATTGTAGTAGAATAATTCATTGCATACAACCTATATAAGCTAACAGCTAACCCTTCGTTATTACACTTATTTAAACTTCTCATCAATCATTGATGTATTGACCCCTACAAATTTCAAAGTACACGGATGTCCAAGGTAAGTCCTGGAAGCCAAAGCACTGCATAGATTAGCTTCAATCAACATAACACACCTAATTACACTACTTAAGGTCCTCTTTGCTCGTCCGAAGCCAGATTAGTATGCATACTAGGACTAAAGTGCATACTAGACTCTATAAAATTGGACTCCCTGGTTTAAAGCATTTCAAACTAGACAAAATGTGTATTTCTTCTGCTGGCCCCTCAACTTTGGAATAGATTTCTGCTCTAATGATAAGCAGCTGGAGAAAAATGAACCGCATTTCTCAGCTCTACCTGCACAAACGACATTTCTCACACATGCAGTCTATTTGGCTCCTGCTGTTTGCCAACTCACAGGTGTTCCTCATCAACACATCACATTACAATTGAAGTAAAAAAAGAAAAGAATAATACATTACTATTGTAAATGTTACTATAAATGTTATAAACTTTATTAACAATGTCCTGCTGTCAAGCCCTTCCCAAAAATACTGACAATGTTACACTCACAATGACTTGTTATGTGCACATCTTATCCATATGAAATGACAAAAAACATTGTAGAAACCAATTTTATTATTGAGCATTGAGGCTATACATTATCCGTATCTTGCCCTCTGCTATGCACCTCTTCACAATTATATAAAACTATTTGTAAGGTATCTGATTGGTTTGGACCAGGTCACCGAGTGATCGAAGAAGAGCAGAAAGCTAGATTTAAAGTTTTTGTCTGGTCTTTCTATCTGAGTGTCTTCTGAGAATGGGGGGTTAAAACACCGACAATAAATTAAAATAAAATAAGTGTCTTGGTTGCTTTATTTCCCCCCAAAAAATGGTTTAAACCGGACTTTTATAAAAAGTCTGAAATTATTGATCAGCTAAAATCAACAAATTTTTCTTACTAATAAACTTTACTTTAAAATCACAAAGGTAGTATTATATGGTACTTCTATATCCATACATTTATACAAATATTTTGATTTTTTTATTTATTGATTGATTTATTGAAGGATTAAACACAAACCAACTCACATGGTAAGTAAAAAAAAAAAAACACGGCGATGGATATATACAAACTAAAAAAAATTGTTTCAGTCACATTTTTGCTAAATTTGGGCAATTTTATGGTCAATGGAAACGCGACTACAGTTAAGGAATGCGGAAGTGCTCTCGTTGGCAAGGCTCAGTGTGTGAGCTTCTGTAGAGGTTGTGATTTAATATCGAGTGGATATTTCCATTATCTCCTCCTGTTTTCTCCATAAGGATTCTTGTGAATTGCTCAGGTTACTCTGTCCATCACAATTTTATTTTTCTAAAAACTGAGATTGAAAAAGGTTGTGGACGATTCAAGGGTCCCAGCAGCACAGAGAATCCCCAGAAGGCTACTAACATAGCCATCCATCAGTGTTTCTGTGAAATAGTCAAAGAATAGTTTTTTAAATAGAATGATAACCTAATTGAATTACATTGTAAAAATGTGTTTCTCTTAAGATTTTGTCAAATAAAACATTTTTGGTACATTTTTTTTAAGTTTACCTGTAGTTCCCTCTTCACAACCCACCACTTGCAATGACCCATCTTGCATCCTAAAACATTTTTTCCTAATACCCCATTGAAGATTTTTACTTTAATACATTTTTAATGAATCCAGAGCTCATATAATTGAGACATTTTATACATATTGCGCAAGATAAGCTGTTTAGTCACAGTTTTAAGATGAAAATTTATTTACTTGACCTGGAAATTAAAGTTTTTGCCTTTGAACATACAAATCAAACAAACATACATTATTATCAATGGTTTATCACAAAGCTTACTAAACTAGTCATTTTATGTGTTGGTGGGGTTGGTGGGAGCATGGGGCCCAATTTATTTTTCAGAGGGCCCAAAATGGTCAGCGACACCCCTGAGATCCATTCTCGTCAAACCCCAGATAAGAACTTTTTCCATTTTGTATAGTTAAGTCTGTAAACTGAGATCCATCCTTGTTTTTGTTGAGTTGTTCTGCATAATCTACCATTTTCTGCAATTCTATTTTTCAAAATTTCATCCGCAATTTTATGTAAAATTTATGTAATATGTATCTACATCTTTCTGCTAGATTGTAATCCATACACTGACCAACCAATTTAAACAACAACCATATCAGCGAAGCTTCAGACGATACTAATTCGTCAGTTTCTTTGAGATCAAATATCTATGTCTACAGAAATTTTACTTTCTCTTTGCTCGTCCTCCGAGAGATTCCTGTGTGAAAGACAGAGCTGATCTTGTAATCTCATGATCTTTCTTCTTGAGAGGCCTGGCAGGGGGCATGTGTGAATAATGGAGGTGACGGGGCTTTGGATGGACTCTGGCTCTCTCAGATCAAACCGAGAATGCAGGGCCAAACTGACAACTGCTGCTTCCATCATAAAGAGAGCGCTGAGTCTGCAACAAGATCATAATGCTGGCTCTTACACATGCCCAAGCCTTCTTTAACCCTCTGGCTCTCTCGCTGACCTCTTACACAAGACTCGAGCAAAACAAGCCTTTGGAAGCAGTCATGAAATCACAATGCATTTACTATTATTCGATCCATCAACATCTCTGATTAATGAAATGCAGCGATAATGTGTAGCTAATAGATCACTCGATTCAATATAAATTGTTTAATCAGTGATTATGAAATCCTGTTTACAGATGTGTAGAAGGATACATGGGTCAATGATCATTTATTAAGAACACTTTTATTTGAATGCCTTAATAAGTGTACACATAAGAGTTCAAGATAAATATTTGTACACTTTTTGAACTGTTTAAACTTTTTAATGCTTTTGTCCTCGCTGTAAAATTAATTTAGCAAGCCTAATCATTAGCTGTGGACTCCGTGTGCATGAATTGTTTGCTGAGAGGCCATTAAAGAAAGAGAAACTTTTGGAAGGACCAAAACAAGTAACAATGTAAATGGATTATTGTAAAGCAGGAAATGTGTTGCTTTGATATCAAAGAATAACTGGCGTTCCGTTTCTTTCAATTACACACAAATAATAAATTTTTAAAGCTTTCAGAAGTTTTTTTAAAACTTGTGTCTTGAAATTTTTTGAGAAGTATGAGAGTTCTGCTCAGCCTCCTCCAAATGGTTTATTGTTTATAGACATGTGGAATTGTGGGATAATGAGAGGAATTAGCCTCAAATATGTCCACATCTCAAGATGTCGGATTTCATGAAAAGAAAGTATTTTTTTCAAGTCATCAAAAGGTCATATTTAAGGAATATTTTTTATTATATTTGCAGAACCAGCAAATTTAAACTCTTTAAAATATTTCCCATGGCTTTCTGTCTGTTAGGAGCTGTTTTTTTTCATTAGTTTTATTGTTCATACGATGCTGCTCCAATTATACAGATATAACACTTTCATTTTTGTTTTGAATAAAATTGCATTGCTTTTTTGCATTTTATGCCTAGTTCTCATTTCAGTTGCAATGCATCTATGCAAAACCTCACAGCAATTAGTTTTTTTTTACAGAGCCTGGCCGTTCCCCTCAAGTACTCACAGGCTCTGGGTTTATTATATCCTCTCCGGCTGAAATGATCAAAGCAAGCTGACAGAATATATTGTGTTGGAGGGAACACGGGAGACACGGACGCATGGATAAATTTAAAAATAAATGCTGTTTTATAGAGCATAAAAATAACCAGTCTGCATCAGTTTGAGGGTTGCCTGGGAAACTCCACCTGATATAGAAAGTCATGTCAAATTTATGATTGAAAACTAGGTCAATTAATGTCTTGTTCTCTAGTGGGAAAATAAAGAGAAATGTATGTGGACATCCCTCCCTAGGGGAAGCAATGATCCTTTCAGGGGGGCTTTAATTTGACACATGCTCAAACTTGGTCAAAATGATCATAACTCATGTAATAGTATCTAAATTCAAGGGTCCTTTAAAATCAAACTTTAAAAAGTAACTGAACAGGTGCTTTAATATTTGTTTTTAAAATCAGATTTAAAATTAGCACAGTATTTTAGTTCCTAGTATATAATGACTTCACTCAATTATTGTGAAATTGTGTCTCTGAAATAAAATATTTGGTTGGTTTCAATAAGGATTTCTACACACTATCTTGATAAATAGACAGATAGAGATCTAATGCTATGCACACTTGGCAATAATTTAAACATATTTCTGATTCTGATTGGTAAACATAGGTTTTCTTACATCCCAGATTGAAATGGAAGATTAGACTCTAAGCCAGTTTTCTGTTAACCTTGATCTTACAGGATGTGTTTCTACTCAAAACCCTTTAGGTCCAAAATAGTCAGAACTTTTGAAATGCATATTTGAAATCCCATCAGTCAACCCTTTTCATGTGATTTCATATTGTTAAGTGTGACCTTGTGTCCTTCAAAAAGTGCCAACACTTAAAAACCCAACCTGCGAAACATTTACTGTCTTGGGGTTAAAAGTATTAATAGGTTGAACCTGTACTGAAAATTTGTGACAATCAAACACTCGAGTGGAAAATTACAGACCTACTGTTTACCTCTCTTGTTCGAAGTAAACCGTATCTGTCACATGTCCAATAAGAAGAGCATCATCTGGTATGTGTTACATGACTTTCCCAGTTTTCCATTTGTGAATCATGAACAAACAGAAACGTTGAGGTTTCTGGGGGAAAATATTTACTCAAGCCATTCTCAAGTCTGTTTATTCAAACTTTCAGTCAAGTGGGGAGTTAGATTTGAGCTATGATGATGTTATATTAAAATAATTTAGCTTATGACAAAAAGTTATTAAAATATACTTTCATGTCCAACTTTAACCTAACCTTTGTTCATTACACATAGTAAACATAAGATTATTGTCAGAAATGTCCAACCACTATTTTGATCAAGGATGAAGGATTGTGGTAAAGCCAAGTATGCCGCTGTTAGATAAAACACAGGAAGGAACTGGGGTTTCCAGTAAAAGGACCACCAGACGCTCAGCATGTACTGCAGCCTAGCCTGACTGAAAACAAATGTGCAAAAAAAGTGTTCATCGGTCTGTCTCACACTTCTCCAGTAACACCATCAGCTCTAGTGTTTATGTGAAGAGAACTGTGTTTACTCAACGCAAGGGCCATGGCTCAGATCATGATTGCAAGTTTAGAGTCAGTGGCATGCACATTACATTACACGTCCAATTTAAAGGATCACTTCTTGTAGTTAACATAAATACAAGAAAATACAAGCAAATAATTCCTTACTTTTAGAATGTTACATCCAGGACAACACAGAATCAGTGGCCCCAGATACCCACAGAATTTCCCAGATTCTGGTGTCTTTTTGGTTTTCTGACAGCCAGTACCAGTCTGATTCTGGAGCTGAAATTTTATGTACAGGAGATCTGATACTCTTTACAATCTCTATCCTGCTATATGTCCTTCCATAACATTTCAGGGTATTAGAATTTTTAAAAACAGTTTCATATGAATAACAACAACGTTTGATTTAACTTTATTTGACTGGTCCCTTTCCTAGACACTCAAGGTCACCGTATTGAGCCTTAAAACTGGTACAAAACTAGAGAATACATAGAGAAATGAAACCCTCTGACCATTCTTATACTATGTCTAAGATGGAAAGATCCATTTCACGTTAGGTGTTCCTAGAAAACATCGCAATATTCTTTGAAATGATCTTAAAATATTAAGAAAAGCAAATACAAAGGTACATTTTAGATTTATCATTGCACCCTCACTCATGTGCATAGAAAGTGTAAAAAAACAAAAAAAACAAAACATCTTTAATAGCTGCCTTTGTAGCTTACCCTCCTTTTAAAGGGAATCAATTCATATCTTCTGGGCTTTTGCCAAATCATCAGACTTTTTCTCCCAAGAAACATTTGCCAGAAAACATGCATTTTTTCTGTTGCATGAAAGCAGTCATGTTTTCAAATGATAGATTTTTGAGATGCATCAAAGTGTGTTCATGGATAATGAAAATAAAACTTCTGTCTTCCAGGTTTTTTTCGTTCCAATAAAACTCTTCTATGAAAGAGTACACCCACTGGTACACTGGTAATTTAAAAAATCTCGAATTAAAAAAATTAATTAGATAACTTACAGCATTCATTGTGTTTTGTTGGTTTGAGTATTCTGGATTTGTGACAGCAACACATAAATCTTATTATCATATAAATTTAGCCTCCACCACTTCTCGTGACGTGGGATGCAGTTCTCTTGCATTTCTATTCACTCCCTCTCATCACACCCTCTTCTTCCCCTTTACATTCATCATTATAGTGATAATCAGTAGTCAAAATTTAAAGCAGAGCAAGGCCTACAGTCCACGTCAAGCATCTCTCAGTCTTCACTGTGTGCTCATAACAGCTGCGAGCACTCACTCCATAGAGAATGAAGCTTCCACCATCCCCCAAACACCATGTGACACATTGCCAAGGCTTTCTCTCCTCACCAATTTAAGCCAAACGATGCTGGAGGTTTTGGCATGTCTATCCAGAGAGGCATGTCAACCAAGATGCATCATTCCCATCAACTTCCCCTTAATATTGTATTACAAGTGTTTGCATTGTCAAACATTTAGATAGAGACACTTACATTTTTTTCCAGCTACTGTAATAGAGCTGATTAAAGTCAGTGAAAACATGGAGTTGGTAGGCTTACAAAGTGCCTGTTTGCGACCCGTTGGAGCTAGAAAAGCATCACATTTTAACCAACATCTACATTCTGAATTGTTTTTTAACACACACTTAAAAAAGCATATTATGAATACAGAAGATTGTACTCTACTGCTTTGCATGAGATGTGGCTGCATGCTTTGAATGTTGATTATCTGGTGCAGATGATGAACCAAAACAACACCAAAATCATTCAGAGGGCTCCTTTTGAATCATCACAGTCACAAGCTGATGATGAACTCCCTTTTCATCAGGTGACAGGTAATCGTATTACAAACTGCATTACAAACAGCCTCTCTGCTTCACATTGACTGCCTTTGTTTTGCGTGCATCGCATAATTTTGTTAACATGCAATTAACCTGGCTGCTGAACCTGAATGAGGTCCATTGATAGACTGCCACAAAGTATAATGAAGCCAATTAAAGAGGACATCAACCCAGGCTTCGTTATAGAGTGTTTATCCATGAGCAAGTTACTCTACTTGTTACTGTTCACTGCTGATTGCTTTAGTATCAGACATTCCAGAGTAGAAATTTTGAGCTGAGTTGAATTAGGCCATGTTAACACGTAGCCAGTTGCTTAAAAAAAAACAGAATTTCTCCTACCCATCGTATGTTTCACACAGCAGATGACCTTCCACCTACAACCCATCAGTGGGAAACATCCATAAACATGAATGCACTCAGACACTATGGGAAGTTAGGGTACCCAACTCACCTGCACCTCATGTCTTTAGACTTGTGGGGGAAACCATAGCACCCGGACTAAACCCACATTAACATGGGGAGAACATGCAAACTCCACAGGGCTGAGGCTCAAATCTTTTGCTGTGTGGCAAACGTGCTACCCACTGCGCCACCTTGGGTAGAAAAATAACTCAATTTATATCGACCAATCAGGAGCTTTTCTCAGCTCTGCCTTTTTTAAACGAAAATTTTCTTGCCAGTATTTACCAACAACTGTTTTGCTCCTAACTTATCTGCAGCAAAAACAGTATGTTGTTGTGGTTTGGCACATCTGTTCTTTGATTATAAACTTTATGAAATTTTCTGTATTTTTTGTATAGTCCTATACATTTTAGTAGATATGCTGTAGCACAAAGAACCGCATTGCAATCCCTCTCTCTGTCCTCATTAGCCAGTGAGCTCTGTGAGCAAAAGCTGTGCCGCATTAATAGCAGGCAAAAACGAACATAGTTATACAGTCTACACAGAAACAAATCTGTAGCATTAAGAAAAATGTCAACTTGGCCTGTGATTTGAAAAATAGCAGGTTATGATGAAAAGCTATGCTGTGTATGTGTTGATGCACACCATAACTGCGAAAAAAGTGCGGTTTTAAAATAACCGGGAATATGCGAACAGAACCTTAGTTCAGACATACAAAAACAGGGACAGAATGTGCCACAAAGAGTCATATGAATTCATACATGAATTACTGCCCTAATTATTGATTTGTTTTCTGATTGTTAATGCAATCATTTATTAATGACATTTCATTAATAATTAATCATCAAAGTAAGGTCACCACCTTATGTAATTAAATAATCATGAACTCAATAATTAATTTAGGAAGAGTCAATTATGTAAGTAAATAATAATGCAGAAAACAATAAATTCACGTTCAATCCAAAGTTCATGATTAGTTAACTAATATAATTTGGTGACGTTACGAAACTGTGATAAATCGTGTATTCAAAATTTGTTTGAAGACAGTCAAGGGTAGTTCAAGGGATGGCAAATAAACGTGTCGTATTAATTGCTAATTATTCCCAAAACGCTGAAATGTATCTAAAAATGTTCCCAGGGTGGAGATAAATGTACCAGAATTCAAGATAATTCATAAAAGTGTGTTGAGTTGTTTTGTGACTCGACTTAGACTAGCTCTCCACTTTATAATTCTGTTAAACACATCAAGGAACACCAAAACCGATTTTCTACAGACTGTGAAATTATATTGAACCTTTTATATTATGCATATGCATGATTCCGAGCTCACGGTACTGTTAGCAAGTAAAAGGTTCTAATGCAGAGATCTTTTTAACCCGCCTTTGTTGCAGCTGCTAAAATAATTTACTTTAATCACCACTCACATTCAGCTCTTAAATCACATCATTGTGAAGAGTAGTGTGCTGCCCTTGATATTTAATTAATTACATCTGAAACCTTCTTTTCATTGTAAAACTAGTAAGCAACGTAGACGCTTTACTGGGTATTAACTATAGCCTAAATTATTTTATGGTAATAGTCAAAAAACCAACAAAATACGTTTATGGTAAAATACCACATACTATTTTGCGGTAAGATCCAATTTTAATAATATTGTAGGAAATGAAACACTTTAACAACAACATAAAACTAAACAAAAACAACAACAACATAAAACAACAAAAAAACTGTAAGTTGATAAGACATCTCTAAGGCAAATTTTTTTTTTGTTCTAGTTTTACAGTTCTGTTTTTTTATTAATGAACTGTAAATATCAGCAGATTTTACAGTAAGTTTCTGTTACAAAACTTTTTTACAGTGTAGGTCACAGCAAACATTTCAGAGTACCCTTTTATATACAGGAAACTGAAAGACAAGGATGTTTATATTGAATTAATAAGCAGGGACATTAGAGACAAATTACGCCTAGGAACTATTACAGATGATGATATAAGTTAGAGGAAAGCTTGGTTTAAAGATCAATTGAGACTGTTATGATTCAATGGCACACAAACTCCCACTCGATTCTCTTCATTAGAGAAAATGCAATCTCAATGAAATCCTTCAACAGCTTTCTTATTATTAGAATGACTTTTAGCTAGAAGGATTAGACAATTCAAGGACAATCTCTCAGTGACTCTACATCCCTGGCTTCAGTGTTCGCCTTCAAACAGTCCCTTGGCAAATCAGTCCATAATTAACAGTCTCTAATCTCCCCTTTACCACCAAACTCTTCCATCTGCCCATGAAATGGGATGATTAGTGGAACTCTAGAGAATCTCCAACCACTGGCAGCCTTCTGCCAGCTCTGCTTTGCTCAGTTCAAACTCAGATGACTTGAAATTTGTGCAAAAAGGAAAATTGTGATTTAGTTTGAAATTTTAAGTTTGCTTAAATTGTTGTAAGACAACTTGTTGAAGTTGTAAGACAACTGCTCACCAACAAATAAATGAAAAAAACAATGTAGTGTGCAGTCTGTGCACCCTTCACAGTCCTTTCAATGATCCGTTTCAGGATGTCTGCAGAAACTATTACAGAGGGACATTTTAAAAAGGTTTGTTAGCTTTGAAGGGAACAGTCAGGACATAATCTTATATGAATCTCTAATCATAATCGAACAAAACAATAAATATTTTATTTACCATCAATTGATTTAACATGCTGCTAATTAATATCCTCGATGTATCATTATTGGATGTGTTCATTGGAAAAACAATGGGGAGCATCCCCAAATATGTTACATCAGGATCATACAAAGTTTTTGCTAAACTCTACTGGGAACCTTGACACACGCCACTCTCATTTCAATAATCTGCTCACGTAAGATAAAACAAGGTTTTTTCTGGGCTAATTTGGCTTTTTCTAAAGATTTTTTATAGCATCATCTATTTTCATCCTGTGTTTAACTTATTATTTATAATTAGTTTATTTAATCTATTCTGTTGTTTTTATGATGCAGTTTGGTACATGTTTTTTTTACAGACCATGCTATTTGAACATGAACATTGATAACCTGGAAATATTTCGGTACGAAACCATGGAAAATACAAAGTGGCTGAGTCGATGTTGCTGCTGGCCCTATAAGAGGGTGAGGGCCCACACAGCTGGGGGCCTTTCTCTGTGGAGAAGATTTGCATGTTCTCCTAATGATTTCATGGGTTTACTTCAGGTTCTCGAGTTTCCCTTCATGTTTCAGGTGAATTGAAGACTACATTTTAAAAAAAGTGCATGTTGACAGGTGGTCTGCACAGAGGAAAAGAACCACAATAAAATGTGCAAACCAAGAGATAGATTGCTGTCACAACACGTCATTATTATCATGTTATGTAATAATGTAAATAATGTAGATGTTAGATGAAAATACACTTTTAAACCCAAACTGTTATTAGGGCTAATATATCACCTCTGTAATGTAACTTTAATGTTTAAGATCTTGATAACACAGAAAAAGCATAAACAAATGTCTAATCCATGTCCAATGTCCTGATATAAAAGAGAGGGAGAAGAATGCGGTGGAACCAAGGAAAAACACAAGTTGTTATTGCTAGATAAAATTCCTAAACACAGCCTCCAGAATATATTAAAAATCCTTATTTGTTAAACACCCAGGAGATATTTGTGACAAGAGATAGAACTCCTCAGGCTCTTCTCCTAAGCCCTCCGGTTCTAGGTCAGAATAACTCAAAACACTTTTTTCAGGAGAACTGTTTTTGTGAAGTTGCACACGGAAAATTAACATATTTAAATATTTCAATTTAACTTCAGCTAAATGTAACATTTATTGTGAAGTATCATTTAGACTCCTACATAAAACATCTTTGAAATGTAGTTGTAGATTTTTTATTGCATTTGTAAAAATGTTGTCGAGATTCTCTTTTTGTTTACATTTTTCAAAGACCCACACAAGTAGCACGAAAGTATAAGAATTACTTAGAAAATTGCATGAAAACTAATTTCAGTAAAAAGTTAGATTTTTCACAGGATAAAATTAAACATATGTCCTGGGAAAATTGAGTTTTTGAATAGCCATGATATTTTTTGCTTAATTTTATTATCCAAAGATTTAAAACTGCTTTGAATTTATTTTATTGTTTATCATTGGAAAGTGATAGAGAGTGGTGGGGGAGGGGCAGGTGAAAAGGAGCCATGAGCTGGTGTTCTAACGATTTTTGCTACCGCGTGAGATTGAGATTTAAATTGAGTACCATAGCATGTGTTCATGGTGCATAATCAAACTGGAAGTCTGCCACGTTGGAGATACTCCTGAGAAAATCCCATTCAACAGAACCTGAAAAGAAGAACTTTCAGCCACTTTCAGAGAGAAAAGGTTAAACTAGTGTTTTTGGCTGTGTTGCTCGGACCGTGAAAAGCGTATGCAATTCTACAGAATGCCAGAAGTTATATTAAATCAAGGAGAAGAGTGCAAAAACTGTTAGAGGAAGGGAGGTGCTTGTGGTAATCCAGGATTTCCATGGCAAGAATATCACAAACTTTCGTGTTTGTTCTTGTAACTCTGTGGAGTATTTCCAAAATGGTCAACTTCCAGTTTGATGATGCATAAAACTGCTAACTGACTGGGTCATTTTGGGTCTTTTACATGCATCTATTAAATAAAATGTAAAAAAAAAAAACTATTAACATGGTTTTATAACGTGGCTTTATTGATGTTTGAGTAATGAAATCAAATGTGATTTATTGAATAAAATACACCTTGGAAGTGTTTAAAATGCTTATCTCTATAAAGTACAGTATGACACAAAGAATTTTGTCATAAAAAATAATCAAATATGATAGAACACCAAGATTTTTACTGTATTGTCATGATTTTCATGATTGTACGCTGAGATTCATGAACTTATGAATTGTGTTCAACATTTTCACTTAATAATTATTAATTATTGATTATACAATGCTGGATCAACTTACCTGTTTTCCCACTAACTGGAAAATGGGGCCTTGATTCAGTATGTTTTTAATTCAGATCTAGATTTAATCCAATATAGATAACCAATTGACTTGAAAGATAAAGTGTGAGCCATTGCAGCTTAGTGGTTAGTAAGCATGACTTGGAGCCTTGTGTTTATTGACCTGAGTTTGAATTCCAACTCTAAGTTTGACACTTCATAAATGCAACATATTCAAAGACAAAAAGCAACTTTCTTTTTGTTCATGTATAGGTTGCTTATTTAGGAGATAGTGAGCAAAACATTCAACTTCATAGCTTTTTTACACGACTTATGTAGTGATAAACTATCAACATGCTACAAAAAGAAAAAAATATATTGTTGTCATTTTATTGAAGGATGTGTGTGGGAGGGATGAATGCATCAAAATCAGCAGTGAAATAACACCTCTTACAGGAGGTTCAAAATAAAGGGCTTATCAACACAGTGCAGCGAAAGAGGATGAGAATAAAACAGTAGCACACCAGAAAAGCATAACAAAGTCTCCATCTGTCAACACGCTTGGGGTCACAGTAACGCCTGGGACACTCCCCCTGCTCAGCTGTCACCATCACCACATTCAGTGATAGGCTTAGAAATAATAAACACAAGAGCATGGAACAGGATGAACCCAAAATGTGATATCTTGGGATTCTACTTTAAGGAAGGGTGTGTTAACAACCCCTTCCTGCAATCTTCCTGCAATCTTTGACCCTGGGGTTTGGTCTCTTGACTCACTATAGTTTGCTGTGTAACACAGTTTGTTTTGGGGTATTAAAGGGCAAGGAGTTTAAGGAGACAGGTTATGCAGGTAAAAAAATTCTTCAAAATATACTGGTCTAAAAAGCCATTGTGATGGACACTAACTTGTTACAGGATGTTGTTACCCAATGCATCAACTAAAGGCACATAAACACATTGAAATGTTATGGTTGCTTGATGATGATGTGTGAGCTTACATATGGCTCAGAATCATTTTATAAAGGTCTTTTTTCTGAAATAAGTTTAATCCAACAAATGAGGAGACTACTCTTAGCAGCCTTAACATTTTACATACATTAACATTTACATTTACATTCATGCATTTGACAAATGCTTTTGTCTAAAGTGACTTACAGTGGGGGCGAGACAATATGAAATTTGAGTCAAAGTCTATCTAGAAATTGTATCAACTGATCAATCAACCATAGCAGGAAGAAAATAAAGAGAGAAGAGGAAGAAAATTATTATTATTATAGTAAGTGTTCCCTGAAGAGAAGAGTTTTTAGCTGCTATTTGAAAGCTTTTAGTGTTGCTGCTTTCCTGACTGAATCAGGAGTTTGTTCCACCAGCCAGGAACAGTGAGAAAGAAGGTTGTGTCTTTGTGTGAAGGAACCACCAGTCGCTGTTTCTTCTCTGAGTGCAGTCTTCTGGAGGGCATGTAGAAGTGTATGAACTTGTGGAGGTAAACAGGAGCTGATCTGGAGGTAGTTTTTTAAGCCAGCACCAGTGATTTGAATTTAACAGAAATTTAACAATGGGGAGTCAGTGAAGAGTGATGAAGAGGCAAGGCAAGGCAAGGCCAGGCAAGTTTATTTATATAGCACATTTCGTACACAGGGTAATTCAAAATGCTTTTCATTGGAAACAAAGAATAAAAAAGTGCATTTAATTAATCATGCAGAAAAATTCATATAAAATCAAAGTGATTAAAAACTGAAAATTAAGACATAGTTTAAGATAATGAAGAGCAGAGATAAAACTGACATTGGTGCTCAGAGGGGATTAACAAGAGGGGAGTAACATGAGCTCGCTTCTGTTCCTTGAAGATAAGACGAGCGGCAGAGTTCTGGATCATCTGCAGAGGTTTGAGCGCATCTGCTGGAAGTCCTGCTAGGAGAGCGTTGCAGTAGTCCAGACGTGAGAGGACCAAAACCTGAACCAGGAGTTGAGTTCCGTGCTCAGTTAAGAAGGGTCTGATCTTTCAGATGTAGTGCAAACCTACACACTCGGCAAAGCGGCAAAGTACAGCAACAAAGAAATCATTAGTCAGTCGGTGGATTCCACCTAAATTAATGAATAGCGGGGGTTATCTTTTCTGGACATTAGTGTGATGGAATTGTCAACAACACATATACACGGAGCGCACCCAAAACATTTTGGGCCTCAGCAATTGAATCTGTAAAGGTCTTAATTTGTTATTTTTGATGTAATATATATTTGCTATTCTATATATCAATTCTCATTTTATATTTAGTTGGGGGACGTATAGGGTTAATGTGTGCCAGCTGTGTCATTTTCTATTGTTTTATAATGCTGAACAAAAATGGTACCAATAAAAGCAATTGTTCACAAGAATAACTTCATAAAGCTACCTAAAATGTATACATATTTACTTTGCTCTAAATGGTGAAAGAAAATCCCTGATGTTTTACCTGATGTATATTACTGACCTGCTGCTGTCAAATCTGGTTGAACTCATTTTATTTTCAAACGCTTTAAACAATATCACATATTTCAATTTATCATGATATAAACTTGGTTCCAAATCTGTACATCTGTCTACACTGCAACTATGAGACATATGACTTGTCAATAATCTCATAAAACTAAGTTGGATAACTATTACAATCCGTCATTTAATGTAATATTACATGCTCATACAATATTTAGTTGCAGAATGAAAAAGTGCTGGTCTCCTGAAGTCACACAAAACAGCTTGTTTGAGTTTCCAATACAGCTGGACATAACTGAGCTTCTAAATTTTTATGTGGGACTGTGCTGACCTCTAGTGGAAATCACAGTTAATACATCACTTTTGCTTTTTTTTAGGATAAAAAAAAAATCACAGAAATAACAGTTGATGTAAATTCCTTTTATACAAACAACCTCTTTTACCTAACCTAATTTTTCATTGGTACGTCTTCTTTACATTCTCAGATAGGTTGGCAATCCAATGTAGTTCCTGGTAAAACCTGTTGGCATGAAAGTTTCTTCATCCTACACATTGTAGCGCTGGGGCTAAGAAACATTTGTAGCACCCCTGTACTCAAATTCAGCAGGAACTAGTAAAACATGATAATTCCACTTAGCTTGCCAGACTTTAACTAATAGCCTTGAACAAGAAGATTTTTATCATGAACCAAAAAACCATGGATTAGATTAGGTTCATCCATCCATTTTCATGACGGCTTTTTCCCTTTCGGGGTCGACCACAGCGGAATGAACCGCCGACTCCTCTGGCACATGTTTTATGCGGCAGATGCCCTTCCGGCCGCAACCCATCGCTGGGAAACATTCTCACAGACACACATTCACACTATGGACAATCGTCCTTACTCAATTCACGTATACCGCATGTCTTTGGACTTGTGGGGAAACCGGAGCACCCGGAGAAAACCCACGCGATCACGGGGAGAACATGCAAACTCCACACAGAAATGCCAACCGACCCAGCGGAGACTAGAACCAGCAACTTTCTTGCTTTGAGACAACCGTGCTACCCACTACGACACCGTGACGCCTAGAGTAGGTTCAGTGTATCTAATTACAAAAATGTGTTTTTAAACAAATTAATACAGTTTGGTGTTGTAGTCGAGAGAGACTAAACACGCTGCAACTTAAGAAAACACACTTAAAAATAAGAAAAGTAAGAAAAGAATCCTTTGTACTTTCTGCAGATGAATACAACACTTAAAATATGAAGCTACAAATTAATACGACACATCACAAAATCCCGCCAAAACAACACCAACAGCAAACAAATAAAAGTCATGGAAAGGCTTCATAAAGGGTACAGATATGTGACAAAGCCCAATCTGTTAATCAATGCATACATTAATGCATGAAGAACAAAGAGAAAATGTTAGATTATTTTGTTTGTGTGACTGCAGTAATGTAAGGAAAATGAAATTATGAATAAAATTCCATTGGGTTTACTAATAAAAATGATAACCAGGAACACACACATGAGAATCTTCCTGAAACATTTTCATTGTGACAGTGCTTTTGCAGTGATTTTTTGTAAGACCTCTTTCTGTTTTTGGAGGTGCTGTAAGAAGATTTGGCACTCTATAATTCATGATCTGTTCTTGTTTTGAGAACACAAGTTTATTGTTGTGTGAGTGTAAAGCTTTGCTCTGTGTGTGTTGACAAAAAGAAGTGATTTTTTAGAGATTAGAGCTTTTTATCTGTGTTAGAAAAGTTAAGATATGTTGCAACTGTTGTTTAACAGTTTTTACTCATTCCTTTCTTCAAAAAGGAGCTAGCTTGTTGGCCCAGCTGCCCATCATGGAGCAACACCTGTAATTGTGTAATATGTGTTTTTTTTTCTGACCAAGCTAGTCAGGTCACAACCTCAACACACTTATGTGTGAACATCAGCAGAACCTATAAAATTGGGACAAGATGCTAAAGGTCTTGGAGTGGTCTTTGACTCTGAAAAATCTTAAACTGCACAACTCAGTTTAGATTCTTGAAATAGAAGATTAATGAACAAGGACCAGCACTAACTCATCACACATTTAAATGGGTATAAATGATTGGTCTTAATTAGAATCATTGCATTTAACATCTTTTTCAATTCATCTACAACTGAAGGAAGATCACAATCTTTAGTGCGTGGTCTATGATGAGTTTTCTTGTCTCTTTATCTGTTCATCACACTGTAACTGCAACAGAATCATTCTAACACAAATATTTATTGATAACTCCTCTAGAGTAGGATTGAATAGAATAGACTCACTAGGTGGCAGTAGAAGCTTTAATAACCTTTATGCCATATCGATCAGTTTCCCACTGAAGAGCTGCTAGCCTGAGCCTCGTTAGTACCTTGATAGGAGACTTCATGGGGAAAAGTGCTTGTGATGCTAGAAGGACCATCTATGTTAGACCTTTAGTTCCCAGATGCTGTTTTTGAGTCTGTATACTGAAAATAAGAACAATCCTTTTGATGAAACATTAACCAAGGTCCTGAATCTCTGCACCCATAAGAAATCCCAAGATGTTGTGTTAAAAACAGTAGAAGTAACATGTCAATCCTTGTATTCCCATTGGTTCATTATTTTGTTGACATGTTTAATCCAACATGTGTCATTCAGGTGGATGCTAACCCCCAATCGAAGAAGAGAGCCATTTTAAGATGATAGAAAAACTCTATATAAATGCAATGAATAGTGATTAGTGCTCAATATGATGATAAATACGAGTGATTGTTTCTGTGTTGTGTTTGTTACACATAATCTATTTGTAGTCAGATATTTCTGTGGATGCCAAACCAAACTGCAGATTATACTATAGCTAATGACTCTCTCTGTTAAAGGAGTGTTAAAAGGTTGCTCTGCACAAATGATTATGTTTGCTAATTATTTTGTAACCTATCCACTCTGAAAGCATCGAGAGTCCTCTCACATTCTGCTACTAAAATCGTTAAGTGCTTAGGGTCAATAAAATATTTGGCTCATTACAAGGAGAGTTGATGTTTATACAGAGAATTACAAAAGATCACTGTCTGCATTTCTGAGGAACTATCGCTCAGATTACATTATTTACATTCACATCCCTTAATGCATATCATAAACAATAACTTGTATGCTTAATGGGCAAAATCATAATAACATCAATAAATTTTTTCCAGAATGGTCGCCAGGTACCATTATGATGTATTTTACATTTTAAATTGTAAATTCTTCATTGTAATTTTGGGATCTGAAACAAAGAAAGAAGGTACAAAATAAAAAAACCAAAACAAAACAAAGAAATAACAAAACTACGAAACGAAGAAGCAAACAAAGAAACCATGAAACGTACAAATAAAATAAAAATAACAAACAAAGAGTCAACGAAATAAACAAAGGAACAAACAAAGAAATACACAAAGAAACAAGCAAACAAAGATACCAACAAAGAACACACAAACATAAAACATTTGTTTTTAAAGATTGAATATACATTAATAACGATAAAAGTAAAGTAAATGTGTATGGAATTATAGTTTTAGCAAAAATAACAATATGTTTTATTTAATTTCCACTATAAACTATTAAAAACAGTTACTACTCTCACTCTGTCAGGTCCGCAACTGGAAAACAGACTTTTTCCATCAGACCCAAAGTCAATTGTCTGACTTTAACCTTATTACATTCTACAACTGTAGTCATCCTGCTCCCACCGAGCTCCTATTCCCTGTGACTTCAGCTCACTTCAAACTGCCCTCGACTCAATTTCCTTATTATCCACATCACAGTCTTTCTCACACTCCGAGCAAAGATTAACAGGAGTCTCCATTTCCACAAACAATCATCGCTTCAAGTTTTAAACACGTTTGCACAATAACCTCGAACAATCATCATTTGATTGCTGTTTGTCTGACCTACTTCTTTTAATTTTACAGCTTTCGTTGTTTTCTTGACAAGTTCTTGTTTTCACATTGTCTGAGTGCTTGCGTTTGTCTGTCTGCTGTGTTCACTTTTATCATATCCTGTTTATTGGGTTAAGACTCTGGATGACCTTTTTTGGATTTGTCTGCAGGTTGGTTTTGACCTGAAGCTGCACGTGGATCTTTATCAGTCTTTTAGAATAATTATTGATATCATTTAAAATTCAGAATTAGACTGGGATGTTTGGCAATGGTATGTGATATTTGGGCCAAACATGACCCTAGTCTGGCAAAGAAAAAACATACTTACTAAAGCAGAAAATTAATCCTAATTGTGTTAGGTGCATCCCACAAGGAACCAGAAGTAGACTCAATTGCAAGAGACAGCCTTTTAATGGAGCAGAAAATGACAAAATAATCCACAAGCGAATAGGCCAGAAAACAGTCACAAAAGAAATAAAAAGGCATAAATAATCCACAGGCAAAATAGATGGAAGTATCACAAAAATAAGCCAACGGCAAGTAACCAGTAAAAAACTAAATGCAAACCGGAATCAGGTCTGGACAATCTTGCAAACGGAGGGGCAATCCCAGAGTAGTTCCTCTAAACCCGTAACCACAAGACACCAGGGCTAGAAACCTGAAGACCAGAGCAGAGCTAGGCTGGAGAAACATAGCCACATCCGGGGTAACTGGAACAGGGAATAACTGAAGCAGCCAGGAAACGATAGAACAACAGACTCACAAGGAAGGAAAGGAAACAGGGGTGTAAATAAGGTGACAAGTTAACAGCAACAGGCAGCAGCTGTGCTTGAATGAAGAAATGGGAGGAAGAGAGCAGACAGGGCCTAACAAATTGGCTGAGGCTTGAGCCAGTCAAGGCCAGAGTGTGTTCATCTGCAGGCCCAGAGTGGCAGATTTACAGAGTGGTGTCAGTATTTGATCTCGCCTCCAGGCCGTCATGTGATTCCAAACGGCGCCATTGCTTTCCAGAGGTTTTCAATTGAACAGATCTACCTCAATTACATTGAATATTATTAAGAGTAGTGAAAATACTAAAGACTGTTTTATCATTAGAGGGAGGGAAATTTTGGAGGAAATTTTTCACCCCCCCCCCCAAAAAAAAACATAAATCATTTTCATTGGCTTTATCCTTCGAGCTCTACTTCAGCACTATCTTTAAAAATACTGAACGTCTTTTGTTTTTTATTGGTTGTTTTATATATGTCATTTCTTTACAATGTAATAGATCTTACAGATTTCTTGTGCTTATATCAGTGGTGAAAAATACATTTTTATTCTGTTTATATTATTGTGTATTTTTTACATTTTAAAATCTGTTACGGGTAAATACTTGTTTGCAAATTAAAATAAAAAAATAAACTTAAAACATCGCCATTATTTGCAGGACTCAAAAGTAAAAAAAATATATATAAAAGTAAATTAATAATTTCATTACTGCATTGTCGATGTTTAAAATCTTTTCACGAAGACATTTCACTCACAAATAATTTGTTATGAATGTAAAATTAGTAATATTTTATTTAACTTAAATATTAAGGTCTTTATAGTCTATATGCTCGTCGTCATCATCTCTTCTTACCCTGTGTGGCTAACGTTTGCTAACGATACACAGAGCTAAGCTCCATTGTGGCCTCGCAATTTCTCTCCAAAAAGAGAAATGAAATGTTATCACTAAGCTCAGTGAGCATATTCAAAACTCTAACAGTATTTCCTGCTTGAAGGCTATCCTGTACAGGTACATCAGATGATAAAAATGACAGTACATTAACATAGTTTCTAAAGCTCCATAGATATGAATGGCATTCAGCACAGCTGACCAATGGAACTAATCGCACCTGCACTCATGGTTGAAGTAAAGCTCCTGAGCATCTATTACTTAATACATAAGTGGCCAAACAATAATATGTAATGATCGTGCAGTGAAAACTCTGTTCAGGGTTAAAAGATGTTGCAAAATAAAACTAATTTAGTACCTTCCTCACACTTACATCTTTACTTAAAAATGCATTTTATTGTTTTAATACGTTGTAGTTTTTGCAAGTATAAATACTTTGTTACGCTCACACTTTATTTGCACTTTGTAAATATCTTGTATACCCTTACTCTAGAAGTGATTTCGGATTTTTGGAGGAATTTGTTTTCCCAATCATGATTTTTTTTATGTTGATAATGAATAGATTTAAGTAAAAACATTACGATCATTGAGCTTACTAGCTTTTTTCTCTTTATAATCAGTAAAACATCGACTCACAAGGCTTAAACTTAAAATATTTGTATTTGTATTCCAAGAATGGTCTTGGTGACTATAATAGAGTTTATTTTTAATTTGTGTTTTTGTATTGTCAATGTACCCTAAGACTAGAAAAATCTGATCTGCAGTAATATTTTTATTCAGCTTCACTGGCACAGCTGCAATGGCTGCCTCAGCTTGGCAGTTAAGGTGATTACAAATCACCGGTGCTCTCTCCTCGCTCCCTGTGGGGAGAACTAATGTGTGCCTCGCAGAGCGACCAGGAAATCAGTCTGCTGTTTGATACAGCCATATGACACGGCGAGAAAGAAATACTACCTTAAGAGTCCTCGCTTGAGAGATTTCTCTTTGAGCGTCACATGGCAACTCACATGCTAACAAGTTTTCACATTTATTTTTTTCAATAAATAGGTCAAGACCTGAAATTCACACATTTCTGATCCCTGAGATGATGAACTGAGTAAGAATAAGAAGATCCAAATTTAACTCAGAGCAAAACAGAGCAAAACATCCAGTACAGAGTTACGCTCCAGTAACATGTAAGCAAAATGTAAGTGCATGTGCAAACAGTAAATAAATTAAAAAAAAAACACAACAACAACAACAACAACAAAAAAACAATATCTCAAACCCAAAAAAGTTTGGAAGATAAGTATGAGGATTGACTGTGATGGCATTACGGTGGCACAGTGTGTAGCACAATCATCTCAAAGCAAGAAGGTTGCTGGTTCGAACCTTGGCTGGGTCAGTTGGCATTTCTGTGTGGAGTTTGCATCTTCTCGCGTGGGTTTACTCCGGGTGCTCTGGTTTCCCCCACAAGTCTAAAGACATGCGGTATAAATCAATTGGGTAAGCACAATTGTCCATAGTGTATGAATGTGAATGAGTGTGTGTGGATGTTTCCCGGTAGGTTGCGGCTAGAAGGACATCCGCTGCGTAAAACATGCGCAGACAGTTCATGCCGCTGTGGCGACCCTGAAAGGGACAAAGACGATAAGAAGATTGATGGATGGAATTTAAAACCAGACGTAGCTATTGAGAGACTTTATAGATGAATGGCAGAGTGAGAGAACCTGAGGAAATTTGCAGGATTTGGGATTTTACATGAACAATTTCGGGAAATGGAGTCCAAAAAAAGGGAGTTAACTCAAATTGCAGAGAGCAATCGTTCTCCACTACTCAAAATCAATTCCTGTAGTTTATGGCAGCTGATTGACGCCTTGAACGGAACACTACTTGTTTTACAAAAAACATTGTAAAATAAATTAAAATGCTAACTCAAAGTAAGAGAGTATTTATCATTGTAAATAAGGGCAGCATGGTGACAACAGTTTGCACTGTAGTTACTTCTCATTGAGAAGGCTATTGGTTCAAATCCAAATCACTCTCTCATGGTTTTAAACTCGTAAATGTAGGATAAAATGTGAGTATTTTTTTTTATATCAAAACCACCAGCTGGGAAAGTGTTCCATAAACAGACAAGTCACTGCACCTGTAGAAGTCTAATACAAGTATTAAAAACATCATTTTCTTGTACTACATGAAAGCAACAAGCTTACTTTTTGTTTACAAAAGAAAGAAAGAAAAAATTACTTTTTCACCAAAATAAACAGATATGTTTTGTTTAGCTTTTCTCTTAGTTGGAGTTATAATAATGGTACATTTAAGTATGTTTAAAAACACGTATACAATGTAAAAAAAAGCTTAAATGTAATAAAAATATAACTTGTTACATTGTTATATTTACTTGTCAATCCATTAATATAGATATTTTTTCACATCTTTTAATTTTTTTTTTAATTTTTCAGTTATGTGTATTTTTATGGTGTAATAGAATATTTAATCATTGTAAGTAATTCTCAAATAAGAGTGAATTTGTATGTTTACTTGGGATGGAACAGGAAGTGACGTAGAGGGGCGGGATTTATACTGAAGGGAACCTCAGGGGTTTAGGGGCTTTCCTCTCTCTCTCTCTCTCTCTCTCTCTCTGCTAGCGAGTGGACGTGCGTGCGCTGCTCGTCTCTTTCCTTTTTTCTCTTCTTTCTTCTCTCTCCTCTTTTCCTCTTCTTTCTCCCTTTCTCCATTCATGATGCTTGCAATGTGAACACATTCTTCATTGATATCAAGGTATGAACTTAATTTATGTTTGGAATAAGTAATAAATTGCTGTTTGCAATTCTGTTCATAAATCATGTCTCATGAGTTTAATATTTCCATGACAATGATAAATGGCTTTTCATACTCATAACATACTACGCTTTTGAAACTCTTGCAGCAGGTCAGGGTCAGGACATTCACACATACTCACTCGGACACTGGATCGCCTGCAGATCTGTCATGTTTGTGAACTGGTGTCAGACTCCATAAGCTTTTTCAGGGTCCTCTCTGCCTTCGGGGAGAAACTCTGCCCGCCTGTCCCAAACAATAGTCATCCAGTAAGAAACCAAGATGTGAATTACCTCACTGTCATGTATTTGCAATACCATAAACCTGTCATAAAATATATTTATTGTGTACTTTAATACAGAAATACATCAGGATGCAGGCGTCGCTTGCTGAAACCCAAAATTTCTTTTCAAGATGTACCAAGAGTGAAGAGCCATTAGCTACCATTTACATTGATTGATTTTGAAAGCCGGTTTCTAAGCCATTCAACCCTCCACGTCAAGCAATTCATACAAAGTATATCTCAATCATTGTTAATGAATGTTGGTTATTTTCAAAACTACAGTGAATAACAAAACATTTCTGTTAAGTGTCCTTGCACTTCTCTCTTGTCTTGCTCGTTTAAAGAACAAGACGGGATATCTATTTCAAATAAATCTTAACAATTGCTTAACATTTCTGAAAATAAAAATTGAGATTTCACATGTGACTTGCACATATTTTGAGGGGAACAATGTCTGCTCTGACAATTGATGATTTCATTGATATTGTCTGATTTTATTCATGTTGTCAATGTAATGGGTAGCTGAGTAACCCATTGAGGACTGGGAGTCATATGTAGTCCATCATATGTGTTTTGACCTTCTATTTGATAAGAAGAGGATGTGCTGTATGAATAGATGAATCATATGTGCTTGACAGTACAGCGAAGGACAGGGTACTAGTTAATATCATAAATCAGCCGGTTATGAGGATGTACAGGATGTAGGTGTCAGTTGGTAGCCTTGCAAACATAGATTTACAGCTTGTTAGACTACATACAAGGCTGTATCGCAAAAAACTTTTGAACTGTAAATACAGACAGACAGAAAATAGAAACAGACACATTATAACCCTTGCTTGGAGGGTTCTGATGTGTTTCATGTTTAAAGAATCAAACTGAAATTTGCAGTGGCAGGCACTGTAAAGAATTATAAAGGAGCACAGTAAAGATTCATTATTAAAAATGATTGTGAATGATAATGAAGAGTTTTAGATTATTAAACCAGAGGTCTGCAAGAAGGGCTAGAGTCCTGCAAAGTTTCCCTCCAACCTTCATGCAAAACACCTGATTCCACTAAGCTCTTCCTGGCTTGTTTGAAACTACTTGTGTGTCTCTAGAAACAAGGTTGGAACAAAAACCAGCATGGGGGGTTACCCTTCAGGAATGACTTTGCCCACCCCTGTATTAAACAGGGGTCCTGGCTCTCTGTGGTAATACAAATTCCAGGATGTTATTCGGAAAAGAGTAGGGGTTTGACCCCAAAATTATCTTCCAAATTTGCCAACTCGTATTAATCTTTGTAAAATATTTGACTATATGACTCTGATTGGCTACATTTGTGATGAGTGTTCTAGGAAAGTATGGATGCTAAAAAGTCTTTAGAAGCATGATGACATTGACTCTTACAAATCTGAAATACAAGCTGAATTCAGATCTTATCAGAAAAAGTATACATCCGGGCACTGCTCAGACACTTTACTGCAATGCTAGGATTAGTGCAATGCTATGTTCAGTGGACGTCCTAAGCAGGCAGTATCTAGACTTTAGCTTGTGCAAAATGCTGCTGCAAGGTTTTGCTGAATGGTGCTGACAGGCACAAAGAAATTTCAACACATCACTCCAGTCTTGTCCTCTCTTCACTGGCTTCCAGTAACATTTAAGATCCAGTTTAGAATCTTGTAATCCGAGTATAGAGCCATCAATAGTCAAGCACCTTGTTTATAGTTAAACTCCTGTCTCTGTCTCTGTTTCGGTGGTTTTCCTAGGCTTTGGAAGGATTTTGTTCTATCGGTCAAAATTGTGATTTTTAAATCTAGGTTAAAGACCTATTCATACTCCAAAAGTCTTTTTAAAGTTGCTTTGTGTTTTACGATTTTTAATTCTTGTTTTATTTACTGTTGTTATTTTAATGATTGTACAGCACTTTGGGTAGTTCCCCTGTGAAAAATGTGCTTTATAAATACATTTTACTTACTTACTTAATAACTTTTATATATATACTACAGATCGGGACATACTAATTTTTATTGTGCACCCATAAAAGTATGGATAGTGCACCGATTGGGATGCAGGAAAGGGGTTGTTTCATTCCTACCTAATTAAGCTATTCCTGGCTTGTTTGGAGCTACTGGTGTGTCTCCTAAAACAAGGTTGGAACAAAAACCAGCAGTGGCTGCATCCCTCTAGGAATGATTTTTTTCTTCCTATGGTATAAGTTCATGTTATTAACTTTTTGGTATTTGGTATTCACAAATCTTTGCAAACATCTGGACGAGTATAGAATTGAACATATAATAATAATAATAATGATAATAATAATATTATATGAGAAGATAGGAGTGTTTCGTGCCTGGTAAAAGCTCCTCTTTTTTTAAGTAATGATGATAAGAACGAATTTGAGGCCTTTTTTAGCTGCCAGTGAAATAGAGCTTCAGACTGTCTTATTAAAGCAATCTAATTAATGGATTATTCTAAGCAGGCTGATTAGATATTAGCTCCTCTCCAATCTAGTTTTATCAAACTTCATTTAATGAGGAAAAACTTGTTTTTAATCACTTCACAAAAGAAGAAAAAAAATCTGCTTGGGTCATCACAAAATGAACACCTTGTCAAAGATACTTATTTTCTTACTTTAAAGATCAATACACCCAACACACCTCCAAAATATCAATTTTTTATGGGTGTCCATCTTGGAGGGATATCTTCCTCAATGATCAAAACCTTCAAAGTCCAGGAAAACATGCTGTCTCTCTTCTGTTTTTTCCCTGGAAGCTTTCAAACGAGTGCGGTGTGAATTGCACTGCCATCATCTGCCTGCTTCCTCCCTTCCTCCAAGTCTTGGGAACAAATACAGAACAGTACGCAAAAAGAACATTATCCCTGATCAATTTCTTTGCTGAGCCGTAGGTGTCAAATCAAAGCATTCTCTCTTTTTTTTGGACAAAATGTGCTCTTATGGATTGGTTTTTGAATTGGGCTGCTGATGATGAGGAGGGAGGACTTTGCAGCAAATGGTGTTCTAAGTGGGTCTCCCATACAGTACACACATATATCTGCTCTTGCCTGACATTTTTCATGTCAATTACTTGGAAATTTAAATTAAAGAAGTGGCTTCCTGCTCTCATCCAGAAGCAAATGTACTCTTAAGGTTTCTGTCAATCATCTTTCAATAAACCTTTAGTGAACGAGTACCATCCAAACTAATCCTCTCTTACAAATCAGAAGAGAGCAAGCATGAGTGGTTTTTTGGAAGTTCACTTGCAAATCTTGAGCCTTTTGTTTTCTTCAAGAATATGTTATATGAAATATGAAATAGGGCATCCACTGCGTAAAACATATGCCAGAGAGTTGGCGGTTCATTCCGCTGTGGCGACCCCGAAAGGGAAGAAAGCCAACATGAAGATGAATGAATGAATGAAATATGAAATAAGGTAAAATTTTTCTTTCAATTTGTATTTCTTGTAAGAAGTATATTACATGGTTAATTTTACTTTTTAAATTTGGTTTGTATTTCTAAAAAAAAAAAAAACATTTTTTGACTGTGGTTTTAATACTCTTGTCTGTAAGTTTTTACCCTGGTGTGACCATTCCATCTTTGTTCAGCACATTGGTCAACAGAATACTGTTATTAATATGTGCTTATAAAATGATACAAAAAATGTCATTGTCAACATAAGTGACGTGTTTCTGTGCTCTTTACAGCTCTATGACTGACTTTCAAATACCATGGAAGCATCTTATTCCAAAAAAATATTATAAGGCTTTGCACAGCACAAAATTGGTAATTTCAAATACCATTCACTTCATGTGGATTTAAAAATGGTCCCTCTGGCTTCATCTTAGAAAACATTAAAGTTTTTTTAGTGTTTGGAGTATTTCTAAGGCTTTAAAATCCAAAAGTAGTTTTAACACAGCATGTCAATTCAATAAAAGAACACTCACATTATATAAGATTTGATGTATTTTATTGAAAACTGAGGCTTTAGCAGACACAAAGGAGCACAGTATACAACCCAGCAAAACAGAGAGATAAAAAAATAAGATATTTTTTAAATAAATGAAATATGTGATGTAACAAAACTAAATATGGAGAAGAAAAGAAGGGAAGGAGGTTTAAGTAACAGTTCATAAACTGCGTGCTGTCAGTAAAATATTTAATTGAGGCAACTTTCAAAAGCTCATCAGCTTTGAGAACTCATGTCCATAATCAAAATCTGCAGAATGTTTTAACTGGAGGTAAGGATGATCTAGGATGATGGGAAGGATTAGCAGCCGGTACAAGCAGCGAAAGCACAGATTTCGCAGACGTCCACTGGTATGGATGCTGAAATACATAAAACAGAAGCTCAAATTACTTTGGGATCAAGCTACGTTATGTTTTAACAGCATAATTGTTTAAAAGTTACCTATCCGAGCAAATGCCATCGTAGCTCCTTTCTGCATGCACAGGGGCACGAACTCCTGGGGCAGGGTTGGATTGGCGCACACGGAAAAGTAGCTGGTCTTTGCCAGCCGAGGGTTCTGGGATTTTGGTTGCTCAACCAACTGCTGGAGAATTTTCACTGACTCCAACGAAAAGGAAAAATCTTCATCCTGTTGAAATGAATCAATGATTAATTCTCAATGCCACATATGAAAAGAGATTGTGAGAACTCAGGCTTTCATAAAAGCATGATTCAAAGCATTTGCAGATGTATGAATGTGAATGAGACACAATCTAAGAGCTTAAATTCGATTCTATAGATTTAAAAGTATTCAGAAGTCAGCAATGAAATCTTAGCTTACCTTGACTTGCACAGCCTCAGAGTTCATGCAAAGTGCCAAAACGAGGAAGGCCACGGGTACGACAGTCTTCATGCTGGCTGGTTCTTCTCAGAGCTGTTTAGATGAGTAACTTTTGTCAGTTGCTTCACAGCAGTATCTGTCTTTCTCATCCATCTGTTGCGTTTATAAAGGAAATGAATGGAGTCAACCAACCTATCACGAGCAGTTTTCTTGCTGTTAATGAATAAAAGGGGGCAACGTTTATGACTGTGTAAAGCAGACTTTATAAATCCTGCGTGACTCATCTGGAGTTGTGACATTGACTTTTATGGGTATTTTACTCAGGTTTGTTCTTCATTCCCTTGTTAAGGTTAATTTACAACCCAAAAAACGGGAAGACAATGGTGTCCCTGTGAAGGGGAAGTTAGATTTAAATAAGATACCAATGTATGTTAATATCAGACTGAAACTAGTTATTTTTACACCTTGTATGCCATTTAGAATATAAATAAAATAAAAAAACATTTCAAAGGTCATTAAAATTATATTGAATTTAAAGTTTCTCTGAAGGTGCTCCATTATTCAAATAGTAAAAGAAAGAATCCAACATATGGTTGAAAGGATTCTATTTTTAGTTTTAAAGATCTTTGTAAAAAACTAAAACTTTTGCTTTTTTTTTTTTTTTTTTTTTTTACAAATTAATGGTTAAAGGTTCTTGCTCAATAACAACTTAGGTTTTATGATGTGGAAAACTTCCAAGGATCTCAAAGGTTCTTTAATATTGAGTAAGGCATTGATTAAAGAGTCATGAACAGGGTTTTTGCATTGTTGCAGTCACTGAAGGAAACATCTTTTGCAAAAAATTATAATATTATGGTCATGTTTTTCTACCATCTATATCAATGATCAGTTTCAGTATGATTGGTAAGTATTGGGACAGAAGAACAGACACAACTCAAGTGGAAAGCATCCGATAACAGACCCAATCTGCAGCTATAACTGGTTTTAAAAAAGGAAAGTTGAACTCTGTTCTTCTCTTGGTTCATTGTTCACACAATGCATGCAATAACTAACAGTAAACTGAGCAGATCTGCTCAAAACCATTCAAAACGTCACTTTCAAAACCCTGCCAATTGCTCAGTCAGGATTAGGAGAACCATGTGAAATGCCTAACTGAAAAGATTGGGAACTAAAGCACAATTAAAAAAGAAAAAACAACCAAATAAAAACTAATTGGAGAATTGCAATGCAAGGTTTAGAAATAAGTTACGCAAACTTTAGGGGACCAGGATACCAGGATTAAAATACTCTTTTAATGTCATAAAATATAAATTTTTAAAAAAATAAAGTTTTGGCTACAATACGATATGATGCTTAGTAGGAAACACTTTGTGTGAGATTTTTCTGTGCCATTAGCGAATATGTCCCAAAAGAACAAGCACTTTTTGGATTCTAGACCACATTTTTAAAAATAAATTTTTATTTATTCACTCTAAACCTTGGTATCTTTCATTCTAATGTATGCCAGTTTAACATTCATTGCTTTAATGATTCAGTGCAGATAAAAAAAAAATCAGGAACACGCACTCTTGTCACAAAAAGTGTCAGAAATTACAAAAGAATAGATTACAAAAGATCAATTGATAAAGTAATCACAGTTATGTAATGAACCCAATATAGTTATAGGCAATCGATTGAAAAGAGCGGAACATGATAGCTGATAGTTAATCAAATCGCTGTTATCATATTTAAATGTATACAGTAGTTTAAAAGTTTTTTTGGATCCTTATGCTGATGTATACTGAACCATTTGAATACTGTACATACTAAAGTCAGTCTAGTCTGTGTACATCTATCAATCATTAATCAGACAGTCACATTCTCATATGACATTTCTACTATCTCTTGAAGCAGACAATATTACAACAGGGCATGAAAATTTGATTATGTACTTATTCAATGAAAATGTGTTGTTTAATTATTAAAGCCCACAAATTCCAGAAAGAGTTCTATCTCAGTCATTTTCTTTCAAGAGTGCAGATCTGTATCGACCAAACCTTTTTTTATTATTATGTGTTTTCCCGGGACAACAAACACACTCATTTGTAAACACAAACAGTTCAACACATTTTACCTACAGCCCACGTACTCCACCACACGCTTATCATTGCGTTAGACATTGATGACTTCAGTTTTTCGGGGCTCAAAGACAATGGTCATTAGGTGTCCTGTTTACTTAATATCCTGATTCTCCGCCCTGTAAAGGTGCGCTCGGTTACTTTATAACTTAATGGCACTAATTACTGTGACGGCTTTAACCTTTGTATTAGATATGCTGGGAGAAGAGAGAAAGAAATGAGGGCAGGAAATGTGATAATGTTTAGAATAAAGTTTGTAGAAATAGAGACTGGTGGAATTTACCATTTTAGAAATCGTCAAAATGGATATAATGAATTCAAATTTAATGTTTTTATGCCATTTCATCATTAACTAAAATATCTAAAAGATATTGGTCTAGATTCCAAAACGTAGCTTCAGGTGCAATAGGGTGCAATACAAATAATGCCTTGATATTTTGTCATGTTTTAGTGAAAATCACCATCAAATCATCAAACTAATAATTATATTTAACAGAAATGAGGTTTTCCCACATAGAATATGGTTTGATGAAATGGAATAGCAATAATGTTTTTTTTTTACATTTTTCATTATGTGACTGGATTATAAATTGAATTAATTAAAAAAGACAGATCAACTGAAATGAACAGTCAACTGAAATTAATGAATAATTAGTGAACATCTTACATATATCCATGTCAAAAACATTCTCATTTATTTAATAAGCTAGATAATCTGTAATAATGTTTTTTTAATAAACTAAAAAGACATTTTAATGAAAATGAAATCTGAGGCATAATAGTGATTTCTTAGGCAGATAAGCTGCAGCTATCTGGTGATTAACATCCTATTTGATCTTTGAATATATGAGTATATAAATCTTAGTATGTTGTTGATTCTTGTTCTAAATTAGAACAGTACAAAATGGAATTGTAATAAATTCTGATTTTTATTTTCACAGAATATCTCCCTTATTCATTTGATCAGTAAAAATAGCAGAGATCAGGTAAATACAGGCATTCTTTTAAACAACACTTACTTCATCTGCCAATCAAGCTTGCATTCAAGAGAGCACATCAACTGTGCCTAAATGAAAGATAATGGACTGAAAATAAGCTTTGTTAGGCATCACTTAAAAGCAAAAGCTTCTTTCATTTTTCTTTAATTTCCTTGACTGATGGAAGAGGCGGCTTTTGTACTTATAAGCATCATCCAAAGCCATTCTTTGAGGTGGATGTAGATCAATGTGACACACGCAACATCTTCTGGATTGTATTTGCAGGTGATGACGCAGATGAGAGGGAGCATGGGGAAGTGGATGACAAAAGGAAGAAATAAAAACATATATGTTATGTTTGATCATGATCAATCTAACAAATTATAAATGGCTATTGGTAAATAAAACAAAAATGTTTGTAAAATATTAACAGCCTGGGGTATATATACCCAGGCTGTTATCTTTATATATATAACAAATGGCAGGTATTTGTTTTTTTTTCTTTTTACTAAAAAATTTACCAAAACATGGGATGTCCTTTAGATGTTTTAGCCAATGTTGTTTCATCTGAAAACAAAAAAATAAATACAAAAAACTAAGCCATAGTGGGCAAACTGTCCATTTTAACACTTCTAATCATTAATTAAGCATTAGCAAATCGCTAATTATTAACTTAAAAGCATTGCTTCAAAAGTATTGTTTCAACGTTAATTCCCAAATGTAACCAGTTCATAAATATAACTTGGAAAGAATTAACAACCGTGATTTAAAGGCTCTGTTTAAACACAGCAGAGGGAACCATTCATTCATCTTCATGTCGGCTTTATTCCCTTTCGGGGTCGCCACAGCGGAATGAACCTCCAACTCACTGACATATGTTTTACGCATCGGATGCCCTTCCCTGCCACAACCCATCGCTGGGAAACATTCACACACACATTCACGCTATGGGCAATTGTTCTTATTCAATTCACTTATTCCGCATGTCTTTGGACTTGTGGGGAAACCGGAGCACCCGGAGAAAACCCACGCGATCACAGGGAGAACATGCAAACTCCACACAGAAATGCCACCTGCCCCAGCCGAGCCAAGAACCAGCGACATTCTTGCTGTGAGACGACCGTGCTACCCACTGCGCCACCGTGACACCCCAGAGGGGACCAGACCAAAAATTGACATTTTTCTTGTAAATGCTTTACAAAACATAAATAGTCCTCACTTTAGATGATCTCACACAAACATTTAATTAGCAGCTAGTTAATATTTTTAACTAGCTGAATAAATCACTAAGTTCAATAAATGTGATGTCAAATAGTTTGATAATCATTTATTAACATGTTCTTAATGATCTTGACAATCACTTACAACTAATAACTAACAGTTTTTAAATAGTAGAAAGTAATTGTAAATGTTTAACTGACCCCCAATAAAGTATGAAATGTATGTTATTAAACATATTATATAGATGCTTATAAACCAAGAAGAAAACCTATGAAGTTATATCAACAAACTGCATGTTCACATTTACAAAATGCATATTAACTTAGAAACAATGCTTTATAAAAGGCTTAATTAATGATTAGTACTGTGCAATCATATCATATCAGTGCTACCAGAACATTTGTTCTAGACATACTGTGTGAATCTAAAATTAATTTAATGCATGTTGATGACCCGTATGTACTAAATTTCAGAGGATTTACTGAATTATGAAGCCTAATTTCAACTAAATTATGTTTTTGTTTTTGTTTTTGAAAAGAATTCAAAGCTTTACCTATATTCAAGCATGCACATTTCTGTTGGTATGATTAGTAGGTCCTTAATGTTCAAATTACTCGAGAGAATTATTATTAAGCACAAACTACTGTAGGTGTGGTAAAATGACACAGTGGACCAGGAACTTTGGCCCTAATATTTCCTGTCACAATATCTAATAGATCTACCAGGAGATTACACTATTATGTGCAACCTCTGAAAACAGCACCACAAAAAAAAATCAAATAAACAAGCTCTAATAGCTGCTAACATCCTTCTGGAGTATATAAAATGTAGGTCAGATCACTTACCAGCTGAAAAACAAAGAACGTTTACGTCAAACAGCACTTTTTCTGAAGCACATGCTCTAAAATGTGGAAACCGTAGAGTAAGAATCTAATATTAGCTTTATGTTTGTGTAAACAATTCCAAGTGTTGCTTCTATTCCACCTTTACTTCATTTTAACCTCTCTGATATTTTTTACCCAAGTTGCACTGAATTGAGACAGAGAACATAACGTCTTATGACTAGCTAGGTTTTCACTGTTTAAAATTTTAAAAATTCTTTAAAAATTAACAAAATATTTCAAATACATGTTTAGTTATTTGCAATCATTGATGTTGTTCATATATTGTTGTTGTGTCTTCAATACATTTACTACAGCAAGTACAAAATTCTATTTCTTTAGTTCTTTCATTTAATAATTTAGATTTCAGGTGAACAATTGCAGGTTTCGTTGAACCTAAAAAAGTTATGGAAACTTTCTGCCTTAACTTTTTAAATTTAGTCTTGTTTTAATGACAAAAGTTTTTAGGTTTACTATACCTATAATCAAAAGTTATAAAAAAAAAATAAAAAAAGCTATAAAAGGTATTTACTTCAAGGAATTATGAATATGTAGTTGAATGTACTATTTGTTTTTAATTTAAGAAATACAAAATATTAAGTACACAAAATCTTAAATAAATTGCTGCTTCAAGGACACAAAATCAACATTTTAGGGCATCTCCATATCTTTTTAGGTTCAATCAACCTGTTGGGTTTTACGGTGTAGAAACTTTAAAACTGCAGTATAATATCTTTTGTAGTGTCATCTTTTTTTGGATATATGCTTCTTTCAGCCCATTCAGAGGTGTTGAGAAATATAGTGAAAGTGACTCATGGCCTGGATCATTATTCATGGTCTCTGTCCCTGAACAGGAAACACATATCTTCAATGAATGCTCTGTTTTGATTGATGAAGAAATAAATTACTCTTGTTCAATGACACAGTGGAGTCAGGGAACAATTGCCGATAAATTAAAATTGCCGTAAAAACAGTTGATCTGTGGAAAAAATCCACTTTTACAAGCATGGACGGACGTCACAGGGTTTAAATACAATCTCAATGATAAATGCTGAATTATGGCATGTTCTTTGTGGACCATCTAGGTGATGAATTGCTGTAACTATAAATGTGTGGGATCTTTTCTTATCTTGCGTCATGTCTTCACAATTGTCAAAATGATGCTGTAAAGAAGACAATAATCTGTCAATGGGATTATACAGATTATATATCAGAAAGATCAGATTATTATAGTGATTTATACTTCTTCCTTCCAAAAATAAGCCCTTTTTTCAGGTCATGACCTAATTTTTATGAGAACACTAATGAAATGGCAGATTCGTTGCAATTAAATAGACAAGTCTTAAAGTGTCTATATTCAACAACAGAAATCCATTTTAATGTACATTTACTGTATTTTATTACAGTGTTGAGCCACTTTTAATGATGTGTCCATGCACTGCAGATGGATAGACTGCATGTCCTTAAATTAAAATCCACAGAATTAAGTTAATGGCATCATATCATTCTAGAGTAAAAGGAAAGAATACTCGGAAAGAACAGTTCCACCCCCCTCTTTAGGTGTTACATAAACCCAAAGGATCTTTATCCGTCAGACATTAACTTCAATATAGTTAATGCCTGACAAAACCAGAGGTTTACAGTTTTGTCTACCATTATACTGCACATCTCAAGATCTGGAGCCGTTCATTTTTATTTTCATAAAGAAAGCAATATTATTTTAGTTCTGACATCCTTTACAGGCTTTCAAATGGCTGCTTTTTTGGTTAAATTTGATATTCCTTCTTTTAAAGTGATACTGATTCAAAGAATCTGAAACTAGTTAGCTTGTGCACAGAAAAAAAACATGAAGTGACTGAAATTGATTGAAATGTAAAGGGTAAATCTGACAAGAGGATCTAAAATCCATTTTAATCCCCCAGGTGTGAGTCTCAAAAGAAAATCTGATACAGTGTTGACAGCATTAAATCAGACAGCAAGTGTTATTACTGTGCGTGTCTATTAATACATCTAAATTTCTTCAATATCAACTAAAAGGAACAATGCTTTTTATATATTTATATACAATGCAATCTCTTCATTTCATAATCTGAAGTCCATTCAGAGCAATGAATAAATACAACAATGCTGAATCCTCTGCCTGAATATTTGTGGCCTAAACAAATAAACACATAAATAAGTGCGTCTATACTATGAAATAAAATTGCAGGTAGGTCATGCCATATTTGTATAACTAATTTGATTAAAGTTCTTGTTCTAGTACTTTGTAAATTCTTGTTAAAATGAGTGTTTTAAATCAAATTAATTATTTTAATATGAATATTACATCACTGCTTGAATGCTGCCTGCATCTGCGTATTTTACAACTAAAAAATTATTTTAAACATAGACAATCAATAAAACACTAATTGATTATGGTGTATTTTTAAGTGAAACAATCTGAGAAAATAATTCTATAAAATTTTTACTTTATTTGTAATGAGGTTCTGAAAATTAGTACCTATTAACAATACACACTTAAAATAGGTTTGATATATTTTTATTTGAAAACAAATGTGTTTTATTTAACAAAAATTAGCCTAATAATTGTATAAAACTGAGTTCCAGCTGAAGGGCCCTCTCTGCCCCTCATTCCTCTTGTGCCCCTGTCTAGCTTCCAAAGAAACCCTTATTGGTTTTCTAATAATGAGAAAAAAAAACTTAAAAGCAACTAGGAGCACTATATATGTTTGCAACAAACCAAATAAGAGTGTTAACTTCTGTAACAGCATCCCCACAATACGTACTTCATAAATCTTGCATGAGATCAAGATCATTGAATTTCTTTCACATGCCATCTTTCCTAATCTCTCTTTCCTTTCTCCCAATCTCTGGAAAACAGAAAACCTGCTCTCTCCATCACCTGCGGCACTAAAACAATCCTCACCAGCCAACCTTGTCCAGACTCTTTAAGAGATCTCCTGATGATATCTGCTCCAAGCTCTGCTTTTTAATGAGTATCTTCTTTGTCTCGGTTTGTTGGAAAGAACTCCCTGGAAAGGCTCTGAATGATCTGCATTAGCATACCATTGTTACATATTGTTACAGCTGGAAAGCTCTGCTGTTTGCTTCAGGTTATTGGACTTTTACATTAGGTTATTTGGTAAATCAATCAATCAATCAATCAATCAATCAATCAATCAATCAATCAATCAATCAATCACCCGATTAATCAATCAATCAATATAGTCAATTGATTAATTAATATGTTTTTATATAGCACTTTTTTAGCAGATGCTTTCAAAGCAGCTTTACAAAGTCAGGTGTAAAAGTACAACACAAATTAATTTAAAGGTAAAAGTAACACTTTACAAAATTAGCCCAAAAGTAAAAGTACAACACAAATTGATATTACAAAGAAATAGTTTAAGTAAAATTGTTGCACATATAATACAAGGTTCAAATAAGTAAACATATTTACATTTATTAACAAAACTCACAGTTATGTCCATATAGTTTTAAGAACTGAGAAACATTTCTGTGAGAAAAGTTTTGTGAAAAACTTGCAAACAGGTGCAAAGGGTGCTATTGTCCTAGTCTAGGTCACTAAGTTTACTCTGTAAAATCGGAATTTGAGAGTTGAATTGAATTTGATACATTTGAACTTTTTTACTCTTTTTTTTTTATCTCTTGACAGTTAAGTTGGCGGAAAGATGGTGCAGTGGTGGAGTTGGTCGTCTGGTAACCAGAAGGTTGACGGTTCGATCCCCACCAGGTCCATTATGCTGTTGTGGTGGGGTGTGTTTGGTGGTGGGCGGGAGGCGGGAGGCCATAGGTGTGGAATGGCAGCCACGTCCTGTCAGACTGCTCCAAGGCAGCTTATCACCACCAGTGTGTGAATGTGGAGTGAAAGAATAATACTCTAGACAAGTGTATTGAGCTCTAGAAAAGCAAAATATAAATTGAATGCAATCTTATTAGAACAGCAAAAATGCAAATATTTAATTTCAAGTTTTCAGTGAAATATTGGCTTTTTGTTCAGATATTTTAACAAAGTTTGGGTGTTTTTGTACATTTTTGGATGCCTGCTCCACAGCATCCAACAGCAAGAAATGGTTGAAAAGGAAAATTTGAATAGCAGGAGTCTTTGACAACTCCTGGACAACAACAGGACTCTAGATTTGAGCCATCATCAAATAATTCTTGTGTCTTGCTGATAGATTCAATTTCATCCAAACTCAAAGAAAGGGAGTATATTTGACTAGACATTGAAGGGTGGTCAGACTCATAAATGGTTGAACTCATTAGCAAACATTTTTACAAATGACTGACAACATTGTGTAGATACGTGATACATGATCCCATCTTTGCCATAGCAACAGTATAATGTTCAATTTAAGGAACAGCATTAACCAATGGATGGCTTTGCTCAAAAAAAGGTGGGATTTATCAGCAAGTAATGCAAATGGATGAGCTCTCTCACATCATTCATTACATTATTGTCATAGTCATATAGTCATAGTTGGTAAGCAGTGTCAGGTGATGCTTATGCTGTGTTTTCTTTTGAAAGAACAAATAGTCATATGAATGGTCATGTGATACTCTGTTATTTAACTAGAAATACACTTTACTTTGATGTATTTCATGCACTGGATATTTTGCAGGTGGGATTTCAACATAATAAATGGGATTTGTTGGTTCATGACATTCATAAAGCAATAATGTGTACCCGTAAGCCCTCTAGTGGTATCAAGTCATACATTACATGTGTTTTTTGTTTAAAAGATGAAGTCATTCAGACATTGGAAGAACCATAAGGAAGTCTTTGTTTAAGAGGTACTGTTGATTTATTAGTTCTGTTGAGTGAGAGAACATTTACAAAATAGGACAGGCTCTATAGTTATAAACTGAAAAAAGTGCTTATCTCTGTAAAAACAAAACTGAGAAAAAATATAATAAATAAATTATGTCCTCTTTGAAAGGGCGGCCCCTTAGGAAGCAGGATTAGAAGATTGATTGCTTCATCAATGCAAATCAAGCCGGTCCCATTTGAAAGTTCAACAAAAAATTGTGTAATTCTTTATTGTGAATTTTTACATTTTATGTCGTTATGTAGTATTCCAATACTCTTCCTTAGTTACCATGTAACGAGCAAATAACTATTCATTAACTATGTAGTGGTTACTGTTAGTTAGCAAATAGTTATCCTTAACTAAGTAGCAACCACTGCTCCAGTAACTACTATGGTTATTAGCAGCAATGGATTTACTCACAATTCCCAATAAACCTCAAATAATTACCCTTAATCAGGAAGTATTCATTTTCATCTATCTTATTAGTGATTGTTCCCATTAAAAAAATACAATTGTTTAGCCAGATATTTATCTTTTTGTGACTCTTTCAGATTCCTAGTAATTACCACGTAACTATGTGGCAACTGTCCAATAACTTTTAGTAGTTACTTGTGTTTTTACTTAGAAATAATCTTACATATTCCTAGTAATGACCTGATAATGTTGTAAATTCAGTAGCTAATGTTAATTATCATGATTGTTACTGTTAAAATTACTGATAGTAACTAATTAGCTAAGGGGAATTACTACATAGTTATTGAATAGTTCCCTGTTAGATATACCGTGTTTAAGGAAGAGTATTGTAATGTTACCAGCATTTTTGGATTCATGGACACTTAAACAATGAGCATTTTTGAGCTTCACATTGCTTTTTGGATCATATCTTTGGAACAGTAAGATTTAAACTTGAAATGTTGTTGATTGCTAGCAGAAGGTTAGTTAATTTTAGTCAAAAATGCACTAAACAGGACCTAATTTGTCCGTGTTGTAATCCAAACTATAGGTGCTCTGTTTGTATCAGCACCCATGTCTCCTTTTCTGAGTTTAATTCTGTTTCTGGTTTTCAGTTATACATCATTTTGTTTGTTTCTTGATTTACATTTCCATGTGCTTCCTTGATTATTTTATTGTGCTCCACACCTGTTATTAACCCCCTCACCATATTGTTACTCAATCACTGTCACACACCTTGTAGTTAAATTCTGGTATTATCAACACTCTTAGTCCGTCAACTGTTAACCTACCTTGTGCTTGCACTGCCCTGCTGTTTTGACCTGTTAAGATTCCTCTTGGCTTCCTGGGAATTTTGATTAAATTTTCAAAAAGCCGGCATTTGAGAGAAAGACGCATATAAAAAGTTACCATTAGCCTGTGTCACTGAGAGAGATCGTCGTTTTATGGGCCTCTCGGACTTGCTGGCAAAATGTTAAATAGAACTGTAAATGTCCAAATCTCAGAAGTTGATTTGAAGTCACAAAGTGTTGTAGATAAGTAAAAGGTTGCTCTAGATCAGGGGTCAAACTCAATTTCTGGAGCGCCTGAGCCCTGCATAGTTTTGGGCCAATATCACCACCAGTGCACCTGATTCCACTAATTAAGCTCTTTTTGGTTTGTTGAAAGCTCCTGGTTTGTCACAGGGTTGGAACAAAAACCTGCTGCCTGCCAGAAATGGCGTTTAAGACCTCTGCTCTAATAGGTCACCATCAATTAAATATTGACTGAGCATAAAAAGTTTGTTGACTGATTTTTTTCAAAGTCGTAAAAATTAATTCATTTTTAGCTGGCTCAACTTTGAAGAATTGAGTTGTTGCTTAATTTAATATTTTCTAATCCAGTTCACATTCTCCGTGGGTGTTACTAGCTGTTGAGTGATGCGCTGAGCCAATTAATGTTGGTTTAGTCCATTTTGGGAAGGTAAAAATTACTAAATGTTTTCAGTGGAACTTTATACTTTACACTCACTTAATAATTGTACGTCTTGAAACTGATTTTTCAAGAGTGTAGTTTTACCACTGATATTCCTTTGTTTTTAAAGGACTACTTTTTATTACTAAAAGTGTGTTTATCTTCTTATGAATATCTTTTTGTAAATATGTACTCTTCCAAAAAAAGAGACAACAAATAAAGTCTCAAACTGTGGCAATCTGTAACATTTTATGATGGGAATGACATCCCATCAGTACAGATTCTGCTCAGAATGCCCCTGAGTGCTCCTCATTAATCACGTTGTAGTGCATTGTACATAATATTGGTTGTCATAGCGATTTTAATAATAGACAAGTGTTTCCCTTTAGATAGTTATTTATTGCTGTTGAGACATTCTAGTTGATAACCCCTTTTGTGCATGACCGTTGTAAAGATGGCAGTTAAAATAGATATTTTTTGTCATTTGATTGCCTGCTAAGTGTGTCAGCGAAAATGAAAACCGCAGTCTTGTGAGATGCTGTACCATGATGTGCTTGGTTATCTTATCTACTTTTATCTTATATAATGGTTATGTTCACTGTAAATATGTATTCCTCTTCTGAACATATGGTACTTTGCAGTTTGTAAAAATTATTCACAATTGATGTTCAGTTTGTTCCAGTACTGTATATTAATGAATTAATCAATCAAGCAAGTATGCCTTGTCTTCTTGTGGAAAGTAAAACAATAACCATATTAGCATGCATGTGCATTCAGTTTGATTGTTTTTTCTCTGCTATAATTGGATTTCACAAAGCTATCTTTTGGGAAATGCTGACTATGACTTCATTTTTAAGTATTGCATCTAAATTATTTCTGACAAGCCCAGGGAATTGCATTTTTATGGCTTGTTAGTTCAATAACATAATAATGGCACAAAACATTGTGACGCTGCTTTTGCCACTGTTAAAATGTGAACTGTTTGTATTTATCTGCTAAATTGATGCAATACAGTGTTTTTTCCGCTCTATACCTATTTTTCCTCATACTTTCATTCCAAATCATTCAGAAAAATAAATATAACCAAAAGACATTAAACACTTTTAACAATGTTTAAAATACTTTAAACCTTTTATTTTTAAAGGTTTGGATAACCGAGAAACCAGAAAGTGGTAGACTTTTTGACCTGCAACACTAAAAGTTGAAAGCTCAAAAATAGAAGTATTTAAATTTTATCTGCTTTTATTACATTTAGCAACAAAAACACCAGGGTTACAGGACTAAGTCACACATAGACATTTGCTCTCCCTCAGTAGTGACAACCTCCACACTTTTTCTTGACCTGTTTAATAATGCACACAAAAGACAGACACCATTAGCTTAACACAACCCTTAAGCTATTTTTCAGATGGACACGAAGAGTAGACAAAGTCATGCTCTTTCTGTCAGGCGTTACTCCTTACAGCTCTGGATCAAATCTGGGGAAAAGTGGACAACATTCATTTGTAACAAGAAGTGAGTTAGGTTATGGATAAAACAGTGGCTAGCCATTTCCATTTAACACAATCCACATTTAAAACCAATATACACTATGACTATGAGTTCAGAAAAAGGTTTGTAATGCCCATATTGAACTTGAGGCAATGACAGATCATGTCTGTAAGAAATATTTTTTTTAACCCTAACCCTACTAGTAGTGCTTTATTATAAAACAAAGAGCACTTACCCTGAGAGGAACCACCGGTTAAAACCCAGCAAGGAGTTGGGCCCACAAATAGAAAATAAACTAGCCAAACACCTCTTTAAAATCATCCAAATGTCAATAATGTGGAGCTCAAGTCTGCGAATGTTGACAAATACAATCACTGGAACTGAAAATACTCTAGGGTCCCTGCAACAGACAGGTGTGGTTATTATTTAGCTGGAGAGAAAAAGCATTCAATGTATGGTTGTTAAACATATACATAGAGACAGAATATGAATAAAGTAGATGCATAAAATCTGTAGCAATCTAGCAATCTGTCCAGGATACAGTGCCTGCTTATTCTAACATGATCTTCAGACCCTTCAGTACTTCCTACCCTACACACACAAAAAAATGTGTGAGATAAAAAGTAAGTTACATTATTTTTATTCCTTAAATATTGTGATGCAGGATTAATGATGAGGACCCAGATGCGAGAGTTAAGTCTGGTCTTCTCCTTTGTTCAATCTCCAAAAATAACATCAAAGATAACCAAGGTAACCCAGAGGGGAATAAACAACCAAGGGGACCTCGAGGGGAATATACAACCAAGGAGACCCTGAGGGGTGAAACACCAATGGGAGAGCCTCCCGATGAGAGACTGAGCGCTGGCAGCCAGACAGGAACTCACGTCTCCAGGAAGGAGCAGTCGTTTGAAGGGTGAGAGCTGAAGTGCAGGTAAGGCTAGCTTCCTTCGGGGATCTAGGCAGACATGGACAGTGATGAGACTTTACACAAAGGTGTAACATGGATAGGTTAGATTCTGCAGAGACAGGCAATCAACTCACAACCAGACAGTGCAGAAAGCTAGTTTAAATGGCAAACCGATCAAGGCTGACAGACGGCAGGTGGATGTCGTGATTTAAACAGAGATGAGCAGAATAGGATACACAAGGAGGACAATTAGTGAGCACAGAACAGGGGAAAACAATATCGGTGTAAAAGAGAAGAGCATAACTTCAAGAAAAACTCAAAAACCCACTAAATAAGCAAGGTTAATCTCAACACCTCACAAATGTCACTTCTTTCTTAAAAACCAACAAAATATTTTAATTACAGTTAAAAAACCCCCATTGATATCTTGTAAAATACTGACTAATACTGTCTAGCTCTCCTGTTCAAAGGAATTGATATCTCAAATTAATATATATAAACATATATAATAAATATATAACTTTCTTCAACATTTTACATATCATTTCAGTTACTGTGCTGCAGTAGATGCTACTGTGAAATAAATATTCTAGTGTTTAGTTCCGAAACATGAATCTGCAGTACCACCCTCCAAGAGCAAAGAAAACCCTTCACAGCTGAGACATCAAAAGAGGATATTGACTTGAATGTGGTGGTGTGGAGTCAAAAAGAATTGTTTTGACCTAAAGATGAGAATGGCTACCCTCTGAAAAGTGTGAACCAATCTTGCCTCTCTGAGCTTAAAAGCAAATTGAAGAGAAAAAGGATTGTTTCAAAAAACATATCTGAGCACAGAGCACTTAAAATCATCATGGCAAATCAAGGGGTTTGTCACAGTTTAAAATAATGGATTTTCTATTAAGAAACATAAGAGGCACTAAAGTTTTGTGCACTTATTTAAAATTGCTACAGTATGTGGGTGAAACAGGTTTCAGTGTTATACTTTTAAAGCAGATAAGTGCTTACTTTATTGTCTCAAGTGAATTTGGTAACTAAAAATGGTACATAAAGACAACACAGTCGAGTGAAGGGGAAGTCATGTATTAGAATTCTTTTGGGAAAATGAGTGGGGATTGTGATAGGGTACTTTTTGGGAAAAAATGAAAAATTAATAGCAATATAACTAAAAAAGCAGACAACTACATAAAATGAATACAACTGAATATGAAAGAAACATAAACAAAGACGAAAAAAACTAACCAACTAACCACATGAAACATCAAACAATTGAACAATCAAAAATACTGCATTGTTCTGCTGTTTTGCTGCCATTTGCTGTGTTAAAGGAATGTTCATGGTTGTATTTCCCAGCCATTTTTTTAATGCCAGAAGGAACCTTACTTTCCATGTTTTCATAATTACCTAAATGGCAGCTTTTCTAGCTGAACATTCAAAATGTATTTTAACAGGCAAATAATAAATAACATCAACATTCACTCATTCATTCATCTTCATGCCAGCTTTCTTCACTTTCGGGGTCGCCACAGCGGAATGAACTGCCAACTCTCTGGCATATGTTTTACGCGGCGAATGCCCTTCCAGCCACAACCCATCGCTGGGAAACATTCACACACACACTCATTCACACTTTAGCACTATGGACAATCGTTCTTACTCAATTCACTTATACCACATGTCTTTGGATTTGTGGAGAAACCGGAGCACCCGGATAAAACCCACGCGATCATGGGGAGAACATGCAAACTCCACACAGAAATGCCAACTGACCCAGCCGAGGACACCCATCTCTATTAAAACCTATATAGCCTAATCAGTGTTGGGCGATAGCGTCGCTAGAAGTCGACTACTAGTTTGGCAACATTTATCAGTAGCGTGGTGGTAGCGCCACTTCTTTTTAAATCAAATAGCTTTTCATTAGCGAAGCTATTTTATTAATTGAGTAGTGCGGTACCTTCCATACAAAGCTAATGTTACATTTCCCCAAGCATTTCTGAAGCTAAATAAAAAAAACGAAAATGCAAATGTTACGATCAGTAAATCAAAAGACTTCTTGCAGATGGCACTGAGCTTTTTGGTGCGTTAGCGCCACCTGCTGCATCATTGGGTGGACACACGATAAATGAACAGAACGCTGAGTCACCGTGACGCATCTCGACAAATACACGCTATTAACAAAGAAAAAATACATCTTCAGATGCTTACTCTGAACCCCAAAGAAGAACACGCTGTCAACTGCGAAGTTATAAAACACAAATTTCTGAAAATATTCAGGTGAATCTCAACACAAACCCAATTCAGTGCAGTGTGCTAACAAGAGCTACTTTTCAACAGCTTCTGAGGTACTCATCCTGAAAAATGATGTTTAATTAATGTAAGGAGTGATATATTTTTTATTAAATAATTGTATAGTGGTTTGGAATTGCTTTTAACATGCATTTTAATAACACCCCAAAGTTGTCAAAAAGATAATTTTTTAAAACAATCTCTTTACTCTACAGAAGTCGATTGCACACTTGTGTCTACCTATCAGATTTTTTTATTACTGGGATAGCATTGATCTGAAATATAAATATAAAAATATAAATAAAATAAATATGTTCAATATAAAAAATAGTTTAGATGTAGTGAACTACTTTTACCGTGTTTCTGTAGCTTTAGTGTACATTAAGCTACATTTAATGAAGAGTAACTATTAGCTTAGTTTACAAGTATAGCTTACCCAACACTGAGCCTAATATATAAACTGTTAATAGTCAGACCACATCTCAGCAGAACCAGTCCAGAAGAAACCCACCCCAAACTGTAAAGTGTTACACAGATTGATATTTATACAATTTTTTGCAGGTGATTTATTTAATGGTGGGGTGTGACTTTTACAAATGCTACTCAGCAAGCTGATAGCCAATCAGCAGGCGCTTTCAGACTTTAAAGTCACCTTCATTTGAATGATGACAAAATGATCTCAAATGCCTAATGAAGAAGTGTCATTAAATGAATCAATATATTACACATTTGATTTGCTTAACATCTTTTATAACTTCCATTGTATCAGGTTCAGTACACTGAGTAGATTATTCCACAAATAAATTCATACAAGAAAAAAAAATGTAAATACATCTTCAAATCCAGCGTGTATTTAGGATTTCCTACTGATGTTTTCCAATAACGATGGCACTGGAGGCAGAGGCGTCCGCGCGGGTATCTCTCCATCCTCAATTGCCTCCATCTCGGTCCATTGAATCCACTTTAAAAGAAGGCAGACATAGACAATCAAAGCCACGCTGTTTGATTTGCCTCTGAGAGCTGAACGGGGAGAGGGATGAAAGCGCCTCTGCCTCTCTTCTCATTGGATGTTTGGTTGCGTCTTGCTGGAAAGAGCCTTCATTTGAGGATCCCAGTGAACGCTCGGGCTCTGGAAGCACCTGTTACGGCTGCAGCATCTTAGTTTGGCAAACAGTGCGTGTGAACCGAAACGCGGGGTTTGCATCGGGAAGTTCTGGGGACATTAGATGCGCAGCGCACGTGCCGAAGACGCGAGAGAGGTAAGCTTCTCACCGGATTTAGTAACTTTAGATCGTTAACGGAATACTAGACATTGCTAGATTTAGTCATTGATCCATGTTACACGTTTTACTTGAAATTCACATGTAATAAATTCGGCCGAGGTTAAATTTGTCTTTTTTTAAATATGTCAAAACACCTTCAAGTGGAGATTTAATTGGAGCGAATTTGCCACTCCCTTAAGATTGTGCAGTTAATTCTGGTTTAACGCTGCATACGTGGCATTCTCCTGTTTTTTTCCCCCTCAACGTCGTCAGAAACATTTCTCAAGACTATGAAAAGCCCAATTAATGCACCATAATGCTTTAAATCTGGAGTAAATCTGTAAGAAAAACGAGTTTCATGACTGAGCTGCTTAACTGTTTGGTTTTTGTACGACTGGGTATCACTGAACACATATTCTTCATGCATAGTAAAATGTGTTTAAAAAAAATACAATAAATGTATTTTTTAAAAGATCATCATCAAAGTGCACAAGTACAATCTGGAATATTCTGGCAATTTGTCTTTATTATGTTTTTGTTCTGCTTTGGTATTCAATCAATGCATACACAACCGCGTCTTTAACACTTCTTTACTAAATTTATGTGAATGGGAAGAATAATGCAAACCCTTAATCTTTAACTTTGAACTCTGACATTTTAACAGTGATTTTAATTTTTAGCAAATCCATAAGGGATGGTTTCAGCCTTTCAACTAATATTATTATTCGCAAAAAAAAAAAAAAAAAGAGAGAGCAAAACATTGTGTCACATTCACAACTTTACTTTTACTTTACGCTCTGGTCTTACCTCCAAAGCACATCTCTTAAGCACCTTGGACTTTTATGGTCCTATATTTACTTTTAACTTAAGCAATTTACTTATAATCTGTGTCACTGTGTTTCTGTGTTACTGTGCAATATTATTGTGTTGTTTTTTTGAACCAACATTGGAGAGTACCCCTGTACCACAACAAATTACTTGTGTGCGTGCTGCACACTTGGCAATAAAGATCTTTCTGATTCTGATTCTTATTCTGATTCTTGATACCTAGGCTTTAGAGCACAGATGTCGAACTCAAATCCTGCAGGGCCACAGCCATTTTTAGTCAACCATAACTGAACACACCTGATTCCTCTAATAAAGCTCCTCTTGTACAATGCTACTCGGCTTTCTCTTGAAATAGGGTTGGAACAAGCTGGACCCTGCAGCAATGACTTTGACCCCTGCATTAGAGGAAAAACATATTGTGATTTTGGAATTGCATTGATTTTGGGTTAAATACATAAAACATTGTAATGTTACACCCTCAAATTTGGTATTTTTCATTGCTATCTACATGTCCTTAATAGTGTTTTTCAGGTATGTTTGACCATAAACGATCACTCTGTGTTTTTGCAATTTGTACAAAATATGCCGTAGTGTGCAATCTGATGTCTTTCATACTGTTAATTTTCTGAGGGTAAAGCTTGAGGTTTTGATTCTTCATTCTCTGAGCCAGTCTACCTGTGAGCACGTATTTTAGTGGATAATGGGTTTTTCAACTGCACTTGTGAACACAATAAAGTTTTTTATTGTTGTTGCAATTTTCCTCATCGACTTATCTATAATGTCTTAAAGCAATGATTTGACTTAAAGTCATTTCTCTTTTTGGCAGATTGGGCTCGCCATAGTGTGAATTCTAACAGTTTGTTGATTGGAATTATATGGTTCCTTCTCTTCTTTTGTCAAAAGTATAGTTTATTCAAAAATTCTGATCCGCTGACACCTTATTTACATCATGTGGTGTGTTTTGTAAAGTTATGAACATGTTTGACTTTTTATATAAAAAAACGAAAGGGTTCTATCGATCTGCGTTTGTTTCATGAAATGCAAACACTTGCACATATCTATTAAAAAGATAGATATTCATAAATATCTTTATAAAAGGGCACATATCTGAATTGAATACCATATTAGCCGTCTACTTCCTGTAACTCATTGAGAAAAGTTCAAGGACACCAAATGTCACTGTCATCAAAGAAAAGAGTGGCTGCTTTGAATACATGTAAAGCATTATATACTCTTTTTGTACACAACCCCATTTGTGTACATTCATAGAATATAATTATTCATGAAAATAAATAAAAAAACACAAAATGAGAAAGCATACAACCTTTCAAAATACAGTATTGTTAGCAAATTGAAACCAGAGTTATATCATTTTTTCCTGTAGATGTTTCTGCAGGTTCCATCATCAGTTGTCTCAGAGTTCAAACTGATTCTATTGAATCCTCTGTGTAAATAATCAATGAACCAAAGCAACATGCCTTTCTGACCTTGGAAACCAACACTCAGACATAATCTATGGATACTTGACCTATTAAAGCAAAAGGCTTCAGGCAACATGCTCATACTACTTCTGAAACTGAGTGAAAAACAAGAATCTGACAACAGATACATTTGTTGACAATCCATGCTACTTGAGTTTCATAGTGTATCTTTTTCTGTCACAGGTGTCCAACAAGGTGCAGAAGAGCCATTTGACTATATTTAAAAGCACCAAACTCCCACCAACATGGCACTAACCTGCCTTTGTAGGACTGTCAACGAATCACACCAGGATTATGAGTTTTGCAATAGCACATCCTTCAACTTTACTGGAAATGAGAGCGGACATGATAATGGGCGGTGTCACTTTCAGTCCATGGATGAAGTCCTGTTCAGACTTCTGGGTCCAAGACAGTCTCCATTCTTCTTCCCGGTGACCTTCATCTACATCTTAATCTTCATTACCGGCGTCTTAGGAAACCTGCTCACATGCGCCGTGATTACTAAAGACCGAAAAATGCGGACACCCACAAATCTTTATCTCTTTAGTCTAGCAATCTCTGACCTTCTGGTTCTTCTTTTTGGTATGCCGCTGGAAATCTATGACCTTTGGCAAAACTACCCTTTCCCCTTTGCAGAAAGCATCTGCTGCTTTAAGATCTTCTTATTTGAGACGGTTTGTTTTGCCTCTGTGCTAAATGTCACAGTTTTGAGTGTAGAGCGATACATAGCTGTAATTCACCCTCTCAAAACCCGCTACGCTATAACAAATAAACATGCTCAAAGGGTCATCGCTAGTGTTTGGGCACTGTCCCTGCTCTGTGCAATTCCAAACACATCGCTGCATGGTCTGCAGTACCAGTATCTACCAGAGAAGGTTCAGGAGTCTGCTACCTGCAATCTGCTCAAGCCCAAGTGGATTTACAACCTAGTAATCCAGATCACCACGCTTCTCTTCTACTGTGTCCCCATGATGATGATCAGTGTGCTGTATCTCATGATTGGCTTGACTCTGGGCAAGGGACAGAAACAGAGGAAGGACAGGCTGGGAATCCAACACAGCAATGACAGCTGGAAAATCCATCTAGCTGGAAGACGGAGAAGGCAGGTCACCAAGATGCATTGTGAGTTGTGTCTGCTGCAATGTGTTTCAAATAGTTTGGATTTTTATAGTCTTCCCGTATGCCTTCAGTGGCACCCGGACTCTGCCAATAACCAAAGATGATTAAATAACAAAAGCGTTGTTTATTACAATCATATCTTCATTCAAATTAAGCTCACAGAATTAAACAAACTATTGCTAAGCTCTTTCCCAAGAGGTGATATCAGCTTGTCATAGCCGAGCAAGCTCTGTTATTAAAAATCTCATCCACTCAAGCATGGTTTCGCTCCCTTGAAATGAAAATGAAAAGAGTGGTGATTTCATCCCTAACCCTACATTCATGTTGATCAATCAGACAGCACCAAAAGATTTGGTATTTAGAAGTGTATGAAAAAAAAACATTGATTCGATTCTGTTTCATCATTATGAAGACTACATTATGGTATAAATATTAACAGTAGCAAAAACAATAAATAAAATAAATTGTTTGAAACTATGGTAGTCCCTTATGAGGGTACTCTTGAATCAAATTTAACTCTCAATGTCATCATATACCTTGACTAGTTGAAATGTTCTTACTTGAATGGCTTTTCTGCAGGGGGATTTTTGCTAGCTTGTCCACTACCCTGTCTTCACTTACCCGGTTATTTTGTAAATGGTTATTGGGTTCGTTCACACGTACCCAAAGCAGTGTTTTACCATAACAGTGAAATTTTTTTAAACGGCCAATGTGTTCTTCGAAGCTCATGTAGGCAGTATAACAATGTTTAACAGTGGAGTGTTTATAACAGTGTTTAACAGTGTTGGTTACGGTTGGAGTTTGTAGGAGTTTGTCATTGATGTGACTTTCAAGAGAGGGTTTTCTCTATGGTTCTCTATTCTAAAGCTTATCTTCTGAGATGTACAGGACTACACAAGCACACAGCATATTTATTAACATATTTAATCACAAAAAGATGCGCCAAACTGCAACAACATGCTGGGTAATCTTGTTGACACGCTCATCTGACAGATGCACAAAGCGGCAGATTTAAACAAGAACTGATTGAGCCTCAGATAAATGTTTTGAACTAATTGTTGGTGAAAACTGGCAAGAGACCTTTCTTATCTTTGTGTGAGCTGTATTTCCCAGTGCTTGAAAGGAAGGACTGATGTACTTTTGAGCTAAGATTAGCTTCTGATTGGTCGATATAACTGCAGGGTTGAGGAGTCGACTGCCCTCTACTTGATTTACTTACATTGTTCATCATTTTTGGAGCATTTTACCATTTACGTGTGGACAGGGTTTTTTTTCCTGCCCACACTCATGTGGACACAATTATTTGGTAAACTCTGTAATAAAAACTCTTTTTTTACTCTGCCAAAATGTTGGTGCAGTGATGCTCCTTACCTTTGGATGGTGCTCAGGGGACATGGGTTTTTTTTTTTGCATGCAAGATATTGTGGGGCATCGGAGAGGGGAGCATATATTTCTCTATAACTGTATAACAATGGGTAGCTCTAGCAACTCCTTCGGTGACAAAAAGCTTTCAATTCTTTATTTCTCTTCTTCTGCAATCTCTTCTTCATTCGCTCTTCTTCTTGTTTTGTTCTTCCAGTGGTGAGGTCGATGTTAGAGTGTGTATTGAGCGCCACCCAGCTGCTGTCTTATTTTTTAGAACGCCAAATTGTGTACGAAATGTTGCACCTAAAATTTGTCTGTGTGTGTGGTGACCTTTACACTGGTCATCCACAAACACAGAGGAAAAATGCAGCATTTAATTCTAAAATTATTTTGGAAACCTTTAAAGGCAGAAAATGACTACATACAATTACAGTGCAGTTAAAGCAGGTGCTGATTGATTTTTGATGGACAAAAGGTTTTTGGGAATAAAAGCTTAGAAGACAATCAGGCTTTAAAATCACATGGTTCTACAATGATGTCTTCAATTTATCAAAGGTTGTAAATCATTCAATAAATGTGTCACTAAAACATGATAAAAATAGCATCTGTTAGGTTCTGTCTGTTATAAAGTACATCCTTACATTTTTACAAATGCATCTATACCTCAACCGTGAATTTATCCACTGTTTAAAAATTGAAGACTTCTCCCCAATGCATAATAATGCCTTATTGGCATTTTTTTGAAGGAAATATGTCATTTTTTTAATGAAATCTTTGCAAAACACATTGAAATAAGTATTTTTTGCTCTTTGCTCTTTTTCAGTTGGCAAACAATGAGGCTAAGTGAGTGTCAATTGCATGTATTTGAAGTTTTACTTACCTTTAGAGTGCGGATTTCGAGTATATTATTGTTCGAATTGTATTCTATTCCTCAAGTTATTTTAATACATAAATCATTCTTCATTGAATCAAGTAACCTAAAATTGTGGATAAGCTTTGTTGTTTCAAATGACTGTCTTTTTTTGTATTGACAAAAAAATTTGTATTTTGTATTGTTTACTTTTGCATAATTACGGCAAATCCTACAAAGTCGCATCCATAATCCACTGATACAGCAAATAAAAAATACCACCGGAAAAAGCATGCTAAGCATCACTCAGATGTCTCACCATGTCCATCTGGACAGGGATCTTTTTTGAGAAATAAAATCTCTTTCCAAATATTTGCTTAATGCCCCACAAACATTCGAAAATATCTCCACACAGTGTTTCACATCTTCTGAATGCTTTCTCTTAGAGACAAGGATACCAATCCCAGAACATTTTTCAGGTCTTAACAGGTGTTATTCTCACACTATGTCTAAGCTCAACCAAGAGAACAACACGCTAATAATCTCCTACAAGCTGCACAAGCAGAAATGACAGAATATTTAAGCTTTATTATATACTTACAGACTCCCCTGTGAGCTCATTACATTTTAGTATTTATTTTTGTACAGGTCTATTAGATACCAACCATTTGTGTAGATTAAAAAGCTTAAGTTTCATTTTGTCATTTAAATACAGGCATTAAGGATGTTTTATAGATGTCATGCATTACATCTTTATTTATTCTTAGAATATGAAAGAAAAATGGCCTCTAGCGCCCTCTGAATCATGCCATGCATGACTCACAGCTTCCGTTTAGCATCTTACGGATAGATTGCAACCTACCAGTTCTGCATTAATGTCACTGACAGTATACTTCTGTGTAACAGCAGTATGAATATTTGAGTCTGCCCCAAGTATAGATAATATCACAATGTTATTTTAAGTTTGGTTGGCAAAAAAAACTATTATATATTGTTTTAATTTTACCTTAATCAAATAACTCTGAAGTGTATTAGTGATGTAGATATTAAATAAACAGGCACTACATGTGCAAGTACACACACAAACGTGTGTATGATAATACTAGTATTATACCGTGCATACTAACTATTAAATCAAATTTAGGATATATTTCACAATGATTCGCTTTCTGTTCTTGAAAATCTGGACCTCTCCTCGGGGTTTATGCTCTAATGACTTTTCATTCAGATATTGGTGGTGAGGAACAATGGAATCTTACAACCTGGCACATCGATCACCAGCATCCAATCACCTGTCCGACATTTCTTTGAACAGGAAAGAAAGAGTCTAGCACTAACAGAAGCACATTGTAGTCTTGTTTTCGTCAAAGGTTTCTTCAGGGTTTCATAAGGTGTAATGTAAGACTCTTTAAAGACCGTTAAGAATCAAATTAAAACCTTTATTTTTTATATTATTAATTGCATAGTTAGCCATATCCTTCAAATACATTATTTGAAACCTTAACCATCATTTTTATGTTTTGGAGCATTTGCTGGGCAACCCTAACCATGACTTTTATTAAGTTTACCATTGATGAGCATTTCCTCAAACTCTGGCAACCCAAACAATCACATTCATGCCTTTGAGCATTGATACGTGTTTTTTTTTCATCTCTGGCAATTCTTACAATCACATTGTAATCACTTTTAAGATTTTTCGCATTGATTGAGTGTTCATAAGCGTTTTCTTAAACTCTGGCCACCTTAACCATATCGTTTATAATTTTAAGTGTATATGATCCTTTTCTCAAGCTAAAGCAGTGCTAAACATCACTTTTATGTTTTTAAGGATTTATGAAAATTTTCTCAAACTCTGGCAACCCTAATCATGACTTTGAAGTTTTTGAACATTTATGCACATTTTATTAAACTATAGCAAGCATAACCCTCATTTTTACTTTATTGTTTTACATTTAGGATAATTTTCTCAGTCTCTGGAACCCCAAGCAACAAAAACATAACAATGAGTTTTGCATGGACATTAAAAAATAAGTAATTATTTAAGACTTAGAACAGTGAATTTAAGACTTTTTTGGGGCTTTTAAATTTAAGACTTTTAAGACTTTTTAAAACCCAGAGGAAACCCTGCCCCTTTAGTGAGCTGAGCATTCAGAGAGAAATAGAGTGTATAAGTCAATAAAAGGGTATCACAGTGGCACAGTGGGTAGCACGGTCTTCTCACAGCAAGAAGGTCGCTGGTTCGTGCCTCGTCAGTTGGTATTTCTGTATGGCGTTTGCATGTTCTCCCCGTGATCGTGTGGGTTATTCCGGGTGCTCCGGTTTCCCCCACAAGTCCAAAGACATGCATTACAGATTGAATTGGGTAAAACAATTGTCCATAGTGTATGAGTGTGTATGGATGTTTACCAGCGATGGGTTGTTGCTGGAAGGGCATCTGCTGTGTAAATCATATGCCAGATGGGTCGGCGGTTCATTCCGCTGGCTGTGGCGACCCCGAAAGGGACAAAGCCGACAAGAAGGTGGATGGATGGAACTCCATAAACCCATATAATAAACTATAGCGATATACCAGTTGCAGTCTTTTTCTGCAGAAGTGAATGATAACCTCTGTTAAGCTGTACTAATGTAAATATATTATTATCTAAGTTGTATTACTAGTTACATAGTTGATCAATAGTTCTTTGATTCGGTAAAACTGTATTTTAGTCAGAAAATTCTACTGAATTTTCAAATTTGCGAAAAGTACAGTTGTAGTATAAATCTAAGCGAGCCACAGAGACAGTTAGCAATGGATTTTCCATATCTTTGGTTGAGAGTGGGACAGTGACAAGAGTAATTTGAATATAAATGTACATTTTGAAGAAACGTCATATCGAAACAATCTAAAAAGCCATCCATCCATCTTCATGTCGGCTTTATTCCCTTTCGGGGTCGCCACAGCGGAATGAACCGCCAACTCACTGGCATATGTTTTATGCAGCGGATGCCCTTCCCTTCCGCAACCCATCGCTGGGAAACATTCACACACACATTCACACTATGGGCAATTGTTCTTATTCAATTCACTTATTCCGCATGTCTTTGGACTTGTGGGGAAACCAGAGCACCTGGAGAAAACCCACGCGATCACGGGGAGAACATGCAAACTCCACACAGAAATGACACCTGCCCCAGCCGAGCCTAGAACCAGCAACCTTCTTGCTGTGAGACGACCGTGCTACCCACTACGCCACCGTGACGCCTAATAACTAAAACCTAAAAAGCCATGCACTTAAATAAATAAAACTTTTTTGCCTCCTGTTTCTTAATGAAAACAGCATACATAGTGTCACATTTTGTTTAATTAAAACTAAAGTTACTTAAATAAACAAGTTTCTTCATAAGAGGCATCTGTGGAGATGTGATTACAAATACTCAGTTTTAAACTCAAGTTTAGTCATTATTTAACTTTATTGAACTCTCTCTCTCTCTCTCTAGTTGTGGTGGTATTAGTTTTTGCCATCTGCTGGGCTCCATTCCACATTGATCGACTCTTATGGAGCTTCATCACAAGCTGGACGGACCACATGTATAACATCTTTGAATTCGTGCACATAATCTCCGGCGTACTCTTCTACCTAAGCTCCGCTGTGAATCCCATCATCTACAACCTGCTGTCTAGTCGTTTCCGGGAACGCTTTCAAGCGCTGGTCTGCAGTCGTCTGTCAACTGGCTCTTCACGCAATGACTCTACACCTTTCTACATCATCCCCCGAGACCCAACCCCCCACTGATTCCAACCGCCCAAGCAAAGAGCAGGAACACGGGTGGCCCACTTCCTTTTGTCATTATCAGCAGACAGAGAGAACCTTAAAATGAAAGCTTTCATCTGAGCCTACACGCTCTCCTGTCTAAAAAGCAAATCTATTGGACATCTCGGTGAGAAATGAAACAGAAGAGCAAATGAAAACTGTCTGTTATGAAACTGGAAATAACAAGGAATTGTTATTGTGGCCTGAAGCCACATTTGGAGGACAGACTCGGGGCTTGACTGAGGAACAGAATATTTGCTATTTGTTAACCAGCAAAAATGGATTAAACATATGTAATTGTAAAATTTCATGAAGTGTCTTATGTTCTTGTGAAACAAGAAATTGAAAAATATAATGTTAGTGCAATTAAATTACCATTAAGGTCTGATTCAAGTGTTTGGTATAATCCTAATGGTGTGAATTGTGTATAAGCAACACATTAAATGTACAATATGTAAGCCTTTATAAAACGAGCAATCTTGTTAACCTTGTTTTTAAGTTAAATTGATTGATATTTTACGATGATTTCTGAATTGACCAAGCAGTGGATTCATTTCATCAGCACAGAATCTGGCAAGCCACATAACTTAAGGTTGCCCAGAAGAGCATGATATAAATGTCATTGATGCTCCATGAAAAGTCAAAGAAGTGTCAGGGTTCAAAAAAACAAATGAAAAAAAAAAACCATATAATTGTGAATTGCATAATTTAGGACACAATTGACAGCAAATCTTACATCTGCATCCAACTTACTAGATGGTTAGATTTGTTGAAATTACACCAACTCGAGGTGAAAAAGTACATCTTACATGAAGTATTTGTGCTAAGCGAAGTGGCACGTTTTTGAATTGGTCACTAACCTTTCGACTTTTGTGTGTTACAATCAATGCTTGTGCAATCTTCACCGAACCCTGAGATCTTCCTGATCAAGAACCCTTTACTTGGTAATCTCACCTAGTAAGATTCTTTATTGCTTGCCACATCGGTTAGGATAATAGGCAATTAAAAGTAAAAGTGAATGAATTAATATTTTTTTAGGCTCATTCCCAGCTAACAGTGAACATTCTCAAAAAATGTGCTACAACTTTTAAAGGTTTTCTAAGTGTTAGCTAGTAAAATTCTAATATTCTTAATCTAAAACGTTATCTAAACACCATTATCAGAACATTCCTAGAACTATTTTTTGAAAATGATGAATGTTCTCACAGTGTTGAAAGAAAAAGCTCTGGGAACAATGTTCTCAGAACATTACTAGAACGTTTTTTGTAATGTTAGACAGAAGTGGAGAGAACGTTCCAAAAACATTTTTAAGAACCTTAAGAGAACATTCCAATAACGTTAAAGAAAACTGGACAAACTACTGTTTATGCAATGTTATTTATAACGTTCCAAGAACATTCTTGTAACATAAATTTGTTAGCTGTGTTAGCATTTAGACATCGGTGTCAGACTCCATTCCTAGAGGGTCAAAACTTCATATCAACCTCAGTGAAACACACCAGATGAAACTAAATAAGTTCTTCAAGCTTTTTTGAAACAAAGCTCTGCAGGAATTCTTATTTTTAGCAATCTGCTTGCAGACTGTATAGTTGCTCTGTGTATCTCCCTATAATCTTATAAGCAAAATCTATAAAAATGTTCTAACCCTAACCCATTATGATGGGCACAACATATCTGTTCTTCTGTTTTTGTGGGAGGTAAAAGTGGACATACCTAACTCTTCCCATTTTTTTCATTCAACATTTCAGTTCTAAAGAGCAAAGGAAGTAGAAGCAGATATACAAGCTGAAAAATGTAAAAAAAAAAAAAAGGTAAAAACAGAACAGTGAGTCCTGCTCTGCCTCTTTTCAATGTTTCAAATAGGTACAGAACCTGATAAATTGTGCCAAAAGTGCTTTATGATAATTTAATTATCTCGAAAATTAGAACATTTTGAGCAGCTGGCGATTGTAACTCTTCTTGGAGGACATCAAACATTTTTTTGTCCGTTTTAGTGTCAGTGCCTGTTGCCAGTTTAATCAAACTGCTCCGTTATGTGTTGACATAAATCATACATGATTGCATCATTGACCTGAGGGATGATTTTGGATGTCTGAAATTTACAGTGAGTGTGAGAGCGAGAGTGAGAGAGAGTGAGAAAGAAATATTAACCGGTATTTCATGCATCCTTTGGAAAATATTTTGTAGCCATCACAAATAAAAGGGTGTCTTTTGTCTAAAATGTCTGTTTTCATTTAGTTTTTGAGAAATAATTTTCACATAAGAGAACTAATCTCTGACCAACATTTTTTTTGCATTCATATCTACAGTATGGAGGCTTAGTATTACTTACCTACTTACAATATGGGAAAGCAAGTTTTCACCCTTAAGGTAAGACCACATTGGGGTGAAATTACATTGCGATAATGCGCCAGGCGTGCTCAACTTTTCGCCTCGATTTGGCCTTACCTTTATTTTTGTAAGCTCAGCTCATATAGCAGAATATATACAGTTTATTTACAGAAATAGACAAAAAAGATTTGACAAGTAATTAATTAAGTTATCAGTCTCAACAAATAATGCATTATCAAACAACCTATTATTTTATAAACAGAGGCTTCTGTATGTACATTTTAATATACATTGATATTTAAGTGTCGAACAAAACCATAACAAGAAAAACAAATAACAGTGACTCCAATCCCTTGTTAGCATTTTGTTCTAATGTTTGCTTGTAAAGCTGTAAAAAGCTTTTGACAACAGTTTCTTTCTTAGTTAGAGAATGTGGGTTTGCGTGGTATTCTCACCACATTGTAAGTATTTAACCCTGGAGCATCAAATCCTGGAGAAACACCTTTCTTGTCAAAAAAGTAAAAGTTGAAAAGCTGTCCATCTTGAGCTTCAAGGGACACAGATGCCGTGTTGACACGAAGAACACAGGGATATTCTTTCTCGAAAACGACTCTGAAAACCCGTTCCACAAGGTAGTTCAATTTAATAGTCCGGTATCGTTCAGGGATCAGATCCTCTATTTGAGGTCCAAACTGCTGCATGATCAAAACACCATCTGACCCTGCTTTAATCTCATAAAAGGTGATGTTGCTATAAGTGTAAAAACCCACATAGGGCACAGGATCCGGAGGAGGAGTTAAGACACGCTTGGCCTCACGGAAGGCTCTTTCCATGGCTGGAATGATGTAAGAGTAGGTCTTAGAAATTATATCTTGATTCTGTGGCCGTGTGCCTGTCAAAAGCACCACCAAACCCAGCTTAAGCCGTGGCACTAAGGAAAAAGTTGCAGAGTATCCATCAAGATCTCCATCTTTTCGTAGCACCTCATATCCCATCTGTTCATTCACTTCCCATGGCGTTCCCGTGCGGTTGGCGAAATAGTCTTTATCGCAGCGAAACAGTGGGGTTAGCATGATTTTTAATGTGTCCGGCTCCAATATCTTTCGGTGATACGATCCAAGCAACATCATAGATAACTTAGCCATATCTGCAGTCGTGGAATACATCTGCCCAGAAGGTCGGTACCATCCCAAATCATAAAGAGGTGCTGGTTGGCCACTGGCATATACACCCACAGCCATTTGACTTTGAATGCTATGACTGATGTCGAACCCTGTATCCTCCATTCCCAGTCTGCTCAGAATGTTGTCTGCTATCCATTTCTGATAATTGATTCCCAAAACTCTCTCAGACAGGATGTGAGCAAGCAAAGAGAAAGCTAGGTTGCTGTAGTGGCATCTAACAAAGACAATAGAAGGAAAACATGTAAGGTTAACTTGTCTGATGAAAGTTAAAACAGACACACTAATAGGGAGTTTTATGCAGGCCAGCTCTGTCAAAAGACACTTTTGCACCAACCTGCTTACAGTATAAACCAGCGGTTGCTCTTGCAACTTCAAAGTAGAAGTTCGGTCAAATTTTAAAGGGTCCCTGTTGTGATTTTGAAAGTTTAATTCATTGATTTTGGGAGTCTCCAAAAAACAGGTAGACAGACTTTCAAGGCCAGAAATGTCTTTCTTCGTTTTTTACGCATTAATTTGACCAGATTGTTCAAAATCTTGGGGTAGATTTTCAGCTGTACGACAGGTCTGGTTGCACCATGCAAAGAAGGGGCTTAGTCTGAACGAGTTAATAAATGAATCATATCACTGAACTATCACTGAACAATCACAGAACTGTTGGAGAGTCCCAAAAGTAAATAATGATTATTTCAAAATCCCAATATAGGTACATTAAAACTAGACCACAAGCTTCCACTTGAGGATATGAGCCTACACTGGTATGAACAGTACAGCTTGACTTGGTATGTTTTTAAAAAATTTTTTTTTACCTTTTCCACTTTTTAACACTTTTCTTTCTTAACCCAAGTCAACTCACTTGGTCCCTGGATCTGCTATAAGAACATCGTCTTGCAGGAGGCTGATGGCAGTCTTGGTCTTTCCTTTCCACAGCAAGTTAGTTCCACGCAGTCGACGAGGGAGACCTGCAAATAAAGCAGCAAGAAAATGGACATTGTTGAACACATACCTTTAATTATTAAAAAACAAAATGCTTTACCTTCTGTTTTTTTCTCTGACCTGCTTTACAGCCGAATAAAAACAGGTCCGAGATAAAAACAGAAAGTAAAGCATTTCATTGTGTATCTCCCACATAGGAAACTTCTTTTTTCACCTATGGATGCCTTAGATCTTAGGAAGAGTTTAACTTTCCTATCATGATCGATTGGAACTCAAGAATCACTTGCACACCTTTCTGCTAATGCATAGTGCACTGGGATTAAAGCCAATCTTATTTCTCCAAAACTCATCCTGACTTATGACCTTGTTTCTTCCAAATGATTGAATGTTCCCTATCCTGCTCTCACAACTTTGAGAAACCGGTGAAGACAATATGCCTGTTATATATAAATCTGTAAAACTAGCAAGCAGTTGGGTACAGTCTTTTCTCAAACCTCATCTGAACCAGCCGCCTTGGAGGTAATGTGGCTGATACAAAATCTCTTGTTGGGAAGAGAACTTTTCTTAAGGCTACTGTTAAGCACCCCTGCCATCAAATTGTTGGCAAAGGATTCATAGTGCACCTGATGTTTGTTAGGTGCTCCATTTCTTACCATGTTAGTTACCTGTATGCAAATTAGTCCTCAATCTTGCTCCTAAATAACTTAAATGTCTTAATCACAAATTTTCCTTTTCTGGATTTTTTTTCCATCAATGGTTTACTGCTTGGAAATCCCTAAAATTATATTAATTGTGGCACACTATTAGTTGTGGCAACTATGTACAATTGTAGTAATTTTCTCCTCTGTAAAAATAGCTGCTCAGCACCAAAATATATAACAGATCTGCTTCCTTTATACAAGCAAAACAGAACTCTTAGATCAAAAGGCTCTTATTATTTCGAATTACCACAGGTTCATTCTACACAGGGAGAGTCTACTTTCAGTGTCTATGCTGCCCGAGGGGCTAAAACAATCAAAAAGACTAAAAACACATCTATTTAAATGTGTGTTAATTGACAGAGGACTGCTGTCCTAACAGTTTTGCACTTATGAACTGTTGTTTTATTTTATTTAACTGATGTTTTAATCTGAGGGGCCAGTGTGAAAATATTACTAGTATAATACAATGTTCAGTTAAAAATCTGTTCTAAAATAAACCAGTGTAAGAGGCGAGATTGAGGTGAGCCCTGGTGTAAGAGACACAGTTGAGATGCACTTGAGTGTAAGAGTTGGGATTGAGGCACACAATTGTGTAAGAGATACTTCTTTTATCAGCTGTTTTTTTATCGCTGACCTGTTTTGTTGTTTGTTTGTTTTTTATCTCTGATCTGTTTTTATTCCAATCTAAAACACTTTGAATTGCCAATGTGTATGAATATATATATTGCCTAAATCTTTCTATTTGGCAGCAATGTGTTTACAGCTCATTTGAGTAATTTTTGCATAACCACTCCAATATTATATTAGACAAATGTGATGTTGTAATGCCTGGCTTTATATTTAATTTCTTTGCAAAAAAATAAAACTCTAATTTCATGAAATTTTCATTAAATTAGATTTGTCCTGAGAATTTCCAACAGCTCTTTGGCATGCAAACAATTGTGATTCTCACAGGGTGAACAGTAATCACATCAAGTGGGTGAAAATATGTGTTTCTGGTCTCAGTAGGTACATCGCTGTCATAACAGAGAAAATATATAGATGCATTGCATATGCGTTTTCCAAGCTCTCAAGCTTGTCACAGCCAGCAACTGCACAAAGAATGTATTAATTTGACCTGCTGCTTGCTCTATTATACACTGGGAACAAACTATGCTGTTCTTTTTTATTCTGTGACTCTATTGCTGTTAAATAACAATGGCACAAAAAAAACATACCAGAAAGTTGGCTGGCCATTCTCCTCAATGTTACTGAAGACGATCGGATCTGAACCTCACCACTGTCAAGAAAGATTAGCCCATCTGTGACGTATTTGAGCTCAGAGTCTCTGCTTCTTCCCAGGGGGTTTTTAATGGTAAAGTTATCCACATACTTCTCCAGTGGGTCATCCAAAGAACCAAGTTTTCCATCTTCCCATAATCGATACAGCATCAGTGTGGGAAAGATCTTAGATACACTGGCAATCCTGCAGAATCAGAGCAGGCAAAATCACTCACTGCCTTTCCTCCATTAGCCATTAACACGATATAAGCTGTTTATGAAGATAACAAAGCAAACAAGTGTTGACAGAAATGAAAAGCAGTTTTACTGAAATTTTTTTTTTATGAAAATGAAACTAAAAATGAAGCACAGGTATAGTTCCGATTTTTTTTTTCAAGCCAGTCCTAAGTGAAGTTAATCACTATAATTATGAATACATGTATATATTGTAGTTGAAAAGAATTATTATAATATGGTTATTTCAATTGAACATAATGGTATTCGAAGAGAAACCAAACACTTCTCTTTACCTGTTTTTGACATGTTGAGGAAAGGATTTAATCTGAATGAACATGAAATGACTTTGATTGGAAGGGTTTCCTGAGGTTTTTGCTTTTCTGTGTTTGTTAAAGTAGCAATTTGATTTGACTGAATTGGTATCGTTTTACTCAAATTTATGAATTAAAATTATATACATTAAACATCTATATTAAAATGTATTTATAATTGTATAATAACAATGTTTCAGTTAGCACAAGGATATTCTTGATTCAAGATTAATATATGCTCTCTCATTTGCTTGCTGGTCCTTGTGACCCATGTATGATGAATGAGCGTGAACATTACAGTTTATAACACCTCACAAGATGTTTACACAGTGTTTGTGACCCCTCTCAACTGAAGATGTAAATCCATTTGATTATGAAAAAACACAACTTAAAATTATTGCGGTACTTGTTAGAAATAGCAAGTGCTGTTACACATGCACCTCTTTTCATAAATAAAAACCCTACCACACAGCTGCTGGCCCTTAAGAGTATTAGAAATAGTCTTAGTCTAAGCATGGCACATCACTAGAGTCCATGAAGAGAACATGTCTCAGGCATTTGAATGATACTGCATTATGCTGATGGTTTCCTCTGTAGCTGCAGCTGGAACTTAACTGAAGAGGGAGTTTAAAGAAACACTAATTCAGCAAAACACAGTGGAAAGAACTGATTGGTAGTTTTCTTTTTTACATAGTATACATTGACCGAATAAAATATTAAAATATTAATAAAAAATTAATCTTCATTTATGTCTTTTTCCATGTAAATCTTTTTATAAAAAAGGTTTTCTAAACTATCTATGTCTATTTCTATATAAGCTTTTATTAAATATATCTCTATCTGTATTAATTTCTATGTCCAAGGCTCCATCTATAATCTATATTTATATCTTTACCCAAGCACTATAATGCCTGTAAACATGAAGAGAAACGTCATCCCTTCCAGACTTCATTGTGCTTTAGCAGTAAACCATCAAGCTGTTGAATTGAAAGTCTTGCCTGAGGCAAATGTAATTCTACTTGACACATTGTTTACTAGTTTTCCTGTTGACATAGTTCTGCTGTTGAAACACTGACTGACAAACTATAAGAGAAGTGAACAAGTAATGATTGCTCTCATCTTCACCAAGCAAGCATTTCAATAAATGTGTCTATCCAATCTTTAGGATTATTGGGATTAAAAGGACACAATGCAAGAGAGATTCAAATGTTTTACATAAAAACACCAAGTGTCTTTTTGAGCGTATTTTATACAAACAAATATACACTGAAAGTTCTCTTACTAAAATGAATCAATGGGAACACTTGATTTGTGTCATGGATCTACATTATTTTGTAACCGAATGCAATATAACAGAAACTTTTCTTGTTTTTTTTAACAAAGCGCTGAATCACAATCTTTCAAGTTTGCTTTAGAAATTTCAATAACATCAAGTGATAGCACTTGAAAAGAACTCTTATGTAAAGATTTGCTAATTAGAAGTGGATTTGGACCGAAGGAATCAGACATGGGATATAATTGACCTCTAAACGTGGAGATCTGTTGTTTCTCAGCTAGAAAGAGCAGCACAAGTGATGATGATGCTTGTATGATGAATGATTGCAGCCATATGGGTCAGAATCAAGTACCCTCGAGAGAAGAGAAAAAGGCATGCAGCCATATAATTGACAATTATGATAACATGCCCCCTGTGTGCCAGACAGCGAGTGTGATCGGTGTGCTTAACCAGAGGCAAGTTATCCTGTCACTCAGAATAAAAATGATCTGTGCAAACATTTGCTTATCTACTCAAAAATCAAAATGCTTCTCTTGAGCACACAGGGTGATATGTAAGGAACACCGCGTAACATGCATGGGTCTTGAGATTATTGTTAAATACCAGCTTTTAGCTTTTGAATCTTTTGTGATTCAATGTCTTATTGATTCATAACGTTCAACACCCAAAAACCTCTGCCCTTTCATGACTAATCGCTCTAAATGTTTGCCGCTGTTCTGCTCATTGGTCACAAGTTTTGGGAGTAAAATATTACCAAAGAAATATACTACTTTGATGTGTTAATTTTTGGTGTAATGCAGTTGTGTAACTCCATCCATCCATTTTGTTTTTCAGCTTAGTCCCTTTAAATGGGGTCGCCACAGCGTAATGTACCACCAACTTATCCAACATATGTGATGCCCTTGCAGCTGCAACCCACCAACCATTCACACTCATACTCTACGGACAATTTCAGCATACCAAACTCACAGTCACCGCATGTCTTTAGACTTGTGAGGGAAGCAAAGCACACAGAGGAAACCCACTAGAGCATGTAAACTCCACACAGAAATACCAACTGACCCAGCCGAGGCTTAAACCAGAAATCTTCTTGCTTGCTTGATCGTTCTAATCATTGTGCCACCGGGACACCCAGTACTGTAACTCATTAGTCTTATTTTTTGTAATGAGTAACGAGTTACATGCTCAGTAATGCACAAGTTAATTTTTGTAATAATTTTTTTAAATGCCTTAGATGGCAGAAAAAAGAAATTCACAAGTTGGTCATAATCGGTTGTAGTTTATTGAAGATAATGACGAGAAGAAATTCTGCCGAGTGCAATAATTGTCCGAATCCTAAAAAACTATCCACATAAAAAATAGCATTAAAAACACCCCAAACACTGCTACAGTAACTGGGAAGACTGGGAAGTTAAAAGAGTAGGAGAGGGAAAAGACAAAAAAAAAAAAAAAACATCTCATAAAATATAAGCAAAACATGGATAGATTTTTCATGATAAAATCAATTTTTTTTATTTCATAATTTTTTTTCAATTAGACTATAATGCAATAATAACAACACCATGCAATTCTATAATGATTTGTTCAAAGTAATTTAAAAGCAATATAGAGCCAAGGAGCATATTACAAAGTAATATATTAGTGAAAGGGAAAGCGTTTTAGTTGCAGCAATCTGTTAAGTGTAATATATTACAGCTTGCACAACATTAGTCAGCACAGCATCTCTCCATTTCCAAGGGATTTTAAAGTCATACATAGTTTCAGACCCCTTTTGTTCCAACCTAAGTTTTAAGAGACACACAACCAGTATCTTCCAACTAGCCAGGATATGTGTCTTTAAAATTAAAGTGAAACTGTGCAGTGCAGCAGCCCTCAGGAATTGACTTTGAAGACCTGCCCTAGTCTGTCTGAAGTTTAGGTGTCCACAGTTGAAATGTTTTGCTTATGTTTTTAATCCCATTTTGGAGGTAGCTGCACTTAGATTTATTCTATTTGTCAGTCTCACTTTGTTGCATAAGGTGAGTAATGAGCAACTTACCTGTAAATAGTGTATTCGTTTGGTGGAGCAGAATTGGGATCACTTCCGTTTTTCTTTCCAAAGTTGCCTGTCCACAGCACTGTGTCATTGTAGGTAATAATAGCAGACAAGGAAGGCAGACTCACAGTGTTGATGGTGTTACGCAGCAGTGCATCAACCTAGTTGATTAACAAGAAATTGTAAAATTTTGAATAACTTTTCTGAGCAAGCTTTAAAGTGGTGAAATTTCAACATTTTGTCTACAGAGAAATTCATTTGATAGCAGTGCATTTAACACAAATGTAGGAAAAACTATATTTTTAAACTGCCATTATTTTTTTTATAGATAAAATTACTATCTTGTTTTTGCTGACAAAGCTGTGCTTTCTGTATCACTCATTCAGCTTTCAATCAGAGTAAGAACATGTCTTTTTTCCAAGATAAAGAAAATGACAACTATGTTTGGTCTTGGGTGACTTGCCACATTTTTTATATTTGGGGCAAAAGAAAGCAAAGAACATTCATTCATTCATTCATCTTCATGTCGTCTTCTTCCCTTTCGGGGTCGCCACAGCGGAATGAACCGCCAACTCTCTGGCATATGTTTTACGCAGCGGTTGCCCTTCCAGCTGCAATCCATCGCTGGGAAAAAGCAAAGAACACTAAGTTTTTAAAATAAGAATTTGGACTGTATTTGTTTTTGTTCCTGAGTGTCCCTTGAAGCCCGTAAATGGGTTTGGATTCATGTCAGGTTAGTTTTGCACCTTGAAAGTCAAAAATGAAATAGGCTTAATTTAAATAGGCTTACATCAGGAATCTATCTATGCTGTCTGGGCCAACAGTGTCACATAAAGACTTTAAGTGGCTCTCATCTTCATGCTTCATGAGTGAAACTTATGTATAACTTACTGGCAAATCACCTAGGAATGTGGTGATTTGAACAAAAATTAACCAAAGTTTAAAATATTAATTTTATCGTATGAGCTCCTTTATGCACCTTAAATACAGTAAATTGTTGTTTTTAATGTACATTAATTTGAAAAATATGTCCATACCATTTAATCTGTTGTTTATTCACAGCATTTAAAGGTAAAATAATAAAGTTTAATAAATATATATATAATAATATATATAATAAATAATAAAATAAAGTTAACAGAAAACAGTAACCGTTGGTGTTATGTATATACATGTGATTTTTTCTTGTAACCATTTCAAAAATAACATTTGGTATTTTAGAGAGAATTAACAGTAACTGGTGGTCAATTTTGCAGCTAGATATCATAAAGAGACACTTTTCAAAGGGTGTTTGACTTTATGATCATAATGAGGATTAAGAGAGAATTTATGATGCAGGACTCAAAGGGACTTATTTAACGTTATATCACACATTTATTCAGGTATAATCTATCGACAAAAAAACTAAACCATCAAGCTCCACCATTGTGACATCTGTGATGAGATGTTTCGTATTTTATGCACTCATTTCACACGTGAATTGGTTCAACTTCAGTATTAAATCTTCTCGTTTCTCAGGGACCTGTCACTTTCTCAGAAGTGCAAACATTCTTTATTTTTTAACCAACATGCTTCAAGCTGTCAATCCCATCAACGCCTCCCGCGGCAGAATATTGTTTACGACTTTGCTTCTCAAGAGACCAATGTTGAGTGAGAGCAGTTCAAATCTGAAAACATTTTGCTTGGATGACACAAAAGTTGGAAAGAAACCACTAGAAATCTAGAGCTGTGTTTAAATGTGAATAAGTGAGTATTTCAGAGCATAATGTGCTCAAATAACTGACATTAAACACATATAAAAAAAAAATCAAGTTTCTTTTAAGTTTTAAGGTTTTCTCAACCTTGCGAGGCTTACTTTTTCCAGTGCAGCCTTTAACAAGGGGATGGGATGCTCCAGAGGCGTGGGTTCTGGGAATCGAGGGCAAATTCTCACCGATTTGGATCCATCTCCAATGTCTCCATCTTAAGAATGAGAAATTCCATTAAATTACAAAACACAACAAAAAAAAAGAAAACAAATCATTTAAAATAATTATTTTCTAAAACCAAATTATAAGCAACTAATTATATACCACTGTTTTATATTAGAATTTTATATGTATTCCCAGATCATTAGGGGTATGTGAGTATTAACTGAAATGTTTGCTTTTATATATATATATATATATATATATATATATATATATATATATATATATATATATATATATATATATATATATATATATATATATATTTGAATAAAAATGAATAAAATAATCACCCTTTCTAATATCTAGAGTATCTGTGAACTTGTCCATTGCACCTTCACCTAAAAAAGCAGACAGTCATCCAGCTTTGGTTTTCTAAGTCAGTCTCTGGGAGATCTAGCAGCTAAAAGGATCTAACTGCACCTCATGTAACCTACCAGACTCAAGAACTGTCTACCGTAGGCCAATGATTATTACATGTTGACACATCTATATATTTTTTCTTTTTCTTTTTAATGTTTATTGTAGTTCACAAATGATGTACCCAAAAAAAGAAAGTGAATGATTCCTTTTCTCTTGGCAAGTGAAGGCGCATTATAATGTGACCTGTGTATTCTCACTCACCTGTCACTAACTTGGGAAGTTGGTACTGCCAAATGAAGCAAGCTGTCATGGCGACGGACAGTAGAATGAAAAACACCAGGCCCAGCCGGGTCCATTTCACCTTCATCTTGCTGGTTTTGGTTAACCCATCAATAGCATGTGATTCAGTTGGCTATGTAAATAAATGTAAAGCTGTTGTTAACAAGATTTTCAAATTCTATATATAACAAGCATGGTTTATTAGATAGCCTTTATATTGTAATAGGACGTCATTTGAAAAATCTGTATTCGATTTAATTTAAAGTGCTTAAAAGTTCTATATTTCTTTGTCAAAAAGTATTGGCAATTGGCAAAACAGATGTCCTCAACAGTTAATTAACAATCAATCATTTTATTTTATGAGTCTTTCTATAGGACTTAGAATTTTTTGATTTTTTGTGTCTTTAAACATCAATTTTTTAAAATAAATGTTAAATATCATGTAAATATAAAACATAATGCAGCAGTTTCCAGAATTTAAGCACATTTTACAAGAATAAAAAAAGAAAATGATGGAATCCTACTGTAAAATAATATTTTATTATTTCCCAGTAATGTTATATGATGTTATATTATTTAATGACAACAAAGAACTGTATTTTTTGTTTTTTGAGCCTTCCATCAATCTGTTAGTGAATGTTTCCCTGGCTGAGAGGACCTATACATCCTTTATTTAGCCCACAGGAATACAGATTCTTTTTAAGAAGCCAGGTCTTGATGTTTCCTCCCTGAATAATTTTAGTCCTGACAATTTTTTTAACCAAAGAACTTAAAGAAAGCAGTTCATTTGCAACTCTCAAACTGTAATCATGCTAACTACTTTAGCTTTCAAAGGTGTGAATTTGACAAAAAAAAATTACAAAAAGTGTAAAAACACCAAAAACCTTAATTTATGATGTGAAAACAATAAATTACTGATGAAAACTGATGTGATTATGTGAAGGGGAAACTCACCATGTGTGAAGCTCCATTTGTATCTATAAAAAGGTTCTACAAAATGTCAAAAAGCTAAATCCGGGATGAGATCCTCTTTGTCTTAAAGTGCATGCAAAATCCCGTTCCATTGTAATTAGCAAAGGGTTCCCAGATTGTAAACACATAGTTTGACTCCTGCCATCGTCACCCTGACTGTGATGTAATCCTGGCTTTCAGACTCCTTTTGACAATTCAATTTCCTCTCTCACCCAGCGCACACCCTGACATCATAATCCCAAGATTTACCCCACTAAACCCCATCAGACCAGGGCAGTTCTTTATCTTAATCCCAACGAATCAATTCACTTGGTTTGGCTGCTGTTTCATGCTTAGAGCACTCGAGTTCTGTTCACATCTCTAGAACTTCTACTTTGGAGAAGGAAAGTTACAAACATTTTGCATTTTTACATCAAATTGTTTCATCCTCTAACGAGACTGAATTCATGAGAAAATACATTATTATGCTGAGACATGTTTGTAAATGCTGTTCATTTAATCCATTTTGGTTTGGATCGAGAGAAAAAAATTGAGGACATTAAAGGGGCCAAATCTACACTGCTTCCCATAACTCATGTGAGGAACTTGACATGTGACCCTAACCACAGACTGTGATTGGATCATTTCAACTGAAACCTGGGATTAACAGGAGCAGCAGGGTTTAATGGCAGGATGAAAGAAAACACTATCACATAAAAACACCCAACGGAGAGATTATTGGAGCTTGATTTCAGTTCTGAAAACTAAGTGCATAATCCCAAATTAACTGTTGTATATTATACCATGTAAACAAGAAAGCAATTTTCTGCTTTTTCATTATCTCAGTTTGTCAAACAATCCAGTATATCAGCAATTTTTCAAATACTGCTAAGTTATATATTCAAATATTTCTTGAGCCTAATTATACCTATTTCATATTTAAACAAAAAAAAGTCAATGCCTCAACTAAATAGCTCTAAAGAAATACCAACAGAACATTTTTTTTTATTATTGTTATTCCAACATGAAATCGTTAACAGAAAGAAAGTCAGGAGTCAATCTATCAAAACCATGTCTTCAGCAATTTATTTATTTTTGTAAAAGTATATATATATATATATATATATATATATATATATATATATATATATATATATATATATATATATATATATATATATATATATATATATATCCCAAATGACACATACAGTAGCAGATACTGCCAACATAGACTGGAACCCAAAGTTTAATAAAAAACAAATAGAAGTTAACACTGGTAAAACTTTTCTCAATGTAAATATAAAGTCATTTCTCAAGATCATCACTGTGAAGTATAAATATCGCTAAATATTTAACATCGGAAATTCTAGATTAGATACTTTACTATATAGTTAGGAAAGGAGCTAAAGGATACAACAATGTACTCGACAATGTAACAATGAAGACAGATCCCGCTTATATAACTCCAGCATCAAAGATACTGAGCTTGAATCAGTCAAATGGGATTGCTAATGGGATACAAGTGAAGTCTAACACTCAACTGAAAATATAATCGCAGATGGTCATCAAATAAACAACGATGCATCAGTGGATAAGTATGTTCCTTGTGACTCAATACGACAAGCTATAATCCGATAGTTCAGCCTATTTTGCTTACTTTATGAGAAGGATTTGTGTTTGTATTCTTGGAAGCAGAGTTCCCCTGCAGAGTGAGGTTACCTGAGGCTGGACGCCATCCACCGATGTTTCCCTAAGGACTGCTTTGCTTCCAGTTGCTCCCATTCTTGCTCTGTTAAAGAAAAACATAAATTACAATTCTGTCAAATGTTATTGGGTGTGATGCACAGAAATTTTTCCATGATGTATGAAGTTGCTAGATACTCATTAAAAAAAAAAAAAAAAAAAAAAAAATCCTCCTTCACATCTTTAATCGAGGTCAGTTTGAAACTCACCATTCAACCTCACCTTTATGGGTGATAATGGAAACTCACCTTTATGTGCCAAACAACCTGATGAATATTTTTTGGACTGATGAAGTGATGATGATGATGATGATGATTATGATGATGATGATGATGATGATGTCATTTTTGTGCCTTTCACTACTCGAGAGAAAATTATATTAAAAAAAAAACACAGAATAAGACAATGCACAGAGGTACTAAAAGCACAAATATTCCTTCATTGATTTACAGTCTGCCTGAAAATAAACATTTTTAGGTTGGTCTTGAAGAATCGAAGAATAACCGTTATGAACTGTTTCTGAGGCCAAACTAAATGAAAATGAAATCACATAAAGACAAATTCCATAAAGATGGTTGCTTAAAAATAACATTTATTTTAAATTCAGCAGAAAGAAAGGCCAGGTTATGTATAATTTAAATAATGTGGAAGGAGAAAAAAACACAGATGTCTATGAATGTACATTTCTTCTTTCAGTTTTATTCTGTAATTTTTTACTTTAAACTGTCAAAAGATGTAAATGGTTATTGAATTTGGCCCTGGTATGTATAACTGAAATGTACTGTCATTGAAAGAAAATTTAGTTCAGCTTAACCCTGGGACAAACTAATTCTTCAAAGTTATGGCCAACTCTAGAGCATTGCTGGATTCAGTACTTAACCACTTTTAACAGCCTGAGCCGAATTGTATTGTATTTGTGTTCAATGTTGTTTGTTTGCTGGTAAGCATACTGCATTTATAAGATTAATTATCAAATAGAATTATCAAAAAAAAAATTAATCATCAAATAAATATATTGAGAGAAATGCTTAAGGTGACAATTTTCTGTCAATAAATTATAGCTAAATCTTTGGTAACAGAGACAGATCAATCTACGTATATCAAGATTGGTTTCCTTTAAATAAAAATACACTCAGCACCTTCATATTAACAACCCTATCAACACTTGGTCCTCCCTCAAGGTGTTATTCTGATGAAACCTTGACATTGTTTCTGTTATCTGGAGCTGCAAACTGTGAATGAATTCAGTTGAATTCTCTTCTACCTCAGACACACAACTTCTAGTCTGTGTGACTCACACAGTCTGCTCAAACCAGGTAGATAAACATCTATTTTGGCTCTCAAAGGATCACAGGCATCACCTTCGTAGATTCTGACCATCTGCTCAGACTATAAAGTTCATGGAAGAATAACACATATCTGATGAGTCTTTACATCCCTGGAGATGGGTATGAATGTCAGCTATTAAAACTCCTCAAATGTAAACTCACAGGGATTCAACACAGCCTGTTCTCCTCACACATTTATAAAAATGGAGGTGAAATCCCAACAACACCTGTTGTACTCCAGATGAGTCAGTGTCCTAAAAGCCTGGCAGTTGGTGTGATGTATTTTTAGTTCCTCTATATAGTTCAAGAGATGATTCATGCACTGAAGTGTTACTTAACATTTATTGGTAGCATTTTCACAAACACATCAATTAAAAGAATCACATTGCTAGAAACAATACTGTTGCAATGACCTAATTTAAACAACAGCTAATAAAAGGAACAGTTATATCCACCAGTAAGTGTTCATTGCCATTTCTGAAAATCATTTGAAATGCTGCATGAAATTTAAAATCTCTTTCAATATTTTACAATAGATTGCATGTCCGACTACACATGCTCGCAACAGGAATTATCTAAATATACATGTGTTCAATTAATATTTTCAAATGATCATGTTTCTTTAGAAAATGCTAACTAAACTTTTTGTGCTTTAGATAAAAAATAAAATACATTTTTACACTTAAGCTGTAGTAACATGACTAAATATAGAGACCAGAGCTAAAGAGACCAGAACACGACTGAAGATAATTGAAACTTTGACAATACAGAGACTAACAAGACCAAAGCACGAATAAAGATAATTGAAACTTTGACAATACAGAGACTAAAGAGACCAGAACATGACTAAAGTTAGTTGAAACTTTGATGATAAAGAAACTAAAGAAATAGAGAGAATACACAAGACTCCTGTCAGAGATCGGATCACCACAGTTTCACGTTCAAAGCACTCGTTCGCTGAAAGTAATGTTTTTATTTAATGAAACACGGAAACTCACAAAAAGAGAAAGGTGAGCTGTGTGTTTCAGTTTAAAAGTCAGTGAAATGAAGTGCCCAGTGGACATGTAGTCTGGGTTGCTCTTTCAAATTCAGACATGAATTTGTCTGTGGATGTGTAATGGTTGGAAGCTCTTGTGACCTCGTAACTGGGGTCCAGTAATCAGAGCTTCTGAGAGATTAAGCTCTAGGCGCATTTATATCGTTATATCACAGCTCTGATATAAACGAGATTGTAATGACTAAATATAGAGACCAGAACTAAAGAGACTAGAACAAGACAGAAGACAGTTGAAACTTTGACAATGCAGAGACAAAAAAGACCAGAACACGACTAAAGGTATTTGAAACTTTGACAACAAACAGACTAAAGAGACCCGAACACAACTGAAGATAGTTGAAACTTTGACAATACAGACACTATAGAGACTAGAACACAACTGAAGATAGTTGAAACTTTGACAATACAGACACTATAGAGACTTGAACACGACTAAAGACAGTTGAATCTTTGACAATACAGAGACTAAAGAGACTAGAACACGACTGAAGATAGTTGAATCTTTGACAATACAGAGACTAAAGAGACCAGAACACAACTAAAGATAGTTGAATCTTTGACAATACAGAGACTAAAGAGAACAGAACACAACTAAAGATAGTTGAATCTTTGACAATACAGAGACTAAAGAGACCAGAACACAACTAAAGATAGTTGAATCTTTGAAAATACAGAGACTAAAGAGACCAGAACACATCTAAAGACAGTTGAATCTTTGACAATACAGAGACTAAAGAGACCAGAACACAACTAAAGATAGTTGAATCTTTGAAAATACAGAGACTAAAGAGAACAGAACACAACTAAAGATAGTTGAATCTTTGACAATACAGAGACTAAAGAGAACAGAACACAACTAAAGATAGTTGAATCTTTGACAATACAAAGACTAAAGAGGCGTCACGGTGGTGCAGTGGGTAGCACGGTCGTCTGACAGCAAGAAGGTCGCTGGTTCTAGGCTCGGCTGGGGCAGGTGGCATTTCTGTGTAGAGTTTGCATGTTCTCCCCGTGATCGCGTGGGTTTTCTCCGGGTGCTCCGGTTTCCCCACAAGTCCAAAGACATGCGGTATAAGTGAATTGAGTAAGAACAATTGCCCATAGTGTTACAGAGTGAATGTGTGTGTGAATGTTTCCCAGCGATGGGTTGCGGCTGGAAGGGCATTTGCTGCATAAAACATATGCCAGAGAGTTGGGGGTTCATTCCACTGTGGCGATCCCAAAAGGGAAGAAAGCCAACATGAAGATGAATGAATGAAAGACTAAAGAGACCAGAACACAACTAAAGATAGTTAAAACTTTGACAATAAAGAGACTAAAGAAATAGAGAGAATGCACGAGACTCCTGTAAGAGATCGGATCACCACAGTTTCACTAAAAATAATGTTTCCTTATTATTTAATGAAACACAAAAACACACAGAAAGAGAAAGGTGAGCTGTGTGTTTCAGTTTAAAAGTCAGTGAAATGAGGTGCCCAGCGGTTATGTAGTCTGGGTTGTTCTTTCAAATTAATCAATGAAAATTAACCATATGAACGTGTATAGTAACACTAAAGAGACGGTTAAATCAGAGCTTCAGTGAGATTAAGCCTAGGTGCATTCATATTGTTATATCACAGCTCTTATATGAAGGAGATGCCATGTCCCTTCAGAGCTGCTGAAACAATAAATGCCAGCACACAGCACTTCTGCATTGCTTTATCATTTAATGGAACATAAAAAACACACAAAAAAAGTTGAGCTGTGTGCTTCGGATTCTAATTAACAATTGATTTACTGATGAACACGGTTTTCTGTCTTTTCTTGTATTTTTGTTTTCTCTCTGAATTCATTTCACTTCAGTCAGATAAACAGGGGAACCAATAACAGCATTTTGATGCACTGCGTTATTTTCTGGCTGGTGTGTAAGGTCACATGAGTGCTCAAGCACTTGAAAAATCCACTGCAGTGCAGCCCTTGCTTGCAGCAGATGCAAGAGACCTTAATACCAAAAAGAGTCAAAACCAAAACATTGTAAACACTAACCCAAAGAAAGTTTAAGTTAAAATCTTAAACTTAAAGAGACAAAACAACAATCAAGGACAGTTTAACCCAAGGCAATCTTAAAACTAAAAAGACAAGACCAAAAGGCTCAAAATCATAACATTTTGAAGAATAAAAAGATCAAACAAAAACAAAGGCTAACAAAGACCAAATAAAGTCAAGCCCAAGAAAATCGAGAGACTAAAGAGGCTAAAACAAGACAAAGGTGTTTAAGACAATATGAAAAATAAAGAGACAAGACAAGACGAAAAAAAAATTAAAGACAAACCATAGACTAAAAAGGCAAGACCAACATTAAATTGAGTCGACACCAAGACAATACATCGAAAAAATAATGCTGAAACAAACATCAAAAAGTTGGAATCAAGGCAAAGAACAAAACTATGAAAAACTATGAAACTGTGACAAAACTATGACAAAGTAAAGTTCAAAGACAGAAAATCCAAACAAAATAAAAATGAAGATAATGGAGAATAATACAAGACCAAGCTCAATAAGGGCAAAGACCAAGAAAAGGTTGGGTCCTTCAAGAATGGTCTCGACTGCTAAATCAATGACATAATGCTTTTAAAAGACATTTTCTTTTACTGATGACGAATTAAGTATGGCATGTTGTGCAATATTCAGTTCACAGTAGCTCCAAAGACTGTCTCTTCATTTAACATAATTAGAATTTTGGATGTCTAAACATATTTAATAAAATCTCTATGAATGGCAGAGCTTCAGTTTCAATGTGAAATAAAATATATGCATCCTTCCTTCATACAGATTAGCAGATTATCACATTGTGAAGATCATTTGGTCACCAGGGTAAGGCAGCGGCAGCACCTACAAATCATGAATTCAAATTCATCTCTTCGCATGTTTTTTTTTCTTCATAAAAGCCATCATATTGGCACTATCCCCGCAGGCTTACTCAGAATATTGCATTAATGCAGTCACAGAGAAACCAGCTTAATAATATATACAGCAGTGGCTCATATAATGGACCATCTGCACATTTCAGGCTCCAGACGAACTCCCTCATCGTCCACAAACAGAATTTTAACTACTCTGTGATCCATATGTATAACACATTTAATGATTATATGAGACCCTCGTCTCGTTTTCTTTGGTCTTTCAGGGGACATTCATTCTTAATGCAAATAACAAAAAAGTCATCCGAACTCTAATGTTTTTAATGTCAAACAGAGTGCTTAAACACACTCAGTACAGTATTACTAGGGAGCAAGCCTTCTACATAAATCTGGGGTATTAGTGAGATTAAATGCACTTTGATCGTTCAAATTACTGTCGTATAGTTTTTTATATGCATCACTTTTTTCACTTCTAGTCAAATCTAGAATTTTAAGGATGTACATGCTCTAATAAAAAAACATGTGCGTCGGACGAAATTCTGAGTCTAAATAAATATAGCATGACTGAAACTCAAACATTATCTTCTTCAATGAGTACTTAGGAAAACAATGCAATACACATCATAACGACTTAAAGATGTCGAATTCGATAGTGAACTTACCTGTAAATGACGTTCAGAGTCTTTTCTTCTTTGATGGTTGAAAGAGTATTCACAACGATCACTCTTGTCTTCTGCTAGCTTGATGTGCAGTCATGACAGATGTTGGTATCATAGCCATGGTTAAATCCAGCTTGCATCAGACCCAAGATTCTGGATTATCTGCCATCTGCAACATCTGTCAACAGTGGGCAGCACAAAGATTGAGCTGTGGTTTTGCACAGCAAAGCATGTCACCTTATCTACCTTGCCAGCTACATTAGAATAATTTATACAAGGCATACAATATTGTAAAGAGTAAAATCACTCACAGTAGATGAAAAATGTAATATTTGTAACACATTTTGTTTTGACTGCTCGTCACATATCATGTTTTTAAAATACGGACCATTTCCGAAGTCAATGAGTATTATAAAACATGTACTATTAAACATGCTGTATGCAATTTGAGTGATTAAGTCGCTACTTTGCAAGTCCCAAATTAAAACAGGGTAAGTGCTTGTCAATTCTCATGTCCAGGCAGGGAATGTCTAAGTCAAGGGAAAATTCCTTCAGTTGTTATGTAAAAAATCTAACAAACAAACAAACAAAAACAAAACAACATTAGATTCTATTTAACCCTTGTATGGTGTTCGGGTCTGTGGGACCCGTTTTCAGTTTTCATCAAAAGAAAATGTATACAAACTATTATTATTTGAAACTGGCCTTGGTTTATTTTTCTGTGAAAAAACATATATTAGAACACATTTTTATGACATCACAACATATAGCTCCTTACACTTTTATATTACACACAAGGTATTTGGGTCTACTGGACCCGGGGCATGTAAAAGATTGAAAATGGTAGATTCTTTACCTTTACTCTGTAAAACATAAAACATAAATCACAAATAAACGTACGATTAGTATAAAATTCTATGACTGTGGGAATTAAAAAGCACAAAATGCAATGGTTCCCCGCCAACCCTGACAAAGTAACAATAGAGAACACGCAGTTTAAATTCTAAATGTGAAGAAATAGCATTTAAAAACATAAATAAATAAATAAAGTTAAATCAATTATTTCCTGGCTAAAGTAAATATCTTTTAGGTATTTTACATAAAATATCTTGATTGGAATTAAAAATCAATGGGTCCACCAGACCCGCAAACTTGCCTGAGTAACAATAACTTGAATTCCACACAAGGATTAAATGCAATTTATTGTATGTTTAAGAAAAACTAGAATTGCTAATTATTTCTATGCACTTTTCATTTTTACAACACTGTAAGCACAGCAGCACTGTCTCTATTGTTTAAGAGAGAAACAATGAATTTGAGTTGCAGTTTCTTACCTTCTTGCATTTTCTTACAAACTAAGATGGAGTTATATTAGAATCAGACCAAATCATTAACTCTGTTGTCATAAAAAAGTATGTCTTAACTAATCAGGAATTATTCCCATTTAATAATCATCTGAATAATCTTTTAAGTAATCAGTAACTTTTAAATCATGGGAAAACTTTGGAAGAAGTTTTAGTGAATGTCTTCTGTAAAAACAATTACTAGGGAACTATGACAAGTGAAATATGATTACACTTGCCTAAACACCAAAGAAGATTTTTTTTTCTGCTTTTCTCAATTCAGGTAGAGATATTCAATTTAGAAGAAAAAAATTGTGTTTTTACTTTTTTTGTAACACTAAGATGTCAAGTAAAGTCAAGTCACTAGTCTTTGGGGATCAAGTCCAAGTTGAGTTGCAAGTCTTTTATCAAGCCAAGTCTCAAATTCATGTCTTGAGCCACAAAGCTCTTTCTGATTGGGAAAAAAAAACTTTTTTGTCAACCCAGATTCGGCTTCCATAAACATGCACACTACACCTTTAATTTTTCTATTCAAAGATAATTGGCACAAAGAAGCTTAATTATAAAAATAATAGGAACCATTATTAATATTAGCAGCAAGGTGGGCCAGAAATATATAACAAAATACTTTTGTTAAGTATGATACAAAAAAGGTAGCAAAGGAGTAAAGTAATGTGTACACAGGAAAGTAGCTGCATGAAGCTAGTAGATTTACATACTATATTTATACCTTTAAGATATTATTTTGTTTAAGTGAGTATAAAAGTGCAGACCAGTATAGGTTTTGAAAAAGATGTTCTTAAACTAAAACGGTTAACAATACAACTTTAATACAGAGGCATTTTGTGATCGATTATTCAGCTCAGTAAGTTCAACGATACAAGGTTTCATTCATCATCAAGCAAGTGACAGATGCAAATATTAATTCATTCAGCTTGAGACCACACACTTCCTCTGAAAGGGCAGCAGTCACTGGAAAATCTTCACAAGCACTTACAAGAGCAATTCAAGGACATGAAATAATTTATATGGAAGTAAGCACAGCCAAATAACAAGTAATCTGGTTTAAAACCATTCATCCTGATGGGAGTCTACTGAACGAGAGTAGAGTTCTGAGAAAAAGAATTTCGAAACTATGAAGACCACATACGCATGTGCTTCTTCAGTTATTTTTGAGGTTTTCACAAACCCCTAAATGACATCTTTCAACAAAAAAATTTTGAGAAATTGTGCTTCACATTTAATCTCAGCTATTTTACACAAACAGACTACCTGCAAGGACACTTTTAAATATCAGTTTAAATGCATACCAATTGGAAAAACAATTCCACTTGATGGATTTACAAATTGAAAAATTCTATATTCTAAAAGTCCATAACCATACACATTACCCAAAGGGTACCACAGATATAGAGGTTATTTCAACATCTCTGATGGGTTTTCAATTCAATTATTATTTTCAACCCTAAGTCACATGAATGGTTTTGGGCATTCATACAATTGTCTTCATTTATTTTATTGTCATTCCAGAAACATACTGCTCTAAAGACATGAGAGAGTTCTGAATGACTGGATCGCTGCAGGTAACTCTCTCCGGAATCATTTTACAGTTAAACAGACATGAAAACTGATCATAAAGAATTTACTAGAGATTCTGAACATTTTGAATGCGTCTCCTAAAAGCAATGAGCTGAGGGGTTTGCATTTCACAGTCAATTTAAAAGATGGTCTCTGAAATCAAATAGTATTGTGTGATGGATCTTAAAAGAGCTTTCAGGGTCAGAACAGTTTGTTCATAGTAAAAATAACAACTTTTTCTAGCCAATAAGTAGCCTGGAGTTAGCAAGAAAAGATCAGATGCTAAAGGTCAAGGGCCACATTGTGATGGGATTTCAAATTTCAACAATGGTTGTGAAAATAAATTCATAAAATCCGTGCTTTGCAATTCCTCCTTGTTATCATGGTCACATGACCTGTGACGCAAACGCATGGTATCTTTAGCGTCAATCAGTCATCTCAGATACAATGCCTTCTCTTTCATTTTTAATTCCACCTCTAGAAATGTTACACAGTGTTCCTTCCAAAAAATGACAATACAAATTCTAGCTTGTGTTGCTAATTCAAATCAAAGTGTTCAAATAGTATGGTTGCTATTTTTATGTATAATATTAATATCCACTGTTCTTTACTTTTCATGAATGTTCTTGACCAAATATTCCCAGAAGCTTGTGCTCTTGTGGCAAATTAAACTGTCTTAAGCAATAAGGGACTATTATTCTTGCAAATTGGCATAATGCTGTGACTGCACTTATTTAAGTCACTGCACGAGTAATAAATAAATAAGCAAGTCATCAAGCACTAAGTGTTTTTGTTTGTGTGTGTGTGTGTGTGTGCTTGCATGCGTGCGTGCGTGTGTGTGTGTGTGTGTGTGTGTGCGTGGGTGCGTGCGTGGGTATGTGTGTGTGTGTGTGTGCGTGCATGTGTGTGCGTGTGCGTGCGTGTGTGTGCGTGTGTGCATGTGCGTGTGCATGTGTGTGTGTGCGTGTGAGGCATATTTGGATACTTGTTGAAAAATATACAAATATGGGAATTTTTTTTGATAAACGGTAGCCAATATAAACACAAATTCGTTTCTAAAGCTTTTATACTTTTGGTAATTTATGAATTTTAAGAGGCAACTTTTTTGTGATTTGAGAAGAATGAATGAAAGCAAAACACACATTCAAAAACGTAGCACCCCACATTGATTTCTTTACAGTTTTCCCTAAATGTTGGATATTCATTCAGTTCAGGGATTATAGAATATATCACATCTGACAGCACACCCACTGACCACCTTTAGCTCTTTCTAATGTGATTTTTTTTTTTTTAAATACAAACAGGAATGGGTTTCCCAGCTGAGTCTGAGTCATTTTACCTGGTTATTTTTATCTCAACATTTATTACTCTTTTAGATCCTTGTCTTGCTCACCGAGAACTTCAATGTTTGAATGTTTCAATAACTTTTATATACATTTATATAATGTTTAAATATATTTCTAATATATATATATATATATATATATATATATATATATATATATATATATATATATATATACTATTTATTATTATTATTATCATTATTATTATTAGTATTATTAATTACTAGTAAAATATAGTAAAATAAAAAACTGTTTTCAAATACCACAAATAAAAACAGGCTATAAACAAAAATGTATATATAAAACAAAAATTATGACTTGATACAACATTTCAGTTGTATCAAAGCAATTGAATGTTTGTAAATGTTTTTTAGTGTCACAAACATCATGTAAAAATGTATTTGCCTTCAGCACACATTCTTACCTTCAGGAAAATATACCAAAAGCTCACTTTGCTTTATTTAGGAAAAAGCGAGTTTATGTATGTTTATGAAATATTAATATGCATAAAATATGAACATTTTTGTACTTATTTATTTAGACATTTTTTCTTAGTTTGGTTTTATTGATTTAAACGAAAAGATGTGATTGTTGGGAGTTTCAATATGGTATATTATAAAATATTACATTTCACCGGATTTGTGGGTATACAATTAAAAGCACACAATGTATTATTTCGCTAAAATATATTTTAGTTGCATCGATAATATCCTAATCAAGTCAACAAAAGTCACATTCAGAATATTAACCCGATGAAGTACAGTACATCGACATGCCAAAATGATGATTAGGCCAAACAGTGTAGATCGTATTATGATTATTAAGATTTAATGCGTTAATAACACAAATATGGCCATGTTCACTGCAGACAAATGGTTGTGACTACGATTATGGCCAGCAGATGGCGGTCAGAACCCGGGAATGGGGACACAGTGGGAGGTCTGAATGGAAATCTGATTATCTGCTGCCTCCCAGTGGATTTTTTTATTGTTGCGTCTATCAGTATACGGCACTTCTCAACTCTCCTTTTTTTCTTTTGACAGTAAAACATTTTATGAAATACATTCAATGTAATCATTATTCCAGTTTTATATCAAAAAACAAACAAACAAACAAACAAAACTTACATACAGGGACAGGGTTTAATCATGGCACACATAATACAACATAAATTACAATAGTTCACCAATTTTCAAAAACCAAATAGTTTTTCCTAAATTAGGGGTTTGGACCTCACTTCTTGAGTGTAGTAAACACTTAAAACTAAGGCATTGTCACATGTTATCTATAGCGTTCATATGTTTCGAAATCAGTAGCAAAATGAGCTATACTGCAAAATTTGAGGCACAATGGGCACACAATGATTTTCTTTTTAGAACAGGTCTACTGGAAAAACCTTCGTCACTGCGATATACAGTATCCATCTTTTATTTTTTGTGAGAAAAAGGCTGAAAGAAACTTTTTGTCAAAGATTGAAAAGAGACTTAATGATGTTATATCATTTATATTTTTAAGTTGCATGGATGTTATTTCATGTTGTGTGCAGATGAATGTTTTCCTATTTGTAGTTCGCAGGAGTATATAGTATCAGTCTAAACTGCTTGATAATCTTTTGTCGTTGTTTAAAAATATGTATTTTACGATTTTGTGTGTGTGTATTTTTTTCAAGAAGAACATGACCATGAGCTAGAATAGCATTTGTTTCAGTGGAGATTACTTTAGCTTAGTCCAATGTAAAACATAATCTTCATCATCAAAACATGAAATTAATAGATAGTCTATGGCCAGAGGCTACACAATGACCTTAAGTGACCGTACAAAGTCTAGACATTAAATGTACAAAGGTTTCGCAAAGTATTGTTCTCCCATAAAAATTTGCAATCATGCAGAAGACGCAACATGAACCACCATTGTGATTGTAACCACATAAAAAAAAGCGTTTGTTCAGTTTGAGGAAATAAGCATTCCAAGGTCATGTCCGTGAAGATTACCCTTCATTGGGTTTACGATTGGAGGTCTGGCAGTGTTTGTTTTGGAGGATAGTCTGGGGGAATGTGCCGTCTTTAGATCACTGAGAATACATGCTGTTAGCCACCTCTCAGATGAACCCTACATGGTTTTCCACCCATTTCAATGCTTCAGTCATCAAAATACATACTGGAAATTCTCTCTTGTGCCAAAGAGGAACTTGTTATTTGCCTGAAATAAACTATGTTGTCTTATTCCAGATCTTTTTCTAAATTTTCCCTGGGTGAACAACAGTTTTCCAATTTTTAGTCAAGGCATTAGCACAATCAACATGAAAGGCAAGTGAAATTATTCCCATTTAAATCATTTAACCCCTTCAGACCTAAACTGTTTTCTAGTTTAAAGTAAAGCATTTTATCCCTTTCAATGATGATCAGAAACAAAAAGATGTGCTTCACAGACAATAAGCAAAAGTGATCAAATATAAGGTGATGTAATTTTTAATAATATAAAGGTGATTCAAAAAATAAAACTTGAGCTTTATCTATTTGTAAAAAGTAAAAAAATGTTTCATTTCATCTTTGGGAAACTGTTGGTTTTGGTGGATTTTTCTTCTTCTCCAGAATAAACTCTTCTGAGTTTTTCTGTCTCTTAATTGACTTTAATTTGAACGAAATGTTCCAAAAGGGACAAACAACTGATGGAATATGGCGTCCATTGAAATAGACGGGTAATATAGATTTTTTCTATATATATATATTTTTTTTTTTACAAAAGATGTATATTTAAGTCAAGTCTTCCACTGATCACATAGTAGTTGAATCTTATGTATAACTATATGTAAAACCTATAATTATCAAAGATTTTTTTTTGTGCTTTCACTTTGTTGTAATTTAGTTAAAAATAAAATATGTGTGTCCGTGTTTGGCTATTTACTAAACATTAATGAACTTTAAGGCTGAACATTTTTATATTGTTTTCATACGTCATGATATTTATTTACATATTCTTATCATGGGTAAAACAGTTTATGTGTAATGGGTAAAATGTATAGATAGATATAAACTTTTTTATTTTTAAATATAGATTTTACATAAAATGCCAAATAATTGTAAAAGGAATAATTAATGGTTAAACTACTGAAACAAGATAATCAATAATGTGTTAAATACTGAATTTTAAGAACAAATTTTTACAAATAAGGTCAAAAGAACAAAACAAATCTAAATCATCTATACATTTTTGATCAAAATGAGTTTTATGCTGCTTGTCTTCCTCTCAGCTGGTGACAATTTCTGCTGGGCCTCTACAAAATAGCAAGCCCTTATGTTTTGTTGTCAGTAGATTTAATGTTTTACATTTTTAACAGGCTGCTAGAGCTCCATTAGCTTTTTAGTGAATAATAATACCCTTTATTTTATAAAGCGCCTTTCTAGCTGGCTTCCCAAAGTGCTGAACACAAGTAAAACAATAAAACAAAAGTACATGAACAACAGAGAAAAAAATAGTAAAACATAATAAAACAATATAAATTTAGTCAGGCAAGGAAAAAAAATCAAGGGCTAAAGTTAAAAGCAATAAAACTATAAAATGTCAACAATCATAAGCCCGTTGTTATGTATGTGTTGACGTACCGTACTGCTTGCCTCTCAAAAACTAGACCACAATGCGTACAGTTGGATGAGGCATTTTCAAAAGTGTGCATTTTTTGTAGCATTTCTTATATGACAAACAAACACCGTGAATGATGAGGAAACACTTCAATGGTGTTCAATCGAAATAAGAAACCAAATATAACACTCCCTTTCCTATTGTTTTGTTTGTTGCATTTCTTCCATAAATATGCCAACGCTAAAGCTTCCGAATCATCTGTGCAGCTCCATGCGAGCGTGTTAATGTTGTGTGAGAATGCCTAAACATTGAACGTAATCCTTTTGAGAACGACTGAAGCGGAAGAAAACACTCCAAACACCATCGCCACTTGTGTGTCAATGGTACACAATGCTTCAGACGCCCCTGCTGGCCCCCTCTGCCTCATGCCCCAATGGGTACCCGTAAATGCTGGGTCTGTGTCTGCTGTCTGCTTCCACACTCTCAGAAATAATGAGAAGGCCTCACGCTTTCTCTGCTCGGCCGAAGCGAACACAGAGCACCCTTGCTTTCGGGTGTTCCTCACACTGATTCCCTGCACCTCCTGATTTTATCCGCTTGACTTGACCTCCAACCTGTTCTCAGCTCTCCGGCGGAGAGGGTGGTGGTTTGACACATCTCTCCCTGTAGGAACCCACAAAGAAGCATGACCCCATATGTGTAGGTCAGATGATGGCCACCAAGCCCCAAACTGACTGTGAGTGTGTATGTGTGTGTGTGTTACTTTTATTATAGTTTTTGTATGGTGCTCAAGGAGCTTGGAATTCCATCTGCTGCGAGTGCCTCTTCAGACTTCATGCTTATTTTGATGCTTTTGCAGATCTATTTACTGATTTAAATCAGTGTCCTCTCTAAGATTCACCTTTCATTTGTGGTACAAAAGCTGAGAAAATACTTGACTCTTCTCGTATATGTTGGAATTTATATTATTAAGATAATTCCAATTATTATACGTTTCCTTTTATAATAAAAATTAAAGCACAAACTTTTGTTAACATAAAAAAGATTATGACATGGCCAAACTTACTCTTGTTCACATAATTAAATAAGTATGTAAGTAAAATGTATTTATAAAGAACATTTCTTACATGGGAACAGCCCAAATTGCAGTTACAGTCGTAGAAATAACAACAGTAAAAATAAAAGTTAAATATTTTAAACCCATAGCAAATTTATAAAATATATTCAATGCATTTTTAATCCTTCCTTGTAATGTTCTGACTCAAAAGTTATTGAAATCTCCAAACTCCAAAAGTAACTTTAAACATCGCTTGTGACATAGTACTGAAATGCTGGACATATTGCCACAATTGTTCTGTTTAGGTTCAGAGGTGCATCGTTTCTGTATCCATATCCTAAGTTTATAAACCTTATTCTGGTCAACACCCAACTCATTCATCGGGTACTATAACCTGAGTGTTGAATCCATTTCTTCAGCCGTGCTAAGTGGTGGTAGCATTGTCAGAGATAAAGGTGTCCAGCTTGGGTTGCACCATTCTTTGTCATACGTGCGCTATTTTTTGCCCCTCCAGATAACCTCCAGCTTTTTTGGTCCTCTCGCTTCAACAATCGTAGTAGAGTAAGCGGAGTATTCCTACATTCTGTCCACGTGTGTGCCCTCTATGGGGGACTACCGGCTGAATCTTTTATGACCCTGGGCACGGGAGGGCTGAGCGGTACCCCAAAAGGCTAACTCTCGAAAACAATAGCTCTAGCTAGTTCCATCTATGCTATCTTCTCTCTAAAAAGATCTTTCCTAGTGGTTCAAGGCGCATTTTTCGTAGGTCCCTCAATGAAACCATAAGTATATTAAAATGCCGGAAGTTTTGAGTCCAGCCTTTGAAGTGGCGACTACGGCCTCCGTGTGTCTCCCTTCAGCTCTGGGATTGATGCTCCCTCCTCTGGTATGAGTGGGAATGAGAGAATTATTGCCCAATTGCCCATTAAAAATTAAGTCTATACTTAAGGCCAGGGCGGAGGAGGGTCTGCTCGGTGCCGGACTAGTGATGTGCCCGGCTTGCCTGGCCGTCCGTCGATGCAGAAAGACCTAGGTTGTGGCATTTTGCAGGGTGTTCCCATAGTCGTCACCGACTGATGGGGAATGTAATGGTGGACTTAAGTCCCCCAGCCACAACCGTAAGGTCGTGAGTAAGTCTGGTGGCCTAGGGGGTGAGTACGACTCCAGCAACGTGATCACGTGGACCATCAGTGAGTCCGCTGATTGGCATTCTGAAAAAGTATGGAGAGAGTGGAGACTCCTAGCAGAGCTTCCCATAGTCGTCACTGATTTAAGTCCCCATTCCCTATTCGGGGAATGGGGGTTACGAAGGTAACCATTACGTTCTCCTAAGATCCCACCTCACATGTTTTTATTCACCTCTGTTTGTTCAGTTGCTCTCATTTTTCAAATAAACCTTCACCTGTTCATGCTGTCTTCCTATCTCGCTGAGTCTCAATGTGACATTTCACAGATGAAATTGTGTTTTAAAATAAGATAAGTTTTTCATAAAGGAATGCAATGTGTAGATTATTCAAAATAAAATGTGCATTAAAATAGGCAAATTTGCTGCTTTTAGAATTCACAATTCAACCACCAAAGTAAAAGCACATTTATGGTCAAATGGCCAACAATACATACAACTACAATGTTTTAAAATCTCTTCCTAAAACTCATATTTTTAAACTGGCTTTTGATTGTTGACAATTTATACTTTTTATTGCATTTAACTTTAGCCCAGACAGATTCTTTTGTCTGACTATATGTATCTTGAACAAACGAAACGACTCACTCTCTCTCTCTCTCTCTCTCTCTCTCTCTCTCTCTCTCTCTCTCTCTCTCTCTCTCTCTCTCTCTCTCTCTCTCTCTCTCTCTCTCTCTCTCTCTCTCTCTCTTCATGACTGGTGACTCTTCGCATGTTACAAGATAGTAATATCTGTTTGGGGACCTGTGTGTGAGTCACTTCTGGCACCATCATCATATCCATACAATCATCTTTGTCTTTAAACAAACTAAAAGTACTTGTTTTTATCAACTTGTAAATTACTTACACTCTTGCTAAACCATTTAAAATAACAAGTCATTATTTTAAAATACAAATGTTTTTTTGTTATTGTAAAATGTAACGCTAAGATAAATGATAAAAGCACATAGCTCAACACGAAGGGCACATTTATCTAAAAAGCAAAAATTCTCTCACATTAAAACAACTTTGTGACAATCGAGTTGTTTTTATCTTTCACTTAATAAACCCTTTCGATTAAAGCGCATGCTTAGTAAATTTAAATGAAACACTTTTAACAAGTTAAAATCCTTCATCCTTTGTGATATCGTTGAACAGTTCACTCTCACATAGTGCGTACAGACTATAAACTGTCTGTGGAAAATGAAGGGGGGGGAATAGAAAGAGAATAGAATTGACAAGAGAGACTAATACCCCTGAGTTCAGAAGGGCAGCTCTCAGCAGTCATCGATGCCTGCATCACACCCGTTATCCCGTCTGGCATCAACCCTGCTGGAGGGCATTATGGGATTGAACAATGCCTACAGGGCTTAAAACACTCTATACACTACATGCAGTCACGTACAGGCGTGCAAAAGTGCCCACTGAAACTGAAGCATGGGCTTTCTCTAATGCACGCTAGTCCTTATGGAACGCATGTGGAAGCTTTTTTATTTGCTTTGATTTGAAACATACAGTATGATGATGCTTGTTTTCAGCAATTGTCCACATGTCTGATTGAAGTGGACACTCAGATGTTGAGAATTTTGGTTAGTTCTTCCTAAAGCTCAAGTCTAAGTGAGTGTGAATCAAAACATGTTCAGGGTGAACGCATTTGTCTCTGTTTCGTATTTATAAGTCTCTTTGGAATGTTAAAACTTTCCACTTCTCAAGCATTTTGGGGACTCTTTTCATAAAAGTACCCCAGGGAAGCCTGTGTGGACTTACTTATTGATCAATAGCAGTCTGTGTTTGTTCCTATAATATTAGTCACTTAAATCATTCGACATTTTCCATTTTTAGTTAATGCGCTTTTTAATTATTTCCATCATTAGCTTTGGGTGAGATGAAAGAGTTTTTGTCCTGTTTGCTCTGAGCTGCGATGAGTTTGCCAAGAACAATTATAATGATTAAGTTTTAAGCTTTGATTGGTGTTTGGATATAAAGAGCTGGTTCTGCCTCTATGAGCAGCCATTGACCAATTGTCTAGGAGATAGATGCGATGCTTTTCATGACCTGTGTTTTGCCCACAGGCCACTCGAAGCAACAGACTGAACATCACGATTACAAGGTTCAGATGACTTGATAAAACCACTTCAGCAGCAACAAATAGATTTTTATTGTATAGTTTTTAGTGTGATAGGCTTTGGCTCAGTTATTCTGTTTCCCAATGGTGCAATTGTAAGTATACTGTAGGAGCACGCCATGCTTTACATCATATTTATTTAGATTTGTGGAACACAGGTAAGCAGCGGAAGGTTCGTGTGAGTCTGACACATTATTTTTTTACATATTGAATTAAAGTGAAAAACCAAGTGATTTCAGCAAGAAGTTTATGGTTTACTGGACAGTGAGCAGGACTTGAAAGCACAGGTGCAGGAGTTTTATTCTCGATCAAGATGTAATTTCCCTTCCTTGGTTGTGATTGTGTTTTTCTTGAATGATGAAACAAAAATGTCTGTGCTACATAAAATAACCAAAGTTTTAATTTTTAAATATACAGAAATGCTCGATTTTAAATTTTAAAAACTTGAAAATGTCCTGATGAGTTACTTTTATTTTTACAAATTAATTTCATAAAAATTACAAAAAAAGACTGCAACAGCAAGGGTATAGTTAAATTATCCATCGCTTATGGCTCAAAAAAAAAAGAAGATGTTATTGTTTGTTTGTTTTCTGTAAAAACAATATAAATACTTTACATTAAACATTTTGGTAATAAATTATTCTTGGTAAAAACATTTGTTAATTTAATTAAAAGGAACATTTCTTAATATGTTCAATAATATGTTGTTCACATTGGTCTAATTGTATGGGAGATGTGATTCTTTTACTTGTAAAGTCTCTATTTTTAACTAACAACACATTCAATCTCCTCGTTTTCTAGCCCGGAATTATTCTGGAATTTAACTGAAATTTTAATTCGTACCACTTTCCAGGTAATCACCTATTGGCTATTGATTTGCATATTCTCACATTTTCCCAAATCCTCTGCATGGTAAAAAAAAAAACTTTTTGGGACATTGGGGTTTAAGGTAGAGATAATAAAAAAATGTAATTGCATGCTTCCAAGTGCTAACATCTTCCACTGAGATGGTGGTAGTGTTTTAACCTACATTTCTCAAACATTCATGAACTTCCTAAGCAGATTCCTGTCAGATCTGCTTCTACTTACACGACCGCTCCTCCTTGTTACAAAGAAGACATGATTTTTTTTTTAAAAATGCAAGAAGAAAGACTGCAAAGAAGACATTTAGACCCTGAAATATTCATTTAAAAGAATCACTAGGGTTTTAGTTTTTGGAGATCTACGGACACCAGTTAGACACATTAAGAAAAAAGGATGCTGGTAGTTAATAGTTAAAGACATCCTCAAAGCCATGCATTCAGTTTCTGCAGTAAGTATAATTGCAGATAATCTGGTGACGTGTAGCCTTGCATTTAAATTTCGATCACTCTTGCACTTGACCTTAAGATGCTGTTGCTCATTTGCGTGTTGGCCTTGGTTTCCTCCTGATGATACACGCTGTTGTCTCATTCTGCTTCTTGTTTCCTGATGAAGCGAATCAGAATGTTCTGAAGTGAACTTTGACATTATCAAGGGCCTCAATTTACCAATGACTTGATTAGTTTTGACACAACTCTAAATGTAACCAGCTTGTGTTACTGTACAGACTCATACATGTCAGATTCAATTTCAGTTAATTGAGTTGATTTAAAAAAATTGTTTTGATGGTACATTTAATTTGAACTTTTAAACTTTAGATGTTGCTTAAATAGCCATTTTTGTTTTTGTTGATTTAGTTCTTTCACATATAGATTTGATTAAATACACACATAGGTAAAGTGCTTTAACTTGATACAGAAAAAGCTGTATTTCACAGACTGTTTTCATTGTCTCTTGATAGTGTTATTGTAAAGTTGTATATTGTGTTTTGTTGTAATAAACATCATGTTGTTATAGATATAGTAAATAGTTTTTTTTACAGAGCCTTGTGTTTTTATTGTTGTTATACATATTGTAGTTGTCATAAATATTGCACTCAGCTGTCATAAATATTGTAATTGGTGCAGAGTATTTATAGTTTTGGAAAAAGTAACGTAGATTGAAATTTTAGCATTTAGCATCCATTAAACTGAAATAAAAAAATAAATACATTAATTAAAAGAACATACATTTAAAAAGCTAAGAAATAAAATAAACAATTTCTTGAAATGTTATTGTATTGAATCTAAGAGTTCTTTCTTAAGTCAAATTTTCTTTTTTTTCCCAGCTTTTTTTGCTATTTCTGATTTACCCTCATACCACTTTTGTGGATGCATAATATTTTGACTGTTAGCAGTTGTGCCAAACGTCTCCCTAAGAGCTAACGTTGAACGATAAGGAGCTGATTAAGAAGCACCCTGCAGCAATCTCTTGTCATTTTAGTGACCCAACTACAACAAAAAAAATCCCCTTAGACGGCTTGCCCCCAGTTTAACCACATATGGTAGCATGCAATATTTACCCAGCAATTTCTTCGATTTAGCCCTGCAATCAAAATACAGCTGACATGAGACTATGCATCCCAAAACCAAAATGCACCATCTGTGGTTTTATTTTAATGGCCACTCATTACTCCGTTGCTCTCAGAGGTTTCCGAGGGAGGACCCTGCAGTATGACAAGGCAAAACTCCTGCTGATCGCTTGCGTGCGTCTGCCGTTGGCCTCCGCATAAGCAGTCAACGGCGTTCAAGGAGCATTAGGCCAAGACAGATTGAGTCCAGCCAATGACCCAGAGCAGGAGGGGAAGCATTGTATATAGCGGGTGTTCTCAATCCTTAACTGGCCCTTATAAACATACATGCAGGAGCTTTTGCCCCCTCCATCGCATTCCCTCCATCGGCCGGATCACTAGCTGCCTCTACCCTCTTGCAGCTCATGATACGCAGGAAGCGTTCATGTTCCAGATATTAAATTACTCATGAAAAATTTGCTTGTGCTCCAGGCTTCACTGCCTATACACTTAAGCACTTTTCCGGCTTCTCCGAGTGCTGGCGTGTGGCACCTCTACTCAGAAAAGTCAATTTTTCCCATTTAGAGCACTGGCATTAGAGGAACGCTTCGGCTCGTATTAACATCAAACCTCAAAAATTTGTCACCTCATCCTTTACACCTTGGTTTCTTGCACATTTTTAGCTTGCCGTCCTCAAGTTCTAGTCAGCACCACCTTCACACTTGAGATAGGATGCTTCCCTAAAACAAGACGCAGGGGAGGCGACCTCTGCGTGATTGTGAAATGAAATCCTTCATGCTCCTGTGCACATGACAGCACCAGAGAGCTCCAGCTCTGCTCAGTGAACCTGAACAATTCTTTAAAGACCCAGCGCTTGAGAGTTGTGAGAGAGAACACATTCTGTTTCTACTGCCCTAATTTCATTAGTGGCCTTAAACCCGGCTCTGCATTTCTGTCAGATTTTGTACTCCTAAGTGCAAAAGAGTGAAGAGACGGGAGGTGATGATTGGAGACATTTGCCAGACAGAAAATAAAGTGGCATATGGGTTGTTACCAATACTTGTGGCTGGAGGAGCTTTAAACATTTAAAAAAGTTGTGGATTTAACGCTTTGTGAACATTTAAAGTGTACCTTAATGTTTGTTTGTATTAAAACTTTAACTGCCAGGTCTACAATTGGTTGAGCATATCTCAAGTCACTGTGTAATGTAGTTACACTTGGAGTTGGCAAAAACAGTTGAGAATAAGTTGAAGTGTTTTTTTTTCCCACCGGCCAAAATTTTTTTATACGTTTTTTTTTTGGGTGATTTGCATATATGTTTTTAGTATGTTTACCATGAAAAGCTACAGCAACCGTTTGTTGGACATTGATATTTAAGAAAATATGGAATGTGGAAAAAAAAAATCTTTTTGTTGAGACTAGTGATATAAGGAGATGAGAAATTATTTATAAAGTTTAAATAAATAATTACCTTTTGGTGTGGCAGTTAAAAGATTAAAGCAAACTCATGGCAACGTAATAGCCAATAAACTGTGAGAGCTGGCTGATAAATAAACTACTATAACATTAAATATTAGTAGACAACTAATAATATAAATAACAACTAAATAATAGAAAAACAACATACATTTACACTTATATCAGTGCTAACCCTTACAATGATTTTTTTGGGAATATATAAAAGTACATGGACTCATGTAGACAAACGTAATACATATTCTTGTGTAAATAATATTTGTGAAATGGGTCAAAAAATATAGCTATTTAAGAAGTACTTTTAATCATAAAATATAGATCATTTGAGAGGTTGGCTTGTGATAATAAAGGATTTAGGCAGCAAAGGCAGAGAAACAGCTACGGTAGCAATTTATGGTAGGAGTAAAGATTTTTTTACCGTAGATTAAATTATTAATTCAGAAAAATGAGCTTTACAAGATTTCAGTGGTTTTATTCATAATTCATTAATTTTTAATAGTATATAAACTCTGTTCTGGTGGTTAAATTACCTGTCGTAACTTTTTTATTAGATAAAGTTTTGGTTTACGGCACTCTCATGTAATTTTTTGTTGTAAGAATGTCTGTCGTCTACTTCACTTCTCTCTGCCATAGCTGTTGCTTCTAAATGTCCCTAATGATAAAAGGGGAAGGAGAGGCTCCTATTGAATGTAAAAACAATGATAAAAAGTGATAAATACTTGTTCACATACATTTTTAAGGGCTGTCTACATGAAAACAAAAACTATAAATCTTATTATATGTCAATTTAGAAGGCACACTATTCTTCTGCTATTTTCTCCTCTTACTGACATATCGACCACTCAGACATTCATGTTTTTGAAAGAAATAACAATTTTGTTATCGATATTTCATTTATTTTTCTATATATTTTATCTCTGCCTTCCTCTTGTTATTCAATATAATATAATTGTTTACTCCCCAGTTAAAATGAAAAAAAAAAAAAAAACTAGATTTATTGATGGCCGATCAGCAGCATGAGGATGTTACTGTCTGAAGTTTGTTTAGTTGTTGATTTCACTTGCTGGACACTTCCATACAACCATGCAGCAGATATGTGGACAAATTTCCCTCTCATCTATTCTTTTTGATAGACATTTAACCAATTAAAACTAACTGTAATAGATAAAATAGCAGTTGAAGAGCTATTTGTCACTCAGTTAGTTACAGCAACAGATGAATTGTACCAAAGAGAGAAAGGCTTTCATACTTTCAAACAATAACATAAAATGCGTGATCACATTTAAGTTTTTTTTGTTAAATATTCATACAATTTTAGCATGACTACTCGTCAGATTTCAGTTTTTTTCTTTTCTAATGGGATTTGCACAAATGTAAGAGCGTTGAATGTTGTTTCACAACCCATATTATCATTCCAAGATAGACTCATATTTGTAAATAAGATTTATTGTAGTGTATACGCTTTATATAATGCAATCAATAACATCTTCCAATTTGGTACTAATATGGTGACCAATTTTTTTTTTTTTTTTTTTGCATTATGCACTGAATGTACAGTATGCATTTTAGTTTTATTGGTCCACTTCACTAAGCTGTTGATTTCCAATAGGTTATCTAACTAACTGTACCAGCCACAATAGACATTTGCAATGTTCAGTAACTTTTCACTAATTAAAAAAAAACCCAATTACAGGGCAGGTGATCACTCAATTTACATAGTAAACAATGTAATTTATTGCTAAATTGTCATCATAAAAGTTCTGTTGACTTGTAACACTCTACGGGTTTTCCAATGAGGAACCCAAAGAGTGTCCTGTAAAGCAAAAAAAACATTTTTATCATATCTTTGACTTTTATCCAATTTTGACTTACAGACACGTCTTGGAAAAGTAAAGATCGAGGAGAGAGAATAAAACCTGTTTATTTAATCAATAATGTTTTGAAACCACAATGGTTTAAAAAGAACTTCACAAAACAATTAAATTAAGTTTTCTGGATGCTTGAGCAATAATTCGTTGTCCTGTTTAATTGTTTTTATTTAATACATCTGGACTCTTGCAATCATAAACGGGCTGCTGCATATTTAGCTTGACATACTGGTCTTGACACAAACGCTTAGTGTTCATTTCCCAAAGAAAACATTCTGATTAAATATACCTTGAGTGCATGATTATACAGTAAGTTACTTTTTGCTGAAACTTTGCCAGATGGTAAAATGAACAGAGCACAATCCCAACCTGCAGAAAAATGTTATAGTTCTATCGGGGTTCTTATGGAATGCAAATACAAGATGTTAAACAAATAATGATACGCTGGTGCTCCTACAAAAATTATACAAATTTGTGCAAAGAAAGCACACTGGATAATAATGTCCTCTGGCAGCCATTTAAAACGTGGACCCTGTGGTTTGAACAGCTGCTCAACACATTTCAAGACTTTAAGGGAAAAAATATAATTTGCAGAGACAAGATGTCAAATGTTAAGTATTTCTGAAAGACGTGTCATCAAATTCAACTAAACGTTGATAGATGATCAATGGTTCTTTCAGGCGACCATGTTGAGCCAGTGTGAACAATCAAATTACTGTTAATAACAAAATCAGATTACTTTAGTTCTGGAGCAGTAGGTCAGGGCCTCTCACAATAAGAGTGTCTGGTTTTGGAATATAATTTCTGATTACTTCCTCCCTGTCAGAGGCTAAATAGGTCTCGGTGCTGGTTTGTTTCTCTTGCCAACCGCCGAGTCTCGTCCAGACCTTCACATCTGTCTATTAAAACTGTTCTGCGGCTGCTACCCTCTCTCTCTGTGTTTGTGTTTCCGTTTGGCTCTCGTTCACTGGAAAAGGTGACAGTCCATTCACCCATGATTATTACCAGCTCACTCATGAAATCTCAATGGAGAGCGCAGAGATAGGAGGCGGAGTTGAACTTTTCTTTGAGTGGTTGCCCTCTTCGTTTGAACTGTGTTTGCGTGCCGGGCGAGTGGATTTTACCAGATATCTTATTGCTTTTATTAGGAAGTAGGAAAACATGGTTCTCTTTTTATGTTTATTCATTTAGCAGACTACTTTTTCACGAAACAACTTACCATGAGCAAATTACCATTACAGTCCAAGCGAACGTTAACAAGGATAAGCTAATTGAATTGAGGCAAAAGATTGCCCACAAATGCTTTATTCATTAATCATTTATTAAAATCATTAATTAAAAACAAAATGGGTTTAAGTTGTAATTTTAGCTCCAAAATCTGCAAAACTTGATGACAACAACACTGAAAACCATAACAATATATTTAGCTTGAAAAGAGTAAATAAATCTGGTTTGAGTTTCAAAGTAAACTACATTTTTGTACTTTCTGATTAATTTAACCTGACAATAAACTAAATTGTGTTTATTCTACAGATTACTATGCATATATTAAAGTGTATGGTGAGTGACAAAAAATAAATAAATAAAAAGGTTTACTTTATTTTAAATCCTTAAAGCTGAGACCAAGCTGGGTTACTTAAAAGCTGGTGATATAAGATATAGGAATTGTTTGTTCAGGAAGAAAGTTCTAAACACATTCACAGAAAATCACAGATCTCCAGAAGACCATCATGTGGAGAAAGCCAGTCATCAAAATTACAACAACTGGAGTGGTCTTAAGTTAAACTGGTCTTAAGTCTCCATTTGGACATATTTTTTTGGCTTATAAACAATTGTCTCAACAGATGTAGTCTATGTAACTGCTTCAATCAAATTGTGCACAGATAAATGTTTGTACTAGAAAATAGTGCTCAAAGTGCAATTATAGTCATCGAAGTGCATTTTCGAAGTTGTTTCTTGTAGTGTTGACAAATACTTGTAGTGTTGAGTAGTTGTGTAAGAAATATGACTTTATATAACAGGCTACACATTTTTTCAACCAACCTGTAATGTATGAATGTATCCTTAAAAAATGTATATAAAACAACTACTACTAAGTTTTTATTAATTGGTCAGCTAATTGGTTAATTGGTTAATAAGATACTCGTTGCCCCGTTTACATTAGATTTTTCAAAATTCGAACAGTTTTTCTAAAAATGATTTGGAATCCCATTTGAAAATTTATTTTTCTATGAAATGTAAAAAGATTTTGGACAAAAAAAAGTTTAGAAATTAGAAAATAAAAATAGATGGCACATAGAGTATCGAAACTCAAAGCATTCGACTTAACTATTTCCAGAAGAACATTTCATGATCCTGCATGTTTTTGTTCTTGCGCAATTGGTGACTGTTTTTATCAGTGTTTGGCCTTCTCAGAACAGAGCAATATTCCCAGATAGAGTCATGAGCTAATTTTAAGCTAAAACATAGTCTATTGAAGTTTTAGGATCATATTGATCATCTTTTAATAAAATCAGCTCCCTCGGGCACTTGCACCTTCTTTGTTGTTCTGTTCGAAACATTTAAGTCACACTCATCTGTTGTCCAGCTGGACCATTCATTTTGGGGAGCTGTGAGCAGCCAAAAGTTTCATGAAGAAAAGCAGAAGCCTCGTAAAAATTAATTACAAGCATATCTGAAATCGTTACAGGGTCTTTCTGGTGAAGTGCTGGTGAAATTTGAACACATGTTTTCCCTTAACTGTTTATTTCTTTGAAACAGAAATGTTAAACAGCAAAAGTATCAGAAAATGTTATAAGAGAGATCATGGGATGTCCCATAAACACAAGCCAGGCCCAAGTGTACTTTAATAAAGGATGCACTTATTGCTTGTTGAATTTGTACTCAACAATTGTGTATTTTTTATTTTTGCTTTGCAAACACCTACATTTGAAAATAATGACAGAATAGTGTGATGCAACTGTTGTTAAATAATTATAAACTAGCAGTAAATCAATGTATAAATATGTATAAAATAAATATATAAAAGCCCACATTTTTAAATGATCATGACAAAACAACAAATAACTGTATAAAATGTAAATTTTTAAATGACCATGATGAAACAACAAAAACTCTACAAAATGCAAATGCATACATATATATTTAACAATTTGATATTGTTATAAGAACCTTTAATTGCTGTAACTAAAAAAACTTTATTAGTATTTTAACTTTAGTATTTTAAAACTTTAATAACAGTAATTCTTTACCAGTTTTTATTTATTATAAAAAATGCTGTAGAATGTTTTACATCATTATTGTAAATATAACAGCTAAAAACTGTTAACAAGAGCTACCATTTTGTTTTACTGTACATTTTATTGCTTGTTTTAGTACTAAAAAAGTATAATACTAAAGTTTAATTGAAAGTTTAGTAGTTTAGCTGACGAGAATGAAAACTACGGGTTATTCTCTGAAAATCTCTAAATAGTAGTCGTTAACAACAAAAGAGTGGCAAAAGCTTCCCATCAGCCAGCAATCACTAGGATTTGTCTTTCAGTCCGTTTCTTTCAAACTTAACGTCTTATTTTGCTTTAGACGTAAACCCCATGTTCAGCTGTTGTGCGTGTGATGCAGCATACGGTATAATAAATAATTCAAATAGGTCACATGTATGCAAGATGAGCCAGAATAAGAATTTAGCATTAAGATTTGCTGTTTTTGCATCCTAGGATAAGCTCATCTGCTTGAGCATCAGTAACTCAGGAAACCTCAAGTTGACATATTTGCAGACACAATAGAGAGATTAACCAAAAATCATTATGGATCTGGGTTTGGATTCATTTGACTGATCGATTGATGCCCGCCTTAAGATGTTATCATCACTAGGACAACAAACAGATTGTCACTGCTTAGCCTGTGATCGATTCTTTAGTTGAGTCCTTCATATGATGCTATTTTTATGAATAGATCTTTTCTCTCTCTGAATGATTTAACCCCTCCAATGTCCTCTTCCAGACATGTCACACTATCAAGTGATGCAAGATGCTTTTTTTTATTGTTTTGATACACACTGGCATTAATGTGCCCCTGACCTGTCCAGCGAGATAAGCCGGGGTCGCAGGCAGCTTTGCAGTGTAATTTATGACCCCGAGTCAAGCCAGATTAGTCCTGATTGGATCGTCTGTGCCATATGTGACCTACAATCTGCACTCTGCTTGTATCGGCAGGCTGGAGGGGTCAGCAAACTGCCCGGGCAAAGGTTGCCATGGGAACGACCCCTGGATCCTTCGGTCGGCTGTTCGGTTGCCCGCGCTCATCTTGAGGCAGAACGATTCACATTCTCGTGTGTCACTCTTATATTCTTCTGCTCCATTTCCCAACTCAGCCGATCTGCACACAAAACACACACGCGCGCGAGCACGCACACACACACACCGTCATGCATAGATATTCTAAATATTATATACTGTTTGTCCAGTTAACTGATTATTTATTCAATTAATTTCAGAAGATTTATTGTAACTCAGAAGAATGCTTACCTGGTGAAATAATTGACCCTGTGGAATTATTTTTGAAATGTTTAAAACATTTTTTATTAGTACACTCAAAAATATATTGGATGGGTTCCTTGTTGACAACTTGAAATGTTTTTGTGTATTACATTATGAAATATTCAGTCCACAAATCAGTTATCTACTGGCACAGTAGACCATTTGATCAAAGAATCCAAAACACAAAAGGACTGAAAAAAGAAAGGAAAAGGAAACTAAACAATGTATATATTTTATGTCAAATTCTATAAATCTTTTCAAATTATTTTTCTATGGTATTTACAAATTTTGAATTGGATTTTGAAGTTACACTTTATTTAAATTATTTTAAAATAAGAGCAATGTGAATTTGAACATTTTCATGGATTTTCTAAAAAGATTTTAGCGAAATTACAATCTAGCACACTATTTCGACTTGTTTCATTTAAATGACTTAAACATAATTGTTTAAATTTGGCATTATAAAATGGTAGTATGACATAATATAAAATAATTCATACAAATATACATTTTGTTAATAATAATAATAATTATTATTATTATTATTATTATACTAATATATATATTTTTTTTGAGGGGCACTCATTATTTTGGACACTTAGACACCTTTTGAGCACAAAATAGACAAAACAGGCAAATGCATAAAAATAAATCATTAAAAGCAAACAATAAAACTTATTATAAGGAAGATGTCTCCAAGAACAGAAAATTAAATTGTGTGAGGACATAAATTGGACTTAAATTGTGTGAGGTTTGTGCTGTACGGACTGAAGCCTTGTTGAAGCCTGAATTACTTGTTATTATTATTACCATGAGTGTAATGTTGTTTCCCTTTTTTAGTGTATTACTCTTTTCCTTTTAGTGTAATGACATATTTTTCTCATAAGAAATAATTTTTCTCGAATAATATTTCGATCAACGATGTGTAATAAATATTCTCTTTAATTTTCTATGCCTGACATACAATAAAATATTTAATACAGCATATATGCTTTTTTCTTATTCAAATCCCAAATTAAACTACCGAGATTTATTACGTTGCATATCGGCTCATTAGCGAAGCATTCCATAGCTCTTCCCAGCACAAGACAGTATTTCTTCAGAGTCTGTGTGGTTCTGGCTGCTCTGCACTAGTCAGAAGCCAATGGAACAGTGTATCAGGCAAATATCTTCCAGATGTACAGTAATAATCTAACACAGGATGATTTATGGATCATATGTAGCAAGATATTGTACAGAGATTTCTAAATCTGTTAGAATCCCTGAAGCTCTGCATTAAGACTTTATGCGAGAGGAGTTTTTCTAAACCTAACTGAACAAAACTTTATTATTTGATACTGGAGATTGTTTAGGAAGAGCTTTCTTTCTATGTATATTTACCAAAATAATGATAACTGTTACATCTCATGTGACATTCGTGGACATTTGTGAAGCCAGTGCTTAATAGCTTAGTTCACAATCAGAAATGAGTTCAATAATAAATGCTGCGGGAAGGTTGTTATGTAGCATCTTAGCTCATTTTTTCACGTAAGTAAAATGAGCTTTTAGGAGCATTAGGAATTATGAATTAGGGGAGCATTACATTTCTTTATTTATTATTTATTCAAATTCTATTGATAGCAGTATTTAAAAATATATGTTTTTATTTAAATTAAGTTTAAATAAACATACTTTTTTGTAAAGATTAAATCTAGTCAAATCTAAATAACAAATATTCTCTTATAAAAAATTTTTTTTCATACAATATAGCATTCTAAAATAATTATTTATAATTAATTATTTATTTATTAACTGTTATAATACTTTTATGATTTTAATAACATTTATTAGTTATTTTTTCTCATCATTCTTCATTTCTGCTCCATCTTGCCCCCTCCATCCTGATTAAAATAATACTAATTAATATATACTACTAATAAATTACTATATACTACTAATACATAATACTACATTTACTAAATAACATAGCTAAATTAGAAACACTATTTTCATTTCTAAAACAGATTTAATTATATAATTACGATAATGAATTATGATATTATGATATTATTATTATTATTGTTATTATTATTATTATTATTATTATTATACTGATGGTTGTGATGATGATGATGATGATGATGATGATGGTGATGATGATGATGGTGATGATGATGATGATGATGATGATGATGATGATGATGATGATGATGATGATGATAAGGACATTAAATAATAATAACAACAACAACAACAATAATAATAATAATAATAATAATAATAATAATAATGATGATGATGATGATGATGATTATTATAATAATAATAATAATCATAAATAATATAAATTCGTATTATTATCATCATTATTTTATAACAATCAATTATTGCTTCATAATTGCATATGCTATGACACAACATGTAATTTTGATTGTATAATATAGTGAACCTGCTGAAATTTTTTAGGCTTTTTCTTCTTTTTGGATAAAGAGAAAAAAAATCATGAATATGTAGTATTTTGAACAGAACATGTTGTACATACCACAGCCCTTTTAACAAACATCGTTATAACTGTTTTTAGGTGTACATCTGAGCAGTTGTTGAGTATGAGAGCTAAATGGAAATCATCTGTAATTTTTTTTATCTCCTTCTTTTTAACTGCATTATGCTGTGCGTCCACATATGCTTTGGCTTCTCCCAGAAACAAACACGTATGTTTTGTCTAGAGTTACATATGGCATTTGACAAGCGCGCACAGGTGCTCATGAGAAAATCCCCTTCTTGGCATTATATATGTTTTGCTTTAAGAAATCTGATGGAGGGCACAGGAGTTCTGCAAGGGATTTCTAGCTAATCTGCATTTGGAAAGTGAACAAAGCTGTAGGAAGGGAGCTTGTGTTTCATGTCACTAATGAAAGCCACTTTTCCATAGGACTCTATATAGGGTTGTCCACCTGAGGAACATTACAGGAGCCTCCTTCAAACCATGACTGCTGGAGCAATCATCGATTTATTAGAAGAGAGTTCTATCAGTTAGAAGGAGCTCCGTTTGGGTTTCATGTGGCTCAGACCATATAGGGCTCATGATTGACGGCAAACTCCGAAGAATGTTTTTTGCTTTTCTCTGACCATCTTTGGAGTCATTTCCCCAGTGGCTATGTCTTTAAAGTAAAAGACATGATTTATTTTGGTGATAAACTCTATGTTCTGCTTTTTGCAGTGGCTGATTTGTGAGGTTTGGGTCTCTGGGAACGTTTAACACAGGCCTTTTAGCTCATAAATGGATAAAGATCCAATGCAGCACAGTGACACACTTGAGCACTTGTGCATTTTTGTCCACACACACACGCGCGCACACGCGCGCACACACACACACACACACACACACACACACACACACACACACACGCACACATAATATTTGATTTGAGAATGAATTTATGGCGCTGATTTTTCTCCAGTGCTTTAGTTATTTCAATTTCCAGATACCATATTTCAATGGGTTGTGTGTAAGTTGCAAGTAAACTTGCACGTAAAATGGACACTGAGACTGCCCTGATGAAATCTGCAAATAACCTAACTGAGGTTCAGTTCATGTTTTGAGATTCATTCATTAAAACCCGCTTTGAAGGTAACAAACCTGTCCATGGGAAAAGCACCATCCGCCAGCGTTGTATATCAATGCTCTCAGTCTCAAGAATAGAATTCATTAACTCTAACATAATGCTCCACCCTTATCGGGAGGGACTCATTTATCACCTTAAATAAGAGGGGAAGGATGTTACTGCTAAAGAAACCCCAAGTGGAATGACTCTCAAGTCAAGCCCAAGTTTAATTTTAAGCCTTGAATGAGAAGTGTGGTTATAAAAGCCTTATCTATTCTCACGGGCCGCTATAAGGCAGAGTCTCTTGAGGGTTAATCCACATCTGAAGGGTCTTCTCAGATTCTAGAGGAGCAAGGATCTGACGCAAAGGTCAGAGATCAAGCACACACACTTAGAAGATAGTAGGGCACTTTAAAGCTCAGCTTCATTAGCTTCTGCAGACAGCCATGCCAATAAATAAATGCAGATAAGAATGAATTGAACATGGCCTAAAAGGTTGCATAATTGCATAACTGAGGTTTATGCCTCCTACACAGCTGTTTCTGTACCTATGTATTAATTGATTGATGTCCACATGATTAGTGTAATTGTTCAAACAAAAATCCTGGACTTCCTGTGCAAAGTCCTGTGCAAGAGGACCTATAAGAAGTGATGTTGCATCATACTTTATATTTCTGAAATAATTCTTTATTTTCAACATTTACAAACTTAAACTTTTCACTGAGGCGTCACGGTGGCGCAGTGGGTAGCACGGTCGTCTCACAGCAAAAAGGTCGCTGGTTCTAGGCTCGGCTGGGGCAGGTGGCATTTCTGTGTGGAGTTTGCATGTTCTCCTCGTGATCGCGTGGGTTTTCTCCGGGTGCTCCGGTTTCCCCACAAGTCCAAAGACATGCGGAATAAGTGAATTGAATAAGAACGATTGCCCATAGTGTTAAAGTGTGAATGTGTGTGTGAATGTTTCCCAGCAATGGGTTGCGGCAGGGAAGGGCATCCGCTGCGTAAAACATATGCCAGAGAGTTGGTGGTTCATTCCGCTGTGGCGACCCCGAAAGGGAATAAAGCCGACATGAAGATGAATGAATGAATGAATGAACTTTTCACTGTTCTGTAATTTGGTCAATCCTACTTAGAATAATGTGGCACCAAGCCGAAACAAGAGAGCAAATATTATGTCTCAAAACTAAGTTTTGCTCAATTTAAATTTTTTTGTCTTTACTATGATATCTTAATACAAAATATGGCTGCTGTAGGTGTATTTTAACGTGTTTGATTTTTTTTTTATTATCTCATTCAGGACAAGTTACTGCAATAGATTTTTTTTGTGTTAGGAGGTCAAATAAATGTCAATGTTTTCAAAATAAGAAGTCATGCATGTGTTTATTTAATTGAATGCCTTCATCATCCAATTTGAGGTTATATAATTGTCTAAGAGCTTCAAGCAGCATCACATTTTCTTCTCACAACATAGAGGTTTTGTCTGCCTCCAAACTTAAATACATTGCAGTAGGTTGAGTTGAATTTGAGATTTTTCAAGCTCAATAAAAACAAACCTATAACATTGCAAAGGTTATTATATGTACTGTATTATTTTAATAGGATGTTTATTAAAAAGAAGGGAATTTACTTTACTTTTAACAATGATCCATTGTAGCAAGAAAGCATCATTGTTTTTTATTAATATGTTTTTTAAAATAATATCATATAAATTATATTTTGGTGTGTTATGATTACATTTTACACGTTGTGTTATATAAAACCTCTGATTTAACACATTTCATAAACCAGAATGCAAAAACTGAGCAGGATATGTCATTCATCGCCCCTAGGTGGCACTGTTGAAGCAAACTGGGTCTTAAATGAAGGACTGAGAAGTGAGGTTGAAGTCGCACGGATCGCATTTTATGTTAGAAACTGTTCATTCTTCTTCACAACTCAGCAGCTTACTTTTTAGTAATACTTTTATTTTTTTTTTCTTTTGAAAATGAAAATTAATTGCTACAGAATAAATCTATTTGAACTTCAATTGATTTGCATATGTACAGTATTTCATTTTCTATCAATTCATTTTACAGGAAAAACATGAAAAACATACTACTTTACTCATGTATGTTTTCATAATGCTGATTTAATCAAAATTACTAAACAAACACAACTTGCATTAAAGTGTGCTACTGTCCATTGAAAATTATTTTCAATAAACATAATTTTCATTGAACATACAAATTAAGTTCATTATGACTTATATACATTTTTTATTTTGTAAAGTGTCCATGGGCCACTTTTGAAATTTATACCATATGTTGAGCTCATGTTTAGTTTAAATGTGCATTTGAGGACTTTTATGGGCTTCGAAAGCTACAGAGCAAGAAAAAAAGTCTTCAAACTCAAAGCTAAAACTACCAAAGAATCCTTTACTATTTTTAAAACAAGATCAGCCATTGTTTTTGTGTTGTGCTGGGAATTTAATGTGAAGGTTGTGGTTTTGAAATAGAACAATCTTCAGCACCAGAAAAAAAATACCTTTTGATGTACTGTGAAATGTGAGAACGTTATCAAGTCATAAGACACATTCTTTTCCACACGGGAAAGGATAAAAGTAATGTAAACCAGTCTGATATTCCAGTAGACAGTCCATTATTAAGTCCAGTCTCCCATGGTTAGTTTTATATTCTTTGATATTTCTCCTGCATGGTATTTTCAAATAAAATACTGCCAGATCCTTCTATTACAACAGCAGCATTGTTCTATGAGTGCACAGACTAACAAAACGCAGATCCCAATATCAATATCAGGGAATACAATAACAGAAGACCATGTCAGCTTGCAAGTTTATTTAGACCGTCATCGTCTATCTGCATTGGAGTATGTTTCATTCCTCTAAGTCAACCATGATTGTGTGACCTTGCTAAGAGTGGTAAACGTATTCTCGGCTGCCATTAATCTGAGATCTGTGCCCTGCTTCTCTCAGCCAGTGGTCACTTAGTTCCAGGTCCACATGGAGAATCAGAAACTTTGCTTTCGTCCTATTTTTATGGCTTGCAGTTTGTTTAAGTTGGTACAGAGCACAAAACGTGCATTGCTTGTAGGAGAATTTAGAAATTCTGTTTTGTGGCTTTTCCAAAAATTACATATTCAGCCATCACTTCTTGCAAACTATAACTGACAGGTCAAATGCTTATCCATGATCAATGTTTGAGGCAATTCATTCTGTCAGGAGTTATTTTCTGGCTGCATGCACTCCCAAAAATCCAATGAAAGAGAAATACTGTTTCTTCATGCTCCTCTGTTGTTGAATGCACATATTTTGGATTATTTTGTTGTGCATTTAAAGTCTCAGAGAGACTCTCATTTCTTAGCGTAAGCACAAAATGTAATAATGGTACTTTAACCTCGGAGGACAAAGGTTAGGATTTTTTTCATACTGTACTCTTGTTGTACACTAAACTTCATGTTTAAATAAAATATAAATAAACTGAATTTTGTGAGAACATCATTTATTGTAATAATGATTTATTGAAATAAATAAAGTTCAAACTATTGTTTACTTGTGTATCTCAGACACTATATTAAACTGCCAAATATAATTCAAAGTTTGATTTTTAAAGTGCCTTTAACCATAATTAAACTCTTGTCAGAACTGTAGCAACTAATCAATATGCTCCTTCATTATAGTGACCTATTGACTTTTTTGGGGTCAAACTCTTTTTAACAGACTTCACAAACAAATTACTTTTTATAGCTGGAAATTTTAATTTGTTGTGCCTCAAATACAAATCATCAATACCGTAAATATATAATAGGAGCTTTAGCATTACTTGGTAAAGTGCAGTTTAGCCCCACCATACAGTCTCTAGGCTTGGGTGATAAAACCAGATATTTAGAGAAAGAGTTACCGTCTCAGAACATCTCTTATTTTCTTCACAAGTATGTTAATTAGTTTCTATGTCCTTGTTTTGCACATAAAGGATGAAGTGCAACCTTGAATAAACAACCTTGCCCAAATACTGTTTTTTTTCAAGAAGTAAAAATACCTCAGTTAGTTTGTTTATCAGAACGACTTTTTTGTTTGTTTGTTTGTTTTTTCAGCTGAATGGAAATTATTTGCAATAAATGAACTTAAATTCCAAAAATGCAGTGCAATACATCAAGGCTATTAAAGGGCTTAAAAGAAAAGTTGCCTTTGCCTGAAGTTGTTTCTCTCCGCAGATTCGTTTTATATATACGTTTTGAGCATGTTTACCATTATTAAAATATACATGTTTAGGCTAAGGGAATATGCGCAAAAGTTTTTTTTCTGTAGATCTATATACACTTTAAAGACATTGTAGACTAACATTATTGCATTTCAAATAAATTTAGCTCTTGGATGCACTTATTGTTAAAATTGCAAATGAGGCCTGTGAGTCTGTCACAGCTGCCAGACACACTGAAACTCATTCTCCTCACATTGATTTAGATTCAGAGGTCAGATAAACATCTGTGTCTTTAAAATAACATAAATAACTAAAGAACAAAGTTTGAGTTTTTGTATACAAATATCAAATATATCAATAGTTTTTGTATTAATTCTGCAGGATTTAGTTATAATTTATTTTTAAATTGTGAATACAGTCTACTATATATATATATATATAATAGAGATATAGATATATAGAGTATATAGATATATATACTATAGATAATAGATATATATGAGATATATATATATATATATATATATATATATATATATATATATATATATATATATTATATATATATTATAACCATGATGAAACAAAAAATAACTCTAAAATTGCAACTAAATATATATAAACTTATTTAAACACATTCACTTATCCTGTCCCCCACAAACAATTTAAAAGCATGTCTTACCGCAACTTTTTTGAAGAAGTGGAAAAAAGGGAAGCGACCAATTCCATTACTTCGTGTAATTAATAGGCGATTAATCTTTTATTATACTTAAATAATCAGAGTCAGAAAACAAACATTCATTCTTTGCGTTAAACCCATTTTTCTGCCGAGCATCCGTTGATAAGGCTGGATAGTTACCCTCTTGCTTTGATTGACAGCTGGGGTGAAGCAATGTTCGCTTTAGGGGGGAATGGCCAAAGACTCTTAAGTTTGGTTGACCTACCCTTGCACAAAAAGTCCTTTCTTGTTGATGAAACAATAAGAAACTGTATATTTCATCGTTTTAAATGCCAAACACTGTCAGAAAACATCCTCCGGTGAATCTCCCGCGCTCCTCCACGCTACGCTCCCCCTCTTCTGCTCCACTTGGTCTCGCCCGCACTCGCGTTGAATTTTAGTTGTGTTTATGGCATCGTATTCATTCAACGGAAGGTGAAAGTCTGCCGGTCTGCGACAGCGTCTGATATCAATGGATTTCAGGGCGCGATTCATTTGAATGTCTGGACTTTATACAATTCCATCCATAAGAAACCAATGATGGATATCCTATGGATTTTATGGACTCTACCAGCGGTCCTGGCTGTTGAAGGTAAGATGTTTCTCCGTTTTGCGAGTACAGCATCTTTACCCGACTGCATGAGAGTTTAGCTTCACGCCACGTTAGTTTTGAACGCCATCCAAGAAATAAGATACGAAACCATGTTTCGGTTATTGAATTATGTGGAACGATACTGGGACAAAATGAGCCTTTTAGCAGTTAAATTCACTCGGCTCTAATACAGGGCTTGTCTGCCAGGCACGCTTAATCCTCACATGTGGCTAAAACGACCAAACAAACTAAAATATTTGGCATGTTCAATAACCAACGGAAATACCTCATTTGTGTATTTAGCTCTGACTAACCTAACGTTAATTGTTTGTGTAGCGCCACGCGCAGACACGAGAGCGAACCGTCCACGCTGCACGCAGCGCCTTTACAAATCATGGTTTTAGCTAAATTAGGATCACACAAACACTTGTTAATGTAATGTAAATCTCTTTCGGTTAGTCGGCTGGTATCTCGTGCTCGGGTCGAGTGTTCGCGTGTTGTTTTATCTCGCGGGTTTCACAGACGGAGCGGTGATGCTGCTCTCAGCATGTTGGACAATGAAACAGGTTTCCAGCGAGCACAAAATAGCTAAACAACCAAACCCCGAGCTAGGTTCCCCAGTGCAGCCACTCTTTCTGTCCCAGCCACTTTATCTGCGTTTATTTGAACCTGCAAGGTTTACAGGAGCCCCTTGTGTATTTGTCTCTGAAGTTGTCTATTGGCTTGAATGATTTTTTCCCTTTATTATGAGAATTATCTTGATTTTATATTATATTGAGTTGTATAGATTTTTAAATGAGAGTGTTGTTTTATGTTGTGAAGCACATTTTCTGTAATGTGTGGTAAATTAGTGTAAAATTGCATGCACTTTGTTTACTTTATTCACTTAGTTTGATTGCTGGTGTTATTTAATAGAGTTAATGACCTATAAATGTGACAGCTATACTGTAAATTGTGAAAAAAAATACAACAAAAGGTTTCTACATTTTAGGAACTAAAAAGCGATTTTGGAACTGGATTTTAACGAGATAAGCGGACTTTTTTTAATTTCTAGTTGAAAAAATAGTTTTTTTGAAGATGTAATTTCATTTATTTACATTATTTTAATAGTTCCACTATTTGTCCACTATATATAAGTTAACTTGTTATTAGGCTATCGATATTTAAAAAAATGTTCGCTCATATTCATTAACAAGAACCCTTTGTGTGTGCATATAGCTGAGGTTTAATTGATCTGTTGGTTTGACATATTTCTTTTCCTTATTATGAAAATTACATTGAAGACTGGATTTTTAAGGAATAGTAAATATTTGATGTGAAGCATCTTTTCTGCAAAACAATGTGGCAACAATTAAGTAACTTAGTTAGATTTTTGATGACATTGTTAGAGTTAACAATAATCGGAAAAAGGAGGAACAAGAGTATAGTTAGCTATACTTTAAATGATAAAAAAACAAGATTTCTGCATTTTAATAAAATAAGAGCAGATTTTTTGTTGTTTGTAAATGTGATTTTTAATTTTATTTTACTCTAACAAATTTTCAAAACAATTTAAAAAGTGCAGTGATTGTTTTGAAAATAAAATTAACAGTTCCACTATTTGTTTGCATAAATTAACTTGACAATAAGGCTATCAATATTTTGAATATGTTCATTTATATCCGATTGCGGGTGTCTATACTTTTTTTTTAGTAAACTCTTTTGTCATCTGCAGTAAATGTAGTTCAGATAATGGAAAGAAGCATTAGTGGTTAGAGGAAAAACCCATTTTAGTAAATATAACCTCTTAGAACACATGTTTGGCAGGTTTTATATATAAATTACCATCAGCTCTGTTGATAAATGGAAAGCAACACCTGCTATGAAACTGAAACCAGTAACCTGTATTAAAATCAGTATTTTACACTCCGATGAAACCAATACTCATTGGTTAATTTGTGTCTGTGTTTCTACGGAGAAATGTAACATAAAAATGTGCGTGTGAAGAAATATAGGACAATTTTTGTTATCTCCATTGCTTAAGCATGTACTCCAGAGTGATTGGTCGATTTGCATTCTTTCTGACTATCACCCTATTTTTCAGCCAATGGTGTAAAAGCTTGGAGCTTATATATGAAAAATTAGCGAGTTGAAAAAGAGGTCAGTGCCATGTCGACCTTTAAAACAAAGTGATGGCCGGCAGGAGAGGAGATGGAGATTTGACGTCATCTGAAAGCTTTGTGATTGTTATCCTACAGGCGTTCTCGCAAAGTGTGTAAATTGTACCATCATTTGATCTATTTGTTTTAGAATTTATTTCCCCAAGAACACAGGATTAGGTAAAATCTGCTGCTTTGAAATGAAATGTTCAGTCATTTTTTAAGTAATGCTGCATGATCTTAGTGACACTCAATTAATTTTCTATTCAATCTGAGGCTTCTTTAATGTAAGAATAAAGTGCTTCCATTTCTCTTTTAACTCAAAGTTGACATGGGAGGTTGATAAAAAATATCTGTTCTGTTTCACAGACTGCTTAGTTTTCCATGCGCGCTATTTTTTAACTGTGATGAGTTTTTCAGTCACTTTGGCGATTTTTGATGCTTGTTTTGAGGTTTTAGTCTTTGCTATGCAAATAAAAGTATATATGTTTATTATTTATCTGCTAAAACATCACAAGGCTCTTGTAATCTCATTCAGCTTATAAAATATGAAGGACAAAAAAAATGAAGACAGCCAATCTCACTATATTTGTTAGTCTTATTCTGACAACCACAATCCCTCTCTCAAATAAAACCTTATTGAAGCTATATTTAGTTCTTCACATCAGTTTTGGCATCCCTTGTAAGTAGGACACTCTTAATACAAAGGACTCCTTGCTATTTCATTTTTCCCAGCATGCATTTCATCATACTGTCATAATGTTGTGATACAATGTGACCAGAACTCTCTCTCATTTTTAGACGTCCAAGCAGCTGCACCTGTTGCCACAAATATATTCATAGAAATAAAATGAACACGTTGCTTTTTTTGCTCTAGTTTCAGTATGTGAGGATTATGAGATTACTTGAAATCTTGCTAATTACATGTATTTCTCGTGTATTTTCATGTATATAAAGTTTGTTTCAGCCTAGCTTTTTTAAAAAGTGGACTCATTAGAGCTGGTGTTTGTTAACATTGTTTGTTTTAACCCTCGTATCAACACGTCCACTCTGAACTTCTTGCAAAGTTTGAATAATCTGCATTCAAATGTAAATGTAACTCAATTTCCAAGTCATTCGAGAATATGGGCCATTCGAGCATAAGCTGACATACTGTACTGCAGCGTTACAGTAACAAAAGGCTGAGTAGGCGAGGTGCACATTGATTGGGGGTTAAGAAACGGGATTAGATAGAGGTAAAACGAGTGTCTGCACGCTGAAAATCCTGTTTTTTTCAGCCCTATGAATGAGCAGATGCAGCTCGTCGGCGCACCAGCCTCCACAGTGGTGTTCACAAAGAATCCGCCTCCATTCAGCAGCTAATCCATGCTGCCCATGGCCTGCCTATTGTTACTATGCATTCAAAATTTCAATTAGTGCTGGTACCAGTTGTTTCTGTAGTCAGTTGAGTGTCACATTTCGATGGAACAGCAGAGTAACCTTTACTGTGCAAAAAGTTTGGTGTAGTAGAGAGGCTGAAGAGATTTTTGATGCTGCTTGCTATCTTTGACCGTGTCAATTGAAGGTGTTGTTTTGACTAGAAGTTTATTTCAAGCTGTGCTCACAAAAGTTTACTCTTAAACTTTGTACATTTTCTGTTCTTTTAAAAAAACAAGAATAGGCAGAATAATATGGCCTACACATATATCAATATTTGTTTTCAATAATGATAATTATCATGATCGATGTCAGATATTTTTGATGAAGGTTTTGCTCTGAAGTAAAAGCTGTGTAAACCAGACCATTACCAGTGGGTTTAAAATACTTTTTATTGTCAAGACGAGGCAAAATGTTTACATTCATGACCAGGTGTCATAGTATAATCAAAATCATTTTGAAACATGTCTTGACAGATTTTTTCATTCTTTTTTTCAATTTGAGAAATTCCACCCCTTTTTAGTTATGGCTAGAAAACTCTTAATGATTATTTTTAATATGGTGGTAACCTGCATCCTCGCTGGCTTTCACACCATCTGTAATTATTTGACTGTAATTTAGGGTTGCTCTGGTCAGGCCTAGGCAGTTTCCTGAAAGGGCTTTGAGGGAGAGACTGTGAGGGAGTTTCCAGTGAGCATCAGAGCACTCTACCCCAGTCCTCGCCTGTGGATCATGATCCCAGAGAGAGGCTCAGACTCCATCAACTAATTAGGATGGAGTCAACTAGTTTAGCACGTTAACACCTCTGAGTGGACATTTCATCATACATTGCAAATTTAATGCATATTTAGATGCACAACTTATTTTCTTTTTAAAATATTTATGCTTTTTTGGCTTAGTTGTAAGTTGTAGAAAAAAGACCAAGGTTATATTGCATTCATTTGATTGGTTTACACCTTTACTATACATGCAAGTTTGAAAGCATTTTATTATCTAAGCATTTCTAATGTACTATTTACCATTTAATGTTTAGTTAAGTTAACATGTGATTGATGTTTGGTTTTTAGGGATATTGCTCATTTGTTATGTTTTCCATGTAAAATGTTCTTCAAATATTAACACAATCTGGTTCTAAATTAGTCACATGGATTTGATTTGGATTGCATCATTTCTTGAAAAGCACGGAACTCCTTAGAGACACATAGTGTTTACTCATTGTCCATAATTTTTAAACAAATTCTTCCTTAAAAAAATGAAAATACAGAAAAAGTAATTCATCTTTTTTATATCATTTTTATATCTTTTATATCTTTGACTGGTAAAAGAAGAAGTCAGAGCTAGTTTAAAATATACACATATCTACAAGTGATACGGATTAATTAAAAGCAGCATATAAATGTTCTCAAATTTATCTTGTGAAAAATAAAAAGCATTTAAGGCACATTCATAGCAATTTAGAGATAAATACTATGATATAAATATGAATGGTAACTTAAAAAACAAAATGTTAGCTAATGTTGTTTGAACAAAAAGTGATTATTAGGTGTTATTGATAGATCTCGGTGTCCGATGGCTTTTTAAGTTATTTTGCAGCTTTAAAAATTTATAAAATAAAATAAGAAAAGCTTCTGTTAAAAATGTTAACTTATGTAATTTGCGAAAAAGCCAAGAACTCAACCTTTAAATTAAATGTACTATTAGTATAATAACAAGTAAAGTGAACTTTAAGTCCTTTGGAGTAACATGACAGCGGCTTTGGCGATTCCAAAGTTGTAGACCAAATGTATCGGCATTTTCCTTTTACTTACTGCTTTGTGCAGTCACAATGTATTTCTGTGTGTTTTAAAAATAGATTATCCATGTCTAAATAGTCTAAATAATAAAGTTTGTATAAGTTTTGTGTTTGTGTTGAGAGGACACCTGATGGTTTGTATGCAAAAGAAATACAATACTGTAGTACTTACAGAGCAGGTTGGTTTGAAGGTCAGGTGTGTTTTGCTTGCACTGGCTAAATGCTAGCTGTGTTTGTCTACCTGGAAGTGATAATTGTTTCAGTCTGTAGTACAAAACGAGGCTCAGGCTTGGCTAGGTGCAGTGAAAAGACATTACATTTCATTTGTGGCATCATTAGATTGTCCACTTTGCATCAGTGCATTGATGAATGGATCGTAATCAAGCCATTTAATCAGATCTAGGCTTCCGTAGGTCAGATTGGCTCTTTCTTGTTACTGTTGCTTGCTGTAAGAACATGCTTCTTTGCTTGTAACCAGATGCAGAGCAAACTGTCTGCAGCAATTTACTCAGCATTCAACGAAACGCATTTAAAATGAAATATGCTGGCAGTTCTTTACTGCTTTGAGCTGAGAGCAATACAATTAGTCATACATAAGCGTGCAACCATTGTTCGTAGTGTGTTTGAACAGCCCCAGTTAAAAGGTGGTCTTAGGGGACACACATCTTTCCTGCATGTCCATGCTCAAACATCACCTACAGTGTTTGACATTGCATTTGTCACATTGAAGTATTGATTGTTACTCTGTTTGTGCATCTCAATAGTGACTTTTGCTTTATGTTGCACTTGTGGCTCTGAGGGTAGTTCAACTAATTAAGTTTCAGTTGGCTGCTTGTCTTAAGGGGCTAATTAAAAGACCCTAATTGCATTAAACAAGCCAGTATGCTTTGCAAGAAAAGATTGTTCATAACTGTTTCAGGCTCATATTTGAAATTCTGAAAGGTTATTCACATTCTTAGATTGGATTGGTGTTGGGGATCCAGTATAGTGCATGGGGAATGTGACGTCAACAAACTAAGATAAACTAAGTTAAATGTAGTTGTCTAGTTCATTGAGAATAGTAAAAACTGGAAGTAGAGTAGATGATGGGTTGCTTTTAGTATTAGTTTGCACATGTTATCTATTTTTTATGTTTGAGGTGTGAACATAACGTACAAAAATACTACTACATTCAAATAAATATGTAAAATACATATTTATTCATAGTATATGAAAAAAGAATACATTTTGCACCGAACCTTTACAAATTGTTGCATTTGAATAGGGCTGAACAATTAATAATGAATATATTAATTCACAATAATTTTTAACCAATATTTAAATGACCTAAACATGAATACATTACATGGCCTTGCACAGATTAAAAAAAACCTGGTATAAACTGTAATGTAAAAGACAGTAACACATCAAACAAACTAGTGTGTATGTAAAATGTTATGTAATATATTAAATATAATGTGTATATTGTATATAGAAAAATTCATTGTCTAAAAACAGAACGTTAATGTTATCGGAAAAAGCTTATCTAAATAAAAATAAAACTTTTCTGTCTGTTAAAAGTTCACATGATTATGTTTATTCAATGACAGTGAAATTGCAGTTCTTGATCTAAATCATGTTTATGCATATTGCGATTTAAATTCAAATGTGATTAATTGTTCAACTCTACACGTGAATAACTCCCATTTTGGAAGCACACAGCAAAAAAATTTACAGTAAACTTACCTCTGAACTGGGGTCATAAATGAGGCTACAAATAACAATATGAGGCTGTCTTTCATCATCAGAACAGCCAATTTGTTGTTGAAACATTGTACTTTGTAATGAATATTTGTAAAAGTCATAACAATGTTTTATTCCTATCTCAATGTAAAAAAATGTGCATAGTACATTTTTACTGTACAACTTCATAGGCTCTGTGTTGGTATAATTGTATTCAGAGAAGGACCAAATAAACTTGGAACAGAGGGAACACTACTCTCTAGATTTTACTGTGCTCCTGTAAGCTTGTGAGGTAAAACAGCCATGTTTCACAGCTAAATATAGACAGCTGTAGGCTACTACTACCGTATGATTGTTCACAATTGAAAGTAGAGGTAGAGAGAACAAATCAATGCACTATCCTTGCTCGACCTGTGAAAGGTGCAGTATGCTGTTCAGGTTAGCTAAAAAAAACTAAATTGGAACAAGTTGCTATTGTTCTAGTAGTGTCTGTATTTGGTGATTTAATGTCAACACTGTTGTATAGCACCTTTATTGCATGAACGGAATTTGCAAGTGAAGTCGATAAGAGCAGAGTTGGTATTTTGAGGTTTGCAGTGCAAATAACGCACTGTATTGTGAAAATGTGTGGAGAAAGTGAAAATAGTGGTCACTGTAAATGAATATATTTGAATTTTGCAAGGTATTCGCTCCAATGCCCAAACAATCAGAAGTTTCCTAGAGTAGTCACACGAGATAAAAAAAAAACTAAACAAACATGACTGGCATTGTTTTTTTTTTTTAAGAAAACGAGTGATATTTTCATTCAGTGATGTTCCATGCATCTACCCAATCTTGGTCGGTACATGGCTTAAGGATATCTTCTTTGAAACACTTCTGTGTGCTAGTTCTTTAAGAGAAATCCTCCTGAGCTCAAGTTGTGACAGTTGTGTTCTTGCAGGAGGTCAAACCTTGTTCACTCTATGAAACATCTGCCTTTCGTCAACACATTCAGCAAACATGATTCTTCTGAATTGATGGAGCCCTGCACTGCATCTCCCATTGTACAGGCTGTCTTCAGAGATAAAGACAGACTGATTGCTACCTCATCTGCATCACAAAAGGATGCTGCGTTCACCTGATCTCCTGGTACCCTGCACACTCTTGATGTCTCTTGACATTTCCGCTGCCTCACGGTGGCTGCCAGACTTTAACAGCACTCCTACTCTCTCAAGCTGGGGGGTGGATGGCGGCTTGACTTATATGGGCTCCTTGGGGAGATGACCCATGGTTCGGTTATAACTCATCCTGATGTTATTGCTTTTATCCTTGTCGATGATAAACAAAGCAATGGACTTGGTGCTACGATGCTGACTCGCCATTGTACATGAGTGGGCCACAACATGCACTCTCAGATATGTCATATTTTGTTTGTTTACTATATTTATAAGGTTAAAAATAAAATACAAAATTATCAAATATATCTTTTTCTTGAGTATTCACAATTATTTAACATATAAAAACATTTTTGTACATTTTCTAGATTAACCACCTATGTAAAAAACTGTGTTGTAAAGGATATTGTTACAAAATTGATTTTACCGTGAAATAAAAAAAACTGCTCAGTCTTATTTCAAGTTCAACTGATTCACTTTATCTTTTTGTCAATGGTTTAAATAACAATTGATGATGCACTGCATTTTTTTCTTCAGTTTTTTTTCTATACTAGTGTGGAAATACACTTAACACCTGACTGTTCCTGCACAAATCTGGCTGCTGTGGCAGTGCAATGTGAGCTGGGACAAGCACCGTGTTAGCCTTCGTTCTCCTTACAGGATTAACACCCGACTCAGTTCCTAGACCACCTGTGACTTTTTCATGGCTAATCAGTGTTCGCATGCTATGGTCCTTGTGGTGACAGAATTATGTTGGAAAATGTAGGGGGTCCAATTGGCACTTTGCTGCATGACTTACTAAAGGGGTGTTTTTAACATAATATGGCTATTCGACCTCCCTATGAATTGAAATGCTCTGCAAGTGAATTGCCCATGCTGTTTTGACAGGGCAAGATAATCAAAACTACCTGTTGCTGAAAGGCAAACTGCACTTCAGAGAAAAACTGTTACCATGGTGCTATTTGTTTGCATTTAATTGCATTAGCTTGCCACTGAGGGAATTAGTGGAGATAATAGAGCGATTTGGCTCTTAGCTGTGTCTTGACTGCAGTTTAGTTTAGGTGGGAAGGGTGATCCTCTGTTGCATTCCTATTAAATCATCAGTAATATGAACCCCTCCAAAAGTCTGTGATCTTTTGTCCCTCTGCTGTGCAAAAGACAGAAGCAAACTGGAAGCTGTACAGTACTTGTATTTTTGTGAATGTCAGTATTTTTTTAAAATACACATTTCTAATGGAAATTTAATTCAATCCAAATGAAGTCTATGATCATACTGGTATTTTAGAGGTTTTTAGAGGTAATAACATCCTGTTTTAAATGAAATGTACCTGATTTTTTAACTTGCATAACTGAATCATGTTTACTTTTAACTCTCTGAAAAATAAGTTTTAAGAAGTTGTTAGGTTTTTATTGATTTTATACTGCAGATACTAGAACATCTCATTGCTCTTTTGTCTAGAACGTTTTTTTTTTCACAGTTTAAAAAGAATTTCGACTAGTTTAGAACAAAGAATAAAAGTGATGTCATATATTTTCTTGTAAATATATTCAATCAGCTATATTTATTTAATCCATATTAAATGGAAGGTGTAATAATTCTGGCTTGTTGCTTGTGGGCAACTAAGTAGCGCAGTGTTTTTTTTTCTCCTGCATTTGTCATGGCGTGTAACCATGCCATGTGGCCTTGTGCAAGCCAATTCAACTGTATTGGATGTGTGTGACTGGGGAGGGATGTTAGGTGGTGGGCAGGAGGCTTTAGGTCCAGAGTGGCAGCCACGTTCTGTCAGAATGCCACAGAGCGGTTGAGAGCCAACAGGGTAGCTTATCACTACCAGAGTGTGAACGTGGATTTATTGAATAATACTCTTCATTTTATAAAGCGCTTTTCCTGAGTTTAAAAAAACGCTTTATAATTGTCAGTTATTGGTTACTCAGCATTCTAAAGCTTATTTTATCCTCTATAATGAATGGAATGATGAACTACTATAATTTAAAACAAAATAGGACACACTAATTAATTTAAATCAACCGTAAATTTAGAGTACATAACAATAAACAGTTAAATGCTATATTATATAAATGCTAATTAAAAATGGATTTGCAATAAATTGTGAGAAAAAAGGATTTCTTAGTAATTTTGATTGATTAATTATTTGAATTGTCTTTCATGTTTCCTTTTTTGGTATGTCTTCAGCTAATATTACAACAAATTCAAAAGATTCATTTTCCATTCTGTACCTTCCTCCACATCTACCTTTCAGATAATAATCATCATGGATCATTCAGACAGGCAGCTGGAAAATCTATACAGCCTGCGAGGGAATAAATATGAAGAGGAGGATGCGACTGAAACGCTTTTCTGAAAATGATTAAGTCACATGATGGTGTTCATATGCACTGTGTTATTTTGTACACTGTATATATCAAAAGCTGTTTCTTATCTGAGACTAACTCAAGATGTCAAGATGTCATTCGCATGGTTTTTAGCTTGGCTGTCAGCGTCAAGCATTACCCACAATCCATCAGCATCCCACTGAACCACTGTGGCTGTGCAAACAAACTGCGGGGCGATGAATGCTTTGCGCAAGACTGAATAATTTGTATGATGCCTTCAGTTTGTTTTGTTTGATCTGTGTTTTCATTGTTGACATCTCTGCCACCTGTGCTCTTCATCACGAGTCAAGTGAACATAATCAGTGTAGGAAAATAAACACAACCGCCCCACCAATTTCCCCTGTTTACGATGCCCTGTCCCCATAGGAGTCCCCGGCATATCAATTACATCATTCAGAGACACCATTTCTTCTTTGCTCCATTACCCTTCAGACTCACACACGTAGGGATTTAATGAAAGGAGCCTCAAACTACCTCTATCAATGCTTATATCTTTTAAGCCTTGGCTCTCATTGTCAAGATTATTCTCACCCTTTAAAACTCCTTCCTTTGATTTCATGCCATGGGCTGTTTTACTGGTCCAAGAATGCCTTTTGTAAGACACAGAGGTTTTCTTTGTGCTCCCCTTTGGCAGTGCAGCAATGCATTATATCAATCAGTCTGGGGTATTTTTATTATTAGCGAAATTAAACAGTAGCCGCCAGTGATTAAGTGAGGACACAAATCCTCATTTGATGTTATAAGTGAGCTTAGAGTGATTAATTTAGAGCTCCCTCTGAAACTCAACCCAATGTGTGGAGGTAGTGACACGACGGCTGCTTTTGAAACCTCCCCATTCTCTCCCTCACTTTCTCGCTCTCTGTGGCCTGCGGTAAGATGTGGTAGACACATTGCATGTATGCGGTAACCGTACGAGTCCCTTGATGGGTTCCCTCTCGTCAGATGTGCCTGTGTTATAGAGTGATTGAAAAAACATGTTCTCGATTACATAGTGTGGGTACAGAGCATGTCAGGGTTTTTACCTAAATGCCCCTCTTCTCTACACGTTGCTGGACTCCTTTGAGTGATGGGGCTGGAAGAGCCACTTATTGCAGCAGCCACCCCCCCTTCTTGTCAGGGATGAAGAATGTGTCCATGTTTCCTCTGATATATTCTGTGCTGGCTGCTCTTAGTGGGGCCATATGGTTCAGGCTGTTGTGCAGTGATATATGGCTGCCGGAGCACCTGCAGGATCTAGCTGGGAGATTGTGACTTGCCTGGATGTGTGGAAATGAGAGGTTTGAAGTTGGATTAGTGCCGGAGGTGTGAACACCAGGGTTAGGGCATTGCTAGTCTTTGAACTGCAAAGCCACACCTCGACTGTTTGTAACGCTGGGTGAATTGACTCTGTGTTTTTGATGAGTTATTCCCAGAGTGACTTCCAGTGCATAGCTATGTTAATGTAAGTTTGGGTTTGCCACAAACATATCACTATTTAGACAGTACACCTCGGTTACGATTTTCACGTTATAGAAAAAAGGTTTTTATCCATTCTTGCCCATTCAACTTGCATTTTCTCCAACATCCTTTGTTATGTGAATGCTTAAAGAGCTACAACACATCAAAATACATTTTTCAAATCTTAACCGTTACATACATTTTCAGCAATAAAAGGGTTAATTTAATGCTACTTAGACCGTTTTTGAACTTGTTTTAAAAGTGTTTTAGATGGTTTACATCTTCAAACAATGCACGTTTCTCAATGGGGAGAACGACGCCATTTCACAACATTACCTGACCAGGTATGCATTTTTATCTTGTGCCTGTGTTGGAAATCACATTATTCACGTTTGGAAAGATCCTAGTTATAATGTGTGCAAATATTGTCTAATTTTTTAACAGCATATGTATTTGTTGCTTATTAAAATGCGTGTTCCTCACTTTACCCAACAACCTAAAATCTTGGAGAAGTAAAAACGTTTTCTCTTGAAGAACTAAAAAACACAATTTTCTTAAAACTTACAGACTGAGTATTTTAAAGCCAGAGCGTTTTACTGAGATAAAGATAAAAAAAAAACATGTCTGTCATAAGGCTGTCAACTCTTGTGGACCACAGTTTGGGAATCAACAATCCAGTGTGTCTAGGATTCATAGGTCCATACATATAGTTTCATACATTTTTAATTGTTCACTGATGGAAAAAGAAAATTCAAGGATATGCCATTTCCCACATGGTAGAAATGGTTTCATGTATACATCAGGTGGGTCTAAATTCATTCCTTGAGGAAAGCAACCCTGGATATTTTAGTTGCATCCTATTCTACAATGCAAACTAGCCAGGCATCAAATACCCAGTTGGGTATCATATTTGTTGAGGCCTTCTGGGACAGAGTTTAGACCCTCCTGCTACAACAACAGTGTATACCAGTACTACAGCTGTTTATAATGAGCACATTTTAATCAACAAAGGTAGACCATTTAATAAACTTTTTGTTTTAACTGTCATGAAATATTGGCTGCCCAGATTTTTATTTTCGACAATGCACGGAAAAGTGCTAAATGTTTGAAACTGTCCAAACTTTGAGTTTTGGTAAATGTCCAGAATCATTTACAGATGGCCAGGTTTGATTTGGACTTCGCAATTGGTTGTCAAGGAGTATAAGCAATATTGCCTGCTTTTCAGAAGAACGGGTATGAGAACAGCTGCAGTAACAGGCAGAAAATCTGAAGATCTTAAGAGTTATTTGGGGAAAATGGGTGCAATTTATAAATAAATGTGCATGAGAATAGAAATGTTCCATTAAGGTTCGGTGGCACAGATGCTTGACCTTCTGCAATCTTGTGTGAGGTAAACACCTGGATCATAACATACGGTGGCCGAGAGGTGCAAAACACATTTACATAACGTGAAACACTTTTACAATTTACAAAACAAATGAACATTTTAGAAAACATATTTACAAGTTACAACACACTTTTACATTTTTTGAAAACAATTTTACATTTTAGAAAGCAAATTTACGTTTTGAAAACACAATTACAAATTTAGAAAAATTTTCACAAGTTCAGAATACACATTTACTAATTTATTTATTTTAGATTCCTGGAAAGGGAGGATACCATCGAGAACCGACAACTTGGCTCTCATTGGATGAGACTTCTGTCAATCATTACAAGGGCTTGTACGCGCAAAATGTTCATGTTGTTTTTTGCAAAAAATAAGGGTTATAATTACTTTAATAATATTATTTAAATCATATTATGAGGAAGGACATGATTATTTGGTGATTGTGAACTTGTCAGCAGTCCATGGAGTAATTGTCAGGTTTTGTTTGGTTAAAACAGAACAGTTTCTGTCTTTGCAGAGCAGTTGTTTAACTAGCGGATAACGTGGCTAGCGCTTTTACAAAAGTTAAAGTTGCACATTTAACACGATTATGTCAGCAATGGACTACAGAATTTGAGAACCGCCAGATAATGGTGTTCGTGGAACGTTCCTCTGCGGTTTAACGTTACGATGTCTGACGTGTCTTTTTCAAACTCTCGCTACTTTTCTTGCATGAACTGCAAAGCTCTGGAGTAGCATCATATTGTATTCCACAAATGCACCATCATTCTACACAGCCAAAAACAACCAACAATTTATCAAAATTTTACGATCTCCAGCTCCAAGTACTCAGTACTTTGTTTAACAGAACTCTCATCCAATCAGCATCAAGTTATCGGTTCTCAGTGGTATCCTCCCTTTCTGGGAATCTGAATTATAAATGTGTTTTCTGAACTTGTAAAAGTGTTTCTGCATTTGTAATTGTGTTTTCTGAAATGTAAAAGTGTGTTGTAACTTTTTTACAAGTTTGTAACTTGTAAATGTGTTTTCAAAAATTTTAATTTGTTTTGTAATTTGTAAAAGTTTTTCACATTATGTAAATGTGTTTTTGGACCTCTCGGCCACCATAATAACAGAACTCAGATGGGTAATTAGATCCTGTTTTTACATGCTTATAGCAATATTGTTTAGCCGAAGAAAATGATGAGACCATACAGTGTTCTATAAGTATTTAGATTCAAGCATTCGTTGACTTAAATCTGCAAATCTGATTTAGCTATTATCTGCATCTTTAAATGTACTAATGTTGACAGATTGGCTTGCACGCATGCATCACTTGCCATGTGCTAGCTGTCCATCATTTTTAATTAAGCGATTAAATATCACTCTTCACATGCTCTTTGTAGCCTTCAGAACACTTGTCCTATCAATCAGATAAATCAGGCAGATTTTGTTTGTATGGACTCAACATGTGTAAAATATGTCCTCAGACTCCAGGCTGTGTGAAATCATTAGACATTCACATATGGGAGACTTCCACAAGCAAACACATCTTAAACTTCACACCACAAATGGCTGTGTGGGTTTTCAAGGTCAAGATCTGATATTATATATATATCCCATACAACCATAAAAATAATAATAAAAAATAGCAGATTCTCATGATGTATAGTTGCAGGTTTTAATTGTCATTCACAGAACCAGAAAATGTATTGTATGTTATTTACATGTGAATATACGTTGTAATAAAATTGACATTAATAATTCAACATCTTTAAATATCTATTCACTGTTCCTTCTAGATTTACAGTATTTTTATGTGTGTGTGCATGTGTGTGTATATGTCTGTATGTGTTATGAAACATATTTGTTAAAAATATTTTGAATACTATTTTAACTCCTTTATCAGTTAATGTTTTTTTTATAATTATTTTATTATTTTTCATTTGACTAGTGTTGTGCAATGTTAGGACATTCCTAATAGATTCAGTTTTTTCACAGTGTAAGAAATTATCAATATTATTATTATAGTATCTGTTTGATTTACATGCGTCTTTCACATTAGCTGCCAAGCTACATGAGCATGCTACATTAGCATACTTTCACATGAATTCAAAATGCCTTCTTCGCAAATGGTCAAATTATTTAGCATTGAGACCTGTGCATTGCTTTCATAATAAACTCTTAATGCAAAGCTAACATGTAGCCAGTGTTACACAGAAAGAGAAAGAGAAATGAGGGAAGCGGGAGAGGTGATTCAGAGTCATGAATCCCCCCAATTTGGAATAAGCACCAGTAAAATCCAATCTATTGAGTTAAATTGACTGTTCCGAGTGTATTTGGTCCTACTCTAGATCTTTTTACAGAGATAGAGGAATAAAAAATGTTTTGAGTTTTATATAATACAAATTATTTATTATGAAGTACAAGGGCCTCATGGATATTTTGACTAATTTTGAGTGTTATTTGTACATTCGATTCATTGTATTTGGTCATACTCTGGATAAAATTAAATTTACTCTAGATTTTGTTTTTTAATGTGAAATTCTACATGAGAATTTTTGGCCTTAACAAAGAGAAACACTCAAAAATACACAGAATACACAGAACCCTTGCTGCATTGTGTGGTTTCAAGCACCCACTGGTCATTTGAGCTTGATGATAAGCACATGTCTTTGACATATTTCTCTGTACACCACAAATAATGCGTGCTTTCAGCAAGACCATGTTTTTTGAATAATGCATGGAGGCTTCAGTTGGCAGCACCCCTGCTTCTCCTAATGGATACGCGTTTAACCTTTTATCATTTGGCAAGTTCAAAACACTTTAACAGAACATTCCACTGGGAAGCTGGCACCAGGGACATGAGCATCGGGTTGGTCTTTTCTAAATACAGAGAGCAAGCTATTGTTTAATCTTCTGCTTTACTCAAGAGGTGCAAACTGCTTCAGGTGTGAACACAAAACATCTGCTTATATGAAGTTATCTGGGCTATTATGGTTTGCCTCTGGCTTCTACTATGGAGTCTTCAAATTTGAGAGAAGAGAAGAGACTTAAGCTACCTCACTTGAGTTGTGAAGCTAGAGGGCAATGCTCAGTGACCTATCAGACAACACAATCCACTACACTCAAAGTTGGGTACTCAGCTGCCACCTCAAACTCCATTGTTGGGTCTCTTTCCCCTCTCTGTTCTTTTGGAAATTGAGCTCTTTTCCTCCCGCTCTTTCTGTTTCTTTCTCCTAGTCTTCTATGAGAGAAATTGGAGACAGATCTAAGCAAAACTGCTTCTGTTTTTATGCACTCCTCTTGAATAAAAGTAAAATATTAACAGGACCCGGCCAGCACGCTTGGATCAATATGGAGGAAACATTACTTGTCACTCTGCTTTGTATTAAGACCTCATCAGTGCCAAAAGATTTAAGAGCTTTGGCTCAAGATGTCAGCTAGACATGATTCTTGCCCAGGGCCATCCCTGAACATGTGTTCTTTTTGAGGCACTGGGGCCAGATGTGGGAGTCTTAGCGCATTGGGTTTCTTCTCACCTTCCGAGTGAGCTGCCAGACAGGAGAGTGAACCAGAAAGACAATTGAGCAATACAAAGGGGAGAAGGAGGAAGCAGGATAAAAGAAAGGCCACTATTGTCTCTAGGGTTGCCATATCTTTAGCTGTGGCTGTAGAGAATTGTGCTCAAGCGTGTTTCTGGAAGGATTACAGGTGGAGAATGACAATCATACTGGCTCCGTAGCAAACCTGTCCCTCTTGTGTGTGTCTGTCAGAGGAAACCGTGCTGGGCCTCCCTGCCAGCAAGGTTTAGACACAGGGTTGAAAACCTCCTCTTGGGAAGGGTGGTAAGAACATGCACTGTTCGATCATAGCACCGGTGAATTAATTAACTCGCCATGCATTATTCAAAGCATTTTCAACTGCTATACTCATAACAGTGTTTCTCGACTCCTCTGGGGAACAAAAGAACCCACATTAAGTCAGATAATGCAGAGACATCCACGTCTCTGGAGGAAACTGCCCAGGGGATTCAATTGTCTATGAAGCGATGTCCTTGTGTTTGGAGGGTTTCTGTCACATCACAATTTTTTTTTGTTTCTTTTCAAATGTAAAAATAATAACTGAGCAATGTATCCATGTTGAGCAATGTATCCATGTTGACATTTTTATATGCACTGTTCTCATTAATAATGTATTTGAATGAATTGCATTTATTTTCTTGCAAACAGTGATTTGAATAGCTACACTGTAATTGCAATTGATTTAGTATACTTTAAAAAAGTTAGGAAACGGATTGCCTTAGTTATTTAAAGCAAACATAGGCAGAAAATCTAAGTAAGTAAATTTTTTAAACATTTTACCAATACCTAATAATTTTAAGTAAACTCAAAAATTCAGTCAAATCAAGTAAACTTAATCACATTTTTCAAGTAAAGTATACGATTTTAATTTACAGTGCACTGAAAAAAACAGGATGTGTTTGTGTGTAATATGAGAATAAGTATACATGGTTATTTAACTGCATATTTGCACAGACATCACTCAAGTTGTCAGAAAGACCTTGATGGACACTTTCAGACATCATCTGTTTTCTGTTTCAGACTTGTTGGCTTTGACACGTTGCAGGAGTTAAACATAAAACAGAATCAACGTTTTGCTCCCTCACCATTGGCCTGCTGTCCATAGAAAATGAGGCTCAGACCCTGTCCTTGTGCAGAAAGCAGCAGATTTATCAGTCTAGGAATTTTTGTTACTGATATGAATACTGCATGAGAGTGCCTGACTTTTTCAAAAAGCTCAGCACGGAAGTGATATTGGCAACTCGATTCATTTCAGAGAACACAATGCCCATAGCTTTTTGGTTCTTGTCCAAAAAAACACCTCCATTTGTAAAGAGTAATTGAGTGCATTCTCTATGTGTGGCATGGTTTTCATTTTATAGTGCACTGCATGGTCTGCATTAACAGCTCTATGGTATTTTTCAGCTGTAAATTAAATGGTGTAAAAATGAGACCAAATGTGTTTTGCCACTCAGTCAGATTTGTCTTAATTTTTTTACCTATGGAGGGGAGATAGTTTGTATTTATCACTTATTGTACTGCTCTTTCAAACATTTGAACATGTTTACACATTGAATGTTGTCATATTTAATGAAAGACTATAGTTTGTTTAGCCCTGCAAGTCGGTGCATTGTTGCTTTTGTGTGTTTTTCAGGTTTTATTTGACTGAAGCAATTAAATTATTGGGTTTTGGTGATCTTAATGTGTCAACAAGTTGAAACTGAAATGATATCTTTGAGAATAGTATTAAATACAAAACAAATTTAGTTTGAACCTGTACAACACTGCTAAGTTAAGTTGTCTGTTTTATTATACACTGTGTGTTACCGTTATGGTGCAGATTTAGGAATTCACCTTTTTCTGGCAGCTATGTTTTGCTGCTACTGAAAAAAAGCTTAAAAATAAGAATTATTGCATCTATGAAATTGTGATCGATAACATATAGTCAAATTTGTTTGAAATCTAATTATGTCACATTTTATGCACCTCTCTGTAACCATAATAGTGGTGTAACAATATATTGTGGCACAAATATATCGCAGCACAAACATTTCCAAAGTTAGTTACTGTGATTATGTGTTAACCAAGTACTGAATACTTAGATCTGATGCAGAGTTTATTCTCTTGAAATCCAAGCTATTATTTTATTATTTCCTTGAAGAATATGACAGTTTATGGCAAGAAAAGAGTGGATCGATCTATCTATCTATCTATCTATCTATCTATCTATCTATCTATCTATCTATCTATCTATCTATCTATCTATCTATCTATCTATCTATCTATCTATCTATCTATCTATCTATCTATCTATCTATCTATCTATCTATCCATCCATCCATCCATCCATCCATCCATCCATCCATCCATCCATCCATCCATCCATCCATCCATCCATCCATCCATCCATCCATCCATCCATCCATCCATCCATCCATCCATCCATCGTATAATTTCTTTTAAATAAGGGATGAGTTCCTTCCAAGCAAGCATGCCATCTCTGACAGCAGCATATTAACATTTCAAATGCTTATTACCCAGGTCACTCTTGGCAAACTGGTGCAGGGCAATGCATTATACTGATTGAGCGTGTTTACAGCTTTAGCTGTATGCAGAAAATACATTTTAGTCTTCTAATTAAGAGTGGATGTGAAATATATGCTACTCTCCTGAAACCTTCCTCATGGAGCCAGATGACAGATGTGAATGTGTTGCCAAAGGTATATTACATTGTGCGTTAGGTGCCAAGACAACTTGAACCAGATGTGTTGTTTACATTCACAACAAACCGTCACTTTCTGGATGAGCATTTATCAACCCTAAAGTTATCTTACAAACATTGTTGTAGCTTTTTTGTAGCATGCTGCTAAAAAAATACTTAAGATGAATGAGGTTTAGAGCCTAGAAGGGAAACCAGTCAGTATGGAGCGTACTTACTTGACTCTTCGCCTGAAGCACTGGTAATGTTTCTATTGGACCTAATCCAGCACTAGTGCTCCATGGCATACTAGCCTACAAGGATTATATGCGTCAGCCTTGTTGTTGCAATGATCTTCTTTCCCATTGAGTGAATGGAGAGAGTGGGAGCGTAGTGTGCTATTCATGGAAGCATTTGAAGTATAGGCTGAAACAGATTGCAAATTGTAGCCACGAATTCTTCTTTTGACTGACCTGCCAGATTATTTGCTTAAGAGTGTCTTTGATGTAATGATGAAGGTGAACGATGGCCCAGTTTTTAAGAATGATGGACTCGCTCATGTCAACATGCGGAACCGATTGTTCTGGGACACCACTGGATCTTATCATTGTCTAGTGTAGAAAGATTTAGATATCAAGATGCAATCTGGAAGATGGTTTGACTGTCGTTTTGGTCACTCTGATGGTTCCATGTGCTAAATGGATTGGATGTTGTTGAGCGAGCTGCAACTGGATTTCTGGCTGCTTGGGAGATTGGACTCTCCGCATGAATAGCTTTCTCTCTGATTTTTTCTTGAGGTTCATCGCTTGCCTGACAGGGGTGTCCATCTGCCCTGGAGTATCCTCAGAGCCTGTCAGGGCTGTCAGACTGCTAAAGGAACTGCCTGGATGGTTGCAACTCTTGTTTTGGCATCACATTCTGTTCTCGTTATTGTTTTTGATACATGGCACTGATTACAGTTTTATCATTTTTTCTAAAATAGCATATAGTACACATATATTTTGTGGAGTTCAATTGCATAACATTATATTAATACAACATATTAAATCTATGTAATATTTTATTGGTTGAAATGTATGTTTAAAAACAACAATGAGCCAATTCTTTGGAGGCAGGAAGACATGTAATGCATGCTTCACCACTCATCAGCCAATGAGTGCATTTAGATAACTGAATAACCCTTGAAAATCTAATTACCAGGTTTCTGTGTGTTGTAGTTTTTGTACAGCAACATTGAATGCAGCTATATTTAACATTTTGATAACTTTGTAACTCTTGTGTTAAACAACGATGTGAGTTGTTAGGACAGCAAACCATGGGAGTGCAAATTAAACTGTCATCCTTGTCCAGAAGTTCCTCCACTCATTCTGAATCATACATAATTTCAATAAAAGCTCTGAAGGTTTGTGTTCATGGGACCATGTGAGACTTTGTATTTTATTATGCTGAATTATGCAGAATTCACAGACAATTTTAAACTTTTTATGCAGTCTGGTGTTCTTGACTTGCTGTTCCATGCAAAGTTGGACAAAGTTTAAAAAAAAAAACCCTCAACAGCACATTATATGCAAGGAGAACTTACGTTATTGGGTTTAAAAAACGACCTGCTTTGATTTGTTTTCTCAAAAGCATTTTTTGACTGACCTGATATCAGAAATTTACATGACACTACAGAAATTACTGAGTAAAACCAGGTTATCAATACACATGCACTCTTGGACTGATGTTGGTACCTATCAAGGTATACAATAAACTTTATGGGTAGTGCCAGCCAATCCATTTTGTGTTTATTTTCTATATTACTTTTCCAAATGATGTCCAGGAAAAATGCATGTTTTAGCATGAGTTTGTGCAGTTTAATGAGGTGTAAATAGATAGTATAAAGAAAACCTGAAACAGTTTCATTAGTATAACATCTTTGTTGTGTAAATGTGTGCTTATAGCTGATCACTTGAAACTATTGCTGGCAGGTTGTAGAGTTGGGCTAGTTCACAATAATAGTGTGACCCAAATTGCAAGCTAATTATTTGAAGGCTTTTATTTCTTTTAGATGTAAAACCTGTCCTCATAGTTCACTCACAGTAATTGTACATACATCCACAAAATCACAACAGTGTATTTACTGAAAGTTAGACCAGAAGTTTTTCAAGGACTTCTTGGGATTAAGTGAAACCTTATGTTCACAGATCAAGCAAACACCTAATCATCAGTGATTTGGGGACAGATATATAATACTCACACAAAGTCAAACCTCATTACACATCCTGTCTTAACCGAATTACATTCAAAGCTGTGGCATAAACATCCACCAATGAGGAATGGGAGGGTAAGTGACACTCTGACCTCACTTGACTGAGTTGATTGGCAGAGTTTGTCTTGTTGGTTTGAATTTAAAAACGTAGACTTCGATGTAGCAGAATAGCACTCCAACTTAGCACTTACATTTTAAGTCAATTGGCCCTGTTTTGCTTCATTCATTCAAACATTACAGTAGATTTATTGAGCTGTTGTTTTTTAAAATCCTTGAAATAGTTGTTTCTTTCCTAGCCTCACCCCTATCCACCACTTCTCTTCCTTTCCAAATTCTCTCCCCCCTAGTCCAAAACCGGCTTTGAAATAATCTTAAACATACAAAAAATAAAAAAACAAGAAAATATTTTGTGGAATCTAAAAATATTGTACTTTTAAGGCTTATGATATAGGTGCATATCGTATTTTAAGATTGAATTTTACAAGTAAGTATCAAGATTTAATGACCGATTCAGCTGCATGGACGGAATCTGTGATTTGCTTAAATGAAGTGAACTGCAGCTGCTGACAGGATTGCTCTGCCATTTGTAGCATTATTGACACTACGCTGGACTGCATTCAAAAGCAAGGCAAGCCTACACTGATTGATTTTTGGTTGGTACCAATGCTAAACATGTTATCTAAGAGAAGCGACCTACAGCAATTTGTGCAGCAGAGAATGACACAGCTGGACTTATTGACAAAAAGGGACTCCATTCAGTCTGAGCAGAAAATATCCTCTATTAAGCCTCATTGTTCCTTTTCTGATCACTACACCTCTTAAAGTGATGAGAGAAGGCAGTATTTTTCACTGCCATCAAATCTAGCATGCTTTGTCTGTTTTTAATGGGAGTGAAATACTTGTGATGGTGAGGTTTTTTGTAGTATCTACAACATGTGTTTATTAAGATATAGGTTTGGAAATATTCTCAAATTCTGAAAATAAAGATGCTACATATCTAGAGATGCTAATTTTAGGGTGAAGACACTAGCTCTAACACTTCACTCTCTGGGGCTCATTTCCAGATTCCTAATTGTACTGTCAGGAGATTCATCAGGCCAAGCCCTACAGTCACTCTAATGTCATCTTTCACACTGCTACAGATGTGCTCCCATAGGAAAAAGTCTAAAAAAAGAAACCAGACAAGAGAGTAATTTATGCCAGGTGCCATGGGATGGAATGCAGGACTGCAATATGGTTGTCTTGTTCTGTGGCTTAAGTTGCCTTTGCAAACTACCTTGTTTTAAAAGACATATTTGCTTGATTCTGGACAGAAATTGTAGCTCATGAAAATTTGGCTTCAAATTTGATTCAAGTATTGATTGTTTAAAAATTTATTACATTTGAATTAAAATTTTGTAATCATATATCTTTTTGTTTTAGGGAGGTAGTTTTATTGGTGTGTGTGTAAGTCGAGTTCGTTAGATTGTTTTTATACTTAATTGGAAATCAGTAGGGATACACACAGGTACAGAGATTCTTTTTACATCCACGCCAAATATTGACCCAGCTCCCAACCCAACTTTTTGAACAAATTTATGGCGATATTACTTAAGCCGATAATTACCCACCCCTTATAGACTTACGTACACATATACATATACATTGGTACCTGGAGATACGAATGCTTTGCACTGTGGAAAATTCAACATACAGAAAAAATTTCAAGATACGAAAAACAAGATACGAAAAACACGAGAAATACATATTCAATATTTGAAAATTGGACAGAAGCCAACACTGGGCAAGTGACCGCATTCAACTAGCCACCAAATGTTCTGCTTTTCTTAGTGGTCAATTCCAGCCCTGATACTGCTCGTTCGTGCATAGTATCCTGCTCTCCTATTGGTTTCCTGTAGCCTCAGTACATCTTCCTGGAAGAGCTTTGCTTCTTATCATGCATCCTTTCGGTTTCGTTTTGGTGTTTTAAATTCATGAATATTTTCGTGTTGCTTTTTTGGGAAAGTGTATTTTTATGGTCATGGTAGCTCCTCCGCTACCATTCATTCTCCTCTGACACTTCACCACATCGCCTCACTAGAAAAGTAAAGGTTATTATTTTTCATTTATTGTATTCTTTTTTTCCATTGTTTTATTATTATTTTTTAGATTTATAATGTGTACTTTTAATGATTGAAGAATCCTACTTTACTTTTCTCTGGTCTTCCATGTTATTTTAGATTTTTAGTGTTGTGTCTGTGTGGCTTTGAACAGATTAGGCATTTTACATGTAAAACTTTCTTCAACATAAGAAAAATTCAGCATACAAAGGCCACCCCAGAACGGATTAATTTCATTCCTCACTGTATTAGGGGTGGGCCCTTAAAATTGTATTAATTTATATTCGCGGGCAGAGTTCAATATACAATATATGTCTAAACCTTGATAGTGTGATAGTAACCAAGCCGTGTACTAGATTTTTTCTTCTTCTTTGCATGATCACACCTGATGCACCACCAATGAGGCAATTATGCACTGGACAGGGTACAAACGTAGTCTATTACAGACTTTTTTTTGCCATTTAACAGCATAATGTGCCACATTTTCAGCAGTTCACACAGAATTAAAGAACTTTATGTGCAATTCATGGTGGAGGACACAAAGATGTCTTTGCTCTCTGTCTCTTAGTTTTATGAAAGTGCTCTGGGCTGGCACTGCTCCAGCCCCGATGCAGGGGAAAATGGTGTTCAGCTGAGTGTGATAAATAGGGTTCACCGTGCTGGCTCATAGCACTTTCCTCACCCTCCCTTCCCTCCGGTGCTGATCACTCCCAGATTAAATCCAACTTCTATATTCACCTGGACAAGCATGCTTTTCAGTCTAACACAATGTAATCTGACATGTGGTCTGTCGATGCACAGCAGGCCTGACAAGTCCTGGCTGATTTAGCCCACAGTTTGCATAAATGCATCTATCACCTCAGCAGGGAACATATCAACACACTCTCTCATCTCCCAGTCACATTTCTCGCTCTCTCATGCTCTTTTCCTTTTAATGCACATCCTTCACGGTTAAGAGCGACGATGCCTCTCAGCCATCAGGTTCGGTTTTTGAGGAAGCAGGCTGAGAGCTTTTTGACTGATTAATCCACATAAATCTGAACACTGAAGAGGAAGAAGCCTCATCACGCTGTGCTTATGGTCAATTTCTCAATGGCTGTCCATGGATTTAGAGTAGAAGAGTGTATCTGAGAAAAGAGTTCTTCTCTTCTAAGATGACTGCTTGTGTCTGAGAGGTAGTGGCAAGCTTACATGTTACTACTAGATTAAAACACTGTGTATAATCCAGTCTCAGCCAAATTTGATTTGTGATTGTCAGGAAACACATTGGGTGGCAATGGCTATATCAGTTTCTATCAGCACGAATTCACACCTACAGTAATCAGTAGGTGCTTAATCTACCAGATGACAGTACTCTTGTGCTCAGCAGGTCTTAATTATTCATTCATTCATCTTCATGTCGGCTTTATTCCCTTTCGGGGTCACCACAGCGGAATTAACCGCCAACTCTCTGACATATGTTTTACGCAGCGGATGTCCTTCCCTGCCGCAACCCATCGCTGGGAAACATTCACACACACATTCACACTTTAACACTATGGGCAATCATTCTTACTCAATTTACTTATTCCGCATGTCTTTGGACTTGTGGGGAAACCGGAGCACCTGGAGAAAACCCACATGATCACGGGGAGAACATGCAAACTCCACACAGAAATGCCACTTGCCCCAGCCGAGCCTAGAACCAGCAACCTTCTTGCTGTGAGACGACCGTGCTACCCACTGCGCCACCGTGACACCAGGTCTTAATTAATTAAATATATAATAGAAAACAACACTTGCCAACATCAGAAGCAATGCTCTTTATTTAAGGATACATTTTCTGGTTGACGAAATTATCTGTTTAAGCATTAATGTTTCCTCTTAACCTTTAACATTCATTCATTTTCATGTCAGCTTTCTTCCCTTTCGGGGTCGCCACAGCGGAATGAAACGCCAACTCTCTGGCATATGTTTTACGCAGCGGATGCCCTTCCAGCCGCAACCCATGCTGGGAAACATTCACACACACTCATTCTCACTTTAACACTATGGGCAATGGTTCTTACTCAATTCAGCACCGGAGAAAACCCACGCGATCACGGGGAGAACATGCAAACTCCACACAGAAATGCTACGAACCAGCCTAGAACCAGCGACCTTTTTGCTGTGAGACGACCGTGCTACCCACTGCGCAACCCTACCAAAATATATGATGCCGTTAGAAAATTAAAACATTGCTTGATGTGAAGACAAGATCAAATAGAAAAAAAATAACTGATCAAGGATTTTATCACGATGCATTATTAAATATGGTATTTGGCATAGAAGCTCTCATTTAGGTGTATTCAAATGCTTGTAGCATAGCCATATTTACTGGCTCATAGGAATGGAATGACAACACATTTAACAATTGGAATGGATTAGAACGTCTTTTTCCTGTTGAAATTAAGTGTAAAGGTTTTTCAAACCTGAAATAAAGAAAAAAGTATTAATTCGAAAAGCAGCATTGTAGGCTTTACTCTGAATCATGTTCGTATCATGTTAAAAAAATAAATCTACTTAATTCTTTAACATTTTATTTAAGTTTTTAAATTATTATTAAAGTACCAACCTTTTGTTTGTTTTTTGATTGAAATTTGATAATTCAAAACATGTTTTTTCTGAGTTTTTTCTATTTGAATTGAACTTGATGACCCTCAAGTTTTTTCAAGGCAAATACCATTGTAGATGGGATATATTATTTCATCCTACATGTTTAACCTGATATATATATATATATATATATATATATATATATATATATATATATATATATATATATATAACTATATATAAAATTTTGTTTCAAAATGCTATTTTAAAATTGAAATTATCATATAATTTTAAACATTCTCATTTATCATGCTTTATCCAAATGATTAATCAAACATCCAGCTTAGATAGCATTGTTGATACAGTAGCTTAACTTTGCATTCAAGACAGATTAAAGCCTTTCTGCATAGCTTTCTTCACAGGAACACTGATTGGAACTCTTTTGTGACATATGTGAAGCCTTATAATTCATGTGACATATGTGTCAGAAGAATTATGATTTCATGTTGACAACTTTACATTGAGTGCCTTAAGGTGTCATGTGATAGATCAGTCACATGGTTCAAGCTACAAAGCTATAATCGGAAGATACTGAAAACACTCAATACATGTTTTTACTAGAAAAGACAGCATGGCCCCTCAATATCTTGTTCTTCAGACAAAAGGTCATATTGATTTAAAACGTTTCATGCTTGTGTAAATAATGACAGTGCTGCAGTTTTACGGTAATCAACCATTTAACTGTATTTCTGTTATATAATCAGAGCTCACAGCCACAAAAGGGTATAAGTGACATTGCCTGTGCGCCCTCTCTGCCATCAGCAGATTGTGTTCATTACAATGAAAGGCTCCAGATCTTCTGTGCTTGCGTGTCAAGGTTTTCCTGCTGCCTTCTGTACAGCGTACATCCCATACAGCTCACTGCAGCCCTGATCGCAGCCTGAGGCATCGTGACACAGACATGCACACACGCTGCTGCTTACTGACCTATGACCCTGTCAGTTGTGAACCAATCTAGAAATAAGAAACAGTGAGAGCGGGAGAGAGAGTGGGGAGAAAATAGATGCCTGTTAGCTGGATGAATTTTGAAGAGGCTTGAATTTTTTTCTGTCATTTTTGTGACATCCTTCAGTTATGATGGATGGACTGAAACATGGACTGAAACAAGCATATTACTTAATATACATAGCTTTTTTTTGCGTTTGTGATGTTCCATATGAAGACGTACAATTTTAAGCTCTGTATTGGTTTTGAGATTTCAATGTTAGGTTGTTTCTGTTAGCTCAAAGCTGATTATTTATGTGAATTGAATAAACAAACAAACCAAAAAAATCAATAAACAAGAAACTCAAGTCTGTTTTTTTTCCATTAAATGACTAGGCATATTTATCTTTTGTTTATTCTGTAAACTATTAATAATAATAACATAATTTAGTCTTTTACTGGGTGTCACCTACACTTCTAATTCTAACATTTTTCGAGCGCCCTTGGATTACCAGACTGCATGGCATATAAATTATATTACAATGATGGAGTTATCTACCTATTTGTTGTAAAACGCTAGTTATTTGGATCTTGTAAATGTTGGTTAAGATAACATATTATTATAGTTTGAATAAATTTTTACAATATATTAACATAGAAAAGTTTTAAGTTCAGAAATGTGTTTAGTTAGTCAAATGTAAAATAAATGTTCAAATTAACAGGATACTCTTTACCAACAAATCACCCAAAATGCCTTGTCAAGGAACACAGATTATTTTTCTATATTTTACTATTATTTACTAGGATTATTTTACTAGGAACTCCAGTGCTTGTCTCTTGTTGCAGGAGGGGAAATTTGAATGGTGCATGCAGCCGAGAGCATCTCATATAGAGTTTACTCATAAGTATCCTCTCCAACTTGTGTCTGCTGATCTGACCTTGTGTGCATGCAAAATTGTGTCTTCAGCTTTTCCACTTTGAGACAAATCCATGTCTTATTAGGCTCGTTAACCTGTCATAAAACAGGTAACACAAGCACAATCTTTAGCACTTGAAAAGCCCTTATTAGTCTTATCAACCTAAACTTGCTTTGCTTCTTTCAAAAACAAAATATAATTTTTTTAATTTTTAATTTTTTTATCATCTACATGTGATTGCTTTTCTGTCAACTGAGCATTCTTGGAAATGGACACCTGAAAATAGCGTTGTCATTTTGACATCTTAACTGGTGTAATGTTGTATTTTTAACTGATGGAAAACACACTCGTGCAGATACGCTTTTTTTGTAAGACAGGAAGGAACTTTAAGCCTTTTCTAGAAAGGTTTTGCAGCTGATGAGATTTCATCACACACAGAACTCTTCAACTAGATCGTTATTATCCTCAGGAGACACTTCTTTTGTGCCAGGACATATTTAATGTTTAATCTATGATAATACTGCAACAGAGGTACCATTTTCCATTGCTATAACAGATTCTGCATCATGTTGATAGAGTACTTTGCTTTTTGTGACTATCCTGGACAAACCTTCCAATTTTTGTGTGTTGTTTAGACTTTATGAAAAGAGTTAGCAATTTGAAGAGACTCTATAGAGTGTTCTGAGCATCTCATTTGCCTAATCTTGGGAACTAGAGTGGAAGCAGGGTGTATAATGAGGAGCAGGACTCGTCCAGGGGTGGTGGTGGGGAGTGAAGCTCAAGAAAATGTGGGCAAAGGGGGAAGGGGACACTGTGAAAGACATGAAGGTATTATTTGGACAAAAGGGGCACGTCTGAACAGAAAAAGACCGCTAGAGGAATGGTCAAGCGTTTTGCATTTTCATTGCTTTTGTCCAGATGGATAGAGAGTGAGCAGGCGCTCAAGAGAGTGAGACGCTGAAGAAAGAGGTGTCTTTATCTGCAGGCTTAGCCGACTCGTCAAACAGCAAACATTTGTCCTCTTCTTGGAGGGCTAGGGGAAAGAGTTGGAATGTGTGCCATGCGCCGGCTTTCTTTGGGAAGGAATACCCCAGAGCGTGGTTCTGCTTCGTCGAGCCTTAAAGGGCAGGCAATTGAACCCCCATAATGGAACACCAGCCCAGGATTTTAGTCACTCTAAAAATGCATCAGGGATGCATCTACGGAAAATGACCGCTTTTGTGTCTAAGACCAGTAAGATGGCCCACTCACAGGTAGCTTAGTGCTTTTGAAACCTGATAGGCTCTTTGGCTCCCATGAATTAAGTGGAGGACATCAGGGCAAACAGGAAAGGAAAACAGACTGATTTGACTGCACATCCTTTTACAATGGATTAAGGGGCTGTTATTGTAGTTGAATTGATTTTCATGTTCTGTTTCACAGCAGACCACCTGCCCATGCATTTACATTTGATTGTTTAATTAACCCTCATTTCGCCTTCATTCACAGTCCCTTGGGCCAAAACAAACCATTCACACTCAAGCACACATACAAACCACCCCTCAAAATTGCATGCAGCCTCTAAACAGCAAAGCGTCTGTAGCTGAAAGCTCAAATGGCAGTAATGTCGTAACGGCATGGGCATTATCTGGCGTAATCTAGCAACAAATTCATCATAATTAATTAGCAACAACAGTTTTGTGTTTCCTTCATCCTTCTCCCTTAAGAGCCGAGCACGTAGCAGTTGGTGGCCTACTCTTTCTACAGCACTGAGCCCAGAGCTTTGGCAGGAATCAGGACATCGATACCCTCTTTTCCATTCATTCCTTATGTAAATGAATTCTCTCTAAATGTCATCTTTCAACAATCTTTGAAGAAATGTTCGGGTGGTTGGTCATGTGAAAGGCACCACTATAGTGCTTGGGGGATTGCCAGGGCTTTTCTCTGCAGTTACTAAGCAGAAGTATTCAAAGTCATGTTGTTATGATCACATTTAGAATAAGTAAAATTATTAATATGAAGTTGTCATTTTATGTTCAGAACTTACATGAATTCACCACTCTTCAGACTTTTAGCAGTTAATACACGCTGTACTTTATCTACACGAAGCACAATTTTTATAGTTGTGAATGTTGGTAAACATTTAAAAAATGATTCACATATTTAAGGTGTTTTGTGTTTTGTTTGAAAATCAATTACATGTTTTCATGGAATGGACATCCTTAGTTTATTCTATCCACTCCAAGGTTGATTTTTCAGGCTTGTCGCAACGACTGAAATACATCTGACTATTCAAAATGCAGCTTGATTCCATGTCATTCAAAACGTTCAACATAGTTGATCGTTAAATCAGTGTTGTGGCTGACAATAGCATTCTAGTTGTTTATCGTCTTGAACTACTTGGCACATGAGAACATATTCTGGGTAATGTAGGCTGGCATTTACACAGTTGAAAATGTTTTTCAACTTTTTTCACAATTGAAAAAACATGAAGCATTTTGTTGTTAAACCTGCTCTGGTGTGCTTATAAATGAAACAACTGAACGCATCCGGTCAATCTGATCTCTGAAGCTCCTCTGGTTTTTCAGACCAGCTCCAGCTGCACCAACAACTCCTCAGTGTCTCAAACACGTTCTAATGTATGCGACCAGAGCCTTTGCTTCACTGTGCAAACCGTCATCATTCATTATTTTTTATCAATAATATTGCATATTTGCATGCTTTTGATGTGTATAGTACTTAGCTTAATAACTTAGCTTTGTAGTACTTAGTTTAAATCACAAAAGTAAATGTTCATCTTTTCTTACAGTTATTTTTTAATTACATCTGATGTGCAAGGACCTTCAGACACATTTCCAAAACTTTTGCTTAGCCCTGACCCTTAACACCCCGTCTTTTTTGTTTTGTGTATTCAAGCAGGGTAAAGGCTTTTATTAATTCTCTCTTGAATTAAGACTTAAGGGTTGCACACAGTGATCATAGATTTCACAGTAGACGTCGAGTGATTTCACTGTTGACATGAGCAGACACCTGTAAGTAAAAAGAGCTAAGTATGAATGTTGTCAATAAATCCTTGTACAATTGTATTAGGTCATATACATTGTGTGGTGCTGTAGTTGGTACACTATTTGGTGATCACAATTTATTGGGGTAACCCACATTCTTATTTTTTCAAGGGACAAGAGAAAGAGGCAGTGCAAGATTGGAGCAATGTTTATAGTGTACCAACCAAGTGGGCAGGGTGCCTCTCTGTAAGGCTGCCCACATAAAAAAGTTCCATACAATTATTTACACTATTAATAAGCTGTGAATAAAGAACGTATTTGAAATCTGACAAGCAGTTCAGAAGTGCCTCTTAGTCACTCAGAAGCTAACCCCTCCCTTCCATGTCCCCACTAAACCCCCCAAACTTGAAATCCTAGCGGAAACACTGATGCATATATGACGGTGTGACTACTTGACCTTGTTACTTGTTGAATAATTCCAAGAACTCCAAGTTTTTAGTCCCAATCATGAAATGATACTTATTTAATAAGTAAACATTTAAAAATGTGTTGACATTAATCTTCACTGCGACTTCAAGGTGAAACTCTAGCAAATTTATATTTGAGTATGATTTTGTTTGGCTGTTGGAAAGTTTATCCAAGCTGTAAAAAACAGACATCAGAGTTTAAATTGAGCGCACACAGCAGGACTCACATTTCTCAGGACAATTTGGCAGGACATTTGATTGTGGTACACTTATAAGACACACTTGTCACAAGTGAATGATTAGTTGAAGTTGATGACATGCAACTATAGCCTTGTTAAACAATCCCGCCCCCCTCTGAATAACTAATCTGGTTAACAGGTGTTAATGATAAATGTCTCTGGAAGCGCCCACATCAAGTTACAAAGATTTTAACTTAATCTGGTGTGAGAAAGAGCCTCTCGTGTTACTCCTCATTTTCTTCCAAAGAGAAACTTTTGCACAACTGCATCAGAATTATACAGTACTACTATCTTTTACTACTCTCTGCTTTCGTCTGAGCCTCTTAGATTGTCAAAGTGAGAGAAATGAGGTCAGCATCACAATGAGGGAAATCTGAGTGGATTTCTGTTTGTTTTCTCTGGTTTCCAATTCTGTTGCAGAAACCCTCCAGTTCCTGACAATATCCTCACCCCAAGAATAAATCAGGCATATCCCATTAAAGCACAATATGTCAATTGAATAATAGGTTTTAAATAAAGAGGTTGCAAGCAAACAGAGTTGTTCACAAGGTTATAATGAGCTCGCTGGTAAATTCTCTCATCTTATGCAGCCACACACTCCTGTGAAAAGAACACTGCGTAAAATTGATGCAGACACACATGCGCGCGCTCCCAGTGATAAGCCCTGTGATTTTGTTGCCAAGGGGATATGGCTATCAGGATCATAAAAGAATACTCACGCAGACACACACTCACACGCACGCACGCACACACGAGCTTGGGGTTGTAGACGTTTTTTTTTTTTTTTTTCATTTTAGCACACCGACTTTTAAATGAAAGTCAACTGCCGAACATATAACTTATTCAGCCACGAGACACATTTGTCCTGCTTCTCTTGATATGCAACCGGAAAGATAATGATTGTACAGGCTTGGCAAATCCAAAATCGAATTTACTGAGGTATTATAGGTTTGAAAACTTAAATAAATGTTTAAAAGAGCAGAAAATTTGATTTTTCTCTTGTTTAGCATCCATGGCGTTTCTGACAGCACAGAGAGGCTGACAAGGGAAAGGTTGACAAGACACAAACAGGAGAAGACTAACATGAAGCGTAAAAAAAAATTGCTTTGGAATTCGCATTGTTAGACAGCAGGTCTCTTTTTTTCTTCTATGATCTGTGTGCCTTTGGAGAATTTCATTGATGTTAAGTTTGAGCTACCAGAGGAAGTTCCAGTTGGAGGATTTTCTGCTGCAGTCACATTCAGGTTATAGGGAGGTTGCTCCAGCCGGAAAAGATACAACAGGAAAGATTCAGCCCCTCTTGGAGAAAAGACACAGCTGTCATTGCATCTTAGGAACTTCTCTTTGTAGATCTGAGAAGTATTTTTTTTCCCTCTCAGCTTTTTTTCTGTCTCCTCTCAAGAGCATAATAGAAGTCTTGTCTAATCAAACCATTCTTTACCAATTCCTTTGATTTCTGCCTGATGTCTGATTTTACACTTTTTGTGTTAAGAACAGTGTATCAACAATAATCTGGTGATGCAATACAATACTTTGGTTGCTAAATTATATTTCTTTACACATTATGTTTCTGGAAGGGAATCAATATATTGAGGATAGAGGATTGAGGAGTTAAAACACACAATAAACAGCTGATATTATGATTGTTGGTGAGAAACAGGAACGTTTAGTTTTAGTTTTGAATAATAAAGTGCTTTGTGTTTTGTCATAACCGTTAAAAAGAAAGAGTCGCTTAAACAGTTTGCTATTCAAACATTTTTTTTTTCCTAAGATTTAATACATTTGAGCGAGCACTCCATTGATGGTAAAACATCTTAACACTAGTTGCCTGTGCACACCCGAAAAATGTATTCTGCTCACAAAGATGGCTGTGTTCAAGTGAGCCACTCCTTTGATTTCTATCACTTAACTGTTAGAAACTCCAATAAAAGCTGTAAAAGAGACTTCTGGCTAACTTTGTTTTTCTTCGAGGAGCATCACGTAAATGAACGCTTTTGAATGCGTTAACATGTTAACTTGGCAGTCATATGAAAAGGGTGTAAAAATACCTGGATATGTTTTATGTGGCTAATGTCCTTCCAGCCACAAACTCATTGCTGGCACACACACACACTATGGACAATAGTTGTATTGCATTTATATCGCATTTCTTTGTACTTGTGGGGGAAACCAAAGCATTCAGGGTAAACCCACACCATCACAGGGAGAAGATAAACTACACACTGAAATGTCAACTGACCCAACCGAGGCTTGAACCAGCGCCCTTATTGCTGTAAGACGACCGTGCTACCCACTGCGCCACCATGATGCCTTCTTTTAGAATGTAGGTAGAATAGAAATTCAGTACTTCCAACTTTTCATTCAAATAATAAAAAAAAATTGTTCATATTAGTTTGCTCTTTAGATATAGACATAGATAGAAATGATTTATATATACTTGAGATATAAAACTAAAAACAATTAAAATAAACTTGCTGTCCAATAACATTTAGCTTGTTTCTCAAATGAAATTTACGTTTAAGAATATTTTTTGTGGAACCCCATTTGCAGCTTCTTTGCAGTGCTGCAGTTAATTAATACACTTTGGCCGATTTTTAAAAATGAGCCTGACTGTAACCTTGCTGCATTAATCACAGTAAATTACCCCGAGAAAGGCACAGCACAGAGACTCAATTAACCTATGAGCCTTCATTGCAGTTCTTGGCTTGTCAGTGGTTTTTCAGCACAGACACCTTCTCTTGGTCACTAGGGAGAAGGGCTCACCCCATGAAAGCAAGCCAACCGTCCCTCTCGCATGGTCCTGACTAACTCAATGCTGATTTTCTGGTTCACTGAGCTTTTATGATGGGCTCTTACGGGATTGTGGAAAAGCTAAAATGAGGCAGTTGGTTAATTTTTGATGGAGATGTGGAAGAATACAAGCTTTTTCTCCCTCTGTTTGTCTGGCAGTCTGAAAGACTTTGAACTTAATGAATGTTTTACTTGCACGAGGGTCAAGATTTACATTACTGATGGTTTCATCGTGTCATCAAATCCAGAACACACAGCATTAAAATAAACAGGACATTAAGGACAGTTGTTTTTCTGTCTGGATGGTGACAGCGTCTAGCCACATGTGTCATACAGGAGCCAAGAAGAGTTTATGTGTTTTATTTATGGTTATACATAAACCCGGAATTTACAGTGTTTATCAAATAAATAAACACATCATTGAATTAGGTTTTTAGGTCTTGTTGTGGTTTTTAGAAAAGCAGAACCCAAGTGCAGACAAGCCATTTAACTTAAAGAGCATTATTTATAATAAATAAACAAGAAAATAAACAAGAGATGAAAGACAACATTTCTGCAAAACTTGAACTGGAATCAAAAACTTTAGAACTGATAACTTATAATTATTCGACAAATAATCAGCAAGTTAAGCTGGGAATATGTGACATTCAATGAAACCATAACCAACCATTTAAACTGTGATGAAAATAACTCAGGCACAATCAAGGGATAATGAGGGGTAACAGGTGAAGCAACTTAACACTATCGAGAAGTCTCAAGGTGGTGATAAACAAGTGCTCCAAACAAACACAAACTCTAGACGATGATAAAACAAGGCAAATACAAATAAGGTAAACCAAAACACACACAATGAAGTGACAGAACTTGACAATCTACTTCAAAAAACTAAAACAAAAAAAAAAACCTAAGGGCACACAAACATATAGTATAGACAAATAAATAACAAATTATTACATAATTCAAATCAAGTTTAGAGTTTGGGTAGCATTTGATTGGGATCATCGTGAGCTATTTAATTTGAACATCTTCAGTCATTTAAGCTTGATCAAATTTTATTTATTCCTCCGTGAAGCAATTTAAAGCATCCATCTGAATAAGTCTTGTAAATTGAAGTCTTTAACTATGTTGAACTCTTATAAAGACAGTGGAATGAAAGTTCAACATTAGGTAATAGAGCAAAAAAAAAATCTTATTCACAATTTAAACCTCTCTATACATACACACCTTAAAATTATACTCAGTGAAGGGCAAACCAATATAGCCTCTGGGTATCACTCTAATAAAGGTGCAAGTGTATTTGTTTTGCATTCCTGTTTCCTTCCTCTCCCAATAGTAACTTATTGATTTGCTGGTGAATCATTATGCACTATTCAAGCCTAGCCTGGAATGCATGGCTCCTTCTGTGACCCTCATGAGAATATAAGCATGTTCTTCTAAATTTCATCTTGTTAGGCATCTTGTCTCTTAAAGTGTCTTGTCCTAAAGTTGGCACCAAAAATCCTCATCTTGTATTCTGGCCATGTGCATCCTGTCAGTAAAGGAATGTGAGGGACTGGGCTGTGGACCAAGGATGCTTGTTATAGGGGATATCACATTAGTGCGTCTAAGCCTGCCGTCCCATTTCAAATTTTATATAGCAGTTTTGTATTGTTATTTTGGATTTACTGCTTACTTTATAGACTGCGGTCTGGTTAGCAGCACGGTAGAGATTGTGAATCATCTAGTGTTTGACACAACATTGAAACCCTTGATGGAACTTTTCCAAGATGTTAATAAACATTTTTAAGTTTTGCTGGCTTTTTAGTGTGAATGTGATCTTGCGATGACAGATGACCGTGTTTCCTTACTTTCCAGGGATGAATGTTGTGAAGAGGTTTATTATAGTCACTCACTCACTTTTTACATTCTCTCATTAAATGTACAAGTAAATAAAAGTCCAGAGAAAGAAAACGTTTCTTGTTTATGAGCTTTCACCCTAAGGCCCTGCTTGCGTAGTATTTGTCTAAGCAGTTTGCTTATTTTCCATGTAAATGCAGCCCCAGTTCAGATTAAGGAAAACTCTAGTGAAAATCTTTTTGTGGCTTCATATTCAACAGTCAGCTTTTTTTTTTGTTTACCGACACTAAAGTAATTTAAATATAATGCTGTAAAATTGTGGAATCTATTTCCAATCAGTATAAAGTGTTCTGAAAGTAGAGATGATTTTAAAGTATGTTATGAAAAATCCATCCATCCATCCATCCATTTTCATGTCGGCTTTTTCCCTTTCGGGGTCGCCACAGCGGAATGAACCGCCAACTCCTCTGGCACATGTTTTTTACGCGATGGATGCCCTTCCAGCCGCAACCCATCGCTGGGAAATGATATGAAAAATACTTTTAATAAATAAGGGAGGCCATTTACTATGACTTACTTTTTAGTTGTAATTTTTATTAAAGGGTATGCATGTACTTTTTACATTAGTTGATTATTTTTGATGTATAGTTACTTGTAAGGCACTTTCTTAATAAAATATCTTAAACTGATGCGGGGCTGTTCTTTACTTCTTACCCAAGGAAACAGTCAAGCTTTGATTCCGAGTTAAACATGTTAGTTTGTGTGAATTGTTATGTATCAGCATTAAGGAGAGTAAAATAATGGACCTGAATTAAGTTAATTCCTAATAATATCTTATGGTGTGTCTTTGGAGGTGAACACAACATTAGGATGTATTTCAGCAAAGCGGAACATGTCTGATTTATTGTAAAAATGTACTTTTAGCTGCCTTAAAATAAAAAAGTCTCACAAATGGATACCCTTTATCCTCATTAAAATGCCAAAACCACTGATAGACGCATGTGAGTTAAACTGGTTGGGATTAAATCCTAACTCTTTAGTTTTATTGACCAATCAGAAGCCTCGATTATTTAGATTTGACTAGTTCTAGACAAGCCGATATCTCTGGGTCTAAAATTAAATACTAATCCAAAAAAACAAACAAAAACATAGTTAAAATGTAATTGTTTTCAGTTTTCAATATATTTTTTTTATTATTAATTTCCACAAAAATATTAGCAATAATTATGTGTAGTGATATGAACAAATCATCATTTTTGCTATACAAAAAAATAGGGGAATTTAAATCTAACATTCACACATACTGTCTCAGAATTTAAGCTCTTTTTCAAAATAAACATCTCACAGACTCAAGCCACTTGCTTGTTTTAAACCATTTAAGCCTCATTTTTGATGACGAAGTATTACCTTTTGCCCTGTTTTGCTCTAGCAAAATTATTGTTACAGGCTATTAATAAAGCATATTAATACATTAAATAAAACATATTGTTAAGTCATTTAATTAGCAAATCCCACAGTTAAAATAAAACAAATTTGTTTTCAAATATTCCCAGTCACAAAGTTTTAAGACTTTGAACTGCTTGTGAGCAAACCATACCCCCACAAACCCTAGTTGGACGCACTTGCCCCCACCCAACTTGTCCCAGCACACACAGGCATTCCACATGGATCACTGCTTTTGCCCTCTTTATTCCCATTCTGTTGCTGCCCCGACACCTGTTCCGCCACTCTCCCCAGCTCCTCATTAACAGCGTGTGATATTAATGGGAGGTGAATGCTGCTCCTCCTAAAAGTCCTGCTTAGCTCAATGCATCGCCATGCAGGCCTGATTTGCATGCCAATCCACACTATTTTCTCTGCACGGCTTTTCCCAGGCCACTGCCCAGCCAGTCCACTGAATGAAGCTCTGTCCATATCTCTCTAATTTTCTATTCTGTTCTCAATAGTCTATCTAGATGAGATGAGGTTAAACTGGTCACTTTTACTGTTTTACCACTGTAATTCTTTTTCATTATGGAGGATCACACACACAAAAAACTCCACAGCTTTATTTTGTTATTTTAGTTATTTAAGCTTGCAATTTGTCCTCTTTTCCTCTTTTGATTTTGTGGCACCTGTTGAGGAGCATAAAGAGCCACATTTTAGAAGAATGATTTTTCTGCTCCAGTTCTCTCTCACTCACACAAACAGGGCAGTCTTCTTTCTTCGCTTGCTTCCTGTCTCTGTCTCTTTGAATGAATGTTGGCATTGATGACTTTCTTAAGGAATGACCACATCTTTTAAAAGGCTTTAGAGCCATACCCCTGTGTCCTTTAGAAAGGCAGAGAATGCTCATCTCCTTGTGTGGGATAGTCTGATATGCTGTGGACACGGGAATGTGGCACAAAATAAAACAAGGGCCTTTTCTAATAGATTTGCCTCTTAGGGGGAGCTTAACACTCCAGGTATTGAAATTCCAGAGGAGCAATTAGTTCATTTATCAAACAGAGTTTTTTAAACTAAATTTTACAGTGGACATGCTTGTTGGGAGGTTATTGTCTTGACTGCAACTTGTGATGCTAACACATGATGGAAAATAGTTAAAGGGTTACACAAAGATGGCGGTAATCACTTTGACTTGCCTGAAGAACTATTTTTCTCTTTCTTTGATTCTTTTTGATGCCATACTTTAATTTTTCACGTAAAACTAAAAATAAATGAATAGTACGGATTGCTCAAATGTTGTTTGAATATTTGAATGTCATACAAATTTACTATTAGGTTTTGTTGGCAGTGGAGAGAATTTTTATTTGATGTTTTTGACACTTTTATTATGACCCGTCTTTCATTAGGAGAAGAGGATGTAAAAGAATGACACTGCATGATAAATGTGCACCTTGTTCAACCACTCTCAAACTTTATTTCTACATTCAAGGCGGGGGCAGACTTAATTTTATTCAGTTACTGGTGAAAACATAAAAAAACAACATCAGTTTTAAAATAAAAATAAAATAATGTTTAATTAAAGACTATTCATGATTGTGTAAATATTAAAAAAAATAGCCCACTCAGCTAAATTATATCCATATAAAATTATTATTAATATTTTTTTTAATAAATTTTTCGGATTATTTCCATTTTCTATATATAGCCAGATCATTCAATCTATTTCTTACCGTTTCAATCTGTAGATAGTTTTATACTCTTTCATGAGATTTGGTTTAGATGGAATCGAGGGTAGATAAGAAATTTGTAAGAAATCAGCAGACACTATCAACTTATCAATGATTCACTATAGGTGTAATGCAGAGTTTGAATCCCCAAAAATGCATACAGCACCTAATACACTAATACCTAGTGCAACTCAACATGTTTTACAAATACAGTATTTTAGTTAGAAATGTACTCGTTTTTATACCAGATTTGAAGTTAGTTGTTTTTTTAACTGGCTTTGACTTGTCAGCTCTTAAATGCTTAGCGACTAAAAGATTCCCATTGTTTGCTGTTCAAACCAAAAGATGCCTCTTTTCTCTTGCTAGATAAGCAAACCAAACCTCTAAATCGCCTTAAAGTGGCTGTAATCGACCAAGAGCAAATACTGTGGAATGTGAAACGGGGGCCGTTGAAACTGCAAGTATCCGAACATAAAGAACACAGATTCCAGACTTTAAAAAGGCCATCTGTCTGTGCATTACACAGGTCTTAAGCAAGCATTTATGTGTGTTTTAAAGTCAAAGACTAAGTCTGTCCTATGCTAACTCTTTTATTGGATAATTTCAGATGACAGAGTGGCTTGACAGACAGGCTTGTGCCTGTTTCTACTCAGGGAAACTTCTTACCCTTGCCCTTTCTAGCGATCAATTACCCTGGTATTTTGAGCCCCTGTTTTGTTTGCATGTCTCTCTGTCAGGTTGCAATATTATCCTACTCTCAAGGTTGTCTAGGCTCTTGTCTACCTTCTGTGTGTGTGTGTGTGTGTTTGCGCATGTGTGTGTGTGTGCGTGCGCATGTGTGTGCGTGTGTGCATGTGTGTGTGTGAGAGAGAGAGAGAGAGAGAGAGAGAGAGAGAGATGGAGAGAGATAGACAGAGAGAGAGAGAGAGCGAGAGAAGAGAGAGCGAGAGAGAGAGAGAGAGATCGGAGAAGTGAGAGAGAGAGAGAGAGAGAGAAGACAGAGATGAACCCACCTAACTCTATGTTCAAATAACTGAGCTCTTCCTCTCAGGAGCTCTAGCCCACACATGCATACAGCATGAATCCTGAATTATGTTTGAGGTAGATCTGTTTGAGGGATTGAATCTTGATCCATTCCATTAGATAAGCAGTGAAGCCCATCAGTTGTACGATCGGTTAAATTCACTGATGATCTTTTAACTGTCTGGGATTTGAAGATCAAGCAGGATACTCTTCATCCGAGGGATTTTTTGCTTTTGTTCTCGATTCATTACACTGTAAGACTGAATTAATTAAAGAGAATACGAGTAGGATTTGTGTTGGATGGTGCTTTTGTGCAGTTCAGATTTCTCTCTGGTGTCTTGCACCTCAGCTGTTTGCAATTCAGCATGAGGGAGTTTTCGGACTGAGACTCATCAGTTGAGGTCTTCCAAGGAAACTTCCTGATAAATACTCTGTCCTATATGCTGTGCTTTCCTCTCTGCTGTTCCACTGAGATCCATCCCAGTAATCTTGCACACTCTGGAGTCTCTTTCTTCACTTCTGTTCCGCAAGAACTGAAGTAGTGCTAGACATATAAGAGCCCTCAACGGACTTAAACTCTTTTGGCTCAAGTATGTGGGATAAAACTTGCTAGTTTTGCTCCAGAGTAGCGCAACAGGTCACTCTAATGCCATGAAGCACTTTTTGTAATTCATTTTACCCATTTGGGTTTGCTTTTGGCTTGTGACGTCTTGGTGCTTCAACTGACTTGCAGATTCATAATGGTCCAATGCACGTGGAGCCTGCCTCAGAGGCTTTTGTTTATAGTTCCCAAAGGGCCACAGGGAGCCATAACTCATCCAGGGTTGACGAGGAAACTCACAGGGCTGGAATCTACAGAGACGCTGGGCTTATTCTTTCCACACGTTCATGATTTTCAGTTTAACGTGCAAGCCCTCTAAGGATGAATTCTGGTTAAGCAGTCACGGGTGTGAAGAGTAACGCTGCTTTGCTTCTCGGGTCATGGAAGATGATGGAGCTGCAACTGATACAGGCCACTCACTAAAAAAAAGTTCTAAAGATATGGTGTAAAAATATCAGTCTGCTATCGGGATAAGAGCTTAAAGATGTCAGCTCTCAAGAGAGATTGTTCCAGGCATTTTTCTTATTTGAAACACTGCTTCTACTTGCATTATAGCCACCTCATCATACAAGGTTAAAAATGGCTAAACAAATATGGAGCTGTATTAATTGTGATATTTAACTGTTTTATTTTGTGGTCTCCTTGTTTGTTTTCGTCAAACAAATGTTTGCAGACTAGCCCTAAAGTAGAGCTTGGTGATGAATACTTTTTATTGTTTAACTCGAGTATCTGTAAAAACAAAAAAAAAAAGATAAATGATTGATTAGGTTACCATGGACTTAAATTAAGCGACAAATTTGAGATCAAGCACCTCACCATAATGCTAGCATCTCTGCCTCTCAAAGCAGTGATTTACATGAGGAAACAGCTTAAAAACCAATGAGCTGCATGAAATTGCCCCACTGATATTAAACATGTTTGAACTGATTAGAATCGAATCATGGATTCAAATTTTTTAACGTTGAAGAGAAGCTGAAGGGGCAGAAACTTAGTCTGCATATACTAATACTTTGTTTTGATCAAAAGAATGGTTTAGAGGAGGGGTATGGTTGCCAGGTTGAAAAATCACTGATAGATGTTGAATAAATAAACTCATGCATTTTATTTAAAAAGTTGTTTAGTTTAAAAGATGAAAGTTTCTGCTGTTAATATCTTCGACAGATTCATTCCTAGACCAATAGTGTCTTACCAGTATTTTGATAGCTCCTGCTGCTGTAAGAACCTTTATAAACAACAACAATAAAGGTAATAGAAAAGTATTTATTTTGATAACACAGCCTAATATTATGTCAATTAAAACAAAGATAATATTGTGTTTAACTGAAGGCATGTTGCAAAGGCATGTTGCAAAATGCTTTAAAACTGAATAACCAGCATAACATTATTTTATAAATAAGCCTGAGCTTCATGTCTGAAAATAAAAGCATGTGGTACATTTCAAATGTAATAAATAGTTGATTTAATCACTGGGAATTAGTTTCAAACATTTGATTTAAGATATCATGAAATCTTTTAAACAAAGTAGCTTAAATATTTATTTAATCCAAGCCTTTTTTACTCCAAAAACATAATATAACATTGATGGAAAAAACAAATACACTCTCTAGTCTAAACCTGAATAAAATTTTGGTTTCTGTCTCTGCATAAAACTTGGATTTCATGGTTGTTGTAGAGACACACTGTCAAGAATTTAATCATGAATACGTTGACACATCTTTATCTTGTTATGATAATGAGATGTTGGGGAGCTAATTGTCAATCAATCAATCAATCAATCAATCAGTTTTTATATAGCGCTTCTTTAGCGATTGCTTTCAAAGCAGCTTCACAAAGTCCTCAGGTAGAGGATCAGGTAGAGTAAACAGGAGTTCCCTCTGTGAGGTGACTCTCGCTGACTGAGGCAGGCGCTAATCACCTCCCCAGCATAAAGAATATATGTTGTAGCATTAGCTGCAAGATGAGAGATAAATGATGAGGATAGGTTAGAGAGGAACATTGTGTCTCAGTTATGGTGAAAACATATGCGCATGAGCATTTACGTTGACAAGCAAAAATTTACGAAAATGATATTGGGAGATGGGGACATGTTCAAAATGCTCATGATTAGCGACTATCATCTATCAATCAAAATATAAAGCACCTGTTATCCTTGTCTGGTCCTGTCCTCCATCTGACACGCTGCACACGCATTGTGTATGAGGCATCTTGTTCTGGATTTCTTAAATTCAAAACTTTAATCCCCATGTTTTCATCATGCTTTTAAGTATGTAAGTAGATGTTCTTACTCTATTGCTCAAAATAATGCCACAATTGGCAAATTTAAAAATGTTATTTATTTTCAAAATAAGTAATACATTTATAACATGTAAAAAAAAATATTTATAAAAACTTTTAAACTATAATATGGCTTCTTTTTGTTTTAAATAAGGAAGTTAATTCCATTGTGTCAACACCTTACATAATCTTTAGATCATACATATTTATTTGTTAAATAAAAGCATATCAACAATCTCACAATGTGAAGTGGAGCATTATTCATTAAATCTATTTAAAATTCACAATTTCTAATATAAAAAAGTTAAATTAACTTATTAAAATATATTATTTTCAATCAACTAACTATTAATTTACATTGATTATTTACATTAATCTTTTTGGTGATTAAACCTAGACTAAAGTCTTTAATTTTTTGGTGACTAAAACTAGACTAAAACTTTTTATTTTTGGTAACTAAAACTAGACTAAAACCTTTTCTTTTGGTGACTAAAACTAGACTAAAATGTAATTAGTTTTGTCGACTAAAACATGACAAAAACATTACATCTTAAATCGACTAAAATGTGACTAAATCTAATTCCAATTTTCGGCGCTAAGACTAAGGCTTAAGTAGCTGCCAAAAAACAACACCACGGTTGATGCAAACTTAAAATAATTTTGTTTTTATCATAAGTACATTCAGACAGAACAAGTTATATACATTTTATTATATACATCGTCTATAAAAAAATATTAATTTCACCCTAAAAACCTGGTTGATATGTTGACACCTATTAATGAAGGTTTTTTCATACAGAATTTCTTTCACTGGAAAGAGGTTCCCTTGTCACAGCAGATTCTATAAAACCCTCTTTCAAAGCCATTGTGTGCCCCTGCTCAGGATATCGATGAGAACATCTCCCCTGGTTGCTTTCACGGGCCTGACTCGTGCTTTGAAAGAAACCTTCACCCATTATCAAGCTTTAATATTGATAGGAACAAGGACAGATTCAGAATCGCAGCTGCAGCTAATAAAGTGAGGCTTTTTAATGAGGCCACACCGTAATGAACATACGGGGCGTTAGCAGCACATCCTGTGCACTGTAGCAGAATGAATCATTTGCATTTGCAAGATGGTTATGCTTTGCCCAGTGGGGTAATTTAAAGGTGGGATCCAGCCCAGCAGGTCACTACCTTAAATTTTTCTTTATCGTACATAAAAGCTGTTACTCTAAATGGCTTCTCATCATGGCTTTGCAGAACCACAGCGCTGATTAGCATGCAGTAATTATCCTTGGGGTTAATATTAAATGTGGTTGCTGTGGAAGTTGTTAGGTAGATCCAGGACTTGTTTGTGCTGTTGGTTACGTTTTCTAAATTCATGATGAAAATGAGCTGAAAACAGCCATTTACACTAGTTTGATTAAAGAGTGAGCATTCAATGGATGTTCCAAATCAGCATACTGTTTTTATAGCACGCTAGATCCTCTAGACTATTAAATATTAATACTACAACTGATATTAAAACATAATTAATAAAACATTATTTTCCAGAAGCTGTATTTCATTTGACTCTTGGGTAACCATCCTTAATTTGTTAAGATGTTTTTTGTCTAGATGGCAGGGAATGGTTCGCTGTTATATGGAATTAAAAGGCTTTTGATCATAATTCACTGGTTTAGTCAACATTCACAAATTTAATGTGTGTGTGTGTGTTTAATGAAAAACAGGGCTGATATCTGTAAGTTATCCAGTAATCGCTAAACATGCAGTTGAACGGTTTGTTCTTTTGTTTTAGAACTCTGGGGAGTCTTGTTAAGTCACAATGTTCAATTCACTGGTTTTAATTTGAACAAGAAGGAAAGGTATTGAAAGGTCCTTTCCGCACATGATTTGTCATGCTAAAAAGAAAGCCTGCAAGATATTTTACGCTGAAAACATGCAAGTAGAGTGTTTCTTATTTGGCCAAATAATGTCAGAGAGAGATTCAAGCATGCTTTTTCCTCAACCAGTTTGATTGTGTGGCTGATGACATATACATTATTTTAAAGTGCCAATCTAGGACACATTTTTGAGGTATTATTATGTGCAGATTGAAAATTGATTATGTGCAGAACATTATATTATTATTATATTACAGAATATTATGTGCAGAATATGAAAATGTAAAAAAAAAATCTGGTTTTAGCCCTTCTTGGTGCGAAAAGAAATGTTGATCAAGTTCTTGTTGCGGGGTTGTCATCGTTGTTACAAATGAGCAGAGTTATTGTGCCATAATGTTTAATATAAAGTCGTGACCATTAGAGTTTTCTTTGGCTGAAAGTACTGGCTATCTGGTACTCTATCTCTATCCAGCCTCAGATCATTACTACTCAGACCTCATCTTCAAGACCTCTTCCCGTGCAGCAGAGGTGTATAATCTCTTCTAAGGTGCTAGACTTCCTTTAAGGTCTTTTGCACTCGATGTGAAGTGTTCACTCACATTAGTGTTTAATGACACAGTTAATGTCTGGAAAAGGTGAAAGCGGCTACAGTCTTTGACCAGACCTCATCTATAATAACACAATGAAGAAAATAGTTCCTTGTTATAATTTAAAAGTTTTTACATTAAATAATCATATGTAACTTTTGGCAATGGAATTCCATTTGATGAGTACAACTTGAAATGTAAAGAATAATATGAATTTTAGTTTTTCAATTTTGACTTTGTGAGTAATTAGCGACACAAATAAACATAAATTAGCTTATTTTCTCTGTCTTGGCTAATATTTGGCTGAAGTTGTATCACATGGATTTTGAGTTGAAATACATCAAAGTATTTGTACATTTATTTGTTTAAGAATTGTTTATCTGTAGATGAGAAACCAAACCTGGAGTCTCAAGTCTCCTTTATGCCCAAAAATGGATATTCAAAAGATTATCGAAGAGGAGAAGCCTTTAGCCAAGCGTCTTCTTAACTCTGATGAAATTATTCCATCTGCAGTTGGTTCTGGAGCACAACTCCATGTTGTGGAGCAGTGTCTGTTTTTGTCAGTTTATTAGTGGCCCATCTGTGGTTTCCTCCTCCAAGAAAGCCATCTTGGCTTGTCTCAGGGGCACAGGCGTTCTCAAGAATCCAATATCAGTGAAAAGATCCCAGGCCGGCAAAGATTAATTTAGTTTTTTGCTGTTTTCAGCTCATAAAATAAAAAAAGTATATTTTTAATAACCTATTGATTGATAAGTCACAGGAAAGTAGATGATTTATATAGTGACGATGATTTGGGGGAAAATTAATGGCATTGCATTTGGTTTTCATCACAAAACACTCTGAGGAAATAAACCTCTGGATTTATGGTATTTTTTGCTTATTTTGGGGTTATTCAAAGTTCAAGATTAAGCTAACAAGATACAGAGGGATTGGATATTTTTTACTTTGCTCATATGTCAAGCCGATGAGGGATACCTTGTATCTTCAAATAGTACAATTTCTTTACTCTACTGTCAAAATGTATCTCCGGTGATTACTCAGACAAAGTAGAGCATACGTTTCTTGCTCAGAGCACCCACGCTCTTCAAGAAGCTCAGAAAAGTAATATACCGATCACAAGAAGAAATGTGTACAGTACGACTAATTAAATTCCTCTGTGTTCATGCATGCGCAACATACACATTTTTAATCATTAATGCTTGGTCTCTGACCTGTTGGTAAAGAGTAAAAATTATTATTTACATTATCACACATTATCTGTGTGTGTGATCTTTCTAAACCTGACAGTTTGATGCGGAGACTTTTGTATGTGCCTGACTGATATTTGATCCCTTGCAGATTTGTTTGCAAGATGCAAGGTTGTCAGAGTTATTGATCGTTTAAACCCTAGCAAGTGAGAGAGGTGTCTGTTGAAATGATTTTGGGCCAATTTGTTCTGCTAGGTCTTAATGTTATTTTGCAATATTGTAAGGTTTTGGTCACCCCGTCAGAGGTTAAATATGTACCGTAGACTCAGGATATTTAAAGAGGTTTAATATAATAAGGGAGCTACATGAAACACTTAATGATATAGATGGTGAACAACAATGAATCAAAGGGATAACACTGGTATTGGGAGAAGAACAGGTGATATAATCAATAATGAAAATAAATGCTATTGAAAAATCACATGCACAGAGGAGAAACTGAATATTTTAATTACATTTTAATTATTTCTCAATCCACTTAATTAATTTAGCCACCTTTAAGTCAAACATTTAAATTCTTTCTTTCTTTCTTTCTTATTTTCTTTCTTTCTTCCTTCCTTCCACCCCTCTCTCCCCTCCTTCCTTCCTTTCTTCCTTCCCTCCCCTCTCTTTCTCTCTCGCTCTCTCCCTTCTTTCCTCCCTCCTTCCCTCCCATGTTGTAGTAGCTTATAGCTGAATATATCCTTCACCGTTTTTGGAAAGTGCTTATATTTTGGATTGCCTTGAGATAGGTGATCTCATATTTATATGAAAGCAAAGAGATCAGGGTCACATGATCAACATGCCCTGATCATAAGTATTACATTTTGTATTTGATATTCAAATTCATTTAGCTTGGAAAAGAAGCTACACAAATATTTTACTCAAATAAGACTTTCTCGAACTTCTCCTTCAACCCTCTGAAACTAGATCCTCCATGTCAAATGAAAGGTCAAGAAAACCCAACAATGCAATTTCTTGATCTGATTGCAAGACATATTCATAAGTAATAATGAAGCTTTTACATGTAGAAACACAAACTCATTTAAATAAGCTGCTAATGAGACGTTGGGATTGAAAGCTCTGGCTTTGAGTTGAGCACAAATCAAAGAACGATGTGGATTTCTCATTTGTTATAAGAGTATTTTATTGTCGGTTTGTGTGTATGCTGCAGTGTTTACTTTCCACCCTTTTGCTATAACTCTATTTCAGGCCCTAGCAGCCCTGAATGATGTGCTAGTCAGCTATGTAAGGACAACAAATTACTGTAGCCCATCCTGAGTTGATCCCTGGGAATTCAGAGCTATATCATTGTGTCAAGCAGTCAGGAGCGCTCCACCGACTGTGTGGCATATTTCACAAGGAACCATGTGCTGCCAAAATCAGCTAGCAGCTTCCTCTTCCTGATTCCTGACACACACTGCTACTCTGTGTTGGCTGAGTTTGTTTTTACTTCTGCCTGTGTTGCTACATCACTTTGCTACATACTTTTCCCCACATCCTTCTCCTCATCATCAATGTCATTGTAGGCCCAAAATTAGCATTTATTAGTCTGTTGTACAGTAATCACATGACTTTAATGCATTTTAATGAAGAAAAAGGTTTATTTAAATATAAATAAAGCAAATGTGTTATGCATGTTTTCAATGAAGGTTGTTTTTAAACTATTAGTTGGTTGTGCCTTCCTTTGCAATCAATCATTTTTGATCATTTGCAATAAGGCTATTTCGCCACTTGTCTTTGTAGATTTATTGTAATTCGGCCACTTTGGAGAGTCATTGAGCCTGAACCACATTTTTAAGGATCTACCACAGCATCCCAATAACTTTCAGCTCAGGAATTTGACTAGACCACGTATAAGTAATTCTTAATCTCTTTAGATGTGGATTTGCTGCTGTGTTTTGCATCATTGTCCCATTGCAGAACCTAGGTTCACTTCAGCTTGAGGTCACAAACAGATTGCCATTATTTGCTTTTGGGAGAGAGCAGAATTCATGAATACTTTTAAAACAGTACTTGAACCCATAAGAGCAGTCTCACCACCATATGTCACTGTTGGTTGACACTTTTTTTCAGTGATTTATGTCAATAACAAACATTTTTTTTCAATTTTGCCATTAATTTTTGTCATAAAATCTCACCTTTACTGAGCCGAATTCTTAGATTTCAATTTAGATTTATTCAATTGCCCCATATAGTCCAAGAACTATAGTTGAAGAACCATATAGTCCAAGAATTTCTACCATATTCTTCTTTTTCACAGTTCGGGTGCCGTATGCTCTGCCATACGGACTCAATTAGCATGCAAGACCATTCTGTAATGTGATTGTTGTATGTAATCCTTCTTATTGCCCCTCATTGTGCTGAAAGCTTTCTGGACGACTAGAGACACATCAGAGCAGCAGAGTGGTGCTCTCTCATCATTTCAACCGCACAGACCTCAAGCCTTCAGTGTGACATATGAACGTCATTATCACATACACATGCCACTCAGAGCAAATGGCATCTCCAGATCGTCCAACTTAAAATTAGTATTAAATCAATCCTAGATTCATCACCCCTTCTGTAACATCATGTAACAAATCATGTTACATATATATATTTATTTATTTATTTATTTATTTATATATATATATATATATATATATATATATATATATATATATATATATATATATATATTCAGTTCATAAAGCATATCTCTATGTTTCAGAAAGAGCAGCATGAGGTTATTTTTGTATCGACCTATGAAGTGTGGAGCTGACTTCTCTAATCTGTGTTCTAGCATGTTTCTTTGGTGCCAGGAACATCCAGAGAACTGCTGCTTCTGCTAATGACAAAACATTTCATATCATCATTTGTATTTCAGATTTCGAAACACAATGACTTAATAGTCATAAGCATTCACTGTTATTCTTTAGATGGTAATGAAGCTCTTTCGCTTATTAGAACCAAGCAAAAACCAGCCATCTTCCCTTTTGAAGGATGTGCTGAAGTAGTTAAAATGTTCTATTGAATGCTTGACTGCAAAAAGGGTTTAAATCCCATTTAATGGCTGTAAAGCAACAACGATGGGCATGTTTCTCTGAATAATGACTTTAGACAAGTTCTGTGCAGGGTGAATTGTTGTCAAGGTTGATGTGATGTTAACATGGCAATGAAATACTACACCGACTTTTAGCTACAAATTCAACTTCAGACACTAGGTATGATGTCATGGAAAAAGTTATCCCAATTGGTATTATTCATATTGTTACGCTTCTTTTAAGTTGGCAAATGATTCTGGCCGTAACATTTATTTTGCAAAGAAAATTAAAACAGTTCAAAGGAGTGGAGAAACCAAAAGAGAAAACAGCACAACAAATTACAAAACAGAGTGATCATAGTATCACATATCATAGTAAATCTTGGACAGAGTGCCAATTGTTTATACGTCTAAAAGCATAATTTAGATCTAAACTCTATGTTATTTTAGATAACTTTTAGTCATATTTATCTTTGCTATAAATGTTTTAGTACTTCTTTATACATACTGTGAGTCACCTTATGACTATGTACTTGTCCTGCTAAGCAGGGTCAAAGGTGAATGTGTATGTTTAGGTATTTACTTTCACAGTTTTTCAACTTTTTTACATTCACCTCTAAAAAAGAAAAAAGTAGCTTAATATCATAGTCCTCTGCCCTAACCAGCCCTTTCTCCACAATTCAGCTGTTGTCAAGCTGGTATCTCCAGACTCTTCCACATGAGAGTACAGCATACACATTCAACTCTGGAAATAAACTTTTATTAGAGAGGAATTCATACAGGAAGTGGCTTTATTTTTAAAACGCTTCCAATTTTTCTTTCCAAGATGACATATTTGTCTAGTCTGGAGGTCAATGCTTTCTATGACTGTGTCACGTTGATTCACAGTCCAGTGCTTTTGAATGTATGTGTGGCATTCTGAGTACTGATACTCAAACTATATAATCGCCTCCCTAAAAAAACAAACCCTACTGTTAATGTTGCGTGGAACCATTTTACATGGCAGCGTTCCCTAAATAACTTTCTGCAGTCTTTTTTTAAAATAACCATTTTAACAGGTGCCACTTTTTCAAGCTTAGGAGACTAGCTGCAGACCAATCAATTTTTCTGAAGGTAATCCCTGGTCTGAACGGATCCTGTTTCCTGTCAATTAACACGAGCTGGTGTTCAGAGATTCCTTTTGTTTACCAGCCTTGTGGAGAACAACTGGCCCATTTAACCTTCAGATGAATTGCTACGCTGTCCTCAAACTATGCTAACAAGTGCACTAAATATGCCGAAATGATCCATTGCTACACCTAGCCTTTGTAACAGAACCATTTAGAACTGGCTGTGAAAGTGTTAATTATGTTTGTATAGGAGGCAAAACAAGATATTTTGGGAAACCTTTGGACAACATTTTACCAAGGGAGATTTCAATGTTTAATTTTAGGTTTTAATGTTGCTAAAGAGAGCCATGCCCAATTTCTGTCAGGATAATCGCTGAGGATCTGAGATGGTAAACCTTCCATTGGTATCACTATGTCTGCAACTTGGAAAGAAATACTGATAAATAATTATTTCATTTTTGATATATAAATACATACTCAGGTAAATAAATAAATTATTTTTTAACAATTCAATCCAAACGTTAATTACATTTATTTCATTACACAAACTCAGAGAAATTTAAATAACAACTAAATGTCATGAAATTCATTAACAGCATTCATAACATTCTCTCAACAAAATGATAGAAAACCAGCCGTACACCTTCCCCTTAGCTCTTAAAACTACTGTATTCTAAAGTAATTTAGCAGAAATTATATGTATACAGCCGAGTTCAGTCTTGAAAAACACATGAAACATTCCTGGATGAATGAATTAAATTTCACTTCATTTTCTTATAGTCAGAGGTCTCAAACTCAGTTCCTGGAGGGCCGCAGCCCTGCATAGTTTTGCTCCAACCTTAACTGAACAAACCTGAATCCACTGATTAAGCTCCTCTGAGTTTGGTTGAAGCTACTCTTTTGTCTCCTGCAACAGGGTTGGAAAAAAAACCTGCAGCGTCTTGCAGCCTTCCAGGAATTGAGTTTGGGACCCCTGTTTATGGTCATGTTTTTGGGTGTGGTAATGTCGTTACAAATATTGACAGACAGGGAGCAGGTTACTGATCGTTATACCGTTTTTCAAAACGATCATTCTCAGTACACAAGATAGCTTTTTGTTTTGATTGTGTGGATGAACTTTGGATCCTGGAGGAACGAAAGTAAATGAGACACTCACTTCTCCTAGAAATCCGGATGAATTCAACCAATCAGAGAACTACTTCACGATTCTTGAAGTTCTGCCATTTCTGAGGCTGAGACAGAGTGCAACTTAGATGGCCCTGCATTAACCTTGCAAAACTAGTTTTTTTTTGTTTAATTTATTTATAACTTTAGCTATGTTTGCACAATTGTAAAAAATTATGTGACAAAATGATGTGCACATGGTATGCTTTCTGCTGGCAAAATATCATACTCCTCTGTTTTTAGGAAGGTTTAAAGGCCTTTATGTTTGGATATGCACCACTTATACGTTAATTTTCAATTCATTCAAAAAATAATCGAGCCACTACTTACACATGTCTGACATTAACTTGCAAAACTGGGCAGATGGGAAAAGGCCTAGTAGGAAGTAGTAGAAATGGAATCGGCCTTACAAGTTTACTTTTGGGAAATTTGCAGCTCAAAAAAGACTCTTTGTTGAAAAGCTTAATCTCATGTGTCTTCCTGGATCTCTTCACTCTTGAGAAATGACTCAACTGAGACATCCAGTGGATCAAGCTTGTTCGTAATCCCAGGAAGGAATGTGTTTTTTCTTCATACATGTGAAGAAGTAAACATATTAGATTGTCATGGTACTGCGTCCAGCAGTCTCTTCAAAAAAGCATCATGTGGAGCTAGCAAACCCGCTTTATTTACCTCATAGCGAAGGATGAAAAGCTTGAAGAAAGACCTTTTTTCGAGGTATAGCTGAAACTGCAGGGAGTCGTAAATCTCAAGCTTGGCTTAGCATATACCGAGTCCTCTTGTTCAGAGTGTTTTCCTCAGTAGAAGACCGTCAGTGCATCTTCCAGACTCCAAAAAACAGATTGTAAGGTACATAAGCTTATTGAAAGGAAAGAATGTTTTCCTCATGATTTCCAAGTACCTAAAGAAATATTTGTTTTTGTATTCTTTTGTCTGTTATTCTCTATAATTAGATTATGATTGCACCTCTATGTGCCATAGCTACTCTCGATTTTTGGCCAGGATGCCCATGCATTTTTATTTCAGTTTCTAAATAATGCAAAACATGTTTCATGCAGATTCAAAGAAAATCTCAGGTAAAGAGACAAGACCTTATTCTTGCATTCCACTGCAAGCCCCAAACATTGTGCTTACTGTTTTGCTTCATAATCACTGTTGTTTTCAAGGACTCATCTTAATTGCCAGCATTGCAAAGCGCTTTTGAAGTAATCAAGTAGCCTAATGCAAGATTAATGAAAGTCTGTAAATGAGTAAGAATTTCAAGTAGTAGAGTTATAATTATGTTGGCCTCAAGCAGAGCTTTTTGAAAGAGCTTTTGTACTCTGATGCTCATAAAAGGAAGTCAAAACAGCTGCATTCGGCTGTGATCAAATCCGAACTTCCTCTGTTCCCATCGTGCTCCTTTATCTTAGTCCTTTAAAAGTCCAACAACCCAGTGCTACTCTAATTACTAGAGGAAATTAATTAAGCCATCAATGTGATAACATGGAAAATTCACTTGGGATGACTGAGGGCCAATCTGAACTGAGAACCATCATTCCAATGTCTCCCCTTGAGGAGCTCAGACGGCAAAATGTGTTCTCTTTGACCCCAATTATTTGATGCTCTAGAAGAATTTCTGGCACTCAAGTTACAGTCAGTTTCATGTTCAACCTGCTAGCCTTCATCAAGAAGAGTTGAATCAGAGTTAAACAGCAACTACAAATCTCAAATTCCAAGATAAACTACAAAAGGTATCATGCATTAGTTCTGTTTTTGAACTTGTTTTGGTTGTGCTTATACACGTTTTTGCTTCATATTAGTAAGATTAGTGCAGCTGCAAAGACTAATCAGCTTTTAAAATATTGTTGACAATCGATTTTCTCAGGGATGGTTTTTCAGAATTCACAGTTTATTTGGGTTACATCTCAGATTTTTGTCCAAATGGCTAAATTTCTACAGAATAAATTCAGAAGGACCGTAACAGAGAGACAAGCTTCTCAGCAGCTCTTTTAGCAAGCGATTTATGTTTCTCATTAAAAGCTAGGCAAGGTAATTCACTCATTTCTAACAGAAGAGTGACAAGAGCTTCAGAGATCATTTGAATGACTAACGTTCTCAATACACCTCGGTTCTTTTGGGTTGTCTTATGTTGCGTTTAGATGCACAGCCGCTGAGGTCATAATTTCGCTTCTTTCATGCTTATCTAAAAATATATCCCTCTGATGTCTTTATAATGTTATTTAAATATATAAACAGCTCAGAAATATCTAATACGAGCTATTCTAAAGTTTAATGTCTAGTGCGACAAGTGCTTAAAGTATGAGTGGTACTCATTATAGGCTGCTGTTTAAAACCACATATAATGTACTTGTTTAAAAAAAAAAATAAATGAAAAGAAAAAAATATATATATATTGTGCTGTCGATCGATTAAAAAATTAACTAATTAATCACACCAATTTTTTAATTAATCGTGATTAATTGCCATGACAAGACGTTAATAATTAATGTAAACTGAAGACAAATAAACTATTTGAATTCAAAATATGATTGTTTATTGATTTTTTTTTGTTTAACTTGTAACACAGATTGTATAACATACCTGCAATAAATCAATATCCTCCAAATGAACTTTTTGCTTTTTTTCTTTGGTGGCTGTTAGTTTGTGGTCTCTTTAGACTCTTGTTTTTCAGGACTCTTAACAGCTTGTTTAGTGAAGCCTTATTACTTCCATCTTTGAGAAGAAACTTTAGGTCTTTAAACCTTGGAACAATTGCATTAGCAATCTTCACCAGTGTGAGATTAGTGCTGTCCTTCCTTGTAAGAGAGTCTGAGGTAAAATCATGTTTGAATTTAACTATTTGCTGATCATCCTTTGTTCACTCCATAATTTTGCAATTGGCACAAGGCTGGCAATAGCATTGAGCAGGAGAACATTTATTTTATTTACATTATATCGTTCAACAACATTTATTTCTTCTACTTTTAATATGGCTTTACATAACACTGAATTTATTTTTATTTTATGCAGCAATACCTTGACATTGGACATGGGCGCACGCATGCCCACACGCACTGTGCTTTAACCCTTGTATGGTGTTCAGGTCTGTAGGACACATTTTCAGTTTTCATCAAAAGAAAAATTATACAAGCAACTGAGATTCACTGGCCTTGGTTAATTTCTGTGAAAAACATATATCAGAAACACTGTCTGAGTAACAATAATATGAACGCCAGACGAGGGTTAAGTGCCCAAAATTCACATTTAGCACGTACACTTTCTAAACTCCTGCAGTGAAAGGAAACCTTGAGGGCCATGCAGAACAGGTGTTCACATGGAAGTAACGTTAGTCTCGTAGAAGCAAACATGTTACGAGCACCGTAGGTGTGCTTTAACTTTTCCTCTATTTTTCCATTCTCTCGCCACTTCGAGACGGTGACTCATATGCCGTGCTGCCGTTCCTCAGTTTTAGACACAGTTTGACCACACGAATGCAATTTCAACAAAGTGCGCTGTGATGCCTCTGTAGTTTTTCATTGCTCACAGAAGCCCAGTGGTCCCCTGTGAGCGCGATTTTTACGTAATCATAATTCCTTAGTAACAAACCACTTCTGTAGTTTTCTTATCCGATATCTTTTACTTAAGTAAAGTACAGTAAACATTTCTATTCATCACAAGAACATGTTTTCGCTTTTTAAAATATTTATTTTTGTTTACTTGTGGCCAAAAATAATAAATAATAACCCCCCCCCCGAGATAAAGTCCTGCTATAACTCACCTAATGGTAGCACAGTTGTTGAACAATTTGATTATTTGAATTGAATTGTTTTTTGTTTCTACATTTATTTTCCATGCATTTCCCAGTTCAGCAACTGCAAGAACCTCCAGCTCTACAAGCTGTGAAAATGAATGTTTTATCAAATGAAGATTTGTGTATGCATTTTTTATGCAAATGTGCATAAAAAGGCTATTTATGGAGAGTTTTGAGTAATAACTGATGTACAGAGCATTTCATCTCTGCTGGCTCTTCTTGGTTTGTGATTTTTAAAGGCTTTTGGCAACCAGTTCTTGTAATGTGTAGATTTTGCATACATTTTTTTATCCGTATATACAGAGAGGTGAATGTATTGGGTTTTAATAACAGTAATTTGAGGGTTTCCTCTAGGTTTACAACTTGGGGTTAACAATCCATTAATCAACATTTCAGTTGGAATGTAGGCCTATAAAATATTTTTCATTAACTCCTTTTATTGCTCATTTACATAATGCTGATATGACTAAAGTCCATAGTGTTTCACATTGAAAGTATTAGCTGTGTGGCTAGAAGACTTAATCACTCAAAAAAGCTTTTTTTTGTCGTTGACAAAATCAAATATATTTACTCACTTATGAAAAAAAACATGTAAACTCACAAAAAGAACACATGTGGATACAGAAAAAAACAGAGAGGAGATGAATTTAAGCTATCTTATAGGGGTGCAACATCTGATTCTGTTCAACACACAGGTGAAAGAATGTACCTATGAAATCCATGATAAATCTGTGAAATATAGAACCAGTAACCTATTGTTCTGATGGAACTAATCCCAGATGAAATGTTTATTTTCCACTAGTTTTAAAAGCCACACTGTTATCCAACACATATTCTATAACATAAAGAAGGGAAACAGATGGAAACAACTGCACATTCCAAGCCAGCTAAAATAAATTTTGACAAAAACTTATTGACATTTAAAACAATTTCTCATACATTTCTCCCATAAATAGTGAGAAACCATCTATCTGAACACAAATGTCTACACTGGGCAGATATGCCTAGATTGATGGAATGTGCATTTGTGTGGATAATCACATTGGGCTGAAGGGGAATAGCAATGTCTGTAAAAGATTAGCTTTTCCCAGTATCAATATGATGCCACATCGTTATTAAAAGTGTCTCCAGTGGTTATCTCATCGCTGTCTAACTGCTAACCTACATCATGTATTCCGTATAACCACTGCAGGGCTGGAGCCAGATAGTAGGCTCGGCGTATTCACACAGCTGGGAAGCAGAAGCCACTATTTCCTACTCCGTTCATGATTTAAACCTTCTTACTTATGAGACGGATATGATATCAAAACAGACTTATGGCTGATTCATGTCAAACGTGTTGATGGTGCTTTATGGAGCGTTGGTTAAGTGGTATCACAAGCTTCTACAAATGTCTGGAGAGAGATTGATGAGGGTGGTTGAAGGATTATGAAATATTCATTGCTTATTGTGCTTTCACTGCATTTTTAAAGCTCTGCACATGGATTACATAAATTTCCCCCTCAAACCGGAGACTCTAATGCACCAAAATTCGTTAAACTGGTTGTTGGCTATACATGATGGGTCGATTTAGTTCTATTCTTATATCTGTGAATGGACTTCAGCAATTTTGAAAGCATAACTTGGTTCGATAACCATTGTTTCCTCCTGTTTCCACAGAAATTTTGATGGACTCGACCACAGCAACTGCAGAGCTTGGCTGGACAGTGTATCCAGTATCAGGAACGAGTGATACCAGTGTAAGTTGTCTTGATTTTATCCAATTTGCTTAGTTTTTTCACATGGCATATTTCTGAGAAATTTAAGCCTGATGTAACATAATGTTGATTGCTGATCACTGATTGGCCATAAAGACGTGTCACTGCATTTATTATGACAGTAAGTGACACAGTATAACTGCAAATTAGAAAGCTCTTTTTTGTCTTGAATGACATATCAAAACAAGTCCACTCAGAACTATGTAACCAATGTAAAATTTAAGTTGAAGTTATGGTTAAAAAAAAGTCATACAGTTACCAAAATCCAGTGGAAAAACAACATATGTTTAATCCAACAACAAACAGAAAAGAGAGTAATCAATCACTGTCACCCTACAAAACAATCTGTACTCCTAATTTGGAAGATAAATACATTTATTAAAGTTTACTTCCAGGAAAAAAGACAAAAAATACCCCTCTCTGTTGTATTGGTTTATTTATGCTCCCATGTCTGTTTTATAGGATGGTTTAAATTATACAGTTCAGTTGGTCTGCAAGCAGTAAAATATAAAGTGAAGACAGTGAGAGAGCAAAAAGGAGGGAAAAGAGGATAGACAGCAGACATTGTGGTTGAGAAACTTCAAAGATCTTCAGCTATATTTTTGCTCACCATCTTCTCTTCAAACCTGAGGGCACACAGCTAAAAATCTGTTCTGATTGGAGCAATCAATATAAAAGAACAAAGAGCTCTGGTGTCTGTGGGTCTGAGGTTCTGGATTCAATCTGCCCTGAAAAGATTCACCTCTCGTTTTCCTTTGTAACAAAAGAAACACATTTCACATTCTTTACGTCACCACGTCTTTTTTCATCTGTGAAGCTTTGAAGGTTTAACAAAGTAGCCATGACTATTGAATTACTCCAGTACATCTGTACCACTTCTAATAGTCACCCATCACATGAGGTGTCTAAAAATGTGTGCCAGAAGAATTAATGGATAGTTCAGATACAAACCCAGTCTGATTTGACATCTCAAATACTTCTGACAAGCCTTATTGTGTTTTAAAGGTAGGGATGAACAATTAATCATATTTGCAATTAAATCACAATATTAATAAACACAATTAAAAAATTGCAGAAAATGCGATTTCTGTTAGAATATATATAATGAACTGTCATGTCAGAGTTTAACAGGCAGAAAAGTTTGATTCTTATTTAGCTAAAATCTGTTTTAATTAATAAAACGGACAAAATAATCGGACATTAATCAATAAAAAAGTGCAATCCACAGATTTACATGATTGCTAGGACAAACTTGAATTAATAAAATATGGGACAGTTACTACCTTTTTTATTTAAATCAATTGCTGATCACATGATCTCATTCTCTCTATGTTTAGTTAATTTGAATATCGTTCTATTAATGTTAAACAATACATTGTATTGTTAGAAAAATATAGAACAGAAAAAAAACATTGGAAGCAATAATTGCATTGTAAATTGCTTTTGCAATATTAGTAAAAAAAAATTGCAATACTATTTTTTTCTTAAAATTATTCAGCCCTTTCTTTGTTCACATGACTGAAGTAGCTTGACTTCCTGCTTTATGGTGATAACAAAAAATGCTCCCTTGAGCTGAAAGTATGCAAACAACGAACAAAGAAATGTACATCTGTGAGTGATCCACTCACAGAGAGCATAATCTCTCAAACACAGAGAACCCTTTTTCCATATTTGTTTATTTTTGCATTGCATTTAATGATAGTTATATCTTTGCAAAAAAAGTGGTAAAGTATACAGCCTACACATGCAGGGAGTTGCATAAAAACCTTAACATTCCCTCAGACTCATTTCTGTTATTTTGCTGCTAATCACCATAGTTTAAAACAACTTATGTGTTTGAGTCATATCCAGTTTAAATAGGACCCAGGATTGACCAGCTCCAGAGCATCATTAAACAGGTGGGATCCTGTAAACCTTATACAGAGAGGCTTTAAGGGATTACAACCCCACAGGGTTCTGTGGTTAGCTAAAGTGTCAGTGTCAGTCAAAATATAGAGTGCTCTGTCAACAGTTGGCTTTCACCTCACTGAATAGCCTTACAAAATAAACTTTTATTGAACAAAAAAGTCCAGATGTGGTTCATTCACACACTCACTTTTTTATCTCAATCACCCTTTTTCTTTCTCACTCACCCTCATTCTCGCTCACTCACTCTTTTTATCTCTTACTTTGACTCACTTTCTTGCTCAGTCACTTTTTACTTAACTTTTATTCTCTCATTCTCTCTTGCTCACTCTTACTCGCTTAGTCGGGTACTCTCGTTTGTTCAGTCACTTTCTCCTACACTCTTTTCTTTTCCTACACTTATTCAGCCACTACGTCACTCTCTCCTTCTCTCTCAATCTATCACGCACTTTATCTCTTCATCACACACTCTCATTCTCTCTTATTCTCTCTCTCTCTCTTTCTCTCTTTCTTTCTCTTTCTATCTCTCAGTCTCTTGTTTAGTCACGTACTGCCTTTCTTTCTCACTCTCCCATTCCCCTCATCTTTTTCTATTTTGCTATTTTTCATTTGTGCGCTTTCTTTGTTTGCTATTCGACCACTACTTCACTCTCATTCTATCACATACTTTATCTCTTCATCACACACACTCTCCCACTCATTCTCTCTCTCTCTCTTTCTCTCTCTCTTTCTCTCTCTCTCTTATTCTCTTAGTACCTTGTATAGTCACTGTCTTTCTTGCTCGCCATCTCATTCTGCGTCTTATGTTCTGTTTTCAGTCACTACCTCACTCTTTCTCTCTGGAACGCATGGTTCTTTCATAAAAGTATTCTGAACCATTGATGTTGTATCTGCCTGGAATATACAGTAAAGAACATTGTAATTATGGAAGTTAACATCTAAATTAAAGAAAGATTTATGGAAGGTGTTTATCACAGCCAGGTGCTTGCAGTGCTTATGGAAGTGTTTATGGAAGTTATCATTTTTGACTCTAGCTATTACTGTACATGGGACTTGTTTGGTCCTGCACTACTGCAGCCATGCAGTCTCAGCTGTCCTTTTTTTTGTTTTTGTTAAATCAATTAAAAGGCCAAGTGTTTAATTTGGCCTTCTTTTTAGCTGGTGAGCAGTGTGTGAATCTTGATTTGAGCTGATGACCAGTCCTGGCATGTTCTAGTGGTAAAACTATTCACTATAAAATAAATACAAGCTAAGTGGTTGAGAAAGTACCATGTTTAAGAGCCTTTTCAAGAAGCAGTTCTGTGTGAACCACTTGACTTATACCATCTCACTGTTTAAATCAAGAAAAAGCACTCTCAATGGGACGTTATTATTTTATCACAGAAAGAAAAAGGATGTTAACTTGGTCAGCACTAGAAGCATTTGACATAAAGACCTGTGGGATGTTAACATTTTAGTTTAAGATGACTTATTTTTAATTTATCGCTGCTGAGGTGTATGAAATATGGACGCCCTCGTGAGGCTCTGAGTGAAGTCATTACCAACGTAGTTAGAGCGCTGTGATGTTGGAGCCTTGATTACAAATGCGTGTAAATGTCAGCATGTTCAAAGCCAAATTTGGTCATGCATCGAGACTTGTTGCTCACCGATGCAGAACATGAAGATGAGCCAGTACATTTGTGTAACTAATCAGCATGATGGTTGGTCCCCACAGACTGCCTGCAGGTCCAGATCAAAACACTGCCATTAATCAAACCCATGCATCCTTGAGAACTGCTGCTGTCTGTTGTTAAACAGAGAACAACTAAATTACCTGGGTTCCTGTAAAGAGGAGCAGGCTAACACATGTTAACTTTTTGTCACGCAATTCGAGAACACTCAAAAGGTGTTTTAGGATATTGTATTTTAAGTAATTGTAGTTGCTAACTCTGTTTAATTTTAGACAATAACAGCTTTAGGTAAAGGATCAAGTGATTTTGGAAATGTTAAAAATGTATTCATTGATCAGAACAGGAGCGGTCATTTATGATCTTTAGCAATTTTACATGCAGTAAAATAAAAAAAAAATATATATAAAAGATAAAAGAAAATGCAGGTAGGCTTCAAATTTAGTTTTTCCCTTGTTACGTTGAGACCTGTTCCCCTTTGTTTACCCCTCATATGCCTGGTAATGGGGATCACAAGATTTTAGGTTTTTAATATGTTGCTTATAAACCGTTTTTTTGTTCAAATTTAACTCTAAATGGTTTAATGCAGGAAATGAATTATTTTACTCATTAGATAAGTTATGACCATTCGAGGAGTAACAGCCTTACAATAAACTGGTAATGACCAGTGTTTTGACCTCTCAATTCTGCCTATTTCCCTATTTTTTGTCAATTTTCAAATAGCCGACACTAATGCACTGAAATAAATGGCTCCCCACTTTTAGTGTCAAATCTTTTTCACTTTTCTTCAGAGTTTTTTTTTTTTAAATAGACCATCGTCAACAATGAACAATTAACTTCATATTTTTTTTGTCCAGGTTGGCCTATGGAAGCATTGTTTATGGTTCTGCAAGGCAATCATAAATACAAAAGTTTGATATGGTTCTAACCCTGTAGGCATTCAGGACTTCCCCAATACAGATGTCTGAAACTGCTCTTCAGCATATATTGAAATTGATATTACATGTTTAATTGTTTTATATGAACTATTGTATTGTAAGTTTTTATAATAGCCATGGCATAGCCTGAGATGCTGACGTGGCTTATACATCAAACAAACAAACAAAAATCTAATATTATCAGAAATCTATGCTTAGTTTATCCATAATTGCATGGCCAATCAACTGTTTTGATTAATGACCAGTCAAAAGCCAAGTTTATATAGTCTATAGAACAACATTGAATTTAATGTCTTTGAAAATGCTAGAAAATACTTCATAGCATTTATAATAACAGATTGGTTGGAACGTGTTTTTGTGGACAAAAATCCAAACTATGCTCTAAACGTTCCTTTAAAATACTCACATGTGAACACAATCTAAATTTCAATATAAATTTTGCTTCTGTCATCAAAATATTTTAGTTTATTGCCCTAACTAGTTTTGCTCAAGTGATTAGTTCCTCTATTTATCGAACACATTTATTTTTTATCATCAGGTATCTAATTATTATTTTTAAGATCTTTAGCATTATCCATCCATCCATCTTCATGTCGGCTTTCTTCCCTTTTGGGGTCACCACAGCGAAATGAACCGCCAACTGTCTGGCATATGTTTTACGTGGCGGATGCCCTTCCAGCCGCAACCCATTGCTGGGAAAATCTTTAGCATTATACTATCAATGATTTGTCTGAGAGACTGATTGTGGACAGGATTCATTTGGTTTAAATAAACACAAGGGTTAAAGAACCAGAAATGTATTTCTTTTAGTTCACGTTTTGAACATTACCACTGATTAAAGTTACCTACCTTTTTGCAAGTCAAATTTAGCTGTCTCTATCTATCAATCTCTCCAATACTTTGGTGTTCAGTATCTCACTTTGCGTTGTAACCCCTTGTCTTTAGTTGACAGATCTGTGGCATCTGTCAGGCATGTCCCCTCAGGAAAAATAGCTCAATCTGCCACTGTCAGGTAAAAACAGGGAAACTTCCCCACTAGAGAAGAAATGCACACCCCCTTTTAACCCTGTGGTTGACCTATTTAAAAAGCTCATTTAAAATGTGCTCTTTTAATCCAAGAACCACTTCCAATCAGATGTAGAGTCAGCATGGTTCACATGATTCATTGGCACTGCTCAGCTATAGCTACAATTTCTGAATAAAAATGACTGCCCAGGGAGAGATTTAATTGCTGGCTGCATGTAAACTTAATAAGGTCCTGATCATTTATTTTGTAGAATAAACTTTAGAAACAAGTTCAGAGCTGTGAGAAAATGAATCGATTTTAACACAAAAGCTTAAACGCAGCCAATATCTGCATCCCTGGAGTGAACTTTTTTCATAGTTCGCTGAAAACATGGCTTTGTTTTGACACTGGGAGCATATGTCTTGGAGACTTTGAGAGAAAAACATTCATTCATTTTGGTGCATTGGGGAGTTTCTATTCTGTCTAGCTGTGCCATTTGTCAGAGGGCTCAGATTCCCAGTATTATTCAGGATTTATTGAAATAAGATTTTGTTTGCAACTTATCATTCTCTCTGCCTTCCTCTCCTTAACTGGCATTATTATCTTTATGAGGTGCTAACTGAAAATATGCATTTCCAGATTTTTTATAGCTTATTTATTTATTTATGTGTTTGAAAAACAAACAAAAAACAAATGTCACTGATTAAGCTAGTTAGTGCAAATTAAATCCTGCCTGAAATATTGTTTTGAAATATCTCACTTTATTTGTTTAATTTGTTTAACTTTTTTGTACTTTTTGTGATTTTCTTATTATTATTTAGATTTTTTAATTTTATTTTGCGTTTCTATAGTGTATACAATTATTATACAAATACAACCTTTTATTACTTTACTTATAATACTAATGTCATTGTACCTGTTTTTGTTTATTTATTTATATTTTTTTGTTTATTTTTTGCCTATTTTTTTATTTTGTTAGAAATCAGAGCTAGTTCAATAATTGTATTATTTTGTATACTGTTAAAGATATTTTATATTTGCTAATATTCCTTTTAAAATATGGTTTCAAATAAATTTCTACATTATGTTTCTCTTGATTGCCTTGTTCCAAAATACTGAACATGAACACCTCATTCAAACACAATCCTCCATTTGCATCCTAAAACACAGAGTCACCCTTTAGCGAACTCCCACTGAGAGCTCCAAGTAAATCCATGGAAATAAAGATGTTTCTTCTCATTTCACACTCGGCGCTTGATCGCTTGCCTCTTATTATGTCTCATTCGGTTCACCCATTTGCCTTTGATGAAAGAGTTGTAGAGAAGCCGAAACGACACAAAGGGAGGCCTTCCATTGAAAGGTTTGTTTGGAGCATCTTTAACCCACTCTTCTCCTCGCCTCCTCCTTCATCCACATACTCACTCTCTCATTACCAACACTGCTTTTTATTTATTACATCTAATTTGATTAGTTAGAGTGACAGAATACAAACAAGAGGATGCTACAGCCTGTCATCTCTTGTTTAACCCGCCTTCACTCTTACCCCTCTTTCTAATTCAAGGAAGAATGCGTCATTCTTGAGAAAGGTGGGAAGGTCAATGGCTGCCAGTGAACCTAGACACATCTGGCTGCATTAGGGGAGTGAGCCAGAATTTTGGAAAATGTACACACACGCTGGAAAAGGGCAAGTGTTAATGACCACGATCCAACCCAGAATCATTCCAGTTCATCATCCAAAAAAAAATAAATAAATAAAAAATCATGGGCTCAAAAGCTGTGAAAAAGAAAGCAGTTTTAATTAGACCCGAACCGTTTGATATAAAAAGAGGTCTTAGGCACGCTTGACTTTCTCTCCCTGCCCTTCAAAACTCTGTCAAAATCCTTGTCAAGCAACAACTAATTTGGGAAATTATGTCAGCTGTTAAGTGAAGAGTAAGACATTTGGGGTGGGGGTGGGGGGGTAGGGGTGATCATACGCTAACTGGGTTCTGGTGTGAAAAATGTAGAAGGTGAAGCGAGGGCTTTCTCTGTTGCAGGAGGTCACGACATCTGAAAGCCTGTTGGATTAAACCCACGTTGGAGTCATATGGAGCCACTTTAGAGCCAGTAGTGAAGTCTCTGGTGCATGCACCCTTCAAAGCTTAGTTTCACTTTGTATACTTGTAAATTTTGAAAAAAGCAATCTATAAAATAGGTTTCTTTGTAATTGAATTAGTGTAGCTTTGTAATGTACAGTGAGTATAAAAGATTCACTGTGGTGGTGTGAGGTATAAAGCTGATCCTGTGCTAAACCAGAAGATAGTGTGTTTTGTAATTTTTGTTTTCCTGTGATTAATATTGCATAACTCCTACATAGCATATGTAGAATAATTTTAAGTGAAAAAATTACTGAAAAAAATAACTTTTGGATTTAACATACAATACAATAATTAGTTTTAAATGGACTAAATACAATAATGAAAAACATTAAGCATTTTTGATCAACACAACATTTTGTCTATTAGTACAAAATCTTTTTTTTTTGCCAAAATTGTTTTTACACTATGTTGTAAGATTACCAACATGTTATTATTCAGTTTAAGGTGATAGCTAATAGATTAGAAATACTAAGTACATTTATTCAACTGTGGTAAATAGAGGTAAATTAAGGTAATGATACTAAAAAGAATTTTACTGTTACATTTTTCTAAAAGGAAAGGAATATGTGAAAACGTTACCCCAGTTCTGATCTTTTTTTACTGACTATTAAGAAAACGATAGCTTGAAATCAACAAATCAAGGAATGTGGTTATGCTTTTTGTTTCAAGAAGCAGACTGAAAAGAGTTTTTGCAGTCATTGGACTTTATTTCTGGAGCATCCTTACTGCCCATTTTACGTTACACCAGTTTCTATTTTAATATCTGCTTTAAAACACATACATTCTGTGGCTTTTAGTACCAATAGTTTACTAGCTTTTAATAGCTTTTTCTGCTCCAATTTTGTATTTTTGGATAGTTTTTAATGTTTTTATTGTTTATTCTTTGGATAATTCTTTGTTTATTATTTTGTCTTAGTATTGCATTATTTATTAGTTAGTCAACCTTTCACCAAATGTTTAAAATATAAAGTAAACAAGATAAAAATAACTAGAAACCAGATTCATTTGGCACTGCCATGAGGGGATTTACAGAAAAGGCAAACCAGTGCCAGCACGCCGATTAACTTGTGCCAAGCCCTTTGGCAGACCAGCAGATGACTTTAGCTTTTTCATGTTCCTCTTTTCTCATATGTTCAACAATTTGGCCTTTGCACTTGAGTAAAGCTACTGTAAATGACTCGTGTATGCTCTCGATGTCTTCATGCATATTGTGATACATCACTTTAATTTCATTTTAAAGACTGAATGTTGTAAAATATTTTCTTTTACAAGCAGTATCTGATGTGAAAAGCACTAGGTTTTCACTGTGACTATGCTCGCACTCACGCACGCACACACACACGCACACACCACAAACACTCTATATATATATATATATATATATAGGTTTATTTATAGGAGTCTTGTGCTATTTTTGTCCTGTGCTACTCTAACATTTTGGAGCTAACTTTTGGTAGTTTGGTGCTCTTTATATAAAAAAAAACCTTTTTTTTTTTGCTAAAAACATATATTCTTTGTTTTCATCTCTTTTGTAGTGGGAAGAAGTGAGCGGCTACGATGAGCACATGAACACCATTCGCACCTATCAGGTTTGCAATGTCTTTGACGCCAATCAAAATAACTGGGTGCGCACCAAGTACATCAGGCGAAGAGGAGCTCAGCGCATTCACGTAGAGATGAAGTTCTCCGTGCGTGACTGCAGCAGCATCCCAAGGGTCCCTGGTTCCTGTAAAGAAACATTCAACCTTTACTATTACGAATCTGAAAGCGACACAGCCACCAAAACTTTCCCAGCATGGATGGAAAACCCTTGGATCAAGGTGGATACCATTGCTGCCGATGAGAGTTTCTCTCAAGTAGACCTGGGGGGTCGTGTGATGAAGATTAACACTGAGGTTCGAAGTTTTGGTCCTGTGTCTCGGAACGGTTTCTATCTAGCTTTTCAGGACTATGGGGGATGCATGTCGCTGATCGCAGTGCGTGTGTTCTATCGGAAGTGCTCTCGCGCCATTCGTAATGGAGCCATATTTCAGGAGACACTTTCAGGGGCGGAGAGCACTTCACTCGTGGCAGCAAGAGGAGTCTGCGTTCCTAATGCCGAGGAGGTCGACGTTCCCATTAAACTGTACTGTAATGGAGATGGAGAGTGGATGGTCCCTATTGGCCGCTGTATGTGTAAAGCAGGTCACGAGGCGGTGGAGAATGGAACCATTTGTCGAGGTAAGGGCACTCCTCTGATAAAATGTAGTGGCCTTGTTATGTTGTAGAAAATGTTTTGCACTTTTCTGTCATAGGTGCTTTTGTCACTGAGTGCTGAAAACACAAAAGCTACACTTTATATGCTTTTGGTTTTAAATAATTATTTATGTGCACTATCGACATTGGGAAAAGATAATGTGTTGTCTTTGAGAGCATGTCTTAAAGCTTGATGTCTATTGTTTGAAAAGAGAAAGAACAAAACCATATATGTCTAAAAAAACTAAAAAATCCAACCATTTTAAACCACCTTAGTTAAAAGTTGTTTTTAAACTTTACTCCAACCTCCAATCTTTGAAACATGTTGCAACTTGCTGCTATAAAGATACATTTTTATCATTCTATTTGACTCCATTTGAGGAGATGTACTTTTTTTCACAAGAACTGTGGTTGCTTGTAAAATTTTAATCTGAATATAGTGTGTGTTTTTTAGCTTATTCCTAATAAAAAAGTGGTTTGTACACAGATTATTAACAGCTTACTAGTTTAATCTATTTAGAATTTGGATTTTAAATTTAATCGTGACTGGTAGTTATTTAATCTGCATTGATTAAAAATTGATTGTGCATTAACACAAACTTGGAAAAAAGGCAATAAAGTAACATGTAAAATGGTAATAAAGTAGTAAATGTCATGTTTTTTTTATTTAAACTATTTAATGACCTGTTGGAACAGAATTATACACTAAAACACAAGTTAAACTGCACTCAAAACAATGAACTACATTAAGCGTTCAAAACTATAACAGTTCAAGTAAAGAAAAGCTATCACCTGCCTTGATTATTGATACACAACAAAATAAAAAGATGCAGAAGCTCAAAAAACCTGGTCAGCCCCTTTAGCTGACAGTAATTATTTGGAACCCCAAGTTTCAGGGGCAATGTGAAAATAGCTACTGGTACATTTATATATTTTTCTCTGTCATTAAACCTACTGTTCTATTTTGTGCAGTTTTGATTTATATTGTGTGTTTTTTTTAATCTTTTTTTTATTTGCTCATCCAACAAGTTACAGCGTCATAAACTTTTCCATCTGAAAAGAAATCAAACGATGAAGGAATAGTTTCATTCTTGATTGATGTTGTGGAGTGTGCATGCATGAAATAATAAATCATTCCTTGAGGAGATTCACGGCTCCTCTTAAAATATTTGAATCGATCCACAACAATCCATCACAGGTGCTACATATGTTTGTAGATAAGCTCAAAATAGATCTGTGCCTAAGCATATATAAACTTATTCTGTAAAAAAAATGTATTGTAGATTTAGAAGCCAAAAAACTAAAAACTAAAAGTTTATTCAAACACAGCAGTATAGTGCCCTGAAATTATTCAAGGGTTAAAACTTTTTTTTTTCCATTAAGGCTGAAATTAGCCACAATAGCTGGTAGTACTGGTTGGTTAAAAAACATACACACATACTTGATTCCACTAATTAAGCTCTTTTCAACTTGTTTGAGTCAGGAGTCTGCAAGAAAAGTTTCTAAACAATTACTGTTAACAAACAGTAACTTGTTAATCATTTTAAGTAGTTTATATAAATAACAAACAGTTTAAATTCATATTTAAAATAAGTATTCAGCAACAGCAAATTATTGTCATTAGGCAGCAACAGTAAACACTTTTTTATTTGTAGTTATGCAATGATGTAAATTTTAATTGCTTAGGTTTTTGGTGACTGGCTTCCTGATACCATTAGATTACATTTTTTGTTTGTTTGTTTTCTTTCTGGTTTATTATCTAACTTAAAGTACTAAATACAAACCTAAAATTGCATTCTAAAATGACTGACAACATGTCCTGGTTCTCTTTACCAAGCTTTGAAATGCCCTGCTGTTGATGTTGTGGTTTCACTGTGATGTCCTAGGCCATTCAAACATGTTCATGTGGCTAGTGCGGCTGTATACACCCCCCGTCTCCATTCACAGTATCCTTGCTCAGCACCAGTGTAAGCTGGCTCTAACCCAGCATGGGAGCCTATCGATCGTTTCTTATCCAAACCCCAGTGCTCCTCTCCTTCATCTTACCTCACCTGTAATTCAACTCGTTCTACAGCATGAGCTCTCGTCTCGCCCAACAGCGGCTCCTGTTCCCACGGCAACGACAGCCTTCAGACAGGCTCCACGCTGACACAGACTACACAATAAAACGCCCACCTGTGTTTTAGGCCCCCCTTCTCTTCCGCACCCTTTTGCACAGACAGACAGCACACACACTGTGGTGCAGACTCTTCATAAGCCTGGCTGTAATTACCAGACCGGCTCCCCGTCTGGGCCAGGATGAGCTGTGATAATAGCCGCTCATTGCAGGCACTAGCAGGGTGGCGTTCTGCCGATATGCGTTCAATAACAGTTAATGAGTACAGTCCCAATCCCTCCTCAGGAGCACCTGCCGATTAAACGTCGAGTCGTCTACTCTAAATTGAAGAGCGGGGATAATTACACACATGCATTTGGTTTTGACCTTCACTGAATTTTTCTGAAATGCTTTGGATTTTAATAGTCAAAGAGTCTCTTTGGACTCCTCTGTACACACGTTGGTTTAGAAACAATGAACTTGTGAGTGTATAATGTAGAGGGTCATTAGCAAATCAAGCATGCTATAAAGCGGTCCTTGTTAAAGTCATTCACACAGCGCTATTGGTGTTTTTCTCCACTAAATAAAATAATGATCCTAATTTGTGTATTCAAAATATGTTAGGATTATAAGATTACAACAGTGTTTTGGTGCTTGTGCTAGTTTTGACATTGTATTGTCATTCTTAGGTGAATTGATGATTATAATTTATAATTAGCCGTAGTTATTGTGAGTGTGTAGAAATGCCTGGGTGGGTATCAATTCAACCTTTGAAGATATCACGTGTCACGTTTTCAAAAATCACTTTGTAGATGCTGATCAGAATATGTACCTAATATAAATATTTTTATGTGAAATGTGATGAGTGGCAGCAAAACTGACTCAAAATTCATGTTTGAGATTTTTTTTTGTCATTGAATGTTTTTGAGTTTTCATTAGTGCAAGTTTTAAGTCAGATAAATGATCAGCAAGGGACTTGAAATTATGACCATAATATGCTGCAAAAAGGTCATATAAGCTGATTTTGTACAATTAGATTTTAGCAGACTACATTAGGAATGTACCTGAAAACATTACAAATTTTCAATAGACAGTGCTTGAAAGGTGCTTGCATTTAATTGATTTACCAAAAATGCATAGAAACTATATGGCTACACTCAGATTGCAGTCCAAAGTAAACCAAATCAGATTTTTTTTTGTCCATGTACAACCAGTGTCTAACATTTTTAGGACATTCTATACAGCTCAATTCAATTTTTTTTCCAAATTTAACCCAGGTTGCTTTCATATATCATATTTCATGTGACAGTAATTCATATGTAAATACATATACTTTTTTTTTTTACCATGAATATGAACAGTTCGGTCGCATTTATTTGGATTTCACATCTTCAAGCCCAACTTAAACACAGTTGTTATCCGAGCACTTCTAAATTTGTTTCCTGGATATCTGTTATTTTATATCAAAATGTTTTCTTTTCTTAATACTGATTAATACTAATAAAGTTGATCAGATATTTGCACCCATAAAGCCTCAAGAGTGCATTACAGCAGGCGCTTTAATATTGTTATCAGTGCTTTCGGGGGAACGTAGTTTCATCATGCCTGTCACATTGGATTCAAATTTCGTTCACACAGAAGTTGGATAACAGGCGTATGTTATTTGTAAAGTGAATGACCCTTTAAATACACTTTAGTATAGCCACAGGATATAGGCCGTCCAAATCAGCTACCGTTATGCACATTACAAATAACAAGAATGTACTGTTTTAAACTAAAAGAAAATGTAAAAGTGTCAAACTGGATGACAAAATATATACTGTTTTTGCTGTGAATAGGCATAACTTTTATTACTTTATTGTCTATCACAGAGTATTTTTTGGATACTTTTTTCAGAAATCACTGGTCTAAACTTTTGCTGGGTTAACTGCGGTTATGATGGATATTCCTATTATCGGTGTGCCATTGTAAATACTCATTCATTTCTGAATTTAACTTTTTTATGAAACACTTTATGGTTATATTCAATAACAAACAGACTTTTTTTTTTTCAAACAACGCAATTAAATATTAGGAAATAAAATCAACTGATTGAAAATGCTTGTATATGATACTTATAAGCAATTATAGATTGAGAACTCCTTTCAATTTGCCCAGACATTTATCAGATAGTATGAGGAAAACTGAGCTCTTTATGACTCAAGACTGTGGTCAGTGGTCGAGTGGCTTTTTAACAGCTGGAAGTGAGCTTTAATGGATTGATTTGTGAAACACACTTTCACAGAGATGCCGTTGTATCGACTTACTGGTTTGGTGAATTATCAGAAGATCTAAAGATGCCGTTTTGCAGCTTCAGTTAAACTCAAACATGACGTCTGAGTCTCTTGAAGAGGGGTTTGCACTTTATTGATATTTGTATCGCAATTTGCTTCTTGTGACTTAATCTAGTAAACTGTCTCATTATGACTGGAATGTGTTTTAAAATGACCCAACATGTGTTTTTAGTACGTACTTCATGTGAATACTGTTGAAAAACTAATCATGACATCATAAATGGTCAGACCATTCAAGTCCATGTTAAAGTAATGATTTTGTCCATTATAGTCGTTACATATTGATATAGCATCATCTTAAGTTGAATGTTAAACCGCAAATTGTTATTTACATAAATTAAAGCAGATTACATGCTGTGCATGATAAGTTAAATAATAATAGCTAACCGCTGTGAGGTAAGAGTTCATGTCATCCAACAACTAGAGGGCAAAAATGTTGTAATAAGTATTACAAAAAATACTTCCAGATATGATATTAAAGAGCTAAACTGTAAATTATTTACGTTTTTGTTTTGACAAGAAATGTTTTCTTAAAAATAGAAGTAACTCATCTGGCTATTTATTAAATATCGAACACAAATCAGACTTATTCATGGACACTCTTTTTATTGATGTATAAAGCAACATTTACATTACTATATTACATCACTTGGTGCTGTGTTGGAATGTTTTATAAATCAGATAAATAGTTTTTTAAATAAAAATTTGGACATTCTGACATATGCTAACTTTTAGTAAAACTAATATGCACTGTATTTTTTTAAATTAGATTTTCCTTTTGTAAAGACAGATCTGATTTCATTCAGTGCTGTATTGAGGACACTTGTTTGCAAGTGTTGTTTGTTTTAAATGGTAGCTGGAGACATGTTCATGGTTAGAAAAATGGTTTCAATAAAAATGGATAGTCATATTTCCCCATATTGTGGTTTGATTACTTAATCCAAAGAAGATTTAAAAGTGCTACCAAAGGCACTATTCAACAATGTTTAAATTTCAAAGAAAAGTGTTGATGTTGTATTTAAATGATGGTACTTTTTAAATTATGGTACTGTATTGTAGTGGTTGGAAAAGCTATAATTAGTGGCATGGTATTTGTGGTGAAAGACACCAGGCTTGCTTGGCCGAAGCAGATGGAGTGCAAACCCTCCACCTGTTGAGAATTTCTCATGGACTTTTATTTGATGAAAGAGAGTGAGCAGGTTCTACTGCGCTAAACACTACTCGTGTGTTCTGCAGGAATGTCCTCCTTGCGTGATTGAAAACCATAAGAGTTTATTTCAGATTGTGAAAAATATACTCCCTTAAAGTGAAATGCACATTCTTTGAGAATTTCGTTTATGGTGTCCATATGTTCTGTTGTAAATGGGAACTTCCTCAATATTGTTGCTCCTGAAATAAACAGCAGGACAATGTGGACTAACAGCGCATTTAAAAACTGCTACTCTTGATTCCTTCCACAGCTTTGGGCTTGAGTTAGAAAGTGCGAGGTGAGTGGGAAGTTTGCATGAGATGGAAGTTTAGGTTTGATGTAATCGTAGTTGTTATTAACATGGTAAAAACACACATACAAAGACTATCTTGTCGTAGTGATGTTTTGGAAAGCTGAATGTGGCATTAGCAAAGTCTGATGCACAGAGGCTGCCCGACTCTATTTATTTCCCATACCGCATCTGTTCATAATGAGGGCTCTAATTGGCTAACAGAAAACATTGGGGACTGCTGTGCTTCTGGTAAATGTGAAGCCCCAGGGGTTCATTAAGGAAACTCAACAATTGCCTCATCACCGTCTTTCAGCTTTTCCATATTTCAATTAAGGAAACTCTCTTTGCATAAAAAATAAGCATAGTGTTTTACTAGAATGTTTTCATGTTCACATTCTTTCAAAGATACACTATCTAGCCTTTTATCTCTATAGATTGTATTTTTTAAATAAAGCATCAATTTCAAACAAACCCTGGTTCACACATGCACACCAAGTGTATGTTTCTGTCATCAGCCAAAGAATTAATTTATTCACATGTAACATGGCCATGAGAGCAGAGTGTGTATGGGGATACTATAGTTTACTCAATTTTTATTTTTTTAGTTTAGGGTTTTACAATGAATTGAACACAATGTGTTTAGTCGTATTACACAATTGATGAGGATTTCTGTGTTTTTTTTTAAAGATTCATAATACTATGGTTTTAAATAGAATGTCAAAGTAATTTTTATACCCTAAAATGATTGGTATTTTATGCCCAAGAAGTAATAGTGAAAACAGAAAGTCATTGCAAAAATATAGGAATAAATTAATTATTATTTCTCAACTACGAGCCAATTACTGTGCAGAACATCTGCATAATAGTCATTGCTTCAACAGACATAGCTCCGGTCCTTAGTTTATCCCAATAAAGCACTCAGTCTTTAACATTCATCTAATCTCATGTTCATGGGTGTAGTGCACGTGTAGTGCTGTTTCACTCAAGTGGCCTCTCACCACTGCTCTCCCTCATCACTTGATCAAGCAATTTTCTGCATTATCTCATGCAGGCAGATACATGTGCACATTTCAGAAAAATCCACGATGTAATACAAACCTCTCAACTTTCTTTTCAGCCTGATCACTCACCTAGTGAGTGCGTACAATTCAGCCCATTCTAGCAGCCGTTTTCAGACACCGTCAATCCACATGTGACCCATGGCACGCTTTTATGGCTAAGCTCCTAAATGCTCCACTCTTGCCAATCCTTCAGTCTGAGCTCTCGTTGGGAAAGTTCAGAGCATTAAGCATTGAAACGAAACCATCTGATTCTGAATTGTTCACTTTACAGCTTGACAATTGAAGAAGGAGATTGACAAAGAGCTCAAAGTGCTGTCAGTGACAGCAGACACATGGTGAAGCCAACAAATCGAGTCCTCAAACTCAGCTTCATGGGCAAAAAATAAAAATGTGTCTGCGCTAGAAAGGGATTAGTATCACGAGGAATGAATGAGCAGTCTACCCACCTACAGAGACCCTGGGGAGCCGTGATACACTTTTATTTCAAGTTGTCTGGTCATAATGGAGATTTCAGCTTGTCCAGGTGTTTTCTTCCATTCCTTTAGACATAGAATATAGGTAACTTTACTGGACTCCTACTCACATTCACTCCATTGAAAAACATTTTTCTCTCAGTACATTCATCACTCTCTTGAAAGTGATAACGCCAGGCTGAAGTGACGGGAATGGCCTAGAGCTCAGGGAGCACGAAGTGTTAACTTGTTCCACATGCATGTCAGAGCAGACAGTCATTAGTTCACGTCTCCTCTGGGATTCTCTTCGCTGGAGTTCTATGAACCTCAAGGGCTTTAATAACTATTTTGAGGCATCTCTTATCATTTATTCTGCTTTTTCTTTTAAGGACGCCTTGGGGTTCAAATGGGAACAAAAATCAAAGATTTAGAAGGTGTTTGCTGATGGAATAGTTTCTTCTCTGAAGGTGGGCAAGAGGTTAAGGGATTTTTTTTCAGAATCCAGATGCTTTTATCTAATTGTACAGAAGACCACTGACGGACACAGAAGAAGTGTCTTTCATCTGCTTTGATCGATGAAAGCCCTAGACGGTGTCAGATTGTCATGGGTCAAAGAAGAGAAACAAGACAAATGTCCTGCGAGGAGCTACAAGTCTGCTTTAACCACTGGCAGATAAAGAACAAGGGGTTACTGAGAGCGGGGCATGTTTGGTCAAAAATACCATTGGATTCTGGTGAAGAAATCAGGATCAAATAGCAGTACAGCTGTTGGACTTTAATGACAGCAACTGCTGATGGATGATTTCAATTGACATGCAAGGCAATATAAATTGCTATTCTTTAACCTTGAGTAACTCATGAGGTTAGAGCAGGGTTAGGAATTTGTTACACTTCAAGCCTTTTTCAAGAGGTTTTGATCGATGGCTCTCATGGCGATGCAAGGCTAAGGTTGCTGTCTGTATCATGCTGCGGCCGTCTTAGCTGCAAGCTTCCAGTTGCTGGCACTATGGTGGCCTCCTGCTATGCACTGAAGGATTTAGGCTACAAAATGTGATGATTCCTGATTCGTCATATGACCTCAGAAAGATCACAAAGGTGATCTGGTTTCACTGTATGTTAGGCTTTTTTCATGCTTGATGAGCTTCACATGTGGTTCCATCCTTGCAGTGAGTAAAATAGAAATTTATGTATAAAGACCTTTGTTAAATCCATATTATTTAGTAAATTGTTAAAAATACATTCATAGGTTTCTTATTTTTATATATATTTTTATGTAAACCAATGATATCTCTCATCTTAGTTGACTGTTTGCAGAAAGTGTTACTTATTTTTAATCTAGTATCTGTTATTGAAAATACTCTATTGAATTAGCTTACTAATTTTCTGTTTTAGCTAACTTTTTAAGTTAGTGACTATCTGCTTACTGGTTATGCCTTTTTTAGTTATCACCATGCTCATGTGTTCATCAACATGTGACGCAGTTACAGAGCATCTATAGCATCTATCATTGAGTAATAAAACCCGTTAGTAGTCAAGATGTTGGCCAAACTTTGCAGGTTAGAGTGTCTTGTCCATTTTCAATAAAAAACTCATGGATGCTTGACATTCTTGAAAATGCAACCAGCTTGAATGCTTGTTTAAAACGTATGTCAGTTTGGTCCCAAATTCAATATTTTTGACGATTTTGTTTTTGAAACATGTTTATATGCATTAGAAGTGCATAAAGTTTAGCACATAAAACCACATTTTTGTCATTTCCCACAGCTGAAGTCATTTGTTAAGAAAGCTACAGATCTTTGAAACTGATAAATGCCAAGTTTGGCCACTGTTATGATATATTATATAGTTAACAACGTTTAACATATTCATAGATGTGGCATTCATCCCTACTGCACTGGATAAGGGGTGACAATTTCTCAAATTGGCGTCATGGTGACGCAATGGGTAGCACGGTCCTCTCACAGCAAAAAGGTCGCTGGTTCGAGCCTCGGCTGGCTCGGTTGGCATTTCTTTCTGGAGTTTACATTTTCTCCCTGTGATTGCGTGGGTTTACTCTGGGTGCTCCGGTTTTCCCCACAAGTCCAAAGACATGTGTGTGGATGTTTCCCAGCATCAGGTTCCGACTGGAAGGGCATCCGCCGCATAAAACATGTGCCAGAAGAGTTGGTGGTTCATTCCGTTGTGGCTACCTCAAAAGGGAAGAAAGCCGACAAGATGATGGATGGAAATTCTCAAATTCGATATTTTAGCAAATATAGGAAGCTGGAACATTGTCTCTAGCGGAGAAGCTTCAATTAGAGTATCTTTAAATGAACATAAAGCAAGTTTTTGAGGCTTTTGAGCAGAACTGCATGAACAAATATAATTGCTTTCAGGTACTGAATTGCACATAATTTTTTTAATTTTTGAGAAAATGATCAGTTTCTGACTGTTAAAGTACGTAACAATAACTGTTGTGCTTAAAGCCACATTTCTCGAGCACCTATTTTCTTCACGGGGATAGATTTGCTCTGTGGTAATAGCTTCTAAAATAAGAAGCCTTTGCTGACAAAAGGCCACCTTGCATGATGTCTTCTGTCCCTTCTCTCATGGTTATTAAAGATTAAAGTAGAAAGTGGGAGAAGTGCAAAAGATAAGAGCATGTGTTCACCTTTTGGCTGGATCATGGGTAATGGAGGCCTCACAGTTGGGGTGATGCACTGTGCTTATATCAGCTGTCAGCTCTTCAGACAATGCAGCTCTTTACTTTTTTAGTGCTCTCCATAGAGCTTTTTTCCTGCATGCACAATATTTGTGTTGCTCAAAGTGCTGTGTAAAAGCTTCAGGAGCAAGGGACCAAAAGTAAAAAGCCAGCACTTGAGGAATAAACACATAGGTCGTGCAAAGAGCTGGTTGACTCACGTCCGAAAGGAACTGAACTGTTCATTTTTGAATCATCTATTGTTTGGGATTTGAAGGATACATTTTTTTCAGGGTAATTTTTCTGTGGCTAGTTCAGGGCAGCTGTGGCCTGGTGGATAGAGAGATCGACTAAGTGTTCAGTGAGCTGCTGGTGAAATTCTGGGTTGAAGTAACTTTTCCTATTGGAATATAAGAAAGCAAGTAAGAAAAAAATGCTTAATTCGTGTCCGATTTCTAAAATCTAAACTTTGCACATTAAGAGTTTCATAGTTGTTATATTCACTTTCTTTAGCTATCATAGAGCAGGAATATAAAGCACAGCTGTGTCTTAAGCAATGACCATTCGAATCCTGAGCACCTATACCTTTCTTTCATTTCACTTCTTCTGTTGGTTGTTTTCTCCAAATAAATCCAAAAACAACACCAACATTTTCACATGTTAATTTTGTTTCCTATTGTTTATTTAAGCTATTATGCTGTAATTGCATGTAGCATGTTTTAATACATGTAGATTAGTACTATAGGCATGTGTAGTGTGTATCATTGTTCTTTTGGTATTTTTTGTGACCTAAACCATGCAGTGAAAAAAAATGGTGGAGCCATAAAAATAAGTCTGGCAATTTAGTCTGACATGATCCAATAACTACCCCATTATTCCAATGCAAAACCTTTTCATACACATGGCCAATACGTCATCAAGTAAACAGAAAAGATGTACGTATAAGCTAGTGGTAATCGCGGCTGAGTCAAAGTGTGGAGGCGATGTCCATTACTGAGGAGCTTCAGGGATGCTGGAGATGAGAAAGGCATAATTCCTTAACGAGTCAATAAATTATAATAAACTGTTCCTTTGTATTTCTCTTTAACTCAAACTAGTTATATTGCCTTATCTATTTGTTATTTATCTACAAAACAGTCCACTTCAGTATTACGTACAGAAAAATGAACAACCATTTACCCCAGGATAAAGGAAAACTTCAAGTTTCCCAGAACTATTATTTAGCTCTAAACAATTTTGCAGTCTGTTCAGCTGTTCTTCTGATCTGGCAACGGCTTTTTTTCTTTCATTTTTAAGCAAACTTGATTTTAAAACAGATTCAAATTGAAACAGATTAGACCAGTAGCATTGTTATGGCAGTGACAGAATAGTTAAATGCATTTCAATTTATTTGTATTTCAAATGTAATGTTTGATTCTTTGTGAATTCATTTCCATTATCTTCCTGTGACTATGTTACGGTAACAAAGTCTTAGGTCTCAAACTCAATTCCTGGAGGGCCGCAGCTGCTGTTTTTTTCCAACAATTTCAAGAGACACCAGTATCTTCAAACAAGCCCAGTAGAGTTATTGAATGGAATCAGGTGTGTTCAATTAAGCCTGGATGGAAACTATGCAGGGCTGCCGATCTCCAAAAATTGAGTTTGTGGCCCCTTTTTTAGTTTATTACGCCTGAATTAGATTACAGTTGCTTCAATCAACATTTGAATTTACACATTTTAATTATTTAAGTATGCAAATATTGTAATTGTAAAAGGTTTGGTAAACCCTTAAAGGTGAAGCTGGACTTCTTTAGGGCACATGGAGAAACATACAGCCTTGTTGGATGTCCGACAAGGTGGAGCTAAAAATCCTGCCCATTTGTTGTAAAACAAAGTTGACTCGTTGGCTCTGCATGTTCTTAAAGTAATTTAAAAATGGTAAACTTTTTTGCTTGTACTTGACTTGAGTAAAGCTGCACAAAAGAAAGATGAGACATTTAACCGCACTCCTCCACTGCTCATGTTTATAGTATGCAACCAACACAATGCAATTATACAATAACCAACTAATGTGCTATTAGTAGATTATTTACGCAAGTAGAGCTTAATCCACAGCATTCTGTATCTTTTCAGCACTTCTCGTCTGTTTTTTACTTGAGAAATAAGTTCATCTAGAGGATCTCTCTCACCTGCTGTGTGCTTGAAAATATATAAATCTACATTTGAATTGGATCTCATTTGGGGTCCATTTCAAATGGGCTAAAGTAAATATACAGGCCTCTGTCTGCTCTAGTACTTGCCAAGTTTAATGATCTGAGTACACTAAATTCATCCTTTCCTCAGAAAAGATTTGTCTCTTGCTTGTCTGGGGTTTTATTCGGCACCTCCAGACCCAGTCCTCTCTTGGAACTCCTTGTTTTGTTGTAGAAACTCTTTAGACCGTTCATTAGGCCTTGTTTTATGTGTCTGCTTTTTGTTGCTAACAAGGTCTTTTCAAAAGACAAACTGTACAGTCATATACCGGAAGATGTGTTTGAGATGGTAATAAGATAGAGACACTCGAGCTGTGTGGTCTATGCTGCCTGCGTTCCAAATGTGCACTTCTGCAGCAGTGCAGATAATGAATGGCTTGTTGTATGGAGCAAGCATTAAATAGATAGTCCTGCTTTTTGTTGTCTTCTGGATTAAGAGAATGTGGATCGCTAAATCCACTATTGCTTTTTCCATCTGCCTTTTTTAACAAATTAAATTTCTTGGCTTTCAGATGAACTACAGTTGCAAGCTCAAAGCATGCTGGTGAACTTCAAGAAAATGGAATTTTCAGTAATGTGTTGTTTTTTTTTCCTAGTGACGAGCCGGCCTAAGCAACACAATCACTTATAAAGTATCTCTTTCTTTGCATGTATAATAGAGAATAGTTTGCTGTGTTTTCATCAAAATGAAATTGAATATGGTCTGGGTTCTAGTATTGGGTGTGTGCTGCCTACACGATATTCATTCCTAATTTGTGTTCTTGTGGTTTGTGAAGTGATTGAAGAGAAGCAGATTTTGGGATAAGGATGATGGGGATTCCATGTTTGAAAATGCTTCACCAATAACACAGTGCTCAGTTGTTTAAGTTTTGTTAAAGGAACAAATTAAATGTCTTCGTTTTCATTTAGGAGATCAGAGATAAAAGTGAACGAGTGAACAATTTAAATAAATGCAGCTCCACTTAAAGCAACCAATACATTTCGGTATTGTGAACAAATATAAAGAATTATCACTTAACCTTACACACTTTCCACATTTAACTCTGAAACATTGGCTCAATCTAGCCCTTCAGACATGAACTATTGTTTCTGCATTAGTAAAATGTTCTTCCCGTTAAGACTTGCACAATCTAATAATAACTATTATAGCATACATTTTTGTTAATTTCTGTGGACACCAGGATGTCCATAAAATATACAAAAAAAAACTATTCAAATGTTTTATATTGGAGGCGTCACGGAGGCACAGTGGGTAGCACACTCATCTCACAGCAAGAAGATCGGTGGTTCAAACCTCGGCTGGGTCGGTTGGCATTTCTGTGTGGAGTTTGCATGTTCTCCCCGTGATCGCGTGGGTTTTCTCCGGGTGCTCCATTTTCCCCACAAGTCCAAAGACATGCGGAATAAAGGGAACTGAGTAACAACAATTGTCCATAGTGTTAAGGTGTGAATGAGTGTGTGTGAATGTTTCCCAGCGATTGGTTGCGGCTGGAAGGGCATCCACCGCATAAAACATATGCCAGAGGAGTTGGTGGTTCATTCCGCTGTGGCGACCTCGAAAGGGAAAAAAACCGACATGAAAATGGATGGATGGATGGATGTTTCATATTGTGCTTGGAGAATAATTTGTGAGAAAATATTTATCTATGTATGGATTGTTTGAACTATCTTAATCCACATTCGGCCTGTATTAATTTATTCCACTGTAAGCCTTCACAAAAAGCACCTTTCACTTTACATAAATACTTTTTGATTGATTGAAATGCAATTGAAGACTTTTTACAAGTAAGACGTAAATACTTAATTTTTTTTCTCAAATTTTAATTACTTTAAACTTTGTTTTTCTTATGTAAATATTTTTGTATTTATTTAATTTTTATTTTATTTGATTTGTATTTAATGATATTTTAATAGACACATGGTCTGATTGGGTTAAGATTCATTATTTGATTGAATGTGTTTGTGAGTATTTTGCAACTTGAGCTTAAACCTTTTTTATCTTCAAATATTATTTTTTTTTGTGCTGAAAATCTGCTGTGGGGTATTAAATACGCTTAGTTTTCTTTTCTTTTCAAAGTTTGTTCACACATTTAATTTTATTTTTATTTTAACGTGCATTTAGATGACCTTTTTAAAGCACACATTGACATGTTAGGTACACAGTAAGATCAACATAACTGCATAACAAAGCAATTGGATTAGTTTATATCACAGCAAACTTGTTAAAACTAACAACCCTGTATAAAGACACTCTAGTTCGAAGCTAAAGTTTCATAAAGAAAATATGTCTGTAAAAAGTAGACACAGTCATTTTGATCGCCGGCCCATGTGTACGTGTCTAATAAGCACATTAGACTAAATCTTTCACAGATGGAAGCTATCTATTCTGTTCTAGAATGTGTATTCATGCATGTGTCTGTTTTTATCCTGTGCTATCAACTCAAGGCTGCTGGCACTACAGTTTGCGGCAAGTCTTGGATAGTGAGAAGAGATGCCTGTGTGTGCTGGTTGTCAAGGCAGCTCACTTTTCTCTAACCAGTGCCAGCAGACTGTGTGGTGGCACCACACTGGCTCACCAAACTGGCATCTTGCTTCAGACGAGCAGAGTGCCATGGGAATGGGACGAAAGTCAGGAATGGATTAGAGCCTGTTATTAATGACCCTCTTTGTCCTGTTGGGAGTTTGCGAGCTAAGTTTGGAAATAAATCAACCATGAAGTCTTTTTGGGGAAGAAAATGAAAAAGCAAAGATTGAGATGAACATGGATTGTGTTAGTTTAAACAAAAATGACAAATTCCTAAAAGTCAAATATTTAGTGGCTTACCATGGCTTTCTCAGTCAGACATTGAGACTGTTTTTATTTTGTTAATTCACATTTTTTTTTGTTTCTGTTTGAAAAACGAGTTTAAACTAGAAATTTCTGTCAAACATAAAAAATATTAATTTAACAAGGTTAAAGGTTTCTTTTTTAGTTCACATTTACGTTTTGCCTTGAAAAACAGCTGTTAATTTGAATGATGTCCTCCAATGAATCAAACCTTATTTCTTTATGCTTTACTTGGATACAATTGTGCTTGCTTTCATTAAATCGTGCATTTTTATCACCATTATCATTGACCCAATTTTCTTTACATGCTCAAGTGTTTAAAGATCTCATGCTAGACTTTCTAGATTCTGGAACCGTACTTTGTTTTGCTGTCAGGCTAATAGAGCTGTTTGATAGATGACTTTACTGGGTCCAGTACAATACATTAGCATTATTGACCAGCTCTTGGTGATCAAAAAACCATGTGCCCTCTTTTCAGCTTTTATTTAAATTGTCTAGTGTGCAGTTTTTTTATACTTGCAGCAAAAGAGAGAGTTTGATGAAACGCTATTTCATCACAGTTATTAATGTCAAATAATTGCATTAACTAAACGCAAAAAGCATTGGTTGTGGTACTGAAAATACATTTTGCTTCACATCAACTGGAGTGATTTTGCTCTCATTAGAGTAAAGTAGTTTTGAGGAGAAGTCATGCATTTAAAACAAGTGCCAACTGACTCCAAGGCTTGACCCTGATTATGTCACTCCCTCCCCGTACAGCTATACGGCAGCTCCTCCTCGTGACCCTTTTACCATAAATAGAACATCACATATTGATTTGGGGACCGGGTTCCTTCCTGACATGCTTTCACATTTCCCATTGACCTATTTGCCAACAGATCACTTTCTCTTGATTGCTGACTGCTGGTGTTTGTCAGGGAATCTGTTTTTTTTCTTTACAGTAATCATTTGTGACGCACTACTGACTTTACTAATGCAAAACCTCTGGTCCCATGACAACTCTGTTCCCAGGTTCCTCCTTCTCCATGTTCTTGTAAGACTTCCAAGTTCAATGTTTGAATGGCCTCTACTCACAGCAGCATATCAGATGACGTTCAAGGAGCTAAAGGAATTCTTTCTTTTGAGTGTGTGCTCTGGATGGGTGGAAAGGCACAGAATGCTTGTCAAATGAAGAGAAACGTTTGCCCAACGATTAAAAATATGTTTAAAGAGGAGTGAGCGTGCTTACTCAATGACTGCAAAAAACTGTTGAAGAATAAAAAGTTAACCCAATTGTAAGGATTCTTTTTTTATCATACATTTTAGATTTGCTGTAGCTACTTGCTTATGGGAAACATTATAATTGAAAATGACATTTTTTTAAGAGACACTTTTTTTTTTTTTTTTTTTTTTTTGAAACAAACAAAGTGGTATATTCTAGTCACAGATATAAAACCAATCTTGGTATCTTGTAAGCTAAAGGCCATACATCTGTCAGGGTTGTGTATGGGTTTTCCCCTTTTGGTTTTTATTCTAATCTAGTCTTCTTGTTTTTTATCATTATAGAGTTTTGTTTCTGTTTATTTATTTGCAGTTTGTAGATTCACTCCTTTCTTGTTCACTGTCTTGATTGTTTTCCACCTGTGTCTAATTATCCCGGTTCAGTTAAATTAAGTCACCTGTGTCTGTTCTCGTTTAGGTTAATTGTCTCCCTTTATAAGACCCCTTCTTCTTTTGTTCAGTGTTGCTGCATTGTTTGTCACATCTTTCTGGCTGTTAAATGTGTTTAAATCTTGCTGAAGTCTTTGTTCTATTTTAGTCTTATCATAGTCTTATCTGTTTGTCTGTTACTTTAGTTATTGGAGGTTTTCCCCCTCGTGGGTTATTTTGTGTTGTTACTTTCTGTTTTATAATAAAGCAACTGACCGAACCTCTGGCTGTCGTGCGTTTGGGTTCTGCTACTACCCTTGTCTTATAAGGATCGTGACATCACTCATTAATTGATTAAATCAAATGATTTAAACAAGATCCTGTCTCAGAATTTTTTTTACAGCCCACCTAGATGTTCATAAGGCAAAATGATGTGGTTGGCTATTATGCATTTTGATTGTTTTTCATTTTTATTAGACATCTGTTTTAACTGTGGAGCATGTTTTAAGCAATGTTTTAAGTATATTCATATGTATAGATTTTTAGAAACATATATCTAGTTTTAAGTAGCAAAATAAATCAAATCATAGGCACACAGCTGGAAATTATGTTTAAAAACAGATAAATAAAGAAAAGAAACTAGTTCAAACTAGTTTTAAGGACTCGTATTCCATTTTTCAGTGAAAAGCATTTAACAGTTTCCTTTTATAGAGCTAAACATATTTTTATTATAAATTTGCAATATAGTTGTTGGTTTAATTATCAAACATCTTCAGTGTAATCAATATAGCACACTCACTAAAATAAATCTTTTACTCAGTCACTTCTTTGCAGCTGAATGGCTCTTTCGCTGTTAATCATATAACAGCAGCCTGTGAGGAGTGAACGTCACGCAGTCATTGTGCACACACGTGTACTAATAAGAGAGATAGGCCCTCTTTGACCCAGTAGTATTTTTATTTATAGCAAGCAGCCACATGTTAATCTTCACAGAAACAACATGCTGTTGTTTACACAGAGATGGCTCAGTGCTTGCACATTTTTATTTAGACCTACTTGCTGTGTAAACCTGCACGAGTCTTTGCTTCAGAAGAGCTGTGTTAGCCCACATGTAAATGAACTGTAATTTTAGATGCATTTTGGAGGCAACCGCAGGTGAACTGAAATATATAATACACATTTATTTCAGTCACTAGTGGACCCATTCATGACCTATTCCGCTTGAGAGTGTGAGTTGTGGGAGGGGCAAGGAAACACATGTGTAGGTTGAATTACGTTAAAAATATATCGAAACGCAGTTAGCATAAATAGTATATAATAATTTTCTACTAGTTTGATTTTTATCTCAACTTTATTTAGACTTTAATATGATTATATAACTGCTTTTTTGAGATATGCAATTCACCAATTTACATCAAAAACCAACACAAACCTGTTACCAATCAGCAGAAGTTACCAAAATCTTATCAACACAATATTGGTCGAGGGGTGGGTTTGTTTTGTGAATATCCCCAGAGAAGTTTCATATCAATTTCATACTTTTTTTTTTACTTCATGGATGGAATAAAAAGTACTTTTATACTTCACCATTACTTTTTAATACAATAGTTTAACAGAAGAGAGAAGAGAATCAAAATGTAGTCGTCAGTTCTGGGACTGTGTGAATGTGATCTGACCCATGTAAAATGCAATGCTGGTGGTTTCAAATTAAATCAATTGACCATTCAAAAGCAAGTGAACACGGGTCATGGGTCAAGAGAGTTTGCAAGCATTTGTTCTAGCGAGCCGAGATAAAATCCATTTGTGATAATCCACATACAGACATCTTTGCATGTTTGGTTTCTCACCCTCGACATCTCAATTGCTCTCTGAGCTCACCCTTTTCATCAATCCAGTGTAGAATTTGCCAGAACCAGCAAAGACTGCTGAGGCTGCACAGTGTGAGTCATTTGCATAAGGTAAACAGTGACCAACTGGCTGTAGTTAAAATGAGCTGTCATGCAAGCATGTCTGAAGACTTTCAACAAGACCTCAGACTACATTTAATACTGTTTTTGTTTTAGATGATTTAGCCAGAGAAAAGACGGCAAATGAAACAAGTAATCGAGACAGCATCAAAGTACTAGCTGAGGCTCCTCGTGGTGGCCTTTAAGATGTGTTATTTTAACACTATAATTGAGATTTTGGCAGAGCAAACTTGAGGAAACAAATCAAGCTATGAGCATTAGGATGGTTATTGATATTCATTTAAATTTCAAAACTGTTCAGTTTAATTCAAGCGAATCCAAAACTTTCACTTCAATTTGTTTCTGTTCATTCCAATACTAGATCACTTTTCAGCCCCCTTGAAGACAAATAGTTTTACATTATAAAAGCTAGCACAAAGTGGTGATTCCAAACAAAGCGTTCTTCTAACTTCAGTTCATCTTTCAGCCTTTGAACCAAACCATCATTAGGGTAATGCAGTGTTTTCCTTGATAGCCGACACCCGGGAACTGTTGATATGGAGTGAGGGTTTTGAAGGTGATTGGCCGACCCATACAAAGCTGAAGTGCTGGTTAATTGAGCCTGTCTGGGCATGACCTGTAAGTTGTGCTGATAAGCAGGTATTTGACCCTTTGAGAGGCCCATGCTTTTTTGAACACTCTGGAAATAGACTCAATTAGCATGTTCAGCTGAAAACACCAAGTGTCTTCAGTGCAGGCTCATGTTTAATTTTTAGAATTCATCACGGTTGGTGTTCACTGTGGTCCTCGGAGGTCGTGGATGCGGTCAAAGTGAAGCACTGAGGCAAGGTACGGAAGGTTATTAGAGAAGAAACTAGTACAAATCTGAAATTATTGTAAATACGGAAAATTGTTAAATGGCCAATCAATTCGAGACACAACTTTTGGAAGGTGTTAGAACGCACTAATGCAATGTACACAGCTATATTAGAGTGGTTTAATTTCATAAATAGTTTTTCTACAAAACTCAAGTTAAATGGGTTCTAAATCACAAACTGTTTTCAACTGATCACATTATTGCTTCGCGATGTCCACTATTATCTGCTTGCACAAGTTGAATGCGAGATCGAAGCAATGCTCCTGAAGTACCAACACCCTCGCCTGTTTCAGGATGTATATCTCATTTTCTCACAGAAGAGCGGCAGTATGGTTGAATTACGTTGCTGTTTGTGTTTTGACCCCTCATATTTCTCGTTAGTTCAAGATTATCGGTTAATAATACAATATTAGTTTGTAATTGTTGTATAATATTATTTTTATTCCAATTTTTAAATAAAGTAAATAAAAAAAACAGGTTTGAAATCTTCCTATGTTTACATTAACTGAAATCCAATTTCAGTCCAATTTATTTAGCATTTTAACAAGAACCTCCATGCATGCACAAAGTGTTTACCACAGAACTCTAAAAACTAAATAACAAATTAAAAATGCAATGCAGTGGTTTTTGGTTTAACTTTCTGGGATCTGCTGCAACAAAAGAGTGCTCTCCAAAGTTCTAGTATTTCTACCTTGGAACAGTCAAAAGATTCTGGCTATCTTAGGCCAGGTTTGGACGTTAATATTTTAAAAGCTCATGTTCTTACTTAAACTGGAGCCAGACCATTTATTGATTTAAAAACAGACATTAAAATATGAAACTCCGATCTAAAACCAATTTAAAGAGAGTGGAGAGAACCCAAAAGTCTGGTGTGATGTGACTACAGTTACATTTGTGATTTGTGCAGGAATGTTCACCAGGTGAAGTAGATGCAATGTAGACATGTTTACTCCAAAAAACAATGTGCCGCTGCAGTCTAAACTGAGGACTTTTCTGGCTGAAGCTGAAAAGGCTACTTTTAACTTCTGAGTTTATCTGCTTGTCTGTTTTCAAGTATGTGTCCAGTTTTACTACTCAACCGGAACAAATATGGTACAAACATTTTAGCCAAATAGTTACGGCAAACTGGGAACAATATATTTCACAAATTTAAGTTTTAAATAAATATAAAAGTATGCTAACATATAACTGAAAACTTTGAAAAATATACAAATATGTTTTTTCATCATTAATCAGACCCGTTCGATATGTGTGTTTCTTGCAAAAGCTAAAGTTTACATCCTCTCCCAGACTTGATGGTTCTTAGCTAGAGTCAAATGTACCATGTCTAATTTATATTTGCTGATGCAATCTTTTGAAAGCCTCGTTGCTGTTTTTCAAGCTTTCTGTTTTACCCTGTCCTGGGGTTTCTCCTTGTATTGGCAGGCAGCCTCCCGAGGGCTATATCCTGGCTGGTCGTTTGCACCCTCAAAACCGAGCAGCATTCAACTGTCATGCCTTTTTCGCACCAGCAAGAAAGATCTTTGTTACGAAGTGTGTCCATCCAACCAACCCTGTCAGAGCTTGCAGCTTAATCCTGCTAGCTCTAGAAACCTTAGACTAATCCTGCAAGTTTCTCAGTCACAGTCGAACCTCAGAGGCTCCCATTACGCTTCGTTTAGATTAAGTGACCTTTTGCGGTTGCGATATGGGATTTTAAAGTCCTTTCGATGCCAGCAAGTGTGCATTTACGTCTATGTGAAAGTATATGTTGTACTTGGCATTTACCCAGTGTTTACTCAACTGCTCTTCCCCTTACTAAAATTCTTCAGCTGACCAATGAAGTGCGAAGAAATAAATATATCTATAGATATAAACCATATGTAAACACTCATTTCTCACAGCGTATATAAGTGACCTTTTGGCAAACTACTAGCACAAGCTCATATTTCAGTAATGAACAGTCAAAAAAAGCATTGGTTCTGCACCAGCCTGTGTAAATTTAACAGGTTTGTATTTTTTAGCTATGTAAGTTCAGCATTTGCCTGGTTTGCTTGCTATTTTTGATGATAGCTGACTGTTGGTATCAATCACTTAGTGTTCAGAATAATTCCCATAAAACATATTTTTATGCACATTGGATTGCATGGTGTTTTTCCGTGGGTTGTTTTAGGGGAGGGTGGCTTTGATTTTGGTGGATATCATGTTTAATGTGTGAAACTGTGTTTACAGTTTTGTTACATAACATGTGCACCTGTGTTCTCAAGCTTGCTTATCTGGAAAAAAATATTTTCTGGTGGGATTGTTGCAAACACAATTGAGTGTGAAAATATATTATACTGTTTTTTCATGAGATAGGGTCTCAGGGCAACCATAAACCAAACACGCATTATCTTTTCTAGGGAAAAAAAGGTCCCATATTTCATTCTGACATGAACTTTCTGAGAGGTCAGTTTTTACTCTGAGTGTGTGGTCCAGAAAGAATAAAAACATTTGCTCTTTTTGAGCCAAAACTTATGTTCCGTGAGCACTTGATATCATAAAATTGTATCTTTTTTTCTTTCTGATTATACCTATTCTCATAGCACATCTTTCTTTGGGTCAGAAGGACCTGAGACAACTTCCTAAGACTTTTAATTTGTTAAAAGTTGGGTATTGTCTCTTCCTCTATTGTAAGTTAATTTGCATACAAGCTTCTGATAAATACAAACTATTACATTTACATTTTGATAAATATTTATACACTATCTGTCAATCAAAAGTTTTATAAAAAAAATTCTGTCCTTTACTACACCTGATAAATATTTGAATAAGGAGTCCGAAGGGGTTTCACAGAGCTGCCAAAATGGTTTGTTTGTTTGAAAAAAAAAACCCTGTAGGGTTTGGTTAAAGCTAATAAATAACAATAATATTCATAGAAATTCATGATATTTATATAGTGCTGCTTTCAATCTGAATCCACCACCAGTGTGCACCATCCACCTGGATGATGTGACTGCCACTCCAAAACACTCACCACACCGGCTAATGGTAAAAACGAAACATAGGTAACCAATTAGAAATAACTTTACACTTAAATCATTTGGAAAAATAAAACATTTTACTGGGTTTCAGTTCATGTCTCTTGTTGTGAAAATGGATACTCAGTGATACTCTTTCCGCGTTTAATGTGTTTACACTCTAACTTGGACCTATTTGTTATGCTCAGTGTGTTCTACCAGTAAAGTGGTATGGAGAAAGTTTTCTTGTGGTTCATCCATGGGAATCCGCATGTCTGGTTGTAGGTGAACCGAGAGATAAATTCCAAATTTAGATGTAGCTATCATCTTTTAAAGAGATCTTTAAGGTTTTTTTTTTTATATATACAAGAGAAACAGAAAGGATGCAGGACCAGAACAAAAAAAAAAAAAACCTGCAGATAATACAAAGATGAGTATATATATTGTTTTCACTGTTACACAACATGTGATGGGCGTAAATTTAATATCTGATGTCCATGTATGCTCACATTTTTTGCATGTCATACTGCTGTGTACACATTTCTATAACCTGTAAGATAGCAATGTTCTTATTAAGTCTTCATATTCAATGCATAGTTAAAGTGAATTAAATACACATAATGTTAGGTCATCTAATTGCCACGACACCCCTCATCAGCAAGTGTGCATGCCTAATCTCACTTCACTTTTAAAAGAGTAACACCTGATGGTCTTGGGTTGAAGCATTAACTGTAACATATATTATTTTTTTTACATTTGTTTTGAGCTTCACAACTCATCCTTAACTGACCTTTTCTATTACTATTAGTATTCAAGGTGTTTATATTAATTACACTACACACTCTATAAAGCCCATCATTAATTTGTGAAGGCAAAGTATTTTGGTGTTTTTAAAACTTTTTGTAGTAAATTAAAGGATTCATTTGTAATGATTTTTGTGTATGTTATTTTCTTAAGTAGCGGTTGAAGGTTAATTTCTATAATTTTATTCACATTAATTAAACAATAATATAAATTCCAGCTTCTTCAAAAATAATTTACCCAGTCTTTATGTAATAGCCATCCTCATGCCATGGATATTCCATTGTTCTCAAAGGGCCAGTTGGCCAAATTTGAAGAAGACTGCAAATAGTAGTTTAGCACCCCATCACCATAGCAACAGTGAGCACTACTCATCCCCCCTGTACACCTCGTGCTGTTCTGGCCCCTTCTCCATACAAGCGGAGCTGCTTAATTTCCCTGACCCCCAAGGTCTGCCTTTAACAGGCTCCATTGATTGGTACAAATGCGCTAGTACAGAGCTGGCCCCAGAACCTCTGTAACAGGGTTAAGCAGACCATGGTTAAAGGGAAGACATTTTGGGGCGCGTACAACACCAGCAAGCAGTAATTTTTTCACTCTCTCTCTCTCACACTTAAACATCAATTATTGGGTAATTAATTGTTACAATGCAAATAACCTCTCTTTGACATGACGAATAATGCTTTCAACCCCTTACTGACAACCATTAAACCCTTCAAATGGGTCGACTGTGAACAATACTGACCAAGGAAAATCCAGGTGTTGATGCCTCAGGGCTGCACACACTAAATGTGGGATATTGACTGGTTTTGACTAAAGGGTTTCTGCTTTAAGTCAGTATCTAGGAAAGCTTTGTGTGTAGGAAAGCTGTTTCTTTTTGTATATAGTATAGACCAATGGATGGTTTTCATATTCCTTACTGTTTGAAAAAGATATTTTTGTCAATTTTGATTGCAGTTTTCCAAACTAACTCGATTATGTCTCCAGGACATACAAATTGCTCCGTACGTGTGTGTAGGGTACTTGTGCGTGGAGGTATTGTGCAGCTGTTGTTTTATCCAGATTGAACAGATAACAGAGGTCAGCCTCCCCAAAGGCTTATTAAACGTTTGGTCAGAGCTGATATAATCTTGCATAGATACCCTTCTGGGATTTGTAACCGAAACAAGATGGGAACTGAGAGAATACCACTAGACTTGCTCCGGTTGCAGTGCGTGGGTAAGTCTGCTATCCCGCATTCATATAACTACAAGAAGTGAACGCAACAGGATTGGACACCAGCTGCTATCCCGAGATCTTCTATCCCACAGTCATCCCCTCCTCTTCCTCTCCTGCTGTCTACAGTGACAGGGAACACACAGCTCCTTTATGCTACATGCCCATCATTTCACACCCCACCTTGAGGCCGCCACTGTCACTGGACTCAGCACAGACAGGCTCTGTCAATTAGACACTGCATCTGCCGGGCAACAATAGAACCCTCTCGTTTCCTGCCTGTCTCAGTGCCTGCCACTCTTCCTTTGCCTCTCAGTTTCGTTAACTCTCCATCTCGTTCTTTTTCATTTCGGCTTCTCATCAAGTGCCGACTCCCCACTTTGCAGCTATTATTTACTTGAGGAACAAACTGCCATGCTTTTAACTGAAGGCTTATTTGTGTTTGTATTGATTTTCAAATGCCTGGGTGAGTTTAAAGCATTAAGGAGAATGGCGTAATTTCACTAACTACGTCTTTTCTTTCAGAGATAAACACTGTCTTGGCATGAATGGATGCAAACCTACGTTTACAAAAACTAGGCCTGTTTACTACAGCCAGGCTGATTGTCTTTGTTCGGCTTTCACTTTTAGATACTACAACTCTCTCTCCCCACCAATCTTCATTTGATTTTGAAAACACCTTGGTTTTCAGCATAGTGCATCCACCCCCCTTTCCCATCCACCCCTTTTGAAAGAGGCATCTCACGCCTCTGACCAAAACATGCGATGCATTCACAACTAGGGAGGGCCCTGCTTGGCAACAGCTCGGGTTGCCCTGGCAACTTCACCGTCCTTGAGGAAAGGGCATGTTTTGAGTTTTGGGGCCAAGGTTCTGACGGGCGGAGTCAACCACATAAAACTTTATTATGTATCTCACCATTTTCATGTACCGTGCATAATTCTTTTGCTGGTTAATCATCCTAAAAGTCGATTTGGCCTTTGGGCTTATGAGATTTCATTTTATTTTGTGGTCGTTTGTATTTTTTGAAGAAAGTGACACAGAGTCATTAATTTCCATTCCAAAAAGGGATAAGACAGACAAACAGACAATGTATTAACACAATGCAGAATTATCCATTAGCCAAATCAGTGTGTTGTTGTACAAAACATAAAGAAAACATAACTGTGTTTCCAGTTAACATACTGTTATATGGTGCAGACCAGACCCAATTAGGTTATTTAACCAATTAATATAATTTCAGATAGAGCTTGTCTTATCATGCTTTCAGACCGAATGTGAATGAAGCCAAAAATGCTCTACCTGTACACTACATTTACATTGACATTTTTGCATTTAACTCGTGTCGTTCGTACTAGTAGTTTTATCAGCTGATCAACCATAGCAAGAATGAAATAGTGGGAAAACACCTGGATGGCCACTTGTCTATCCAGTAACAAGATGGGAACTGACAGAATACCAGTAGACTTGCTCCGGTTGCTCGTACATTTTTCCCTTTTTCACCTGGATGGCCACTTGACCATCTCAAATTCACTCGCTCCTCTCAAAAATGAACTTCTGCTCAACTCCTGTGGTGTGGAACTTTTTGCAGAGCTGAAAAAAATGGCAGACTTAATGCAAGACAAGAGGGGTTTGTTGTTGACATGATCGGTCTTGTTCCTCCATAGCCCCCAGAGATGCACACAGCTCGTTGAGTTTATTTGAATTGAACAGTAAAGCTTTTAATCTACCAGGTTTTCTGATTTCCCACTCACAGCCTTTCAAGCCAGATCCTTCTTGTCCTGTCTTTAAAAAATAGTCTGTAGAGTCATACATTTGTGGATGTTTGCACACAGCTTGCCCTCCATGTTCTTTTTAAATTTCTTCTCTCAAGAAAAAACACGTCACTACAAGAGAGAGCTCCTGATTGGTAGTTCGTGCCGTGTCCCTCTCATAACTTATCTGCTCTTGTCACCTGCACCGCACTGCACCAAACCAAACCACACATAGACTTGTAATATGTAATTCACTCACGCCTTCACTTTGAAGGCACAGTTGCAATTGGCCAGCTAATCAGATGGTTCCTCATTAACCTGTGGCTAATTCTGGATATAAGCACAAAAGCTACCCAGCAATCCAGCACTAAATCAATCTTCTGGTGGCCCAGGTCACTTCCTGATCACTTCCTGGTTTCTTTTGCGTTACTAGCCAATTATATAAAAAAGTGAAATTGTGAATTGTTAATATGACATGTTTGTCAAGGTTGTCATGAATCAACTTTGATTCTGAGACTGGCTTATTCTATTTTCATCAGTTTTTATTTGACCCTTTCAGAATAGTGTATGAATTCCTAATTGGTTGTACACAAACTGTTGAAAATAGAATAGCCCAGTGCAAAAATCATGAAAAGTAATCAAGTGATGAGCAGATAACATCATTGACCAGAGCTCTTGATTTCCCAGAGCTCACTTGTCTACCAGGCTTCATTTTGTCTTCCATCGAGCTGCTTTGCGTCACCCAAGATTTCCTCCTGGATGTCTTTACTGATCGCTGCTTTGGTGGATAGCTTGCTGTGATTGACAATCTTCTATTTAATGGAGATAAATGTGGCTGCTGAGGTTTGCCCCTCCCCAGCAATTTGAAGCAGGCTCCTGAGGGGGGGCGACAGAAAATGAGGGTTGTGGGGTAAGGATTTCTGTCATCCTAAAACGACACCTTTACTTTGACCCACCCTGTCTGCACAAAGCTGATCTTTCTATCTTTGTGTTTCTTAGCAGTCATTCCATGTTCCTGCAATTCATATGCTCAGAATGACAGGAAATTGTTCTTTATGTATAGCTCTAGAAAAGCATAGTCTTTGTTAGTCTGTTTGGATGTTTATGGTCCAGTTAACAGAACTAATCTTTTTGTCAAAATGCTTAATTTACCTTTTTTCTTAATTAAAAGCCAAATACATATGTGCTTACAGAAAGGTCTGCTATCAGATTTTCCCTCTTTCATTACAGTAAAGAATTAAATGCAGGGACAGCATTTCTGCTTTGTCCTTCTGCTCTCTTTGTCCTTTTTACCAAAACACACTTTCTACTGCCAATACATTAAATCGATCTATGTTTAGAGAATCCTCCTGCTAATTGATCTTTTCAAAATTGACATTGACAAAGTTTTTGAACACTTAATACATCTTAATATACTTGATTTTTATTCATTTGAGACACATATATTCAATATTTAACATTTATGTATAATACTGAAATACCATCCATTTGAATTATTATCACACCATTCGGAATGGTATCATTACAGCTTCATCAAAACTTTTATTATCTGAACATGTCGATGCCTGATGAACTAAAGCATATACACGCAGGTGCAATTTATGGTGGTGTGCTTTATCAAAAGTAAAAACAAAGTATTCTTAATTTAGGGTTGGGGAAGGGCTGTTGGTTTTAGGCCAAGGTTAAGTTAAAGTTGAGAAACTTGCACAATACAATAATTAAAAATAAAGTGAAAGGCACTCTGCATCTAGTGGTTATAATTTGATTTTGATGACGAGATCTACTGGAAATTCAAAATAGGTGCACTAGGTGCCTATTTAACCATATTTATACTGTAACAACTGATAAAGGCCATTAAATGTCACGATAACGTTTTTAAAAGTATTTAAGCTGGCTTTACAAAGCTTTCTTAATCGTTTACCAAAAATAAATAAAATGGAATTCTTACAGCACAATATAGTACAGTGGGTTGTCATTTCTGATCTATTCTAATTAAAATTCTAATTTGCACCACAGTCTTCTGAAGATTTTGGGGGATGGTTTCCTCTGAGCTGAAATAGATTTTACCTACTTTTTTTCTTCCCTCTCTGGGCTTGTTTATTGACTGCAACATGTGGGGACCAGGCATTGATCTAAAATGTGAGGCATGCGTGTTAGACGTATGCATATTTCACCGACACTAACACACATACGCTTCGCTCACCCATGTATGCACATTCCAGCTGTTGCCGGCACTTTTCCCAGGTGCCACACACATTTCCCTGTAATCTCTCTCTCCACACACATACTGCATCGGTGCTCTTAATTTGTGGTGGTGGCGCCTGCTGGGCGGATTTGAGCTACAGATCCTGTCTAAAGACAACTCCAACAACTGCATAGGGGCTGAGATAGACACACACAGTCAAACGGATCCCCTTTTTTCAGAGAGGTTTGGACGTGTATGTCAGGATTTCATGCACATTATAGCATGCAAACTTTTGAAAGTCTCATAAAGCTGAAGGCAGGCATCTTTCCTTTTTCTATTGTCATGGTTTAAATCTCTGAAAGTTTCAGAAGTGTCCATTTGTTAACCTCTTGTTTTCTAATATGTAGCTACTATATATATATATATATATATATATATATATATATATATATATATATATATATATATATATATATATATATATATATATATAGTTTATTATATACAACATTACTTCTTGAGATGTTATTGCAATTCATCAATTAAACCAGATCAAATAAGTTTAAACCTCAGGCATCATTCTTGTTAAAACCCTTATTAATGTGTAATGTTTAAAAAAAGCTTTCTGTAAAACCTTGTGTATTACGATAGGAAGTATTTTTGCTTAAGTGAAATGAATAACGCAATGTTAGAGATTTTAGCTTTTTATTCAACAAAAAACCTGTGAGAGATTTTTTTAAATATGTTTATTCCCATTATTTATAATCCTTCCAATGATTGAACAAGAAATAATTACATTCTCAGTTGTAAATGCATCCAATCCCAGCACATCACATTCTTATAACCATCACAACTTTTTCCCCTCCTTTTTGATCATATAAAAAATCTTCCCATTTTCTTCACACTTTGTAAGGAAGACTATGTCATACTCATGGTTCTGTTTAAACAGTAACATCATTATCTGTTCTGAGTAATAAGAAGCACTCACTGATGGAGCTGAGGCATCATAGATGACCTTCAGAAGATCCTTGATGGTCTCATTAAGTTTCAAAACCATGGCCTGGTCCTTCACGAACAATCCAGGCTAGGTCAGCATGTTCCTATATGCTAATTGCATTAAACAAGAGGACTCAGGGACATACACATGTAATGTATGCCTATGTGGAGGGTTGAGCCGAATGCCAGTTGTCTAATTGCTTTCACACAGCCTTGATTGAATTATTTGGTCCGGCTTGAACCTTAATTGAATTCAGAGAACAAAGTCTGTTTCTCTCTCTCTTGAAGGCTGAACTTTATATTACCTTTTATCATATTGCTGTTTGAAAAGCAAGTTTCTGCAGAATTCAGACAAAACATGTTACACACTAGTCATCTTGTGAATATTTATTGGTGGTAAATTGTAAAGAAATAGTAGAAGAGTATGAAGTTACCTTACAGGCCATTTGTGTTCTGTATGTTTTTATTTATTTCAGACATCTAATTGCCTATTTATTTAGTGTAGCTGTCACTGAATGCACTGAGCTATTTTAGAACTCAGCATAATTATTATGAAATATGACTCTGGTTCTCTTTCGGTTCTCATCCTTCTTGATCTTCAAGCTACAGTTGATGTGATTATTTGTCATATTTTAACCACTCTTATTTATTTATTTTTTTTCCCCCAACATGCTCTAAATTAAACTATTTCGAGTCATACTTTGCTGACTGTTCCCATTTAGTCTGTATGCATGGTTGTATGTCTGGGGTTAGGTCTGTGCCCATTGGTGTCCCCCACGGCCCAGTCTTTGGCCCTCTACTTTTCAACATCTACCTCCTGTCAATGCCTGATTTACTCACTGTGGTCTCTTTATTATGTTTATGCAGAGGATTGCTCGAATGCTATTCATTTCTATTCAGGAGGGAGCCTTGACCTTGTCCATGCACATCTTTGATTCGAATTCATGACAAACACCTTCCTTTTCCTGAGTGGTCGCTAAACTAAAATCAGTTGGTTTGTCACTTGATGAAAAAAATGAGAGATCTATGTCTGATATTAATGAAAATCTAGTTAAATTAAAATATTGGGCTGATATATACTGATATTAATGCTGAGCAAATTATTCAGACCTTGTATTAACCACTAACAACATTTATTTCTTTCTCTGAAAGCTAATGCTAGGCTACACCGTATGCTGCATTTTTCTACTGCAAAAAAATATATAAGTTGTGTCTAGACAACTGAAATGCTCTCCTAGCTGCCATTTCAAAATTTGCCCTGGCAGGTTATAAAGTGCAGTAAATCCAGCTGCTTGAGACTTGACCAGGATCAGATCAGAGCACATCACAACAGTTCTGAAATCTTTCCATGGGCACCTGGATACCATGCATAGTTTAGAGATGTTGCTTACTTTTAAAACAATTCATGATCAGTGTACTGCATACACCCCAAATTGTTGCCTATGATCCATGCAATCACTGTTGCTAACAGTTCCTTTTACACCATGGGTAACAGGGCTTTCTTTGTTTATAAACCCACACTGGGGAGAGGGACACCAACTATTTACAATTCACATTCTAATCCTCTCTAAAAACTTCATATATTAAACAATTGATTTTACAAGTTGATCACTTTATTGTTGTCTTTTAACCTTTGTTAATTGATTTATTGTTAACTGTTTATACAACTTTGAGGTTTTATTTTATCAGTGCTGTTTAAACGAAGTTGTATTGATTTTTTGCAATATGAGCATCCATGCTCATTTTAAAACTGAATACATTATGTGGGGTTGTTTCTGGTTGTATCAAATGTTTAACATCACATTTCATCATTTTAAATGACATTAATCATTAGATTAACATAAGTTCGGGAGAAGCTTGGCTGATAATTAACTAATCATATGGTCCCACCTACCTATATTATCTCCAGCATATAAGACACGACCAAGAAGCTAAAATCTACATCATGCAAGCTATCCCTCCTTCCACCCCTTCGTCAATCAACAAACATGTTTCACTTCTCACTTTGTGTAAGACGGTCTACTCCTTGTTTAAACTGCGGTAATAGTTGGAAATCTAAAGGGCGAGTATTCTCCGGGCCCAGGTTGTTCAGCGGACAACACTTGGACAATTTGCATAGTACGCTTCTCCATTTCTCGCCAACCATGCTTGCGATACTAGGCAATTATGAGCAGAAGGAACTTGTGAAACACATTGAGAAGACTTCTCTTATTTAAATACAGGTTAAAGCTCCCCTAAAGCACCGTCAGGCGAGCTGTAACAAACACTAATCTATTTTACACACTGCTCCCCTTAGTCACAATAGGGCTCCCTCATCCATACAGAAAACCCCTCTGACTCTGCCTCATTTCCCTGCTTTCAGCATATTTTTTTGCTGCGCAAACAGAACAGAGCATCCCTTGGTTCTACGCCTTTCTGTTTTCCTTTGCATGCGTCTGTCCTCACATACACACACAGCCCTCACCCACATTCACACACCTCTGTCCCTGGTCTCTCTTTAATGTAGCCTTCATTAAATGCAGTACTTTCAAGGCAGCTTTAGAGTGGCTGAATAGACAGACAGCGTGAAAGGGAGGAGGGCTTGTCAGCACTGCAGTCACCCCAGACAAAGGGGCCTTTTAGCTCTGGCTGGGAATGAAGGACATGTGACTGTATGTTTTGGTTGGTGTACACAAATGTGCATAGCATGTTCACATGAGCTGTCGGATTGTTTGTATTTTTCCTATACAGTGTATGACTGACTAAAGAAGCTTTAGCCGTTTCAAACAACTAACAGATTTCATTGAAAATTCTACTAAAAGCCCAGGCCGCCATGATGAAAATGTCAACCCAAACTGCTTTGCTGTTTGCTCTTTACCGGCTTCTCAGGTGGACGCAGCTGGAGGACCCATATCCGTTTTTACATTTAGTGCACACCATCATGTGTGCGCTACCAATCTGTCCTTGAACACGCATGCACGCAGCTATATGCATGAACGACTCTCTCTTTAGCACATATATAAATCAGATTGGATGGAAATGCTCTGGCAAGCTTTGAAATCACCAGCAAATTACCTGTAATAAAACAAGACTAGCGTTCTGGCACCCTTCACTGTTGGATTTCTGTCGCAGAGTCAACTGAGCCTTGCGTTAAACTACAGTTACCTTCTTCCAGAGTCTCACCAGAGTGCTGGTGAGACTATAAACACAAGCAAGATGGGATCTGAATGAACTCCAGGAGGTTTGAGGTTGTTGATTCTCACTGTAGTTACTGAAATTGTACAACTCAATTCTTAACAGCAGGCCTTAAACTTAATTGATGTGACCTGGTTTACGTTCTGTTTTATGGAGTTATGGTAACTTTGCTTTCAAATCCTTTGTATAACATAGAAAATTAGGGGATGATAGAAAAAGTTTTTTTGAGTCGGGCCTACTGTACTGCACAATAGTGCAATTTCCTCACGTAATTAAATGAAACCAACTTCACATATTTCAAACAGAAACATGTTTAGCTCAGATTGTTATATTGTTGAATGTTGACTAGGTTGATGGGAACTGAAGAAACAAGCACATTTTCCTACAATTTTCCCACAGTTTTCTACAAACTCTTGCCATTGGCTGCCTGTTTGTTGTTAATGTATTCGTCACTGTATTAATACTACGAGACCATGCATTTTGATTGAATTGCATACACAAAAATTAGATTTGGTTCATGCATTTCCACTTTTTATTTTATTATGGTGTATTATTTGTGGAAGAAAACTAAATTTAGATTTTAGTATAAACATGTCTAATCTTGCTAAAAAATACTTAGCAATTTAGAATCTGATTATTTCATTCAAATGTTTTCTGAATTAGTCATTTGCAGTTGTAACCTTGTTACATGTGTAAAATCAGAGACTTTTCTTTACTGTTTTCTTAATTTATTATTACTATAACCATACCTGCTCATCATTCATATTTATTTATATTTATATATATATATATCAATCAACTAAAGCACTATTGACATACGGCAATATGACAATACGACATATGACATAATATGACATGACTTTAAATAAATTTGTATGTGATAGTCACAAGACTTGCACAATCATTACCATAGACGTTTCCTAGATACCTACACTTTGTTGATTCTATAACAGTACACTTGGTTTTGACAGATACAAAAAGCTGAGATATTTTCCCCATATATGACAGTTTTTTTTATGACAAATTTTGGATTCAAGCTGTATCAAAGCCCTGATGTGCTTTTTAATCAGGCTTTCCATCATCCCTGAGGCTGCAGCTGACACTGTTTTTCTCTTCATCCTCAAATCGCATTCCTCCACACGGGGTAGATGTGCAAGCTGAGTCGTACGCTTCAACAGTTATGTTTTGCACTGTGCCCATTCTTTCAGCACGGCTGACACTATTTCCATTGGTTGGATGGAACCATCTGGAAGCAAGTAGGGAGACATGCAGGGTCATGCCCAGACGGCAAGTGGTAGAGTCAGGCATGGATACTCGGTGCCTTCCTCGCCCTTTTTTCAGCAATATGACTTCTTACTAGGAGACTGGCAGAGTATGCAGTAATAGAATCTGGTCCTCTTATTTTTGTTTTTTTTTTTTAGGGAAGGAGACAATTTTCCTATCACTATTTAGCATTCATTAGTCTGTGTAAGGTCAGGTGTTCAAAATTTTTTGTGCCAAAGACAATAAATAGATATTTGTCTGAACTATTTAGAAAAAAAAATCCTTTTATTATAATTGTTTTAAATTATGTTCATAAATCATGCAATTTGCAAGTAGTCAAATAATTTGCGCAATGGGAAATAATTGTGGAAAGGTCAAACATTTTGAGGTGCACCTGCTGATGTTTCCGTACAGTCATGAAACTCTTGTGGTGTGTTTTTTCTCAGAGCCAGTGCTTAGGATTGAGGTTTGAAATCACCCAAAACGCAAACGACCCTACATTTTCTACAAGTTTGATTTTGTTCTGACAGGGCCTTAACTGAACACCTTTTTTTCTCTTTCTTTTTTAAATGTAAGAGAAATATTGCATATGTTAACTAAAGTCATTAGCGACATTCAAATGTTTCTCTATTATTAGAGGTTTGCAAAAGATATCTTTATATTGCAAGGCATAATAAGGACATATTTAACTTTAATATATATATATACACACATACATTGGCATGAAGTAACACTTTTATTTGTAATAGTATTTAACAATAGTAATGGTAACAGTAAGTACTGTAATTGTTAGTTTTTTTTTTCATTAAATTTTTTGTTAAGAAGTTATGTTTTTAAAACTTCTACTTCTACTGTACACTATTAAAGATTAAATTCAGTCACAAATCTTTTTTCCTGGATAGTTAATTTATTCAACTGAAATGTGAGTTTTATGATAATTATTTTACCCTTTGTTGCATGACTTTTTCGAATAACAAGTGAGCTTATTATTATTATTATTATTATTATTTCAAATAAATAATAAAAATGTATTGATTTTGTTAGAATCTTTCCTTTCTTAGTGTGTTCTCTCTCTTTGATGTCTTTCCACTCAAGTCTGTTTTCCTTCACTGTTTTATCCAAAACCTTGACGCTTTGCAGTTGTGCATGTCTTGGTGATTCAGTGACACTTTCTCAGACACACAAGCATCGTGTTTCATTTTAAACATTTGCCATAAATCATATGCAAAGCAAAACATGTCACAGCTAATATTAAACTGAAGTACTATCACTTCCACATTGTCCAATTGTTCAATCCAAGAGTTATACCGATCATTCTAGGTTCATTCTAGGATAGTTAATAATGTTTGTGTGTGTGGCATACATGACGTGTCAGTTTCCTTCTGGAGGCTCACAGAAAACTTTCAGCTGATTTTGGGAAAACTTAAGTTTGCTTAAACTTTTCACAAGGATAAACTGCATCTGTGTTTGTGGAATTAAAGAATGGTGCGAATGTGTTGAGTGAAATGAGGTAATGTTAAAAGCATGTTTTTATGTCCATTTATGGCAGTCCAAAGTATTTTTGGATTCTGAGCCAGGTCTATGTATTGCCAGAGTGTTGAAATAAGATCAGCGTAGACAGTCCGGTGAAAGCAGGTGAGGTGTAATGGGAAATAGCAACCTTTCTGTCAGAAACATTTCACAGAACTAACAAACCCCCCTTTAATGACCACTGGGCACTAGTTAGCCTTTGCCCTCTGTAATTGAGCTGTGAGAATGTGATCTCAGCAGATGTACAGTCAGGCTCTTTTGTGCATTTAAGAGCATGGCTGAACTATGACTCGAGTTGCTTTCTCCAAATAAAGCCGTTGACAGACTTTTTCCTTGGCCAGTCTGCTGCACAAATCCATGCCTTGATTGCCAGCTTAGACTATAGAGGCCGAAGCGTCTGTTCTTTATTGCTTTGCAGCTCCATTAAAAGGGTTCAGATATTGAAGGTGTGTTCAAATCATCTGGCGTGGAAGCGAGGTAACCCAGGGTGATGGGTGGTTTTTCAAATTTGACGGACCGAGGCGACCGCCTCTTCCAGATGTGCGTGTATGTGAATTGTGCTAGGGTTTTATTCTCTTGCTCTCAGGGTTGGGTCAGTATCAGGCCAAGAGTTTGTCAAGCTTCACATCCATCAGGAAGTAATTTGTTTATTTGTCATGAAAAAAAGTATCAAAATTTGGAAAAGTTTCCCTATGTCTGAAAAGCCTCAAGGGGATTTCAGCCAGGCACACATGAAAACACTCTCCTGCTCTCTGGGAGAGTACTGATCATTAAGAACAAACATGTTCAGGAAAGCCAAGATGCCGTTGCTCTGTTTCTCCTTTTTTTCATGCCGATGTTAAAACTTTTAATGACATTTATTTTTGCACAGAAATGAAGTAATTTCATTAAACATTTTACTAGTTGAAATCCTCTTTAGGCTTTTCAGACATAATTAAACTTTTTCAAAGTTTGATACTTTTTTCATAACAAGTAAACAAATTACTTCCTAAAGGATGTGAAGCTTGACAAGCTCTTGAACTAATACTGACCCAACCCTGAGCACAAAAAATAATTAAAAAAAGAAGCAAAATTCACATACATACAGAAATCAAATGTATTTGAAATTTATTTTATTTTATATGTTGAAATAAAAAGTAGTAAACTAGTTGACTTGCTTAGTTTTACAACACTTTTGAGTGTTTTCTCAAAATAATCTGGAAAGCCTTAACGATTACAATTTATGACCATGAAGGATGTTTCTGTTTTACTTTGGTGGCTCCAGCTTGTGGAATTCATGCAATATTGAAAAGTACCTTTTAGCACTCTTCATTCCTCCTCTCTATCTCTGTTTCAGCATGTCCTTCGGGGTTCTTCAAGACTGCGCAGGGTGATGAAAAATGCCTGCAGTGTCCAATCAACAGCCGCACAACCAACGACGGAGCCACCAACTGTGTTTGCCGAAATGGATATTACCGCACAGACTCGGACCCCCTAGAGATGCCCTGTACAAGTGTGTGCTCTCTACTTTATCTGCATGAAAAGCCTTCTTTCATGGTGTGGTTAACAGTGTCAGTTTCAGTGTTACTCAGAATGATCAAAATTAACATTTTGTTTTAGGATTTTCTCTTTGAAGACTCTCTTAGCTTCTGCACTTATTCAAATCTCATTGACATATTCTGGACTCTTAAGTTGAAAAATTTTAATTATTAAAAAAATGTTGAACAATAAAAAAGTGAATTATATAATCTTTACAAAAAACAACAACTTTATGCCATAGCATTTTTTAAGTTTTGTGAACACGCATATTTTCAAAAATAAAAGAAATAAACATTTAGCTAAATATAGTTTACCACAATATGTATTTACAATGGTTTGGGGTCAGGTGCAACATAAAAAAATGCTCATATGAGTGGATATTGAAAGTGAATTAAAGATAAGTGGGTACAAAAATAAAGTGGGGACATACCTCATGTGAGTGTAAGGACAAATTTAAAATAATAATTTATATTTTTTATGCAGTCTATGTTTGTTGCAAGTTAAAAAAAAAGCATTCGACTTTAACAAAACACAAATTCTTTTGAAAAAAAAGTGTTGACCCTAACTCTTTTAACCTGAATGTATTATATGGGTGTTCACCTAATTACTCTGAATTGTACTATATAATTATTTTTCTTTTTATTTTTTACAATTATTCCACAATTAAGATGTTATTCAGCCTGACATGATAGGATAAATAAGAAGTGTTGTAAATGTATTTATAACCAGATTTTTTGAGGATGCAGTAAACAATTTTTAGGATGCGCTTTTTAATTTAAATTAATACAAATATTGTATCTAGTATAAACATTATGCTAAGTATCATATTCACTGTTCATACACCACACCTCTATTTCATCTCAAACAGAAAGCAAGTTTTGCTCCTCATTACCACTGACTTCAGATCAGGCCAGAGATTGCCAACCCTGTGGCCTTATTATCAAAAATGAAGATGGAGAAAAAGAGGCAGCTTCCTGTGCTGTTGTGAGTGGCATGTTTTTGTCTCTCCCTGAAAGAGGCGAGATGGAACAGAGAAGAAAGAAAGACAGAGTTTTTTACAAAAGCCTGCGCCTGGGAGGAGAGCAGCTGTTGTGAATGAGAGTGCTGAATTGTGTCGCGGAGTTGAAGCTCACTGGGCCTTGGCTTGATTAAAGAGAGGAAACGGCAGCCTTTACCGCCCGCTAACCTGGGAATGGGATGTTTGCAAACTATATTGCGTGCGACAGACGTACTTTCAAGACGTCTTAATGGCTCACAACTGTAAATAAGTAATCAATTGGTGTATTTAGTTTTTTTTGTGGGCTCTTTTAAAAGGGCAAAGGCAGCGGGTTGTTCACCGCTCAAAGAGATCCCAAGGTAATTGGGAACACATTTATGATGAAGATAAGCACAGGGTATTGTTTTCAAATCAGAATCAGATCTCAAAGGTGTGAATGTTTTGGTGGTGTACAGGTCCTTTAATTGGCTATGCATGCTAAGGATTTATACAAGCTCAGGAAAAGTGAAGAAACGCTGTTTGGCTAGATACAAGTGGGCTATTTTTACTAATTTTGTCATTGCTAACGCAAGAGGTCTGTGCAAGTGATTTGGTTTCCGCTCAGTCCAGAAAGATATTTAAATCATGATTATGTATCTTTTGTTATAATCTGAAATTATACAGGAACACCTAATACATAATTTTCATGAACAACAAATGTTTTGTCCTTTCAGAAATTTTCAGAAACAAATAATTTTATAGATTCAATATATAGATACTGCAGTATATTTAATGGTTTTGGCTTACGTATGATTGAATCAAAATTCAGTGTCTCTGAAGCCTAAAATACTTTTAGTCATGTGGTAAAAAGGCACCCTAATTGTTTTTGTCACTTTTACAAGCATATAATAGCCTGCAGCAGGCCCTAATTTATATTTAAATCATGCTTTTGTTTGACTCATCTGAAATCATACAAAATGTATGTATACATCATTTTTTTTATCTTGTCTCAAAATATCTTTACTTTTTACACGTTTATATAAGTTGATAATATGAGATATACTTGGTAAAAATTTTGTGTTGCTTAAAATGAAGCCTCAGTCAAAAAAGTTCATTATAAATATCAGACCAAAGTTAAAGACACCTTCAAAGGTTTAATTATAATCAGAATAATCATTTAAAGGAGATAGCTTTGTGAAATGTTGACTTTTTTCATTAGAATGTGTAATTTATTAAATTTTAGTTAATACATAAATCTAAAACAAACCTAAAATACTGGCAAATTTTAAAATAAAGGATGATTATAATAGAATACCACAACTTTGAAAATTGAGAACTCTACAAAGAAGAAAAGGAGAGCTAAATAATTTCTGTTGTCGAAGTTCTGAAGTCTCATTTGATTGAAAAAAAAGTACTCTTGACATTGATTCATTACCCAAGGTTTCATCATGTTTCTTTGAATAAATACAGTTGTACTATTTTTAATCACCCTGTATAAACATAACTGTAACTTGTTTTATTGAAAATATAGTATCTTACTCTAAATATACACTATTTACAGTTTTGAACTTTAATCAACCAGAAAATAAAGCAAATTATCTTGTCATGTTGTTTTTCCAGCTGTTCCATCAGCCCCTCAAAACGTCATCTCTAGTGTAAACGAGACTTCCCTGATGCTGGAGTGGAATTCTCCTCGAGAAACCGGTGGACGAGAGGATGTGGTCTACAACATCATCTGCAAGAGCTGTGGAGGTGGTCGAGGAGGCTGCACGCGCTGTGGAGACAATGTGCAGTTCATCCCTCGACAGCTGGGCCTCACAGAGAACCGTGTCTTCATCGCTGACCTGCTTGCTCACACACAGTATACCTTTGAGATCCAGGCTGTTAACGGAGTGTCCGACCAAAGTCCCTACTCACCCCAGTATGCTGCCGTCAACATCACTACCAACCAAGCTGGTAAGTCCAGACCTTCTGCTGTTAGTGGCGCTTTTTTCGATCACCTTCCTTGAGCTCTTCATGGCTTGTGTTGTCCGCACATTCAACATTTATTAAATCCTATAGAAATCTTTGATTAGCGGTACTGATGTCATGGCCGCGTTAAGGTTCCACAGGCTTGTAACTTAAGGTTTAAATGTTTAGGATGTAGTTTTAATAATTTACATTTGTATTTACTTTTGCTAACCACACTACCATTGTGAGGTTGAGTTATGTTTCATTTAGTTGAGATTCCAAGTGTCAAGTTTCCAAGGTTTATTGCTACCTGCTACCTTTAGTTGTAAACCCTTTCTAAACTGTTTCTGAAAAAAATCAGTTCTACCTCTTACTAACCCTGAATGTGTTTAAAGTTTATTTGTACAGATCTGAATGCCACTAAATATCTATATAATCTATATTATATAATATCTATATAAACTAAATATCCTCTACCTCACAATTTTACCTTAATATTACATCCTGATTACACTCCTGGCTATCATTCCACCATGCCACCATGAGATTAGACATAATTCCCAGAAAACCGACGTGATGGATGTTGAATCAGACCCAAACCATAGTTGGCCAGATTTTTCAGAGCCTAGGATCTCTCAAGCCAATGAAGGATTTTAATGAAAAACAGCTTCTTGCCTCTGATTGTAGGATCGTACAATCAGACACTGCCACTGTGAAGGGAAAAGACGTCAGCTTTTTCCACTCATGCCATTGTGGTTTAGATTCCCATGTTCCAATTATTTGAGAAGGGCTGCTGAATTGATTTGTATTTTAAGTATATGACATGTGGCTGATCGTGCCAGATTGGCAGAGAGAGCTCTTATAGACTTGAACAAAAAAAACAAAAACATTGTTCACTGTTTCTCATTTCTGCTAGTCTCACATAGCCAAACCAACCAGCCAAACCAACCTTTTTTTGGTTAAGACCCACCCATAAGGCTGTTTGACTGACATGACAGACAACCAATCCTGTGTCGTTTCGCATAGTCATTTTTTCGGTGGCTGAAAATTTCACCACATCAACATCAACTGAAAAGTCTTTGAATTCAAGAGATAACACAAAGCTACAAGGAGAGAATACCAATCTTTTATAATCAAATCAAGGGGACCCAACGCAGGTAAAAATCATCTTCTCTCGATCGTAAGGCTGAATTTAGTTTATAGAGTGGGACGAAAACAAAACTGTCACTCACTTGTTTCGAAAATCCGGACTAATTCAACAGATCCTAACTTTAGGATTCTTGAGGTGCCTGCCATAAAAAAAGCATCAAACCCATCAGACCTTTAGCCAATGTTCAGTGTGTGTCAGGTCTGAGGCTGAGACTATATTTCTGCTGGTTAAATAATTACTATAAACCTGATTCAGGTTCAAATCCAAGTTTTCTTCTTGAAAACAATTTGTTGGTGAATCGGAAGGTGAACTTTAAACTCAGACACAACATCTAAAAGTTAATTAAATAATTATGTTTTTAAATCAGACAATAGACCCTATGTACGACCCACTGTAGACGTGTACATACGAGCTTTCATATATGAGTTGTGTGTTAACTTTAAGAAGCGATTGCGGGTAGGTGTTATTTTAGTCAGATTTTTAGTATTACCATTTCATTGTCCTATTTTATCTGAAATAAAATAAAAACATTCTAAAAGTTGTTAGTTCTTCCATCGTGAAGGTGCGATGTTGCTATACTGCTGTATCTCATTGTGTTATAATTATTTAAGGTTTTATATCATAATTTAGATCCATACTTTACCTCAAGATAAGGATACAAGAGTAAAATTCCATGTTGATCGCATTCATTGAAGCTAATGGGAAAAAGCTGCTTCTGGCACTGAACAAGTATTGATGAAAAACCGACATGGAACACGGAAGTCTATTCCCAAATACTTCATTTTTGGCACATTTTTAAAAAACATTTTCTATAGATTATTTAATTAAAAAGAATATATTATTGGGTGAGCATTTGATTTAAACACAGCATATGGTCATGTCTAGATTAGATTTGAAATTCCATATAAAACAAAAAAAGGGTCACTTGTACCTGTACTGTGCTCAGTTCAAAGGAATTATCTTGCATACACTCAGCCAGCTGCATAAATCCAGCAAAAGCACTGAAAAAAGAATGTGGTGTTAAACACTGACACTCAACCTGAAAAAGATACATATTCACTGAAGGCATACGAAGCAGTGATCGGAGGATTCGGAACCACTCTTGTAAACCCACTGAGACGTCCTGTAAAGACCTCAACTTTTTACATTCGCTCCCTCAACAGTTACACTAAGTGCACTTGAGACATTTAGGGGACTTGTGAATGTGTGTGAAGCTGCCATGAGATCTGAATGATGCTTCTTTGAACCAGAAATGACGGATGGGTTGAAAGCACGGGATTCGACCTGGCTCAATAGGATCTCTGAAACAAACGCCAGTGTTTTATGAGTCCACTTTTCTGCTTGGAGAACTGCCAAGAGTTTGTGCTGTTGTATACAAATATTACACCATTATCTGATTTTTCATTAAAAGGAAGCCATTATTTTCTAAAATAATTTAAGTCCTTGTTTATCTGGTGTATGTTTATACTATTATAAAGCTGTGTTGGATGAGAAACTATAAAGTTTAAAATAATTGATTATTACTTTTCTAGGATGATTCAATGGAACAATAAACTTTTGCACTTGTGCACTTGTTTTTGGTTGGGCTAGACTTCTGATATTATTTTATAGTCAGTTTATTTATTTAAATAAGGGTAACTGTGTAGCTGTGATATACATTTAGTATGACTTAACCTATTTCTTTGTAAATGTGTACATCTTTGTATTTGTCTCGGCTTTGCATGTTTTGTTTCCTCCAAAATAGTAATATCTTCTATTCCTTCATAACTATCATAATTCAGTGAATTTGTCCTTTTTAGTCAATGGTTAATTTTAAGCTTTTAGTTGAAACTGGTCAAATTAAAATTAATACATTAATGAATTGATTGATTTATTGATGTTGTTGTTTTTATTTCTTTGTTTATTTGTTTTATTTAAAGGGACCATAAACTGTAAAAAAGAATAATATCAATAATAGTAATAATAATAATAATAATAAATGGATACTAAACATTGTGTTAAACAGCAGGGATGAACTATAAAACCAAAAAATGTATTATGATGCAAATATTTTCACATGCAGTAGCTGAAACAACAATAAAAGTTGATATAATTTTAAAGTAAAGCTCATGTTTTTACAGCTAACAACAAAGATCTAGAGACAGGGTCTAGTGACTTCAGTCTGCTAAGTAAGTAATGCTGCTACTGTACACCATTTAAAACTGATTTAACTCCTAATCAGAGTCTGGCCAATTATTTTGACCTCAACCAATACATGCTCCCATTAGTGTCTAAGGTTTTTTTTTTTTTTTTGCATGAGTAAAGCATAGACTGTATATACCACGGACGTAACATACACGATATTTAGTATGACCAGGGAAACAAGCTAAAAATGGTCTTAGCCAAACATCACCTTCATCGAAGTGCATCACTTCTCGGTAAACAAATATGGGTCCAAAGAGGCTGGACAGATTTGATCTGTGCAGATCTGATTGGCTGGATGTTTACATTTTATATATCTTAAACAAACTTATTTAAAACTAATTCAGTCCCCTTAGAGTGTTCATGAAGGTCAAAACTATCATCTAAAAAAAAAAAAAACATTGCAGCACTAGGGGTATAAGCGTGTGTTTTTCAGCTACAAAGTTCTTCTGACCTCACCCCTTGCAGCTAGTCGAGGTACTACAGTTCAGAGAGCGGGTAAGCCCCTTGGCTTACACTTTGAAAGATTAAATTCAACAGCGTAACAAAAGTCAATATAGTGCACTGATTGTCCATGTAGGGCATTTGACTGTAAAGAGTTGCATGTGCATTATGTACATTTTCATAGATACATCTATATTTTCTCCATATGGTTTCACTCTCCGTTATCCCGCTCTAGCCCTTGCTGTCTTGGTTTTTGCAGTCCTACTGCTGGGACGTTCTGCCCCCACTCCGCCTGTCACTTTGGATTAACAGCCTCAGCTCTCCATCAGGGGGAGCTGTGAAAGTACTCACTCCCTCTCCCTGTTCACTGCACTGGCCCCTTGGGACAGCCTGCTGGGACTGAGGGGCCTGGGTCAGCCCGTCCAGGCCTTTAATTTAGTCTGGATTGGAGGGCTTTGGGGTTACATAAACATCTTGTCACACCTCATTAGCAAAGCAGGCTTCGAGCTTCCACCTTCACATTCATACTCACTTTAGTTTATGTGTAAGTTTTTGTCTGTATTTATATGAGAGTCCTACACGTTTATACGCCTCGCTGTTCAAAAGAGGAAAGAAGAAATAAACAAGAAAGCTACAAGTGATTGTCGTGAAAATTTTCTCACGTTGGGGTCCCCCTTTTTATTACTGAGGTTGGGTTCAAATTTTCGGACTATTGTTTCTCTCTCTCTCCAGAATAGAGTTAAATCATTACTTAAAAAGAAGAAGAATAGAAAACAAACTTTAAGGACAGGTTTGTACACCAGGCGTGAGTCTATTATGAGTGATACTCATACACCATATATCACTGGCTTAAACTGTCCTCTTGCATACTTATTAAAAGATGAACAATTCCAGACTATATTATAGGGAGAGTGTTATGATCTTGGTCTTGCAGAAATCTTGTAAATTATGATTAGAGAGCCCACAAAGTATCAGTTTGGCTCCGTCCTCTCCACTGACCAAGAACCCAGTTTGAGTAAATCTGCAGATAGTTTCTTTGGTTAATTTTTAAGGAGAAGTTATCTGTCTCAAAACTTTTCATTGTAAATAGGTATGCTCTGACTATAAAAGAAGAGTTATGAGTTTGTGTTTTTCTATAAATAAGTAAACATTACGTATTTAGTTGTTTGTGAGAACAAAACTCTGTGTATACTGTTATATGTAGTTTTACAGAAATGGATTTTGCACACAGAGAAGGAGATTTTTATCTGAAATATTCACACTATTAAAAATTAAATGGATCTCACAGACCTGACCTAACACAGCTGCCGAAAAAGTTATCTGTCTTAAAATAGTGGGTACTAGTTGTTGCTGGAAAGGGTTTTGAAACATGTTTTAAGCCCAGTTTATTGTTGAATGTAGAGGATCCGTGCTACTTGTTGCACATTCTCATATTCACATAACCCCTTTTTAACCCCTGAGCGAGGCTTGACACACACCTCTTCAAATTTGGAACTTCGTGGGACAGCAGACGCAGCTGATGTGGGCTACAACTTAGGCCTCTGATTGGTAGGAGTGGTGTGGAACCCATATTTTCACAATGCAGAGATGGACGATCATCAAGGTGGTGATTGAAGAAGCTCTAAAATATAATAATTTTCCTTGATAAGCTCAAGCTCCAACAAAATATACTGTTGCCAGCTGAAAGTTGGACCGCATTGAACTCTACACAGTACACAGTTGGTGCACTTACTACTACTTTACTACTTTACACCTTAAAGAACATTTAGTATACATGCTGTAGACGACATAAGGCTACACTCTGAAATCTCAAAACATGGAATGCACAGCTTTGACATTCCACCAAATTTGGATTAGTCCTGCAGTGCTATTTCATATAGACGATGACTGTAAAAACATCAACCAGAATGAGACTACTTTTAAATAATTTTGCAAACTCTTTTGTATTTCATGCATGTTTTAGTTTATTCAAGGCACCTTTTTATTGTCACCTGTGTTCATTTGTAAGTTGGTGTATATATGAACTCTACCAAACAAACAGTCGGTCTCTCTCTGGAGGACTGGTTCTCAAAATAGTCCTTTTAACTGTGTGCCTGTCATCCTGAAGTAAACTTTGTGTCTCTTGGGACCGTCCCACACCTCAGTAATATGGTGGTTTAACTCATCTTTCTCACCATGCAGTCTCAGGATCATGTTTTATTTCTTATTTTTTTTTCTTTTCTGGAAGACTCCAAAGGAGATCACAGAAACATTAGCTGCCACTGGAGACCATTCTTCCAAAAAAAGTGTTAAGCCTCCAACTGAAGTATGCTAGTTTTGAGCATGTAAAGTTTTCCTAAATACAGCTGCTGGAAAACAACAAACATTTCAGAACTCAGAATGCAATGATTTTTAGATATAAAGGTAAAGATAGATTTTTGGCAATTTCTGGAATTTTAAATACTGAAAACTACATTCTTATGTTCTTATGTCTTCTGTTTAAACAAATTATATGTGATGCGCCCTAAATATGAGCCCTGAAGCTTGGATGTTTGTGAACCAGTAGTCTTGAAAATAGTTAGCTGTCTTTGGTGAGTAAAATTTAAAGACTGCGAAAGTGAGATTATGGACAGAACAAGCTAGGAAACTGTATTGTTGCATTAACATTTTTTGTAAATAAAACAGGAATGTAATTATTTAAATACTTTTTAAATACTAAATTCTAATAATACTAAATAATAATAAATCTAATACCTGAATCGTATACTGCATTTTTATAAACTGTGTTCAATGATTACTCATCCCACCGCTAACAGCAGAGTTAAAGAGTTGACAAAAGAGATCAATAGCACAGTTGAAGATTAAATATAATAATTAACACAGCATCCTGTGATCAATAGCAGAGTTTCCAAGTCTGATGGCACTGTATTTGATGATGGAGTGAAGTGAAAGTGAATATTTCCATGCTCTTTGCAGCAGTAAAATCTAAATGTTAAAAATAGGTTAAAGATTATCTTCAAGCAGGATCACTTTGTGACCTGAATCACTTTTTGTAAATATTCGTAATAAATAAAGTTCTGATGTTGACTTAAAAAGTACTCCATTTTCACCACTATAACAAATGTGTGTGCAGTAATAATGATTACAATAATGATCAAAAAAGATCATATTTGTGGCAGTCTGGATGGGTTTTTTGGAAGTTCTTTTCTGTTTCACTTTCTGAAGTGATTCATCTTAATAACAGCATACTAGAAATAGTCACAACAGCATTTAGAAGACAACCACAATGTTTTATTGAGAGAAGGAAATTAGAAAGGTGTCCCTGAGCTCTGGAAAGCATATAGTACTGTGTCAGACAGCAGGAAACACAAAGAGTGCTTTTACCTTTTTCTTCTTCTTGCTTTTACTCATTTAGTCCCTGCAGCTCTGTATCATTGGGGCAAGTAAGGTTAATCGGTCATCAAATAAACCCATTCCAGGCCCTTCACTTTACTCCAAAACATACAACAGAGACAGGCATTTATCAGGGTATAGAAAGAAAATGTCCGGCTTGGTGCTGGGTCTCTCTCTTTTTGGGTGTTTTATTAGCAGTGTGGGATGTATCGCCTGCAATTTTTTACATTTTCCTACAGTGGAGAGGACTCGGGAAGTGGCACTTGAGAGGTCGTTCAGCGGCTCTCTTTCCATGAGTCGACAGAAATAGAGGCAAATATGCTCAGAGAGTTTTGTGCCTCTTTCCGTAAATGAATGAATGACAGTTCGGTAAGTTTGGAAAGAGCTGGTAGGTTGAGGTTGACATCTTTTGGAATTTTGTTTAGCATCTGTGTGTTATATAAGATTTACATGGTTTCAATGAATACAATTCCAGCAATAATTTAAAAATAGGGAATTAAGGAGAAAACATTGGTGAGTAATTTCTGTAATTAGACTTCAGGTGAGTTAATAAACAATAAAAGTAAACTAAATAAATGAATAAATATTTGAACAAAACTATTAAAATCTCAACCTCAAAATACAATGACGCATTCTGCCAAATTTATCCGTCATACCACTTTGAAACCCCATGAATAAATTGCATTCAATTGATGAAAATAGCTTTCTAAAATACAATACGCAAGCAGATGGTCACATTTTTATTCTGTTTCCAGTCTAACGCTCAGTTTGCACCTAACATAGCCGTCCATCGTGGCAAACTCCTGGCAGTATTAGCCCTCAGCCATTAGCTTTCAGCGTGAGAGTCTGGCAGAGCAGATAAACTGCTGACCCATATGCCGTTTCCTTCTGCCAGCGCACCCCGAACACTACCGCGCCGTTCAGCTTTATTCACTCCGGTTACTGTTTGTTTATTCATTTCATTAGCCCAAGGTGAACGCTACCACATGAGTCAGCCTCTACTTAATACCTGAGGAAATGAATTGGTGGCTTATCAGATGGGGAAATCATCGAAAGGCTGAATTACATTATGCAGAGTTGCGACTGGTGAGCTTGCTCGGGTGCTGTCGGGTGCTGCTGGAAGATTTATGACTTAATTATCTTCAGAATAGCCTTGGCGAACTCTGTCGGGCCACCCGAGACAGTGATGCCGTCGGCAGCCTCCAGAGGAAGCGGCAATTCAGAACAAGATGATTCTATTGCTGTGTAATGAGAAGTGAACACTTGTATTTTGTGACATGACCTTATTCCACAGCGAGTCGTTCAATACGGTGTTCAGGTTTTTTTTTTTTTCTTTTGTGAAATTTTCAGACTAATCTTGATTGCTACCTGTAATGCAGAAGGAACCGTGTACGAGTGTGTTTTCACCTCAAGCATGGATGTTTCCCTGTGAAAGCTGCCCTTTGCATACCGTGCATCACGAATGTAAAAGAAGGTGGTCAGTATGGGAGCACTCTGACAGAAGGTGGCAGAGAGGGCACATATGGAAGGTGCCAGCAGGGGTCAGGGGGCAGCCGGGCAGGAGGCTGGCTGGGACCCCAGGAGAAACGGCGAAGCCCAAAACTCGCCGCTCCCGTCCTTTCATATGCTGCTGCATACTAATCACATCAGCTGTCAGCGAGGCAAAGTGAGGGTGGCTTCATTTGCATTAACCAGGGAAAAGACCTTCATATGTATGCAAGACAGGCCACGCTCTGCCATGACCAGTGCATAAAATATCCATTTCATTATGGATGTGGACAGAAAGACATGACTTTACATGCACATTATTATTGTTGTATGCTGGAAATCTTGCCAATTACAATGATTAAGTCTTTGACAATTGAACAGTTCCCTCCAACAGCTGTAAATCCAATACAGGGGATGGTGTTTAAATCACTGTCACTTATCCAGGACTGCAATATTCACAAAGACTTATGCTGTAATCATTGTGGATTAACAAAATACAGCTAGTGACAGGTGCGAGAACTCAATTAGACAGGTTGATTGATTGCATGAGTTAGAAAAGCTTATTGTGTTGCTTTAAAATGTTTAAAATGGCTATGACTCATAATGGTCAACTGCTCGTTATTTAAACATGATGCTGAAATTCACATAAAATATGACACATTTGTTAATTGTGTTATTTTTTTGCATAAAATATGTAGGGGGGTGGTATTCAATTGAAAACTTGAGGTTTTACAGTTTTACATCATTTTTTAGTGACAGATGTTGCATTTCAGGGCATGGCCGAGAAGTTTCACTATGATAATGGTTGACAATGGAGCTGAAAACAAAGGAAAGTTAAGTAATGGAACTAGTTAAGTAATAGAACTAATACATATTTATTCTTTGTGATTCGAGGCGATTATGTGGCTTTAATTCAGTTAATTTCTGATTGGAACCAAAGATGACACTCTCGCCCATGCTTACTTTTGTTTTGATCAAATCCATTTTCTACGCAATCACACCTCACAGCGAGTTGAATTTTGTTCAAACACAGGACGGATAAAAATCACATTTTGTGAAAATGGAAAACAGAAAATAATTACCGTTGAAACATACACTCTGAACATAGCTTTTACTACTTTACTACTACTGCTCTGCTCTTTCATAGATGCTATTAATATTTGTCGTTGTTAAGCTAGTTTAATGCACAACTTGAAATCATGTGAGTAAATCAGCTCTAAATGATGCCTTGACCCAAATATGTCATAACAGCAACAGAAAACACACAAGCTGATATAATGTTTTCTCGCCTCTGTCAGACAAACAGGTTTTATGTTTAGATGTGATGTTTCAGCTTACATCTGCTTGTGATCATTAGATCTATCGAATGCAGAAACATGCATCAAATATTCTTTGACTACAGCGATGCAAGGTAAAAAACAAGAAATGCTAATACATGTCACAAGAAAGATTTTATTTGCCACAATTAGAGAGTTTGAAGAGAACTGAATGCATGAAGAGCGTCTTCATCATTTAAAATTGACTTTAAAATTGGCTGGTGCTGTGTATACAAGTGCATTACTGCTTCAATTTTTTCCAGTGCAGATGGTTTAAAGCTTGATGAACTAAAAGGGGCTGTACTACTTTATAGCACTGGAAACTCTGTGGAGACATAAAAACTTCAATGCAACACAGATGGGAAACAGAGGCGCTTGCCAGATGCACGGTTTCTCTACCTGTTTTAGGTCCTGCGACAAGCAAATGCATTTGTTTCTTTGCCTGTTTTTCTGCCTCCTTTGGAATGTGACAATGAATAATATTGAGTCAATACTTCCTCTCGCAAAGAAGAAGAATTGCAGTTGATGGTCCTTGAGCTTGGGAAGTTGCAGTTGGGATATTTTGCCGGTAAAAGGGCTCAGGAAGTTGACAGAGGTGGACGAAATTTATAAGCAATGACCTGAAAGGGCTACTTTTACCAACCTCACCAAATCATTCTTCTTCACCACAACACCGCTCCAAATGAGATCCACATGTCTTCCAAATGATTCAACAGAGAGCCAATGAGATTAAGAAAACATTCCACATCAATCAAACGTGTTACAATGATGATTAAGTCAAGGTTTTGGTTGCATTCTTTTGTTTGATACCCCTTATTTTTAACTCACTCAGACCGTATCAGCTGGGATTTGTTGTAGACTTACTGTTCCATTTCAATATTTCTGCTTTAAAGTGCATTTATTTGGAATCAATCACTTTAATGCAAGATAATTGAATAGCAAAAATAGATAATTTTTTTCTGAAACATGTACCACATTTTCTTGTAACAATATCTGCCTTTTTTCCTATTTTTTATTTTAACACTTGATTAGATCATTTTTTGTCGTTAAATATGTTTTTAGTATTTGTTTTTTAAAGATTCTTAACGTTTAGAGAGTGAAAAAGACTGAAAGTATGTTTTCTGATAAACTGTGTAGCTTCGCACTTTTATGTAATTGTTAGTTTTTGAGGAAAATTGCATGAGATTTTTAGTTGTTGCCATCTTCAGTTTGATCAAAATTTCAAATTGATCATGTCCTTATAAACATATAAATGCATCTGTTACACTTAGAAATAAAGCATTCCTTTTATGAACTTTCAAAAAGAGAGGAAAATTTCTAAGTCTTTTGTGACCCAGATTTAAAAGAACAGTCTACGTATATTCGGTTTCATGCCAGCACTTCAACGGATAAACAACCAATAAACTGTTTGGATTTGTTGGTAACAATAACCTCACTGTTTTTCCATCCAGCGTTCCTTTGGTTCTGGAACTGTTGAGTTGACACATATCCAAGTGTTATCTGTTCCTCATGCACTGAATTAAAAACAGATTAGTAGTAGACTGCAAGGCAAACCAACTTTTTTCTTTAATCTCAATTGTTTTTAAAAATGCATTTACTGCAAATCTAGCTAAGAAACCCATGAGCTTATTTATGCTGTTTTACTCCGCTACGTCCCATGATGCACCATAAAGAAAGTATTCCCTATCACTGGGAAGAGAATAAAGTTGTGCTTGTAATTAAGCTTCAGCTGGATAAACTTGTTTTGCACTATTTCATCGTCATAGCTGGGTAATGTATAGCAGTTTGGAAAAAAAAACGAGAAGGAATTTTGTTTTGTAATTTCACAGTAATTTACTAGTACGATGCACTATGCTAAAATAGCACCAACTTGCTTCTTCAAATTGCAAATGCAATATGGGGCAATACATTGATCGTTTATGGATTTATTTATTTAAAATTGCAGGTGCAGGTTCTTATGGGTTAATTACACTAATAATTGTTCGTGGAAAAAAACTATACAGAAATGTAGGATGGGGTATGAACAAAAATGAGAATGTCAAAAATGTTATAGCCATCATCAGTTGACAATAAAAAATTCATAGTTCATCACCAAAATACGGTTTGTTTTGTTATTGTGATATTGTGATTTATTTTGTGATTTGGCAAGATGTGCTACCTCTCAGTTTTTACCCATTTTTCGAAGATTATAGATGGCAACCTTTTGTAAGTCACTTCACTTTTTTAAAGTTGCTCTAGTTAAATTTTTGGCCACAAATGTACACACTGAACCTTTAATCAAAAGCTAAACTACCATGTTTGTAATGCCCTGTTAAGAAGGTCCAGTTAAAAATGATATATACTCTTCCAAGCTCTGGACTGAAGACTTCCTCAATCACCTTTGTTTTTTAAACAGATTTAATGCTCTGCTAAAAAAATATTTTTGGGCCCCTAAGAGTGTGAGCTTGGAAATAAGTCACTTAAGCGCTCCTTCAACCCCAGTAAGCTCAAACTGATGTCTCATCCAGCGATTTCTACAGAGAGGCCTTTTCACAGTGTGAAAAAACCTGTGTCTTAACAGGCCTGAGCCTCGGAGGTTACAAGAACCATAAATCCCAGCCCTTCCAAAGACCAACTGCTTCCTAGAGAATCTCCATTGAGATTCTGTGACCTGGCATGCCACACTCTAGTGCTTAATGGCTCTCAGGAACACCCTGGACTTTTACATCTCTGATGAATGGGTAGCATTCTTTTGTAGAGTTGTCAGGTTGGACATGTAGTACTGAACAGAGCCACTAATTTATGGCTTGAAACCCTTTTCCCTGTGATTTCTGAGCACCAGTTTTAAACAAGTTAAACCATTTTTTAATCTTGTGGTTTTCATGAGCAGAATTCACGCCTGGTTTGATTTGTTTTCTACACACCACAAATTTATTCAGCTTCCTACTGTGGAGAATATAAGATGAAAGCGAATTCAGACTAGATTATGTCACTCTAAAGAAGCCTGACCACTGAGGGAGGCTGAAAAAATGTGTTCCACTGCTCATTCTGCGACTATTTGAAGAGCAACGCATAATGTATCTTTTCTTCCCTTTTCAGCTCCTTCTACAGTGTCCATCATGCATCAGGTCAGTCGCACCATTGACAGCATCACAATCTCCTGGTCCCAGCCTGATCAGCCCAATGGTGTCATTCTGGACTACGAACTCCAGTATTATGAAAAGGTACTGCATCACATAAAACCTCTTGCATCTAGTAATCTATTCAATTGAATTAAATTCAAATGACCTTATCAATGCCCAAATGACAATTCAAAAGTGCATCAGGTAGCTTATTCGAATAATCAATCATATGCATGGTTGCATCTACTTTAAGAGCTACTACTGAGTCAAGTCAAAATAAAAGTAGACCAAAACACAGATAAAAGGTATAGTTGCAATTTTTTAAGAAAGGCTAAATTTTTTAATAAAAAATAATAATAACATTAATGTACATTACGTTTTCTAATTTTTTAAATAGTTTGGTATATAATGATAGAACGTCTCACAGCAAGAAGGTCGCTGGTTCGAGCCTCGGCTGAGTCGGTTGGCATTTCTGGAGTTTGCATGTTCTCCCCGTGATCGCGTGGGTTTTTCTCCGGGTGCTCCGGTTTCCCCACAAGTCCAAAGACATGCGGTATAAGTGAATTGAGTAAGAACGATTGTCCATAGTGTTAAAGTGTGAATGAGTGTGTGAATGTTTCCCAGCGATGGGTTACGGCTGGAAGGGCATCCGCTGCGTAAAAACCTATGCCAGAGAGTTGGCGGTTCATTCTGCTGTGGCGACCCCGAAAGGGCAGAAAGCCGACATGAAGATGAATGAATATAATGATAGAAAATGTTGTTAGTTTTAGTTTTAAGTCTTTGAATACTTGTGTTGTTAATGTATTTTTATAGTTCATATTAAATATGTGAAAGACACAAATGTGTTGCAACAAATAAACTTACAAAGTCATCTTCTTCTATGAATGCGTATGAATTATTATTAAAGCCATTTGGTTTGCTGCTCCAACTCACACATTTGCTACAAAACAGGGATTAACACTGGAAATACTAGTAATTGTAATATTTGACTGGTAATTGTACACTAGTAGTTGTACACTTGTAGTGAACATAATAAAGACTAGCCAAGAGTCTTAATCTGTGCACTATATACACTTTTATGGGTGTGAAATGAGAGTGTGTCCCAAATCATAATATACTTTAAAAAGTATCTCCGTGATGCCGTTGTGTGTCCTTTTTCCAGTTAGATTCTGAAGTGCAGATCGATGGACCCTTCATTCCCAATCTTCTTTGTTGAATAAAGGCATGAGTGCAGCTTTTTTGTCACATCTAACTGCGCTGTGATTTTTGTTTAACTGAAGGTTTCACCAGCTGTCAAACTTGTGTTTTTGCAAAAGGCACTCGACCCAATGAAGAGTGATGTGGTTCGATCCGGATAGTGATGGCTAAAACAACAGAGATTTCAGTAGTCCAAATATTTCAAGAACAGATTCCCCTCTCTGTCAGCGCAAGCCACAGACAAACACATGCTACCTTGTGCTTGAGAAGCAATAAGAAGCTATTTTTTCAGTTTCTCATTTCACTCCCGTTTTTGTAACCTTGGTTGACACACATGAGGCGACCACACCTTTAAACACAGCACACGAAGTTTGACAGATACCTTCTGTTTTCTTTACGTCTGCGACACACATACAAGTGCTGACAGTCCCCAGAGCCCTGCTCCTGTTCTTACTCTTTCCTCAGTTTAATTCCTTTCTCAGACAGTGCTGAGGATCGCCTGTCAAAACACTCTCCTCAGACTTCAGCAAAGCTCTCATCACAGAGTTCAGAAATAGAAGTGGCAAGGAAAAGCAAAGCTCTCAAGTAACGCATGTACACCAAGATATACACAGTCCTATATTCTGTGCTTCTTCTTCGCTATCTTTCCACACAAACAAACTCAAGAGACACGACAATGGCCACCGACTAATGAATCGTGGCTGGCCTGAAAGTGTCAGGGAGCATTCCTCGGCTCAGGAGGCTCTTCCCAGTTCTCCTGATGGGGTCTGATTAGACGAATAGCGCTATTAGAGAGCCATATGTGTTCACTTTTGAGGCTCTTGTGAAATACTGGGGGGGAAGAATTTTTGCTCATTGCATTTAGTGGTTGTTTCTATGTTTCAGGACCAGACGGAACATAATTCTTCCATGGTAAAGAGTCAAACCAACACTGCTGTCATCCCTGGCCTCAAACCTGGAGGCATCTATGTCTTCCAGGTCCGAGCTCGAACTGTGGCTGGGTTCGGGCGTTACAGTGGCAAGATGTACTTCCAAACCATGACTGAAGGTGGGTTTCTGGTCAGACAAAATGAAGTATGTCCAGATGCAACACTGCTGAGGACCAGCACAAGATCTCTGGTGGCAGAGAGAATAGAGTGAATTCAGCAACAGAAATGTCTTGCCAATGAGTTTCTAGGAATCTTTCCCTAACCTCAGCCATAAATCCCAACTCATTCCTCGATAATCTTTAACAGCAATCTTTCCTTTAACTTCAACTCCTCTTTTGGCATTATGTCAGCTTAGTTCTCTCATCTGATTGCTTCTGACACTCATGCTCACACCTTATCCTACTGCTGGTGGTGTAAAACTGGTTGAGGCTACAGCGGGATACTATATGATGAAGTGTTTCACCCAAACAATTTCAACACTATAAACTAGATTTAAAGTACACAAATCATGCTTACTTTATAATAACACACATAGTGCAACATAGTGAATGTTGTTACCTGATCAGTGGGTTAGGTGGGTTGTGCAATGTGCTTTTGACAATGATTTCCACTTTATATGTTACAAAATTGCATCACATGATTAAGATGGTGATAAGGTAGGTGATTTTAAAAACATTTTACATAAAATACCTTTAATTAACATCAATTACGTGCAAAGGATTTCCCTCATCTCTTGTCATCTTGGGTTTAATCTAAAGAGCATGAAATTGTGTATGTGGATGCTGAAGCTGACACCTCATCTAATTGATGATGGACACAAATGAGAACACCTTTCAACACTGTTCTCCCTCTTCAGCTTGTTTCCGGTTAGATCAGAGTAGGAAATTATGCATATGGCTGGAAACTTTAAGTGAATGGTTAGTGAGTTTGTCTATAATAGATATTTTATAATTTTTAGTTTCTAAATAAATTAAACTTTGAACATTAAACTGAACATTTTAAATCATAGGTCACAAACTCAAATTTGTTAACTGAAATTGTGAAGTTTTTTTTTTTTTTTTGAGAAAACTCAAGGTCATACATAACAACATAAAAACACCTGTTGCGTTTCCTCAACTGATATCATAAATTCCAGGAAAGTTTCCTAACGATGTGTTCATCTTAACTTCAAGTAATCTAATAAAAAAATATTCATAAAGTAAAATGAAAAAAATATATATATATATTATTCAAATGAATTCTGAAAATAACAAACTTTCCAAAGACCCAGTTAACAAATTTATGTTTCAAGAACGTTCTGGGAAGGTTACGGCTAATGTTGCATAAACATTAGTTTGTCCAGTTTTTGTTTAACATTCCATAAACGTTTTAGAGTTAACTATTTGCTTAATTGGGAATTATGAATTAAACATAACTCCACGTGTCCAATAATTTCAAAACATTGGGTTATTAAAAAACTGGTTCTTACTGGTTAAAAACTGGTTAAACATAGGTTATTAAAACGATTTTATAACAATCATCACTCACGAAAAAACATTCTAGGAATGTTCTGAGAATGTTGTTTAGATAATCTTTTTAGTTTACCATTATTAGAATGTTACTAGCATGGTTTTTTTGTAATTGTTGAGCTCAAATTTAGACCACCTTTAAAGAACTTTAACGATTGTTGCAAGAATGTTCTCTGTTAGCTGGGGAAATATATAGACTACAATTGATAAAATATGTAAAAAAATGAAATATTGATAAAAAAAATACCTTGAAATGTGTATATGTGTTATCAGTTCAAGCGGTGCAGAGAAGTCTAATTAAATACTATTTTCTAGATATTTTCTATAATTTTTTACTGTTTAACTTGTAAAACAAAGTTTTTAAAGATATATATTTTTAATGACTTCTCTGTAAAACACTCTAGATGAAGACGAAAAGTTGAATGATGACATTTTCGCACATTTTACTCTTTCCAGGTCTTCTCTCTCAGACACATCTGCCTCAAATACTGCTGCTCAGCCTCTAAGCTGCTTATTACGAGAAGGGAGTCAGAATAAGTCTGATCAATCCCCTCGAGCTCTTGGCTGGCATCAACACAGCCAGGTGATCCAAACAGGGATGTGCCATGCAGGATGCGCTCACTTTGATCGCTTTAACTCAAGAGGTTTAAAAGTGTTTAAACAGGAAGTTACAGTGTGGTTCAATCACAAGGGATCAGACAAAGTTTTCGTTGCTCAGTTTTTAAATGTAGTTTCTCACTTGCTGCCTACTTTGTCTCTGGTTTAAAGAGTAAACTGTTGGGTTTGACTGTATCACGAATAGTCTGTAATTATGCTTGAGGAGACTGGGAATAGAATTGAAGATTCCCTTGGCTTTTCTAACATCCCAGTCTGTCTTGCACCAATGCTCTCCAACAACACATATCCTCAATCACATGTCCATATGCTACTTCATGAGTTCATGGGCCAGTCCCATCTGCCTCAAGGTATTTCACACAAGACTTCCTGTCCTAGTTTTCCCTCTCTGATAGCTGGGAAGTGAGAGTCGTTCACCTGTGAAGATGTACACTGCACACGCTGCAAGACTTGAACTTGCTTCAGGCTGCATTGGATATAGAGACGCTCCACTGGGATTTGACAGGAAGTGCTTACTTTTTTATGCGTGTTTGTGCCTACAGAGGAGTACAACACCAGCATTCAGGAGAAGCTGCCTCTAATCATTGGCTCGGCGGCTGCTGGTCTGGTCTTCCTCATTGCGGTGGTGGTCATAATCATCGTTTGCAATCGGTGGGTTCCTCGTGTAAACCAGTTCAACCACAACACGGTGAAATTCTGTGATTCTGGTCCTTGTTTAGTTCATTAGGGAATAGAAGAGTTTGTAAAGTGTGTTTAGTGTAGAGAGCGTGTGAACAAGATGACGATGAGCAACAGGAACATCTTTTTTAGCATCTTTTCACACAGTACAATTGTAGTTGTTTTGTGTGTCTCTGCAGAAGAGGGTTTGACAGGGCGGATTCTGAGTACACGGACAAGTTGCAGCACTACACCAGTGGTCACAGTGAGTATAGCAAAACTGTGATTCGTTGTCTGACATCTTGATGCCATAGACACCCAATGTAATAGCCATCACATTTACTTAGGTAAAAACATTCTTAAATTTGAGTAGCCATAATTTTTATTATCAATTCAAGTTTTAATTTTTTTTTTCATTAAAACACCTTTTAAGTATCAATCCAGATACCAACTGTATTTTTGAATTATTTTTTAGTTAAATCATAAAGTATGACCCCAAAATTAAGTGCATTAACTTTATTTCTGATTAGTTAAAGTAAAATAAAATGTTATAATGATCCATTTCATAAATTCAGATTATTCAGATTAGGCTATTAAGGTTTTGGTTGAGAATAATATGAGCAATTTTAACATTAAGCTTCAAAATCATACTCAAAAATCTTCAAGGAACTTCAAATCGTCAATGGAGGACTTAATGAACACTGCATCACATCGATATAAATAGTAAATAGTTATGTACAGTTGAGACTGGGAGAGAAGTCAAATAAGAGTCATATATTTTTTACTGTTGTTCACTTTGAGAAGAAAATATTCAGTTCGAAAAGTCTGTATGGTCAAAAATATAGTTGGATTTATGTGTCTATTACACAAACAACTAATATTTATTTATTTGTTTATTTATTTATTCACTGTTTTGGCCTTTTAGTGCCTCTGTAAACAGGAAATAACTATAACAATGAGTTTTTTATTGTTTTGTAATGCTGTTGTAATCTTTAATAATATATAATTAAATATATGACGAGACTCTTTAGTTATAATTCTGCGTTTGTTCATCAGTGTGATTTTAAATCGTCTCTTAGAATCTTCTTATGCGATTTGTTTGTGTTGTGCATATTTTATGTTCTTACGTCATTTAGACATTTCAAAATGTGTTGTGCTTCAGCGAGCAAAAAAATATTGCAATATTTTTTGTGTCAAATGTAGTGAAATTTCAGACCAATGACCTTTGAAATATGATCATGACTATTTTATTATGAATAAATTGACAAATTTTATTGGGGGAACGATCTCGTTAAACAATAGCATATAATGAAGAGGGTAAACACATGTGGAAAGAGACATGGGAGGGGACAGTGATTGAATCCAAACATATTTGCTTCATAATATTAGCTGTAATATAAAAAAATATATAATTTACTTGGAAAAATGTATTAAAGTGCATATTTAACAATTTATAGCTATAAAAATCCCTTCTAACTTCATCACAGGCTGATGCCAGAGGGTATGAATTTTGTTTCCATAATAACCAGTGATTTTTCAATAATTCACTCTTTCTCATAGCCACTCAAACTGACACCTCTATATTTAGGCACCTCTATCTCTTTCCCAGTCAAACACACCCCAGTTTCAATGTTGGATCTATGTTTCACAAGATTCCTCCCTGAAATATTAATTCTACTTGGTTCCATCTGAAAGCACAAGCTACTTCCCCTAGAAGCTATTTTGTTACAGTCTTTATTCTTCATCTCTGTTCTCTGTTTTTCATCCCTTGCTTACATTCCCCCCAAAGCAGTACATAGAGTTAAAGCAAGAAAAAGCTCAACCCCAGGTCTTTCTAAGTTAGCAAAATCCATCAAAGATTAGTCATAAAATAAGCAATACTTCAGAAAAACTATCTAAGCCACGTAGAAAATCTTTTCTCAAGGCAGAAATTAAATTTAAACTCGATGTGTTTCGTTTTATCCATTTCAATAGCTTTCGCTCTGTCTTCTTTTTCTCTCTCAGCTTAAAGTTCATCTCTCTCTTGCTCACTCTGCTGAATAAAAATTACACTTTACTGAAGGTTTTATTTTTCATTTCTCTTTTTATCAGTTTAAACAGTTTTTACACCTAGTGATCAGAGACCTGCTTTATTTATTGAAGAGCTTTTTAGACCAGTAAAAACAGGGCCAGACGGCACACCTCAAGGGTCAAGAGAAGACATTCGTTTCTAACCCTCATTCCTTATCCATGTTTGGCTATTTTCTATATAGTTTTCAATATTGAAAATGTCACAAAAAAAATCTGTCCATGAAAAAGATGCAAAGGGGGCATAAATGATACCAGATATTCATTTTCCGGGTGTCTTACATCCTTCATCATCTTCTTTTGCGAGGAACATTCTTCAATGCAACAGACTACCAAATACGTTTAAGATTAACATTCACCAAATTGTTGTTATCTGGCATAACATTTTTGAGACTTGATTCATCCTTCCTTTTTTTTCACTAGAACACATTCCTCAAACAAACATCAGTGCAGCCAGATCAGCATTTCAAGAAGTCATCAGTTCAAAACACACATCCATGCAAATATCAGAAGATAGATTTGGAACCATGAGACTAAATGATCAGATATAAGCAGTAGACTATTCCCTTAAAGAATGGAAAACTGCTTACATAACTTTACATGAGTTTTGTTTAACCTCATTGGGTTTCTCTCCCAAAAACATTCCCGTTCTATTCATTAAAGGCTTGAAAAGCTTCCCCCAAAAACACTTAAAAAGTCGTTTTCTTTCTGAGCTCTGCCATCGTAGTGTTAATATGTAAAGTTTTAAATATTACAATTCCAACGGATCACATTACAAGCAATTTCCTAAATTAGTGTTTTTGCTGTAATTGTTTTTACATCATACATTTATTTTCTTCAAGTGTCACCTGGAATGAAGATCTACATTGATCCATTTACCTATGAAGACCCCAATGAAGCTGTGCGAGAGTTCGCCAAGGAAATAGACATCTCCTGCGTGAAAATCGAGCAGGTTATAGGAGCAGGTAATCAGAACTCTAAAGTAGCCACTTATAAGATCTCCATCTTGTCTTTTGACCTCAAGTGTTAATCATTTTTCCTGTTCATAGGGGAGTTTGGAGAGGTGTGCAGTGGTAACCTAAAGCTCCCGGGCAAGAGGGAGATGTTTGTGGCCATAAAAACGCTGAAATCAGGTTACACAGAGAAGCAGAGGCGGGACTTCCTGAGCGAGGCGAGCATCATGGGACAGTTTGATCATCCTAATGTTATTCATCTGGAGGGAGTGGTGACCAAGAGCAGCCCTGTCATGATCATCACCGAGTTTATGGAGAACGGCTCACTGGATACTTTCCTCAGGGTGAGTTTGAAATAAGCTTTATACATGTTTGTATAACAGTTAACACATCTCTTTTGCAACAATCACGCTAATCAAATGCTAGTAAAATAGTCATAAACTCTCATTATTTGAAAGAAATTGAAAAACAGGACTAAGTTCTATCATACTAAATTCATTCATCCTTTCATTCGTTCATCTTCATGTCGGCTTTCTTCCCTTTCGGGGTCGCCACAGCGGAATGAACCGCCAACTCTCTGGCATATGTTTTACGTGGCGGATGCCCTTCCAGCTGCAACCCATCGCTGGGAAACTCAATGAAAGTAAATAAATCCAAGCCACAATTATTTAATTGCTCCAGGAAAAAAGAGGACAATAAACATCCAACAACAATACAAAAATGCATCAACAAATGAATTAACAAATGAATTGGAAGCCAACAACACATGCATCCACCTTTGTGTATCATAATGCTCAAAAGCTGTTTGAAATCTGTCAAGCCTTCCTGTTTGCTTGATGCTTACAGGAAGTGTCATTACAAAAGTACCTTCAATGTAAATCTACTCAAATTAACAGATTTTATTATTATATTATAACAGTGTTATATAATACAGTCATGTCAGAAATATATGAAAGAACAATAGACAGACAACAGCAAACAAACACACCATGAACATACACCCGGAGCAGTGGGCAGCCATGGCTGAGGCGCCTGGGGAGCAGTCAAGAAACTGCCTTGCTCGAGGGCACCACAGCTGTGGTTGTTGAAGATGGGAGAGTGTTTCATCACTCACACCACCTTCAACTCGAACCGGTGACCTTCCAATAACAAGTTGATCTCCTTAGCCACCAGACTACAACTGCCAAAAGCAAACGTTAATATTTTGACTTGAATATGGTACTCCATCGCTTCAGGTGGCTGGTCCACTTATAACCGGCCTTAAGATGGCCATGTAACAGTTCTAAATGAAAAATAATCCACTACTTCATATATTTTGGAATATTTTAATAATATTAATGGATGCTGGGTAAACACTGTGCAGTTTTCTCAGTCACAGTATTTAGCTCCTGCTCAAGTAAATTGCAGGGGTTGAAAGTTCAAAGCACACAATTTATGTTCTCACACTCTACAAGCCTATGATCGGATGTGGCCCGGCTGCTCAAATTGTACGTGATACAAATCATTGACTGTATGGTCCAAACATGGCACATCACTCTTGTTTTTGGAACAGCAAAATGAAAAACCCGAAACCAAAAGATTCACTCACTCAATAATTGTTGCGTTAAATTGTAGCGCTGCTTCAACAGTGCGATGTCTTCACGAGGATCAAGCAGGGTTTCAAGCTGGTTTGATTTTCTTGCGACCATACAATCGTGGCTCGGGAGCTGGTCATGAGGTGTTAATCACTGCTCGTCAACCCCGGGTACACTGCATGAGCCACGATGCACGATTCAGCAGAAAAGCTGGGCTGGTTGCTAGTTTATCACACACTCTATGACAGGTTGTTTCTGAACTCTAAATTGCTTACAGGTATTTGGACAATCAAAGAAAATTTAGAGAACAGGATGAGCAACCCTTTTCAGAAAGGTGACTTATCCAGAACTCGATCTTGGTACCTCATTAGTGTTAACTACTATAGTCCTGAACACAAACATATTAAAATCATACATCTTCAAATAATGATGCACATTGTTAGTGTATTGTATTATATTATATAATATATGTGCACAAATCAGTGTTACCACTTGACAAGAAAAAAGCTTGAGAACGGAATGTTTTAGGACACATCTCAAGAATGTGTCATAATTATACAGTATATATCTCTAAAGTAAATCACAGCACTGAAATGTTCTTGTGAGTGCCTGATGATAACTCATTTTTCAGTCTGAATTTAATATTGTAAATGGCTGGAAATAAATCAACTCTAAATATGCATGCCAGCTTGTATGAGCAGGTCTAGGCAACGGCTCACAACCAGTGAATCTTCTTTTTGAAACAAACCCTTTGAATGGACTAAGTCACCATAATAATGCAGATTTCCGTATGTTAGCTCAAGCTCACTACTATAAACATGCTTTCGATCCCAGTTTCTTTGATGTGAGGCTCGCACATCAGCATGCTCAACACCATACAAACGTTCCGTCCTAATTTCTCATGCTGTCCATCAGGTAATTCTCCACAGGGCCTCTCTGTAATACCCAGCTCCCCCCACGGCAGCAAAATCCACTCTCAGTATTGATTCCAGCTGTAGGACTGTTGTATTAAGCTCAGCTCTCTTCCATTCATCTCTACGGGTTGCCACACTAACATTTGCTTTAAGACGAACTCCTTTAAAGATTCTGTTGAATCTTTACTCTGTGGTTAGTCATGCCCTCATTTCACATCGGTCACGCTCTCTCTACCTCATTTTCTGCATTATAAGCATCAGATGAGCAATGCGTCTTCTTAACCAAGCCACCATACGTGCTTCCGACCTATATTCCAAAATACACTAGATCTGTTTTAATCTTTCTATGGAAATCTACACCGTGTGTTTCTCTAGGTCTCTGTTAAGAGATCCATCTCTGCCGATCCATTCGGATTAAACCAATATGAGATTCAAGCAATTCCCCTCTTAAAGAACAAGGATGGGGATGTGAAGAAAAAGGCGCTGTCAGATGAAGACTGGCACGCGTCAATTTGATTTCAGCCCAGAGCTGATGTGGTTGAAATAACTGTCTGGATTCCTTGATCGCTGCTAATTGGCCTCACTGTGTGTTGCTTACAGATATTACTTTGATTTATGTAAATATGCAATCTTTGGGGAAGGAGTGATTTATTTTGCTCATTAGCAAGGCCTTGCACTGATCTATCATGTGAGAGAAATTGCTTTATGCTCCGCATGTTGCTTTTCAGGGTGTTGGGCTCAGGAAGTATAATTATCGGAAACAAGAAACATCTATGATTATGAAATGGAGGCGAGTAAACAGGACCCAGACAAACCACCATTTGTTAGCCACTTCGAATCTCTAGATCCCAGTTGTCTGTAATTTTGAGGTTCTCGTGTTGTTTTAGCTGATTTCTTTTTTCTTTTTCTTTTGCAGAATAGCAATCCTCCTGACTTTACAATTTTGCCTTTTTAACATGTGAAAAAATGGCTGATGTCTGTTAAAGTTAGAGAAAGAAAAAGTGACGCTTTACACTCAGTACCTCATAGATCAGGTTTACTCTGGGTTCAAGCCATGCCTCTTTGTTTAGCCATTTGAAAGAGACCAGCTGATCTCTCTCTCCCTCTCTTTCTCTCGTTCTCTCATGTCACGGAAGAGCCTGGAAATTCCTTGTATCTTTCTGCAGCTTTACAATTGTGTTGTTTGCACAAAACTGTCATCCCTTTCTGATGGAACTCTGAATCTGTTGAAAACATCACGCCTCTGTTGTGGCACCTCACTATGACAGCAGATGACAACAGTGTGTGTTAGTGCTGAAGAGCTACACCGTGAGAGAGCTCTTGTAAGACATGACTGAAAGAGAGAGCAAGATTTAACCTGTCATTAAACTTGTCGTTGTGCACTTATCCAAATTCCAGTCTTGTTTTATGATGGAATTACAGAGAAAAGTAGAGGGAGGCATTCTTAGGGATTCAAATTTGAAGAACCAAAGCAAGCAAAGTTTCTCCACAGCTTCACATAAAGGACACACATAATGTTTCTGGGAAAATGTATGAATAGAATAATTTAATAAAATCGGAAAGGAAAAGATGTTTGTTTCAGTCCGACTGCACAATTCTTGTCCAAAGAATTCCTTCAATTAAGCTCTAGACAAACACTGAGAGCCGACCACAGTGCCTGGCTGTATTTGAGAAGGATTTCAGCTTTATGAATAATGGATAGCACTTAATTGCTGTGGAGGGTGAGGAGAAGTTTGATGAAGTTGGCTTAGCGTGGGGGAGGGGTTTGAGCATGACTCATGCAGCTCACTAAAGGATTGGTTTTTATGCGACACACAATAAAGATATCTCTTCCAGGGCTGTTTGTCTCTCTACACTCGATGCCTGTGTGTCCGTCTGCACTGCGGCTGCTGTGTCTGTCTCTTCTGATCAGAAGCTGAATGATCTGTGGAGGGTCTGCAGAGGGAAGCAGCTGCAATCACAGCTGGGTCAGAAACTGCTGGACCTCCTCATGAGGAAAGACCTTTTTTGAGCATCAGAGTCAACAGCTGCACGATTTGCCATGGCCTATGTTGATCATTGAACGTCTGATCTAGAATTGCGTGTCATAAACTCTACCAATCCTCACCAGAGCTTTTGCAAAGGAGAACCCAATCCTGGCTTGACTCAATCCTTGACTTGATGCTTTGTGTTGAGTCTCTCTTTTTATCCACCGCTTTACCCTGCCATTATTGCTGCTGTTTTGGATTTATTAGTTGGCTTGTAAAGATAACAGTTTCACACCAAGTTGGCATATGTAACTGTCTATTTAGTGACAACAACTTTAATCTTACTGCATATTACTGACATTGTTTTGTTGTAATGTCATGTTAATGTCATGCACATACCATCTCAGCTATTTTCATTAAGCTCCTTTTTAGATTATAAAAAGAAATAAAAAATGTCATAAATTATCACTTATAAACAATATATTTTACATAGTATGGTTGCAAATTGTTAGAAATTTGTACAATCAATAAAATGTGTAAAGAGAGACAGATCTGGAAGAGAGAAACAAAGAGAGTAGGGAGAAGTTGGGAGTTGGCTGGTAAAGAATCACAAGGTTGGGACTCGAACTTGGGTCGCTTGGTGTGCAACTGTGTCTTTTGTGTACTGGTTGCTAACCACTTTTCCAGCAAGTAGGACTTACCGCACACTGTCAAGTCATCCTGTAAAGGTGCACAATCTTCCGTCTGGTGTTGTATCAGAGGTCTGTTCCCTCTCAACAAAGTTCCTTTTTAGTTATTTCTTCAGCGGTTAAAAATGCTTGACTTCATATTTTAGTAATATTTATATGAAAAATTTGTGGTGATTAATCAAGAAAAATACTATTTTTGTTGGTTTTAATAACTTTTCTGTCACCAACAGTTTTTTACTTATACTAAAAGAAACAAAAATATTTCTACAAAATTGTTAGACACTCATAAAAATGAATGTACAGACACCATTAAATAATCAAATAATAGATGCTCAAATGTCACTAGTATTGGCTTGAAAGGGAAAAGGGAACATAGGGCGAACAGATCATAACACAAGGTCGGAATGCATTAAACTAATGTAAGAGCTTACATATTGGCTCCAAGTGTAACAGAAACAAGTTAGAGCATTGTGTTATTGACAACAGTCAGTTTGAAAGGGACAAACTAAAATGGCACATTCCTTTAAACAATGTAAGTGACATTGCTCCTAAACGATGTTAACCTTTTTCTTATTCTCTCTCATTGCAGCAAAACGATGGACAGTTCACTGTGATCCAGCTGGTGGGCATGCTACGAGGGATTGGCTCTGGGATGAAATACCTGGCAGATATGAATTATGTGCACCGGGATCTGGCTGCTCGGAATATCTTGGTTAACAGTAACCTAGTTTGCAAGGTGTCAGATTTCGGACTCTCGCGCTTCTTGGAAGATGACACATCTGACCCCACCTATACCAGTGCCCTGGTGAGAAGTTTTTTTATCTACGATGTGGCTGCACTGCAAACATTATTTGATTTTGAATGAATAATGAATTGAACTTTAACTTGTTTTCACAGGGGGGGAAGATCCCTATAAGGTGGACTGCCCCAGAGGCTATTCAATACAGGAAGTTCACCTCCTCCAGTGATGTATGGAGCTATGGAATCGTTATGTGGGAAGTGATGTCATATGGAGAAAGGCCATATTGGGACATGACCAATCAGGATGTACGTACAGCTGTTGTTTACATTGTTGACAAAAATGTTTGCCAAATGTATTTGTTTTGTTGTTGTTTTTGGGCTTGTTTCTACTACAAAGAAATAGAATTTTAATAAATAATTCAACGAATATAGTTATTGCATCACAGACCCTTATTCCCAGGATCGGGACTAGCAAAAAAAAAGAAGACGTTTTAAAGAGTACTAAACATTGATTTTATGTTGTTTTCCTAAATACATTTGCATTTCATGTCTAAATATTACATTTCGCAAACCCATCTACAACATTTTTTATATTTTGTGATTAATCACAATACATTTTTGGAGAACCATGTGATTAATTAGGTAATTTTTAATTAGGTTAACAGCACTAGTTCCAACACATAAACACTGATCGTTTCCATAAACACAGCTCGTTTGCATGCAATTGCCATTTGCTGCTGCAACAAGGTGGAGAGTAAAAAACTACCTGTGCCCAAAAAAAACGATACTTTCAAATTTATGAAATGCAGTCAAGTCATGTGTTGTAACAGCAAACTAACACAGCTAACAGGGAACATTCTCGTAACAAATTATTTAAAGTTTAATGTTAGCTCGTATCTTTGCAAAAGAACAGTCCTAAAACGTTTGTAAGAGTAAAAAAAAAATTTACTAACCTTGAGGTTCACACAACAATAAAAAAACTGGACAAACTAACGTTTTAGCATCATTGCCCGAAAGTTCTTGTAACATAAATTTGTTAGCTTGGATCACAGGAGCAGAGAGATCACTGTCTGACTGCAGTTTCAGTTAAACTCCCATTCAAATGTTTACAAAACCACTATTTAGACAGTTTTCAGTCTTGCATGGTAGCTGGAACCTAGTGACATCAGTCCAAAACTTTTGTGCATATGCTTCAGGCACATTTGGTCGACATTTCCTGTCAAACCAGGAAGTGCAAATACAGCAATTTACCTTTTTCTTCTTGAAAATAAATTAAATGGTTCAGGTTACAGTCTTTACAGACTGTCAAAAGACTGTTTGAGGGTTTTGTGAGGCTTTAAAGAGAGTACATCGATCTTTCATTCTGACTTTTAGCTTTTGAATGTGCTTTTATTATCTTTTTAAAACCTTTTTAGTTCACGCTCAAAGCTTAGTTAAAGTTCCAAATCATCCATCTTTATTAGTTAAAGCCACTAATTTCTTTCAAAAGAGTTTTTCCAAGAGAAACCAAGTCAAACTTTCTTGCCAGAGCCTGTTGATCGGTTCCTGTATGTTAGAGGGTGATGGATGAGTTGTGTGCAGCTATGTTGAATGGGAGGGTAAGGTAAACAGCAGTGCAAGCACGTCGTAAATCTGACCATGTGCTGCACTGCTGTACAACCGTCCAAACCTCAGACCCCAAACACTACATAAGAGTAATCAGTCTCTGTAAAAACTGCTGCACCGATCATCATGTCCGATTGGCCACAGAACACAGGGTATATGTCAAGATCCCAATTATGAGCCTAAATGTGTTCTTTTGACAGCATTTGTGTTCAGCTGTATCAAAATGTTGGAAAGTCACCTGCACTCCTCACTCACTTCCTGTTAAAAAAGATGATTTCATATGCAAAGCGTGTTGCTATATTAGCATACTCCCTGCCCTTGAAGAGATCCCCGTTTCTGGTGTCCCTTAGGGTGGTTGGGTAAAAAGCAAATTATGGCTTCGGATAATGAAAACAGTTTCAAATTGAAAGTGTGAACGCTAATGTGCTAAGAGGGAGTGCAGATCTCTGCAGTTATCTTATTAGTGGCTCCAGATAGCATACGGTCCTCCCATTGGGCTAGCCGTTTGAGGGATCTGAATGAGATTAATCAGGCCTTGAATGGAGTGCCATAATAGCCCTGATAATGAGCAAGGGAATGGCAGGTCTCACTCGGGTCCTGCTCGGTCTTTTCACTTCATGGCCATGCATCTCGTTCCAACCACCAACGCTGCTGGAAGCATCCCGTTTCAGTCAAATGTGACTATACATACAACAGCATCTGTTTTGCACATTTAGCCACGCTTGCAGTTCATTAACTGGAGATGGATTAAAGTTTTATTTAAGTGACATTTTTGATTTCCTGTTACAACTTGCAGAACATTTTAAAATTGCTGCCCATGTGTTAATCATATTTAATCTGACAGGTTTTTCATGATTTGAAATGAGCTCCTCGGGAGGGAGCCAGACTCCGAGGCTGAAGTCGGTTAAAAAAAGACATGTTTTGATCATAAAAGGCTTGTGCTGCCAAATAGTTGTTATCAGCACTTTTAAAATCAAGGTTTATCGGTTGATTTAGGAGGCATTTAGATAGCAGCTGACTGTGACCACTTATTTCGAGCTTGTGTGAGTGGTTGTGTGAGTGTGAAGGGTGAATGGGATCGTTTTTGTGTTTGCGGCCAATGACAAATGGCTTCCTTGTGTCCCCCAAAGACCCTGATAATGATCACAGTGCATTTATGAAGACTGCAGATCAATCCTCTGTCTCCTGTGGTGTTACAACCCCTCCACCACCCAGGCACTGCCTTGTGTACTGCCGACAGATACAATCAAAACTGGTTACTTTCAGATCGAGTATTGCAAATATGATAAACATTTGTATTTAGTGTTGTAACGGATCATGAAAACTTGATTTGAATCATGTTTTTGGAGCTAGGATTGAGTTTCAGATCAGATAAAAGGGGACCAAACTGAATGTGTCCATACAATAAAACAAATATAACTGCATGGTGTAGAAATATACAGTCATATACTGTGTGTGGAAGGTATCAGCTTAAATTTTTTCATTCTGATTTATTTATCTTAAATGATTTATATCTAAATTTAAGCTGATATAGAATGAAATGGAGCAGAATGGAACATAATAGAATAGAGTAAATTGGAAAGGAATGGAATGGAATAAAGTGAAACAAAATGGAATGGAAAAGAACAGAACATAATGAAACGGAACGGAAAGGAACAGAATTAAATAGCATGGAATGCAATAGAGGGGATTGGAATAAAACAGATATAAATGGAATTGAAAGGAATGGAATGGAATAGAATAGAATAGAATTAAAGTCGGTTGTCATTGTGCCATTTGCATGCACAATGAAATTTATAAATTGTTGACAGACTTAACATTTTAGTTATTTGATTTACCCAATTGAATAATAATTAATGATATATGATATATAGTGCTTTTTGCAAATGGCTGTTTGGCATCTAGTGAAAACAAATGCATTCTTATAAATATTAATTATAATCAAAATCTACCAAAATTCGTCAGGTAAAAACATTAATGCATGATTTTCAATCTACTAAATCTCAATCTTCTAAAAAGATTGGAATGTCATGAGAAGTGAAGCAAAACATTGGCTCGTGTTTTTAAAAGCTGTGATCCCCACAACCCTACTCGTTCGAATTTAAACTGCAGACTTCTTTCTGTAATGTTTCAATTATGAACCGCATCACTTGTGGCAAGATCGCAGACCTGAGAAACAACTGCAGATGTTACGCCGTTTAAGGAGTGAGATGTTTATGCATTTCTGGCTCATGTAATTTCCCGAAACTGCTCCAGTCTCGTTCCCACCGTCATTCATCACTTGTCACTGCAGTTTAAAGCAGGCCAATTTAGATGCAACAAGCGCATCTTTCTCCACCCTTATAATAATCGGCGTGAGAGCCTCACTGACCCATGTCTCCCTCTGCAGGTCATCAATGCCATCGAGCAAGACTATCGGCTGCCACCTCCCATGGACTGCCCTAGTGCCCTCCATCAGCTCATGCTGGACTGCTGGCAGAAAGAGCGCAACAACCGGCCCAAGTTCAGCCAGATTGTGAACAACCTGGACAAAATGATTCGCAACCCCAACAGCCTGAAGACCACGACTCCACTGTCGTCAGGGTGAGCTACAATAACTGACGAGTGCAGATTGCTGGAATGAGAGGACGGCATAAATGCAAGGCTGTTAAAACCTATTGGGGCTGATGGTAACTGTGTTGTGTAAATGTGCACTAATCAATCCTGGCCACAACAACTGAAAACAAAGTGTGTCATTGATTTTCTTTGTGAACAAAACCTCATTATGATTTTTTTCTCCAGGCAGGGTAAAGAATTCACTGTCCAAGGTAGTGTTGAAAAAATAATTCATATCAACACAAGTTAATCGATGCAGTTAAATGCTTTTTTTGTGGGGTTATAAAGATGATGCTTACATTTAATTTGTAAATAGTAACAGTTCATTTGTGTGTTCAATAACTTGGTCAAGTGTACATTAGCTATGCTGCTTTATGGTGTGGTGGGGCAGATTGCATTTTTTATTCCAGTCAAATCTTGAGTTGATGACCTTCAGGACTCCCTCTGTTAATACAAGTTTTTCATTATTTTATGTATTTCCTTTCTTTGTCAGTTGATTAATTAGGTCAGTAAAATTAGGTTTCCAATGTACTGGAAGAGTTGTTTGTACTGTTTGAAAAACCAAAAATTTAACAAAAAATAAATAAAATACTATCTGTATTGATTTCAGTGTGCATTGCTCTAGATGTAGCTAAATTGTAATATTTTGTAGTATGAATTTATATACAGCTTAAGCAATACGCAGCTATAGGAAACATTTGTTTACCTCATGTATTTGTGTTTTTAGATATGCATTTGGAAACGTTTCAATCGGTTTTTATGGCCTATTAGATCAAAGAAAAAAACGCAATAAAATCTCGCCTTAGAAATAAACATTTCCATATTTTTGGAAATGACCAAATGCTATGCTAAAAGATCTGAATCAGGGGGACAGCAGGGATTCTGAGTATAATGTTGAGGATAAGTTTTCTTCATTTTAATGATTCCTTCTTTTGACTCTTGTTCACTAAACAAAAAAAAAAACAGTCTATTTATATCATTCATCCAAATCTACTCACTTTTACAACTAAGACCCAAAAATAGAGCAAAATACAAGAATCATGGTAAATGAACTTGTTACCTGTGTCTTCTGATTATCAATACAAACTAAACATGCAGCTCTTCTTATACTTCCTAAACATCAGCATAAGGTTGTTTCTTTCATTAACATCTATAATGTGCCCACCGTAATCATGCAGTGAAGTAAAACCTTCATAATGAACTTAAACATTTTGCGTATTAAGCCTATTTCTCAATTTTCATTGACAAGCAACTCAGAAGAACTAACTCATCTATAAATTTGGTTCTTGGTACATTGGGAAGCAATAAATAAAAAGAGCAAAGAACAAGTTGAAGACGGTTTCAGAAGAGTTACTCTTTACTTCCTCCGGTTCAAGGCGTGTGGATGCCAGTGTACTAGAGAGCTGTTAACTGAGCGAGTTGATTTCCGGGAACACATAAGCTTGTGCAGAACACATCTGCTGGTGCTGCTGGGGGTGGAAGCATTGGGAAATGTGTATCTGCATTTGAGAATAATTCTCAAAGGTATTCATGACTCATTTTGAAGATTTGTTCTTTTAGAATGAATTGTTCATGAAAACACACCCCTAGGCTATAACAGAATATCTATTCTCTGGTTCTGGACCGCATTAAATTGTTCTGGGACAGTTTTAAATTTAGGCTAAAAACAAAGAGTTTATGTGGTTTAGTTGAGTGAATTTGCTCCAGAGAGTTTCTTCTTCCTTTAGAATAGACTAGAATAATAATGTATTTGTGATTATTTGGGTTGTACCTCAATTTCAAAAAAGGATTTTTGCCAAACTGTTATTTATCATTTAGCTGTATTACATTTTTACATTTTTTTTTTTTTTTTGCTTTTGCCATTCTGGGTTTTTTTTTCAATGGGAAGATTGTGCCATTGGCTCAAAAAAAAAAAACTTTTGAAAAGCTTAATAGGGCCGGGTTGGAAGACGCAGAGACAGCTTAGTGAGCTTTGGGAGTACGTTTAAAACAGTCTCATCTCTGAGAGTACAGTGTGCAAAAGTCATCACAGTAAATCACATTTATGCCGAAAGTCAAAGAGATGTTTAAACAAGTTTCTACAGTATTTAGTTTATGGAGACACATTGCCTTTTTGGAAAGGAGTGTAGACACAGATGCGAAACGTTAAAATGTGGTATGCTGTAGAAGCATCAAGGGACCGTAATGACGTTTTCAGTCTAACCGCTTAACTTGCATAATACTGTATTGTTTGGAGAGGATTTCAGATCCATTGCTGTCATGTGATACATGTGGCTGCAAAATTAACTTCAAGGCAATCTTTGAAGTTTCATTTGGAAGATTTTTAGTACTTAGATTAGTCTGACACCCTCACTGATGTGTAGGTCTGGGTTTTTTGTCTTTTTGTGCAAGTGTTTCAAATAGTTAGGGAGATTTCTACGCCAAACGCAACTCGCTCATATCCTTCAAGGCTTATTTAGTAAATGGAATATGGCCTTAATGGAAATATCTTCCTCTTTTTAAATGAATCCCAGTGCTGTTTTTAATCTGGGGTCAGTGCTTTGGTTTTACGTCTGATACCTGTGGTGAGCTTTATTGATGCAGTGGAGTTTGAGTTATTTCTTTTGGCAGTGAAAAACTATGTGAAGAAAATCAACTGGATTTGATGAGCCGAATCAGTAAAAGGCTTGAAGCTATCACAGACTTTCGAAATAAGCTGCAAGTCAAGCAAAGACAGAGCAATGCTTTAATCAGTTTCTTGTGGACAAATGTACAGTGGCCCAGTTTTTTGCGTCATCACTGTAATGATGAGAGGTTGGGTACTTTTTGCCTAAAGGCTTATTTGCTATGGCATGGTTGCTAGTAACTAATCTTCTGGGGGATACTAATTGAGTTTTTTTTTAAACAGGGCGATGGATATGTTGCACTTTAATCCTTCTTTTTGACAAGCCTCTTTGGGGATTAAGTTATACACAGGAAAAAAAAACATTATACCCAAAAGTGTTGATGAAAATATACCACTTGAAGGCTATGTATTTTAGTAATGTATAGAGATGTTATAGGCAATTGGTTCTGGTTGAATTGACAGCAGTCTCTCTCTCTCTCTCTCTCATTTCCCCTGCAGCGTGCACTTGCCCTTGCTTGACCGCAGTGTGCCTGACTTCTCTAGCTTTAGCTCTGTGGATGATTGGCTGGACGCGATTAAGATGGGCCAGTACAAAGACAGTTTTGCCAATGGCAACTTCACCAGCTTCGACCGCGTTTCCCAGATGACCATGGAGTAAGTGCTATACCTGTGAGAGAGAAGCTTGGAAAACAGCCACAGTTTGATCACAGAGTCAGCAGATCCTCTAGGGAATCTTTGACTCCATTAACACTGGCTGTCTGTGCTTAGAAAGCTTTACATTTCCACAAGTTCACAGCTGTCCTTTTAGTTATTATATCAGGAAAAATAGCAGAATAGGCCATATTAGAACACTTTCTTAGTTATTAGTTAATGTAAAAAAGTACTTTGAAGATAGGAATTTGATGTTAAAATGCATTTTTTTGTCATAGAAGGGCATTTCAGTGGTTTTCATTTTATCTTTTAATTATATAATAATGAGTAATTTTATAATAATAAATTATAATAAAACGGTTTGCTAACTTTTCCAGGTTTAATCTCTTAATACTTATTTGTTGGAAAAAAATATTTTTTGTAATAAAAAGTATTAAATAGGTTAAACTTTAAATGTAGATGTACATATATGTATTAAATATATGCTATTTTAATTCTTCAGATTAAAAAATAGTTTCCAAGTTTTAAGGGGTTTTCTTAAAGATAAAAAAAAAATTTTTTTTTCCAGATTCTTTACCCAGTCTTTACATTTGAATTTTGATTAATTAAACTTTTCCTACTTTAAAAATGTAAATAGTAAATGTAGCAAGTTATAGTTGTAACACTTACAATTTACATAAAATTCTCCACCAGACCATATGTGATCGGATGGTTACAGTTGATCATTGGATGGTCAAAATAAAACAAAAAACGCCTTTATGGTTAGCCTTATTAGAAATTTAGATCAATATGGACAATATTATGAACCAATATTAACTGATGATCAATATTCTGAACCCAAAATGAGCAGGTAGCTAGGGTGGATCAGTGTAGTGACTTATTTGAGCATACAATCAGAGTAACTATAATATAAATATGTCATCCTTCATGAGTCTTTCACATGTTTACCAACCACAAATACTTAAGAGGTAAGGTAAAAGGTTAGGCAGGTTCCAGCTCTGCATTAATTATCAAACTATTTCAAAGCTAATTTTAAGCCAAGTTCTCAAACACAACAAAATTTAATTTACATTTGATTAACAAAAGGAAAGCAATCAAAAAAAAAAGGAAAAGAAAATCTCTCGCATTAACTAAATTCAAATTAAATAGAGAACCCAATTGTAGTTTAAGAAGGATTTTAAGTCCTGACTGAGCCAACTCTTTCCTGAGTTTCTGAACAACAAATTATAAAGCTCGTTACAGTCTCAGATTCCTTTTTGTGGCACACACAAGATCACAAAAGGGAGTGAGTGGTTGAAGAAAGAGGAGTGTGACTATAAATACATTTTAAAACAACTCATTCGAAATGTGATAACATCTATTCTAACATCAGAGTTATTTGCACCAGTTAAAAGTCTATCTGCTGCGTTTTGAATGAGCTGTAATCACTTGAAAAATGTCTGGCTTATCCCAAAATATTACCATTCGATTCTATTGTATCATGTTGTATTTATTAAATCTCTCACAAGCTCCCTGTGTCTCGGGCAGTAGAGGGTAGGCACTAACAATGCCAAGGTTGTGAGTTTGATTCCTTGTGATGGCAAAAACTCATCAGATGTGTTATTTTATTAAAGCCAATTTGAATAAAAGTAACACTCAATAGGAAACATTATAATTCCACATTTAATCATGAATAAATCAGTCTAAGCAATCAAAATATCATTAAGGTGACAGGACTAATTTGAGGATTTCAATTGTCAACATTTGATCCCTAAGATCATAAACAGCCACTTTAACATGTCAATTATTCAATTTAGAGTAAGGTGTTCACAGTGTTTTGCACATAATTATATATTTCCTTGTGATTACACCACACTATATATTTCCTTTTTTTTCTTTTTTCTAAACGCATTACTGAGATTCTCTGAAAGATCTCTTGTTGATAATGCACTGCTTTGTTTTCAATTCAGTGAATACATCTAAGGTTCTTTTCCTGGCCATCTGTCATTGAGTAAATGAGAGCCCTAGAAATGCTGGCACAGATTCCTCACCTCACCTCAGCTGTTACCTGCCCAGACCAGCCACGCCAACAAAACAAAAGAGCTATTGTTGCTACAGAAAGACTCGAGTTGTGTAGAAACGAGGATGATGGAGATAAAGGAATTCAGTGTTTACTCAATCTTGAACTAGCCTGTTGAGTTACCCTGGCGTCATGTGATTGTCAATGCTTTACCACAGAAATATGGAATGTAATCCGAAGCGCCCAAGTTTATTTGAGCTTTTCTCTGTTTGTGTCTCTTTAGGGACATCTTGAGGATTGGAGTGACATTAGCAGGTCATCAGAAGAAGATCCTCAACAGTGTTCAAATGATGAGGGCTCAGATGAACCAGATCCAGTCAGTAGAGGTTTGACAATGAGCTCCTATCATTCAGGGAGAAGGACTAGAGGGAGGCGGAGAGCCAATGTGAAGGGTTGGGGGCCAGCCACCGCAGACCTAAAGCCTGATTTTCCTTCTGGACCACCTAGGATATCCACCTGCCCCCTCCTTGGAAACACTTTCGTTCTCCATCTGTGTCATCTGATTCCCCCATTAACCCCCAGACACCCTAATGAGCTCGATTTGTGGTCTGGAAAATATGGTCCCAACACCTGATCGTTTAGCCGCCACCAATCACAGGATGACCGTTGGGTCTGCCAGCAATAGGCTCCACCCCCTATTTTTCCTTTCCATATTTTTGGGTTTTTAGTCATATTTTTCAGAGTTTTGTATAGAATTTTTAAATAGATGAAACACAGGAAATCTGTATGAAATAGATTACAGATTTGTGGTGGACGGATCTGAAAGGCTACCCTTTAAAAGGGCAACAAAGAAAGGGGAGATTAAGAAGAACAAAACACTTCACCCCACATTACATGCTTCTGAGATTTTCTCTGGGATGTTTGAGGAAAATCTTGACTAGAAAGAAGGACTGTCTGCTTGGCGGATACATACGCACTCGGGACGACCTGTGGGACCTTAATCCCCCTCCACTCGCTGACAGTTGAGCAAAAAATATGTGAACACCATGAAATGGGACTTCCTTTTGGCCGCTGAGCCTGCCATGAAATTACTCCGGCTATTTCTTTTCCAGTTTCTTCTACATCCACACAAACAAACGAGGGAAAGAGAGCAGAAGCAGTTATTACAGTGTTGAATTTGTAGTGCAGATCGCTAAGGAGAAAACTGAAAATGACAGGCTGCCAAATTCCAGCATCCTCCCTTTGTTCCTCGTCCTGTACATATCAGATGCACTCGACATCATGATGAGGTCATTGGTGCAAGCCTGATGTAGTCAACTTTTAGTATTAGACAGATCTACATTGAGATTTGATGGGTTTTCTTACACTTGTGTGAGGGGCCATCTTTTATAGTCCTCCTCCTTTTTGTCATGGCCCAAATTGATTTGGTTTGAAAGATGGCGTGAGATTCTCCCCCAACAGTTACATATAGAAACCGCTTCATCGTGATCTTATCGAGGAGCACCCAGAGTGCACGTGCGGTGTGGTCTTCACATCATCTTGGCTCCTCTTTTAGGTTTGAACCCCTGTTGTGAGAGAGGGTGCATGTGTGTGTTTGTGACGCATTGCGGATCACTGTGTTAACATGCTTATATTTTTGCCATTTCTTTTCAAATGAAATGTTTATAATGAGGGATTTTTAAACATTGTAAGAAAGCAGGAAAGTGATTGTTCGATTTGAAGCATAGGATATTTTATATGAGGATCTTGTCCTGATATGCTAGTTTTAAAATTGGTAGCATTCACCAGTTGTGGCCAAGACATTGACATCTAAAAAAATTGAGTTTTGTTAGCAAATCACAAACTGTAAATTGATGTGAATAGTTTTTATTTTATTACCGAGCAGAGATCTGTTACTCCCACAGTCCTCCATGGTAAGGTACTTCCAGAATCGTTCACCCCCCTTGACATAGGAACTGTAAACTCCTGTATATGATATCCCCAATCAGAATTTTTCAAGTGTGTTGGATTTTAGTGTACAGAGTAGTTTTATAATGTGCTGTTAAACTAAATGGAGAGTCGCTATTGTCTTTTTTTTGGGGCATTGTTTTGTACCAGGTCGCACTGAGAGATGAGAGGGATTGTGTCTCTGTGTGTTTGGATGTGCAGGTACGGTATGTCCATGCACTAGCACTCGAGTCACTGTGGAAACAACACACTCCAAGCTCAGCCAATGAAGCTCACTTTATTCCATAACCTCAGGATTGATATGCATTTATTATTCACACCGTACAATGAGGGCCGGTTCGCTGACTCTCAACGTGCTGGTGGTGTTTGAATCAGGTGGTGTTGTCCATCCTCTGTTCTTCCCATTACAAGATGCTTCCAATGCGGTGGAGATATTTGCTTGATAAGCACGCCTTCTTCATATGTGTCTGGAGAAATTTTTGGATTTTTCTTTGCTTAGTGTTTGAGATTTTTGCTGGTACTTAAGTTAAAGTTTGTTTTTAGGCTATTTATGCCCAACTGGACGATGTAGGAGAAAGGAATCTTGGATTAAAGCGGTGTCCTGACCAGTTTCCTGTACGGCTCAATCACAGTCAGTCATTTCATATGCGTTCTTAATACTGTTTAAAAACATAGGTTTTGGAAATTAAAATAATATTAAGTAACACTAACAATAGGTTCATTTATTTAAAACATAATCAATTAAAGAAACTGATAGAGTATAATTTGTTAAAAACAAGAAAAGTGTTTTGAAATTATCTAATATATGTCATACTTCTTAACTTAAAATATTTCTAAGATTTTTTTATTAACCATTAAAGTTTATGGGTTCAGTACTTAGCTTTGATTGAGTAAACATTTACCGATAAAATTATTTACAAGAAATGGCTTGCACATAAAAAAAGCTGAATTTAAAAGCATTTTATTTTGACATCAAAAAATCTAATTATGGTTAACTGTGGAATGTTTAACTCTAAATCAAGTAGTTTAACACCACAGTTAAAGTGAAAGTGAATATTTGATTTCCATGCTGTGTCTTTTAAGTTATAAAAGGTGTGAAAGAGATCCTGTTTTAAAGTGATTTAAAAGTATACATTAAGTTTTAACTTTAACCACAGATTCAATGCATTTGGGGCTTTTTCAGCTGCTGGTCAGGACCAGAATTAAATCAGGGTTGGAAAAGCGAGATTAACAGCAACGAATCTTCTCCAATCATCAAGTGTAAGGAATGATCTTTACTTGTCTTTTCCTCACATTTTCTTCCAACAGCCTTCAAAACCTTAACAGTTTAGCACAAATCCCTGTCTTTAATAGCTTCACAGCAAAGCCCAGCGACACTCGTCTTCCACAGTATTACACCTCTTTCAGTATCACCCTTTCAGAATCCTGCTGGGTTTAAAAAAATAACAATGAAGTTTAAACTTTAAAGTAGCTCAGCAATATTAGAGTCACAACCCACATGTTGTGGCATGCTTTAAATGTGTGCAGCCTCACCGGATTTAACCAAGCTTTGAAAGAAATCCAGAGCTGAAGGGATATCCTGTACTCCTGATCCTAGTTTTTTCTTCTTTCCTTCAGTATTCTCTTAAGAACATTTCATTTTCTTGCAACTTGGCACAGATCATCACAAGGTTTGATGCATCAAGAGATCCGAGGGAACATTGGTAGCTAATGAACCTTTTTGTTTTAGGATACAGATGTGTTGAAGGATGTTGACGTTCGCTACAGTCTTTCCTCAGCAAACCTGTATTTACGTGGTAATATTTCATCACAACGAGTTTATGTAATTCGTTTTTCCATCGCTCAAGTTTGTCTCTCAGTAGGGGACTAATTACTTCATTCGTCTCTCTCTTTCTCATTTGTCGTTTAACTGAGCACTATACGCAGCCCACAGACAAATGAGACGTGGCATAGAGAGTGTGAAAGAATGTCACGCTGAGTGATTTAAGCACTTCTTACTGCTTTTCTCTCACATGGATTATCACCTTAAAAGCATGTTTCTCCCACAACTGAGCACTTTTTGAAACATAGTTCTGGGAAAGAGTTTTTTTTTGTTTTTACTTATTTTTGAAAGTGCTTTTTTATAAAGTATACAATGTGTTGCCATCATTTGGAGCTTTGAACCACAAATGTTTTTTTTTTTTTGTTTTTTGTTTTGGCGAGCAAACCCCTGACTGGTATTAAACCTTGCACCATTTATGTTTTTGCTGAAAGCTGTGAGACAGGAAACTGTGAACAGCACATGTTCGCAGCTACCGCCGAAGCATAATAGCATTGCAAGATCGTTGTTATGATGATTATGTGACTGTGAACGTAAATACAAGCTGCCTCTGGCTTGCTCTCATTGGTCCATATTTCACCCCAGGTCCTTCAAATATGGTGGGACGATTTTGGAGAGAAAATGGCTCCCTGGTCACAGCTGTTGTGGCAGTGGGGTGTTATCGCCCTCTGTTGTTTGGTAGGCAGTAGTACGCAGAATTTCTTCCATATTTCGATTGAGGCTAATGTTTAATAGAGACCGTCAGACCTCTCTCTCTTTCTTTTTCTCTCTCTCTCTCACCTGGTCCACTGTGATAGAGATCGGAGGTTTGGCTGTATAAAATGTACATTTGACTGTAACCCTGTGAATGATGTAACGATTTCATTATTTGTAATATTGTTATTGGTTTATTTTCTAAAAATGGAAAAAAAGCCCAACTTGACTCTCCTCATTAAAAAGATGAAATGAGACCCCTTCTACATGTCTGTTTTTTTTCATAGTAAAAAAACAAACAAAACAAAAACAAAAATATAACCTAACAATTACCCCAAAAAAGTTCTTTGTTGTAGTACTTTACATTTATAGAAAAGGCTGCTAAATACTTCTATTTTAGCCAATTACCAATTTATTTATCCAACAAAATAATAAATAAAGTAAATTAATTATAAAATCACCTTCAATAACAAAAAACAAAACATTTACCAGAAAATGTCATGACATTAGATCTGTTTGGTGTAAAAACTATTTTAGATTATTTAACCTTGCAATTAAAGCAGACATATACATATGTAAGTTAATTCAAATAAAATACAAATCCAGCCATTTGTATAGCTGTACAACATTTTCATTTTCTTAGTTTTGGCTCAGGTTGAAACATTTAATTATGTTCCCTATAAAAATAAGCTAAACAGTTTTGTGAAATTGTGATTTAATGTGTGTAAAATATAAAAATAAGAGATAAATTATCTGGATAGATTCAGACCAAGATTGCAGCAAGTATCAGGGATGCGTTACAATTGTAACATGAAGATTTAACAATTAATTTAAACAATTTATGTTTGTCACCAGATAAATTAAAATACAATGGATTTTTAAAAATGTTCTAGATGTGTTAAATATGTATATTTTCAGAAATTAATTTCAGTTTTGCTGAAATTCTGATTGAATTATAGACCTTTTTCTATTTTCTCTAATTATGGTCTCCACAACTTCCTTAACTGGGACCATCCAAGGTAAAAAATAAAAATAAAAAATCTGTCAAGAGATGGAAATAGAAGTCAAATCTTCTTTTGATATTCACAAAGACACATGTACGCCCCAGATCCCTCTTTGCAGTCTGTGTTTTTGTGCTGCAGTCTTTGTGATTGTCTTCCTGAGGGCTGTTTGGGTGTGTGAGCACTCTTTCTGAGTCCTAGACGTCGTTATTGGCATGATGTGTGTGACCTCATGCTGACCCCATCGAGACTGGCATTCGTGGAAAAAAAGAAGGGAAGAAGGAGTTCAGAAGTTCAGAACTCACTGACAATCTAACAGTTCCAGTCGTCTAATCATGAGCGCCTCTGCTTCTCTCTTCTTTACGCCCTGTTAACCACTGCACCACGAGCCCAACAGGAACAGCTCCAGACCCTCAACAGACCAGCACTTCTTCTCTGGAAGTGATCAGACTAGACAGGGGTCACAAACGTTTCAGGATTAATAGAATTGTTCTTTGATTCTTCAGTCATGGCTGTGATGGTGATGGGGCTTGCAAACCAGAATAGTTTGCACTCACACACATCATTGCTTTCGAATCACATTTTAATAATATCTTACTGTGATCTTCATCTTTTAAGGTTAGTTCAGGCAAAGCATCTGTCATCGTTTCATCCCTATGCTGCTCCAGACCCATGAGACTTTTATTAATCTTTGGAACAGAGATGAAAATGGTCTATTTAAATGAAATCTGGTAGTTTATAGATCATCGCTAAATATTTCATACATTTTAAAGTGCAAAAACTCACTGAAAAAAGCTCAACTGAATTGTGCAAGTTTTTGTTTGCTTTTATTTATTTAAGACGATTAACAAATCTAGTTTAAGATTGAGTTTCTGCATAGATTTATATATGTCTTGTTCTGAACACACTTTAAAATATCTATTTTCTCAGAAATAAATTGAAGTAAAAATTATAAAAACCCAGTAGTAAGTATGTTAATCAAAGTATGATTATTTATAAGTTTAAAAAAGTGACATGCAAGCCATTGGATCACCAAATGATATAAGTAATGCATGTCGTATTCGTTTATTTGATACAAAATATTTATTATTTCTTTCACACTCACTTATTTGGATTAAAAGGTTACATTTAAAAGTAGGCAAGAAAAGAAAGCAAAGTGTGACTTTAATCTTGTCCCAGTGGCCTTATTGGTAGTTATGTTATATTGTGCTATGTTTATTTTTTTGATTAATTAGCATTTTTCTTTTTTGGCAAATAGTTTTTTATCATATATTTGTTCTTTTTTCTATGCAACCAAGTTAAAGGACATTTATTTATTTATTTCATTATTTATATATCTGTTATTTTTTATTAAAAAACAATTCAATATTATTCCCTCAAATCCTTTGCATTTGGGTATACATTATTTTTTAGTTTTGGGGAATATATGTGTTTAGTGGCTTATTTTCACCACTTATAGTTTATGTTTTTTGTTGAATATTTGGTAGCAACGAATTATTTTAAACTAGATCCATTCAAAATGGCGGACTCGCAGGTTGATTGTGAGCTCGTGCAGTTTTGTTTGTTGGATAAGGTGTATTGTGACAAGGATATAATTACTTCCTTCTATAGTCTTTGGTTAATGAGGTGAGTTTAAGGTTTTCTTAAATTGTGACACAATTCATAGTATCATTAGCATTAGAATGGAGACACTAATCCTTCGGCAGCAGCACGTGCACTGCCTCAACTATCAGTTTATGGTCGTTGTTCCGTGAATTTGCTGTAAGGTCATCTAAAAGAATAATGGGTCGAAGAGAGCGCAATCATTACGTTTTTCAGGCCACTAGATGTGTAGGTGTTTTAATGTACACGTTACTAAATCAATGTGATAATGTGTTGATGTTTAACTTGATTCGCACGAGCTGTGAAGACCTTACTCTGGCATTTCCTGTGAATCTTGTCAGAGTTCCTGTCTGGTTCAGTTTAACAATCAAAAATCAGAAACAAGTCCCTGTCACACACAAAATAACCTAAACTAAAGACTTGGGAAATAGTTCAGTTGATTCATGTGTTGTGAGGAAAAAATAATCCATGTATAGAATTAGTTTGACCGGAAAAGAGTTACTTTTTTTCCCAATTCAACGTTTTGTCACAATTCAACAATTAGTATGCTTATAAATTACAGTGCAAAATAGTTATAGATAAGTTTTATTAGCTAGAATTTAAAATAAAAAAAACAGTTAAAAAGAAAAAGGAATGGACCATTTCAATGTTAATTCAACTAGTTTTAATTTTAGTATTTTGCAGCTGTGAGCCCTTTATTCTTAATAGACAGAACACAATAAAAAAATAAATAGTTCACAAAAAATTCTTATAAATGACAATAAAATAATTAAATGCTGAGCTTGTTTTTGCATTGTTACCAAACATAATTGACTCCAGAAGTTGTATTTCTTGTCTACACATTAATTGTGTATAATTTTTAAAAGCTAATCAACCATTTTTCCCTGGTGAATTTACAAGAGGCCTCTATTCTTATATATAATTTTATTTTTCTTAAACATGAAAAAGGAATTACTGAGTGTTCACATGCTAATGAATTCATGTATTTCTTTATAAATAATAAATGATTTAAATTCATATATAAGCAATGTTATTTTGAGTGACTAGCACGAAGCTGGAACAGTTTTCCAGGTGTCATTGAGAATAGACCCACAGGGAATGAACACTTTGCTTTTCTTCACATTCTCGACAGAATTAAGATAAACGCAGGCGTAAATGAAGACATATTTAAAGAGCTATGCGTTTGCTCTTTCAAAACACATTCCATCTGAGAGCCACCGTTTGAAAGTCGTAAATCCTGCAAAAGCTTTGATGGTGTTCTGAAATATATGATCTGTAGCTCTTCCAGCCCACAATTACCAGATATCTGCCAACTTTAACCCAAAACCTGAGCCTTTTGAAGAGCTGTGGAGGAACCCACTGTAATGCAAGCCAGAGATTTCTCCCAGACTCACTCACACGCACTGTATGGAAAGGATAAAGGGAGTCAGAGTGAGATGCAGCCGCACTGTCATGAGGTTTATAATAACCGAGTCGTATTCTTCTTTCGGGGAAGACATGGAGAGGGGTGGAAGCTATTTTCTGCCAGGAGTAGACATATAACCAATGTGAAACAATAAAAACAGAAGTAAAGCATTGCTGTATGTCTTTAGAGATTTCAGTTACTATAGAAGACAATTGAAACCCGTTGAGATCTAAATAGTTTTCTCAGCATCAAAAGAATGGCTCTAATGTATTTTTGTGCACTTTAGCCATTTATAGAAGAGAAAACGAGGATGATAATAGCGCTGAAACAGTTAATCGATTATGAAAAATTAGCAATTACATTTATGTTATTACTAACCAAAGAGTCATTTGAAAAATTTAAAATAAAAGTATCACATCATTTTTCTATAATCTAATTCTGGTTCATCGATCAAACAAGTGTTTAAAAGGCGACTGAGATCGAGCAAGAATAAAATTCAAGTGTGAAGCCTTAGAAAAACTGTTACGAGTCCACCGTTAGTGTACATTAGTCCATTTTGTTTACTCTCATTCACTCATTTTGACTCTTGTTCACTCAACAGAACAACTCTTTGAACTATTCGTTCATCTGCAAATAATTGTTCCCTTAATTTCCTTACAAGATCACTTGCAAATAGTTATCACAAAAGACTCCAAAACTGAGTGAAATAAAATAATAAGTGAAATTAAACTTGCCTCGGACTTTGAATATTAACACACACCAGAAAAACCTCTTCTGATACCTGCAAAACATCAATACTAGGTTTGTTTCAAGAAAATCCATAATGTGCCCACCGTGTCCAGTGAAAAATTAGTTTTAGTATTGATTTCGGCAAAACGCGTGAAATACATCAATAACCTGTGAAATACCATCACAAGAACAAGCGATTCAAATGAACTAAACTTCTCTAACATCCGGGTACTGTAGCCATTGAAAAGCATTGCGAACGATAAGAACGAGTTGAAGAACGAGTTGAAGAGCGATTCAAATGAACTACTCGTTTTATATAACCGGCTCTGGATTCATTGAAAAGCATTGCGAACGATAAGAACGAGTTGAAGAACGAGTTGAAGAGCGATTCAAATGAACTACTCGTTTTATATAACCGGCTCTGGATTCATTGAAAAGCATTGCGAACGATAAGAACGAGTTGAAGAACGAGTTGAAGAGCGATTCAAATGAACTACTCGTTTTATATAACCGGCTCTGGATTCATTGAAAAGCATTGCGAACGAAAAGAACGAGTTGAAGAGCGATTCAAATGAACTAAACTTCTCTAACATCCGGGTACTGCAACCAAAAGAACGAGTTGAAGAGCAATTCAAATGAACTACTCGTTTTATATAATCGGCTCTGGATTCATTGAAAAGCATTGCGAACGATAAGAACGAGTTGAAGAGCGATTCAAATGAACTACTCGTTTTATATAACCGGCTCTGGATTTATTGAAAAGCATTGCGAACGATAAGAACGAGTTGAAGAGTGAGTCAAATGAACTACTCGTTTCTGTATCCGGCTCTGGGGCCGTTGGCAAGCAATAGTAGGATGAACGAAATGCAGAGAATGAATCGTTCACTTGAAAGAGTAGTTCTTCATGACTCGTATTAAAGATCTGTTCTTTTTGAACGAATGGTTCACAAATGACACATCACTAATCACTAGTGGCCAGGAGACATATGTAGCCAATCAGAATAAAGTAGCCAACCAGTTAGAAAGAATTATAATATAATGTAATAGCTTTCCAATAAGATGTTTAAAAAAAGTTGAGTTCAAAATGTTTTACATTTATCTTTAAATTATTTCCTGTTTCTGGAGGAAAAAGAAATACTAGTAGACGTAAAAGAACAAATACAATTGTATTAAAAAAATAATTTTACTATTATAATCATTTTTTCTTTATGTTATTTATGTAATTATTTTTTAATGTAATTTTTAGTGGTTTTTCTGTTTCTGATCTGCAGGGTATATTCTAAAACATATTAGAATATTAATAAAAAAATGTGTTCTTTTTCCATGGTTTTCGACAATTCAATAAATAATAATACATTTATAATAAATAATAAAAGAAATGAATCAGATTATACTAATAGATAATACTGGTCAAAATGAGTTTATAAACTTGTTAAATCTATTCGTATTGAAATCAATCTGCTGCCTGAAACATACAAGATTAAATCTGGCTGATGGCTTATCGCCTACACTTGAATTATTCCTTATTATAGCATGTTTAAATTAATTGTACTGTTAGCCATCGTGCTTGACGATAGTGCAGAAAAACATATTAAAAGAAAGAAAATACGAGAGATGAAGTCCAATAATTTAAGAAGTATAGAAAGCTATGCCTATATTTAAAAACTTATTTAAACTTTGGTACTGCAGCAAATGACAATTCTTGGAAAAATAATGAGAGCGTCTAATAGCTGACTGACGGGGATTTAGCAGATCAGATGTTTGTTCTCCAAAGCTTTAAATAATAAATACGATATATATATATAGTAATACATTTGTATTACCTGAGTAATTACCTGAGTAATACATTTATATTATCTTTGTTTTCCTCTCTTAAGAGAATTTGCTGCAACTATTCTAAAATAGCAGCTGGAATGCCCAACAGTTATAGTTCTTCAGTTTTAGTTTTATAGAAGCCTTTACATGATTTAAACCTAGTCATTATCAATTGAAATACAGTATATTATTAGTTGTCATTAAAAAAAATAACTTAAGAAAGTTGTTAAAAAAAGGTGTACATTCAGTTCAACTAGCAATGTTTAACCATAAATGTTTGTTGTTCTCAGTAAAAATAAATAAATAAAAGCAAATGTTTATAAAGTACCATAAATTATAGCTTCAAGTACAGACAACCTTTGCGTATAAAAAACTGGAAACTTTATCTTACGTACATTACGAGGAGAAATACATAGAGTGCTAGCAAATTAGCATGTGCTAATGCTCAATTACGAAAGGACACATCTGAAATTTGCTGCCCATTCATACATACACTAAAGCTGTAGAGTTAAAGTGAAAAGATTTCACTCTGGTGCAGGGGTTGTTATATGCGACCTGCTGAGAGTGACCTATTTAACTCTGTGAACTATATTGTGGATAGAATGAACGACGCTGCCTTCTCTGAGGCGAACGCGTCACGTCTGACCTGCTGGGTGACCTACTTAACACCGCGAACTCTGCCTCGATGGGGAGCACAGCCCGGCGCATGCGCACACCGACCGAGAGGACAAAGCCACGGGACACATAAATACAGTCTTTAGGGCCAATCAGAGCACGCACAGCTATATTAGAGAGTTATTTGGCACCAATGTGTTTTCAAATTTACCATCCGACAACCTAAAATTGATGCTCTGCTGCCATCTTGTGGTGATATGTGAGAATGTTTAAACGGGAAAAGATTTAAACTGAAAGCTGTGCGTGAGTATCGCACACTGTTATAGCCTTTATTCCATTTTGATGGTCTTAATAGCATGTGTGTTTTTTTGTAAGCTCAAAGAAACAATTATTGACTCGAGGCTACATCTGTATTTCTAAGAGCAGAAGTAGCATCTAATGACCTAAATTAGCATTATATAACGGCATCCTTCCTAATCGCTGAAGACTAGGGTAAACTATTTTGTATTTATTACATTGTTTGGAAAAAGAAAAGAAAGCAATGTAACAAAAAACGATTTATGAGGGGTCTATAGAGAAAAATAGTACGCTTTCAGTTTATTTATCAACCGTTTTTACAATTTAATGTTAATGTTGTCAGTCTTGGAGCCAGTTTTGTAAGTTTTAAGGTTAAAATCTTACATATGCTACATTTTATTAGGACAAATGTGTTCATGTTAGAGTGTGGTCTCTTGGTTTATTTATAATTTCAGAATAAAAGCTTAATTTTAAATGTAGAGACTAATAAGAGCTGCAACCTGGGAATTACAACAAAACATCAAAAGGCCTTTATAAACCATTTTATTCATGGCTTTTCTTGTTTATTTTTCAATGCTTTCAAGCAACTATTAGTCATTATTTGACAATAAATTGATTTGTACAACAGTTAAAATTATTTGAGCCCATTACTGTTTCCTGTCTTTGCATGTGTCGAGTTGCAAATGTTAAATACATGTTGTTGTTGTTTTTTACCCTCATTAATTTACTACAAAGAAAACAAATTTGTCTTGTTAAAATTATACATCACTAACTAAATATTCATACAATCTTCCAGGAACCGTAGCGCAAAACAAATTATGTCCCCTATTCTAAAGATAAAATCTGCCGTTTTATAATCCCTTAAAAATGATTGAAAAACTGTGTCATAAAACTGCAGTTTATAATGTTAAATGGTTAATTCAGTTGTAAAGCTATTGTTCAAATTAATTTATTTCATTTGTATATACTACAATGTAGACGTGAATTTACTGGCAGACTATAAAAAGTGGAAATTTGACAATACATTTTACAATTAAAGCTATGGATAGGTTTCTGCTAATTATTAAATTGTTAAGATGGACAGTAACCTCAAACCAATAAATGACTCATAAAGAAAGTACGTACAAATCAACAACTACACATTAAAGAAAAGCACTTTTTTAGGCATTGACTTCTAGCTAAATTCAGATCTTTAAAATAAAAGTTTATGTAGCTTAAACGTAACTGACCTGCGGCTGCTGTCACTAACTTTGTCACAAACTTGCAAAAATAGTGATAGTAATACAAACTCAGCAACAGCATCTCATTTTATTGTATGAGGTTATAAAGGAAGGGCTCGTTATGGAATTATTAATTCTATTTATTTATTTATTTCATTGAGAAAACATTAAACAATGCAGCTTGCAATTTATTTACATATAGTACAAAGTAGTTTTGAAAAGTATGTATTTGCAAAGTAAGTATTATAAAAGAGTTGTATTAAAAGTTATGAAATTCCATTTTTTACTTCAAATTTTGTTTAGGGCCCCTAAAAGCAGAAGGGTGTAGGATTCCTGCATCACTAGGGGGAGGACATTACAGCCCATGTTCTGTTTTTTGTTTTTTGTTTTACCAAGAAATGAAAAAAATAAATGTATGTATGTACGTAGTTTTCATTCTGTCATTTTCTTGGGTTCACACATGAATACTATAAAATAAATGTATTTATTTTAAGAAAGAAAGAATTTCCAAGTGAAAATTACAAGTGAGGGGAGCATCTGAAACCTCAGAACAAAAACATTATTTATTTGTCTCTAAAGAAAGTTGAAGCACTCGCACAGCTTTGTCCAGCAGATGGAGATAGTGTCCTAAAAATGATCTAAATTAAATTTATCATTTTATTTATTATTTTAGCTCACAATGTAAAATCAAAATGATTAAATGTTCCCCTTTCATTTAAATGTTCTCCTGTTTGCTGTTGATTGTGTAGTAGAATGTCTTTTTTGGTATTAGTTTAATTTCTTAACTTAAATTAGAAAAAAAAAGTGGCACGAAGTGACACACAAGCCAGACACATTTACTTGTTCTTTTTTTGTTCTTTTTCATTCTTGTTCTTTTTTTTATATTGTTCTGTTTTCTGTCCGTGACAGTTGTTTGGGGGGAAACAACAAGATGAATTGTCGTCATCAGTCTGAGAAACATCCAAACCAACAGAAAGCACGCTACTTTTCCGTTTAAAAGTGAGTCCATCACTTCTCCTCTTTTAGTCATCTTTTCTGTGTTACAGTGTACATCAGTGTGAATGATACCTGCGTGATGTTGCAGAGGAATCGCCCCCTGTTGGACGGGTTCTCTATGGGATGTTGCTGTCTGAGCGATGAGCTGAACCCTGGAGTGGACAGTGGAGTTATTTGGCTGGGACCAGCAAAGCAATTTTTCAAAAAGTTATAAGGACAATGCTAGATTTGTGAGCTGAGCCCTCTCCCTCCAGGAAACATGAGCAGCAGGTGGGGAAAAGTCATTAGCGGCTAATGGCCTTCAGTTGATCTATAGTGCTGAATGTTGTTTATAGCTGATATACATCACATTGTAATGACAAAACAGTGTTTTATTGTTTATATGTAGCTTCTAGGAGTGGAAAAGCATTATTTTTTGTCGTTTAAAGGGAGAACAAGAAGAATAATTTTAGTTTTAGTGGAGTTGTTATGGATTTGGGCTCCAGGGGTTAAACTGAAAGCTTAATTTGTATTAAACAGCAGGGCCTTGTTATTGATTGATGTCAGAATTTGCATGTTAAATCAACCTTTACTTCAACTTAAAAAACAAACAAACAAACAAACATCTGGCAAACAAAGAGAAAAGATTGGACAGCTTTGCGTCTGGTTTGGGAATGTAGGATCCAATACATGTTTACACCCTTTTTACACATATAATTAACGCAAATGATCTAAAAAAAAAAAATAAGCAAAGTTTCAACAAAAAGACTTCCTTCAAATAAGAGTGGTTCTTAAGAGCACTTTGATGGCAAGGGTTTTCTGTCGCTTTGTTGGTTTTTAGTACCAGATATTCAAATATAAAAACACTTCATATTACAAGACTCACTCACAAACACGGACAGAAACATTAAACAAATCCATTCACAACTGGCTTGCTTTAGCTTAGCTGCAATTATCAAGAAAGTGTTGACACAACAGTTTATGGTTTAAAGCTACGGTTCAAATTGTAAATTATTTAGCCCCCTGCAGCAATCAAACCAATACTTTCTCTTCTAATACGAAAAAACTTTTAAAGAATATTCCCTTATATTTGCACGCTTTATGTCAAAACAGGCATAAGTACCTTCTACAAGAGTGTCACACTGCTGCATGCTTATTTTCAAACATTGTTTCATATTCACAGAAGTTGAGCTGATCTTCATACATTTGATCTGATCCTAACCCTAAACTGTGGCCCTTTTGGATCAATCTCACTTTCCTTCGTTCCAAATGACTGGCAGAGCAAGATTAATATAACTTTAGTCATCCTTATATTATCCTATGTTGCTTTGTCATTAATCTTTCTCCATCCATCCATCCATCTTCTTGTCAGCTTAGTCCCTTTTCAGGGGTCGGTGAGGTGGAATGAACCCCCAACTCTCTGGCATATGTTTTACGCAGTGGATGCCCTTCCAGCCGCAACCCATCACTGGGAAGCATCCATACACACTCATTCACAGTCATATACTATGGGCAATTTTGTTATCGCATGTCTTTGGACTTTGTGGGGAATCCGGAGCACCCGGAGTAAACCCTCGCGACCACGGGGAGAACATGCAAACTCCACACAGAAATGCCAACTGACCCAACTGAGGCTCGAATCAGAGAACTTCTTGCTGTGAGACGACTGTGCTACCCACTTTGCCATCGTGACCCCCTCATACATATTTTATGAGTTAAATTCCATTATGATGGTATATTATATTACCTTTGTGAAGCCATTGGTAGATTTTATTATGTGTACATAGATAAAAAACTAAAATAAATTAAACCATAGATGGTAACACATCCAATAAAAAAAAACACTCTTTTGTGCGTTGATTGGCCCGCTTCAGGTGTTATCTGCTCAGAATTATGTCAAACAGACACACATAACAAAGTTCCTTGGCTCTAGATCAGGGGTGTCCAAAGTCGGTCCTGGAGGGCCACTCTCCTGCACATTTTAGTTGCAACCCTACTGTAGAATGCATACTACTCTACTTCAGCCAATCAGAGGACCATAATTAGTGCCACAGGTGTGTTTTTTGGCTGAACCAAAAAATGGGCTCTGGCCCTCCAGGACCAGGTTTGGGGACCCCTGCTCTAAATGCACTGACGCTCAATCAAAATGTTCTTTTTTTAGCAGTTGCTTCAAATCAACTGAGGGGTTTAATTTTTCAATGATTTGCTATTTATCAGTTTAATATTATTGTCTTCTCTATTTGCTCATGTGACTTTTAAAATGTTCTGATGAGGTCATAAATAACTGAAAATAGGCAAATTTTGTTAATTTTGTGTTTTAAATGTGCTCCTCATCGAGGGATATTCTCAATTAATAAGAAACAACATAGAATTAAAGTGTACAATTGAATAACGCTTACTTTAAAAAATAAGTTAAATAACACCTTACACTTGAAAAAGCATCAAAAAGGACTAAAAAAACTCATGTAGTTTGAATTAAATTGTCAGAATAATTAGTTTCACCAGATTGCCTAACCCTTACCCTCAGTTTTCATCACTGCTTACCTTTCCCCAGCTTTTAACTCTATACTAGACAATTTTTTCGTATTGTTTATAAAAAGCACAAAGCTGCTAAGGACCTGCAGGGATTTTGGATTCCTGGACTGGATGAGACCTCCAGTGTAACAGAGCATCCGTCACTATGATGCGAACACCTTTTGAACACCCCTCAAATGTCACATTTTCATCAAGTATACTGTGGCTCAGTCTCCATGAATGACAGCCTGTCCTTTCGCTTACTGCCTGGACGGACATCTCTGCTGTCTCTCTTGCTCCCCGATGAGAACGGTGGTGATATAACACAGATAAAATTCTGCATGTGTCCTTTCTGAAAGAGACTGAGTGACGTGATGTGAGTGTCACATGGCCTCTCTTCCCTGAGAGAGAATCTTCACTACCATGTGCAGGAAGAGAGGAATACTAAAACACAGCCAGTTACGTCACAACTGGCATGGAGGAGACTTATCTCCATGGCAACCGGCATGCCAGGGTGTCCTAGGGCAGATTCCAAATCTGCAGAATTTAGTGGAAATTATATGATGGAAGTTGTTCGTGTTTGCTTTTTTAGGCTGACATGATTTTAAAAGCCAGTTTGTCTGAAGGACTGAAAGTGCATGAGAATGTTATGTCACCAAGGTCGTTTGTGATAGACTATTGATATTCTGAGGTTATGTCTCATTGTGTTACCAGAGGTTTGTTTAAATCTGGTAAAGTCACCCTTGCACACAGAAAAACGATTGGTATGAAGAAAATGAGTGAGATTTCTCTTTTGTTTTTGGTTTGTATCCCACAGCTGCCAAACTCTCTGCCCTCTACCCGCTTGGCTGGTGGCATTGAGTTAATGATGTCATTCTTTCAAGCCTCTCCTTAACAAACTTCCTGACTCTGTCAATAGAATGGAAAGCAGTATTAGAAAGGTTTTGTTATGTAACCATGAATTCACAGGTGCCTATGTTAAATGGGACATGAGCAGAAGTGATATAACCAAAATGTATACAATTAAACTGGTGATTAGAATGTTGCAGTGTTTGAGGAGAATGGAACTCAAGTGCATTGTGACGGATTTCTTTATTAATTAAAAAAAGCAAAACAAACTAAAACCTACGAGTGGAAATTTTCTAACCCTCAAAAGAGAGAAAGTAAAACTAGACAATGAAAAATATAATAAAAAAATGCAAACAGAGCTAGAAATACACAACAAAGTTGAATAGCCAAGTTTAAAATTAACCCTCCATGGAATGGAGTGTAAAAAAAGAATTCTAAAAGTTAGTCAATGCTAGTGAGGGAAAAACAGGGTGAAATTACAATAAATTTTCACACAAAAAGCGTGTCATAAAATGAGAACACTTAAGATGTACGCTACCAGTCATGTGATCAAGAACACGTGACTGGTGCAAGTAAAAACATAGTACAAAATTTAACAGTTTATAAAATAATAAAAGGAAACTGTTAAAATAAGACTTTAAATAAGATTATTGTATTATTGATATTATAAGATTATTGATATATGTATTATTACCAAAGCTTTAAGAGAGAGCTCCTCCATACTGAAAGTCTCCTCTCCTCTTGATGAGGATCTTCAACCAGTAGCATTTCAAGTAGAACTTTATCCCATTGATTTGGTTTTTATGTAGTTGTTGTTGTTTTGATGTATTTGACAGTTAAATATTGCGTTCTGGCTTAGGCTTGGGTATGATATTCAACTTTATCTGTTTATTGTCTTTTGTGAAAATTGGCATATTACCATTTAAGCCATTACATGAGCCATTTAAGTTAAAAGAGAGTTTGAAGTGGACTTCTAAAAGTGGTGAATCTGTTTTTTTTAAACCACAGACTTTCTGATATTTATGTTTGCAAAGAATGACTCTGTTGGTGAAAATTTGATTTGTGAATTTAAACATTGTGAAAATACATGCAGCCTAAATAAAAAATACAAACGTTTACTAAATGAGTTTGACAATGTTTTAGAGATATCTCCGTCTCTGACGCAGTACTGGGTTCCTAAAACACTAGGATCACACCGAAGTACTCTAGGTGCTTAAACAGTCAGAGAAGGTGCATCACTGAGAGTGTGATGTAAGATGCTGTCCTCTACTGAAAACCTCAATGTCTTACTTTAGAAAGCATCGAATCTAACAGAGACTACTGAATTCTGCTGGAACACAGAGCTACAGATCATGTGCCAAAATCGCTGTGAGAACGTCCAGCTCCTATGAAGTTAAACAGAGCTTGAAAAACACTAGCACTGCCAAATCTGACTATTCATGGCTACTTATATTAGATTAGAAAATACTGGATGCCTTTTCAGATGATCACAAACACATTAACTCTGTCCATTTGTACCAAGTTCTGCTGTCCAGAAATAACATATGTTGTTGTTGTGGACCACCTGACACCCTAATCGTGTGCGCAATCTAGCATGTCCTTTGCTTTTACACAGTCTGGTAGACTCCCTGAGCCAGCACGACCTTTAGTTTCCTGGTTTAATCTTGATAATATTTTAGTGTGTGTTCAAAACAGCAAAAATAAAACTCTTGGGAATGGAGGGCTTTATACGTTTGAAGGATGAGGGAGAAAGTTTAATTTCACCACTAGAGGGAGGCGAACACTATTGGGCCGTCATGGCAGAACCCACACACTCGCATCAGTTTGCAACTAAAAACTAGATCAGTCTGAAGTTTAAAGCACATCTTGCTATGCATTCTGTTTCAATGGAAGAACAGAACAACTTGTGCTATTTATCTTTCTTATGGGTGTTCTAGTTATTTCTTATTTTGTTTCTAATTCATTTCTCAGATCCGATGATGAAAGCAAATGATAAACACTTACTTATCAGGAAGTAACAGTGTTGCTCTATTTTTCTGATGCATAAAATGACATATACTGTTGCCAAAAAAATGCACGGTGTCCTTTTATTCTCAAAGCATGGCTTTAAAAATGTAAGTATAAAGATGTTTAAATGTTACAATTATTAACAGAAAGTAGTAAAATTGCTATTTGTACCATGTTTTAAACTTTTGAAATTCATAATGATAAATATAGCCACTTTTCATGATGCTGTTCAGGTGCTATTTGTACAATGCAAGATTTTAGTTAAACCCAAGAAAATTATTACAAATGAAATACTCAATATAGGAGGATAAAAAATATTTAAGTTTATATTTACTACAAATGAGTGTAAGGTATATAGTGGTTGTTAGAAGTACAAACATTCTTCAAAATTACTGTGAATGAAGAAATGAGGGGACATATATGTAGCCAGTAAGATAAAAAAAAAATTTGGCTCTCTAGAATTGACCGTGTAGTGATCTCTGATTGCAAATTTTTGTTGCAAATGTTTTCATGATATTCAAGATTTTGTTCATATTTTAAAACTGTTGTATTTGGGGATAGTATGCTGGTAGGCTGCTGAGGCGTCATTATTTCCTGAACACCTGCTGGACATCATCATCTTTTTGAGTTGAAAATTTGGTTGCACACTGAATACATTGTTAAATTACTTGTTTCTAAATATTGACTGTGTTGACACTTGCCTAATTCATAGTATTGTACAGGACAGAGAAAAACAGGTGGTCTTCAGTTCAGAGTTTGAATTCTGCACAAACAATTTTTTTTTCATATTTGGTTTTCTAGTTTACCTTCCCTATAGTTTTCTCTCTATATATCAATGGGATTTTGTGGAATTTGTTTCAGGAGGAGCATTGTGCAATTGCCAATTGATCCAAGCTGCTACCAATTAGCAGTCATCTTACCATATATTACCAAACTAAACCTGTCCCCATCTACTAGTTAAACCAAAACCCCACCACCCCTTCACCTCTTAAGCTCTTAGACAGAATGAGTGAGTACCTTTCTTGTGAAACCCAAATGTGTGTTGTATACATGTATTGCATCTATCTGCTCAGCTGTGAAAGAACTCTTCAGGAAACAGATCTCAGTTTACCAATGCTAATTACCTGCCTGTTTGCTGTTATCTAGTTCAGTGAGACAGGAACGGAAAGACTGAATGAGATAAAGATAGAGATTGAGTAAGAGTGAGAGCATTTAAAGGTGAAAGACGTAAAAGTGAATGATGACATGTCATGGGGCACTCGCACTGCTCATGGGCAAAAAAAAAACTAAAATCCCAGAACTAAAAGGACTGCAACAGAGACAAATTCGATTAGTGAAGTGAAGCGGAGCAGCCATGGTGTGTGTGGGTACATGTGTGTAGGTCAGGTTGTGATGCAGTAGTGTGACAGATGAGGAAGTCGAGCTATTGTGTTAGTATTAGTTTTGATTGGTCGTTGTGTTTGAAGCCCATATACTGGAATTGTGTTGGAAAAACTTGCATTTCAGCGAACATGCATCAAACAGTCTGTTATTGTAGAAAATTTGAGTGATGTTTATAGAAGCAGAACACTTGGCTAATATGTCAGAGTGTTGTAGGTGGCTGACCCGTGAACTGCACGACTTTTCATAGCTTAAATTACAGCTAGAAAATCCAAAAGGTGATTTTTCTCCATTTCACGGTCTCTCGCCTCAGATTTCAACTGCACAGCTATCATCAGGAATAAGCCTCTCCTCTTTGACCTTTTATTTTTGGCAATGATGGATAGCCTCTGAAATTACTGCTTTCTCTGTAAAGTATTGTAGTATGTATGCTCTGAGGTGGATTTTAATTTTGAGAGGGTACAGGTGGTCTGTTGGTTAGGGTAATAGCAGATTATTTAAGCTGTTTAGCGAGAGAAGGTGATTTTGCTTTGGAGAAAGACTGTTGGAGAGGTACTATTACACCACAGTGCTTGGCTGAAGATGAGAGGATGGATTCATCGTGGCTGTTATGTTCTGCTGTATGTCCATTTCTCACAATCCCCCTCAGAACAGAACAGAGATGTGCATTGATTTTATTGCTAATTAGATGTCTAAGAAAATATTAGTTCTCCGTGTAGTGGGTGTCATTTTTTGTGTAAGTGAGCTGAAATCATGATCTCTGTTGTGCTAAAAAATAACAGTATGTCTAGTTTTAACCTCAATTAAAATAGAAATATCGGTAAAACAAGATGAAACCATTTGTCATCTATGAAATTCATATAGTGCTATACTTGTTAGGTGAATGTCTGCTTTCACCATAATTGGAACATATTTTCTATTAGTTGACTGCTACAACAATTGTGCTGTTCTATTAGCAAATGGGTTATAGATATTAAAAACATGACTAACTTGGTATTGAAATGCAACTTTATACATAATAAATTCACTATATTTCAGCATGACATTAAGCTACTAAATATGCTGTTTCGCATCATTATTACACGACACAAAATAACAAATGGGGGTGTAAATAAGGTTGTAAAATTATTTTGTTTTAAGTGTCTTTGTTTCACTCTTTGGTTCAAAGAGCTGTAAGTTAAAGGGTCAGAGCTGTCTTAGAAATCAGCATTGTTTGCTGAATTTAGTCTCTACAATGATTTTGCATTTAGAAACAATAGAAACAATTATAGCGGAACAGGGTGGGTCTAAGAAGTTGACTTTGTGTTTTAGCCAATGATAAGCTCTGTAAAGTTTATTTAATACGTAGTAATAATAATAATGGAATTTAAAGAGTTGTGTTTGTATGGGTATTGACTCCACGGCAGTGGAATGCTAGCTAGGCGAGTTTGATACTGGAAGTTGGAAACACTGAATACTAAAGTGGTGGTTTGATTAGTTAAACTTACTCAATTTTCCGGTAGTATTGAGTGTCATGTTTATTTCCTTCCCGCCCGGAAACAATGTGGAGGCATACGATCGAGAACTTTAAATATCTAGTCTCAGCCTCAAGAGATACTTTGTCCATTCCCACTGATTTACTCTGTGTTTTAGGTACGGATGGGGTCAAGGATTCATGTCCCATTGTTGTTTTGGTGTAGTATCTCTGGTGTCATTGTTGTTTTGGTCTAGTATTTCTGGTCTTGTTGTTTTAGTATATCTGGTCTCGTTATGTTGGTCTAGTATCTCTGGTTTCATTGATGTTTTGGTCTGGTATCTCTGGTCTCATTGTTGTTTTGGTCTAATATCTCTGGTCTCGTTGTTTTAGTAAATCTGGTCTCGTTATTTTGGTCTAGTATTTTTGGTCTCATTGTTGTTTTGGTCTAGTATCTCTGGTCTCATTGTTGTTTTGGTCTAGTATTTCTGGTCTCATTGTTGTTTTGGTGTAGTATCTCTGGTCTCATTGATGTTTTGGTCTAGTATCTCTGGTCTCGTTGTTTTAGTATATCTGGTCTCGTTATTTTGGTCTAGTATTTCTGGCCTCATTGATGTTTTGGTCTAGTGTCTCTAGTCTCGTTGTTGTTTTGGTCTAGTATCTCTGGTCTCTTTGATGTTTTGGTCTAGTATCTCTGGTCTCTTTGTTGTTTTGGTCTAGTATCTCTAGTCTCATTGTAGTTTTGGTCTAGTATCTCTGGTCTCGTTATTTTGGTCTAGTATATTTGGTCTCATTGATGTTTTGGTTTAGTATTTCTGGTCTCATTGTTGTATTGGTCTAGTATCTCTGGTCTCATTGTTGTTTTGGTCTAGTATCTCTTGTCTCATTGTTGTTTTGGTCTAGTATCTCTTGTCTCATTGTTGTTTTGGTCTAGTATCTCTGGTCTCATTGTAGTTTTGGTCTAGTATCTCTGGTCTCATTGTTTTGATCTAGTATTTCTGGTCTCATTGTTGTTTTGGTCTAGTATCTCTGGTCTCATTGTTGTTTTGGTATATTATATCTGGTCTCGTTGTTTTATTCTAGTATTTCTGGTCTCAAAGGTGTTTTGGTCTAGTTTTTATGTGACTATCTCCATGCCTTTGGGTCAGATGTTGTTGTTGCATTTTCACAACCTGAAACATGACGATATGGGAAACGACTAGGTATTGGTTGTTTACTATGTCAAGAGCCTCATGGGCAGGTCTTGACCTAAAAAGCAGCCGAAACCCTGGCTATGCGAGACTACTGCTTTCCTGACTGGATCAGGAACTTTGTTTCACCAGCCAGTGACTCTGAGAGAGAAAGTTCTGTTGAGAGATTTTCTGCCTTTCTGCGATGGAACCATATTTCTTGTTACTTCTCTGAGTGCAGGCTTCAGGGGGGCATGCAGAATTGTATATGCTTGTGAATCTAGACAGGGGCTGATCTGGAAAAGCCAACATCAGTAATTTGAACTTATCACAAGCTGCAATGTAGAGGGGGGGCTTGTTTAAGTTCCTTGAAGATAAGATGAGCAGCTTTGATTATGTTTGATTAAAGTAGTACAGATGAGATAGTACCAGAACCTGAATCAGGAGTTGAGTTGCATGCTCAGTTAGAAGTGCCTGATCTTTCTGATTGTGTGTGGTGCAAACCAAGTGATCCAAGGAAGCTGAAACAGAACCTGGGAATGAAAAGATGAAAGAACCAAAGCAGCCAGGAGGAGAGCAAAACAACATAAGTTACAGGTAGGTAGAACTTTAACACTGAGCAGTTTGTGTGGCTCACAGAATGTGAAAATGATTATAGACTGGAAGTGCAAGGTAAATATATATTTTGGGAAATGGAGTGCTTAGTGGTATTCTGGTGATTGACTACATTATTCTGTTATATTGCTTGATGAGACTCTGATGGTATTTAACTGCGCCTGTTGATTCTAACCTAAATGAATTGCTGACAAACTGTTTGACGTCTATCACAATTTGCAAAACACACATTGTATTTTTCAAGCAAGCTGTGCCTTACCTAAAGTTTTTAAATATTATAGCCATCATATAATCTCTCCTGCTCCTCACGAAGCAGAATACAGTAGCCTCAAAAAACCCGACATCTGCTGAAGCTAAGAATCACAGAGCTCAATTTCTTAGTGCTGTCATCGTTTGTCTGTCACACTCGCATAAACACTTCTTGTAATAGCATGAGTGTGAGGATACAAAGATGCCACTCGAGCCAAACCGAAGCCAGGCATGCTGATGAAGGCACTCTAGAGAAGGAGCCACACAGAGGGATGAAGGAATGGCAAGCAAAATGGATGTTAACCATAGCTTCCCTTGTTTGTTTTGATGTTTTCAACGTTTTCTCTCATTCCTGGTTGTGTGAGTCCTCATGGGGTTCATGTGCTGGAGTGATTCGCACATACACGCCTGCTGAGATGTGACACAGTTAAAGAGAGTGGGGACAGTGTGTTCCCACTGTCCTGAAATCAAAGTGGTAAACTCACAATCCATACATTTAATTTCCTCTCTACATGATACTGCTGTTCTGATTTCAATGCTGTATTGCAATAACCCGTTCTGAGACTGCAATTTTTTCTCAGAGTGTGGAGTATGAAACATGGAGACTGAAATGTGTGTTATCACCACTCTAATAAGCGTGGATAACATAATTTCCATCAGCATTTGCAATCTAACAATATCGATTGAAGATTTCAACAACTACACAGTCACCCCAATAGATCTCAAAAAGGTTAAGGTAGACTCGACTCTGTAGTGGTCCACCAATTTGTTTGATGGTCCCTGAAGTACTCTTGAACACAAGAATACTTGATTGGTTATGTACCATAAGTGATAAAAATAACATTTAATGGAAAAACCTTGTTCATGTTAGAACAGAACGTACTGTAAAATAAATAGAGTAATTCTATGAATGTGTCAACTTTTTTGACAATTGCACCTGAAAATTAATCCTATAATTAAAATAACCTATTATTTTTGTTTTCCCCAGTATCAATCAATTTATTTTTATAATCTGAATTAACTGTTCTTTTTAATATGTTGGGTTAATTACATTTAATCACACTTGTGTCTAAATACAAAGAATTAAAACTGCTTTGAGTAATGTCTATACATAAGTGTCCAAAATAGTGCTAAGAATAAATAACATTTTACATCGACTGAACTTCAAAACTTTAAAGGTGACCTCAGATGAAAATCTAAACTTTTCATCTGTTAGGATAGAAATAAGGCTCATTGATGTGTGTGCAAATCCCTCCTAAAATGATAAATATCCATTCAAATGTTTTATTTTAGTCACAATTAATGCTATATAACACCTGAGAACGAGCTTGCGTGAAACTCATCCTAAATGACTTCAACATCTGTGAGACCTTTGCATTAATTATCATAAACTCTGCCCCTTCACTGTTTTTGAATGAGAGTCAGTACAAATCAGGATTTGCGTTCATTCTCTCTGACAACTTGGGTAGTACCCTTAACTCTGTACTCAAGAAATTAGCTATGACAAAGTGGGCTGTCATGAAATATTAGTAATGTGCAATCTAGCCTAGAATCAATATTTTCAATATTCTAGAAAATCTACTAAGCTGTTTTAGGTCATTAGCTAAACTTAATTTTGACTTGTTTCACGTCTCAGCTAGTTTCTTCAATTCGGTACTTAATCTTACTGTTGTGTTTACCTTACCACCTTACTTCAGTGTTCCTGCTCTTAAATTATCATACAAAAAAACTTTTTTCATAACAAAATTTGTACTCAACATTTTTTAGTTGTGAACAATGCCTCAAAGTAGTGTTTAACATGAATTTATAAGATCCTCTCAACTCACCAGACCACCCATTGCATCAAATATAGCACTAGTTATTAACTAACCCTCTCTTACTAGCTTAAACCTTCTAATTAATTCACTAACAATGTATCGTCTTAAGGCCACACATATAACTTTGATTTTCTACTGTTGTTTTACCCTATTTGATTTCAGGTATGACTTTAACCGTTATAAGCTTCCACCTCAAAAACACAAGTGCCATAGTGTCCTCCTAGTTGTTAACACTGATGTAGTCAGTTGGACTCACCTAAGAATTTTGTTCTATTATATTTAAAAACAGTTAGGTCTTTGTGGAAATGAACTGCTTTGAAAAGAACAAGTCGTTCAGTTCTTCTTGATGATCTTCCATCGGGATTCAGAATGGCTTGTAGGTGACAAATGATGAAAAAATTGTCATTTTTTTGTCTACTCGGATGTCTCACTCACAGAACTTCTCAATCTCATCACAAGAACGTCTACTCAGCATCATTCTCTCAAGAAATGTTCTGTTTCATCATTGCATCTGCTTCCATCTCTGCTCATTTTCACAACGTGTACCTGACCTTGAGACACAGCCCTTCTGAGAGCTTTCAAGAGCAAGGCCTTAATGCACTCAGTAAATCTGGTAGGTAAATTACTCTTGATGTGACATTGGTACGCTGGAGTCAGGTCTTTAGGTTATCTCTGAGATGTATTCACAGTGGTCCATGGTGAATGTTAATGGATTTTCATGAGATAGAAGGAATTACATTTACACAGCTCTGTGCATTAATCTCAATGACATCGATCTTGTGAGTTTTGCCACTGATGTATTCGCACAATAAAAGTCAGATCTGTTTTAAGAGGTTCTCAATTTTGTTGCATTCACAATTTGTTTACAGTGTGCTTCTGAAGAGAACACTCTTATGTGAGTCATCAGGATCTCGGCTCCGGATCAGATGTGCTTGCTTCCATCACCTGCTCTTCTCTGTGAAAACTTTCATCCTTGATATCCTAGCACTATTCCGGCTTGGCGCAAACCTGGCATCCTTGCACTCTGCTCAATGCTTTGGTTTCAACAGCTGCCCGACCGTTTTGAATGTCCTCCACATTCCGAGATCGACTCAAAGCGAGGTGACATTTCAAGTATTTCCAAAGACTCTTTTTTTTCTTCCTTCCTCTGGGAAAATGATGGCCTTTTGCTCTATTACACAACTGGCTATCTTTGTCCAGATGCTTATCCTTAACAGTTGTGAGAGAACCTTCTTAGCTGCACTTGCCTAAGAATAAAAGGGCAACATCCGCTAACACCTGTTGTTTCGAAGTCACTTCCAAGCACTCCTCAGCCAACACTGGCTGGACAACTGCCTCAACAGGCTATCAGCACCCCGCCAAGGCAAACAACATGCTGCACTTGACATTCATTACTTATTGATGCACAGGGCTTTAATTGCATCTGGGATGCTTTTAGCTTGCTTCCATTCAGCAGCTGGCTTTCCAATACCGAGCCAAGCCAGCTCAGTCATTGGCTCACGCTGGGCCATGCCGGTTCTCTTGCCCTTTAGCAAGGCATCAACAATACGAAGCCTCCATTGGGTGACTATTTATTTACGCTAACTATTATTCGATTTGAAATTAATTCTTGTTTGTTTGTCCTAGTTATTAGTAGTAGAAAGTAGTCTGCATTATATGTATACAGATAGTCTCTATTACAAACCTTCTCTACTTTTTAATGCAGTGGTAAATAGTAGGATTTTCTTGTCACAATATAGATGCTCCTCCCTCCAAAACCTATATTTTTCAAATGCCCTGTAAAAGAGGAGTTGGTTTGTCCCCAGTGGTAATTATTCCCAGGTTATTTCTTGTCACGTGTGCATACCCTCTGCATATTTTTATGGGCATCCAAGTAATTGAGCAGTTTTATGGTAATATGGCCTCATTCCAAATATAATTTAAAGGCCCTTCAGAAGGCTTCCATACTTGGACCGGGTCTGGTGGGATGAACTAAGAGGAGACTTAATTTATACATGCAAAGTTAACTATGGAGCTTCAATAGGGAACTTTACCGTTGGGAATGAGCATCATTATGAAGAGAGTGATCTAGATACAGCTTTTCCTCCATGGTATTGCAAGAGCATGGTTTTTGGAAGTTTGTTGTATTTTTGATGAACACAGATAACATATAATTGATTTTAGTATACGAATGTTTTACAGGCAATCTTGTACAAAGCTAATTATTCAGAGGAAGGAGGAAACACTTTTGTTATACAGAACATATCACATTTTTAGAGCAATCTTAATTAATTGACTTAACTTAAATTAATCTAAGTTTTTTTTTTAATTATTTACATTTAATTAATACATTTTTAGTGAGTTATATATTTAAGTTAAAGTTAGTACACTTTAATGCTTGTTCACTTTACATAAAATTATTTTAAGTTTGCAATACAAAGTTAATTTCCCTTAATATTCTATTTTAAGTACTGACAGCCTAAAAGTTTAAGTTCAATCTATTTCCACAGTTAAAAAAACACAAGTTTTAAGATGAGATTAATCTAAATCTAAAAATAAAAAGTTTATTATAAAATGAGCAACTAAGAAAGATTTTTAAGAATAATGCTGTGCAAATTCAATAAATCCATAAACACAATTCTTGAATTTAAACAACATGAGGACCCTGACTGGTGTCAATAAGTGCAACTTACAATCCAGTAACTTTGTTTACCCAGCTCCAATTGGACATAAAACCTTTATAATGAATTCAATCTGCCATCAGAGGTTCGACATGAAATGTATACATCAGTCAATCGTTATCTTATGTTTTATTTATTGTTTACATTTTTATGTTTTTTTTAATCCTAGCTACAGCTAAGTGTTTGTGTAAATGTCATGATTTTAGTTAACAAACAAAAAACTAAATTATACTTAAATTATCTTAATTGGTGGGTGCTCAAATTGTCATTTTTAGGTAATGCCTTCCAGCAAGGTTTTAATGTGTGGGGGAGGCCATAGCCTGGTTAGGAGACAGGGGCCAGAGCATTTTTGTACAAGCTTCACCCCAGTTCTATTATAGCATGGGTGCAACTGAGCCAAGAAAGCAACATCATCAAGATGTACCTTACTTATCTAAAAAAAGAAAGAAGGGATTGCTTTGATCTACTGTATGTGCAGTTTTAATTTGATGTTTTTGTAAACGAAAGAAAACAGGTAGAAATGGTTAAAACAGATGTCATGTCTGTCATGCTCTTTTGCTTTTTCCTTCAGAATAGTTTAACCAAATTGATGTAAGAAGGCTCTGTCTTGGAACAATAAGGGCCATATGAGTACTAGGTATTGGGTGTGGTTTACAATCATGCTCAGACTCCGTTCAAGGCAACCGTTGAATACAACCTTAATTTACACGGCTGACTACAAACTTATTGCGTCCACATTTAGTTTGGAGACTAAAAATTATGGGGCCCTATTATGCCATATATTTTTTTCCATCTCTACAGTTTCCAAAGAGGTTGTACTTGGTAATGCTGTTGGTGCTCTGGCCAAACTCTGCTCTCCTAATTGCATTTATTTGTCTGAGGAAGCTGATAAAGACACTGTCTAGCTCCTTCCCTCTGTCCTTTATGGCATGGTAATGATCGAGTGAACTGCCTGATGAGAGCAAAATGAACAAAGACGTGACCTTTGATTCCTTAAAGTTCACAAATTAACAGCCACTGACATCTGTTAAGTAAAATACAACAGAAAAGGGCTGAATAATTGTGTTCTTCACAGAGCCAAAAACTGGATTGAAATCGATTTATGTCATATGAAGGTCAAGCTGAAAGATAAACTGGAATTTGTTCTGCAAGACCAAAAACTTTTTTGGTTTATTGGTTTACAGAAATTGTTTTGTGAAATCAAAAATGTTTTTAATAATGTAAGTGAATATTGCAAATTCCAAAAGGAAATGACATCACATGTAGATTCCATGCTCTCCTCAGCCCTACTGAGAGAGCGGCAAAGACAACACAGGACAAAAGCAGTGAAGTCCATGATGCCGATAGACATCCATGGATCCCTACTCTGATCCCTAATCTGCATGCAGACAACTTCTTTATGGATATTTGAATTTCCTCACCATAGCAACAAGCATTCTCTACAACCACTCATCAGACACAGTCGTGCTTTGGGATCACACAGCACGCGGGAACCAGATAGAAGGACGAAAGAAGGAAAGAGCATGGAAGCGGACACCACTGCACCTTATTCACTGTTGGAATTCTCCTCATTAGAACCATGAAGGGTCATTACAACTGCGAAGAGCTGAGGGTCATGATCACAGTCGCCGGTCAAGCAGTAATTCCTGTGATCTGCTGAAAGACAAATGGAGGAATGCAACAATTTTACTCGTTGATCAGCATGAAACTGTCTCTCTGTGCTAAATCCTTTGTCTGTCAGCATTTTGATCAAGCGGGGGTTGATGGTGACAGAAAGGCTAGAGGATCCCCCCTCCTCTTCCATGCACCCAGTCTGTCTGTGTCTCTGATTTTCTACTCATTTTCTCTGTTTACCTCTGTATGTGAATTTCTCCACCCCTTTCCCTCAGACTCTCATGCTCTTGCGCTCCCTCCCACAGCGTACTATCTCTCCTCCCCTCATGCCATCAAAGCCAGCAGTCTGCTCATCACTCCATGACTGCCTGCTACATGATCTCTTGGAAAACATCGACCGCGTCTTGCCCAAGCTGCTCCATGTGCAAGTCTTGAGATTTTTTTGCTCAGGACGGCAGGATGCTTCTGCGCTGGCACTGATTTCTCCATTTCTCCTCTCAATTTTCCCTTCCCCTCCCCTTTCCTAATCTTCTGTCCTCTGACCCTCACCCCCTTCACCCCTGACCCTTTTCCTTCTCTTTTTCCCCGTTTTTATTGACCATGTTGCCATGTGCCTATCAGCTCCAGCCTGTCCTTGCCTTGCTCTCCTTCACATTGTTGACTCAAGGGGAAAACTGTCCAGCAGCTTGTCTTTGCCCGGACCCTCACACCGTGGACTGTAATGGACGAGGACTCACCCGTCTTCCAGACGAGATCCCTTTGGATGTACGAAGGCTGCTGTTGGCGGACAACTGGATACCACAGATTCCTTCAGACTTCCTTGTACTTTACAGTGACTTGGTCTACCTGGATCTCCGCAACAACTCACTTTCTCAAATCGAACCAGGGACTCTCAGCACTTCTTCCAGGCTGGTTTTCTTGGACCTTGGCTGCAACAATCTGACTGAGATCCCAAAAGGGACTTTTGGAGAGTCTAGAAGTCTAATCAAGTTGCGCTTGGGCAACAACCCGTTTTTGAGCATGGTGAATGAAGACGCCTTCATGGGTCTTACGTCTTTACGAGAGCTAGAACTAGAACGAAATGCCCTCTCCGGACTACAGGTGGGTGCCCTGAGCCAACTACCCTCCCTGCGGGTAGTAAGGTTAGAGGGCAACCCTTGGGTGTGCAACTGCAACTTTGCCAACTTGTTCAGTTGGCTGGTGGAGAACAGTAACAAGCTTCCCAATGGTAAGTCCTTGATTTTTTTTTTTCTTTTTTTGCTTCCTGAATGTTGTTACAGCATGACTAGATTCTTTTCTATTTATATGCCTTCTGATTAAACAGGGGACCTCTTTCGCTGATCTAAATTTATCTCTCTCGCCCACCTCCTCAATGACTGCAAGGGATTTCCAGTGTAATCATAGATAAATGAGGACACTATAAAAACCCCCTCTAAGCAAGTAGTGGTTCCCACGTACCTGTACTGATGTCACAATTTCACACACCATATGGTGGTGTTACTTGTGCCTTATAGGTATGCTATGCAAACCAAATAGCTGTTTATTCTGCCAAGGCAGTATGTTCTTGAATTATGTATCAGCTGGTTGTAAATGTGCTATTTATATGGAGGCTTTATAGACTTTTCTTTGTGTGACATTGATCTGCAGTTCATTTGAGTTTAAAGTGAGGGGGGACCTATTTGTGTTAATCACAGATTAGAGATTCAGTAGAGGTTGAAAGACATGCACAGTCTTCATAGGATGACCAAAAGCTAAATTTTTAGAATCACTTTTTGGATTCAAATATATTTCCAAATGTGCAATAGTTCAAGATTACTATTCATTTCCTTGAATGAAGTAATGCCATGTCTCAGGATCGTAACCACATTGAGTTGTTATTGAAAGAATAGGGTACAGAGTCTTTAAATCCTAGACAATTTCCTCAGATTATATTGAAAATAATACTAATTATTGATCTGGCAGAAGGTACAGTTTAATGAGGCTTTTTATTTTCAGATTTATTGCTAAATATTATTATCAGATTTAATGCTAGCATTTCTGTACTGTTAAAGTGACTACTACTTTGAATTACATTTTTAATACTTTTCATTTAAGTAATACCACTTTTAATTAAATCAGAGAAAAAGACCTTTATGATCACTACATGTTAAAATTATCACAGTCTTTTCCCCTGATTTAATGTTGCATATTTTTTCTCTGCAAAATGACAAAAATGCATGTTGCTTTTATCAATGCAGTAAGACAATGATGGAACTTTTAGTTTTTCACAAAAATAGGAAAAACATTTAAAAAAAAGTGACTTGACTTGTTAAAAAAACACTTTGCAGTAGGGATGCTCCAGTTAATAGGTGGAAATTAATTGATATGGGAAGAATGATTGGTAGATCCCAAAAAGACCAGTCTATGAAATCTGATCACATGTAAATAAAAGCACTCAAGACATGTTTTTACACGTGATTGACAATGGTAATTTGAAGAAATATGAGCATTTAGACAGGGGCTGAGAGAGAGAGAGAGCTGTTACCCCTCTATTGGATTATATACAACTTTAACTGACTTTCTCAAACGAAGCTATAATGAATTCAACAGATTTAGTCTAATGAAACATGAGAATCATGTGGTGCAGACAGCATGTATTCACTTCATGTTTACTCAATGGCACAACAGTGACAATATTTCACTGATATAAAATACTCTCAAAGAGAAAATGTTTTTGAGAGTGATATTAGGAGTCCATCCGTGTCTCATTTCAATGTTGAGCTGCAGGGCTTATAACCACGCACATCATGATTATCTGGTTCTAATTTATCAACTTGTTCATGCATGGGAATTCTTAAGCCTTAAAAGTTTTTATTATTTTAAGTGATCCATGAAAGATAACATCCTCTCAGCCTTTCTAGTTTGGTAAATTCACTGTATTCACTTGGTGCATTCGCTGTGATGCGGCATGTATGAAGCAGCATCATTTAGACAGGTGTAATGCCCCTGGAAGACTGTTATCGCTCATTTTAAACAAGCACAATGTTCAGCTTTTAATACACTGTGTAAACTTGTTTTAATTTTAATGTTTTTTTTGTGCAAGCATTAAGCAAGTGATTAAGAAGTAATGAATCTTTACTTTGTACTTTTATAGCTAAAGATTTGATTATCTCTTAATTTGCATCATGAATACATAAAGTAAAATGTCATTAGTTTCCTATCGATGGGTTGTGGCTGGAAGGGCATCCGCTGCGTAAAACATATGCCAGAGAGTTGGCGGTTCATTCCGCTGTGGCGACCCCGAAAGGGAAGAAAGCTGACATGAAGATGAATGAATGAATGAAAATGTCATTAGTGTGAAACTTTCAATGAAAAGTGTTGGCTTGAATGGTTCACATAACCCCTGTGATTAGTTGACACAGCTTTCAAAAATTAGTGATCGGCTCAAAAATCCTAATTTAGAAAACATTTCTAAACTGGAGAGTTGTAGCAAGTGAAAACAGAGCTCTACGCTGGCTCTGAATTAGATAGTAATTGAAAGGTACTTTTGAAATTTGTACTGAACATCCTTGTCAACTTTCATCTCCATATCAAATATTTCAGCAAACTAAATACTAACTGTTATTTATTAAAAAAATGTTTTTACTTAATGCCACTACTTAAACCTGTAAAACACTAAAACTATTTTAGAAAAACGTTATTGTTCTATTTCCTTGATAAATAGGTTGCATGTTAATCTGAAGTTTTTCTTTCTAAATAAAATGTTGGTTCAATTCCGTTAAGCCACTGAAAACAAGACAATCTGTTAAATTATTTACCAAAATTATTGTTCTATTTCCTTGATAAATAGACTTGTTAATCTGAAATTTTTCTTTCTAATTAAATTTTTAGTTCCGTAAAATATACCCAAACGCTGCATGAACCCAAAAAGTATGCAAGGAATAACACTTATCTCATTGAATTTGTGTAAGATAATTCTCCAAGACGTCTGGGACATTTACAACTTGTTATAGTATATAAGGCTACTTATCAATTCCCTGCGGATAAAATGGAAAAAGAACAACTCAGAATAAACAGTACGCCTAATGGGCAAACACTGTGGAGTCCCAGAGCTTCATTAACTGTGGTTTAGTAGAACAGCTGCCACTGTTTGTCTTTAAAGGAACAACCTTAATGCTGAGATCCTTATGTGGATCATTTACTCCAGGTTTTATACAGGAGTTAAATAAAATACATCTCAACTAATCCTTTTTAATGTGAGCCAGCAGCAAATATCATTGACTTCGATTTCACATTATCCATTAACAAGGTGTTTGTGGGCTTTTGTCATAACATCCAAAGAAGTCTCAAATAAATATTTAGCTCCTAACCTAGTCAATAATTAGAATTGATTATTGGGTGGCAACCTCTCCTGAGTGTCAGCATCAAAAAGCGATGCCAAACAGCCTATCATAGAGACCTTCTTAAAGTGAGCAAACAACTCACCTCATGTTTTCCGTTTACTTTTGCATCACTTGGATGTGCAATGACAGAGAGCAGCTGGTTATAACCACAAACCATCTTGAATGACCTTTAGAGCAGTGTCAGAGACGGAAACACTTGACTGGTCGAGGCACAGAGAGGCTATTTCTTTATTATTATTTATTTATGTTGGATATTTGCCATGATGATATTTAAGTTTCCTTTTTTTAAATATCAATAATTTTTATATGTATTTAACCCTCTATGAAACTAAGTTTGCATCAAAAAACACCACGCTTATTCTTTTAGATGTGGTGACTTTTATGTTGCCATATATATGTATAAAGAATTATTAAAGTGTCTGTTTGACTACAGAAAATAGCATTTTGCTGATTTGGTGTCATGTAGGTTCTAGTTCTATATTTTCTTGAGAGAGTAGGGGGCTTTTTGGACTCATACATTCTGCCTCAAGGTTTCAGAAAATTGAGTTTTAAATCAAATAACCGCTGCAGCTTCAATCCTCACATCAGGGGAATGGTTTATTAGCCTCTTGAACTCTTCCGCTGAACCCCCGATCTCATTCGAGATGCTTTGCATTGGTCAGAGACGGTTTGTGAATGTAAACTGCTTTGGATTATCCCCCTTAATGAGGAGATGGATTCTCACAAGCAGAAGCCATCAATCCTCTTTTCTGAGCTGCATGAGAAAAATTGATAAGGCAAAGAAACCTGGATTAGTAGCTGAAAAAATGAGTGTACTGTATTATCTTTACTGTAAAGTCTTATCCTCTCTTAGCTTCTCTAGGCTTTGTTTGTCCAGCAAGGTATTTCTCATCCATTCATTCCTCCATTCATTCTTGATCACCCAGCTAAACTTTATTCCATGGCCTTTTGGCAAAAACTGTTTTTATTAAGCTTTTTCATCTGTGATAATGTCCTCACATATTAATTAACACAGAGGGGATTTGAGGGAACAGTATCTTCACTAGACATGGCAATGCGCCGCTGCAAATCCATTTCATCTTCATGTCAGATGTCCTGGGAGCATTAATCAAAAAAGATTGCCTTTTAGTGTACTGTCAGGGAGTTGTTGGTTGGTGCTCCACTGCATTCAGTGTAGTCAGAATGATTGTTATTAACGGATTCTATTGAAGAAATTGATCTATACTACATGCATTTTAGACACGTTTGGGATTTGCAAGAGTTATTTAAATCCCTTTCGTGGTGTTGTGTTTTTAGTAATTATTTTGCCAGTGTCAGTCAAGTTCACCCTGCAAGTACAGCATGTTGTTGTTGTTTTGTTTTTACCTGCTAATGATATGTAACCAAATAATAAACAGTACAGTTAGTTTATACTAATTACATTTACATTCAACATTTCACTGACCAAAGTGTTGCACAAACCTAATAGAACACATTTATAATAACAACACATATAATAAACATACAAGTGGCTAATGTAAAAAATAAAGTTAAATTAATGATAACTATACACAATGAAATGATTAGTCTAAAAAAATCAAGAAAGTAAAAATGTATCTTAAGCCTATACATACATTAATGCTTAAAATACTAATTGGCTACTGATTTCACTGATGTGGAGAAAATAAAGCAAAAGCTTGGTCAGCTTTCTTGTTCAAACTAAATAAATGAAATCAGCAAAATAAAAGCTTAAAAACTTGAAGTAAAGTTTTGGATGATTGGCCACCTCTCGCAATACCTCTCGAGGAACTAAATGAATTACAGTTTGTCAACTGTTTTCTTAAGGCTAACTCCAGAAGTGAGCAGGTTTCAATTAACAGCAATGTTAAAATCCCCAACTGTAGAAAAAAAATCAGAACAACAAACCACTAAGTTTACTTGATGTATTTTGCATCAGTTGACCTTCAGGACATCTCTGAGGGGGTGAATGTTTTATTTAGGGATGCCGATACCGCATTTTCTAAAGTATTCGTTAAAAGACCCCAATACCGGGGACCGATACCACGGTCTGAGAAACGTCTATGTTTGAGCGGCGTGTAAGGAGTTAATCACAGGCGCGGAGTGCCTGCCCCGCCCTGCCCCGCTCCCACACTCTGGCTGCAGTTCTGAGCGGGGAAAAGACAAGGCGAGACTTACCAGCTGTGTGGAACTATTTCAAAGTGAATGAAGTGAATTGTCCAGAAGAGGCTCAAAAGGTAATGCATTTAACACCAGTAATTTAATCAAGCACCTGAAATGTTCTGGAGCCCAGATAGGATGTCCCGGGCTGCCGCTACATGACTGACATGGAGCTGCCTAAACTACACCTACAAACTACAAATATAATTATCCACAGCCTGCTGAAAACCTCCGTTACGTGTAATTTCATCACAGATATTTGGACAAGCAGTTTTAGCCCCGTGTCACTAATTAACCTAACCTCTCATAGTTTCACGCCACAACAAGCTATAAAACATGCAAAACAATTCCATGGCTCGAACACCAGCCAGGCTTTATTTATAAGAATTAAGATTGTATTTTTTATATAATGATTTATTTTGTAATATGTTGCATACAACATGCTTTTCATTGTAAATAAATGGTCTTAATTCCAAATTAGTCCCTTGTTTGTTTTTTTAATTATTTGACTAAAGCTGTTATCTGTAAATTTAAATAAAGTTTTTATTAACTATCAGTCACTATCTTCAAGGAACCGAAACGAGCTCATGTTACTCCCCTCTTCATCACTCTTCATTGGCTCCCCATTGCAGCTCGGGTTAAATTCAAATCGCTAATGCTGGCATACAAAACTATCTCCAGATCAGCCCCTGTCTACCTCCATGAGCTCATACGCTCCTACATGCCCTCCAGAAGCCTGCGCTCAGAGAAGGAACAGCGACTTGTGGTTCCATCCCACAAGGGCAGAAGATCTCTCAGCAGAACCTTCTCTTTCACTGTCCCTGGTTAGTGGAACAAACTCCCTGATCCAGTCAGGAAAGCAGCAACACTAACAGCTTTCAAAAAGCAACTGAAAACTCTTCTCTTCAGAGAACACCTACTATAAAAAAAAAAAAAAAAAACTACTACCACTACCTTCTTTTTCCCTCCTCTGTCTTTACCTTCTTCCCCTACTGCTTTGGTTTTTTGATCAGTTGATACAATTTCTATTGTGAGAAGTTGAGATAGACTTTGACGGTGTAACAAATTGCATATTGTCTCTCCCTAATGTAAGTCGCTTTGGACAAAAGCGTCTGCCAAATGCATAAATGTAAATGTAAATCAGTATCGGCAAGTACTGAAGTGCAAGTTCTCGTACTTGTTTTCCAAATAAGTGGTATCGGTGCAATGTTTTTCAATTTCACTCACTCGCAGTGACACAAGAAAGAAATGACTGTTTACCCAAACTCTGAACCTTATTTTCTGCCAAAATGTACAGGTGGTGTCACATTTTCATGATATATACAGTCAGATGGTTATGGAGAAATTCAGGGGAAGTAGGAGATTTATTTATTTTTTTTATTGTCAACATCTGTATTCGTATCTAGCTGCTGCCATGTTATTTACGATTTTGGTAAGCCAACTATTCTGTAATGATTGGCAATAATGTGATAATCACTTATTTTTTTTTTTTTTTTTTATACTTCTCTAGCTCTTGGAGATGATTATCACCGATGGAATCTGTTTATGATCACAAATTCCTGATTTCTTGCTTTTGATTTGTCAAACAAGTGAAGTTTCCTAAATTCCAAAGAGAACATTCTCAGTTATGTAATTATTGAGCTTCAGAAAATGATTTGAAGAAGAAATGTGGGATGTCGAGAACTAATATGTACAAAGTGGCAAGCAATTGAGAAGTAGGCCAGGCAAGCTGTCTGAGTAAAGAGTAAGGGACCAGGAAGTGGCCCCTTGGACGATGGGCTCAGGACATACCAAAATGTGTGTTGAAAGGGTGAAAGGTGGGATGTCTGACCAAACATTGTTAATTGTCTGTTTTGGTTTTTGCTTTTACACTGGAACCACCTTGCTAGTGGGCAATTATGACAAGCTCCTCTCAAACGTATGTTGATTAATTCATCATTAATATGTCGGTTTTTATAATTATTCATATTCTTATGTATTCTGTATTTATGTATCTTTTTTCCATGTGTATTGTCTTGCACACACCCTTTACATTCTGTACAATTGAACCCTTTCTACATAATTTCGCCATAACCAGTTCAGGGATTCTCATACTCTATAACTAGTTGTCTATCCAAGTTTGAGTAGGCAGTGGCACTAGGCATGGCTATATACACTAACATTTCCACAGCATTCCCAATAATCATTGAAACAATCCACCTCCTGCGGGAAACTTTTCTACGGTGAGAAGAATCGAGGATTTTGGAGGAAATTCATCCAAGCAAATGAAGAACATTCCAACTGCTGATGGGTCTCAAAACAGAAACCTTCAGTATCGTGCGGTCTTTCAATGTATATTGTTTTAAACTTGTTTTACGTCATCAGAACCATGTGTTCTCAACCACTCTGAGTAACTACAAACACAAAATGATTAGGTTAAGTACATACTTAGTGTATATAGCATAGTACTTTCGATCTGTATACACGTGTGTTTAATACGTAAGTAGATGGCATCAGTGTGACAGATGGACACTGAAGAGATGAAGGCCTATAGATAATCCTCTGTTTGTATCAACAGAATGAACAAAAGACTAGTGCATTCAGTTTTCATACAGTACATAGATAGACAAGGGGTTTATTCCCTAAATATTTAGGCTGAAGTTGATTTGGTTGTTAAGTTTTGTAGCTTATTTTTCTCACTTTGATTTCCCATGTAATGATACTCCCTGAGCCACCTGGCTTCATGATTTAAAGGCCGTATGAGCAATTTTTTGTGTAAACTTTGTGAAGGCCATGATTGATTCATCAGAAACGTAGCAGACAGTTTGACCTCTTGTACAGTATGTTGTGAAGTGCTATCATTGATCTCACCATCTCCTGAAATCAATGTTCAGTTGTGAGAACACAAATTTCCAGTCTAGTTTCACCCTTTGAATTCCCTGTGCGTAGGTTGTAAAACAAGAGAATGATTTTAGGAAAAGGATGTGCCTCTTAGTTCAGGATATGTCCTCAAGAAGTGCTGTGTTGCACTGGACTTTCTCAGACTTCTAGCAGCATCCGCTATGAATCTTTTAGGAGGGGAGCAAGTGTGAACATGATCCAGGGCTGTCATCAGTGCTCATGGTTTAGACATAACAAAGCACATGTATAATGAATTTCTCCTTTGACCTCAGAGTGCTCTGACCAGTGAAATAAAGGCCCAAGGGACTCTCTTTAACTGATTTGCTACACAATCTTTCCAGCCGAGGAAGACAATACCTTGCAAATTGACCCGAGGCTGAGATAAATGCTTCTGGGGCATCATGAAGTGTTAACTAGTGTTGTTTTAAGTACAAATGAGTTATGGTGAACACATAGGAACCCACCTACACATATCTGGGTCTTTGGCTTGTAATCAAAAGGGGAATCATTTTTGGTGCCATTTAAAGTAGCACCAATCTCCAAGGATTCTACCTTTAAAAGTGACATTTATAAACAAACACATTTGAAGCCAAATGCCAACAACATTTAGTGACTACATCTGTGGTTCTTTAGTGTTTTTTTTTTTTAATGTAATTTAGCACTTTTTCAATGTAAAGAGCTAGTTGATCTAAATGTGGTTGGTTGTAAATAGCACTTTTAAAGGTCGGTTCTAAATAGCACTTTTAGAGATTAGTAATAAATGACTCCAACAAGGTTCCCTATCATTGTTATCCAAATAACCAGATTTGGTGCAATATAGCAAATGCTGTTTTTTTTATTTGTTTTAAGTAAGACTGCATGACTTTGCATGAACACATAACTTGATTTTACTTGTTAATGTGAATTTTGTAGTTGAACAAATAAACTCCATAAATAAACTGAAATGTTTTAAATTGTTTAGCTTATAGTGTTAACACTGTCTAGAATATCTTGTTTTTACTATGTGTAACAGATAAGAAGAAAGTATTTAACTCAAAACAAACAGATGTCCTTGCCGACATTTTGGACATTAAAGGTGCTAGAGCTTAGTCGATCAGACAAGGCGGGTTCCAAAACAAGTCAATCAGTAGGAGCTGTTAAAATTAACAATATAAACATTTATAAACATTACTGAGCCCAAAGATCAAATCAAAGACAGCATTGTTTATATGGCTTATTAAGTCTTTAATAAAAATGTAAAAAAAAAATTTATTATCAAACTTGGAACAAAATTATTCTCTATTGCATCTCATCTGTTATAAATTTTCAAAGACACTGTGTACTCAGTGCATTACTATTTTTGCCTTAAATGTTTATTTTTTTTACTTTTGAATTACACATGAGCTCATAAAATGTAAATTTTAATTAATAAAATTACAGCCTTTCCCAGCGATGGGTTGCGGCTGGAAGGGCATCCGTCGCGTAAAAAACATATGCCAGAGAGTTGGCGGTTCATTGAATGAATGAATGAACGAACAAATAAATACAGCCCTTATATTTCCAGTCTAACTTTTTTTTCAGGTTAAATAGACAGTAGGTTTAAACATGATTCACATTTCACACAATTCACATGTTTGCATGCAAAAAAATGTTTTTAATGTATGCAAACATATCATTATATTGTTATTTGAATTTGTCTAATGTATCACATAATAAAGATAACAAAATGTTACGATTTTCTTTGGTCTCCACACATCAGTACCTCATTATAGACAAGATTAACAATAAGTCACTTGCATGTTATTTTGTGTAGGTTTAATATTGTAAAAATGTGTCTCTCAACTTCCTGATTTCACTTATGATTGTAATGAAGAAGTGCTTGACATGCAATTGCTAGCTTTTCTCAAAAAAAGTTATTGTATGGATTTTCTTCAATAATCATATCAAAAGGCTTTTATAACTTGCTTGGTAAAAATGTAACCTTAAATGTTCAGCCCTTTAATATGTCTAATTCATGGCAACGCCATTTAAATTGACAGCACATAACGAGCCAGGTTTGGGGAAGTTTTCTTTGATGTCTATTTTGTATGAAGCACTTTAAACTGCAAATGTATATAAAATTTGCTATACAAATAAAATGCACTTCCAAAATGCATTTCCACTTTTAGGAATGAAGCAACTACACCCACTTTTAGTTCCAAAAGCACTTATTGGACTCCTATGAGGGATGTCAGACATAGCGTTCATGGTTACTGTCTTTTTGGTCTGTTGCTTCAAAATCTAACATACATGTTTGAGTTCCTTATAATTGCTTAGACATCTGAATGCCTTATTTAAACAATTGACAAATCTTCAGAGTATTTGGCTTCACAAAGTAGTATGTATCCATATTATGTAACCAAGATCATATAGGTCCCCTCACACGTAGTGATTTTCTCCTCTGTTTCTCTCTGCAAAACAGCTACTAGCGTGTGAGTGGAAAAAGGTGCATTCATGCTTGCTTAAAATATCCCAGCATGTCTCAGATGGCATGCAGAGAATGTCCAACGGCAATCCCATGAGTGTGACATCATCGATTGTTTTTTTTACAAGGGAAACCCTTCCTGATTCAAACGAGTCAACTCTAGCAGATACATGGCTGAGAACATCTTTTTTCTGAGATCTCATTGCTAATTCTCTACAGTGCCTCTCCTTAACCTTTCTTTTTTATCATCTTTTGCACAGACTTTCCATTAGTATGCTAAATGTGATTTTTCTAGAGCCTAATAAAAAAACTTACATGTTTGTATCCTTAAGGAGGGGTCTTTGGCACCTCTATACTGTGTTACAAGTAGAAAAGTTAAGTTAAGGTCAGACATTGTTGTCAGTGCACTGAAACCCACACCACGCCTGTAGTCAGAGGCCTGAATGAAACTGATGATGGGAACATTGCCAGACTCCAAAATCAAGCTCATGTCAGTCACTGACAGGAGAGAGAGTGAGAGTTCCATCACTTTCGTTCAATGCTCTTAAAGAAGAAGCTCATTTGAAATGCAATTCATCAATAGTAGACATTCTCAGGCCGGTCACTGGATGCAACTTAAGCCTTTGGGAGTTTGCCAAGATGGCTCATATAGTGTATGGAAGTTAGTTCAAACTTAAAGAGTCAGAGAATTTATAAGTTCAACTCATAGAAAAAGCAATGGCTTTAGTAGTTGCTATTAGATATGCATTATCGTGTTAGTCTTTCCTCTTTTCTGACTATTGTTCAGCTATTTGTTTTCCTATCTATCTGTTTATTATGTGTTTATTTATTACATTTAATAAACGATGCAGTGAGGTAAAAAGTTTTTTATTCCATGCTCTTTTAGAACCAAACAAAGAAATGATCAAGCCTTACATTTATTGGTAGTTTTATTTCTTACAGTAAGAGAGAAGGAATACATTTGAGAAAAAATGGTATAAGCTGATACTAATTGAGCATGAAAACAGCATGAAAAAGTATTAGAGCTGTGATTAGTTGCTTCCCTTGAGATAAGTATGACCACATCACCTGTCCACAAAGAGAAACACTTTCCAGAATATTTACCATAACACAAGTCAAAGAGCTGTCCAATGATTTTGAGACCAGGATTGTAGTCCAACACAAGGCAGATGTGACACTAAGCATCATGGTGCGAAAGTGACAACAATTAATAAGAGTGTACTCAAATCTTCCCATATTGTGGAGGTTTTTATCTTGAACACATTTACGAACCAGCTTAGAACTGTATGACAACTGCATTAGTTATCATTTTAAAAACTAAATTGATTAAATCTATCCTGTCATCCTTCGTAAGTAGATAGATAAATGGTAAAGCCATTGTTCTCAGTTCTTGACTTTTTAGACAGGTTATACCCTATACACAGATTATTAGAATTTATTTGTATTTCATGAGGTAAAACTATCTTTGCTCAGACTAGAATTAACAAAGGAGGGAGAACTTTGAATCTTAAATGTATTGTTTAAGTTTAGATACGTATGTCTTAAAACAGCACCAAAGTAAGTTGCGCTTTGTATTATTTTCAGTTACAGTGTTTCATGTACATTAGGGTCAGATGAAATAAAGCTGACAGAATCAGGTTTTCTCCCTGTAGCAGAAACATATTTAGGATGAAAGGTCAGAGGAAAGCTCTGTGATTAATCTCAGCCAGTTTCTCAGACACATGTTGGACAGAAGAAGATCTTTTGACACTCAGGAGAGTGAATAGAGCCCGGCAGAGTCTCGACATAGCTCCTCAAAGCCCTCCTCATTAAAACTCAGCACGTGTGATCGTTTTCCTTTGGGCCTCTTAGAGCTATCCGTAAATCTGGCCGATTTATGTTCACAGCTCTGCTCTCGAAGCACAGGGTGTGAAAGATCCTGCTTGGTTGTACAGGGCTCCCAGTAATGTACGTGCACGGAAAGCAGTTCAGTTTAGCTTTGTTAAAGGAGACCTCAGTTGACAAGTTTATTTGTTAGGGTGTATGTGTAACGCCTGTATTAAGCTAGGTTTATATTTCTGAATGATTTTGTAAAAAAACAAAAAAAAATTGCTTTTATAGCTACAAAACAGCTACTGGCAAAAACGTGCTGTGTCAAATGACTTTGCGACACCCCTCTCTGCATGGAGGCTTGTTGAAATGTTTTCGTATCACTCTTTTTGGGGAAGCATGCCAGATCGATATAATAATAATAAAATAAAGCTAAAATACACAATAAATATTTTTCTTCATATAGAATGTACGGCAGCATGATCTTGTGTAATAGTTTTGAATAGTATCAGCATCAAAAAGTTTGCCAGTGTTAATAGGATTGCTATTGTGAGATATTTTTGTTTTATTTAAATACTTTAAAATAATAGCAAAATGGTCTGTAGCAAAATGGCTTGAGAAATCAAACCTGTGTTTTTTGGATAGATCTACTGGGTCATTTCCTCCATAAATAAAAGTTATTATGTTATGGGAGGTAAATGAGCAGAGTTTAGTACTTGTTTATATCCCAAGATATTGCAGACCTTTAAAGTCAGGGCTACCCACAAGCAAAATTGAATCTATTGTGTAACGCCACCCCTCCGGATCCGGTTGTATATAGTAATTAATGGGAGTTTAAAGTAATTAATGGGAGGGTCTTATGGCTTGTATATAAAGCATTTGATTTTCATGAAAATAAAGTCCTTGGATACCTTTTTTATTGCTTTAAAGGGGATTTGCACAAACATCAATAAGCCGCATTTCTGTCCAAACAGCTGAAAAGTTTTAATCTTCATCTGAAAGCTTAGCTAAAAGTTAATTAAACAGCCTTGTTGGAAAAGTTGTGCTTTACTTTTCATACATTTGGTTCTCTTCTCCTCTTTACTTATTAAAACAAGTCAAACTCTTCTTTTTAAAACTTTTGAAGAATATTATCTGCTCTCATTTTAAGCATAACTATGTGTGCTTTTGCTTTTGGAGAACAAACATAATTTCCATTTAATCTCTGGACCGTAGTGCTTTTGCTAGTTTTTTTTTTCTTCCTCAGACACAATATATAAATCTCAAACTGTGTTAAAAATGTCCTTGAACTATGCCGCATGGTCTGTGCACCAGGATGAATAAATATGATTGAAATTTCAGAAACCTCATTTCCCCAAAAGGTAGCCTCATATAGCCGCCTGCCCAGGCCTCACATTCAAGCACAGTAACATGTAACAAAAATAAATCATTTATGAACCAGGTCACCAAGAGCGGAGGTCAAGAATATTTCCTGCCACCCTGAGTATTGATTAATTCCCCTCTTTCAAAAGCAGCCTGTGCGCTCTAGCTTCCGAGAGAAGATAAAATTACATCTCGAGAAGATATCTGTGAAGCCTTAAACACTATTAATCAAGGAGAAGACACTGCAGGGATCACCAAATCTGAGAGGACAGCCACTTAAAGCACCAAAGGCCAGTTTCTGAAGTTCATGGAAGAATGAGGGTCTGATAGAGTTGCAGGATGTGAATATTAACACATGGCTATTCATCTTCGTCGTCCTCCAGTGAGGTTCCCTGACACCAAACGCATATCCATTGTCCGAGCTCACATTTCACCTTTCCTTTCAAAACCGACTCAAAAATCGATTCAACAATCCATAGTTTTTCTTGTGCTGAAAGGGATTTAATATGTTCAATAGGTATTTGAATATTAAGATAGAATGAGTTGACCAACATCTATGCTGCTTTTTAGTTTTTGGTTCTATTTAGTTACTATTTAGAACAAAAACATTTGGTCCACACTAAGTGTAAAGTAGTTGAAACCATGTTGCGTACTTTCATGCCATACATGAAAGAGTAAAATAATGTGCTACTGTTTGTTACCTGGTGGTAAGTAGCTCTGAGTTAGGGTTGTAAAATAAAAGGTGGAGGCCTTGATGAAGAGTGATAGAACTGAGGTGGATAAAATAATGGTAACTCGGAACACAGAAAGACAATCAACTTGGCGAAAGTGAGCATGATCTATTTACAACTAAATAGGATTTTGACATTTTAAGAACCCAGAGGTGTAAGGGAGGGAAAAATGACAGGCAACATAAAGAAGAACTGTGTTCAGAAAACTAGCATTTTGTATCTACAGTGAAATATACAAAACAAATGACACTAAACTTCCCTACACTGAGTAGAAAATTAATACAGAAAGCAGATCGCATGGAACCTGCTTCCACACACAGACCTGTAGCTATCAATCAATCCTGAAGGACGTAATTAGCTGTATCTGGTGTTTTCAGGGACATTTGCAGCATAACAAGTCTATGTCTAGCTATGTCTTTCTATCATTTGAGGCACCCCTGGTTTAATCTGTAGTTAAAAGTACTACATATACAATTTCACTATGACCAGTCATTATAAGAAGATAAGTGTGGAAAGGCCAAGAATGTGACTGTGTGTTATCAGCAATCAAATACCAATCCAATAAGTGCTTGGTGGAGCTTAAATAATTTCATTTAGAAAAATCTTATTGATTTTATTCAAATCATTTGTGTGTTATTTCATTCTGCCTTTTAAAATTAAGTTACTAAAATGTCTTCAAAACACAGACTGCATAGTGGTGAATTATAACAAAATATCTATAATACTAGAAATCTCATGTCAGTATATTTTAACAACTCAAATAGCTCAGCATTTTTACCTCAAACCATGGCCTATAAGCTATTTTTATTTGTGTTTTAAATATGGTTTCAAACTCTTATCTCTAAAGTGTGCAACATTTTTATCCTTTTAATATTGTATACATTTTTGTATGTTTTGCAGCACTGCAGTATATATATATATATATATATATATATATATATATATATATATATATATATATATATATATATATATATATATATATATATATATATATATATATATATATATATATATATATATATATATATATATATAGATATAGATATATATATATAGATATACCCAACTGCTCAGAGCTTGACTTCCCTTAGACCTCATTCTATTAATCATGAGAGTTCTGCTTAAAACAACCTGAACATGTACTGAAACGCTTTGTCTTCTGGATTTCTATTTTACAAATATATAAGCTCCGGGGAATGTGTTTGTGATCTTCTTAAAGTCCTTTAGCAACTGGCTAAAGTTAATCATGTAATGATTGAGGATGAAGCATGTATTACAGGACCCTTGACACATGGTGCATCATGTCAGTGATAGAGAGGGAGGTTATAGAGGGCTGGTGACTAATGCCTGAAGAGCAGATCTCACAGAGACTCGCGTGAATAACATCCTGACAGCCTGAAGGCCCTGTTTACCAGCCAACATCTTTCAAATCGCCATTGCCAACAGAAACTAATGCAGGGTTTATTGTCATATTAAAAGCACTTGCCCTGCTGGTGCCAGGATCAAGGCAGAGGGTTCGACTTTTGTAAGTGATGATTAAAATCTTCATAAGCTTTTAAGTTTTGTTAGAGGAAATACAGTTTACTACACCATCAACATTCAGTTATAAGTATGACTGGCCATAGTGAAATTGTACATGGTCTACCTTTAACTACGCATTAAACCAGGGGTGCCGTAATTGACAGAGAGAGATTGTTATGCCCTGAAAACACCAGATCCAGCTAATATTGTGAATAAACTATTTTACTTTAAATTCATTTGTTGGGGATATTTAGTGAAACAAAAACCCATCATTACTTGTCCTTATGTTGTTAAAGCTGTCATTTTTGTTCTATTATTCATTTGTGTGTATATATAAAATTATAAGATATATATTCAAGGAAATCACACCTTTGTCTATAATGCAGTTCAAATATATACTTCTAATCCAAGCACACATAACCACCAATAGATATTTTCCTCCTTTATTCTCCTATATTAGTTGTCTATTTTGGCACCTTTGAGTTAGCAAAATCAACTTTTTGTTTACAAAACATTTGTAACACACATTTTTATCTGTGTTTCAGTCAACTTTTGCATTTGCTATTCAGTTTTCTGTTTGCCTTTCTCTTTTTTGTGCTTTTTAAATTTTTTAAACTTTTTGCCATGGAGAGAGGGGCTAAGGGGAAATGTTTGCCCACGGATCCCTCCTAACCAGCCAACTTAAACATGTCACATATGTCACAAATAGAGGTTGTAAATGTTTTGTACAGAATATGTTTTATGGTTTGGTATGTTGTGCAAAAAGATGTACCCGTCTCGAGTGAAAAAATAGCAAACAATAAAAATAGCTGGCTAGCATGTGATTAGTGAACCTCTATGTTTATATAGTCAATGACAAGTAACAATCACAGGTCTTTTCGATGGTCACAGGTGGGAATGTAGAAGTGGCAGGGTCTGTTTATGGCTACCTCCATTCTAATGATGTGACTTTATAAAGTTTTACATGTTTAAGTTTGAAGGATATTTAAGATTTCCCTCAGACCTCATTCTGTAACCTGAACATGTAAACTCAATATCAGTTAGTATAGTTCTTGGATTTGTTAACTAAAGAAATTATCCATTATTAATGGACTTGTTAGTTTAACCTCTTTAATCAAAAATATGCAAAAGGTTATCTAGTTCTTTTTACTGTCTTGCATGGGACACCAAAGCTGCTTTGAGTTTTTTGAAATTCTTGTCTTTTTAACTTTGCAGTATGTTAACATTATTTTATTGTTAATATTATTGTTCTTAAAATTTTTGTTAGCGTCTGTAAAAGAGCTATTCCTCAGAAGTTGACATGGGCAAGTTGACCCCCAAAAAATTAATCCCGTGTTGTTTATTGTCATATTTGATCCCTGTTATTGTTCTACTTAGAAATGCCTTTCAAATGATGAAACCAAGCTTTCGAGTGTTTACCAGAGCAGAACGACTGAAACTGAGAAAAGCTAGATTCGCACCTCTATCATTGTGCAGCTATCCCACACAAAACTGTGAGTTTGTTCTGGATATAGCTACATCTCCCACACAGCGGCTCACGCTCCACTGCATCAGAGGAGCTGGATGTTAAAAGCAATGAGAGTCAGCGTGTCATCACATCCATTCTTCTGTGAGACTGTTGTAGAAAACCAGTGAAAAACACTTTGCTTGTTTGATTACCTTTAGACCTGATGAAATGCTCTTCTTGTTTGATTTTGTGCGGCCATAGATGAAACCCATCACCTTGATAGTATTTTCAAAAATGATCTACCATACTATTCTTTTTTTATCCTCTGCATTTAGATGTTACTGTGCATTCCAATGTTTGCTATTTAATTCAATTCTTATTAATATCTACTCATATTACTTAGATTTATTTAATCTGGGTGGATTGATATCCCTTGAGAAACTGAAAGCTTTAGACAGAAATTCCTCTCAGTGGGTTTCGTGATTATTTTCACTAGTAAAATGCGAGTCCTGTATGTCCTTGATGCAGTCTCATTAACACACCACCGTGAATCAGCAGGGTTTTTGTAAATATGTTTGTGTTGTGTAGAGTTCTAAATGAGTGAGTGCTGACTGCTGTCCTGCAGACAGTGGCATAAATAAACATGAGAGCTATTTTAGGTAGTCTCATATGCCTCCTGCCATTTTTTATTCCAGCTGTAAAATTCAAGTGTCTTGAGAAGTCCTCGATTCTATTTGTTTCTTTCTTGCACCACCAGTTTAGCATCACCGTTTCTAAAATGTTACAAGGCAGAGGTCAGCAGGGAGTCTCTGGATCTCAGCACAATTTACTTAATTTAGTTATGATTAAAGATTCAAGAAAACCATCAGGCCAACCATCCAATGGGAGATGCTGCAGGAAGATGGGATGTTTGATCAGATTATCATGAGAAATAGACAGCCAGATGGGATGAATTTTTTTTCCTGTTACATGTCATCTGTTGTTTTTGCCTCTATATGTACTTTTCAGACAATAAAAGTAAATTACTACTTTTGTGTCCTTAGAGAAGAATATTAAAATTCAATCACTGAAATGTCTACTGTTAGTCCACTTTAGTTGGTCACTACTACATTATTGTGTCCAGATCCAGAAAGGTTCTAAATGTTATATTTTTACCTTAAATTGAAAAAGCTATGTTTTTAAGTAATCTATTACATAAAGTAGATGTACCATTGTTTAGGTGGCACCATTGTTAAGGGTTCGTTATCCAATCACAAGGTGGTCCAGGTAACACAAAGTACCTTGCATGATGAGCTGAGTCGATGTGTAACACCCACTTGGCTATGGATTTTTTTTTAATCTAAGACTACAAGTACGTTCAGACTACAGGTCTTAGTGCTTGATTACGATTTTTTTTATTAAATCCGTTTTTTGATCGTTCACATTACAGACTACATGTCACTTGTCTCTGTCCTGTGCATGAGGTGCAGGAAGAGGCTTTAATCAAAATGAAAGTAAACACGGACGAGTATGCGATTTAAGATGATTGTGTGACTTTATTTAATTTTATTTCCAATCTGAATCACCATTATTTAAACCAAGTCATATAAAGAAGTGGTTGAAAAATTACTTCACTATTACTTCAATTAGTGCTTTCAGCTCAGTTTTCAGCCATGATTGTTGTCCCATGCAATGACGTAAGAGTCTGATTAATGCAACCTGGCTGTTCAGACTGAAGTCGAATGACAAACATATCTGATTTGTATCGCATTTAGTGCTCAAATTCAGATGAGTGAACTGTTCAGACTGCCCTGAAAATATCAGATACAGGTCGCATATGGGCAAAAATAAATCACTGAACAATTTAAAGCTTCAGTCTGAAAATAGCCTAAATATAAGAATTTAAAAATATACACAATATAAACATTTACCCCTTCACAATAGACCAAAGCCTTGCACTATAAAGCAAATTTATTATCAGCTGCAACATTGTTCTTAGTGTTTGTAGCTTAATTCAAGTATTAAAAAAATCTGCAAAAAGTTTTTCTTTGTAAAATACTTTCTCATCATAATATGCCTTCTGATTTTGGTGCACTGATTCAGCTCCATTCAACACTTTGTTCTAAATATGAGCATGAAAAATATCTCAATAGTCATCTGTACTATTAGTATCAAGGATTTCTCTGTTATTGATTCTCTGTATGCTCTTTTATGCTTGTACTCAGGTATAGATGGTATGGAGTGCTCTTTGCCCACTGACGGACGCCGCGTGCACCTAAGCGAGCTCTCTCAGGACAGTTTTCGGGAGTGTCAGATCACCCTCACTCTGACTGATTTCCTCATCATCATCTTTTCGGGCATCTCCGTGTCGGTGGCTGCCATCATGGCCAGCTTTTTCCTGGCATCCACTGTCCACTGTTTCCAGCGCTGGAGCAAGGGCACCAAAGGAGATGAGGAGGAGAGTGAAGAATGAGGCGGCAGCTAGCATCTGAATGACCTTCAGTTTGACTGCCAGCTCTCTCCGCCGGAGCAAACAGCAGGAGCAGGTAGAACTTGTGCTGAGACAGACTCAGTGCTTGTAAAGCCACAAAAATGGATACAGTTCCTTCACAATCAATGGATAGCAAGCCTTAGTATGCACATCTTCCAGGGATTCACTTGTTTTTGTGAGATTTTCTCCTGCTCTAGAGTCATCTGTGTCGTTTGTAGAGCTTCTTCTGTTTGTTAGTCAATATAAACGAGCAATTTAAACTCTACTACTCGATGATTGTGCCAAATTAGTACACAATAGAGCATTTATTCCAACACCAAGCAAAGAAAGAAGCAAAACACTGCAGCTTCAATCAGCCAAGTATAAGCGTTGGTATCTCTCTTCCATTTCAATTGAAGCTTTGAATAGGAGTCTAGAGAGATTTCAGAGCATTGCCTGAAATTGGATGTTTAGTATAGAGTTTAATGTGTCAAATAACGCACTTTAAATGGTCCTATGTTCTACTGACCCTCAAACCACCTGGTTCTTTCCAGATCTGCCAAAGAGCGCTTCGACCAAGGAACTAAATTTGGTCTATGTGCTTGCAAAGATAGATTTATTTTTCTTTAAAGAAATCATGTGATCTTAGCAAGATTACATATATTTAGCATAACCATGATACTAGTCATACATATTTATCCTCAATGTGACTATAAAGGCAATATCTATGAGACAGAAACCAGTAAATGCTACGATGTTGTATTTGTTGTGTCTTAAAGCTAAAAAGTGGGTGCAAAAATTACTTAGACTTTTTTTGTCCAAGTTGAATTGGCCTCACTACTACTTTTTAAAGAAATTAATATATCCAAGATTTTGTGATACAATGTTGGTGTCTAAATATGTTTTGAGGTCGCCGTATATTAACTGTTCATGTCTTTAGATTGGTGTCTAGTGTCAAATAAATATACAGAGAGTATATCTATGACATACCATTCGATGCATAACACCTGATGCATAGATTCCAGTAGATTTCTTTGATTTCTTTTGAAGCTCTGCCATTACTTCTCATCATGTGGTTTATGTCTCTTACATGCCTTGAGTCTTCCTTATTGAGCTATCGTATTCAGTATTATTGCAAATGTTTTAAGCATGCGCAGTTCCACTGTCTATGAACGTGCCCTGGAGGATTTTTAAGCATATATTGTTTTTCTTTTCCCCCTCGACAGTTATCACATCTTCATTTTGGCTGAGCATGAATAATGAATTGGATGTGTGAAATGAAAGCAAGACTTTCAAAAATGTTCTGAATTCTTATTCAAGGCTGTTTTATTTAAAATACCCTATCTATCCTACTCGCGCAGCCTCAGCCATCACATTGTGTTGAATGTGAGGAACATGACTGCATATTAATGCAATGGAAATGTAGAGGTGTCAGGACTTGTTTGACCCATATGCACAACGGGATCCTTCAAAGCTTCACTGTAGCATGCTATCGTCAGCAGAAATAAACCTTCTATTCTGAAGGATTGTTTTTTTTAAATGTATTTTAAGCAATTAAAAGGATTTTAGATTTGAAAAAGTGCGTTTTATCTCATTAAAAGTTCGTATTTATGTTGAAAACATGACGTTTCTCTGTTGTGATTGTAATTGTAATTGTATGGACTTAATAAGCTTGTCTGAGGATCTCACTGGTATTTTAATCTGAGTTTTAAAAACACCCATTTATTCAAAATTAGTAAATTATGTAATTCAAGGAGCATAAAGTCAAAAACAAATTAGCGTTTTTATAGTTGGAACCAAAAAAGAAATTATATCGCGGGGGATCTAGGTTTGAACATGTCTTTATTGTGATTAAACAAATTTGGGTTAATGGATTTTAAAAATTATTATTTTTATTTCCAAGTTGAGATTTTCCTGTCAAAACTGAGTAATTAGCTTAACATTTTCAACACTTCATAAGGCTGTCATAAACTAAATCTGAGAAGAAAAAGCACTCAAGGCAATGAACAAATTCTCATTAGCTCAAAATTCCAGAGCTGAGCTTAAATTTGAAGTAAAAAAAAAAAAATTATATGTATATATATATATTTATTTATAATCAGCATTTATAATAAAGGACAGGTTATTGTTCTAACTCAAAATTGTTCCTATTGCCCTATTGCTCAAAGAAAATCCTGAAATCTTTATACATTAGAGCAAACACCCTAATTTACAAGATCATAACATGTTGGAAATGGAAAAAAAATCAAACCCAGAAATTATCTTCATTGTCTACATCAACAACCTTGTGAAGGTACAGTATTGTATCTTTCCATGAAATTTATGTTTTTGTCTTAAATAGCTAGAACACCAACTACTATGTAGTTGTGGTACAAAGAATGAGGGTGAACTGAGAATTTATTCTGCATGAGTGGCGACTCCATCCAGTAATTTGTTTTTGCTCCTTACGGCAGTGCACTGTTGATGAATATCAATCAATACCATATTAAACAGTAACACATGATTAATGGATCTTTCCTTTCTTGTTCATTCTTCCTATTCATTTATTGCATTTATATACTAGGGGTGTACTCTGGTTCCAAAAAGCTTAATGCAATATAAAATGTGCCTTCTAAACATTGACAAGCTCTAGCACAGCTCCCAGACCATGTGTTGATGCCTGTGACGTTAGTATAAAAGTGATAATGAACTGTCAGGTCATGTCTGCAAGCTTTCAAGCGTATAGAAGTTTCAATGGGTTTTCAGTACAATACCCTTGATAATGCCCAACAGCATGAATACCCAGATGTGTCACTACATAACAGTCAAAATTATGGACATCTGAACTAGTTACTTGACTTTAAAATGGGGCGGAAAGATGGTTCAGTGGTGGAATTGGTCATCCTATAACCGGAGGGTTGGCGGTTCGATCCCCGCCAGGGCAAGTCCTGGTCACTTCACCTGCATTGCCCTATATAGATGTGTGTGACTGGTGGTGGGCAGGAGGTGTGGAATGGCAGCCACGTACTGTTAGACTGCCCCGGGGCAGCTGAGGGCTACCAAGGTAGCTTATTACCACCAGAGTGGAGTGAATGAATAATGCTTAGAAAATTGCAAAGCCTTTTTGAGCATCTGGAAAAGTGCTATGTAAATTGAAGGCATTATTATTATTAAAATAGTTATATATATATATATATATATATATATATATATATATATATATATATATATATATATATGATGGAATACTTGTCTGTCATCATATAGGGTAAATTCAACAACAACAAAATAATAAAACGTTTATACTTCAAAAGATTAAAAACCTTGTTATGATAAATGACATCACCTAACAAGCCCTTTTTAAGCCTATCATCAAAAGGGTCAGTTAAAAAAGCATACTGAATCTTATGAAAAGCGTATTTCTTTTGTAAATTTTACAAGGCAAAACTGGAGATAGAAACATTTTGATGTAACAAAATGACTTTCCTTTTTCCATTTTAAAACTGGTATTTTTATAAAGTTAAAAATTGAAATTTTACAGAATGTTTTAATAAAAATCTGATCCAAGAAGTGAAACATTGTCAACACGAAAGAGGCTTGATAGTCTTGTGCACGACCCACTACACCATGAATAAAACACTTGTTTTACTCTTAATTGAATACCTGTTTATAATGTGCAGATTACCCTAGAATGCAAATCAAGTTTCAAAATATGGATCTAATCCTGTAAGTGATGAAAATGGACCGATTCTGTAAAATGAACTGGTTATTTGTCATGTATTTTTTGTGTAATTGTTTTAGTGTAAGTACTTATCATGTATTGTGTTGAGAACACACACACACGTGCACACACACACAGTTTAGTATCTAGCTTTTGTCACCTTCTATCCTCATGGCCATCCGTAAAAACAGATTTCAGTGTATTAGTTGAGTTTAGTCATTTCCTGGTAAAGAATTGTGTGAGCATAAGGGCTGGCTCATACAAAGCCCTTTTAAAAACATTTTGTGTTCTAAAATTGAATTTTAAAAGAAAAAGAACCCTTTTTTCAGATGAAACTCCTTTTTTGTTGGATCAGTTTATTACAATTTTTACAAGCAAAACATTCACACTTACATTGTACTGAACAGTTTTCAACAGTATGCAATGTGTGTTTTATTCACATAACGTACGAATAGTTCTTTATTTGTTCTTTATTTATTTTATCACCACACTGCAGTATAGGTAAACCACTCAGTCAAGTTGAAGCTGTTTTCAGTTGAGAATGGACTCTTTCAAGTCCTCGGCGATTAAAAATGTATGAAAAAGATAAAAGATTTTTTTATGATGGAAGTCTGCACACTTAAAATAAACGGGGCATGTGGGAGCGTGTTTAGACAGACACGTGTATCACAGTCTGAGCTGTTCACAAACCCTTTCTCTTAGCTTTCATAAACAACTGGATTTATATCATTTTTAGCCTTATAACTTATCAAGCTAAAAAATAACATTTTCTGAAGAAGATGATTACAATCCTGTAGAGAAAGTGGGATTTGGTTGAATCATGTGACACAGGTGTTTGCCCACAGCACTGTTTTATAACACCGCAGATGTTCAGATCCTGATATCACTATTTGGATTTTACCCACATGACTTTTAATAACCATAAAAATCACCATATAAGTGGATTCTGAGCGATTACCCTTTACAGAGAAAGGCTAATGTTATCCTTCATAAACTAGATGTTAAAATATAAACTCAGAGGGAGAACACTTAGGCAGTTTACTGTGCAAAAAAGAACTCTCATGCAAACTTGATTTGGTTTCCATGGCGGTAGGGCCAGAGGTGAGAATGGTGGGAGGGTGAGGCTTTTTTCTACGCGTGCCGAGAACTAGTGCTGTTTTGGGGAGATTACATAGGCCAGGTTCCATCATGTCAATCTGTATTGAGTGCTAGAGAGCAGGTAGTGTTCAAAGGGTCACTGAGCTCGGAGCTCAGTCTCTTCTCATTAGCCGTGCTTCAGATCGAGCCGCTGCAGGGAAGTCTCTTCACATTAAGATGCTGCTGACCTCTATATTCCACAAATACACACTTCCACTCAAACACTCTCAAACTGTTGGCCTAATATAGTCAGAATTTAATGCGCAAGAGTAGCCGTAGACACGAAATGCCGATTACGTTGTTACTCTGAGTGCAAAAGGGAGCAGGGAGAGATTTTCAGAACAAAAAGTGGTAATACTCTAAGCTTTTGGAGGGATTGTAACCACTGCTTACAATGATGTTTCAACTCTACCTTCAGCAGTACAAAAAACTGTGTTGAAAAAAAGAATGCCTTTACAATGCCGGTATAGTGCAGAATAAATAATGATTGTTCTGAACAAATGCTATACATGGCTTGTACATAGCAAAATACAACAGCTTTTACTGTTTTTCATTAACCATTAGTTTGTTGGTTCGACTTCAGGAGGAAAGTGGAGAATTATATTTGTTTACACTTCTCTAAATGAGTATTTTTATGTACTTACATTTTTTTAAACGTTCTGTCATAATGTGGTTTTCCAAGTGTTTAATCTGAATGCAGAGAGAGGCCAGTACACAAGGTTTTCTTCCCAAAACCGTACTTTTATTGTGCCACCAGTGATCAACAAAGCAAAACCAACTTAAAACATAAAAAAACAGAAAGATCTACAAATAAAAGACTTGAGCTCCAAACCATAAATAATGCTGAACAGCAAAACCTACATAAAATATGACTGTGAGGACTCTAGAATAAACTAACTAGATGCAGTAAGTTGGGGTTCTTTCTCTCAAAAGTAATTTTGCATAGTCAAAATGCAGGAAGACAGCAACGCATCTCTCCTCTTCGCTCAGGGTGCCCCCGGGCACATGTTTTAAGAATAACACAATTACAAAATGGTGTCTCATTCTGAATATTAAAACATGCTTCCCCCCTTCTCTCTTTCCGGTTGGAACCTTTCAGCATCAGCCAATCAGGATGGCACACATCAGTACAGCATGGAGCTTCTGCTGCCCCACCCATTAATAAAGATTAATCAAGTTATTTCAGTGGGTTTAGTTTATTGACTGCATGGTAAAAAAAAAGTCTTACAGGACAATGAGCCTGTGGACATTTTCACAGGTGCATTGGTCTTCAGTATTTTTAAGCACTTCTCTACATTTAAAAACGGATACCATTTGTTAACAGTACATGAAAAAGAGATACATAATAATTTTCAGCTCAAAAGAAACCCAGATACATTTATGGATGAACAAGACACCTGTGCTTTAGAGAGCAATCTGATTTCAAGTTCAAGAAATAGACCTTCTTAAATCAACCAATTAGAAATAATCAATATATAGAGAGGATTAAGTGGAATAGGGATAAAATGGGACATGGTGTTTTCCACTGCAAACGCTATGATGGAGTATAAAGTGAGATGACCCAGAAACCCCTGTTAGAGAGAAACAATGAGAAATGCCGAAGAGAAAAAACAATGCCCCTGGAGAGAACTGTGAGCAAAGGCTCACTGCCCTATGCTTCAATCTGAGCTAAAGTAGCTCTCCCAGCTTACAGTTCTGCAGTCTCTGGGGCTCAAACTTGAACCCACAACCTCATTTACAGCACGCAGTTCTTTAAAAGGTAAGGCTTTTTCTTCCATTTGTTGTCACAGTTCTTCACAATACACTTCACATATCTGAGGTCAACGATGTGAGTGAAATACAAGTGTTAGTCTTTTTTTAAATGTAACTTATTCCAATAATATTATAAATCTGATGATTTAGCTATTTGTCGAATGTAAAACTTAAAATTGCAGTTTGTGCAGATTAAAGGTAATGAATGAAGTACTATTCTAATAGAAAAGAATATAACAGTCTATCGATATTTCTTCATCACATAACCATCTTTATCTTAACCCTTAACCATGGAACAGGGAATGAAATAGTTCCAGAGTGTTCATATTCCCCTTTAGTATTTCCTTTATCTAGTTTATTCTGTTGATTGCAGGGGCTTTTCGTAAAAAAAATTATTTGTTTATCAGACTCTGAGGGTTTTTCCATGTTTCCTAGACCTAGTTATGTAGAATATTCAAAACTAAACATGTTAACTTTGTACATCTTCAGTTTACCTCATTAACAGCTAATTTTAATAATAATTTTGATATGATAGGTAAAGTAGCTTGGTACATCACAATTACTAGTTCTACATTTGTCTTTTGCTTCCTGAGGTTCATCTATACTTAAAATCAATACTCCTTATCAAGTTTACAAATGATTTGCATCCTCTAGCCTTCACTGTAAACCCAGATAAGTTGAGCTTACTCAAAAAATGTTTTATTTTAGGTAAGATTAAATATCTTTTTCAAATCATTGATTTGTCCTTACTGTAAAGAAAAACTATTTACATTGATCATTTGTGATAAAGAACTTGCTGATTACCATATAACAATTGCAATCTTGTGTAACTACAATATTATAATTTAGTTCAACTTAAATGAGTTGAGCTACGTTGCTTAACTTAAAACAGAAACATTGCTCAGCTTATTTGAAAAACGTATTTCATAAACTCAAAAATATAAAAACTAATGGAAACAGTGTAGTTTAATTTGTTACACACTGTTTTTGGTTCATCCAAATTTGTTTTGTTATCTTCTAGTGTTTTATTTTCAGATGACCAACCCAGTGGAAAGAATATACTCATCTACTTTAAAGATATGATACTGCTATTCTTATCTTTGCTTGTTTACAGCTATGTTGATGTCCGAGGATTATTGATGGCCTTTCAATGCAGTTTGGTCCTTGAAAATCTAAAAAATAAATATAATAGCCCTGTTGATTGTGTGAATTCTTACAAGTACTTTTACTTGTTGAAAAGCTATATTTAATTGAGATTAATGACCCTTCGTCCATGTCTTGGTATATAAAAAGCTAATTTTTTATGATGAAGTACAAGTGATATTCTGTAATTAATCTCAAAATCCACTTTCAGAAAATGCATTTATTTATAATCTCACAGAGAAGATGGATTACACAGACATCTCGCTGTACCTGAGAATCACTCTGACAGATTGAGGGCACAGTTGCAGCTTTATTATGCATGCAACCTGAATTATGTGTGTAGGCAGAATCTGGCACTCACGTTTCACCAGTCTGACATTTTGACCCCTGACAAACCTGACATTTGAAGCCTTGAAAAGAAAAATCAATCATTGTTTATAATGTAAGAAAGAAAGCTTGTATAAACCCTTGCAGGCAGATCGCAGGTAATAATAATCAGGTATTAATTGTCTTGGATGTAGTCATCTATCAATCCTTGACAGCGATGTGGCCTTCTATGACGTGAACGAGCTTTAATAGGACATTCCTCAGAGGCCACATCCTATAATGTGATTGATGTCTGCTTGTCTTCCTCAGATTCATTCTGTAAGGCAAAACTGATTGGACGGAAACAAACAAGGAAGGAGACAAACAGGGAGATGAAGAAGGGCTGACAAACCACATTTCACAATGGGTATTGTCACCTTAATGAGGTCAATCTATTAGCCATCTATCAAATGCATCTTGTCCTTTTATAAGCCCTCTTCTTAGCCACAGGGAATGTATAGATTAGAAGGACACTCCAGTCCCTGTGTTTATAATAACTGTGAGGAATTTCACCATATTTGCTTAAAAGTTTGAGAGATTCTTTGAGAGATTAAGTATTGTTGCTGTGTTTTTAAAATCAGGTTTCTTTGTAAATATCTAGAACAGTTTTATATATTACATCCTGGCATTTGATCACATAGCGTTCATTGAATTGTGGACCCTGGTTTGTTCATTTAAACAATGTTGAGCTTTTTTTTAAATTGAAATTGCAATTTTTCTACAAATCCTTCATTTTATTTATACATTTCCTTTTTTTAAGCTGTAAAATAAACAAGGCGTCACTCACCACCCCAAAACCTTCTGGACAACCCAACATTGTTAACAATAGTAATTATTTACGTATTTGTATGAAATGAAACGTTTCTATATTTAAAATTTTTACAATTTGGTTTAATTCTATCAATGTTCAGTTTATCTTCACAAGTCAGATTGTTGTACTAATATTCATCCACTTTAAATAGATTCCTGCATTCATAAAAACTTTTGAGCTTTTTCAAATTATTAAAATCAACTGCCGGGTACCTTCTCCACCTACTGTTAACTCACTTTTAGGATAATTTTATGTAAGCAAGTGTCATAAAATAAAACCAAAAATATAAAATGTAATGTGCTTAGGGGTAAAGATGGTTAAAGTTAAAGTTTTGAAGAAGATTAGCTGCATAGCAAATAAACTATTTGAACTATTTAACAATAGAGTGCCTCAAGTGGTGGCTTAAGGTACTATCTTACTATCTCTATTAGATTTTATTTATAGACCTACTACACCATTAAAGTGCTGGTTGGTGGATTAGGTACCTACTGAGCTAAAGAAAGGGGTTTACAAAGATGTATAACAGATTTTGCTTTTGATGTAAATGCAACAGTGAGTTTAAATCTAACATTTTAATTTTTATGATGTTCATCAATTTATCACTTATTGCTTGGTTCTATACCCCAATGGGTATAACCCAAATGTTCACTGCTAAACAATTTGTCCATCTCAAAGAATTGCAATGTAATAGGCAGTACATCTCATCGCATAGATTTTATATTTTTAAAGCCTACTATTATCAAATTTTTCTTTTGGAGGAATCACTTGTAAGCCTATGCATTGCATTTTGGTTCATAAATAATCTTTTTTAAAGGTCAAACCAACCCAATCAAACAAATGTAAACAAATCATCTATTAAATTGTGACATAGTTTTGATAGATTTGTCCAATTTGTCTAGCACATAACATTACATCAAAAAAGCACTAGTCTCACTTACAACAATTAAATAGAAAATAAAACTTTTTTGAACAAAAGTACCGATCTGTGAAAAGACCCTTGATTAACAAACTTTCTAGTGAGTGCAAGCAGACACCTTGGCTTTTAACAGCCTATAAAAATAGAGCCTGAATCCTTATGGCCTACAAAGCTATGTTAAGAAGTGTGCAGTGCAAGGTAATGGGGTAAATTGATTGTACAGTAGAGCATTAGAGGTCTTGCTCTTACATCTTGTTTAATGCATTTTTTAATAGAAACTACCCTCACTCCATGAACTCCATGAAAATGTCTGGCTAAATTCATTACAACAGCATACACGGTTAATTAATTCTTAATGGTGATTTTGAGACTCTTTTAAAAACAGATGTGTGCATACATAAAGAATGTTGACTTGTGAAATAGTTAGGTATAACAGAATAAAATGTTTTATAATAATGCCTTCAATTTATATGGCACTTTTTTTAGACACTCAAAGACTTTTTTCAAAGCAGTATTATTTCACATTCACACACTAAGCTACCTTGGTAGCCCTCAACTACCCTGAGGCAGTATGACTGGACGTGGCTGCCATTCCATACCTTCAGCCTCCTGCCCGTCACCAAACACACCCCACTAGTCCCAAGCATCCATATACGGCAAGGTGGGTGAAGTGGCTTGCCCAGAGCCACAATGGCAGAATACCCCTGGTACCGCCATCCTTCCGCTTAAAGGACGACCAACTCCACCACCATCTTTCCACCAACATTTTTTTTTTTTCATTTTTAACTAATGAAACTTTCTTTTCCTATTTAAACACTATTTCCTTCTATAGATTTTGGTAGTATATTAATTCTTACTCACCGAGTGCCAACAAAGCACTCTGTTCTTGAGATTTGTATTAACACATTAACTTTTACTTTCTCCCCCAAGTCTTACAAAAAATAACAATTCCAATAGGAGGTCAGGTTTATATTTGCTCTAATGAATATGATGTAATTAGGTCTGTTCTTCAGTGGCTCGAGCGAGAGACGAGAAGGATCAAGCAGTGGGCAGTTTACACAAGCATGCTTGAAAGACACTGAATGTGACAGTGAATGCAATCGCTGACCTTTCATTCAGTTGCATTCTCCTGCAGGAAATAAAGTATGTGTTGGATCAGAGCAGCAACAATTGACCTATCTAGGTTTGTATTTTATTAGGAAGTAGAATTGTATGTAATAGTTTGCCTCTAGAGGTCACATTGGTAAATCAAACATGTCATGACCATGTTTGAAATGACTAGCAGGACAGGCACAACCCAATGACTAGTTCTTCAGATGACATGTATTCACATCCCAAATAATGTGACCGTGGAAATTACCAAAAATTAGATTGACTAGGTAATTAAGCTGAAAAATTTCTGGTTTTACAAAAAAAATGCTTCAAATGTGTCATAGTGCAGATTTAATCCTACTGTGGTGTTCATATTATTGTTACTCAGACAGTGTTCACTGGTCGGTGGAGATATTGTATTTTATACTTAATAGAATATTTACTTAATCACAAAACATATAGTATAAGCAGTATTAATAGTTGATATTACTTTTGTATCTAGTTTTCTAACACATTAGCAGATGGTCATGAGTTGAGTTGAAGTACTCTTAAAAGTCACAGAACAATGACAATTTTTCTTAGAAATGTGATACATAAATACGGATACATCTTCCTTCCAACTCATCATTCTCTCTCGCTCTCGCTCTCGCTCTCGCTCTCGCTCTCTCTCTCTCCTTCTCTCTCTCTCTCCTCTCTCTCTCTCTCGCTCATCTCTCTCTCTCTTCTCTCTCTCTCTCTCTCTCTCTCTCTCTCTCTCTCTCTCTCTCTCTCTCTCCACCAAATTTTTTTAAAGGCATACTATGATGCCTCTAGTTGCCTCTTCATCTAACATTATGTGATCTAGTATTTCTTTACTTTGTTCTTCATCAAAGAGCAAAGCTGAAAACATTACATTTTCATGGATTTTTATTTTTATTTTTTTACTTTAAAACAAAGTCATCATATACATGGAAACTGGCAGCCACAGAAATATCAGGGTTTTTTCCTGTAATATCCAGAATACACAATTTTGCTTGAACTAAAACTTAACCAAACCTAAATAATAGCAACTTATTTATCATTTCATTTTACAAAACAAACAAAATGTTGTTGCCAACTGCACTGTAAATGTGCATTTTGTTATTCTGCTATAACCTATGATAGAACAGAGTAAATTCTTTACTCAGGAGTTGCTTTTCATTTTGGCCATATATTTGAACTTCACATTTCTTTTTACTTACTTTTTTGTATAATCAGTATAACTTGTTATATGGTTAGCTGCAGTGTGTTACACAGTATGTAACTTTAACTTGAATCCAATCTTTTTAAAGTGCAATCCAGTATGAATTATTCTGGTTTAAACATGGAAATGCATGATAGTGCAGTCAATAGATTTTTCTGTATCAAAAAGTTTAGTGAAGACTAAATTTCCTCTATGTAAGAATGTTACCGTGAATTGTGAGTTAATACTGCCCTCCAATGGAATAGTACCCTGCTGTACCCCAACGTGAGCTGGATATTGACACCAACTGTTATTACATTACACTGAAAGGAATACACAGGTAAAGACCCTACTTATAAAAAGTAAAATGTTATGAAAATGTGTTTCGCAAAACGGAAGCTTGTTAGTTGAGTTAGCTAATAGTGTGTTGGATCTAGTAAAAATTATTTTTCTTTTGGATCTAAACCAAAAAAATCTGGCTTAGATTTTTGATTGTTGTTGCACAAATTTTTTTTCAGATGCAGTAGTTTGAATTTCTAATTTTACCATTCATGACTAGGTTTTCTGAAATGTACACACTGAATATGACCCTGAAGTCACAATAGCTCTTGTATTTACAGCTAAAGCACCCATTCTTCTTTGAAGCTGCAAAAATCAAATAAAAAAAAGTCACAGTGGCAATAGGTCGAAGGTGTGGTATATTATTTAAATTCAAATAAAATCCCAAAGGGTGATCAAAATGCTTACAAATCTTTGAAAACTATGGTTAAGGATAACAACAAATTCCCAAGTTTGCCATGTAACTTCCTTTTAAAAATGAAAATGGTTTAAATTAATTTTTAGTGTTTTTATCCTTAGAGCATTATTGGTCAATTAAACAATGCTAACATTAATAAACTATTTTCATTTTCCAGTGACCCAGCTTCAGCTGTGCTGTTTCTCTCTGAGCTAATTAGCGCATAATGCACACTCTCATGTCCCCTCTGATTCTATCTTTAAGAGTGTGTAAGAAAAGCAAGAGAAGACTGGAATAATCTGAACTGCAATTACAATACAGCAGGGCTAGAATAGTTTTTTAAGGATGCAAACACTGTTGCTTAAAATTGTGCAGATTAATTTAATTTCCTGTTTCCACATTTAATAGATCTGGCAGAACATTATTAGCAATGAAAACTGGTCCTGCTCTCAGCGGCTCATTTCCTGATTCATGGTAACTGAATTAGAGCTTTGGTGTCATTAAGGGCTTCATTTGTTTGGATATTTTTAACCGCACATGCCCTGCAACATAATTTAGCTATTTCGTTTCCAAAAGACGTCAAAAGGAAGGATCTGAATGTCTTTTTGATGTCATTTGTTTGCTGGGTGGCATAAAAGGTGAGAATATGACAACAACATAAATCATGTTGGAAAATTTTAATTTCTGCTTCTGTTTTTCTCAAGAGCATATGTGTCTTTCTCACAACAATTTCAATGTTTCACAAAACATGTAATTTTAGAGTAAAATGTATTCAAACAGAATAAGCCCTGAATCCAGCCAGCTGTCAATCAAATAACTGAGCACAAGATGAAGGTGAATTATATAATGTATTTATTTATATTTTATAAAATTATTTATATATATATATGCTATTTTAGAAATACATGGTACACTGTCCCAGCTTGAATAGCTTATATTATCCTTTAATTAAAAATATGTTTTGTAAATAACTTGATTTCTTTTAGTTCCACTACGGACATTAGCCTATAAAGGGAATTATTGGGAGTCGGGACTACAGCTATTTTACCAAATTTGGTTGGCAACTAATGGCTAAATAAACTGTATCTCAATACAGTATTTTTTAACACATTCTTTAATAGAGATCTTGCAGGATGAGGTATAGGATGCATTACACTGTCCTCTTGTGGCACACCACTTGAACTTAAATACATATTATGTCGTCCTGTGGCAAAACAGATATTACATTTTGAAATAAATGAATATGAATAAATATAATATGAATGGGAAGTAAACCACGTGTATTTTCTGGCTCCCCGATATGACGTCATCGGCACAGCTGCTCATCATCACCAGGTACGTTTGTTTGTATCGTTTTCACTGCTTAAAACCTGTTTTGTATTTTAAGATAAAACTCTTCGCCTTTGGTAAATTCGGGAAGAACAGTGGACCGCTTTGTCTTATTATTCCGCCGAACTTATACGTCAAGTTTTGTAAAACCTCAAGTTTGAGACTTGCTGTAGCGCTATCGCTAAAGATGGCACAAGATGGCAGTAAAGACTTTTAAATAAAAAGCTTTTTTCCACGACAAAAAGAATTCGCGTTTCACATCAGTGCAGCATCATGAGTAGGACTTTTTTTTTTTAGCTTTAAACCAATTTAGATTTTGAGGGGGTGCTCATAATTGTTCATGATGTGAGGACTTGTCTTTGCAAGTAGGAAGAACAGGTCATCAATCCAGTGTTTTATTTGTATAATGTGTAGGCTTAATTTATTTAATTCAAATTATTTAATTAAAATTAAATGGCTGTATTCAGCGAGGTTTAGATTTGGAAGACTTTTGGGGACTGGGGTCCTTATCTTCAACCATGCCAAGAACTGCTTTTTGATTGGTCTTTAACAACCTTGTTGTAAATCTTTGCATCTAGTTCTGCTTTGCTCTGGTTGCTAATGACATTCACAGGTTTAGTCAGTTCTTCAGGTAATTAATCTACGAATGATGGGATCTTTAAAGTTTTGTGGTGTCGTTGTTTTGTTTCTCTATATTTCATTAAGAAAATAAAAATGTGTAAAAAAAAAAAAGTAATAAAGTGCATGGATTCAAAGTGCTTAAAGTAACTGTAAGATGATAATTAAATTCAAGCCAACTGTATATTTGCAAAGGTACAAAAACATGCAGCTTATGCCCCAAAGGAAAGCAAAAAAATCACACAAGGCTTATAAATAGTATTATTTTTATTAAATAGTATTATTTTTGGATCTAGCCGAATCTAGCCACAGGGGTTTAAACTAGCCACAGGGGTTTCAAGCCAGTGACTTCTGTGCCGGGCCCAAGCCCGGATAAATAGAGAGGGTTGGGTCAGGAAGGGCATCCGGCATAAAACATGCCAAAACCAAATATGCAAGTCATCAATTCGATTTCTATACCGGATCGGTCGAGGCCCGGGTTAACAACGACCACCACCGGTGCTGTTGACCTACAGGGTGCCGGTGGAAATTGGACTACTGTTGGTCAAAGAAAGAGAGGAGGGAGAAGGATTCGTAGGCAGAGAGAGAAGAGGAAAGGCAAGAGTATAGGTCTGAGAATGGGGACTCTCAACGTTGGTACAATGACCGGGAAAGGTAGAGAGCTGGCGGACATGATGGAGAGAAGGAAGGTAGATATTCTGTGTGTGCAGGAGACCAGGTGGAAGGGTAGCAAAGCGCGTAGTATTGGAGGGGGATACAAACTGTTTTACTATGGTGAGGATAGGAAGAGAAATGGGGTAGGGTGATCCTGAAGGAGGAGTTTGTGAGGAATGTTTTAGAGGTGAAAAGAGTGTCTGACAGGGTGATCAGTTTGAAGTTAGAGATTGAAGGGGTGATGTTGAATGTAGTGAGTGGTTATGCTCCACAAGTAGGCTGTAAGCTGGAAGAAAAGGAGAGATTCTGGAGTGAGTTAGATGAGGTGATGGAGAGTATTCCCAGAGGGGAGAGAGTAGTTGTGGGAGCAGACTTCAACGGTCCTGTGGGCGAGGGCAACAGAGGTGATGAGGAAGTGATGGGCAGGTTTGGTGTTAAGGAAATGAACCCAGAAGGACAGATGGTGGTGGACTTTGCCAAGAGGATGGAAATGGCTGTAGTTAACACTTATTTCCAGAAGAAGGAGGAACATAGAGTTACCTACAAGAGTGGTGGTAGGAGTACGCAGGTGGACTACATCCTAAGTAGACAAGCCAATCTGAGAGAGATCACTGACTGCAAAGTAGTGGTAGGAGAGAGTGTAGCCAGACAGCATCGGATGGTAATGTGTAGGATGTTTCTGGTGGTCAGGAAGAAGAGGGGAGGAAAGATGGAAAAGAAGACCAAGTGGTGGAAGTTGAAAAAGGAAGACGGCTGTGAGGAATTCAGACAGAAGCTGAGACAGGCTTTGGGTGGTCAGGAAGAGCTTCCAGAGGACTGGGAAACTACAGCAGAAGGGATCAGGGAGACAGGTAGGAAGGTGCTAGGTGTGTCAGCAGGAAGAAGGAAAGAAGATAAGGAAACATGGTGGTGGAATGAGGATGTACAGGACATCATCCAGAGGAAGAGGCTAGCTAAAAAGAAGTAGGACATCGAAAAGACTGAAGAAGGTAGACAAGACTACAAGGAATCACAGCGCAGGGTGAAGAGGGAGGTGGCAAAGGCCAAACAGAAGGCATATGATGAGTTGTATGCCAGGTTAGACACGAGGGAAGGTGAGAAGGAATTGTACAGATTAGCAAGACCGAGAGACAGAGATGGGAAGGATGTGCAACAGATAAGGGTGATTAAAGATAGAGATGGAAGGGTTCTAACAAGTGAGGAGTGTGTGCAGAGAAGATGGAAGGAGTATTTTGAGGAGTTGATGAATGAGGAGAATGAGAGGGAAAGAAGGGGGGAAGAGGTGAACATTGTAGAGCAGGAAGTTGAAAAGATTAGAAAGGATGAGGTGAGGAAGGCTCTGAGGAGAATGAAGAGTGGAAAGGCTGTTGGTCCAGATGACATCCCTGTGGAGGTGTGGAAGTTCCTATCTAGGTTATTCAACAGGATTCTAGAGAGTGAGAAGATGCCTGAGGAATGGAGGAGAAGTGTCCTAGTGCCAATCTTTAAGAACAAGGGTGATGTGCAGAGTTGTAACAACTACAGAGGTATAAAGTTGATGAGCCACACAATGAAACTCTGGGAAAGACTAGTGGAAGCTAGGCTAAGAAGGGAAGTGGATATATGCGAGCAGCAGTATGGCTTCATGCCCAGGAAGAGCACTACTGATGCAATTTTTGCTCTGAGAATGCTAATGGAGAAGTACAGAGATGGTCAGAAGGAGCTGCACTGCGTCTTTGTGGATTTAGAGAAAGCGTATGACAGGGTGCCGAGAGAGGAGCTATGATCCTGTATGAGGATGTCAGGAGTGGCAGAGAAGTACGTCAGAGTAGTTCAGGATATGTATGAGAGGAGTATGACAACAGTGAGATGTGCTGCAGGTCTGACGGAGGAGTTCAAGGTGGAGGTGGGGCTACATCAAGGATCGGCTTTGAGTCCCTTCTTGTTTGCTATGGTGATGGACAGGTTGACAGATGAGGTCAGACAGGAATGTCCATGGACATGGATGTTTGCAGATGACATTGTAATCTGTAGTGAGAGTAGAGAGCAGGTGGAGGGACACCTGGAAAGTTGGAGGTCTGCTCTAGAAAGAAGAGGAATGAAAGTCAGTGGTAGTAAGACAGAATACATGTGTTTGAACGAGAGGGAGGGAAGTAGAACATTGAGGTTACAGGGGGCTGAGGTCAAGAAGGTGGAGGAGTTTAGGTATTTGGGGTCAACAGTCCAGTGCGACGGGGAGTGTGGAAAAGAGGTGAAGAAGCGAGTGCAGGCAGGTTGGAGTGGGTGGAGAAAAGTGTCAGGGGTGTTGTGTGACAGAAGAGTGTCAGCAAGAATCAAAGGAAAGGTGTACAGAACAGTAGTGAGACCAGCTATGATGTATGGGTTAGAGACTGTAGCAGTGAGGAAGAGACACGAGGCAGAGATGAGGATGTTGAGGTTTAGTTTAGGAGTGACAAGGATGGACAAGATTAGGAACGAGCACATCAAAGGAACAGCTCAGGTTGGTTGTTTTGGAGACAAAGTCAGAGAAGCCAGATTGAGATGGTTTGGACATGTGCAGAGAAGGGATAGTAGTTATATTGGTAGAAGGATGTTGGAGATGGAGCTGCCAGGCAAGAGGGCAAGAGGAAGGCCAAAGACAAGTTATATGGGTGTGTTGAAGGAGGACATGAAGGTAATTGGTGCAAGAGTAGAGGATACTGAGGCCAGAGTTAGGTGGAAACAGATGATTTGCTGTGGGGACCCCTAAACTGAGAAAAGCCGAAAAAAAAAGTATTATTTTTGGATGAAACATCTCATCATCTGGTTGACTTTGCACAGCCGACATTGACTACTTCTCTCCATATCTCAAAATTCTGCGTTTCTTCAGCTGGTGTTTGGTGATGACGTATTTGAAGAACTCATATACAGACCAGCTGATTGCGGTCGAGGGTATCTGGTAAATCACCCTGGCCTGAGCTCCTTTAAAGTATGCAGTAAACCCACCAAGCCTGTAGACAGTCTGGAAGGCATGGACAAGCCCTGAGATGTGTCTTCCTCTCTGGCTGACCGAATGAAGAGCCAGAGACTCCTGCATGTTAAGTCGGATTGAGTGCATGTGTGCAGCAACATTACAACAATCCTCTTTTGGATGAGTTCTTTTTAGGATTTTAATTTTAAAGTGTTTTTTTTTTTTCTAGTCCATGTGTAGTTGAAGGTTAAGATGTTGTTGGTGTTCTCAGACCTTTGAGCCACACTTGAGTTTTAAAATAAATTTTTATTGATGCATTTAATTAAATATAAATAGAAGGAATCAGAATTTATAGATTCCCATGAAATAAATGCAAAACACAATGACATTGTCGCAAGAACTTCATTTTTTCTCCACAATTTTGCCCAGATATTCTTGTTGCTTTAGGTGTGATTAGATAAAATGGTTTCTGAAGTGGTAGATTATCTTGTAGTCGAGAATGCCAACACAACCATGCATCCCCAATGATCCTTGAATCACCAGCTTTCCGAGCAAGACTCAGAGCTGCATGTATGAACACATTCCTGCCCTAACTATAACAAACACCCTGTGTGTGTCTGAACATGTGTTGCAGAAGCAGAGTTCAGGGACACCACTGGCTGGTTAACGAGTTCTCCTAGAAAGGAAAGGTATTTTAATTGTAGTTTATACAGTATGTGAAGGCATGACATGAACTTGTGTCAAGTACAATAATATGATTGTATCCATAAGAAACTGTGTGCTTTGCACCAGGTTTTCCATTTGAAAGTTTTGTGTCAACTTTTAAGTTGACACAAAAACAGAAACTAACAAATGAAAAACAATGGTTAGAAAAATGTAGCACAGTTAACAAAACGTGATTATCAACTGCACAACGTATGATTCATGATGGGGATAGGTTAAATAAGCACATTGAACCACATTGTTTGTGCAACAATTTTTATGTTTATAGCACCCAGACACCATATCCGTTTTGACAAATACCAGGAGCCAATTATTCGATTGCTAGATTAAACAGATATGCTTTTAATTTAGTTTTGAACTCTGTAGCGTAGCTTAGCTCCAGACAACTTCCGGGAGTTTGTTCCAGACCTTCGGGGCTTTATATGAGAACGCTTTTCCCCCTTTGGTGTGTTTTCTCATCTTCGAAATAATCAGTAGTCCTACTTCTTGTGATCGAAGAGAGCGAGCTGAAATATATCGTGATAGGAGACTGCTCAGGTAGGCCGGAGCCAAGCCATTCAGCGTCTTAAAAGCAAGGAACAGTATCTTATAGTCAATACGATATTTTACAGGAAGCCACTAGAGAGCACAGAACCGGTATAATGTGATCATATCTTTGTTCATGTGATAACTCTAGCTGCTTCATTCTGGACTAATTGTAACTTATGTAGCGCGGTGGCTGAGCAGCCGGTTAAGAGAGCAATAATATATTCTCAAGGTCATGAAAGCATGAACTAATTTTTCTGCATCGACAATAAACAGCATGTTTCATATTTTAGCAATGTTCCTGAGGTGAGAGAAAGCGGTTTAAGTAACATAAGAAATGTGGTTCTTAAACTTCAGTTCACTGTTTATAATAGCACCAAGGTTTTTAACTAGTGGGGAAATTAACAGATTAGTTGACACTGTGGTGATCGGGTGTTCCTTTAGGGTGTGGGAGTTGCCTATTCTGGACATCTATTCAATGCAACTCCAAGAGCAAAGGACAGAGGAAGTTAAAGGAATGACCGTGGGGTGTTGAAGGGGGGCATGTTGGCCTGTAGATGAACCCGATGGGGACTTGCTCAGCAGGGTCATTTCAAGTTCAGCATTTTCCCTGGCTGACTGGAGGAAACTATGCAAACATGGGAAGCAAGTTGTACTATGTTTAACTTTTTCAAAAGTTATATTTTCAGCAGAATAAAAATCCATTTGCAATATTCAATTAGTAATGCACATATTGCTGAACACTTGTGTTTATTTTTTATGTTAAAGCCAAAAACTATGTGTCAGAAGATTATCAAACGATAGCAATTAGGCAAAAGTTCAACTCTAAATGATATATGCAACTATTTAACATCTCTGACATGAGGACAATCAGGAACACCAGGCAAAGCATAACAAATAACCATGAGATGGGATAACAAGCAGTAAAACCTTTGTATATTATATATGAATAATCATTTTCGCTTGCAAACTAATGCTAGATCGCCTGATAAGGGAAGACATGCATATTGACAATGGTTGTACAAAACGACAGCGTTATCTTGAAAACTGAAAATGAAATGCCAAACCCTTGACTCTTCTGAGCTATAGAGCAAACGCCAAGATATAATTTGGTTTAGTTCAAAACTACACAGTTGTTGGATACGACAAATGCTTCATTCATATAATTCCCTAATGTGAAAAGCATTAAAAAAACTCTATTTAGTGTGTTAACTGTAGTAAGTACATTTGTCCCAAAAACTGGTATTGCAATCAAGTAGAAAAACACCCAAAACATTATAGTCCGGTATAGGTGCCCTTAGACAGATCTATACTAAATATAGGCAGCTATAGATATTTTAAACTGTATTTAAAAACTAAGTTGGTTTGAGTAATCAGACCAACATGTAAAAACAATGTTTGTGTGTTTTTAAAATCCAAATATGTTAGTACTTGAAATTAGCATTATTCTGCTAATTTAAATAACCGTGTAGCATTTAAAGACTCCCTGTGTCACAATTCGTACACACTTAAATTTTAACATAGAACATTCTAATCAGATAAAAAATTTTCACATTTATTTTTTTCAAATTGATAATTGGCTCTGTTGCAAATCAAATATCAAAACGGTTAACTACTGGAGACTCAAGTTAAAAATCAAGTTATTAGATTTTTTATGTGCAGCAATCTAACTTATCTTGGTTTCAGTTTGGAGTGGTATAAAATAATCAGCAGAATATACAATTTACTGAATCGATGTACCCTAACTTATAAACTCCAATATAAATACAAAACCAATATATGCTTTAGAAGATAACAAGTAACCTCTTCAACACATCATTAGAGTGGCGTATGTGACATGAAATGAAAAGCTTGTCAGTTCCTGGTGAGAGAGCCTGTCTGTCTGACCATATGGTGATAGAGACATTTCTACAGACACAGAGGAGACAGTCATGCTCTGGTGTGGCTCAAGTAGGACCAGTGGGAGACTATAGCTGATTGAGAGGACCACAGCATTATGTCATGCTCAAGTCTGTAATGAAGGATCTTGGCCAAGACGACAAGAGTTATGTGGATTGCTTAGCCAGTGTGGAGACTTGACAAACAAGCAATCCCATGTCTTTTCAAATAGCATGTTTTAACGTTGCGGGAATGGTGCAACAGTTTAACTAATCAAACCATGACTTCAGGATTCTTGAAGTGTTCGCAACTTTTCGTACCAAACTCATCAGATGTTTAGCTAGGATTCCTTTGGCTATAATAGTGGAATAATAGTGAATAGTGAATAGAATAATAGTGGTCAAGCCGACCAATCAGGATCTTCCTAAAGTGGTCACTTGAGAGGAAACCAGCAATGACTGAAAGTGGAGTTTGCCATTGGGATAAGTTGAAATCCTTTTTTTTTTTTTTTAAATAGATCAAAAATAAACACATTTAATGCCTGGTCACAAGCATTGCTCACAACTCTGTTGAGAATTTTTTCAATGTTTCTTTCTATAAGTTTTATTAAAATGAAAAGTTTTGCATTATAAATGGCTGGGAGCCACTTAACAAGGGCTGTGGATTCGTTCTTGCCAGTTATGATCCACCAAATTATGTATTTTTGCTTTTATTGACTTGCAGTGATCCTTCGCCAAGGGAGAATTGACCGATTTATACTAAATTAGAGCCTTATTTGCTTTCTGCTAAAACTGTAGATGTGGATGTCATGCTACATCCATGTTGTATACAGTCAGTACTTTTGACCTCAGAAAAGGCTGCATTGAAATTTTTCTCTCCAGTGGGATTCTTTAGTTCCGTTTCTTCTGATAAAACTTAAACATGCATGTTCTTGTAATGTTGACTGCTGAAATAACTTCCTGCTCTAGTAAATGTTAACATTTCAAAGACATGCTATTTTGACAACTTAAGAGTACAAATGTTATTATATATTAATGTTGTAAGAAAAATGAATGCAGCTATAATAATCGATGACTTAAAGAGTTTAACATTTTAGAGGATGTTGTTTGGCTAAGTGGTTTTGGGAGATTGATTGTTTTGTCATTTCCTAGTGTGAAAGTGCAAACCATCTGTCAAGATGTGTGTAGTGAAGTTTAGTTGTCTTGCTGTTTTAGTGGCCATTAGTGTTGTAGAACGCAGTATTGCTGGATTTATGTGCCGTGCCCTCTTCACAATGCTGAACTGAAAGTGCTGTTCCTTCATCCTTTCTGAGGTTGCTGTTGGTTTTGGAAGTCACACTTTGTATATTTATGTTGACAACTGGAACCAAAGTCTTCAGACGTTGTGAATTTAAAGCAATATTTAACAATAATGTAAGAGGAAAAACATAAAAATTGGTTTAAAAGGGACCCTGCAATTTTAATTATCTTTTAATGATGATCTGATCAGTTTATACTCCTAATTACACATGTATTGAAACTGCTTTTGTGCTTTTTGAACCCCCTCTCCAATTGCTTAGTAATACTTTTCTAACACAAGATTACTTTGTCCCTGTGTTTTATCCAAAATCAGGTCAAGCCTGTTTTTGCTTCTCCTTTTATAGCAAGACAAACCTTTGAAATCTGTTGATATTATTTCACAAGGACATCCTGGACTAAAAGCTGGATGTGTATGCAAATGCTGCACTTCAACTGACATCTAAACTTTCCCTGAACTCACCATTTCCCCAGTGAGAGTTTGTGTTACCAGAATGTCTGGTATGCAAAACAAATTGTTTTACATTTGTGTCTATATTTAAAAGACTCAACAAAGACAGATTGCCATCTCCTTGATTGTGGCAAACAGAAGGAGGGAGCTAAGGAGCAGAGGGGATTGCTGGGCATGACGGGGGGCTGTTGATAGGACGGGTGTGCATGAACAGGGGACCTCGTGGTGAACCGTGCAGTCGCGAGCCGGGTCAGCAGGGTGAGCCTGTCAGAGCGTGCCTGAAACACTAACCCAGGGGTTCAGCCAGAGTTCACTCTCAAAAAGTGTAGGATCCATGTCCTCTTCTGGCTCCACCATTCCTGCAAACTCTTTCCTGTAAACGCTCATCCCCAAAAGAGTTCTTTTTAAAGAAATTAACAATTGACTTTCTTGCATTATGAACAAAGCTGCATCATGGAATTTGACTATTGATATGGTCAATATTTTTGACATCTGAACTAACTCTAGACAAGGGTTTGAGACTTGAAGGAAACTCAAACAAGAGACAACAGTCAACTAGTTGCAGAAATGTGCTCCCACACTTGGCCCCATTTGTAAGATTGCTGTCTGTCAACGATGGGACAATGATATTGCAGTATTTTTAAATTTCACTATCAGTAATAACTCCTCTAAAGCTTTGTACATGATCGTTTGTGATGACAACGCTTGAATAGCCTGGGTTCAGATGCTGTTGAATGAAGTCAAACGGAGCCTGTGAAGCTGTAAGAAGTGAAAGAGTATTGAGATCTCTATTGGAATTGCTCAAATGGGAAAGGCCACTAAGCTAAGTTCACTCTTGAATGTGAGCAAGCACCCTATGGGAAACTGCCTGCTTCACTCCAATTCAAGACTGGCTGGCCCATTGTCAAGCTAAGAGCTTGACCTGAAGTTGAACCCGATTGTCAACCCTGCAATGCAATGCTGTAGAAAAGACAGGGGAGGATGGGTTTGAAAAGGTGGAATGCGCCAAAGAAACTCAACTTGGTGTAAGCCCCCTCACAACAGTTGCTTCCATCAAAATCAGTTCAGTTACTGGAATACCGATAGTTTTGTAATCTAAAGTAGGGTAGATATCCAGAGAACTGCTTGACAATACTGTTTTTTTGTGGTAAATGCTGGAAGGAACCATAGAAGCTGGTGTCTCCATTGAGTGAATGCGCTAATCTCCACCCAGTCTTCAGTTCTTTCTAGGCTGAGGCCATGTCTGAGAAAAGCAGTCCCAGCTGTGCTTACTAGCGTCAGTATGGAGTCAAGAGGAACAGCTTTGAGCCCTCAGAACAATTCAGCCTTTGTGGAACTTCTGGAAGCCATGAGCCAAAAATCAAATGACTGTAAGCCACAGATATAATCCAGATGTTGGGATTCCAATAGTCTGTTCCAAGCAGCCACAGCCTCATCTTCTCTCTGCGGCAGTCAAGGGAAGGGGGTCATGAAGCGGGTATTGGATTGCTCCAGCAAATCACATGCTTGTCTTCATCTTTCGTTCACATCACTCGAACCATGACAACTCGGAAAGATAGAGGCATGGGCTGCCAAATGCTGAGGCCCATGCCGGTTATATGAAGGTCATTGCATCGAGGTCTATTAGGTAACATTCTTTGCTTTTATGCACATTTGTACACTTTCCAGAAGTAATTTCCTTCTATTGTTACAAAAAATCAACTGAAAGATTTTGCTCATTAACCCAGGCCCGACAGCCTAGAATAAACAGCCAAGTAATTACAGCTGTGTTAAGGAACCATCAAAATATCATTTGATTAAAAAGGGTAAAAAATGCACTTGTTTGGTGTTTATTTTGGTTCGTATAGTATCTTTTGGATTGTTCTTACAAGTCTCACATAATTTGATAGATCATAATCTACTAATATTTCCTGACAGATCACTTTATCTTCAAGGCAATACTGCATGTTTTTTGTTCTTGAAAACTTTTTTGTTCTCGAAAACTTGTGCTCAAATTTGTTTGCCTTATTTTTTATGTCTTAGCTCAAAATCTTCTCTAACTTATTAGATTGACCTAGAAAATCACATTTGTTCTCTTTTTGAAGAAGGCACATATGTAATCACCACAGGTAACTTTTTCAAATCATTAGAACGAGAATGTCTTTTTTTTTATTTGGATTTTTTTTTGCTCAATAATCTTTGCTTGAATGGGTGTTGCTTAAAGGTCACAAAGTAGTTATTATATTGATAATCATTTTATTTTTTCATAAAAAACCTTTTAGATTGAAAGAAATAGCAGTTTATATTATATAGTTATATACCATGCAAATACCTGGTTTCAATAGGTTTGATGTTCTGTACCAAGTATGTACAGATGATTAGCCAAGTTTAGATTTTTGAAACATCTAAAAGACTCCAAAGAAAAAAGTGTCTGTCACAAAGCAGCACTCCAGAGCAAGAGAAAAAGAGCTTTTTTTATGCTCAATTTGCTTTAACTCTACATAAACAACAGCATTCCCTTTAAAGGGCCAATATTATTGAAACGTAACTTGAAAGGAGATAAAAACATGTGCAGTAATGCTGTGTACGCAACTATATTAGAGTGGTTTAAATTCAAGTCTTTTCTGCAAAACTTGTAAAAAATCACAAGCTGTTTTTAGCTGATCTTAGTATTGCATGAAAATACTATTTCCCCTTCCTTGAATATAAATTGATTGGTCACACATTAGATCAAGATCAAAAGAAGATTAAAATCACCTCTTAGGTAAGCTTATTTTCACATTAACCTGTATAGTTCATGTTGAAGCTACATAGTTGAGTCTACTAGTTGGAATCTTACGTGCAACAGCTTATGAGTATCTTGAAGTGGTGTGTTCCAATTTTACAGTTAACATCCCCCTGCCATGTTTTGTGCGATGTACAGAAATACCATAGAGAGTGAGAGATGAGAAAAAGCTAGTGTGTCCATCTTTAATTTTTTACAGCTAAACTGCATTGTGGGGCATGCTTTGATGTGATTCATAGTGTATTCAAAATCCTTGGATCTTCTTTTGCAACTCCAAGAGAAGACCACTTGATTACCAGAGCCCCAACATTTTCTAGCATGTCAAGCCAGTTACAGTTATCTCAAAGCAATTGCTTGTGAAGAAAACTTCCCCAATGGATCAATGATGTCTGATCTGACAGATTTATTGATCTGGAGTGTGCAACTGTGAGTGAGAACTCTGTCACGTTTTTTGATTTAGCTTCCACACGGATCCTCACATAGACATCAAACGAGCCCATAAATCCAATGGGAGCAAACACAGTGCAACAGGTCACAGAAAGGTAACTCTCTTTGTCTCCCCTGGAAGACCTCAGAGTCTCTGTTTATTAATGGCCAAAGACATTCAAACACATCTGGTCTCTCACTTAGTCATGACTCGTATTGTGTGTCGAAAGTGTGCATAAGCTCTTTAAGCTGTTTCCCCCATTAGCTCAGGGTGCTATGAACAACTTGTATCCTTTTCATGACCTACTAACAGTCTCAGCTTGATTAACGCTGGACTATGTTGATGCGGGGAGGTGGGGGGTGTTGAAGCCTTGCATAACTGAAAAGATCTCTGTGCTTGTTATAAATTATTTGGAATTAAAGGGATCATTGCAGTTTTATTTTTTGGTAGCCTAAACAAACAGAAGTCATTGTTGTGAGATTTTTCTACACGGTTACACACATGTAGCAGTGGTTTATATAACTAAAATTATGCTATACAATTAAACTTGCCTGTAAAATTGGAAAATTAAAATAGTAACCATGCAATCATTAATGCATAAAGTAAAATTAAAAGTGCTGTATTGTTCTCTTTTTAAAGCATTTAGAATAAATATATGATCCCTTTATACTATCACTGCACCCCTAATAACCTTCACAAAGCAGTGTTTACCATCAACAAAATGGCTTTGACTTACCTCAGATTATGGGCTCCACAAAATGCACCTCTCACTGCCCCTCTTCATCTGACGGGTTTGAAAAGCTTACATTATCAGAGCCAGTCCTCTTATCAAATTCTACTTTGTTTAAAAAACTCAAAAAACACATTCAGGATGAGTCAAATGAATTCATACAATAATTAATGCCTTAATTATTGATTGGTTTCTGCTTTAATTAACTGCATTAATTTAATTCGCCTGATACAATAATTGACCCTTTCCCATAAACAAAAAATGCTCTTGTAGAAATTATATAAATAATTAACTAATTGTTTTTTTAGTGCCCCTAAAGTATTGGCCACCTAATAATCATTAACTAATCACAAACATTGAAGTTTGTTGTTGTTTTTTTGTTTTTACATTTACATTGATGATTTAATGGAGAGGGGTACATATCACAACTCATCATTAAATAATGATTAGTTTATGGTTACTGTAAAAACCAAGTTAGTGCCTTGTTTGGAATAGGCCAGTCACCTTTTGACTAGAAGACCCTGTAAGGTTTTTTGGAGTTAAATTGTCTGGACATTTTGGGGAGTAAAAAAGTTGGAGCTTTTCGATTTGAGGGAAATAATAATCAGGATGCATTTACATTATTTTTAAAGGTTGAAGTTAGTATACATCGACAAGCCCAGACTTATTCTTTTCTACTGAAGTAACATGAAATGGGCGCAAATGTCCCTTTAAGCATACATGAAATGCAATCTATAGCAAACAGTGCGTAAAACAGTGAGTTCATAACACTGTATTGTAATATATGTTAATGGTGAAATTAGTTGTGATTAAATTTTGCCCTCTAAGCTTACATGTTGTTGACTTCAAGGGATAGAAACTGTGCTTGTTGTTTTGTTTGTATTTTTTTAAACTTAATAAGGAAAATCTAGTTACAAAAAGGGATTTTGTTTTATTGCTAACCTCATCATTCTCAACTTTTATTTTATGATTGTCCATTTACTGATTAAAGGTTTTACATGTACTGAAAAAGGATTTCAAAGGTTTTTATTTGCTGCATAATGTAAACAAGTCAAACCGGTTTAGAATTAAATTATATCCAGTTAGCCCTCCAAGAAATCTCACTATCCGTACTCCTTTGACACACACCTGACCCCAAACAATCAAATGTGGGAACATGCAGAGATCAATGTGAAGACTTTATGATTGTCTCCATTGTAATCTAGATATCAGAGGTGTAGGCCATTGCAGCTAGATGAAAGCTGGAGTGTAACAAACAGCCCTGCCATAAAGGCAAGGTGACCCATCACGGCTGTGCAGCCCTTGGGTAGTTTTCTCGCTTGCCTGTGAGGTTCGTGGTTCTCTTGTTGTTCCTGCTTTGATCTGTTGCAGTGATAATGGTGTTCCAGAAAGGAACGCTAATGAAAAGAGATGTATAGCGGGAGTGGAAGTTCACTAAAGCTCACGGGACAGATGTTAACTGATAAGAACACTGCTCTTGTGTCCTCTTCATTTATTGAGGAAGCACTTGTTTTGTCTGTTCAGATGCAGCTTTGCTGTTTGATATTGGCATATGACGCTGAGTATCCTCTAATTAAACCAGACATGGGTTTTATTTAAATATTTCCAATAAAAAGCAATCTTTGCTTGAGAAAACAAGTATTTTTTTTTGTATAAAAGCTATTCTGTCGGCATCTTTTTTGCTTTTAGGATGGAAAGAACTCAAAGCTCTTAAATAAAGAACACAAGGCAAAGGGTTTTTTGTGCAGGAGTGACATCGAATTCATATTATATGTTGTCTTAACCTTGAAAATGTGTTTTTTAAAACCATATTGACATTGGTATCAAGCTGTTTGTGTCGAGGCCCCACATTTAAAAGACCCAATGACTTAGTAATCCTTTTAGTCGTGTGTGTTTTTCCTTTTCTAATGCAAATCTATTCCTACATTTTTAGACAATTTTTCAGTATCAGTGCAGTGAAGGCATAACCCCAGACACATACAATGAAATACCCTAGTCATATATTTGCAAAGACTGGGAAGATCAGATAAGCATACACAAAGGAAAAAATCATTTATTTATAAAACCTTGCTCTTATAGTCTAAGGGTGGTGCTAAAAATTATAACCTAGTGTTAAACAATATAGTAAGATGGGAGAAAGATTTGATAATAGGCCTAATAATTTAGACCATCTCCTTCATTAAAATTGCTGATGGAGTTTTATTATTTTTAATGCAGACCGTAATGGATTCTCCGTTGTTTCAGATTTTGACCCCAGCCTGCATGTTTAACATTTATACTTAGACAACATTGTGATCTACTAAATTCAGATATCAGTCAATTACACTAGTCATTGTACTTGAATGTACAATGTACTTGAATTGTACATTATGGTGCCTTGCATTTGGTGAACACTGAAATGTTTTTTATTTTTATTCTACAGAGGTTCTAGACAACTCATACTTTACACTCTCATGGTGAACCTCTTGCCTCAGTTTTACATAATTCTCAGCAGACAGTTTAACTGAGGCATAAAGTATAGCTGCTTTCTGGAGGTCAGAAAAGTCATGTTTCGTCAGATCATTTGCTAAATGATATATGATCACTGTGTTGCGCTAGAAACTGTGCTCAGAAGGAGTTAGTGAAATTGTGTTTTCAGTTGTTAAAGCAGGCATCGAGGATTGCACCTTATTGTAAAACGTACTGTATGCAAACCAACGATTACTACTTGCGTTTTATTTTACAGCCAATATTAACCTGTTTGGATCTTTTGTTCCATCAACAAAGTTTCAAAGAGTGTTTCTTGAAAGGCTATGGCTTCTTGAATTTCCTCATAAGATGGTTTGATCCCAAAGCCAGAAAATATGGATTCAAAGAGAATGAACAGGATTACAGACTAATGTGGAAAGCAGATTTGCCTGTGTGAAGTATCGCTGTCATGAAGGAAAACCACAGATGTGCAACATTAAATTCCCCACTCATGAATCTGCAGGGACTGGGAAGAGAGGAGAAGCATAGAAGAGTTCTGAAGGGAATGATCAGTGTAATTGCTCTCAATAAATTATGTGGGTTATCCACACATGTGGAGTAACTAATAAGCAGTTTGTTGGCTTTGGGAATAGTAGATCCTTTGGAGGACCCAGGGAATAGATTGTCTGTTTTGTTGTTTTGTTTGTCTGTTCCACATGTTTTTAAACATCTTACTTGGCATCAGATCAAAGTTTGATCAATGAGGATTGATTGCAGACACAATGACTTTATGCAAGCTTTTGCATGTCTAAATAGAATCTTAAATATCTGTATTTTGTTGTGGTCTGGTTAATATTGTTTTTAAAGAAACATTCTTTTGAACTTTTAACTGGTGTTTGAACCCATTCTCCAGCCATGCATGCATTAAAATCCCCTAGTATTTCAAACTTTTTTATGATCGGCATACCTTTAAAGAACTTTATAACCAAAATTGCACTTTATCACATCTCAAACTGAATTTTTAAAAAAACTTTTGTACATGTCTTTTTAAATAGTTTTTTTGCCTTGTAGATAAACTTTGTTGCTGACATGACACTAAGACAATTGTACAATATTTCAAATAAGAAACAACAGAGATTTCAATCTAAATTAAAGCTGCAAGCAGCGATGGAAGGGGTCTCGCACGATGCATCCGCCGGAGCGAAAGCACCGCCTCCCGGCCTTTTTCGAGTTTTTTGACCTTCGAACAAATTTTGGTGGGCTTTCTAACATGTTCAATGGGTCAAAACAGCTAAAACGAAGATTTTGGTAGCATTTAAGGGGGCAGTAAGGAGGCGCTGTAGAGCCAATTTTTTAAAGCACAGTCACAGTGATGCATATACTTTTGTTGAGCCTGTTAAGGCTAATCATACCAGGCTGTTTTTGTTGATAGTGGATTATCTTGAAAAGAGATACAGACCATAATATGTAAAATTTTTCCCACAATTTTGAAGGGTGAACTTTGCTGTGGAACCACCCCAAGACCATTTGACGTACTTCTTAGCTTTTGATAACTTTTTTTCCCTAATGTGTTATGAGTAACCACACCAATTTTCAGCCTGATTAGACATTTCGCCTAGAAGGAGTTTGCCAAAGTTTAAAACGAGCGAAAGCGCACACTTTTTGAGGTTTTTGCAAAATATCTGTCTTCCCGTCAATTTTGGAAAATGGGTTTTTATTAGTAAAAGTTGCAGCTTGGTCATTTACATATGTGTACCAAATTTCATTCGCCTACGATAACCTGGTTGCGCAACAGCTACAAAACCGCTTCAGGTGGCGCTATAAAGCGCCACCCAAAGGCCGTTTGACGAACTGCTGCGTTTTTGATAACTTTTCATCCCAAATGCCTTATGACAAACCACACCAATTATCAGCTGGATCGGACATTTCACCTAGGAGGAGTTCGTCAAAGTATGAAGTCTGTGTTTTTTGCATAAAACCTAAAATATCCGGTTTTCCGTCCAGTTTCAAAACTCGACCCAATTTACTTTTTTGTAGGTCTTAAGGTCCCACACGTATGCGACAAGTTTTAAGTGTGTATGCAATACACTGCCTGAAATAGAAGGGTAAAACTATAAAAAACAGGCTTTCAATGCTCGCCACTAGGTGGCGCTATGACGGATTATGTTCGTTTTTGTACGCCTGTTCTCGGGCTTGGACTACGATGAGAATGAAACAAGTTTGAGACGGATCGGAAATTCTATGCCCGAGTTATAACAACTTTCTGTTTCAAATCGAAATTTTGACCTTGGCTGCGACCATGACCACATACTTTATGATAGCTGAAAAAAAGTTCTAATTTTAAGGTTCCGTATGCCTTATGATGATACTCAAGAAGTTTGGAGATGTTTAGTTAAAATCTGTGGGAGGAGTTTGTCAAAGTGTGGAACGAGCAAAAAGCCCATTTTTAGAGGTTTTTGCGAAATAACTCAATTCCAGTTGATTTTAGAAACAGGGATTATATTAGTAAAAGTTGCAGCTTGGTTTTTTACACATGTGTACCAAATTTCATTCGCTTACGACAAACTGCTTGAGCAACAGCTTTAAAAAACAGCTAAAGCGATGTTTTTGGTCACATATAAGGGGGCGCTGTACAGCCAATTTTTGGAGCGCAGTCCCAGTGACGCATATCCTTATGTTCAACCTGACAAGGTTAATCATGGCAGGCTGTTTTTGTTGATAGTGGATAACCTAGAACGGAGATAAAGTCCAAAATATGTAAATTGTTTTTGCACAATTTTGAAGGTTGAACTTTGCTGTGGCGCCACCCAAAGACCATTTGACGTACTTCTTAGCTTTTGATAACTTTTTTTCCCTAATGTGTTATGAGTAACAACACCAATTTTCAGCTTCATCGGACATTTCGCCTAGGAGGAGTTCGTCAAAGTTTGAAATGAGCGAAAATGCACACTTTTTGAGGTTTTTGCGAAATATACGTCTTCCAGTAGATTTTGGAAACAGGGTTTTTATTAGTAAAAGTTGCAGCTTGGTCGTTTACATATGTGTACCAAATTTCATTCGCCTACGATAACCTGTTTGCGCAACAGCTACAAAACCGCTTCAGGTGGCGCTATAGAGCGCCACGCAAAGGCCGTTTGACGAACTGCTGCGTTTTTGATAACTTTTCATCCCAAATGCCTTACGACTAACTACACCAATTATCAGCTGGATCGGACATTTCGCCTAGGAGGAGTTCGTCAAAGTATGAAGTCTGTGTTTTTTACATAAAACCTAAAATATCCGGTTTTCCGTCCAGTTTCAAAACTCGACCCAATTTACTTTTTTGTAGGTCTTAAGGTCCTACACGCATGCGACAAGTTTTAAGTGTGCATGCAATACACTGGCTGAAATAGAAGGGTAAAACTATGAAAAACAGGCTTTTAATGCTTGCCACTAGGTGGCGCTATGGCGGATGTCGTTCGTCGTCATACGCCTGTTCTCAGGCTTGGACTACGATGAGAATGAAACAAGTTTGAGCCGGATCGGATATTCTATGCCCGAGTTATAACAACTTCCTGTTTCGAGTCGAAATTTGGACATTGGCCCGCCGCCACGACCACATACTTTATGATAGTCGAACAAGCTTCTCAATATCAATTGCCGTATGCCTTATGATGATACTCAAGAAGTTTGGAGATGTTTGGATAAAGTCTGTGAGAGTAGTTCGTCAAAAAGTAGAGCGAGCAAAAACGCCCTTTTTTAGAGGTTTTTGCGAAATAACTGACTTCCTGTCTATTTTGGAAATAGACTTTCAATTAGTAAAAGTTACACCTTGGTACTTTACACATGTGTACCAAATTTCATCCGCCTACGACAAACTGGATGATCAAAAGCTGTAAAAACGCGTTAGGTGGCGCTATAGAGCCATTTCTTAGAAATCAGTTTTGGGACCAAAATTTTACGAAATTTTTCACCGGGTCTGATGCGTGTGCAAAAATCGGTGACTTTTCATATATGTTCAGGTACCGAAAAGTGCCCGCAATGATTCCCGGAATAATAATAATAAAAAAAAAAAAAAAAAAAAAAAAAAAAAAAAAAAAAAAAAAAAAGTCTCGAGGAAAAACAATAGGGTTCTTGCACCTTCGGTGCTCGACCCCTAAATATACAATTTAAATTGATAGACCCAAAGAAACATCTCCTAGGATTACACCCTTTGTTCAATAATGTAGAGATTTTTGAGAACCATGTGTGCACAGGAAAAGGGACATTGATCTGGAACTAAATTATTAAACATTTCCAGGTCATAAAATAAACCAGAGGAAAAGCTGAGTTTACCCTGGTCTGCTTTTAACTTTGTTCTAAGAACAAAGTATGCACTAAAGCATGATTACAAGCAGACCAAAAAGAGATCAAGAACCTTGAGAACTGCTTTGAAGAGTAACACAAAACCAGATCGAGAAACAAGGCAGAAGTGATCTGAAAAGTTACTTTTCTGTGACTTCTCTAGCTGTTTCAGTCTGATTTGCTCTTCAGGGAGTTTGAAATGCAGAGAATGCATTTTCTTGCTGTATGTTGACCTTGTGAAAAAACCTTTTCATTAAAATAATGTCCAGGACTAGTACTTTATATTTTTACTTTTTTTTACTAGTACTTTATATTTTTAAAAACGAATATTGTTTAGTATTTATTTTGTGATGTGTTGTGTTGAATTTCAGTTGATCCCAGATTTAAACGTTTCATTTAAACATCTTTTTATTCAGAATTTACTCTGATATTAGCTAGAAAGGTGATTGTTAACAACATAAAAGCACACATTCAGTACAACGGTTAGATGAGGCTCTTTGTGTCCTTTCCATTCTCATCCAACAAACCAACACAAAGGTATGTCCTGACCTTTAAACGTTCCTAGAAATGAGGCATGGTGTGCTCACTCACAATTGTTGTCTTTTTTTCTTCTCTAAGTCACAGCTTCTGGAGTTCGATTCCATAGCAGTTTTGTGTTGAAATATAAAACAGTTTGTTTAAAAAAAATAAAAAGAATGGTCTTCATTCAGTTGGTCTCTCATGTCCGTCCCTTGAAAGTATTCATGCAGGTGTAACTTCCTGAAAATCTGTGGATTTCTGCAAGGGCACTCTGTGGTAGGACACTGACGGAGAAATAAAGCAACGTTAGCTTTGCGTAAAACGCAATGTAATTGTAGTCATGTTGGAAGGCTACCTTTTAAGGAAAACGAGAGCATGCATGGTCCAGGGCAGGTAGATGAAGGCTGTGTTTGTCAAAACTGCTTCCACTGTTTTCTGTGCAACCGCCTCTGGTTTTAATGGAGGGAAAAGCTGGGGAAACCTGAAGTGAGCATAAAATATAATAAAAGTAATTTTTTTGTTTTTTTAACACCCCTGTATCAAACCAGTTTAAAATGTAACAGTGGTGTGTGTATTTATTCTAAAGAATATACTCTCAACAGCTCTACAAATGTTCTCATAACTAGTAAGAAAATTAGTTTTGGTCCAATAATAACTAAATAAACTAAATGCATCTCTGGCTACACTATTACAATCTACATTTTATTTCCTACAGGCTTATTTTTTCAAGATCAAGAGCATGACTAAAGAAGAGCTACATACATAGATTATTGCTATAGGAACCTGAATCAGAAAGTACGTTTGCAAAAATACTGATATTGTTCTGATAAACTAACATGTTTTTATATGGACATTAATAACAGTCAAGGTTTTTTGTGAATTGAAACATTCAAATGAACCAAGCATCATTAAAGTAATTTTTCTTTTGAGGGAAAGAAAAAATTGTGCCGAGTTGACTTGCTTGCAGTAAACCTTCATTACAGAGGAGTAAATCTATACGTTTATTTGTGAAGTTTTTGTTTTTATCTTTATATAAGATGAGCTTACCTGACTCTCATGCCCTGAAACATTTCTGTGTTGGTGTGGAATGGGAGAACTGTGGTGCAGGCGACCCCTGGGCAGTCCAGTAGGCCCAGAGTCAAGCTTTCCATGAAGGCCAGAGAAGAAGCTTTAGAAGTGCAGTAGTCTATAGCACCAGGGATGGGTGACAGGGACAGGATAGAGTTGATGCACACAACATGACCATTTTGAAGTTCCAGCATTCGAGGAAGAAAGGCTTTTGTGGTCTGTAGATAAAAGAAACATGATGGTAAATTAAATTCAGATTATTATGTTGATTTTTTAACATAACTATTTTTATTCCTCTAGATATTAATCTATGTTATGTATAACTATATGTTTATTAACTAGTTTTAAACTATATTTAGCTATTACTAGGGTCAAGCACTAAAAATGCCTTCATTACTTCCATAACATACTTAACATAACATAATATACTTTCTACATGGAAGCTTTGAGTAGTCCAAAGATCTGTTTGCAGGAATGTTATGCAATTTTGCAGGCGGTTACAGTATCCACCATGAGACAAAATTGACGGTTTCATCATAACATTCAAACCGTAAGGGCTGTAAAACAAAATTCGCTGTCTTATGATTCCATTACTCAATACATCTTTCTCATGAATCGGATTTTGAAAAAGTGGTACCATTGAGTTCCTTTAGTGTACTTTTTTCAAGTATTAACTGTAGTTGCTTTACATTTTTGTCACAGTGCCACTTAGCGGACGGGGGTTATGTGATGAATTTATGAATGTAATATTGAGATGAACAATCGTAATTATCCATTGTGGGTCTAAAACTCTTTGTGTCATACTATAACTAATTTGAAAACCTCTAACTAACCATACCTAATCTATTTTGCTACAGTGCCACATATTGCGCACAGCGTAACAATGATTAAATTATCCATCTTCTGTCTGTCTATATATATATATATATATATATATATATATATATATATATATATATATATATATATATATATATATATATAAAACCTTTCCAATGAAATATTGTTAAAATAAGCAACCTCCCACCATTTTTTCAGCATTTAAACAAAATCTGTGTAAATAATAATTTTTTATGTGTATATATAAAATATAGCAAAATGTATTAGATAACAATATCTGTATAGTATATGAATACTCGTATTGTATTAGATTGCAAGAACCTGCAAAATCACACAGAACTTACCCAAAACTGTCCCATTGTGTTGATGTGCTGGGACTTCAGAAGAGCATCATCATCGCTGTCCAGTAAACTCTTCCCATGCACCACTGCAGCATTATTCACTAGAATGCTAACATCTCCCACCTATCAAAGCATAAAAAGTCACTGTGACATATTCTTCCCACAACAGATTATTCTTTTATGGTTAGTTTAGTGTGGTTAGACTGCTAGGCCTTATCTGCCCCAGACATTTTAAGTGAGCTATAATCTTTAAGCAGGCTGTGGGGGCAGAAGGCAAAACAGCTGGGAGAAAACCAGCACTGAGGTTATGGAGCCATGCTAATCTCTTATAATCTTAATTGAGAAACTCCTCGTGTATGATAATATGAGACATACCTTTTCTCTGACAACCTTGGCTTGCTTGTAAACCTCTTCTCGGTTGGCAACATCACAAACAAAATAATGACACTCTGTCCCCAGGAGACTGACTTCCTCACATGTCTCCTTCAGGCATTTCTCTGTTCTTCCCCACAGGATCAGCTGTTTGAAAATAAGGACATGGGGTTGGAAGAATGACAAACTACTTAAAAAAACACTTTTACCACATTTGTTTCAGAAAAGTATCCATAATATTATGCAAATAAAAAAAATAAAGACAAATATTAAATATAATTTGTTTAAACAAATATTCTCATCACTGAGCTCTAGTTTCAGCACAGATTGTCCAGCACAAATGGACTATTGCTTAATTCCAGTCAGACTGCAGAAACTGTAGACTTGTTCCATAATCACAGAGCCTCTTTTTAAATCCTTACTTCTTAAGCCAACTGTTTGGTGGTGATGTTTTTATAAAAAAAAGTGGTATTGTCTACTCCTGAAATCATAACTTCTTCAGCGTATCCAAGCTTTTTTTTCTTTGGTTTTTGGTAATGCTGGGTATTGCTTTGTTGTAAAGACAGAAAAGTCTTTTTGGCTTGATTAGATTAGCCAAACCTCGTTTAAAGCTTGGCCAACATGTCTTGCTAGCATTGCAGTCAGTTCTGGTATATAGTCCTCTTACCCCACAAAGGAAATCATTTTTTTCAAGTACAGTTTAGTGCTGCTACAACGTTCTTATTTTACATATGTCAGAGTAAAGTCAGTACATCATTACATCTTTAATTGTCTGTCATTTGATATGACAGACAATTTGCACTTCTCAAGTAGAGGGAGTGTGTACTTTTCCCATGTTCGCATGGTGGAGCTATTTTTCACAAGCTACTATTTGTTTGGAGTTGGATTAAGAGAGAGATTACTGTGTGAATGAATTGGCTGTGACAAGGAACATGGGGGGCAGTGATCGGACATTTTGATGTCACGGGCTGAGAGGTCAAGAAAAGGTAATGAAATCAGCAAATCAGGCATAATTTCTCACAGGCAGATTCTATCCATTTTATTCTCTTTTGTAATGCTTTTCACCCTGTAATATGAACTTCAACTAGACTTTAGTTGGCTAACAATATTTGTACTTTGTATTCTTTGTTTTTCTTTCTACACTTAAACCTTTTTTTTTGTACAACAACATATACCTCAATTTATTTGCCAAGTAACTAATTGTTAAAAATCGCATAATATGGATGTTTTGTGTCAGTTGAGGAAAAAAGTGTGACTGTTTTGCTCTTAAAGCATGTAAATGATTGCTCTTAGTTACAAGGTTTTATTCTACCAAAAATTATATTAATCGGAAGTTTTCTGGAAATAATAAGTCCCTAAAAAAGTAAGTAGTAAGTAGTATTTAACATTGATTTCCTGGAGATTATGGTAATTTTTTTTTCATTGAAGCTTCTTTGGAAATGTCCAGGTTTGAAATTTGGAGTGTTTGATTAATTATGCATGCAGTTGAAAAAGTTGAAGCATTACTTTGGTTGGTTCTGGAATTGGGGCTTCTGAAGAATCACTAGCCATTAAATATGTATTTAGCCAGAAATCTACCAAATTACATAAGACACAGATAATGATTTTAACATTAGTCTTTCTAATTAACCTTAAGCAATATGCAGCCCCTCTGTCTTGTTCTCTAATGAAGTTGGCCAAACAAGGTCTTATCTCTAAGTGGATTCACCTCTTTAGCCTAATAGATGTTTATTTGATTAAATCCCTGTGCAGGTTTTTTTAAGACCCTGTTTTATATGCGTAGCCTATAAGATAATTACTAGGAAGGTCTTGATTAGGTTTATAATAGGATTTCACTACAATCTAATTATGTCTAAGTACAACAACTCACATGGTGATCTCCCACATAATCCAACCGTGAGGCTCATCTTTGCACATCACATTAGCAAGACTTTGCAACACTTTTGTCCTAAGGATTGCAAAGATTGAGATTACTCCACTCAGCGTCATGCACAACTCCACTCAGCGACTAAACCAAAATTGAAGCCTTAGGACACATGGTTAAATGTAATACAGATATGTCCATTGCAAGTGACTCCAATAAAGACCAGCACATACTGATATGTGCTTTTCTATAGTTCCTTATCCTAGAGACCAGTGTGACAATTTATTTTTTATTTAAAGCATTCCCTTGTATTACTTTTCCATAAAACTGCAATATGGCTTTCATAACTATAGTTTAGCTTATGGTTATAAAACGGGCACTGATGCAAAAAAATAAAAACCTTTTAGAAAAGCAAATGCCTCAGGGTAATTTAAGACTTTAATTAGTATGGCTGGACCTGCAAAAATGATAGTACGCATGCCTCTGTAACACTCTTTAAACATGCTTTAAACACAAAAAAGATTCAAACTGACGAGCATATGCTAAATGGTAAAAAGAACATGGAGCTTGTTGCATATTTCATTAATGACTGCCTGTGTTTGTGAAAATTTATGATGAATGAGAATTAACTCCTGATAAATGGTTTTTAGCAAACCCTTAAACACTTAAAATCTTTTGAGAAGCAAGTGTCATACACTTAAAGTTGTGGTTACTTTGCTAATGGTTTTAACAAGACAGTAAACACTGTCTCACTTCATCTCTGCAATAGATCAACAATGACTTTTGTAAAGATGCAAAACACCAGCATGTGCTATGTTCACACGTACACTTTGAGTTTTTCTTATCGAATTGAAAATCGAATCCACACGAGCACAGGTAGAAAAAAACCTGGAAAGAATGAGTCAATCCAGTAGAGGGCAGCAGACTCCTCAACCCTGAAGTTATATAGACCAACCCGAAATCTTCTCTCAACACTGAGGCACATCAGTGTTTCCCTTCAATCACTAGAAAATACAGCTCACACAACGATAAAAACATGTCTTTTTTTTTAGACAAAAATTCTCTCACCAGTCACCAGTGGACAGGGAGTGTCTGGTAAAGTCAGGGAGTTACTTTTGTACTTTCGACTTTTCGTCCGAAAAGGAAGCTTTGATTTTGAAAATGCAAATGCTTAACATAAATGCTCAAGATAAGATGCAAATTGATCTTATGTAAAGATTCCATGTAAAGATTGTATTTAAAAACAGGATTTGTTTGCACATACAGACATCCACTTGGCTCCCTATACAGGGAGTATGTGTGGACATAGCGTAAGGAGTTCAGGAGGCAGTCGCCTGCCACTGTCTAATTAGTGTAGAGACAGAAGGGTCAGTCACAGGGCAGTGCCCAGCTGGGAGCTGTGTAGCCCACCAGTACCCTCCCCCCAGCTCATACTTATACAAAGACTAATTTACATAGGGCCCACTTCCTTCACACTTCCCCAAGACACTGGCAATGGGACCACATGGATGGACATGAATAGTAGTGCTGCTGCAAATTCAGAAATTTCTTGATCCAATTCTGACTTATGATCTAATTCTAATAAAATATTTTAAAATGTTAATCTCTATACATCGAGGCAGTTTTTTTAGAGAAAGTGGGGCATTACAGCCCTCATGTAAAGATGTTTGACTATGTGATTATCAACTCGAAGCCTATGCATTTCTAAATCTCTTTTTCTTTTCTATTTCTTAAGAGTGAGCTAACTGCAAAGACTCACTGCAGGCTTTTTTTCTAAAATCTTCACACCTTGACAATGGCTAACGACAGGGTGTTGATGAGCACAGTGGCTTCCTTTAACGTACTATTGCAAAACGACTTCTTCCAAAGACCTTTGGCCCATGATGATGTAAATAGGTGAGTTGTGTCAGCAAGCCTTCTCTGTGGTCTGAGTATAGTAAGAATTGAAACAAAACTTTTTATAATGTTTTTTTTTTCCGCTTCTACACAACCTTCTCTGGGGTAAAGGCCGACGGGATATGTTTAATGTGGCAAAGAAACAGCGCTCCTGTCACAGTGGTTACAGAAGTTATTAAGCTCTGTTTACTATAGTTGGGCCACTGTCTATTTATAATGCAATGTGTTTAGTGGGCGAGGCAGCTGACACATTTCTTCCCATGTCTTGACTTTCACTTCACAGTCACATTCTATTAGATCCTAACTGCAGATCCATAGACCTAGAATAGCACTGGCAATGTGTGAGATTTAATTAAGACATAGTTTATAATGAAGTAGAGGTTGATGGAAAATATTCCCAAACATTCTCCTGATTTTACAGTTGATTGCCTTTCTGTGCAGGATTACAAACCAATTACTACAGCAACAAAATGTACAAGAAAGCTATCAAAGTTTGAAAGTTTAATGCTTTCATTTAAAATAAAAGTTTGGTGACCCAGTTAATGCAGACATTGGGTTTGCGTTCAACATTTTGATTGGTCTGTTAACTACAGAGGTCATGACCTATGCACTGTTGGGACAATGGGTTTATGAACAGGACGTGCAATGTCCTGAGGGAGAGGAGCAGCCTAGACAGACAATTTTCATAGCAAAGCAAACCCAAACATTACGAAGATTACTGAAGATTGACCAGCAGAAAACATCATTTTGGTATCACTTTATATCACAATATAGAAATAAATTTAAATAATAAATAAGGAAAAAATATATAAACACTTTGCAGGGTTCATATTCTGGCAAACCATATTCTGGCTATAATCCTCAAGATGTTCTGAGGGCATTACACCCATCATGTTTTAAAACACAGAACTTGAACTAGCTTGACTCTGTGTCCTACATTCAAAACTGATGCTGCTGTAACAATTAAATATGTTTTCTTGTGCAGTAAGAACCCCTTCATGAAGCTCCGGTTATATATTTTAGGTGTTTTGGGTTGTTATCCTGATGTAAAAGGAAGTTGTAGATTTTTGTAGATAATGAGTATACTATGTTATGTTTTCTAAAAATAAACCAGTTGTTTTTGGTATAAATTTACCTACTGTTTTATCAGGAACTGATTTTTTTTGGAACAGACGTTCGGCTGAGGTACAATAATGTGCACAACAGCTGCATAGAAATCCAGCAAACCATTAGCTTGGAGTGTATATTACGAGTAATTTGCCAATCTCAAAAGGAGCAATAATATTAAATATATCCGTTTGATGATTTAATACATATGTTGTTAGTGACAACAATATTTTTGCACATACAATATTTTCTATTTTGGTTCAATCTAAGCAAAATGCACACTTACCAGTTCATGTAAAAATGTGATAAGTCAATGTGCTTCTCAAAACATTACAAAAATACAGGAATCCGAGTGTCTTTTGAACACATGAAAAAATAAATATAAACTCGAATACAATTATGTAAATGATATTTGATTGTCAATACTTATTGTATCAATACTTTCATTATTAATGATATATATTTCATTATTAATATTGTCAATACTTATTGCATCTCAACAAACATCTCATATAATGCTTTTTATTAGGTATTTGACTCAATTCCAGTTTAAGCTATCAAAAAGATGAACCACTAAGTCAGTAAAGTAAAGTATACTGTATACCTATAAAGAATACTATATCATTTAAAGTTTACCTTTTTAGCTCCACGCATGGCAAACTCCTTAGCCAGGTGGCGACCGATGCCCCGTCCGCCACCCGTGATAAGCACCACATCTCCGGTCAGATCTCTCCGCCTGCTCGGCAAGAACCAGCTCACTGTTGCCTTCACAGTATAGTAGAGTATCTGTACGGGTAAAAACAGGACGCAACCCAGCGCCTTCAGATCCATGTCACTCGCTCTCAGTATCCTCTTATCTCAGTTCTCGCCTGAAACAATAATGCAGTAATTGAAGGCTTGCTCGGAGCGGTCACCTTTACTCCTATTTACTTTGTGCTTAAGGCAAACTCCCCGGGAAAAACTCAACTCTAGCGAGCTCGTAACTGAAACGTTTTTATATGCCACAATCGAGTGCTCCTCAGCAGAACATCTGTCATTCTGCGCACCTTCGGTCCAATGTAAACTCTTTATCCACGAGCGCTTGATGCGACAAGTGTGCGCTTCTCCAGTGTCCTGACAGCGCTCAGAATCCAACTACGACGGTACCTCCGATCTGATAGGGGTTTTAAAGAAAGCATTTATCTTGATTGACAGCTGGAGGACTGGCAGAAGTTTCGCTTTATCCACGGGTTGCTTGCGGGGTTCTTTACGACGGCAGTCCCCACCCACAGAGCTGGTGCCACAGGCAGTCTCACTGTCGTTCAACCTGTACAAGCGCGCTACTGCTTTTTGATTAATTCCTTCGATTCGAATCTATTGAATCGATACATTGCCATTTCTGTTGAGGTAACTTTTTTTGGAACTTTTTTTTATATCAATTTGGATTTCTTCTCAAATTACTATATATCTGGATTTTTGTCCACAGAGATAAAACACGAATAATACAAATCTGGAAGGTATTTAAGGATAAATAGGTCAACTCATTAATTAACATATATATCAATATTTCAAGTAAAAGTGTGTGTGAACATGTTTACTCAAGTAGTAACCTCCAAATAATTTACTTGAGTTAAAGATCAAAGGTATTGAATAAACATTTTTCTCAAGTACTTAGTTACTAGTTACTTCCCATATGATCATTAGAAGGCTACAAAGTAAAAACACTGATTGCAAACTATGAGAAGAGTTATGTAGTTTACTCTCTTTAACTTTATCTGCTCAAGTTGTCCAAGTGCTGCTAATTAGGTTTTGTTAAATAAGGATTTATATATACAGTATGTGTATACAAAAATAAATACATTTTGTATTTTATTTAGCTTTCTGGTTTGTGTGTTTACATCCAGCAGCACAAGCATGTTCAGTGTGCATGAGCGAGCATACAGGAATGCATTGAGAGTTTAAATTTTGGCAATCTGACCAAAGAAAAGTGGTTACTTTATGGTTACTATGGAGTAACCATAGTAAAGTGAAAAACTGATGTGATTAAAATAAGTTAACATTGTCACTTACAGCCATGCGTTTTTTTTTTTTAAGTTTTGAGATCATGAATGCTTTGATCTTCGTCACGTTGGGTGCACAAAGCATACACTGCATCACAAAGCACAAAGAATGCATTGCATTGCAAAGCTGCTTTTATTTTCATTTTTGAGAGTAAGTAAACTTTGAACACAAGGCTATTGGTGATCTGCCACCATTGATGCAAGTAGCTGGAAATAATAATTATTGGCATGATATTAGTAACAGAGGAACTCAGCTAAAATGTGAATAATGTGTAATAAGATATAACTCAGATGTAACTAAGCAAAAGTACCGATATTTCAAAAATACTAGTTTCCCTAAAATGCATTCAAGTAAATGTATATTACTACCTACCTTTGATTACTGTACTCTTAGTTTAACAATCCTTCTGTTAGTCTGTCTGTTCATCCATCTTATTAAAGCTCAGTGATATTTATACACAGTTTCCTCTCTCAGTTCTGCTGAGAGGTGGAGTAGATATATCCCTTATTTATTGAATATACTATCTTGACACATGTTAATAAACTTGTAGCAAACATTGTGCTTTTTAACATGGAATTTACATATAAATCCAACTGTAAGCTCAAATAAGCAAGCTTCTAACTGAGTCTCAGATGCTCTACTCACAGCACTTACGTGTGCTAGTTATTTAGTTTCAAATGGAATAAATCCAAATTAAATCAATTTGAAATGAATATTTGTTTATTTATTTATTTTTATAAACATTTTATAAACAGAGGTCCTCCTGAAAAAAAAGTCTTTTAAGATAACCCTCTGTTCTTATGGATAGACAATTGAATTGCTTTAAATGTGTTAATGTTACACTTTTTAATGTTAAGTTGTTATCTTGTTGTCTTTAAATATGTAGTGAATGTTTGTTTTCCCCACATGATGCCACTGTGTTAAACTAATAAAAGTGATTTTATACATAATTAATTTCTTCTTACACAGCTATTTTATACTGTTCACTATCATTTGGGTGCATCAACTTTCTTTAAACAAACTTTTATTTCTTGAACCTGATTTAAGTTGGTGAAAATCTTTTTTGTGAAGACTGACTAGGAGATCCTTTATTTGTTAACTGACTGACAGGGAAGTAAATCTAGTTTGTTGAGATATTTTTGTAAAATCATCTGCAAGTTCCCCATTTGTGAAAAAACAGGCACTTTGTGTTTTCAGACAGGAAACTCTTGATTCCATGTTGCCCTTTTCAGAACCCAAAGCTCAGACTCGGGGCAAGGACTAATTCAACCTTGCAGAACATGCAGACCTTTTGTTAAAAAAAAGCATCACACAGTAAACCCAGGAGCTTTTGTACAGATTCCAGAATGTGATTTTTGGCCTGGCCTATGTTTCTCCTGCTTAAAGGCGGAATGGGGGCAGCTCAGACTGGACTGGGTCGAAATGCAGCCTGACAAAGGCTGCTTTGTACTTAGCTCGCCCTGCCTCTTAGTAATGGCACAGCAACTTTCAGAAAAGGTTTAATAGTTCTCTGCTGGGCCAAGCAGTATGGGCCTCTTGAATTCCCAGACATTTCTAGATTTAAATAGACAATAAAGTAACTTGTATTCATAATTGTATAAACAAATATTATTCTCTATATTTGTAGCCCTGACATGTTTTAAGCCTTCAAAACTTCAGCACTAAAACCAAGTCTTTTGTGTTCTTTTGTGAATCATACAGTTAGACCCTCACTGCCATCTACAGATCAGCAGAGTTAGTTCACCAGAGTTATCAGATGAAAGGGTAGCCCTTGTACAAATAGACAGATTTAACTCTTATCTTGAATGCGCATTTGCAATGGGATTAAAAGCCACTAAGTTAGTTTGCACCTGATCAATATGCAAGGGTTATTTTTTTGCTAAACCCATGTCGCCAGCAATTATCTCAAAGTCAACATTCAGGCACTATATTTACATGAGCGTTTTAGGGATAGACAAAAAGCATGAGGTGTGGTGTTTGGTTTGTCAGTTTAAGCCTCTTAGGATTGACCGTTTGTCAGGATTCATCTAGACTGCCTGAATTTGACAGCAGGCAAATACAAACATGACAGAGCATTATTTATTTATCAGCTGGTACATTATAAACTAGACCACTTTAAGTATTTTCTTAAAATTTGAACCCCCTATCTCTTTCTTAATTGATAAAAGAACACTGACTAAATATTGTGAATTGTCAGTGCAAGAAAATAACTTTTGAATTAAAATGTAATGTTATTTATTTTAGGTTCATTTGTTTGTATAGGGCACTATATGCCGTAACCATTCTCACACAAGCATGTGATAAAAATGCTTCCGTGATCATGGCTTTGTTACATTTTAACCTTGTCTCCGTCATAAAAGGACTTGACCCAGTCCATGTGAATGCTTGTAGTGTTGCATGCATGAATCAGACATGTTCACCGTAACAGCAATTCTGATATTTTTGTTTGTTTTTCTTTTTGGGGCCTTCTGTTTGTTAGTTGCCCTGCCTGTGTACTTTGAGCTGAGAAACCTAAACATACCTCCTGGAGTTGAAAATCCATTTAAACTTCGTGTGATTCATTGTACGTATGTGGGGATTAGCATTGTGGTGAGTGGCCATGCTGTTTATGTATTTATAAATTTGTTTAGAATCGTATTATCTGATTTCTCATTTAGTTTTCTCATTTTATGAGAAATTCTCATTTTTTGTTGTTGGATAAGATAACATTTCTAATGATTTACAAATTCTGACATTAAAACTTTTCAGTCATATTGGATTCAGTTTTTAAGCAGTTGAGCCGCATGGCTGTATTGTTTTTACTTGCTCTAATCACTGCTAGGAATCTTTCTAAATGGAATATGTTTGTTCTTCACCTTCTTACTTGTGATACCTCCGTCTGCTCTGTCTTCCTTTCACAGTACAGTGAGAGAGCATCAGATTGATTCTAAATTGCCCACATGAGCGAGCCTGGGTTTTGGGTGTTTGGTGAATTCAGGTTGTGAGCGCACCAGTGTTGATGGGAAAGGATATTATTATTTGCTGTAATATGTGAGCTTTAATAAAATGGCTGCCTGTAAATACTGTTACAGAATCCAAGATCTGTGCCTACAAGTTCTTAGTTCTGTGCTTGTTAATCTACTTTTAAAAAGCAAAAACAATGACTTTACTCATGTTTGTTTTAATATGGACCTTGAGTCTGCATTGAAAAAGCAATTAATTTTCTTTATTTCTTTATTTATAGTTTTATTTTTTGTTTTATTTATAGTTATAATATTATTTTTATCGTCTTAAGTAATCGGAGACAGAGAGCTGGTGACGCAGATCAGTTGATTTTCTCATCTCAGCAAACTAGGCTCTAAACTTCTGTCAGATAACATCTCTAGGGCCCTTATTAGCATCTGGCTAAATAATTCCAAATGTAACACCTTAGAACACTGCCTCAGAAACCGACCTAATAACTGTCAAAACCTAACATTTGCTATCGAAACAATGTACATACCACGAAAGCATAAAAAAACTAAAAACAACAATTTGGTTAACACCAATAATCTGATCGATATAAAATTTGACTACAAATTATGCAACTCGCAAACAAACTTTCTAAATTTGGTTTCCTAAACATCAGATCTCTAACACCAATAGCTGTAATCATTAATGAATTAATCTCAGAACATAACTATGACATACTATGCCTAACTGAGACCTGGCTCACTCCAATTTTTGGATCAAATGAAGCAACACCCATCAATCAATCAATCAATAATGAACCGCACTCAACTGGTCGTGGTGGGGGTGTTGCCACAATATAGAAATACCCTAAACAAAACCAAAAAGACAGAAGATAAATTTAAATCTTTCGATGTACTTGTGCTCCACATTACACCAGCAGTATCAAAACAAAGATTCTCTTTAACATTTGCTGTTGTCTACAGGCCACCAAAACACAATATCGCATTGACTACAAGATACTGTTCCTTGCCTTTAAGGCACTGAATGGCTTGGCTCCGGCCTACCTGAGCAGTCTCCTATAACGATATATTCCAGCTCGCTTTCTCTGATCCCAAGAAGCAGGACTATTGATTATACCAAAGGTTAGTAAATCCACAAGAGGTGGAAGAGCATTCTCATATAGAGCCCCGAAGGTCTGGAACAAACTCCCGGATGTTGTCCGAAGCTCAGCTACGCTCACAGAGTTCAAAACTAAATAAAAAAATCTGTTTAATCCAGCATTCAAATAATTGGCTCTTTGAATTTGTCTAAATGGATATGGTGTCTGAGCACTATTTACATAGAAACTGTGGAAAAAAAACAATGTTGTTCAATGCACCTCTGACACTTATCCTCAACATTTATCACTCATCCTGCAGCTGATGCTGATCACCTGTTTGTTGTCTGTGTTACAGTGTTCCCATTGTTTTTTGTTTGTTAGTTTTTGTTTTGTCTTTGTTTGTGTTATTTTATCAGGTGCTGTCCGATGAACTTTTCATCGATGGATCTTGAGTTTGTATGTTTTTTTTTTTGCTGGGGAGGTGACTGCCACCTGCCTCAATCAGCAAGGGTCTCAGAGACCTCAGGGAACTCCTATTTACTCTACCTGATCCTCACGAGGACTTTGTGAAGCTGCTTTGAAAGCAACTGCTAAAGAAGCGCTATATAAAAACTTGATTGATTGATTGATTGATCTGTGGATCAGTTTTGTAATTCCACCCATAGAAAGTTAGTGATTTTTGTTGAGACTTCCAGCTTTTGCCAGATTAGTAGGAAATCTTACTGTTGTGTTTAGTTCTGCACCCTATTTCAGGTCCTTTTAAACTGTTTGGATCAATTGTGACGATGGATTTCATGTCCTATCAGACTTTTATACTAACTAACCTGCTTGTTCTATCTGTTGACTTTTTTGTCTTAGATGGATGCTGATTTATTGATTACTAGTAGCCCAAGTACCCAGCAATCAATATAGCAAAACATAGGCTATTACCGCATACAAACAGCTCAGCAGTTCCCTCTGTCATGGTAGAACATTATACCTTGCTGCTGAATTTATTTGATTACAACAAATAAAAATAATTGAGCTAAAGAAATATAATATAAATAATATAGTTGGTAAATATAACTGGGAAATTGTATTATTGAATATATATATATATATATATATATATATATATATATATATATATATATATATATATATATATATATATATATATATATATATATATATATATATATATATACAAGCTGTTTTATAAGTAAAACCTTGGTTGTTCAATGAAATTAGTTTTACTTCAAATAAATGTAAATAAAATTGGGTCACAACTGTCTCCATAATGTAGATATGCTCTGGTTTGGTCACTTAGCAGCACACTGAATGACAGAATAATCTAGTGGCTATTCATTACCAATGCTTCTCTTTTTTATATTCAAACCACCTACAGGGGTATGTTCTGGAGCGACTGGGTCTGTGTCATCAGATGAATTTCATACGGTGGTGCAGATGTTATATCATGGCCCGTAAAAAGCCTGTTCCCGACAGCCTCAGAGTTAAAGATTTGACCTTCAGTGGAGTTCTGGTGAGGGTTTATGAGCCTAAGGTGAACCCGAAAGAGAAGAAGAGAGGCCTGATTTATTTTCATGGTGGAGGATGGATGTTTGGCTGCATTGGTAGAAAAATAACTAATTTACTAAATTAAGAATTTATTAAATTATTTTGCCCTGATGTTTTAATATTTATTTATTTTTATGTTTAAATCTTCCACAGATGATTATGATGAAGTGTGTCAGTATATATCAGTGAAAAGTGACACAGTTGTTGTGTCTGTTGGGTAAGCAACCTTTCCAATACACTCAATATTGGCTGGACGCATTTTATAAAATAGTGCCTTTCTGTTTCCTATTGTTCAGTTATCGCCTGGCCCCGGAGCATAGGTACCCTGCCCAACTAGATGACTGTGAGGCCACTACTCGCCATTTCCTGTCAGTAGCGGCAACTGATTTTGGAGTGGACCCACACAGGGTGGCAGTTGGTGGTGACAGCGCTGGAGCAAACCTGGCAGCCGCTCTCTGTCAGAGGCTGTCGAAGACACAGGATCATCTTCTGCCACCTCTCTGTGCACAGGTTCTCATCTATCCAGCGTTACAGATGGCAGATTTCAACCTGCCCTCATACCAGCAGAATCACTCTGTGCCCATATTGTTCAGGAGAAGGACTGTGTTCTATTACCTGCAGTACTTAAATGGGAACACATCAGTCAACCAGGAGATTTTAGAAGGTAAACACGTTCCTCTTGAGCTTAAACTCCACTATAAGAAATGGCTGGATGCAGAAAATCTTCCGGCTCAGTTTAGACAAGATGCAAAGAATCTTAGTGTCTCCTCAAACTGTGATGATAATGTCTATCATGCCATCAAACAAGGCTTGGATCATGAGATTTCCCCGTTATTAGCTGAGGATGGTGTTCTTGGGCATGTACCACCTGCTTTTGTTTTGACTTGCGAGTTTGATGTGCTGAGAGATGATGGGATTCTGTACCAGAAGCGACTGAAGGATTTAGGCCTGGATGTTGCGTGGGAACATCTGTCTGATGGGTTTCATGGTGTCTTAAGTTTCTTCAACCAGGGCTGGTTGACATTTCAGGCTTCTCAAAGAGGGATGGACTGTGTTGTGAGATATGTAAAGACTCTTTGAGTGAAAAGGAGATTTCAGAAGAATTGTCTTATTTTCTTTTAAAAGAGCATTAAAGTTGTTTTCCGACTTTTTATGATTGTCATCTTAAGATATTTAAAAATATATATTAAAATCTGGAAAATACCAATAAGTGAAATGCAACAAGTTAGTAGTTTGAATTTATTGCCAATCTGATAACTATGGCGTCAGAATCCATAAATTAAAGAAATAAAAAAATGGCAAAATTGAAATGTACAAAACCCAATTCATAAATGTACATATAATTAAATATAATGTTTATACATTTTCAAATGAAAGCATACTATTACCCTCAATCCGTACAAGCATGCATTTTACCTGAATTAATTTGAAAACCGGTTCACATATTTAAATTTTATTACGTTTTTCAGCTGCTTGTCATGAAATATTACAAACCGTGCAAGAAATATTTAAAGATTGTTGATTGTGGGTCACAATCAAAGACTGAATTAACCATCTCACCAGCTTTTTCTTTAAACAAATCCATTGAAATGTTAGCTTTTGATAAAGCTTTGTACAACTCCTAGAATTTTGCATAACATTAAAAGCCACTTGATTGACATGATATTTATTCAGACCAAACTGTAATGTTTTTGTATTTATCTTATATATCAATACATCTTTAACAAAGAAAAGGCATCTGTTCCCCCTAGCAGCTGTTTAATAGTTAAATAAATTAAAGCATGCATCGAAGTACATAAATGTTCAGGAGCATATGATGGGCAGGTCAAAAATTACATTGTTTTGCCCATAATTTCCTTTATTATACGATAGCTTCAAAATATATCATTGCAATTATGGCATACGCCTGTTAACATAGCAACTTCTCATTTCATATACTTTAATAAACTGTAGTCATAAAATGCCACTACACGAAAAATGTTTACTCTTTGAGATGCGGTTTCATCCTCTATGCTGAAGCGATGCAACAACAATGTAATCTTGAATGAAGGGCCCTGATCAGAAGTCATCATTAATCCAACAAACTAATGAACTAATTTTACATTTTGGTGCTGGTTTTAATTTATTTAAATATAACTAACATCTGCTAGGGTTTTTATGTTGAATATGTAAAAGATGTTAAAGAATTTGGTAGATGGTAGAGCAAAAGCTTTGATAGCTTTGATAAATTCATAATAAAACAAGGATCGATTTTGACAAAATGGGCTTCTCCTTCACATTCCTTTTGGATCCTCATATGTGAGACCTCGGTCACTTACAGCATCACTAATGTAGCTAATTATCCTCATTTGGAATCGATGGGCTAGTGTTCACTTGCTTTGTGCATTTAAAGGAGTAATGAATCTTTTTGTGGCTGCATCTGCTCCCTCAGTGTCACCCTAATGTTTGGTGTTTCTATGGTAACAAATGTCTAGAATGTCTCCTGCTTTGACGATGCTATTATACAGGGACACCGATTCTTTGACTTTGTTGGAGGCTTGCGGATATAGCCTACAGAAAGCACAAAATGAACAAGCCGCATGATAAGTGGAGCCAACCTGGTTGGAGAATAGAGCAGAAGTATGGCAACAAAGTTCTCATTGGCAACTGGCTGGAGGAGAAATTACAGGTAGGTATACAATTTATTCTAGATCTTTTTCTGTTTGACTATTTATAACAATTGTAAATAATTGATTTGAGATGAAATTGATAGAAATGATAGCCACTTACATTGTGAAATCATTTATTAACAAAATGTTTTTGTAATTTGTTGAATTGCTTTATTATATCATGCAACAATCTAGCTTAATTAAATCAGTTACAGTTTTATGCATCTACTGTCATTTGAGTTGTGTTTTAAAAATGACTAAACTGAACTATATCTTACTTTTATTCACAGACTTGCAATTATATTAGAGTCTGTGATTTGAGGCTTAATTTACAGATTTACTTAAAACAGTTTGATCTTTAATTTACTCCTTTCTCTGGGATAAAAGTACACTTGAATGTGTTGCCTAATCACAGAAATAGATCAGATTTAATATTATTATTATTATTGTTGTTTTTGTCAAAGTGTTTCCCAAAGAAGTCTCATCATTATTATTATTATTATTATTGTTGTTGTTGTTGTTGTTGTCATCAATAAATATTTACATTTGTGTTAAGTAAAGTTATAAAAATGAAGATAACAATAATTAAAATGTAGTTTTTAAATGTTGTTCGTACTACATTTATAAAATTTGATACATTTGAATAAAGTTCCTTCCTGGTGAAATGAAACAATTTAGTGAGCTCTTTACTGTGAAGTATCTTAAATTAGGAAACCAAAATAAAGTGCTAATAATATGTTTTTTTCAGTAATGTGTGGTCATTTTACCTATTTGGTTTATTCATGTAAATGTGAGAAATAAATACAATTATTTAGTAAAATTCAGTTAAAGTACAGGTTAAATGATCTAATTATTACTTCACTCGGAATTAATTGTAATAATGTTTCTTTCAAGTTTGATTAGGCTTTATTAGGTCTTACAAGTTATGAGTCATTTGTTTGGAATCACTTTCTGGTTTTATTTAAAAGAGGATCACTGCCCCCAAACAATTTGTGTTAGAGGGCAGTAGTACATAGACTAGAGTAGTCAGTTTCTGAATCAGAGCCCTACGAGGAGTAATAATGCATGCTAGAAATCCTAATCAGTTCAATTCTGTATAATTTCCACACTAATTAGTCAACGTGCAGCATTTAACCCCTAAAACAATGTGATTTCGTCTCTGACAGATTTATGCTAAAGTGATTAATGCTGCTAATTCCCCTGCTCAGCACAGACTGAAGCCAGAAGAATGCAAGACAGGCTGCTTCTTTTAGTCAGAAATGGACCTCTGATAGCACATCTTTAATCAATATGAGATGGGAAGCTCTGCTGAGCATGACATTAGTTTGCTGAGTCTTTCTGTCTTTCTTGTGTCTGCATGATGAGACAGTTCACTCGAGAATGCAAGACAGAGAACAGCTCCAACAGGCTGGACTACACACCACACATGTTGCACAGGCCTGATACTGACGTTCGGCAAAGAGCTCTTCGCAGATCAGAGGTTTGGGACAAATCCATCATTTTATGCACTGTTTGCCGAACATCACAAGCAAATCTAGGGGCAAATGATTTTCTGTTTGGTTACTGGCAGACATGGACATGAAACATATTGAGTTCCAAATTATTGTAGTGTTTGTGGAAATAATTCTTAATTTTCTTGCTAAAAACACAATTTTACATATATATTTAAAATAGCTAATGGTTAAAACAGAAACAAAAATGAACCCTGGTGGTTCATTGTGTTAATTTTCTCTTAGAATATATATTTTTTGCAGCTCTTCTAGTATGTTCTTGTATCCTTCACTGGCCTCATGAGCTGTCTTTAAAGGGTTTTCCCTCAAGGCTTTTGCTGTCTCACCATCATGTTCCCTCATCACGATACCTTGTGACACTCTATGATGAGTCGTTTGGGAGCCAGGCCTCCCCCTCTTTGCCAAGACTTCGTTCCTGGCATTCGGACAAACTGGGCTGGGTCCCGGAGAAGTCAGACCACCCACTTCAAGGTATTACGAATTCCATTCACTCCAGATGGCTTTTGATGTGGTCCAGTTTGTGTTAGGAATTAATGTCAGGGAATATCGGCATCATATCGACAAGGCTTGTACATGTATAACTTGTTTTTGTACGCACTAGCAGTCAAAAGTTTGAAATTGCATTAGCATCAGAAGTTTTTATTGTTTACACGGCGTAAATGAAAGTTAGCAATTCATAGGATACTGAAGAGTTTTGTTTGATTGAAAATGTGCCTTTAAATATTAAAATAACATAAACAACATCACATTGACTATCTTTGCTTTGCTGTTGATTTCCGAAGATGATCTAATGAAAACTTATTCCACATGGCTTGAGCTTCTACTACAAGTTGTATTGGCTTGATGGACTACTTTGTTGGGGTCAAATATTTTGGAGATATGCGTTATAACTTTTTTAGATGTATTTTGGGATATGTTGATATTAAGCACATAACCCCCATGCTGCCCTAAACTTTTAAAGTCTTAGTTCCTTCTATGAACACAATTTTAGATATTTTGAATCAAATTCAAGAGGCAGGAGTAATTTTGCCATGGTGCACAGTGAAAGAGATTGACTGAGCGCCCTTAACACTGAATTTGAACTTGCATATTTTATGATCAGTGTAGACGTGATTCTCAAGATCAGTATAAGCGCTCCTTAAATTCAGTCTACCTGGTTTGATGATCCCCTTAAAAATTTTGGCTTATTGTTAAATAAAATTTTTGTATTCAAAATCTAAATTCGGCTAGTTGTTTTTTGTTTTAGTCGTCAAATTGGGTTTTATCCAGTTTCAAACAGAAAAAAGAGATATTGACTTACTTCACCTTTCCTTTCAATTATAAGTTTAGATACACTCAATGTGAGATGGAATATGCACCAGAACACCCTTAATGCTTGCACTGATATTAAGTGTTGAGGATGATGAATGAATAAATCTAGAAGACAATAAATTAGAAGGCAAGCACTGATGCTGCAGATATTGTTCTCCTAATGCTTCTGTTTATTCGAAAAACCTTGTTCTCCAAAAAGTGATCCCACTGTAATATAAAGGCTCTGTTTGCTGATAGATTATTTTGGTGGCTGTAGTTGAATAATAAGTTCTGTTTGAAGATGTTTTTCCTTTGTCTGTTTTTCCTACTATTGTCTTTTAAATGTAGGCCCTCCTGCTAAGTTTGGCTTGGAAGAAGCTTGGCGGGCTCGTGTGGAACAACAGCGGGAAGTAGTGCCGGCATTAAGCTTGTATCAGACTTCATACCCTCTGCACCCTATCAGCGCCTTCTGTCATTCTCACCACGTCAGCATGCCCCATCGCTTCTCCAGCAGTCAGCGCCCTGCCAACCTCAGCAGAGAGGAGCTGGCATCGAAACACAGAATGGGCTCCAGTAATCCAACCTCCCTGCTGTGACCCTTAGCCCCTGTCCTACCACCTTCAACTCTGCAGTACCACACACTTCGCCTTTTACCTGTGAGTCGTCAATTTCAGTTATTTTTATAATTGGAACGAAGCAAAATTGCAAACGTTCTGTGGTTAAGACAAACATGTTTCTATAACATGAGACGTTACATATCTTTAGCATCTTACAAAACTCACATATGGATGAAATAATTTACTGTTGGTTAAATATTTACTATGTAAGGTATGCTTTTCTTTTTTAAATGCATTTAAAGTGTTAAAAATAACTAAGTACAGAATAAAGAGAAACTCAAACTGCAAATTTACAACCCATTTGCAGTTAGTTTACAAGATACTACAGAATGTGTTTTTATTGTTGATTTTATGTAAGGAAAGTAAGGTTTATTTAACAGCTTGAATTTTTAGATATTTGGTAGAATGTTGTGTTAATTTTCTCTTTGTCAAATGTATGTATAATGGTTAACATTTAATAACAAGACACCCCTGTAAAATAATGAAATGTTATGAAAAATAATATAAATTAATAGATAAATTAAATAATAGAAATTAACTCTAGTTGCAGTGACATTTTAAATACCATTTTAAATTTAAAACTTGCTTAAGGACTACAGTTCAATTTCAGATATTGAATTTATAAAAAATGTATAAAAAAAACTGTTTAATACAATTGTATTATAATTCTATTCTATTTAGTGCCAGTAGATCCTATAATCTCCTAACAAATCATATAATCTCAATAATATAGTAGTTATCAATGGGAACATTCCATTCAGACAATGGAGAGCATCAGGGTCATTGACTCAGATCTTCCATCCCATTACATTTTTAATTACTAGCAATCTGATTCTAGGTTTTATTTGTTCACACTTCTGCTGTGTTTTTTGTTTTCTTGTAAGTGAAAACCTCTTTCTGTTCATGAGATGAATTGTATTGAGATTTAACCAAGTCTTGATAACTTCTCCACATGATGGTGCTAGAGTCAAACAAAGTAAATATGTCACACACTATTGCATCACAACACTCCCTTTACAAGGCAGCGTTCTTTGATCACATATGCATACGCGATTGTCACGGTGATTGCATTGTATACTTTCATTAACACAAATTGATTGTGATCCCTTTGCTTTTGACAGCATAGCTGAATTTAAATTTAATTAAGACCCTGGTCTCAAGAATCCTTCTTGCTGCAGCCACACAGTTTGTCAGAACTCATTACTTATTGAAGACTAACACAAGAACCAAGACTCGCTCATTATAGATGAGAAAATTTTATTCTCAGTTCTTCAGAAGATGAAGACGGAGATGTGCACGGAAAGGCTAAGCATTTGCTTTCTTTGCCCATTTACTCATTAATTTCTTCTATGATGTTTAATGTAATACAAGTAGATAAAGTTTTCCAGAGGAAAGCTGTCCTTGTAAAGAACCAATGTTTACATAAATTACAGTATGTTGCTTCAAACCATCCACCTTATAAGAAAATACATTCTTAAGTTAATTATTAAAACACACATAAAGCTATGTAAATACAGATATGAAATCTCGAACTTTAAGAAAAAACAAAACTAATTCAAGGGTAATTACTCAGCATGGGACCCAAACAGAATTAACTATCAATAAAAAAAGCAATGAATAAGATTTTCCAGTACAAATAAATTCCCTTAATGGCAGCCATTTATGTTGTTTATGATGCCAGCCAGCTGCAATTCAGCCTTACACACACAGTATTGATTGGTTAAGATTGGCCGCACAGTGTTGCAAAAGCCATATATTTTCTGATATATTTTAAGCTCTTGCAAAAGCCATTTCCAGGATTTAAAGGTTGATTTTGACATCAGAGTGGCTGAAAGGCCCAAACAAACAGCCATCAGTGCGACAGCAAATTCATTTATCAGTAAGTGCTGTGTAATTGTGCTTTAGCTTTATCATAATTGGATGTAATGGCCTTGATATTTCATCTCAATTGCTGCTAATTAGGAAAAGGTACATTCTTCATAATACCCTTCCAAGACAATACTACCAGACAGTCTCTTACTTGAAACGTCTGACCTTGTTTATACACATGTTTGTTGAGTGGTCTTTTCAGACAAGACAAGGACAACTGGAAACAAAATGCCTTTAGCCAGAGACATTACTTTCAAATCCTGCGCAACAAAGCTTGGAGATACTTCATCCGCAAGGAACCTCAACGTGAACTGACGGCTCACACAGTAGATAATATTGTCCATAGGCACACACTGAAAGGCAGTGCAGTGGGGGAGGCGTAGTGAAGAGCATTCATACCAAAGTCTGGCCACTGCATGGAAGCGATAAACACTGATACCCAAGGGAGTGATGTCAAAGCGGTACAAAAAGTTTCTCACTGCTACCATTTCAATCGTTTTGTCCTTGCTGCCCACAATCATGCTCTCTCGCCATGTGTTGCTCTTGGGATTGTAGCGCAAGAGTGTGTACCTTAATGTGCCTCCTGCAACAAACAGCTCACCATTGCAAGCTGTTGCTCGGTGAGCGACAGCGAATGTCTCGTTTGGAAGGGATGCCACGAACGCCCATCGATTAGTCCTTGGATCATATCGTTCAACTGTTGACAAACATTCTCCTCCAATGGCGTAAAGACATCCCAACAGAGCCACTAGTTTGCAATGTGGCCTAGCCTCATTCATAGGACAAATTTCACTCCAGATTGAAGTCACTGGATTGTAACAGTAAATTTTCTTTGAAGGGATTGAGTTTTGAAAACCCACAGCGATAAATAGATAATTATCCATGGTGCACATGGCACATCCTTTGGATAAAACTTCCATTGGAATATGGGAATAAAAGTGCCATGTGTCCTTATAATCATCGTAGTAATACATTCCGCTGGAAGTCTTAACTGATTCAGACTCCAAATCTGTAGACTGTGACAGGCGTCTACTCCGGTCCAGGGACTCCATATCTGCAACAACTAACAACTTTCTTCCTCTCATGCGTTGAGTTTGGATGTGATCACGCTCCCCTGCTTTCAACCTTCCAAAAAGTCCTGGGTCTCTGAGGACTTGGAGGTAATTATCAGACATGACACGGAGAGCGGCTTGCTGAAGGCCAGTGTGCCCATCTTTTTTAGCCAGTGTTAAAGCCTCCAAGCAGTTGCCTAAATCAAGCTTTCCTGCTAGACGGTCAAGCTCAGTGATCCCCAAGTTCTCAGAGAAATGTACAAATTTTGCGCCTGCCACTGTTTCAACTTGTGGTTCAACTTGTAGAACATCGAGACCTGCTAAATTAGAGTCTTGTAGGCTTGAGTGAGTGTCACTGTGTCTTGCTGGAGAACAGCTTCGAGAAGCTCTGTTTGTCAGCACAGGAACTGGCAGCTCAGAGTTGGTGGCAGCAGAAAGATAGCTGTCCTGACGAATCACAGGTTGTCTACTGTATCTTGTACTTGCTGGTTTGTAGGTTGAGAGAGGCTTATTTGCAGACCGTGCTTGAAATTCAAGATCTCTCATCAGGAATCTAGATGGTTGAGGACTTGGTGATCGGGAGCGTTGATTGTTGCGAGATAAATCCATAGACTTTGATTTCAACAAAGATCCTTCATTTTGTTCCAAGATTGAACTGACTGAACTGAAAGTGGGGCTAGAATGAGAAATGAATTCGGAAGAAGACTCCACATAGTACTCATAGATCTTCCCATGGACACCGGTCTTATTATTTACTACTCGTCCATCCAAGATAAGGTCAGCATTCTCTACCTTGATTTCAGCTTTTGACTGGAAACTGGAAAACATTCCTAGGTGACCAATGTCTTGCCTCAACTCCCTGCCAACACTTGTCCCATCCTCCAGCGTTTTCATATAACAAGGTGAGCGTTGTCCGCTTGGATTTCGGGGATCATTTTCTATGACATCAAGAAGTTCTAAAACCATTCTTGATTCGCAAACCTTTGTTCCGGTTATATCCTCTATTGTGACACTTTTACCTGAGGGTTTATTCTTTGCACAAGTGTCCAAGTTCAACGATTCAGGTTGGTCCGTTTCAACAGCTGCATCATTGATTTTCTGACTTTTCTCCAAGTGTGTCAGTGAAGATTGTTGAAAAGAAATTTCCTCTTTTGCATCTTCACTTTTGCAGGGACTCTGGGTTCTTGTGGTTGTCTGCACACCTCTTTGTCGATTCCTTTCTCGTCTGTTTCTTGCCCTGGAGTTGTAGTATCTGAAAACCAAGGAAACAAACAGCATGGTGGCAACAGACAGAGTCAGTTTACCCAGGAGCTGCATGTCAAAGTGCACTCCAAGCAATTCCGCAATTGGCATTTCTGTGGCAAAATCTATTGTGGTCTGTTGATTTAGTCGATTTACAGCCTCTTGCTTAGTTTTTCTCAGGCATTGCTGCTTTTAGTCTTGAGTCAATGATATGGAGTACACAGTCGGCTGTCTCTCCTCAACAGGGTGTCTAAAACTTGATATGTAGAACAGCATTTGCATTCTGTGTTCTCTGAGGGCGGGGACCAGAGTCACTCCACCTGCTGCAGGTGATTGCTGAGAAAACATGACACGGTGAGTTTGGAAGCCATTAACTCAACTCACAAGCTAAAGCAGGTGCATGTATTGTTATATAAAATATTTACATTAGTGTAGAATGTTGTCAAACAGATAATATACCAAGCAAACCGAACAATAATTGTGTTTACACCTTATAAACTTTAAAGTTCGGTTTCAAACATAATTGTTAGGAAAGTTAGAAAGTAATTCTTTACGCAAATTTAACATATGAGACAAACATTGTGTTGTATGACAAGGGTGCTACTGTTTGCACAGTGCATGATGAGGATCAAAGGCTTATCTAATGGTGTAAGGTAGCTTTGGAATTGCAAAATAAATTATTTGCATGCACTTAAAAAAAGCACTGTCTAAATATGACATGGCATTAATGCCAACAACTTTATTTAACTTGATTAAGCAGAGAAAAAGTATGTCAACTTGCTTTATCTATTATAATTTTTTTTTTGAACAGACATTGTTTTGTATTGTGATCGCTATCTATGCACCAAGAAACCCAAACCGGCAAGCAACCTCCTGAATAATTGAAGTGTCTCAAAGGTCCACTAACCCTCTGTTCAGGCATATCATGTGTCTGCTGAGGACTAGCTGTTCCATAGTCATAATGATTTGGTGAAAATTGAGGAAAACATTGTAGAAGGGGCTTCTTAATGTAATCAAAACATCACACAATGTATTATAGCCTCTGCTGTGAGATCAATTTATTGATTGTGTTTACAACCTTTTTGCTGTATTGGACAGTTTGATTTATAAAAAGGTGGTTAACGTCATTGTTACCTTATTATATACAATTCTATTTATTGGTAATCATCAAGTGATATCTGTACATATAAATCTGTATTTACCATATTTGAATGTGATCAATACCATTTCTAAATACTTACTTTTTTGCCCTGGAATTGAGACCTGCATTTCCGATCACTCTTTTTATTAAGCCATAAATACCACCTCTCCCACCTAGGCTTTAGGCCTAAGCCTTTAATACATGAAAAGCTTAAACTCCAATTCATGTGAATGTACAAAAGAAAAAGAGATTACTCTCTGCGAGGACATCCAGGGTGAGGCTGAGTCAAAGGCTAACCGACATTTATTGCAAAAATTATATGTAAGAGTCCTTATTTCTAAAAGTACTCATCTTTAATTAATTTTAATAATAGAGATTTGGGTTTGGAATTGATCATTTGGCACCATGCCAGATCAAATAGTAAGCTCAACCAACAAATTTAAACTTTTAAAGGCCTTAAATTAGTTTGACATATATATATCATTAAAGCATACTTTTGGGATAAAATCCTGTCATTAATAATCTAAACCTTATAAGATGGGATGTGAAACAAATGATAGAAATTATGGGAAAAACACTAGCAACTGAAATGTTTAGTTAACGGTATGATGTGTAGACATTATTTTGTAAAAGTTTTAAATGACCTTGATGTATACAAATAAAATCAATATACAATATCTTGTAAACTGTTGACACAAAAATTTAAAAAATGTTGTGTTTAGCTTTTTTTTTTAATGTGATCTAACAACTCATTACACATCACCTACTTGGCTTAGTTTGAAATCAAACTTGTCTTGCAAATATGATCTTGAGCAATGCACATTTTTTTTTATTGCAAATTGATGGAACTGTAAAACAAAACTTGTAAATTTTCAGTGAACACCGTGCATGTCATGGAAACACCTTTTTTATTCCAAATATGCACCTTCAAACTAAGTAAATAGTTATAGAAGAACTGGTGGTTGTATAGTTCCTGAATTAACAGATTCAAATTTGACATTGACTATCTCTTGCTTTTCTGCAGTTTTATCAAGAAGCAGCAGTTGAGAACTAGAAGAACCATCACGCTTCGGACATGGTGAGTTGATCATCTCCGTTTTTAATACAGGTGATATGAAACAAATGCAACAACCCTGTTAACACTTGGCTTCACTTCAACTTTCTCTCCAGGATGGTGGGACAGGGACTTAGATAACCTTAGCAGTAACTGTTAGATTAGAGAGAAGGTCTGTACACAATGCACATCACTGAATATGTGGTTAAAAAGAAAAAGAAAACTGCAGGACATGTAGGCAACAAACCGACGAGGAAGGAAAAAATATTTTTGAATGACACATGCATCAACAACCCCTCGAGAAAAGCTGTCTTGGCTTTTCCTCTGCGGTTGTAAACAATCACACAGATGTCATAGATTCTGAAACGGATGAAATCAGATCTTAGAAAGGCCACTGATTTCACCGTTTCTCCAGGGTTATTTTGAGATGGTGTGACGCAGACAGTAAAGCCATTATCTGTTAACCCCGCCCTTGCAGCGACCCCTCCCCAAACCTCTAGTATTTCTTTTTTGATTTGTTCTCTGTAATATACTTCTCATTATTTACAGGGATGTACACAAAATACACTTAAAAAGAGGATCTTCCATTTCTTAGCAATAAAATTTCACAGGACTTTCAGTATTGTCTCTTTTGATACATTCCAGCTGAGAGCCATTCGAGAAAACAAAACGGAAAATTACTGTGATCAAAAAACACCAATGGCTGAAAATGGGACTCTTAAAAATCTTGGAGTCTTTTGAGTCCTGTCGTGTCGTGTCCATGTGCAGTAATTCAAAGACGGCGTGCTGGAGATAAAGTGACAGTCACTGTAGTCAGTAACACACTATTCTCTAAAGTCTGGTCTTAGCCCCAACACATGAATTTTTCAAGCTTGAACCTCAAATGTCTTTTTTTTTTGCTTTCCCATCTTGACATGATTTTCTTGATTTGACAGGCAAGACAAAGGAATAGTGTCTGTAGAGAGGACTTGACGATAAGGAGGAGCTTGTTTTCATATTCTGCATATTAATTTCATACCACAATCTCTTTTAAATCAATGGCATTTCTTTCTGGATTTTTTGGGTGTTAACAAAAGAATTGGGTTCTTCCACAGATGATGAAATGTAGGTAAAGTTGTGGACTGGGGAAGGCTCTTGTATCTTTCTCTGTGTAAATGTGTGAACTAGGTGGAGGCATTGTAGTGTGCGGTTCAATAAAGAAGATTCACGTCAGTTCAACAGTCACTGTGAGAATTAGTGGCAGGCATATAAGTCCAAACATGTGCAAGCCAACGGCTCCACCTGAAAGGAAAACAAAACAATCATTATTGTTTGTGTGAAAGATAATTACTAACCCCTTTATGTGCAATATCTCCAACTTAACGACTTGCAACCTACCTACCTACCTACCTACCAAACTAACTAACTAACTAAATACCTTACTAACTAACTATATAACTAACTAACTACCTACCTATCTATCTATCTTCTAAGGTTTCAGCCATATTTTTCATAGAGTAATTAGTTTTTATTCTGCGTCCGGTTTTATCATTTTAACTGAAAGGTATTTTCTATACTCTAAAGAATCTGGTAAAATAGATACTTCTGTTTTCAAATATATAGATTAATCACTGATTCATAGTTTTTATGAGGACTAAACATTGATTTTATATATTTTTTTCTCAATCTATTGAGAAAAACGCGTGTAGAACACTATTAGCATGATTAGTTGCAATTCATTTTTGGAGGAGTAGATGATTAATTTGTTATTTTTAATAAATCAACAGCACTAGTATCTGCACATCACTGTGTTCAAGTAAAAGGAAAATTAAGGGTTTACGCAAGTCATCCCCTGTAAAATATACAAATAACTGTGATGCATGAAACACATCAATCATCTAAATTTGTTTAAATCAGTCATTAATTTCATCATTGTTTATCTCTTTTCAAAACATCCAAAAATGTCTTCTTTTTCTACAGGTCTACAATTGAGGTTGAACTTGGATGGTGCAATCGATCTATCGCATTCAAATGACAAACTTCCCCCCATACCGCATTTCCAGATTCCAAATCTCCATGTACTGTAAAGTAAATTGAAAAATAAATTGTTCCTCCTCATCATATCGGGTTCTTTGTGATTACTGTAAATTAACATTCAAACATTGAATTTAATATTAGGTGAAGAATAACAAACAAATCAAACAATGAATACATTACTTTTCATATTCTGGGTGATTTATCCCCCAAAAAACAATGAACGAAGAGCAAACAAAACACTTGACTTGTCTGGATGGGAGATTTTTCCTGTATACAGCAGGTTAGAATGCTGAGTGAGAGCTTCTTTGCTCAGGTACTTTGCCCTGATTGTCTAAAGCACTCTAAAAGCACTGAATGAGCTGCACATTAATGCTGGATCACTGGGGCCAGAACATTCTTGTATTCTACACAATGTTCACTGAGCACTAAATGGTGTTGGCTGTCACAAGAATTATAAGCAATACATCCTCCAACTTAAATAATCGTATTACCATGTTTTTCCAATTTAAGGGCCAAAACAAGTGTAATAGGTAATATTACATTTACATTTATTGCGTATTACTGTCTGTACTATTAGTCATATGTGATATAATATATACAAGTATACAAGTTCATAAGAGTCGAGGAGATAGGATCGAGTCGTTGAGGCTGTTGGTGCTGAAGGGAGCTATTTGTGTTTTTATCTGTTAATGAGAGCTCGAGGGAACTCCAAGTTAACTTTACATACAGTTAGAACAGATGTTGCTTTTTTAATATGTGGATATTGATGTATTTTCCATATTTGTGTTTTTAATTATATCAAATTTCAATCCAATTTTTATATCCAATCAAATGTAAAGGGATCCACATTTGTATATGCTGGTCTGTTTTTAACAATGCAACAATAGAAATTGTATTTACATTTTTTATGGGCAAAAATATTTTATTTTATGTGTCCCATCAGGCCTTTACCACAATGCCCACGATATGCTATAATAAGAATAAGAGTTTAAGTTAATCATTAAAAATATTAAGAATGCTGAAGTTTTAAACAAAGTATAAAGTTATTTGTGGAGCCTGCTCGATATAAAAGAAAGAAGGAGGGCGCGTTCGTTCAATACAAAGAGCCGACTCAAAGGAACCATTTAGTTTGTGACCGATACTTCACTAAAACCCAGTGCCTAACTTTGAAACTAGATTATCTCTGCAACTAATTTGAAATTTTGACTTGATATCAAAAAACGTTTGCGTGAATGGCTTTTTAGATCCGATTTCACACTGCATTTCTGGAGATGACGTGTCATGTAGATCTATTTTTATTGACCAATTGCAACATGCATCAGGCCATACCTCATAAATGATTAAGTTATGTGAAAGATCAAATATGTATGACGAGTACTATAGAGGATAGGCATTCTGATCACACCCAGCATTATTTAAAACAATGCCAGACTTGAGGGCATTTGTGAGGGCCGGAGTCTTGAGGCTGTTATTTTCTGAGATGGAGCGGGTGTTTGAGATTCAGACACATGTCAGACGCGCTGACCTCCCGAGGCCCTGCTCTACAAGCCATTTGACTTGCATACGAGGGCCATCAGAAGACGGGCGCTCTTGCTGACCTGATTCTGTCCTTGCTCTCACACACCTGCCTGATGCATTTACATAGTCAAATTCAACATCCCTAGTACCGGAGGAGTAGAAGAAAAGGTATTTGGTTGAGGCGAAAGTGAACAAATAAAAAAATGAGCTGTTGAAAATACTTTAAAAAACAGGTTTTCCTTCCGCTTTTCTGGCTGACAGTTCTTCATCTTTACATATGAGTGTCTGAGAAACTGTAAATGAGCCAGCACTGAAAGTATAAAACAACTGTAATCCATCATGGTATTATGCTTCTTGTGGACACGCGGCTGCATTGGTAAGTGATGGCTTACTTCTGGACTCTAAATGATGAAAGCTGCAAGCCTTCGGAAGACACATGGTCTCAAGAGGAGCAATGAAGAGCGGACACAATAAACTACGGTGTGAAAGAGTGGATAAGTCTCAGCGAGGGAACAAATTCAAAAGGCTAGTGTAAAGGGCAAACTAAATAAAACAGTGCAATTATAGTCCCTCCTTTTCACTGGACCGCATTTAAATAGCAATGGCCATTCACTCTGCAGGAAGCTGATTATTGGATCTTTTGTTAGCTTATTCTTTTTCTGGTTATAAAACAAGAGATGCAGGAAGCTTAATCTGAATGTATATCAAGCTCAAAAAAAAAAGGTTACATTTATTTTTCATTTCTTTTTTTTGCATTCTTGTAGTGCTAATTTTGAACTCATTAGGTCTGCAAATAAATTGTTGTCTTGAATGTGAAGGAACATTTTACTTGACAACGGCCATCTAAGCAATTTTTCATATGATATGATATGTGGAAAATTGAAAATTTTGTTGCCTTTTATTGATTAGCTAGTGCTAAATTGGCATCATTGAATGTCAGAATCTCAAATTTGGAACAAAGTTTTAAACATCACAGCCTTTATAAAGTGTCAACATTTTACCTTTACCGATTGGAGATTTAGTCAAACAATACAGAAAAGTGATAAACACAGAAAGATTTTGAGTGTTTATCTTTACGAGTTATATTTAACCATTATTTAACTATATTTTTTGGATAAATATAATATCACTGGTTTCTGTAATCAGAAAGGAAGTAGGACACTCACTGTTTGGGTTCTGTGTGTTCTTCATCATACTTGGGTTTTCTGTGAACAGAGAAAAGGAAAGATGGATCAAAATAAGCTGGGGGGAAGTGCTTGAGGAAAAGTGCATTAGCGCTAATGTAAAAGGTAACCATAAAAAGGTTTAATGAAGGAAAAAAACCCACAAAATACTCAAACGTTCAAGAAAAGAGCCATCTAGAATATAAAAAGCAGCTGGAGTTCATAGGTTCATTCCATTCTTGGCAGATTTTGATAAAAAACTCAACAAAGACTGGAACCTTTTGCGCTTTGAACTCATGTTTTGAGTAAATGCTTAAAAATCAAAACATAATAATATTCGCAAAGAATCATTAGCTGCCTCCTCGACTAATACCACTGCAGCAAAAATCTATGAGCAAGACCTGACGGTACGCGCTTCCTTCCTCTAAATGCTCATCTTTGTTCTTTAATACAGCTGATGGGCTCTAATGAATAGCTATTGAAACGGGTCAATAGTGGCTAGGTTCACAGGCTCTAATAACTATTCTTGCCTTTGTGCCTCGCTCAAATCAGGCTCAATATATTGATTGGGATTAGCTAGATGTTGACAAATAGACATTATTACATCCCCAGGTGAACATTTCCCCATGCTACATTTTTTTAAACAACCTTTGTTTACAAAAATTTGTGATTTGACCCCTGATTGAGGATTCGAATGAAGAGAATGACATTCTGTTCTTTGTGAAACACAAACCAAGGTACATCATCATTTACTATTGCACCACCTTTTCCAAACATGGTATAAGATGATACTTGAGCTCCCAGATATTAAAAAGTACAATTTGAAATGATATATAGTGGACAGCGGTGGCAGTTTTCATCTCCTTTTGATTGTTAATAGATTTTTTTTAAAGAGTAGCAAGAAACTCAAAGACGTGGAGCAGCTTGAGGGAAAGCAGACTTGTGGGTTAAATCTTAGAGAGTTCCAATGGTTATATACACAAAAGCTGTGGCCTTACGCAGGGGTCTCAAGCTCAAATTAGCAAAAATCTTAACGCTTCAATCACAATCACAACGAATCAAATTAACTTGCAGCAGAAGTTTTCAATAGAAAAATCTGCTACTCTTACTGGTGCAAATATGCAACTCGTTTAATATTATCAAATAATTTATTTCAGCCTAATGTGGTATAATGATGCAATGGTAATGGTTTTGCATAACATACGTCTCTTGTGAGACCATTCAGGACTGATTATGTGAGTCTAGAACTCGGTGTGACTTGCAAATTCCTCTTTAAATTTCCACACACTCCTTCTGACTATCATTTTGGCTTTCAAAGCAAGCTAATTTCCCTTCAGAAGCTCTAGTGGCAGGAAGAAGTGACTCAATCAATACTATTTAGCAGTCATCCTCTATAGAACACCATAGTATCATTGTGGCTCAATCTCAAAGATCTGACCGTATACTGCATTATACAGCTGAGATGAAGAAACCTGAAAGTCTACCATATTAGTTAGTTGGACTCCATCAGAGTCTATCAGCAATATGGAAAATAATACTTCCACTTACACTTGACATTAAACCTGGTAAATGCAGCCAATCATTCAAATTTTAATGAATGATTTCAGAACATAGAATGTATTGTTATCAGACTAAGTGCTTTAAAGGTCTTGCATAGCGTTATACAAATCATGGTATATTATTATTATTATTATTATCATTATTGTTATTATTATTATGAGAACTAAACATGAATCATTTTCTCTTTTGTGTTCTGTAAATGTTGTATTAGTTTCAAACATGGCACTGTACTGTATGTTTACATTATTCTGAGATAACGCATGGTTGAATATCCAACAAACAACTGATTCAATTGATCACGGGCGCAATTGTGTGTTCACGGCTGATGGGGAAGAGTGTTCAGCGTGTTGTCTCCAGCCTCGGCTGTCATTTGGATTATCCAGAGGAGCACTGACTGTCCTTCGTCTTCCAAAGCACATCTTTGATTAGATCTGCGCTCACGCTATAAGCAGATCTCTCATAAACCCCGACAGCCTCCGAAGCTCAGGGGGAAATTAGTCTAGGGATGACAACACACACAAACAGCAAGCCATCTCTTTCAAACATCAATAAAAACAAAGCCAAGACTTTTTGGGCAAAGCATCTGTTACAATAGCAAACAACTGCCAAACGGAACCACTGTAGAATTAAAAAAAAAAAAAAACACATCAAAGATGCATTTTTTTCCTAAGGCAGATCCTATCATAAGTGTTCTGTTGAAATAAATTTTGTCAAATGCATTTTAGTCCAAAATTAAAGCTTGCATTTTAATCTTGTTTATGAGTTTATTTGATCAGTTTAACAAAACTAGTCATGTTGCTATGTATTGATTCATGTCACATTTTATATACTTATAGGCTTGAGCTTGTATGTTAACTATGACAGCAAATATTGACCATTGTTTTTTTTATTTGTAATTTTGTTTTAAATAGACCAAAAAGGGCTTGATAAAAAACAACACCCTAAAAACTGTTGGAATATTATTTCTTTTTTAATTCTGCAAACACAGCTTGTCCTTTTTAAATAAGCTTACATTTTAACTTGAATGTTTTTACATCAATAAATTTTTTTTACCGTTTTTAAACATGAATAAACTCACAATAACTGCCGCTATAGTGTATACTCACCAAAGACAATGAGACGTGTATGAGTGTCTGTGGAGCCCAAAGGATTCTGGGCCGTGCAGCGGTACATGGAGCCATTGAGTTCAGCAGGCACTCTCTCTAGAATCAGCTCCTTCCCATCTCTCTCTGAACTTCCGTCCAAGAGTCTGCCCCCCACCCGCGTCCAAGTGTACAGAGGCTCAGGAAACACCTCATTCTGTGGGGCATGTGTGAAACAAAATCAGCCTAGAACAAGTGAGTGACAATAACCTGATTATCTCCTATAATAGTTTCTTTTCTACTGCTTTTTAAATGTCATTTAAAATAACAGATTTTGAATTATGTAAGAAATAAGATGTCTTAATCCCTCTTTTTGGGAGGTTAGTGATATTAGTAGCACTCAAAATCTCGATGGAGAATGTGAATTTTGCACCAACATTGACTGGTTAGCTCTTCTTTGACCTGTGAACTTTACCAGTAAATGGAACCGGGCATCTCAAACATGATTGTTGCTGTGTTTATGACCCAGTTTTGTAATCTACTTTTTAAGCCATTTTTTTCACAAATAAAAAGAAAAGGGTCAAAAGACAATTGAGATGGGTTCTGAAACTACAAATCATACAGGTCCCACTTGTTTGGGCATTGGCCTCATGTGACATACCCAACCAATCAGCATGAGGTAAGCTGTCCTATGGAAGAAATGGAGTCTCTTTCTTTTAAAAGAGGAATTTGTCATATTTAAAAGATTCCGTTGGAGTTATGATGATATTTTATTGTTTTACTCAAAAGAGGCATTTTAAGGGATTGCTTGACCTGGTGAACTCGTGAAATGCTGAAAAAGCTATATGCTGCTAATAACTAAGCCAGGGAAATCTGTTTCAGAAATTCTATTAACAGAGTTCAAGGAGTCAATAGGATTTAAGTGTTGTTTGAATAAATTTAGGCCTATTCCACACTGAGGTGTTATAACTTTTATGGATTATTTTTAGAGTTTTAGAGAAAACATGTTATTATTATCTGTCCTTGTTTAATAAGTTAAAGAGATAATCCACTCTAAAACTGAAATTTACTCAAACCCAAAAGGGTGTTCCAATTCTGTAGAGACTAAGTTCTTACCGCAGTTTTACTTTATCCAACAAGTTTGCTGACACTTTGAAGTGACGTTCATCTTGGGGGCAGACCCAAGAGTTGCATAAACCCGAGATGTGAACATGCTCTGTTTTGTCAGGCTTAGAGCAAAAGTGTTGTGTGCGCTCAGAGAAGAAGATAATGCTGATTTAAGTCTTTATTTCTGTTTGTTTTTAAGGCTTTAATGCAATCTCTTGCCTTCAAAATGTCTCAAATTGTCTAAAAAAAGAGGAATAAGGTCTTGAAAAGACGAACGATTAATGACAAATGTGTAATTTTTAGGGTGCGTTATCGCTTTAATAGTTGTATTGGTGTTTTCAAACGTAAAATAGATACATTGAGAATCGGCAATCATTTCATAATAAATTGAAGGAAAAAGTAGAAAACAGTTGAAACAGTTAATTTCTGACTTATTCAGGAAAAGGAAAGAAAAGCAGGTCTGAGGGGACAATGAAAAAACACAAACAGATAATCCACAAGAGGCAAAAGAATATCAAGTATTCTTACTGCAGACAAGGGTGTAAAATTGTCTGCATCAACAGTATGCCTGGAAGCCCACTCACACAAATAATACGTTCATGTCTATTTAAGAAAGCTGCTGAATTTGTATGCTCATGTAATCTCCTGTAACATCGTTTGATTCCAAACAACAAGACAAGTGTGATGTATGAAGGAAATCTTTGTGCATGTTCTACAAGGCTACATCCTAATCCAGTTTTCAGACATGAGGATTTCTTTCCCCTGCTGATCAAAGCAATCTTGCCGTGTCCAAGGTGTGATAAGTGAATGGCTGGCACAATCCATCTAACTTCATAAAATCATGTGGCTTGTCTGGGTGACCTTTGATAATGGCCCATTGGAGAGTGTGGCTTGGCTGTGTGTCACTGGACTTCCACATTCACACCATGACAGCAGTGAAATGAGTTTGCAGTTCCTGGTTGAATCAGGTCAGATTCATACAAAAATATCCCCCATGGTACTCGCAAGATTTAAAAACAGATCTTTAGGGGTGTATTGAAACCTTACATTCAATTCAAATGAGAAAGGGATGAGATAGCAACATGACCCCATCTGCTGGGCTCTACTCAAGTTAACCAAAGGGGATATTGAGTCTGTTTTTGTGACTGTTAGATTGGTAGGGTAGCATTTAGTTTTTCTGTGTTAACATTTAATTTGTGTGAAACCCAAGGCCTTTGAGCAGCTGAGGATAAGGGAGATGCTTTTTCAAATAAATCTCCATTGACTTTGCAAATCTTTTGTGCAAATATTAAGATTCAAGCTGGATTTATTTCCCCGTCAAGCCTGTGTATAGTGGCCATTCTTTGTTATTTAAAGGTGTACTTCAAATATGTGAACTGTGGGGAAAAAAACACAAATATCTGCCAGACCAACTCCCTCCACAGACATGAGATACTGAGGCATTCAGTGCTTTGATAAACACATAAATTAATTAATTAAATAAATTTGTCTTGTGCTGTGTTGTGTTAAAAGTTCTAAAAATCTAAAATTGTATATAACAATGTTATAGTATGACACAAATACAAAATAAAAAAATAAAAATAAAATGTTACTACTTATGAATTAATATTGTTGTTTTCAAAGTGATATAGTCTATAATATATATTGTTTAAAAATGTTTTTTTTCTTCTTTGGTGAAGCTTCAACACATTTTTGTGTTCAATGTAAAATAAAGCAGCCTGATTATGGGAAAATAACAACAAAGGTTGAATAAAGTATAGGTTTATGACCAGTTTTTGCTTTCTTATTGCTAATTCAAAGTAGCTATAGTGAAAATTTTGAGATGTTTCTTTATGGATATAAAAAAACTACTTTAAATTTGTGACACAGCTGACGAATATCATAAAACAGATTTAGCGCTGATAGCTTATCAGATATAATTTCCTTCCACCTGTGCGCTGTTGGCTAGACACGTCTGTGACTGAGCTGTCACAAAGGCTGGGCAGATCATCACCAAACCATTCTGTTTATCTGCTGGAGGAGGCTTTTTCAGCTCCTGGCAGAAGCACATAGAAACAGGGAATATCTGTGTTATAGTGTGTAGAGATGACAAACTACTGAAGCAAGAACAACTCTGCACTGTTTATAATAAAGGGGGCTAACTATGTGCTAGCTCCTGTTTTTGTTAGTTAGTTAGTTAACAAAAACAAATGAAAGAGACTAAATCCATGAACGCTGGACAGAATTTAATGAACAAACAGCTGTTTTTTTTTTTGTTTTGTTTTTCAAACTAGATGCTTTCATATCCTCCGCTGAGAATACCAAAGAACATAAAGTTAAGCAGTGTCTATAAAGAGTGGACAAACAGCTTCAATTTAGGGGAGAAACAAATTGTTTAAAAGTTGAAATGTACCCAATTAAAACTTTGCAGATTTTTTTATAACCTGGTAGCTCATCTAATACTTCTTTTAATTTAAATAACAAATGACACACTTTCTTGAAATTGCATGCCTGAAAGAAAGAAAATCCTATTAGTGATGACTGTAGAAAACAACCTAGCCCTACTAATTATTCTCAAAACCTTTCTTTTGTTTTTCTAAACTCTCAAGTAAACATATTGAGCAGAAAATCACTGGGTGCAAAATGTTTTAGAGCACTATGAAATACCAATTAGACCCATTTATTTCAACAGAAAACAGGAGGCGAGCTGGATAAATGTCTTGAAGGAACAAGTGTGATTCATTTAATCATTTAGGGATTTTCTCAAGCATCGAGTTCATAATTTAATGGATGTATTAAATTCAACAGTGAAGGAGTTTAGTTCCTTGTGTTCCTGAAGAGATTAGACTGATGTATTAACGACCAATATTTGGGGAAACAATTGTGCCGTCTACAACAGTATTTCAAAAATATTTGATGCTAGCTGGCAGACCCTTAACAGGAAACATTTAAGTGTTTTTTATTAGACTCAAAACCTTTCTAAGTTTCAAAGCCAATATGTCTGAATACCCTTCAGTCCTCAAGGTCTTTTTTGTTGCAGTCCTAAGTGCTTTTCAATAGATCATCCTCTTAGTTTTTGTTCGGATGACCTTTAAAAATCTTTGCAAACCCTCCATTTTGATTCCACCTAAACTTACATGATTGAGCGGTTTGATTTTGTCAAATGCGGATCAACCCTCATCGGACCGGGTGAACTATTTGGATTGATAGCTCAGGATAGCAATGGCAGGTCAGGAGCTGACAGATACACGTGTTGTGTTGCACACTCTGTAAGAATGATCACTATAGCAGTACATCACAGACTTAACTGCACACCTGGGACAAACCTCCTCATATCCAAAGCTGAACTTCGCCCTGGTTTCATAACCCCCATGCACTTACCCCTGGAGATCCTACCTGGAAACCTTGGACGGTGATACGAACCGTATCCCCTACCTTTGCCCTGGTAGGGGTTATCACCAGCTTGGGGCCTTTAGGAGCCGCTGTGGAGACACAAGAAAAATGACATTCAGCTTTTATTGACTTTTACTGCATTAAAAGAACACTTCTGAACTATTGAAAATGTCTAATTTAGAGTGGAATTCAGCTGAAGTTTCCTGCATTGAAGTAAGCTAGTGAACATGTTAGCCATCAAATATCAGGCAGAAATAAAAATATTTTAAGTGTCTTTATGTGCCTCCTATACGTTTGCATGACAAAATGAGCACACTCTTTTATGGTTAAGTTTTAGACCAAAGAAAACATTGTTGCGCTTGGACTGAAAGTAATCAGGCCATAGCATCATTTACTTTACAGCAATGAAGAGGGGATTAGTTTCACATCCTCTAAGTTTGATTCTTTCAAATTCTTATTCTTATTATTTCCCTTGTAATTATTATCTGTGTCTAAACAATCTTTGATTTTTAAAGATTAACAAATTCTCCCAGTTACATCTCGGTCACATTCTCATGTTCTGTTGTTGGCACAATGTTACAATGAAGCCGGTAATAAAGTAGTTTAAACATACACTGTGAATCCTGTGGGTGCTGCTTGATGTTATACAATATGTGTACAATACATATTGCATTATCTGACTCTCCGGATATTAATGAAAGAGCAGATTATGTCTTTAGAGTTCTCAACATCTATGTGAGTGCCTTTTATTTGGTTACATTGAAATATATTTGAAATATAAAGGTAATTGCTGTATAATAGTGTTATTGAATGAGTAACGTTAGCTGTGAAAAAAATGTCAGAAACAACAATAGTACCCTGTGCAATTTGGTCATCTTAGCAAAAAGTTTGGACTCCCCTGAAGTAACGAGCTCTGGGTAATTACAACACTCTGCAATTACTAGTAACCTAAAGGAGTCTAGTAACTCCTAATGGACTCTAGTACCTAAAGATTCTACTTATACCTTAAAGTTGTATGATCGCGATGTTCAGTGTGTTAAAAAGTGTGACCGAGAGACAATTGTGACCTTAATACAGTGTTAGTAGTAGTATCTGTAACTCGTACTCATAAATCCATGCCAATGCCACCATGTGACCATGTGACATCAGAAACAGACGTTTTAGGACAGCAGGAAACAGAATGTTGGGTTCAATAGAGTACAAATCTTTAATGAGAATACTTTAATAATTGATGAAGTAGTAGTAGTAGTAGTAGTTCTAGTAGTAGTAGTACCGTAAACAACACCAGTTGTTCATAAATAGAGAGACACTGTGCTAAAGTGATCAGTGCCACTGTGTAATTTTTTGTCAAAATTCTACTTCCCCAAAAGCCAGGTATCAATATAATTATTGATATCGGTGTCATACTCCTACTTTGCCTTTACAATGGTTATGGTTGCCTTTAGTGCAACCATAGTTAGATGTTATATTAGAAAAATCTTCCAGAATCTGCTTGTTTTTCTGGCACTTGATCATGAACAGAACGACCAATTAAGCACTGAGGGAAGGTATAATCACAATTCTAACATATAAGTGATGCTATTTGTATTCTCAGGGTGGTCTTCAGGCTCCACAGTATTGAGCAATTGTAGGGAGTTATGTCCTAGTACAGTCCTAAGCAAGTGAGAATTCTGGTTCTGGACAACCTCTTTTCAACAAGCTTAGACATAGAAATCTTGATGATAAAAAAAAGATTGTACAATTGTAAATTAATTTGCAATAACTGTCAAAAATATCAGCTTTACCATTAACAAACAATTCAACTTCGAATTTCTGATTTTTGGGTGGCCAGTGCTATATTAACAGAGTAATGTCATGGTGCCTGACTTGGTCAGTTTTAGATTTCAATTGAAATTGCTGAGGAGTTTTTTATTTCCCAATAGGGATGAGGAACTAAATTGGGTAGACACTCATTATTGAAAAGGAAACAGAGCGTGCAGGCAAACAGTGCGGGAAGCGAGAGAAGAAACACTGGAAGAACTAATTCCCTCGTCTTGTGTGGACCGTATCCCCCGAATGGGTTTAATTTGTTCTTAGAGAAACCTGGTACATGAGGAAGGAACATCATCATTTGACCTTCTCAGGCATAGAGAACTTATCGTGTGTTCCCAAGGGAAAGATAAAAAAATGATTTTGAAACTGAGTCAATGAAAACTCGCTATTTGTAATAAAAACAAGAGCTGTTGGACTACCGCTCAAAGTGCTAGACCTCTGACTCGGATTTAAGGCTTTTGGTTTATTCCTTATGATTATGAGAAGCCATTTTCAATAGTAATGAGAGCAATAAAACAATAGCCTAAACATTTGGACTTGCAGAATACATCCCTTGGTAGTTCTTCTTTAACTCTCATTATGGCTAATGCTACGCTTTGGCTCCAACACTGCATACAGATAATCCAACTACTAAGACGTATGTGAAACAATTACTAATCATGCTTTTAACCATCAATCATGCCACAGACTGTCCAGCAAAAGCTAATGAGGCATCGGTTCTGTCTTAGTCAGTTTAATGATTACCCCCCGCCGCTGCCTAATGGATTATGATTTCCACTCTCACTCTTCAGTGTCCCATGAATGAGCATTTCACACATAAATCAAGTTATGGCAGGACACTAAACACTGAAATCCTCTTTTGCCAGCTTTCCTATTATGAAAATGATGCAGCATATTAGTGGCAAATCTCAGTGAAGAAAGAGATGTGAAATGCAATACACAAGAGAGATTAAGAGCTTGTCGAGGCATGAATCACGACTCAATGGCTTCATTGATTTTCTTAAAGACAACAGTTAAAACAAAAGGGAAGATTGGAAAGGTCGATTATCAGACAGAGCAATGGAGACTCAAAGGCTGACCCTGCTTTTTCCATGTCAAACAGATGAGTTAACAGATCAACACCTTTGATTGGCCAACCAAAGCACTCAGATATAATTTACAGCGCAGTGAAATTACTCCTCAGTGATACCTCTCTCAACTCTCCCTCTACATATAATCAAAGTGTAAAACTGCCTCTCTTTTTATTACAAATATTTATCAAAAGCAGGCTTTTCACTAAGATGATGAGTACTGATAATAACAACAAGCACTATTTCTGTGCTGAAGATCAAACAAATACTTAATATGAGATAGTTATGCCGTTTATGGATTTTTGAAAAACAAAAACATTTTTTGCAGTGTGTAGTAGTTATCAATGTGGAAGTGCTTCTGGTATCTACACCTGGTAACATTACTAAAACACTAAATATCAAACAAATATTTCATATTAATGGTAATTAATGGATTTTTGAAAAATTATCTTTCGTGCAGTGTGTAACAGAGTTATCAATGTGGAAGTGTTACTGGCATGTAGTTAATGTTTTAAAAAAATAGTTTTAAAGTAAATTTGTTTTCCTGGTTTCTGGGGATGTACACATGAAGAGTTTACTTCCAAAATGCTATAAATCCATTTTGATAAATTTGAGTAAAAGTATGTTTTTTTAATCAAGAAAAAGGTTTGAGAATGAAACTTTATCTTCCAATTTTTCATAATGCCTATGAAAGTTCTACCAGGATAAATAATTCAAACCCAGATTTTAACATTAAAGTTAAGTTTATTTTTAAAAACAGATTTGTTTTCTTCTTCACAAAATGCAATAAATCCATACAAAACCAAATAACCCTGCAAATTGTAAGAAACAACATAGTAAGCTGATGTTCGAAATTCGAAGACGCATGTTAAGATACTTTTAAATAGATATCTGAACCTAAACTAATAGGAAAGGGACACATTTTAAATCAGTTCAAAAGTAACTAGAATAAACTAATAAATACATTTTTAAATAATTTTTTTAAATTATGAACACGAATGTGTGTTGATAAAGTTTTATAATGCCTAAAATTCCTAATCTTTAGTCAGACCAAGATCCAACTGCATACCTCTGTGTGCTTTTCAAGCAGTGAACTTTTATGGGTCTCACTTTTTTCTATCATAAATGACAGCTACGAGGAGATTTTTGCACTCATTTGTACACTAATTTGTCCTCCTCAGTGCCTCCTCTTCTTTATATGGCCACAAATTTGACATCTTTTGCCAACTGCAGAAACCACCACAGATCAAAATAGACTTCAGCTCTGGTTCTAATTCTTCTTTTTAATAGCCTTTATCTTGTTTTACGTCTCCCTTCTTATCACTATAAGTGTTCACAATGAGGGAAAAAAACTTCAACTACCATAGATTCCAATCACATGATGTTACAAATAGGACTGTGTTCAAGTGAGGTGTGCTTTCTCCTCTGTGCTCAAGTGAGGTGACTATTAGGAGACAATCATTGCACACTGAGTATGAAATTTTCACCTGAAACATCTGCACGATCAAAAATAAAATAGAGCTTGTTTTGTATATTACACAAGAACGCTGCATTCCAAAGCATTCATCTTTCTATAAAAAATGGAACAAGTCTAAAGCAACAAAGATTTGTTATAGTTTGACCAAACTGTCAACCTCTCTCCCTTCTTCTTTGTCTAGAGAAAGATTTGTTGAAAATAAGGTTGTTTGGATGCAGATTCATTCTCATCCCACCTCACAGCCCACACTACACATCTGCATACTTATTATCAGTCTATTGAGCTGAGGAACCTGCAGTGCAGACATAGATCATCTCTAGCCTCTGCATGTGAGAATATAACTCGTTCTTGGTCTGTGTTTTGCTGAATCAGAAGCACCTCCACCCATGCAAATCATCATTGCAGAGCCGGGCTTAGCTTTAATTATGGAGAGGCATTGACTGAATCACTGCATATTTGGATATGACTGACAGGCAGCCAAGTCAGGGCAGCGAGCCCAGCCGTGAAGCTCTGTGTTGAGGACAGCATTCGCAGAACACCGCCTCCATGGACCAAGCGCATCCATTTAGAGCACAGTGCCAGTCTCACTTCATGAATATTCAGTGAATGTATTACAAATTTGAGTCCCTGTCAAGATGTTTCTGTCTCATGTGAAAATGTTTGAAACTGTGAAAGATTTATGACTTGTGAGTGCTACCTCGACACGAACTTCATTTTCTGACCGAGGACAGGTTAGTGGATCACCTAAGCAGGAGTTGCCATGACCGTTAACTGAAATGAAGCCTTCCACAAGAGTGATTGCATACATTATATACTATAAATATCAAGAGGAAGGAAGTTGTGACTGATTTTTCCTTCCATGTCTCAAATAAATGATGCGCTTTTGTAATATTTTATGATTGCCTTCCTAGAATTTAAACCCCCACAAGAGTTTTTTGAAATTGTGAAACAACACACACTCTTCTCAGTCCTTATTTACTAAGTTACAGCTACCTTAAAATAAATCTGAGGTTGACTTGAACTTAATAATAACAAACATGCCCTACACCACAGGTGTCAAAAGTTGCTCCTGGAGGGCCACAACCCTGTACAGATCAGATTCAAACAACATATAATACACCTGATCACACAAACCAAGGCCCTCTGCTCATCTGAAACAAGATTAGTATGTATACTAGCCAGGGCTGCAACTAAAATGTGCAGGTCTATGGCTCTCCAGGACCAACTTTGGACACCATTGTCCAAAATTAATTGGACTAATTGCACCGACAACAAGTTTTTAGGAACCTGGCTTGCTGCAGGGTTTAAAATAATGATAATTATTTAATTTGGTTGCTTATGCTTATCAGCTATTACCATTATACATAATATAAATGTTTCGCAGAGTTGGTAATTGGAATCCCAGTTGACCTATATTTGACCTTTGACCTTTAAATACTGGTGAAACATGCTGCTTGTTAAATGCTAACATTTGCACAGAAAAAAACTATAGAATGCATTAAAAATAACTTCAAATATACATAAAAAACATATGTTAAATATGTTAAGGTCACCTTTTATTTCTTCTTTCTATTTTAAGAGATGGGATATCTATCACAGAGCAGAAGATATCAACAAGACATTATATTAACTATTTCTTAACTAACTAAGCGTTAGATAGATGTGATACAAACATATTGTTTTTATCATAAAAAAACTCAAAGGTCATTTAACGTTGACTTTACTTCAACAATGATGAAACGCTTCCAGCATTTGTTTTGTTTTAACGTTGCATAATTGAATAGTTAATTTTATCATCGTTTATATCATAAGTGTAATAGATGACTTGCTGAATAATCTCCATAAAGCAAGCTAAAAGGGTTAATTTGGAAAGCATTGCAGCTTCAGAAATGACTTTCTGCACGTTAAGCAAAGAACAAAAGAAAAAACACAGAAGCACTCACACACATCCATCATTAATTCGCACAAGAGCTCACTGCAGTCACCCGGGGCTGTGCCAAGCTCAAGCTACGTTTGCTTTTGCTTTGAATTTTAAGCGAGATCCAATTAAAATCAACAACTGCACATTTTTGGTTTAGTATTCTCTTGGTGAGAAGAAAAAGAAGCAAAACGCTCTCTACCTTTGTTTCATGCTTTTTATTTATTAGTTTCTTCTAATAATAACCAACACATTGTTCCTCATCTTGGCTGTATTGAGGACATTATGCTTCGCATTTCAGTCTTCTGCGTAAATGCCAAAGCTCTGCAGCCCACCTGAATGTGTAAATGTTAAAGCAAGTCTGGTAAATTTCTATTACTGAGCAGAATATAGAGCTCAACAGAACTGATTGACGTAAAGGGAATCATTGATGTCTTATTCACTAGGGGATCCGTCTAGTCACTGTTCCCAAATCAATCCCTCCCTAACATGCATGGAGATCACATGATTCGGTTTGTACATCACATCATAATATCTGTATGCCTTCAAAGATTACTCTACTGCCAATCTCTCTTGTGGTCAAAATATTTTTTTCGAAAACATCAGGAAGCCAAGTTATGAAGAAAATAAAACTGCATCTCTCTCTCTCTCTCTCTCTCTCTCTATCACAGTTTAAGGTAAACATCTGTAAAAGAAGCTGCGAGAGATTATTCTTGATTGAGATGTAGATGACAAGGCAAGGCAGGGTTATGTAGAATAGAAAACGCATCAATTTCTAGATCATCCTCCCTTTTCTTCACCTTATCACTAATTTTTTTGTCCTTGCCCCACTTCATCTCTTTCTGCACCGCTCCTGCACTTCTAAGTGAGAGAAATGCCTCTGTTTATCTTGTCTAGCGTCTCATCACTTGGCTTTTTTGTGAAGGCTGATAGCAGACTACAAGTGAGTGCTGCCTTTGAAGTGATAATAGGGATCGTCAGGCCATCTTTGTTGCAGCTTTAAAAGCAAAAGAAGGGCAAAAAGTGTGTCTCATCCACACAAACACAAAGGAATTGCATTTTTGGTGTTTGGAATTGCACTGCGACTTTCATTATTGGCAAACAAGCGAATGCAAAAAGGCAAACAGAAACAAGAAATGGGTCTTGGAGTCTTAATTATAAAGACTGTTTTAAATATATGCATGAGCTGTAATCGTAAGATCCTGCAACAATGCTGTCTCCCAGCACAGAGAGAGAGTCTTTTACGTCTGATTTCTTAAATTCAGGTTGCCTTTTTCAATAACGTGGTTAAGTTAACTCAATCTACTTTGCAGGCAGCTGAATGAATTGGCCTGTCAGTCACCGGGAGATTTTGCATTCAGCATTAGTAACTGCAATCTGCTCGCCTGTACTGCAATTAGGTAACAAATAGAAACCAGTGTCACTCTCACTGGACCTGTCAGATGGGGATGTAAAGAGATTCACCAATGATTGGGAGAGAGGAGGTGGATAAACAGGTTGAAGGTCAAATCAAAGGTTTAAATTGATCCAAGCAATGATTCAACCAAGCTTCAATAAAAAAAATACCAGTTTTTTTTGGTCTAGTTTTGTGTTTGTTTTTTGTTTCAAATATGAGATTATATATCAAAATATCTCCATATTCAATATCTTTAAATTAATTCTAATGTCTTATTTTTGTCATCTAAAGAAGTAGACAAATGAAAAAAAGTTCTGCTTTGTTGTAAATTGTGATCTCATGGTCGACCAATGAAAACCTGCTCCTTTGATCTGAAGTTCAGAGTACATTTGAGACATAAAAGATCAGCTAGTTGGCCATGTGTACAAACATACACAAGTTTGTGAAAAAACAAGTTAATAACAACAAAGAAGAAGTTTATGGAAAAGAATAGGGATATGGAATATGTAAAAGAACATAATGTGAGGATAACACGCACAAGATTTCAAAAACACAGACAAGTATGTAATTTAGATTGTAGAAGTGATATAAGGAAGTGTTGCATGGCATTGGGGTCAAAGGTGAATTTAATTTCTTAGAGGAGTGAATCTTGGGTTAAAGCACCCTGTCAGAGCCGGGGCTCGAACTCGGGTCTGGTGGATGGTAGGCGAATGCTTAACCACTAGCCCACAGGTGTGAGTGGATCCAAAATGAGGCAACCAACAAAAATTCTCTCTAGTTAAGTGGAGGATTTATTTGGTCTCCAAAAACACAGCTCCAAAACAAAAATGTAAACCAGGTACTACTAAAAATCACTCCAAGGGAGAAAAAACGAAATGCCAGAATTTACAAACAGAATACTCACAAACAGCAGGCTTCTCACATTATTCACCAAGCAAAGAACAGAACAAAAAGAGCTACTTAAATACACAGTGCTAACTGAGGGACAGGTGATTCCAATTAAACAAATTAAATGACAGACAGAAAGAAAACACAACAGTTTGGCGACATCAGGTGGCAATACTTGAAATAACAGATTTGTGACAGGACCCCCCCTTCTAGGAACGGCTCCTGACGTTCCCTCCAGGACGATCAGGCTTTTCAGTATGAAAGTCTCTAATCAGATTACGGTCAAGAATGTCCTTGGAAGGAACCCAAGACCGCTCCTCGGGACCATATCCCTCCCAGTCCACCAGATACTGAAGGGAGCGACGAACTCTACGGGAATCCAGTATCCGACGGACTGTATAGGCTGGTTGACCTCCAATAATGCGAGGTGGTGGGGGGGGGTTTTCTGTCGACACAAAGGGAGAAGAAAAAACAGGCTTTAATAAAGACACATGGAAGGTTGGGTTAATCTTAAGAGATCTAGGTAAGTATAACCGGTAAGACACTGGATTAACTTTCCTTGCAATCCTGAAGGGCCCGATGAACCGCTGGGACAGCTTGCGGGACTCCACCCGTAAGGGGAGGTTCTTGGTGGATAACCAGACTCTTTGACCCGGACGCAGGTTAGGAGCAGCTCTTCTCTTACGATTAGCGTGGCGTTGATATAGTTGAGAAGTCTTGAGTAACTTAATTCTAGCTTGCCTCCATGTTCGCTGACAGCGTTTAACAAAATGCTTAGCAGAAGGAACTGCTACCTCAACCTCTTGCTCAGGGAACAATGGAGGTGAATACCCAAACTGACACTCAAAAGGTGATAATCCTGTGGCAGAGGAACGGAGGTTGTTGTGAGCATACTCGGCCCAGATGATAAAAGATGCCCAAGTGGACGGGTTGTTGGCAATCATGCATCTCAATGTGGTTTCCAAATCCTGATTTAATCTTTCTGTCTGTCCATTAGACTCAGGATGGAATCCCGAAGATAGGCTAGCTGAAGCCCCGATCAGCTTGCAGAATGCTCTCCAAAAACGAGAAGAGAACTGAGGACCCCGATCTGATACAATGTCCCGGGGAATTCCAAATACTCTGAACACGTGGTTGATGATTAGTTCGGCGGTCTCCTTTGCTGAGGGAAGCTTGGGAAGGGGTATAAACCTGCCAGCCTTGGAAAATCTATCCACCACCACCATGACTACTGTATTTCCTTGGGAAGGGGGAAGACCAGATATAAAGTCAATGGCTATGTGGGACCAGGGTCTGTGAGGGATGGACAAGGGTAATAGCCAGCCCTGTGGAGACTGATGGGGACTTTTAGCTTGGTTACAGGTAGGACACGCCAGAACAAATTGTCTAACATCCTTATTAATCGAAGGCCACCAGAATCGTCGCTGAATAAACTCAATGGTCCGGACCACTCCAGGATGACAGGAGAAGCGATCGGAATGACCCCATTGGAGGACTTGAGAACGCACAGCCGTGGGAACGAAGAGGCGATTCGCCGGACCCCCACCTGGATCGGGTTCATGAACCAGAGCCGACCTGACCTCGTCCTCCAATCTCCACCTAATTGGAGCAACGATCCTGGAGCTAGGCATGATAGTCTCATCAGGGATGGCTGGCTGAGTCTCCACATGAGCCCGGGATAGGGCATCAGGTTTGAGGTTCTTGGATCCAGGTCTATAAGTTAAGGTGAACTGGAATCGGCTGAAAAACAAAGACCACCTAGCCTGGCGGGGATTAAGGCGCTTGGCTTGCTGGATATACTCAAGGTTCTTATGATCTGTCAGCACTTGGAAGGGGTGCTGAGTTCCCTCCAACCATCTTCCCCACAAAAAAGAAGCCCGCTCCTGCTGGAGAGGTGGACCTACGAATTATCCCAGCTGCGAGTGACTGCTCTATGTAAGTGTCCATGGCTACTCTCTCCGGTGCAGACAAAGAGAAAATTCGGCCCCTTGGAGGGGAGGCACCTGGGATTAGCTCTATTGCACAATCAAATGACCGATGAGGGGGTAATGACGCAGCCCTTGCCTTACTAAAAACCACCTTGAGACCATGATACTGGGAGGGGACTTGAGAGAGGTCAATAGGTTCTTGGGACTCGGAAGGGAATTCTTGAGAACTTGGGACCAGACAAGAGGAATGACAAACAGGGCTCCAACCCAGTATGACCCCAGATGACCAGTCAACATGTGGATTGTGCATAAGAAGCCACGGATGTCCAAGAATAATTGGAACTTCAGGGGAGTGAATGAGATAAAAACTTAACCTCTCTTGGTGGTGGTGAATGGAGATGGTTAAGGGTTGTGTACAATGGGTTACTCTCCCAGGCCCTAACGGCCTACCATCAAGAGCAGTAACTGTCTGGGGAATCTTGAGAAGTTCTGTAGGAATCTGAAGGTGATTAGCAAGATCTGAGTGCATAAAATTACCCGCTGCCCCAGAATCCACCAGGGCCTTGAGATGATGTCGCTCCTTACCCCAGGAAAAAATTAGGGAAATGAAGAGTCCGGAACTAGGGGGTGAGGAGATACTGGCACTTCTCGTCACAACTCTCCTCTTGCTGAACGAGACTGGATGTTTCCCGATGGTAGTTCAGGACAAGAGTTTCGAAAATGCCCCGAGCCACCACAGTATAAACAGCACCTCTCTCTCCAACGGCGTTCTCGCTCCTCAAAGGGGACTCTGGTTCTTCCCAACTGCATGGGTTCTGACTGATCTTGAAGCTGAGAAGATCTAACCCCCGTAGGACAGACACTCTGGTTACTTAGTCGGGACAGACTTCTCTCCCGAAGTCGATTATCTAGTCTGATAACCAGATCAATTACGGCCTCGAGATCCTGGCACGGCTCTCTCGTGGACAGCTCGTCCTGAAGTGAGTGAGAGAGACCATTTATGAAACACACGATGAGAGACTCACTGTTCCAGCCACTTCCAGCTGCGATGGTACGGAACTGAATAGCATACTCCGCTGCCGATCGACCTCCTTGCTTGAGGTCCAGCAACCTCTTTGAGGCCTCTCTCCCGCTTATGGGGTGATCAAAAACCCTCTTAAACTCCTCTTGAAAGGTTGAGTAGCTAGAACAACATGGGCTCTTCGCCTCCCAAACCGCTGATGCCCAAGAGAGGGCCTTACCAGATAGGAGGGTCATTACATATGCTATCTTGGCCCTGTCAGAAGGAAAGCATGAAGGTTGTAGCTCGAAGGTAAGTGAACACTGGGTGAGAAACCCTCGACAGGCACAAGGATCACCCGAATAGCAATGTGGTGGTGGTAACCGGGGTTCAGCGTGAGGGGCAAAAGATGGCGTAGGGATATTAGCTGAAAAAGGAATACTGGCTTGAGGTGAAACAGTGGCTTGGGCAAGAGGTAGTCGGTCAGACAATTGGCGGATAGATACAAGGATATCTTGCAAGAGTTCAGAATGATGCACTGTCAGTTTCTCCTGCTGAACGAGTGCAGCTTCATGCCGTTGAACCGCCAATTCATGCTGAGCTAGGGCATCAAACACTGAATTGGTCTTCTCTGGATCCATTGTGGCTTGGTGATTCTGTCAGAGCCGGGGCTCGAACTCGGGTCTGGTGGATGGTAGGCGAATGCTTAACCACTAGCCCACAGGTGTGAGTGGATCCAAAATGAGGCAACCAACAAAAATTCTCTCTAGTTAAGTGGAGGATTTATTTGGTCTCCAAAAACACAGCTCCAAAACAAAAATGTAAACCAGGTACTACTAAAAATCACTCCAAGGGAGAAAAAACGAAATGCCAGAATTTACAAACAGAATACTCACAAACAGCAGGCTTCTCACATTATTCACCAAGCAAAGAACAGAACAAAAAGAGCTACTTAAATACACAGTGCTAACTGAGGGACAGGTGATTCCAATTAAACAAATTAAATGACAGACAGAAAGAAAACACAACAGTTTGGCGACATCAGGTGGCAATACTTGAAATAACAGATTTGTGACAGCACCCTGTATTAAAGACTTGTGGGATTACATTCGCATAGGTGTGCGGTGGCCAACAAGACCATAGACAAAAATTCAAAGGCACAAAAAACACAGGTTCTTAAAAAAAAAAAAAAAGAAATATGGAAATACCATCTCTACTGCAGTAACAAAGATTGATTTAAGGTGTGCTAAATACTGTATTAATTCAATGTCACCCTACAAACATAAAAATTCTTACCCAGGATGACCTCAGTCTGCATAGGCATGGAGAGCGCCGGGTGCATCACCTCACAGCTAAACAGCGCATCATTGTCCAGCTGTGGATTCAGAGTCCAGGTGAGCTTTGCCTGGACCAGAATTGTCCCGTCACTCTGGGGAATGTGCATGTTGCTGAAGTAGTAGAGTGGGTCAGTGCTCTGGACCCAGCGAGGGAACTCTCGGCTGACCACTGTCTCTGGGATGCTCTCTGTGGCTGGGCTGGGCTCTTGACCGGGTTGTTTTGCCATGTAGTTCCGACCAGGGTTCTCCGTGAAGAGACGTCCTGGTCTGCCATCCGGACCTAACAGAGACAGAGACTTCCTCAGCTTAGTGTCGTCTAGATCCCTGCTGATCAGAGGTCTGGCTCCTCGCACGCCAGCTGAGCCACCGGCACCATTGCTGTTACCATTGCCGTTGCCTTCGTATCCCACGGTGGGTGAAATGTAGGAGATCACTTCTATCAATTCTCCGTCACGCTTGAAATAAACCTGGAGAGGAACACAGGGAGTTAGGCTTTAATACATTTGGACATCTTAACATGTAGATTCACCACAAAAAAAAATTCAATACTTTTTCAACTCAAGTAGGAATTGCCCAGCTATAGAAGTTGACCAAGTGCCTGAAACATCTTCACCTTTCTTTGTTCCAGAGACTCACTTTTCCTTCAAAACGCTGACCTCCTCATTGGTCAGGTTATGATTGAAACGTCCACTCTTGTTATTTGCTAATAACATTGAATTCACAAGTTTAGTTCTATATATGTATTAATTAATGTATTGTTTTGTTCAATACACATCTCTCTAAAGCAACTTCACATATGTTAAACATTCCAAAATAGAAACTTTATATAAACGTATATATAAAATATTTATATAAATATAAAACACATTTTTTTTGTATGAAAGTTATTGCTGAGAATTGTTTGTCCTTTATTTTTACCAGAATAAAACTTGATAGCTACATCTGCCGACACACATATAATTTTTAATAACATCAACAACAATACTATTATTAACAAATATAAAAAATATTACTACAAAACAAAATAATAAATGTAAACACAATATTTGCCAATGACTTGAACTACGAATTGGACTCAAAAGATATAAACCCATTAATCAGAATTATTACAATTATTCTTTTGTTACCAATTAATCATAATATTTTACTTTTATTCTAATTGGAATGCTTTGCTAAATTGGTTATTTATATGTGGAAATATATCACTACAAAAGTCAAGTGAAATTTATTAAATGTACAAACTTAACCTAAGCCCACCTACTTCTTTAAAACTCTGTACATTTAAACTGGAATTTTTTTTTGGACCAGAATACAGCTGTACATATATATTTGTAATAAAATAAACGATAATAAATAACAAACAATAATTAAAAGATCAATGGATTGTTTAATACTGTCAGCAATCTGTTCTTGGTTTAAAGTTCATATTTGGTCAAATTTAAAACCTACAGGGTGATTCAAAAAGAATATCACACCTTTGAAAATCGAGAATTCTGCAGAGAAGAAAAAGAGAGCTAAGCTCTGTCATCGATTTAATGAAGCTTTGAAGTTTGTTAAGAACTCTTCACATTGATTAATTACCCAAGGTTCCATCAAGTTTCATTAGTTGCATTTTTTTTAATCACTCTGTGCATATTTTGTTTCTTGATATTTGCAATTTAAAGTAGTTGCTTTAAAGTGTAAAATGAAATTGGGAAAATTGACTTCAGAAACTCTTGAAAATAAACTCAAATTTGCATGTGCATTGCTTTGCAACATAAAATCTCTACAGATGCTTTCTATTTCATAGTCTCAATTATCTCAGATTTGCAAAACTAAAGACAGCTAGGCCATTGCTTGTACATGCATGCCAGTTCTGAATGCGTACACAAATTACACAGTTCTGACAAGAAAACTGGCATCATTGTGGAAGAATGATACAATTTGAAACTAGGGAACCAATGCTCACTTTCCATAACAATCAAGTCAAACGGTGAAATAAACCGGCCTGTGATTGTCAGGTCTAAACAAAGGTATCTGGGACAATGCTCAGCATCATTCAGCACAAAGCACCAGAGAATGGCAAACACTTGACACACTTTATGCTTTGTGTTTACTTTCCTCTAGCGGCAGCCATTCTCCACTAGAGTGCATTTGGGTATTAAGATTCCCAGCTGGTAAATCACTTGACAGGGAATTAAGTTTCCACTTCAACACACAACCTCCAGATATGTGTATTAAATTCAGCAGGCCTAATGCCTGTAGCATTACTGTTTGCACAGGGCTCTGCTCACACCCCTTTTATTCTCAAAACTCTCTTTTCTTCCTCACGTACGCCACACAATAAGGACATGAGACGGATTTGGTGTGAAGCATATATATGTTGTCTATCACTTCAAAGGGAGTACAAAAAAGAAAACACAATATACTCATCTTCAGGGCATCCAAGTATATGACTTTTGTCAAGAGAAAACTACAATTATTTTGAGCTGAGTATTTCTTGAGGATTCAGCAAATCCAAGTCCTCAGTTGCAGGCACAAAAAAGATCTCTTAGTTGGCCTGAGGGATAGAAAACTAAATCCAAATTGTGGATTAACCCTCCATTTTGTTTGATACCATTTGCACCATATCAAGGTGTCACTGCATTACAAAAGCATTACATTTTCTTTCATGTCTTTCTAAAAAAAATCTCTCCCTGTGGATGGTTTGTCTTTGATTTGATTTGATCCCCATTTACACCACCACACTTACTGGGTAAATAAACATAATGTAACATGGGTGAATTAAGCTCCAGTCCTTGAGAAGTCTTGTTTGCTGCCTGCAATGTCAGAAGTATTCAGTGACAGATGAAGAGAGTGAGCCTAGTGCTGTTTTGTGGTTCTAAAGTACACACTTTATCTTTGCTGCTAAGAGAGGTTAACAGCATATCCCACTCTGCAGCTTTTCCTGGCTTTATCAGAATTTTTGAGCCTGCGGACACCGTGTAGAATATAGAAAGCAGTTGAAGAGTAGAAACCTCATGTGCTCCAGACAATATGCTAGTGGCTAATATTAGGAGGTGTTCCATGTCAAATATGGATTTGGTTCTGTAGATTTTAAAAGGAACAATGCAATAACTCAAACCAGGGATGAATAAAGGCTTGAGCAGTTGCACTACTAATGATCTATAAACCTATACCTTTTAGTTAGGTAAATAAATCACACAAGAGAGTTTCATAGGGAATAGTATACCTTATCACAGACTGTTTAGCAAGCAAATATTATGCATCAATGCTGCACAAAGGACTTTGAAGTGTAACACTTGAGATTCCAAATTTTTCCTCCTTATTTATCAAATCAGCTATCACTGCTGTTGATAAATCTGGTATAGTAATATTCCTTGAACAATTGTGCTTTAAGTTTAAAATTTTAAATCTGAAAAAGCAACTCAGTTTGAACAGCAATATTACAATCTTCAGCACAGCTTTTCCGTTTCAATGTCCAAACACGGCATCTCCTATTAATGTGTCATTAGCCATTCATGTTCAAACACTAAAAGTTTCAAGAACTTCTGCAGTACCCACATACATCCAGCATGAGGAGCTACAAACCCTCTGGCCAACTGTCTGTTGGATCATAGAGAAAGTGAGAGTGAGAGAAGCTGGATCTGCAAATAGTGCACAGAACTTCTATTCATAGCCATGCTAATCACCAAGGTAACAGTCACACAACATGCTCAACTCATTCCAGGCTGCTTCTTTTGCCAACACTCTTTAATAATTCACTCTGCAACTCAACTAGCTACATTTTGCTCTTTTCAAAGCAAAAGGGTTTCTCAAAAAAGCACAACTATCTCTCATTTAATGACATAATTTTATGTTATACATTTTTATATAATCTAATGCATTTAACAAAATTAGAAAGCAATACATAAATTATCCATCAATATGCATACATTTTAAATATCATATATAAAAATAGTAGCTTGGTTTGTATCTTTTGTTTATTTTCAACAACATAAACTTTAGCTTATGCTCTTGCTTTTGCAATTCTTTTCAACTCAACTGGGTTTGGAGGCTAAAGCACTTTACTGAAAAGTTCCATCAATGCAAGTTCACAATAAATTGTGGATAATTGTCAACTTTTAGAAATTGAAACAGTTAGCCAGTAAAGAAAACTATATGTATTTTGCAATAGATATGAAATATAAAAAATAAAGTTGCTTTAAAAGGAAGTAAGTAAAGAAATGCATGCTTATTCTAAGCCTTACATATCCCACAAATAAGGGGTGTGGTCGGGCCATGAGTTTATAAGATGCATTATAAAAAAGACTTACACAGCTAATTTGCTTACACACGTAACATTGTTAAAGAGAATGGAAACAATACTTTTGTGTTGTAATTACGCTGCATTTATGAAATGCACGTATTTTAGTTTAAGACTGATAACAATTTATTAATTTCACCTCAAACTTTAGGGTTATTTACCCACTTTTGACAAATTTACAAAACATTAGATTAAAAACATTATATTATATGCATGCATTTATCAAAAGTTTTTATCCAAAGCAACTTACAACAGGTGGAAAGTCAATATGGAAAGTCAAACTCTGATAGCGCACTATAGAGACTGTCTCTCAGCTGAATTGGGATAAGAAAGAGGAAGAAGAAGAAGGAAAAAAATCAGAAGGAAAACTGAAAACTAAGACTATAAAAAACTTGAGCAAAAAAAAAACTTTTGTTAAAATGCTCAGCTGAAAATATACTAACTACAGTCTGTTAAAGTAAGCTTCATTAATCATTTTAGAAGAGAATAGCTTATTACCGCTAATGCCTTATCACACAATGAGCAGGAAAAAGCCCATTGTTTCTTTTAACAAAGGGGTAATCAATCGTCCTTATATTAATTTCCCTCTAATCTCTATTAATTGCTTGTATCCACCACCATGGTTCCCATGCTAATTTCTGCCCATACAAATGAGATAGGCATATCTAAAACACTGTGGTTGGGTAATTTGATTGGTCGGGTCTCTAATGTCTACGGTGATACTAATCTGTAACACATCTAACTGCCACAGAACCCAAAATTGTTCCACATGAACAGATGCGTTAGTAACGAGAGTAATTACTAGTCTTTCCAAGCAGGATATATTGTACAACAGTATAGTACGAGCTTAAATAAGCCAAAAAAGTGTGTAGTGCAGTTTTTCAAATTCTTAGAAGCACAAAATTATAAAGGAAAGAAAAGCCCCTCTGTCTCCATTCTGGAATGCATCAGCATTCACATAAACGAAGAACACAAAGCAAACATGTGCATGCTCGTTCCTCTGTGGATCTGAAAGTGTGAGGCAAACAAACACTGATGTAATTCTGCACTCTAGCCAGAGCGCATTGCTCCCCATCTCCTGGAGTGAGGGTTTACTGTGAATGGATGCTAATGAAAGCACCTGCCTGCAGACTACTGCCAAGTGCATTATTCTGACTGGAAAGCTCATTTAGAGACTTTACAAAAGTGAACGTTCCTTTGGCTTCTCTTCCACTTTCCAACATTGTCACATTTAATCACTGAAAAGATGATGGCCTTACGTTGACAAGTAAAATATGGCAGTGAGAGTCAATGGGACTTAATGACAGATTATATAAAGCATAATTATGGAGATTTCTTTCAATCAGGGGTAGATTGTGTAAAGGATGCAGCCTTTGGGCCAGCCTGCTCATGCACTGCTGGGTATAACAAAGTAATTTTTCTAACTGTTAAAGACATCAAACACCTCTGAGGTTAAGAGCGGACCCACAATCTTCAGCAGAGCCCAAGAAAATTAACACAACACTAACAATGTATCTGTGAGAGTGGACACTGAGGCGGATCAATATTTGAAAGACTAGCATTCAATCTTCACAGGTTTAGATTCCACCACTGAGAACATTGAAAATAAGTAAGGGATATACAACAGCTAAGCGTTGTATATTCATTTTTAAATTCATGACATGGAGGTGAAGAACTGCATGATGTGGAGCGGTCATGAAGTGAAGGCAGCTGCTTCAAACAAGTCTCTCAATTTTAGGCCAGCAGAGATTATCAAATGACGTCAAATGAGGTAAAAAAAATTGCCTGTATGTAACAGTGTTAATACAATTCTTTAAAAGGTGTCGTGTGAACTTCAGTAAAATGTATTATTTTCACTTACTTGGTTTGTTTATTTAGAGAGTATGTATCATAGTTCTTTGTTTGGTGGAACCATAATGTAAAGTTGCAAGGGGGAGCACATTGGTGCAACACACAGTGCTTAAAGTTGCGCATGAGCAGCACCATATTAGGCTATTCGAGGCTGGTAAGAAAAATTGCGATCTTTCTCGCTGCAGCTGTGTATCTGGTATGAACAATAAAACATAAATTTAATTAATATAGTGAAACAAGTGATTCTGAAGGTGAAATTATCCATATGGAAGTTGTAACACTATTAAGTGCATAAAAAAGATTACCTTGTTGTATTGCTTTCATTTTGTATAAGATTGGGTTGTGTGCTTTCTGCATTCTTTCAGGTATGGTTTACATTTTATTGTTGTATGTTTAGTTGATAAGTGTGTTTAGAATTATTCCCTTAAATCAACGAGGTCTAAGGTGCTTTCTTTCCAAATCCTACTTAGCTGATACTCATTTGATTGTTATACTGTCATTTAATTCCATATATATTATATGCAACTATTGATTTGTTATATTTAGTTTGTGAGATTATATATCTATAATATGCTAAAGTGTCAATATGAACAGGATTATGGTTTGATAACACAATATACAGTAATTCATATCCAAAACATAAGTGATGCATGTATATTTAGTAATTTTATAGCATATTGTTTATTTGGAGTATTATGATTGATGTGAATTTTTTTGCATTTCATGTTTTGTTCTTTTGAGAAACACCTTATAAGACTATTCGAGGCTCATGAGAAAAGTTGCAATCTCTCTCGCTGCAGCTGTGTATCTAGGTGGAGAGAAAGCCAGCTGTTTCTGTGAATAGTAAATTGTGTGCTTTCCGCATTCTTTCAGCTAATGGCGAATAAATATTGAGACGTCATCACGGGTTTGTCGTTCTTCAACACAACAAGAGTCAAAACTGCTACACGTACAACCTAAATAATAGGGTCACTAAAATAATCCAGGTGGAGTGAGTCTGTGAACTGTGGTCTAATTAGCTCGAATAAACTGATCAAAGTTCCTATAAAGTTGCACAGGGATATATATAGTGGGATTTCACTGAGCTGGCGCTACGTGTGGTATATCGAGAATTTCACAACACCCGACAGCCTATCAGAATCAAGTATTTTGACAGACCGTAGAATAAGCCAATATATTGCTCTAAATTTGAATCTTTCAATACTATTTGGAATATCATGAAGAACAAAAGTGAAGTGAAAATGACTAGTTGCTCAGCTATGGAATCACCTTTACCCTGAAATTTGTGTTCTGCATTTAACCCATCCCAGTGTACATACACTGCAGTGAACAAACACACAGTGAACACACACCCGGAGCAGTGGGCAGCCATGGCTGCGTTCAGGGAACAGTCGAGAAACTGGTGCCTTGCTCACAAGCACCACAGCTGTTGTTGTTGAAGATTAGAGAGCAAGTGTTTCATCACTCACACTCAACAGGCGATCTCCTTATCCACCAGACCACAACAGTCAAAGGCAGGTTTTCTACCTAGCACTCTTCTATAAACACCTCAGAAACTGTGTATGACTGCCTTTTTCATGACCAATGTATGCATGTGACGTATGCATTCAGATAAAAAAACTTGTAAATGTTAAAACTTTGTATTGTGATACTTTTATATATTTGAACGTGCTATTAATGTGTAAAGCTCAAGCTATATGACTTTATTTTATATCAGTGTAACGAAAAAAAAAAGTGGAAATGTGTGAAATTCATGATACGCTAAGAAAACATTTTTGAGGCAGTAATATAAATTCAAATAATTGGACAACTTAATTTAATCAAAGTGATACGAGTCATCACACAATGCATCAAGGTCTGGAGTACTTTAATAATGATATAAAAGGCTCATCCAGTTTGTACTAAACATCTATACAATAATACTCTGTGATATCCCAAAGCATGATAAAAGACTATTAATGAATCGTCTTTTGCTTATGCATGGATGTGTTGGTTTGATACAGTTTTGAATAGCAATGTTGGCCAATCAGTATAAAGGCAAGAGACTCAACAGTGTTTTCAAAAGCAGTAAGATGAAGAGAATGTTTGGTGCTCGACTCACTTTGGAAATGATAAATTTATTCAAATCCCGATCTATCAGTGATGTGAGTTAAAAAGAGTTCAAGAAGTTAACCTGAAAAAAACTGAAATGATTCAACCCACTCAATGGTATTAAAAAGAGTGATAAGTTTAAAAGAAAATATAAACTAATGCAAAAGAAAAAGCCATAAAAGGTGAAATGAGATACCATGGGATAAGAATTAAGTGACATGCAAGAGGCTATTATATGTTTAATAAGAATCGTTACACACAATATAATTTTAAATTTTGTTTTATAAGTGGTTAGATCATGTCGTTAGTTTCTGTATACCATTATAAAGAATTAAATCTAATTATGTTCAATGTGTATACTATCTATTTCCCTGTTGGTGTTTATTACTTGGAGGGAATAGTCCTTTGGAAAACTTAATGGAGAAAGAAAAAGAAAAAAGTTTAATACTGTATGTAGGTCAAGGTGTCTGGAGACTTCCCTAGCATAACCAAATCATGCCCCTAGTGATATAGTGTGTGTTTATTTGTTTAGTTTTACACTTTTCATGAATTAAATAGTTACTTTGGGATCCTTGTTTTCACTTTTTGGATGCTTCAGGTCCTGAGACACCAAATTATTTCCTGAACACAATTAATTCCAGATATTTTAACAGCAAGAGAAGACAGGAGAAGCGAGACAGGAATTCACATGAGACTTAATATAATTCCTCTATCAAGGCAAATATGAATGAATGTTGAAAACATTATCGAAATGCAAAAAAAAAACAAAACCTTGTTATTGCTTCACCAAATATTTGCTATCTTTAAAAACATACAAACTATTTAGAGTTAAATTAAGTGACTCTGGCACTGGATATTGAAATAAAAATCCAATAAAAAAGAAAGCACAACACAGTAGTCTAATGATTTTCTTCATGTAAAAAACATATATTTATAAAGTATGTAACAAAGAAATAATACACAACCTACTTTCAAACTACTTTTGCCAAAGGTAGCTGTTTCTCAACCATTTATATTTTTGTCTGTCATTTATATTTTAGTATCTTTTTAGTGTTTTATCCACTTTAGTGTATAGTACTGTATTTTAGCATAATGTACAGTGTTCCTTATGGGCTCTCCAAATTATGTTCACCTGCCAGTTTAACTGACTGCAGCATCTGTATTTGAGTGCTTGTCCAAGTCAATTTATGCACCAAGTTTTGCACTTTGTTTTCCAAACTTTCTTATCCTTGTGCTAGTTGGTTGATTTTTATGTTTAATATTTATATTCACTGGATCCCCATCTCCACATCTCCTAGTTTTAACCTGTGGTAAAGTTATTTTGGTATGTTATTACTAGTATGTTTTAACAGAGATAAGGTGAAATAACCTCGTAGGACAGAATTCGAATGGAGTGTGGCTGCTGAGAAAGAGATGTGATATACATGATGTGCTAGGCCAAAACTGTTTGCAAAAGTATGATTGGGGCCCTTCAAAACTATCCATTTAACTTGACTGAACATGACTAATTAAACCACTTTTTGACAACAAATCTTAAACAAATGAACATTCTAATTAGTAACCATGTTTTAAAAACATTTTATCTTTCATAGAGGGTCATGCAAACAGCCAAATTCACCAGAAACCCAGATCTGAAACTCCTTTGAAAATTATTTTTGCAGCAGTCATTAGGCAGCAGACACCCAGGATCCTTTGACTACAATCTTTTCAGCTCTAATTAACCTGCTGTTACTTGGCTCCCATTGCTTGTCTGAATTAGCCAGCTCTATCTGAGATGAGGAGCATTCGTCCAATGCTGATGAAGCTTTTGTCCCTAGTGAAAGACTGGAAAGGGATTGGCTGGTAACAGGAGAGTATCTAGGCTTACTTTAGAATTTGCACTGATAGTTTAGTGCTAATGTGACCAGAGCTGATCAGTGGTCAATGTAGTGCTCTGAAATGTCATTCTTCAGGTAGGGTGCTGGAAATCATTTTCAGTGCGCATGGTGACATGCTGGGCCCTTAATTGCTGGAGAGGGGGAAAGAGAGATCCGGAATACATTACAGTGCACCCACAGAGCGTGATTAATGGGGTGGTGAGATTTTTCACACTGTCGGCCGAACTCAAGAAGAACGGGTATGGTCGGTACTCACAAGGTTGAGGTAGACGTGTGGCCTTCAGAAACCCCACTGGCTTCAATAAAAGCACTCAGTGAAAGCAGACACTTAAAGGGCATTTGCATCCTAACCCACACATTCACCACACAAACACTAATTGCATAAATGACTGATGGATGAAAAAGTACCTGGGTGACGTGATGAAGACCACACTGTGCGAGAATACACAGCACATTGCAGACTGATAAAGGTATCAGTGATGCATTTAACAGGGTCCTGATCTGTTTTTTTTTTTACTTGCACGTCTTTTGAAGGTCCAATGAAATAATACAATAACATAAAATAAAAGTTTTGGAGTATTTGGTATTTTTGACGAGCTAGCTAATCTTCATTCACTCCCATGATCAGCTGTCTGGTCAGGTTTACCATTTTCCAATTGATTTGTCAACAGGAGCCTTTTCTGAACTGTCTTCAGTATGGTGGTCAGAATATTTCAAATGGTCAAACCTTTAGAAATGATGCAATGGTTGATAAAAACTCACTCCTCGTCTATTAACCAAACAGATATCATTAGTGACAATGTAAAGAAAATACTAGGGCTGGGAATTGAATGCATTAATTAGATTATTACATTCAAAATTTAAAAAAATATTGCATTAAAATTGTTTATCCAATTAACGTACAGATCTGTAACATTACACTTTGTAGATCTGCAGCAAGTAAGTAACAAAAATAACAAGATGCAAAATGAAAAGGACGAAGAACTGCATGGCTGGCTAAAGGGTCATTTTAATTATAAAAGAGAGGCTAGTGGAGCCATTGACGAAACAAAGGTCTTTTGCGTATCATCGATGGCAGTACTACTTTGAAATAGCACCTGAACTCGAAGCATGTTTTAGTGAGCTGACAGTCACTTCAGCCCCAGCTGCGACAGTCAGCAAGCTCCGCCAAACCATCCAGCCAGAGACAAGTCACTGCAAATTAAATAGGTTGACATCGCAGTCCTTAACAAATGTGATATCTAAATGGATTGCAATTGACTGAAGGCCTGTTAATGTTGTGGAAGACCAGGGGCTTATTGATACATTTAGAATCGCTGCCTCTGACCCAACCTACACACTACTGTTTGTGTTTACATTTGTAAGTAACAATTGTCATATACTGTAACCTAGTTCATAGGTTTGTATTCAGTTAATAATAAAAATGTAATGGCCATTGCAGCCTACATTATAGGTTTGTATTCAATAATACATGTTAAAAAAAGCTTCTTGTCATGTCTGTATGTATGTGCGATTAATTCAATTTATTAATCCCCACACCATGCAATTATTTAGATCAAACATTTTAAGTACTTGACAGCACTAGAAAATACATATTACTTATGAATGTAAGTTGCATTGTTTCTAGAAAATCAATGGTCTGCAGAGCACATTTAAAAAACAAGTGAACGACAAGTGGTGCTCTGTTTATAACATCATTACGTAAAACATTTGCTTGCACTGACTTATTTGTACACTGTTGAAAAGAAAACTTTGTCCTCCGTGTCCTTTGTAGAAAGAGTGGATAATTGTGGAGTGGAGTACTTTCAGATGATTTACCATGAATCTATTATGTCATCTGAGCCATCATTAGAGCAGATTTCATAAGGACATTGTTAAAGTATGTCAACATGCTTTATTATGAATCTGCTGATTGGCATCTGAGTCATCATTAAAGCTGATCTCATCTGTTTCTTTTCTTTACAAGTTTTTAAAGTCTCAAGTTGGTTCCCAAAAGACATTGAGCTCTTGTTACAATTATCTAGAACTGAAAATAAATGCGGCTGCAAATGGGGAGAAAAGATGTTGCTACCGAGTACCAATTTTCACTTTTTTCCCCAAAGCTGAATCCAAAAAAAGTTACATTTAAAGTAAATACACTAACAGTTTCAACGTTATGTGCGATAAACAGCTGGTAAGTAACTCTTTAGTTGCTCAGTTTATAACCTCTTTAATGACTATTAAAGAGTAAAATAATAAATGTCTATTGTTTAACTAATTGATACTCAAAGAAAATACATACAATAGATGTAAAGCTTCTAATGTGTGTTCAAATGCAGATGTAATGCACAATCTAATAATACATTGATTACTAAAAACCTAACTAAAATAAAGCCTTTAACACATAAATTTACCAGTGTAAATTGTCTTAGGCAGAACTACTTTTTGTTAAATTAGTTACTCCTCTCTCGCCACCCCTTAAAATATTCTGTCGTAATAGGCACGAATAAATGCCACAAGCTCCTTTCTTTTATGTCACACAGAACACACAACCTCAACGCTAATTAAATTATGACAATTTTCAGTGAACTCTCTTTGTTTACAAGCATTATGCTGAACTGTTTTGATAGTCCCTATGTGATCATGTTCATTTTGGTCAATTACAATATCCCTCCACTGAATTGCTTTCATAACACTGTTTGAATGGAGTAATTAATCATGCTAAACAGGGAACATGAGTTGAAAGTACAATAAATAAAAGCAAGTAGGAATGGGTGTACAATTGTTCTTTTTACAATGCTTTGACTTTCTAAGGTTAAATTGACTATTCCAAAACATTCAACAACATTTGCATTATGAACATGATTAAAATGAGCTTTAAATGAGTATGGAACTTACGGTTGGTGCAGGCTTGCCTCCTCTGGCAATGCAGAGGAGAGTGAGGTTCTGGGCTTGGTACCGGCTGAATGGAGCTGGCGTGTTCTCTGCCAAAACCGAAATGTTGTTGGGAGGAGCTGAGGAACACAGAAATACACTACATGTTACAACAAGTATAGCTGGCTACTACTATTTACACGGAACAGAACACATGCTTGTATGTAAACCCTTAATATCAGCTTGATTTGTTTTTTATGTTTGTCGTCATACTCTATACCCATTTTTTCTTAATTATAGTCAGCTGGTTCTGTTTAAAGCAATGAGCTGCTTTCTCCAATGAGGAGAAAGCAAGTATACAAACCCTGGAGGGGTTGCAAGTAAGCTCCAAACATGTTCAACACACTTTCTCAGTAGGTTTTAGAATAATGGAAGGAAAATGCTAAAATAGAAAACCACAGAACCTGGTTCTATCCAGGACAGCAAATGCACAGTCCTATAGTGCCCACGCTAAAGAGTTTCTGGTAACTGCACATTTTGAAAGCTCTAGTTAAAGAAAAGCTTAGAAAACGCTGGGTAGTCAATAAGACAACTACATTTGAGTTTTTGGAATCTGTAATGCATCATTTGGAGGTGTTTGATTGGCCAACATGACTTTATATCCCACCCTCTGAGCTGGCATGCTGTTGACAAGGTGCTTAAAATATATTTGAAACAAGCTTGAGCAGATGAGATTTATTTCTAAAATAAATGAAAGGAAAAAATCTGAAAAATATCTGCATCTGTGCAGACATAACAATAATGCCTTCAATTTATATAGCGCTTTTCTAGACACTCATAGTCGCTTTACAATTTTCAGAGCATTATTCATTCCATCCACATTCACACACTGGTGGTGATAAGCTACCAGTGTAAATGCCAATGAGGTCTGTTAAATGAAGGTGAATGAGACACGGATACCCTCAGATACTATACGTTTGTTGAAAAAATTACATTGAAGTAATTTATTCAACAATATGGATGTGCTGAGTAGAAGTGTGCATAACAAAAATCTACTTAGCAGCAATGCACGACAGTTTGAAGAAATACAGGACTTTTGACTAAACTTGGACTTGTTTGACAAAATAACTTATATTGACAAAATAACTCACATAATTTAGATAGTTTGAACGCATTTCTGTTTTGCTAGAACCTTAACTCCGCTTCAATTTGTGTGTGGTCAATCCCATACTTTGTCTACCAAATTTCACCAGAGCGCTGCTATAGAAAATCAATGTTAGCATTAAATTTCTGGCAAAGGAAGAACCAATTTGCAGCTTTTTAATACAAACTTTTTCATCCAAAATGTCACAAATTACGCAACATTCCATAACACAATAAATTAAACTTTGAGAACTGGATTCACATTTTCCAAATCATAGAGCTTTAAATCAGAGACACTTTTCCATCAACTCCAACTCCATTCAAGCTGTATCTATTTTATAATGACATGCATAGCTTCTCTATATTAAGCATTCCAACACTAAACCTCCATCCCAGCATTACCGCTCTGCGGTCTTTGAAACAGATTACGGAATCTTGTGTATTTCATATGCACTTTCAAGTGAAGATGTGATGGTGCAGACTGGGGGTTTTGGAGCATGTCAGCGAAGCTTTATTCTATCAATGAGAGCCAGGCTTCTCATACAAACCATTTAAAAGGAAAGTCACAGTATTATACACAGAACTCTTAAGGCAAAAGAGAAGGAAGCGGAAATCTTGAAGATGAGAGGATGGCATTTGAGCCACAGGGAGATTCAGCACAAGGCTTCCCACTGAGCAGCGATTCTGACCTCTCGCAAGGAATTGAGATAATGCAAAATTACGGGGGAGCTTTTTAAGTGCTTTCATTTCCAAATATGAAAAACACATTCAAGCAGGCTGTTATTGTGAAACTGCTGTTGTTTAAGTCGATATGTGATGCTGCATGCATTTTAAATAAAGCACTTCCAGCCAAGCACTGACATGATGTAAAAAACTGGGTGATATTCTGGACTCCCTGTGGCGAATTATTGGGAAATCGAACATGTTCTTGGTACATAACTATCAGCGGTTTGTTACAGAAAAGTATGTGGTGTTTTATCACATCTGCATTTTTTTTACAAGCTCTGAACGATTCATGATGCTCTGTCAATGTGCCAGCGTGGGCGGGCAATGACTATTCAGGCAGTGGCTTATCACATGAAACACTTCCTCCAAATTCCCCTTCACACCCTGCTGAGACAATTGGACACAGCTTCTTCTCAGTTTAGCCCTATCTTGTGTTTATGCCATACTGAAAGAATGAAAAAGAACTGCGATATCGGCAATGAACTACAGGATGTCATAGTTTACTCCCACTTCCTTCTTTAAAACACTTTGAATTGTTTATCTTTTATGCATTGAACAAACAAAGAAAGGTTAGTTTTGTACCGTCCAATTATGTTTCAATCTTTTCAAAATGTCACTACAAAAAGTTATAGGTAAAAATGAAACGTATACAGGCAATATCACAATACAACATTCTCGTTTGGCTCTTGACGAAGACAGTCTCATCTATCTCTCTCTCCCTTCCCCATCTCTCCTGTTGGCTCGCTCTGTCTGAGACTCTCTTTGTCCTGCTCTCTAAACCCTAAACGAGGAGCTATGGATTTGATCAGCTGGTCTCTAAATGCAATTGGCACCATCTTCTCGGCTTTATTTATAGTTTTTTAACCTTATTTATTCACATTTAAAATTTTCTCATTATTGTTACTTTGGCAGGGTTGGAGGGTCTGCTAGACTTGTTGCATTTTGAACCTTTTAATTCACACAATCATAGAATTTTATTCTAAAATCTAAAATTGTATGATTTAAGTTTGTGTGGGAAGACAGAATAAAGGTAAAGAATCTATAATTTTCACTCTTTTACATGCCCCGGGTTCAGTACACCCGAACACCTTGTGTGTAATATAAATGGCTAGTGAATCTCAGTTTCAAATAATAATTGCTTGTATAACTTTTCTTTTGATGAAAACTGAAAACGGGCTCCACAGCCCTGAACACCATACAAGGGTTAAGAAAGTGCATTTAGGATTAAACTGTTTGCTGAATTACTGTGACATTTAAACTATTTGACTGACAAAAACAATAACCACTTCATGGAAAAGAAATCTATGCAACTAAGTAGGACAGAGAAAAAAAGATGCTCTCAATGTGTGAAGACATCACAGATACAGCATTCACAATTCAAATGAATTTGGTTTACAATAACTGTGAAAAATCAAATACATTTTAAATATATTGTCCTATAAAACTTCCAACAGTATATAGTCAAGGCAAGTTAATTTCTGCATATTTACAGCAATTAAAAACCAGGTTAACTCAAGGCTTTTTTAATAAAAAAGGTATTGCTTAGCATAAATAAGATTTAATTTTTAGTGCATAAGTAATCATTAACATTGAAGATGTTGTTAAATCTTTGCAATTGTGGAGCTTAAAAGTGCCTTTCCTGAACAGAACATCAAAGACACTTCAACCTTAACGTGCAACACACATCTCAAGATTTGACAGAGATTTCCAGTTTGGTTAAACAGCTGCTTTGAACAAAGAGTCCTTCGGGACATCTGCACAACCTCTGGATCAATAACTCTTGCATACTAAGTAGGAAGAGAAAGAAAAGTGACAGCATGTCAGGAGGCCGAGAGTAATAGTGTTTTTTTCTGTAGTGTCACATTAGGAATAAATTCCCATGCCACTATTCAATAAATATGCAATAGAAATGAATTGATTAAAACAAAAATGATGAAGGAATATGTTAAAGTTTGAGTGCTTTTGCTTCCTCATCACCTAATTGCATATTGATGGCTGATATATGGGAGGAAATTAACCTTAGCGAACACTATTAGCTCTCTGGGAAACTGAGACTTGTCCTAAATTGCAGAATGATATGCTGTCACTTGCAGATGGGACTATTATACGATCATGCGAGTACAACAGAGATGCCCGATCGCAGCCCTTATATTGATGGCATATCACAGCCATAAAGAGAATATTCAATGTTCTGTTTGTTAAATGCTTGCAGTGTTCTTGATGGATGAGACCCCGTGGTGTCTGTCTAATTAGCCATGTGCTCCTACAACTACTTCCTGGAATGAGCCAAACAACCCAGTGTCAGTCATTCAGATTACCTGAACGAACCAGATCAGATCTCTGCTTATTGAAATAACTGCAATCTACCTGTTGTTTGAATACTTTCTGTAATTGTTCTGAGATTTAACACCACAAGGATAGTTAGCTTGATTATAAAATGATTGTGATTTGTTTAACCTACTGTGCAAGGTAATTGTGATATAGTCTCTCCTGTTGAGATCGCAGTTATGAGTTCAGTCAGAGTTTTTTTTCATGTTTTTTATTGAATAGTGGGATGAAATGTTAAGAAATGACAACTACTTGAGGTTGATTGATTGTAGAATTTGAAAGAATTCACAATGGAAACTGGGAAACTTGTTGTATAGATTGATGTCTTGGATCATACACCACTGGCTGAATTATTCATTTGAAAAACAACCGCACTCTTTATCCTAAGTGGTTGAGATTACTTTAAAATTTGGCAGAAACCTGTTGCAGGCAACATTGTGCAAGTGCCATGATATCTCTCTCCTCACTAGAGTCCTTTCATTTTCATAATTTTTTTTCCTCTAAACTTAGTCACTTCCCCTCCACGCTCCATTTTTTTTGTAATTTATTACAAACATTTATTACAAACATTATACACACAAAAACTAGATTAAACATATACACAACAAAACAATTTTTTTTAAATAGTCTTAATTTACAAAATAAAATAATAAAACAATACTACATATTGCCTTTGTCCCAATACTAGATATTGCTTTTGAACAAACCTAAACACTGGACATGGATAAATTAGACAAATAATAGAAAGCTACAAAAAACATATAATTTATATATGCATATATACATTTATATAATTTGAATATTATAAAAGGATAGAAAAAAATTAATAAAAGAGCTGTAGTCTCAGCATTTAATTACTACTTTAGAGTTGCTTTTGAACAAAACTAAAACAATACTAGATGTGAATAAAACATCGACAACACATTGGCAAGAATATATGAGTGAAAGTGGAATTTGGAGCAAGAATTTTTTTTTTTCTCGAGGGATTGAAAATACAACATTCTACTCCTAGCTCCCCCCCCTGCTCTCCCTCCACACCACTCACATTTGTGTTTTTCTGTCTAAACAGACAGAATTTTATTTATTTATTTATTTGTTTGTTTGTTTGTTAGAACGAATGATCATTCATTCATTTATTTATTTATTTAAAATTATATAATCTAGCAATCTAATAAATGAATTGTATCCTTGGGTTGTTAATGCAAATATAAATGTTCATTAAAGTGAAAACAAACCTGGAAGCATAAAGACATCACAACCAGAACAGGGTAAGAAATGCTGAGCGAGAGAGACTGGGTTAACTGGTATGAATCTTAAAGCCAAGATTAAGGACAAAATGCAACTTAATTCAGTCAGTTTCACAAACCCCAAGGCTACTGACACTATCATATTGCAGGTTGAACAAAATTGTTCATCCATGAATATGACTTGCAACAAATGGATACACATAAAAATGGACCCAATCAATTCTTAATCCCTCTCAAAGTCATAACATGATAAAGTCATTTTAACACATTACATTTACTCATTTTAACATATTACAACATTGGCACACCATGGCTTTTATCTCTAAATGATTCTGAGTGAAAAATTCCTCATAAACTGTACACAATCTTTCATGCGCATTGTTGTATTTGATCATATCTAGATGGCTGCATCTTGTCAGTAGGAATATCTAAAAAGCCAAGACACAGAAATAATTCTGCATAGAAGGCTTGAAATGATTAAATACCATGTCTGCCACGGTAGGAGCACAACAATACCTTGTTTAATCCGTTAGTGGATTAGGAATGCAATGGAATTGCAGCTTTTCTCACACTCGATTTGATTACACTATCGAGGTTCTTGAGTGTTTTGCAGCATTTACAACCTCACATAAGCAGATTCAAATAGGAGACAAACTATTAGATAATAGACCAAGATATCATTAGTTGACCATAACAAATATATTTTTCTACTTTAAGCATTTAATAAGCATTAACTATAAGCAATTAATGAGGAAAAAAGAGAAACTATGAGAAATTAATGCTACGGTATAAGCAAGGTTGTTTTTTAATGTATAAATATTTTTTTTGACATTATATTTGACGATTGAAGAGTGTTTTTCTTGGACTCAGCAAGTAAATCTTTTTCTTTTAACAGCATGCATCACCAAAACCTGCCACTAACACCGAGATGAAGCCTTAAAGTATCCTCAATAAATCTGATTGATTGGTTGGTTGGAGCACACAGTGGATCCTTGGTGACTCACAGCATGAAATATTTTGTTGAATTGCACACTGTTACTATAAACTTAAATTTGAACACCAGCGCATGATAACAATGGAACACTGGGGGGGTAAGTGTTCTGTCAAATATTCTGTTAAATCAGAAATACATTTAGAAAAGCTCACAAAGGGAAACTTCAGTCTGAAGAAATGGCACAGCTGACTAAAGCTTGTAGTGAACAGTTTATTCAGAAATATGATTCTTTTGTCCAAGGATTGACCTAAAACTTTCTTTGCCCTTTCTCTAAAAAAGTACACGTTTTACCACAAATTGTTCAATTTGTGTAAAACATCAAACAGATTCACTTAAAACCCAAGTGACTAAACATTCTTGAGTTTTATAGTCTATGTAGTTTGTATATACATATGTTACTTTGAATGTTCCATACACAAAGCTCACCTGGGGCCGTGACTTAAAACATCAATAAAATTTTTCAGCATTCAGTGATAAAATAACTAATGCAACATCTTGCCACTGAATGAAAGCTTTTATTAAATCAATTCTAAAGGTTTAATCAAAACCTACACATAATCTAGATTAAGTAGGTCAGAAAAATACAAAGCCTGACATGTACTAAAATATTGTTTCTTTACAAACACAAGAAGAAATGAATGTTTGTGTTAATTTTATGAACATTCCAGAATGCTAATAGATGTTCTTAAACAGTAGCCTCCTTTCAGTGCTGCATGGACAATATTATTATTGATCAACCAATGTTAAACACTACGTGTAAAGTCCTTTAGGATTTATTTTGAAAAAGTCAGCTGTAAATTATAGACAACTGTAACTGATATGCATTCAAAACATTACAGTTGCTTAAATTTTAAGAGTTGGATGTTATCAAATTATCAAAAGTCTACTGCTAAATGACATATTAACTAAAAAAGGGTGACTTAATAGTAGATAGTTTGCATGTATTTATAACAAACAGACAAATGACTTTGTTGATCTCTCCCACTGGAGTTAACATTAGTGACATTTTAGATGCTCGGGTCACCAACACGTGTGCTGCTGCTGCTGTTATTATTTTAAAGTGTGACCAAGAGAAAAGTTTAACTAGGTATCAAAGTTAAGCTGAGATGGATGGATGCTAGTGCACTTTATAACACACACTGACTTAACAAATCAAATACCGAACAATTGATTGTGCTGAAATCAATGGATAATAGAGAAATGAAAGCGAAATGTTACACATATTGTTAAATTTTTTGTTTGTTTGCTGACTGTAGTCTTACAATTTTGGTCACGGAAAACACTTTTTACATTTAAAAATTTAAAATCTAGCAAAAAAAATGAGCATATTCCACTTTTGAGAAACTTCTATGGCTCAGAGTATAAGTAAGCATTTGTATCTTCATACTTACACACTGATTAGTATGCAAAATGTAGTTAACAAGACAAGCAGTATGTTCATATTCAAAGTATGTGGAAACAACAAGTGTAAAAAAGTTCTGGAAGGTTTTACATATGGTGAGTGTCTGAAAAGTACAAATTTCTCAATCTTGCAATGCAAAGTGCACAGATAACCAGTAAAAATAACATTACTCCTAATTATGCGACATTTCAACATAGCTAATGAAGAATGTTCACAATTAATTTGCGCTAATGATATCCATATGGTAGGTACTGCATAACCAATTGCGAGGTATTTACTTGATCACAGAAAGCACTTACTTATAAAGTATGTGGTTTTGAATGCTCCCTAGATGAAGAAAGCATATAAACAGAAACACCCACAATGAGACGTCACTTTGTCTTTGGTTTTATTCTTTACATCAGTTGGTGGTCACAAATTTGAAATTACGATTTATTCTTTCTTTTTTTTTTGGTGTATATTTGGTGGCGTTCAAAAACCCAACACAGCATTACCACAGGACAACCCAGTCTACACAGCAGCCAGTATTTTATTGTAAAAGTCAATCATTAGAATATTCAAATAATCTAAAAAGTCATGAAATCACAGAACATGTTAGCAGTAATGCATTAATGCCCAAAACTGATGATGAGCAGCATGCATCTTAAGTATTGTAGTCTACTTCAGTACTTCAAACCCTTTGAAAGTACACAATATAGGATATTTTTGGAATGATTTTGGAATGCAACCTACTTTATTCACATAATATCAGATAATTCTTAAACACTTCTCAATGAAACCTTTCATTGTTCCTCTGAATCAAGAGAAGATAAGGACTTCATTGAGAGGATACTCTTTTAAATGCCTGACTGTAGGTTTCATTTTTAAATAATCCCAAAAGCTTTTCATTCCATATTTATGCCTGCAACTCTCATCATTCCCTTTCAAATAGTCATAGAAGGGTCAAGTAAAGTCCTCTTGCAGGATGATTTCCTGACGCACAATTATTTTGGTTTCTATAAAAAGAAACAAGCTCTTTCACAAAGAGTTCAAGTTCCATGTGTACACATTTCATGGACCTGATAATTAAAGAACAAACTAGTCCTCAGAGACAGAGTGACAGCAACTCTATTCCCTCTAGCCCACCTCTGACATCTGTTACTAAGATCCATTGGGTTCTAGGTCAAAACACAGGGGATGCCAGTCAAAGCTGCCTCTTTTCACAGAAAGCAATTTGCTTCCAAATGAATTATTTAGCTCTTATTGTCATCCCGGGACTAATCAGCCACTGTTGGAAGAAGTCGTCAGATATTTAACTGAGAAATGTCTGACTAGGACTCATCAAGCTATTTAATCATTTTAATTAGAGTAAATGACAGATAATGACTGAAAATAACTGATGAATTGAAAGTGTTCTAACGAATTCAGCGAACTGCATTAGACAGCACTTGTATGCAAACAATCGCATTAGCTACAAATCATAACTACTTTGATATTAAGGGTTAAGTGTAGTTCGGTTTAGGTAATGAAAGAGTTGAGATGGTCAGAGAGTTTTAAAACTGTCCAGCCAACTAATCCTCGGTTTTGGTTTCAAAGCAGCTGCACAGAAGACTGTCATCTTTAATCGTTTTAATTATGCTTCAGAAACTTGCTTGAAGTTGCACTTTGATTTAAAATACATTCATCAAATTGTTTAACATAATATTAATAAGATGTTTCTACCCAAAACCGCTCAAAACAGGATTTAATTACTATGCAACTGACTGATTTGTTTGCTTTCAAAGAACAAGAATAAATAAGCTGTTGTATTAACTGCATGTACTTTAATCTCATTACTTGAAGAAAATTATATTTAGAAAAATCAAGTAGTTTGAAAATTTAGTTTGGGGATAATTTACAAAAGAAATTAGAATATTCAACACTTCTGTATATCTCCTATACAGGATTGCTGGCATCAAAAAATCCACTTTACCATTATAGGCTTATAAAGACTGCTCTTCAAAATACTATTTTATAAACAATAAAAAAAGCTGTATTGAAAATTTTTCTCCAAAAAAACTACAACGTAAGCTTTCTCCTTAAATATGTAATATCACATATGCAATAAAAGTATACTCTAATGTAGAAACATTGTGAATTATCAAGCCATAATTGAGTTAGTTGCTCAAAATAATTGGTTGAAATTAGAAATCTTCACAGTGAGTAACAAGTGTCTGTGGTGAGTTGTAGTTTGTTGCTTCATTCTGGAGTTTTGACTCAAACTCTAATAATCAGGCGGCACAAAGGAGCCGCTAGTTTAATGATATTCCCACCACAGGTACAAGTACAAGGGTTTAAAAATAAACAAATAAAGCAAATCATTCAAATCAACAGCTATTTAATACTAGCAGTCAGCCAACAGAAGCATGTCTTAAACATTGATTAAATACCCTACACCCTAAGACATCACACGCCCACAAAAAATTGGCTTAACATCTGATGCACACGATACATTTATTTGTACACTATAAGAAACTTGAAGTCATTATCAGAAATGTAATTTATCAAGATTTACGGAGGAAATGAGTGTGACCAATTAAGTCAAAACATTCAATGATGAAAAAAAAACTATATAATATCAAATATCAAGTAATATCAAATGCGTACACTGGTAAACATGCAACAGCACGACATTTTTGCAGGTGTTCGGGTTCTCCTGCAATACTGTAGGGGGACTTATTGAAAATTGTAGTTTTGCTCATAAACTTATCAACTCTAGTCAACTTGTTGCATGTCTGTCAGCTGTGCCAAAATAAAATATAAATATCAGTATAATGATATTGGATTGGTCGTTTGAAAAACTTGTCAAACTTTCTCACGGAGCGATCTTGAGCAAAAAATCTTAAATATTAACCTAGAGGCTTAGGGATTTTCAAACCTTAAAGCAGCATGTCAGACTCCATAAAAGGTAATTAAGGTGAGCGTTTACAAATGTGCAGGATTGGGTGATGCTTTCATATGGCGTTCATCATGTCGAAGAGATGCTAGTGTAGATTTAAGTATTTATTTAGCTTCTTTCTCAATTAGAAAGTGCTCCTGTTGTGGTAAGAAATTCGGATTAGAGTTAATTCCTATAGGATTATATCCAAAACATCTCAATTTATCTAGAGTCCAGAGGAAGAATAAAGCCCTAAAGATTAGTATAATTGTTAAATTTACATTCTTGGAGTGGAGTATACCCTTAAATACTTTAATAATGCTAGTAAAGTACTGATCATAGACTAATGAGGTCTGCCGCAGACATGTACAATCTTACTCAACAAATGAAATCAATTTCTTCTTTTCAATTCAGAGGACATGCAGCTTTTTACCCATGTCTCAATTAGTTCGTTATTAAAGATTACAAAACTAATATTATTCAAACAACTATTTTATTCTTGATGAGTGTTCGGATGATTGGTTTCCAAGTGTCTGTCTCAATAGATTTGAACTTGTAAGTTATTGGGAACTGACAACAGCAAATTTTTTTGCATTGTGGCCTCTGAAAAGCATCATTTAACCTTGTTCGTGGAATCTTTTTTTATTTTACCGTACATCATATTCATTTTATAGTTGTCAAGGATGAGAGCTTGTAGTGGCTGAGTCAGTCAGCTGCAGAAAATGGAGAGTGGTTTGACCTCATGACACGAAAGCTATATGAAGCTTTTATACTCTTTTAAAAGCCTATACATTACACAATATGCATGGTTAACTATGCTCTATTGTTTGCTTTTAGCATTTTGGATCATTTTAGGTGTGCTCCTTAAAGTGATCAAATTTAAACCTGGATTTTAAAAAGCATTTGTCTAGGACGTGAGAAAGAAATGTTTGTGTTTTCAATGCAGATCAGGTAATGGAAAATGATGAATTCAAGGTCTTTCCTATACTCCTCCACAGTTTGACAAATAAATAGGCTTATACTTGAGAGATTATTTGATGTAGCCTCCATGCGAAGTAAACACTAGCCCTGGATCAGCTGAAAAGCAATGCATTATTCAGAGTCTTGAATGACATAACCGGTCTTCCTTTGAAATGAGGCTGAGCTGATACTTTCATTCAGTTTGAACCAAGACACACAGTGTTCCTTGGAGAGATATCTGATCTGACTTTAAACTAATCTACCTGACAAGAATGAGTAATTACAGTTAGTGAAGCCAATCCCAATTAAGCATTTCACCAAGTTCTTACAGAAGAGCTTTTTATCTAAAGTCAATATGAACCTAGACTAGGACCTCTTTGCAGAATACAACTAGTTCATACAGCTAGAGTTTTTACTGTTGTTCTTTCAACGAAACTGACAGTAGCCTCTTTCAAACTCAATTACTGTGTCAACAGAAGCAATGGAACTGCTGGAGATGGAAAAGATATAGTGTTCAATTCAGAATTAAAGGTACACTAGTTATGATTACACAGACTAAAATCCTTCTGTATATGTTCAGTGCTTCTACAGGTTTCATAAGGTCAAATGTAAGACTTTTTAAGAATAAAATTTAAGATCTATATCAAAACATCAAAAGAACATACAAAACTGTTTAATTAACCAACAATATACTTCAAAAACATTGTTTGAAACCCTAACAATCACTTTTATGTTTTTGAGAATTTAAAAAGATTTATGCAATCTCTGGATACCCCAACAATAACTTTTCTGCTTTAAAAATTTTAGACACGCTTTCTCATTATCTGGCAACCCTAACAGTCACTTTTAAGATTCTGAGCATTTATGAGTGTTCACAAGCGTTTTCTCAAGCCATGGCCACTCTGACCATGACTTTTATGTTATTGAGCATTTATACACATTTTCTCATACTACGGTAACCCTAACGATCAATAAAAAAATGCATTTAGAATCCTTTCCTCAATATCTGGCAACCACAAAAATACTTATATCTTTAAATAAAAATAAGAAAAACAAGACCTGTGTAAAATTAGATTAACCCTGATCTTATATTTTGTGCAGATTGTTCTTTTTAATTGTTCATTTCCAGTTACCTTTGAAACAGCAGTCAGTACATTTAAATGCTCAGTTTCATTTTTTTTTTTTTTTTAGCTTTGCACATTTTACTCTGCATGTAAACGCCTTAACTAGTGTTCAAGGTGTTAATGTGTGCCGGCCAATTGTGCACAGAAATACCTGTTGAGAAATACAAAGTTTTCCTTTGCCCAAGAATTGAATCAATACTTCACACTGCCAGCAGTCTCTAATCCGTGTCCGGTATGAGCGGCTACTTCTAGACAAGGGCAGGATTAGTATTTCAAATACTCTTATGCTTATTTGTAAGTCATGTTATCAATTCAGTCATGTTATCAATTCAGTCAGTCAATGAATAATAATCAAAACAGTTGCTTCATTAACAGGTACTGTAAAGAATTATCATGTAAAATTACAAACCGAACAATACTGTAGATTTACTGGTGATGCAAGCTTAGAAGATAACATTTGGGCTGTTCATGAAAGAAATCTTAGTCTCATTTCAAAGTGATTTTTACAACAAGCTGGTTTACCTTTTTGCAATAAAGCACAACAGATATTTTGCAACAATCAGCATATTTTGAACACTAAACACACTTTTTTGTTACATACTTTTCTGCATTTTTTTCCCAAAATACCATTGGTCTCAATGTTTGTAGACACTGAGTGATGAATGAACTCTAAGTCCTGTCAATTATCAATCTTAAAAAGCCATGTAGCTTTTAATTTTAAATTAAGCCATTTAGCTTTTGTAATTGTCCTTCGCAGTAAAGATGTATTTCTTAATTTTATTTCAAATTAAATCTCTGCAATATGATTCAATGGTAGATGCATGTGCTATCTACTTCAGAACTATATTACTTAAAAAAATATTAAAAACTAATAAGAAAGTGAAAGTTGACATGCATAGACACTGAGTGCTGGAGTTTGCTGAATGACGTATTTTTTGTAGTTCAAGAGGCAAATCTTCAACTACAGCTAAGGACATTTCTTATCGCATTTTGTGTTTTTGGTTGATCGGTTGTTATAGTATGTCAGTTTAATGTAGTTATTGCTTTAAAATGTGATTTTTGTGGATCAGTATGATGGCGTTAACAGTCTTTGTAAAATCCTTTGGAAGTAATAGTGTGTGCCAGCCTATTCAAATTATTATTGAAGAAATCTTCAAGTATGTCTATGTTTGTTTCTCATTTTTAACGTTATCTGCATTTGCCTGAAAGTAACACAGTTTATGGGGTTATTTTGGGTCTAAAACTGAAGTTATTTTCTGCAGCTTTGCTCTTGTTGAGTGTTCACTGATGCAGTCTCCTCTGCTACCTTCAATATGACAGTGCTAAAAAAACATTTGCACTACAAAATTTATCAAAAGCCGGAGTCTTTTTACAAGTAAAAAAGGCATTGCAAAGAAGCTCCAAAACTAGACTCTTTTGAAAGTGTTCCCAGGACGAGGACTGCCATGAGATAAAAGGCTTCAGAGCGCTTTTTAATCATAGCCCATTGTGCTTTTAGCATTTGCATGTGGCCCACGCCCTTTTCATTTGCATTCATCATTACTTGCTTGTCAGCTCTTATCAGGGTTGCTCTATCCCTCTTCTTAAGGGTGGAAGGGAGCAGGCTGCCGTTGAGAGTGGGTCTTCACAGCTCTGTGGGGTTACAAGGGCTTCCAATTGTGTTTGGTCTGTCGTGAACAAGACTGGACTGACAGGCCGTGCCAAAAGCTGGTGTCACTTTATACAAGTTCACCAGCTTCCGAGCTCATTAATCACAGTGATGTCATTATGCGATGTTGTTTTCCAAGCGTGTCCATTTGACAGTCCCTTCTGGGTGCATTCATCCAACGTGCAGAGTATGGATTCTCTCACACGTCACCCTGTGGTAAAAGCTGTCATATTTGCAGCTTTTTTGTATAGACAGTTCTTCCAAAGATTTGGGAGCCTCACTAAAAGTCTCTGATGCTCAACGGAACTTCAAGGCCTATGGCTTTTGTTATTTAAATGTCAAGTTTAAGAGATGAAATTCTTTTAGACTTTTGCCCAAGTTTCTTTTCAGAGCTGGGTTGATGCATTTCTCAGCTTCCCTTCAACTTAAGCTCTGCCATACAATGGAGACTGGCAAATGATAGGAAATAAGAGGCACTATGGGTATAGGCGGCTTCAGCTGTCAGTCTTCTCATCATCTTTGAAGCCCACGGTCCCCTAAAAGCCAGCATGGACTCAGAACACACCAGCTTTAATGGAGACAAGTGGGACACGAGAGTGGATTTAGAAGAAAAGCTATAAAGTGAGGAGACAAAGAAATCATTTCTCATGAAAAAGTGCAAGAGAAGAGCAGATGGGCGCCCAGTGTCTGCTATTGCTTGTGTAATGCTACGACTGGCATCCGTAGCATTAAAGTCGGTGCTTATCTGATAGGGGGCCCCAGCACAATCTGTTCTAGTTTGGCCTCTTAAACCCTTCTTTAGAGCGAATCCCTTCTTCCTTGTTCCCTTTAGGTTTAAAAAAAAAACCTTATGAGGTGACTTATTTGATCAAAGTGGGAGATGGAGAATATTAGGGTAAAGGGTTTTTACTGCTATCTATAGTATTAGACAGATCTTGGTTTTACTCATACACTTTATGGACAATCCCCCTTGTGGCCATATGGGGGAGTGACAAAATGCGGCCCATGACAGACGCTTTCCAGGCTATAACTGTCAGACTGTAAGCAAGCTTTGCAGGTACAGCTGAACTCCCATATTTTAGTGAACCATGCCAGGAGGCTCAGAGAGGCCCACACAGGATTTAAACAGATGGAGAATGACGCTTTGGAAACGCTTCCAACCATCAGAAAGCTCCATTTGTTTGCCCCAGAGCACATACCAAGTTTTACTAGTCAAGGGGCAGAAGGGTTTCATCTCCGAGCTGAGAATCCTCAAACAGCTTGTTTTACTGGTTTTAAATTCAGAAATACATAATACACATTTTCAGACGTTTTGAATGGTCTTCTTAATTTTTTTTAAAGCGGTTAAAAGCAGTGAACATTACAGTAAAGATAAATTATAAAGGGTGTTTTTTATGTGTGAAACAACAAGTGACAAAACATTATTGTCTTTACAAACGCCACATTTTGTCTTTTAAATCAGATACTTTATTAATGGCTGTCAAACAGTAACATTTAACAAGATAAAGAACCATGTGCAATATTTTAACTTTTATTTCAGGAAAATATCTTGCTTAATGAAAAGCGGTTTTGCCAAATGCCTAGCTATATATTGGTAATTTTATTTTATTCATTTTTTTCCCCATGGAAAAACAAACAAAAACTACATTATGGGAAAATTCTGTAACAAAATAATGGTATCATAAATAAAACAACAAAACTACTAACATAACTTAATCATGTCACCCATTTTGCAATAAATTAATTTCTTTTATTTAAAAAAACAAGAAAATATAAGATAATACCAAACACTGGGTTGTTACAGAACAAACAAGAAGTAAAAGGCAGAGTTTCAACACAGACGAAAATCAAACAGCTTGTGATATTACTAAAAGCATGTCAAAATATTATGTCTTCAAAGACAGCACAATAGGACAAAAAATTCCACAATTCATAAGAAATGCATGGGTTTCAAGAATGAAACTCAAATTATAAACAACAGGTTGTCTGAAAATTAGATAACTTGCTTGTTTTCTTTCCAAATGAAAAGTGAAATGCTGTTAAAAATGGAGTCATGAAAATGTACAAATGGCTAGACAGTCACACTAAGAGCCGAAATCCTGTTATGATCTCAATGGGATTTTTTTTCTCATTTATTCCATATTGATAGCAAGAGCAACTTTATCACTCTGATGAAATGCCTAAAAAACATGGCTCTATCGATTTAAACTTCATTGCATGCTGACTTAATAATTTATCCTGAACTCTGCTATGACAAAAAGTCTCATTCTGAGAGCTCACTATCCTCGGATGGCAGAGGCTGTGATAGCTGGCATTAATGCTGGGCAAGTATCTGGAGCTTGGTTTTTCTCCATTGTGTGTGTATAGCAAAATAATCTCAGGAAGGTCAGTATTGATTTAAAAGAAACGCACTTCATTGTATCAGCGGTGTCGGAGGATAATAGAGCAGACATTCCGAAAAACAAAGATAATCAAATTCATCTTCAATTGTTTGGAGGATTAGACAAGGCTGGCAGCTTTACTTTAGATTTCATTATTTGATGTTAAGTTGGCAGGGAACCATAACAAGGAACACTTTATCGCACATATTCATAGTTTTCAAAATAAAAAATTGGAAAGTTTTAAATTAATCTTCAAAGAAAAAAAAACTGCAAGCATTAAAACTGGAGAAAAAAAAATAGAAGTCAAAGCTTTGTTCCATGTGTAGAAAAATTATTAATGATTAATCAAATATTTTAGGAAAAAGAAACAGCAAAATACAAACCTAAATTAAACAGAATAATTTCCAATATAATCTAAATTGCGAAATGACCTGTGAATGCCA